>OZ012738.1:84529920-86929920 GCA_963859935.3 Lathyrus sativus
CACTCGCCTGGCGAATGCTGGCGAACCTGCGAAACCAGAAAATCCCAACTGTTCCAAAATCATCAAAACCTCAAAAATTGACCGATTAAATCCAAACCAGTTCCAGTAGTATAGCCCACTCATCACCCGACTAAACTACATAATCTATTCCAGATTCTAACCGATAAAACTCAGTTTCTACCGATTAAACCAACTTCCGACCTAGAAATAGAAACATAGAAAACAATCCAACAAATCCAATCTAGCACATACATGATTACATACATTATCAAGATGATAAAACTTCTCACCCTTACCCGATTAATCGCAAGGTAAGGTTGATTCTTGATGATTCTAGGTTGTCCAACTTTCTCCTCTTTTCTCTCCTCCTCTTTTCTTTCTCTTGTTTTCCTCTTAATGTTTTTATCTTTCTCTTTTCTCTCTATATCACATATTCTATTTTCCTTCCTCCCAAATTCTTTCCACACACTTAACAATTAATTCTCACAAAATATCCACTTAATATTATTACAAATGCCCAAAATACCCTCCAACCTATTTTTACCCGAAACTCTCAAAGTCGGCAAAAAATAGCTCAATATGTAAACATAACATATTATCACACAAATTCCACATAAATAAAATAATTACTTAAACAAATCAAATAAGGACTCAATAAAAATGGGAATTCAGAATCGGGGCGTTACATCCTACATGTGTAAGCAGATTCTGGATAGGTTAAGGTGATGTTCTTGATGATTTCAGTTTGATGCTTGTTTCTTTGATCGTTCGTATTTCTTTGTTCTTGCATGAAAAATGGAATTGAATGATGGATTTGAATTCTACATGGCACGGGCTTTAATTTGGTATAAGGTTTCATACGTTTTGATGAGGTTTTTGATCATCAACTCTGGCCAGGTGCGCCGGAGAAGACGACCGGAGCGTAGTGCTTCGGCGTTTGGTTCTTCCATCCGTTTACATACGTGTGCGCCACCTGTGTTGTTTGACTGTTTGACTAGCGAGGATTAATGGCTATGATCACTTTGACTAGCCAGCGTGTGTGTTGGACCTGTCACCTCATTAATAACACGCTACGTTTTGTTATTGAGTTTAGAGTGTTTGGATCTTGGGCCTTTTACGCTAATCACACCCCCTTTCCTCTTGGCCCACTGAAATGAACTGATAAAATTTCTATTCAGCACGCACGTTTATTCTTTTATTTTCTTTTTTCTTTTTTATTCTGTTTTAGTTTTAATTCATTAAAAATACGTCCAAGTGTAAAAAAATCCCAAAAAACATGTTTCTAAATACTTTAGGATGTTAATTGATTTTTGGAATTTTTTATTTCTATTTTCCAATTATTTTTCAATTAAAAAGGGATTTTATGCTTGGAAGTGTTTTTTAATTGAATTTCAACTTGCCTTCTTTGTTCCTTGTTTGTTTCTTGAGCAAACTTTCTCTCCAATGATTGAAATTTTTTTCTCATATCCATGATGAGTTGAAGAATTTTATAGGACAATTTTACCCCTGGTTTAGTTTATTTTGGTTTGGTTTTTAGGTCATTTTTGTTGACCCCCGATTCTTCCATTTCAAAGTGGTACACCTTAAGGATTTATTTCTTTTGGTGGTGCTTTGATGGAACATTGCCCTTGAGATTTTGGCCTCTGGTTTCCTACATCTTAATATTCATTTGAGATTTTATTTGGTTATTTTTGAGTCTTTTTTCCTAATTTTGAGGTAACTTGCAAGTCAAGTCACTTCTAAGGGTGGCTCATACAAGTGTTTGACCTAGTTTGCTTTGGAAATGACATTTGTGAATCCATTGAGCTCTCAAATCTTCTTGATTCATGTTGTAGACATGTTGAGCTTGCTGTATTTCATTTATAGGTCATAATATTGTTCATTGCTTATTGAAGTTTGCATTTCTTTTTAGGCTTTCCACTTGAGCTTCAAGTGTTGAATGTGTTGAATGACTTAGGTCTTCTTCCATGTTTTTGCTTGCATTCTCTTTTGTGTGATTTCTCATTTATTTTGTGCATCTTCTCCTCTCATCCCTACTTCTGTATAATAACTTTAGGATCCCATTTGAGATGGCTTAGTCCCTCTTGTGGAGGTACTTGAAGCATGTCATGAATGGAGATCCTTTGAGGACTTCTTTTGATGCATTTTTGCTTGATCATAATGATGCCTTTGGTTGAGTGATATTTTTGAGTTCCTTGCTGTTCTCATCACCTATTCCATTTTCCTTTTCATTTGTGTCCTCATCTCTTTCCATTTTGCTTGCCTTGGGGCATGGTGATTGATGGTGATGGTTGTAGAAAGTTTCTTTCACCCATATTGTCTCACCCTTGTTTGTTCTTGTTTGATCTCATTTGTGTGCATTCTTTCTTCTCTCTTTTTGCATCTTCTCATATACATGCTTGAGGTTGAGATGTGCTTGTGGAGGCTATTGCCCCACACTTTTTTCCTTCCTCACTATCATTCTAATTGTGCATTACATGTTTGCATACTTGCATCTTTCTTATTTCATGTTTCCTTCTTCTTCTTTTTTCTTTGCCATGTTCCCTTAGGACCTCTAATCTCTTGAGATTATGATAGACCTTAGGACTTAAACCATGCATGATAACATTAGGTAACATTCCCTTTACCTCAACCATAGGTGCATTTTGCATGACAACTACTAGGTTTGAGCTAATCTCCCTTTAGTGTGTCCTTTCTCTTCTCATCTTCAAACACTTTCAAAAACACTTAATGAAGGCTAATGAATGTTGTACGCTACGAGCCTTAAGTACTTGGGAAATGATGATTAGGTGGTTGCCTCTCAATTGTCTAGAGTGTTAGTGTATGTCCTTTGGATGATATGTGACGCATTCGCTCCTAGGTCATAGTCTTTAGTGCAACATGAGTTATAAACTAAACTCAAAACACTTCTTCTCTAAAAGACTTCAAAAAAACAAATCATCAAACCCTTTTATCCTTCGGGATCTTAATTTGGAAAACCTTTTCATAAAGGAGAGTTTTGTTAACTCTTGGTTCTACCGCAAACAGGTAACGCCTAAGTCTCCAATGGTTGAGCTGCATACACCTAACTACTAGAACTAAGGTTTAACCCTACTCGGGTAAACCATTTGAACCAACCTGTAGTCTTGTTAGTCCGAACTACGTTTGCTCTGATTTCTCATACCAGATGAGATTACATAGGCACAAGACGACAATGTATTGGCGAGAAACCTTCCCCACTTTTCACCCGTAGTTTTACGAACTACGTTGACTCTGACTTTCCCATTACACGAGGGAGTACGTAGGCATAGAGCGGCGATGCTCTATCGAGTCACTTTTATTTTCTTTTGTACCTGAGACCTTTAGCTAGATAGTTTCAATCACCCTTTTAGATAGACAACAAAGCATGGATCCCGTCGAGTACGACGGACGTGAGGGGTGCTAATACCTTCCCCTTGCGTAACCGACTTTCGAACCCGAGATATGGTTGTGATGACCTGTCTTTTCCCGTTTTTGTTAGGTTTTCTCTAATCCTTTCCTTTCCCTCTTTTGGGATAAATAACGAATGGTGGCGACTCTTTTGTCATTGCCGACCTCTCTTTTCGCAGTTGCAACAACTGGCGACTCTGCTGGGGACAGTAACATCCCCTAGGTGAGTCAATCATAGCGCTTGTTTGTTTATCTCTTGGGTGTGTACATATATGTTGTGCTTTATTTACTTTCGCATTTTACTTTCTGCATTGTATCATTATTGTTGTGCTGTGGGGAGGGAATATTCCATTGAGTGATAAGCCAGACCCAGGCTTGAGTACAAACATAGCATTAGAAGTAGAAAGTAGTGGTGAACCTGTATGTTAGGCATGCACTAGTTCCCACGAAATTTGCGCTCAGACGAGATTCTCTTTGATGACTTTCTTTCCAGCCCAGTGGGCCGTTGAGAGGATTTCAGATCTGAGGGTTGTCGAATCTGGGGACCGATCATTTGTGATTCAGCTAAGTGAGGCCTCTTCGGGAGATTATGATGCCAAACCAGAAATGGTGAACGTATCATCATTTCTTGAAAGTCTGTGACGCTGATGAACACATAGGATGCCAGACCTTATCAGTGGATAGGTCCATACCTGTGAGAGAGATTGGGTTATGCAGGAAACCTTGACTTTCAGACTACCCGGTTTTCTTTGCAGTGTGAATCTGTGTTCTTGATACTAGAGGTTCCTATTATCAGAGCTATGTTGTGTTCTTGTCGGAGCGAAGCGCTAGTTCTTCTCAATCAACAGCACAACAATCTTGATCCCCTGTTGCATCTTTGCATCTGCATTTGCATCATCATATTGCATTTCATTAACATGTATTTATGTTGCAGGTGTATATTTCCCTTTAATTCTAGTGTTATTTCATCTGACATGGAGCCCTTGAGGAGGACATTGGCCTACAAATTTCCAACACCTGATATTGGAGCTTTGCGGAGTTTGATTTCTTTAGCTGACAAGAAATTGATGGAAGACTTCAGACAGTCCTATGGGAAGCTTCTGAGTGTTGTGTGCAAGCCTTCTCTGAATGATTTAAATGGTCTTCAGACCCTGTTACAGTTCTAAGATCCTCAATTGAGATGCTTTACTTTTCAGAGTTATGTGTTGGCACCTACATTAGAGGAGTTCTCTGCACTGCTGGGAGTGCCTATTTAGAGATGGCAAACAAACCCGGGCCCACCCGCACCCGCCCGGGCCCGCCCCGAAATTAACAGGGGAAATTCGATTTAATTGGGTGCGGGTGCGGGTGCGGGTGAAACCCGGTTCTTAACTACGGGTGCGGGTGCGGGTGCGGGTAGACACTAAGACCCGCTCGCCCCCGCCCCCGCCCCGCCCCAAATAATATATTTTATTTTGATTTCCTTATTTTATTTATTTTAATATTTATTTATTAATTATACTTTTAATTAAGTTATTAATATTCTTATTGCAATTAAAATAATAAAATTAATCAAGTTAATATTCATTTATTAATTAAAATTTTAATTAAATAATTAATTAATTTATTAAAATAATCAATTTTTTAATTAAATTACTAATTTTTATTATAATTAAAAAAATAATATTTTTTTGCGGGTGGGGGCGGGGCGGGTGCACCTGTTTTCTACCGGGGGCGGGTCTGGGTGGTAAATTTTCACCCCCGATTGGATTTGGGGGCGGGGGCGGGTCTGTTACATGGAGGCGGGTGCGGGTGCGGGTATAGTTAAACCCGCCCCCGACCCGCCCCGTTGCCATCCCTATGCCTATTCTTGACCAGATACCTTTCTGTCATACTGAGGATGAGCCTAACCTGGCTAAGCTCGTTGTAGCTTTGCATGTAGATGTCTCTGAGTTGACAGGGAAAGTAGCTAAGAGAAATGGAGTACCTGGGCTTCCGTTACCTTTCCTGATGGATAAAGCTTGACACTTTGCCAAGGAAGGTTGTTGGGTGGTGTTTAGTGCTGTCTTAGCCTTAGTATCTATGGTATTATGTTATTTCCTAACATTCCAAACTTCGTAGATTTGGATGTGTTCCATATCTTTGCTTCGGGGAATCCTATACCTACGTGTCGCTACTGCGAAAATCGGCGCCGGCTGACAGAAGAGTCGCCACCGTGCGTTATTTATCCCTCAGAGCGGGAAAGGAAACGCTCGAAGTAAACCTCGCAAAAAACGGGGAAAAGGTATGGTCATCGCAACCAAAACCTGGGTTCGGGAGTCGGTTACGCAAGGGGAAGGTATTAGCACCCCTCACGTCCGTCGTACTCGACGGGATCCACGCTTGCTTGGGTTGTCTAAAGGATGCAAAACAATCTATCTACGGATGCTGAATCTAAACGGAAGGGAATTGACTCGATAGAGCGTCGCATTCTATGCCTACGTATTCTGAAGAGAGAAAGTCAGAGTCAACGTAGTTCGGGACTACAGGGAAATTGGCTCGCCAAGACGTCGCGTCTTGTGCCTACGTACTTCCATTGCATGGAAGATCAGAGCTTTACGTAGTTCAGACTAACTACGGCTAAACAAAACATTCTCACACAGCAGTGAGAAAAACAACTGGTTTCACAGGGTCGGGAACCTATGGGCAAAACTATGGCTTGGTCTCAAATGCACTTTGGGCAAGAGAGAAAAAGGGTTACGATTAATCGTCAGCAGGAAAGTCTCGATCGCACAGCAGCGAGAGAACAACAGGTTAGTCGTTAGTGTGCTCGCTAGGATATCGCATCCTATGCCTACATATCCTCGTCTGGTACGAGGAATCAGAGCAGCTGTAGTTCGGCTACTTCGGGACCACAGCTCAAATCTCGTTTTATTAACATTCTGAAAAATGGATTTACAATGGTTGCATACTGAAAATAAACTCCTAAAAATTCTATCCTATTCAATCTATCTCTATCCTACTCATCATGAGAAATCAAATGGAAAAAATAGTCCCCTAACAAGTGGACTTCTAAAATTACCTCTAAAAAGTGCAACATAAACTCCTATGGAATAACTATATCCTAAAAGAAAAGATTAAAAAAAAAAAAATACTAATATTTTTTCCATATTTCTTTCTTTTTCTCACATATATTCTTTTTCTTTTCAATTTCTTTTTTCCACTATTTTCAATATTTCCTCTATTCAAATTCTTTTTCTATTTTCAATATTTTTCAATATTTCTTTTCCTTTTAATATTCCAAATATTTTCTCAACATTCTTTTTCTTCTAAATTTTTCTCTAAAAAACTATTACAAAAGACTTAATGAAATAAAGAAGAAATAAGAGGGGGGTTTACATTGGTACAAGGGGAATGCAGTCAGTAAAAGAATGGATTCAAAGATGTCGATGTTTACCAAACTTATGAAGCTTGATGAAGATCCATATTTATGTATCTATGTTCGTGGATGAAGACACTAATGAAGGGAGTTAACAAAACCTGGAGATACGCGTGAATGTCTTTGACGAGCGAAGATGGAGATCTATACTCCTGGGCGAAGACTCGATGAAGGTTATTGAAGGTTCTTAAGATCTGGCGGTGAAGCCCTCGAAGATCTTGGGAGAACGGAATCTGGAAAATGTACCTGGAAGAAGTTCTTGAAGAACATTATGAACACCTTGAATGTTCAAGTGTTTCCGAAAAAAAAACTGTTACGGTGCTATACGAAGGCGGGTGAAGATCTGGAAAAATACTGAAGATTCGTTGAGGATTTCTCTGAATATGTTGAAGATGGATGAAGAACTGAGCGGAGATTGATGCATGTTCTTGATTTGCTGGGCGCGGTTGAAGAATACAAGAAGATCCGATGAAGATCTTCTGGAAACTGTTGAGGCTTCTTGATGATGGAACGAAGTTGAAGGATCTACGAAGAACATTGTTGAGCATTCTGGAAAAATATGATCATCGATGATGAAGGTTCATTGTTGATGATGTAAGTCCAGAGAAAAAAGATGAAGATTAGATGAAACGATGAAGATTTCTGGGTTTTTTTCAGCTTTCCGGTGATTGGCGGCGGAGGGCGGTGGTCGGAGTAGGTTAGAGGGTAGTTAGGGTGGCCGGAAAAAGTCAGGTGCGGTGGTTGCATGGCCGCCGGCCATGCAACTGGTGAAGGCTGGTTGAGGGACAAGTGGCGCAGTGAGTGGAGGGAGTTAGCGCATGAGCTACACGTGTGTGAGGAGAGAGGGTTAGTGGGGACGCGTGGTGAGCATGCAGGGTGCATGCAGAAATGATGTGGGGTCCTCCTCTTCATTACACGTGGAACCGGACTATTTAAAGGCTGAGAAATTCTGGAACTTTCTAGAAGGCTCTGGACGAATCTGGCAAGTACTGGACATTGCTGGATATTTTCCTGGACTGAGACTTGGACTGCGAATTGGGCCTTGGACTAATGCGAAATGGATATATGCCCAATGAATTAAGCTGATAAAAAAACTCAAAAAACCTACAATGAAAAAGATCAGCCCAATTAACCTAAACCTAATTAACTAAACTAAACTCAATTAAACTAATTAACTCCTAAACCAATAATACTCTAAAAAAATCTAATAAACCCACTAATAAAATTCTAATAAATCTCTAATAAAACTATATTAAATTCTAAAAAAGACTATATTACCTATTTAAATTCTATAAAAGAAAAAATCTATTATTATTCTAAAAAATTCTATATTATCTTAAAAATGATTAAAAAGAATCAAAAACTATTTAAAAAAACCATACTAATATTCTAAAAATGAAAAATGCTATTTAAAACTATTTAAAAACTATTAAAATTCTAAAAATTTCTAAAAAATCTATTAAATCCTAAAATGATCTAAAATCTATTTAAAAAGAATTAAAACTATTAAAAATCCTATTAATATTCTAAAAATGATTTAAAAGCTATTAAAAATCTAAAAATGGCCAATAAAATCCAGAAAAATCACAGTAATTCCCAGAGGAACAGAATAAGCACCGAACGACACAAAACACCGCGAGAGCGCACCAAAATAATCGGTAAAAATAAACGGGCACCGAAATATCCCAAAAAACACGATTCTACCTACTTAAACTGATAAAAAACACCTGAAACACGAGACGAGAGCTGTGATCCCAATAAAATCAAAACAAATGAAAAATGCACTATATGCGATATGCAGATGCGAATGCGATTATGCGTCGAAACATAGGACCAAATACGGGACCCGGTTGGTCAAATTTTAGGGTGAAACAGCTGCCCCTATTCAAGCGGCTTCGACCTGAATGGGTGAAGAGCGCTCAGCCTTCAAACATTCAAAGGTAGATGACGGTTGAATATAAATGGAACCCTGAAATTTGCCAACCGCGGGAATATACTGCAAAGCTGCTTGAGGAAAAGCTTCCAATAAACGGAAGTCTGGTTGTCACGGCAACAACTGGTCAATTTTCTGATAAATTTTCTTCTCCTTTTCAACACCTGTGTGACGCCACAAGTATTGAAATAATGCTTCGCAAAGCAAACACCTTGATTCCCATCTCTCTCATGGGATCAAATCTGGTCAACTCACAGTTCACTGCGAACTTGAGGACAATTCTCCTGGGGAATTCTGAATGGAACTGCCTGGCACCTATTTTGACGAAGGCGGCAGCTTCAGAAGTCTGATAAATGTCAATCTCTCCTTGTTGTTGTTTTTTTCCGATGCTGACGTAACAACCAAATGAAGAATCACTCCGCTGGGGAAGTCGAGAAGCTGGACCAACCAACTCTGCAGGTGAACAAATTCGAAATCCAATAGGTAACCATCCTGGTCTATGTTTCGACATGTGTATGCTTGAGAATGGTGCAATGCCCTATATGACATGTAAATGCTATGCGTTTCAAAAATGCGATGCCCAGACGGCATGGATATACTATATGCTTGATAGATGCAATGACTATATATGCAAATGCTAATGCAGGCTCGAGCTGCCAGAGAACACCAGGTCTGAAAACCACTTGGCAAAATAAATGCCGAAGGAAACGTCAACTCTACTGGGGATGAACCGAAGTCACAGAATCGTCTCAGCAAAATAAATGCAAGAAACGAGAAATCAAATCTGCTGGGGATAACTGCCCTGTTGGAGAAATGAAAAGGCAACCCTGCTTGGTGACTTTATTGGGGAAAGAAAGAACAACTCTGCTTGGGGATGCTTCCTTCAAACCATTGGCAACTGATTGTACTCTGCTGGGATTGACCCGAGCTGGGATTGATTGCGCGCAGCACACTGCTGGAAATGCCCTTACTATCAAGGATATCAATCTTAGTCTGCTGAGGATACTCCTGATCCTACTCTGATGCGGGGTAAAATACAATCTCAACTCTTCCGGGGATAATAAGCAACTTTCATCTACTGAAGAGTGGCAATTCTGATTTAACAACATCCCCAAGGAATTCAAACACTACTCGGAACACTGATATTCGTCGAGCTTCGTATCGGGGAACATGACAACATGCGAGTTCCTTGGGAATTACGGTGTCAGATACCTTTAGGTTTTTTTTTTGTTTTTTTCTGGTTTAGGATAAACACGGATTATGTACACAGTGGAAAATATGGAAATACTAGACGAGAACTAGCATTCAAAGGTAGACCACCAGGCGAGAACTGATAGGACAATAGGTTATCAGACGAGAATTGATTTGGTTTTTGTGTTTTTGAACATTAGACGGGGCTGACTGGATAACAGACTGAGGAAAAGACAACCAGGCGAGAACTGGCTGAAAGCTGACGTACACCAGACGAGAACTGGTTACAATAAACTGCACCAGACGGGAACTGATGCTTACAATAAACTGCAACAGACGAGAACTGATGCTTACGGAAGGGTGGGCCAGACGAGAACTGGTTACCGGTTTACCAGGCGAGAACTGGACTTTGGAAACAACTGGTTACTGACACGCAACAGGTTTAAACTGTAGGATAATGATCCAACGACAGCACGGTCTTCTTATCTGAAGGGTTCAGGTTTTTGATAAGGGTATTGACATGATCCCCCGATACTCAACTCCGGCTGGGGATACACAGGCTGGTTTGAACAACTTGCCCCAGTACACTCAGCTGGGGATAAAAAAGACGGGCTTGAACAACTTGCCCCAGTCTAATCAACTTGCCCCAATCTAACTCTTGGGAGTACTTGCTCTGAACAGCTTGCCTCGAGAATACTTGAGAATATTTGCCCCGGTATCTGCATGACAAAAGAATTCAATCTCCACTCAAACACCTAACAACCCAGTTGATTTCATCATTCTCTGCGATGACTTGCCCCTGAATGAGCGTTCTAGCGACTTAACCCGATCTGATTATCCACTGGAAATATCTGCTTTCAAATATCCATATTCTGTATAACTGCCCCTGATTGGCTCTCGAGAAAACTCATTTCTGATCAACTGCTTCTCAAACAAACTGCCCCTGATCAACTGAAGCTTCGGGACTTGTCCTCAGACTGACTGATTCCGAACTTACTGGAAGATAATGCCCCTGATTCACAAGGCTTCACAACATACACCATTCTGGTTCAGACTGCTGAATTACTCAGTCCTGCTCGATTACTCCCTGGTGGAATTTCTTTCATGTCAACTACTAACCTGCAATTAGAATCGTCTGTTTACGAATGGTAATCTTGATGCAGTGGTTATGCAGATTTTGAAAAAATTTGAGCTGTCACTCATTTACATGCATATGATTGTGAGTGACGAGTGAACCAAAGTTCAAACGTAGTGCTTACGTGGTCAGTGAAAATACAACAAGGATGTGACTAGCAAGTCAAGAAGGAGTTAGGTTACTCGACCTTATCATAATGCTCTTCAGACTAACCCTACCTCAATTAGGTCTTTTAAGGGTTGTATCGTGGTCGGGTTCACGGTTCGTGAAACAAAGGATATTTGGCTCAAATTTTGATTTGTACCCACCCCTTCTACGTGATGATCTCCGATCCTAAGGTTCAGTTAACCTGACACAAGTGCTTGCCTCTTCGAGAGGTATGTTGAATGGTAAGACCTACAGTTAAGGAACTCATACAGCTTTTCTGGAGTGATAGTTACTCCTTCTCGTTTTCGGTGTCTGTGTACACGACTTTGGGACTTGCTGGGGAAAATTTTATCCCTCTTTTTCATTCTTTTGATTCCCTAATTTTTGCCTGGACTGACTCATTTTGAGTTCTTTTCGATTTTTTTTTTTTGAAGTCCAGCGGGACGCCCTGATTTTTGCCTAAGTATTAGCTTTCTCAGGTTTTCTTTCTTACTTAGCGGGCTTTCTTTCTTCTTTCTTTTGGAACAAAGTCGTGTGACACTGGTCGTCTTGATTGCTCCGAAAGGATTGTAACTGTCTCACTCCTGATTGGTGAGATTTAACCTCTTGAAGGGTATAAGCTGATTGGTCTTTGAAAGACAACACTCCTCTGTAAGACTTGAATGCTCAGTTAAGCTAACTGACAACTACCCTGCCCCGGGTTAAGATGTGAGGGTTAAAAAGTCCGAAAAAACTTCTACTTCCTGGCTCGAAGTGGTTAACAAGGGACTAACTCCTTATATCTCCAGTGTTTAGGGATTTGAAACAATGCCTTGTACGTCATCGGTAAGGTCTTATCCGAAAGCATACGATCATCGGTTATGAGTTTCAGTTTCGTCATCCTCCCTCCAATCTTTGCTAGTCATGGGGATAAAGTGGAGTGAATAAAATGCAAGTGTCAGTGCAATGCAGTAAATGAGCAACAGCGACATGATTAATTCAGAAAAATGCATAGTCATTTTATTATTATCACCATTCGAAACATACAACGTTTAAAGTAGGTAGTAACTAACAGAAAAGAAACTACAAATGCAAATGATATAAAGGTCTGAGGACTGCCAATGCTGAGGCGCCCGCCTGTCTGGATCACTGGCTTATTTGCTGGGGAATACTTTCCGAGTCTACGAGCTTAGACAGCTGAGCGGTTGGGATGAACAAACAGAAATCCTTCCCGAAAGGAAATGCGATCCTGGTCAATCAACTGCTGTACCTTCGCCTGAAATGCTTTACAATCTTCTGTCGAATGCCCTGGAGAGCCACCATGATAACCACACTGAACGTGGGGATTGTACCCAGGAGGGTAAGGTTCTGGGACTGGCTTAAGAGCTTTAGGTTCCACCAAAGACTTCAGGATCAAAGATGGTAGCAGCTGGCTACACGGCATAGGCACTGGGTGAAAAGGAGCATTCCTTCGTTCCAAATTGTTGCGAGGTCGATTCCGATTCTGACGCTGATTCTGATAACCTCGGCCACGAGTTCGCTGCTTTGCAATGGAAGCGACATAAGATTCCTGATATGGTGCCCCAGGCACGGCTGTCTGTTCAGTATAATAAGCCACGGGAGGTACTGATCTCTGATAAGATGATGAACCAACAAAATTCACTGATTCGCTCTGAGGATATTCAACCTTTGGCATGACTGCGTCGATCACAAATTCTTCTTCACTCTGATAGTCACAAGGGTATTCAGTTTCACCAGCTTGATCATATGAAGTAATCTGAATTTTCCCCATTCTTATGGAGTACTCGAGGCGTTCTCCTAATGCTACCACGTCAGAGAAACTTGCCGGAATTCCGAGCAATCTTTTGAAGTACGGATATTGTAGGGAATCTACAAACATGCTTGCCAGCTCTTGGTCTAACAGCGGGGGACGCACTCTAGCAGCAAATTCTCTCCATCTCTGAGCATACTTCCTGATAGGTTCATTGTCCTCTTGAGACAACTCTTGCAAATGCATGCGATAGGGAGCTATGTCTAGGTTGTAATCGTACTGCTTCAGAAAAGTTCTGGCCAAATCCATCCATGACTGAATCTGAGTTCTCTCTAACTGCATATACCACCTCAAAGATGCCCCAGTCAGACTATCTTGAAAGCAATGAATCATCAATTTGTCATTTCGCGCAAACGCAGTCATTCTTCGACAGAACATCATCAAATGTAGCTTCGGACAGCTATCTCCCGTGTACTTATCAAATTTCGGCACTTTGAACTTGTAAGGCAACACCAGGTCAGGAACCAAACACATGCCTACAGCATCCAGGTTAACAGCATCTTTGGCTTTCAAAGCTTTCAATCCTTCTTCCAATGCTCGGAGTCTTCTAGCCTGGTCGAGAGCTCTTGGATCTACCATCCCAGCCGTTGGGATATCTCTTCGGTAATTCATCACAGGGAAAGCAACGCCTTGATAGTTAACAGGAGGAGGACGCTCATTCCGGGCAACAAACTGCTCATGTCGATCTCGGTTCTCAACAGAAGGCTGTACAACTTGGTCTGCAGTAACGTTGTTCACTTGCGGGAAGTCTTCCATGGAATCGTACAGAGGGTTGGACGCCATAGTGAACCCTGTCAGGGTGTTAGGAGACTGGAAATTGCCTTCAGACATAGCTACTGATAATCTTCAGCTGACTTCAATGCTTGATTCTGCTCTACTCAACCCCTAGGTAAGTCTCTGACAATCAACAGCTGCTCAATCCAAACTCCGGGTAATCACCTTCAGGAAACAAAGGCTGGATCAGAACTCCGGCTAACTGGCGGATGATATGCAATATGATGCAACACTGATATGCACATGATATGCAAGATGCAGCAAACAACGGGACCACAGCCCCCACACAAATCTGAATACTGCTGCGCCGCTGACGGAGACGTTCTCTGAAAAGAAGACCAGAATAACGGGTAGGTTGAAAGTCAAGTTTCCTGCACAAACCCCCCCCCCCCCCCCCCTACTCACAGGTGTGGACCTATATCTGACAAGGTACGGCATCCTATGCAGTCGTCAGCGACACAGACTTTCAAAACTGACGATACGATTCCCAGAAGGAGTGGCATCATCAAGTCCTGAAGAGGCCTCACTTAGCTAACTTCCAAATGATCGGTTCCCAGAGTCGACAATCCTCACGTCTGGACTCCCCTCAGATCCTCAGGACCGGAAAGGAGCACCTCTGCGAGAACCTCGTCTGAGCGCAGATTTTCGTAGGGAACTGTGCCTGCTCAGCAGACAAATTCGTCTACTACTTCTCTGCAACTATATCTAGGTGCATACTCATACTCAAGCCCAGGTCCGGCTTATCTCAATCATAGAACACCCGTAACACCCCAACAGCAACAGATAATATCGATAAATAAGCCCCAAATAGACAAGCAAACAAGCGCTAGGATCGACTCTCTCTTAGGGGACGTTGGATCCCACATGCATAAGGACTATCGCAGTCCTTAGCAGCCAGGGGACGTTGGATCCCCAGCAGACTCATATGGGAAACCATCGCAGTCCCCAGCAGAGTCGCCAGCTGTCGCTACTGCGAAAATCGGCGCCGGCTGACAGAAGAGTCGCCACCGTGCGTTATTTATCCCTCAGAGCGGGAAAGGAAACGCTCGAAGTAAACCTCGCAAAAAACGGGGAAAAGGTATGGTCATCGCAACCAAAACCTGGGTTCGGGAGTCGGTTACGCAAGGGGAAGGTATTAGCACCCCTCACGTCCGTCGTACTCGACGGGATCCACGCTTGCTTGGGTTGTCTAAAGGATGCAAAACAATCTATCTACGGCTGCTGAATCTAAACGGAAGGGAATTGACTCGATAGAGCGTCGCACTCTATGCCTACGTATTCTCAAGAGAGAAAGTCAGAGTCAACGTAGTTCGGGACTACAGGGAAATTGGCTCGCCAAGACGTCGCGTCTTGTGCCTACGTACTTCCATTGCATGGAAGATCAGAGCTTTACGTAGTTCAGACTAACTACGGCTAAACAAAACATTCTCACACAGCAGTGAGAAAAACAACTGGTTTCACAGGGTCGGGAACCTATGGGCAAAACTATGGCTTGGTCTCAAATGCACTTTGGGCAAGAGAGAAAAAGGGTTACGATTAATCGTCAGCGGGAAAGTCTCGATCGCACAGCAGCGAGAGAACAACAGGTTAGTCGTTAGTGTGCTCGCTAGGATATCGCATCCTATGCCTACATATCCTCGTCTGGTACGAGGAATCAGAGCAGCTGTAGTTCGGCTACTTCGGGACCACAGCTCAAATCTCGTTTTATTAACATTCTGAAAAATGGATTTACAATGGTTGCATACTGAAAATAAACTCCTAAAAATTCTATCCTATTCAATCTATCTCTATCCTACTCATCATGAGAAATCAAATGGAAAAAATAGTCCCCTAACAAGTGGACTTCTAAAATTACCTCTAAAAAGTGCAACATAAACTCCTATGGAATAACTATATCCTAAAAGAAAAGATTAAAAAAAAAGACTAATATTTTTTCCATATTTCTTTCTTTTTCTCACATATATTCTTTTTCTTTTCAATTTCTTTTTTCCACTATTTTCAATATTTCCTCTATTCAAATTCTTTTTCTATTTTCAATATTTTTCAATATTTCTTTTCCTTTTAATATTCCAAATATTTTCTCAACATTCTTTTTCTTCTAAATTTTTCTCTAAAAAACTATTACAAAAGACTTAATAAAATAAAGAAGAAATAAGAGGGGGGTTTACATTGGTACAAGGGGAATGCAGTCAGTAAAAGAATGGAAATGGGCCCAGCCCAACAGAAAACATAAGGGAAAAAAAACAGGGAGGGGGAATTAGTAAAGTAAATGGGGAGTGTAATCCAGAAATTGGTATTGGGCCCAGCCCACGTTCAAAGAAAAGGAAGGGAAATGGAGGGTAAACGGGGAAACGGGGGTGCATATGGTGACACGTCATTGGGCTTCAAGGCCCAGACCTTGACCCAGCCACACACCAGCTTCAGCAACCCTAATTCCTCTATTCTCTCCTCTTACTGTTCATCAGCGCCCAAGCTGCGTCGTTCTCACTCTCTTGTTCTCTCACTCCCTTTTCTTTCTCTCTTCAATCCTCCTCCTCTCTTTGTTTCCATCTCGCAATCTTGTCTCCCCCAACAATCCTTCAATCGCCTTCTCAAACTCACCTCCATGCTTGATGACTTACACCTATTCATTCCTCTCTTGAGTCTACCTTCCATTTTGTTACGGTCGCCAATGGAAAGAAACTACGACATTGCAATCGGATCCGTGGCTTGAGGATCTCAGCCGACGAAGCTTGGTGTTCTTGAGGGGAGATTCAAAGATGTCGATGTTTACCGAACTTATGAAGCTTGATGAAGATCCATATTTATGTATCTATGTTCGTGGATGAAGACACTAATGAAGGGAGTTAACAAAACCTGGAGATACGCGTGAATGTCTTTGACGAGCGAAGATGGAGATCTATACTCGTGGGCGAAGACTCGATGAAGGTTATTGAAGGTTCTTAAGATCTGGCGGTGAAGCTCTCGAAGATCTTGGGAGAACGGAATCTGGAAAATGTACCTGGAAGAAGTTCTTGAAGAACATTATGAACACCTTGAATGTTCAAGTGTTTCCGGAAAAAAAACTGTTACGGTGCTATACGAAGGCGGGTGAAGATCTGGAAAACTACTGAAGATTCGTTGAGGATTTCTCTGAATATGTTGAAGATGGATGAAAAACTGAGCGGAGATTGATGCATGTTCTTGATTTGCTGGGCGCGGTTGAAGAATACAAGAAGATCCGATGAAGATCTTCTGGAAACTGTTGAGGCTTCTTGATGATGGAACGAAGTTGAAGGATCTACGAAGAACATTGTTGAGCATTCTGGAAAAATATGATCATCGATGATGAAGGTTCATTGTTAATGATGTAAGTCCAGAGAAAAAAGATGAAGATTAGATGAAACGATGAAGATTTCTGGGGTTTTTTCAGCTTTCCGGTGATTGGCGGCGGAGGGCGGTGGTCGGAGTAGGTTAGAGGGTAGTTAGGGTGGCCGGAAAAAGTCAGGTGCGGTGGTTGCATGGCCGCCGGCCATGCAACTGGTGAAGGCTGGTTGAGGGACAAGTGGCGCAGTGAGTGGAGGGAGTTAGCGCATGAGCTACACGTGTGTGAGGAGAGAGGGTTAGTGGGGACGCGTGGTGAGCATGCAGGGTGCATGCAGAAATGATGTGGGGTCCTCCTCTTCATTACACGTGGAACCGGACTATTTAAAGGCTGAGAAATTCTGGAACTTTCTAGAAGGCTCTGGACGAATCTGGCAAGTACTGGACATTGCTGGATATTTTCCTGGACTGAGACTTGGACTGCGAATTGGGCCTTGGACTAATGCGAAATGGATATATGCCCAATG
Source organism: Lathyrus sativus (assembly GCA_963859935.3). Classification (NCBI taxonomy): domain Eukaryota; kingdom Viridiplantae; phylum Streptophyta; class Magnoliopsida; order Fabales; family Fabaceae; genus Lathyrus; species Lathyrus sativus. The sequence goes on from OZ012738.1 coordinate 84,547,546, forward strand.
AATTAAGCTGATAAAAAAACTCAAAAAACCTGCAATGAAAAAGATCAGCCCAATTAACCTAAACCTAATTAACTAAACTAAACTCAATTAAACTAATTAACTCCTAAACCAATAATACTCTAAAAAAATCTAATAAACCCACTAATAAAATTCTAATAAATCTCTAATAAAACTATATTAAATTCTAAAAAAGACTATATTACCTATTTAAATTCTATAAAAGAAAAAATCTATTATTATTCTAAAAAATTCTATATTATCTTAAAAATGATTAAAAAGAATCAAAAACTATTTAAAAAAACCATACTAATATTCTAAAAATGAAAAATGCTATTTAAAACTATTTAAAAACTATTAAAATTCTAAAAATTTCTAAAAAATCTATTAAATCCTAAAATGATCTAAAATCTATTTAAAAAGAATTAAAACTATTAAAAATCCTATTAATATTCTAAAAATGATTTAAAAGCTATTAAAAATCTAAAAATGGCCAATAAAATCCAGAAAAATCACAGTAATTCCCAGAGGAACAGAATAAGCACCGAACGACACAAAACACCGCGAGAGCGCACCAAAATAACCGGTAAAAATAAACGGGCACCGAAATATCCCAAAAAACACGATTCTACCTACTTAAACTGATAAAAAACACCTGAAACACGAGACGAGAGCTGTGATCCCAATAAAATCAAAACAAATGAAAAATGCACTATATGCGATATGTAGATGCGAATGTGATTATGCGTCGAAACATAGGACCAAATACGGGACCCGGTTGGTCAAATTTTAGGGTGCAACACTACGCTGCTAGGTGACGTTTATCATTCCGTACACTATAAGAATGAGAACAGAAGAGGGAAGAGTGTATCTTGCTGTGCACCCTTGTTTTATCTATGGTTTGTAAGCCATCTTCCCAAGACTGGTGCTTTCTCTGATACTGCAGGTACATTAGAGTGGTATGAAAGTTTGATGGGGTTGTCTGCTGAAGACATTGTTTGGTTTGACAGGGATATGTTGGATACTGAGATCATTTATAGTTGTGGAAGCTTTCCTAACTCCCCGCTGGCCGGAAAGAAAGGTTGCATTAACTATAACCCATCCATTGTAATCAGGCAATTTGGGTACACATTGAGCGGTCCTCCGAAGGATGAGGAGATACCGGAATCTCTGTATCTCACTGGATTGTTGGAGGGTGATGCTTTAGCCAGATTTGAGCATGCTTAGAATAATATCCACAGAAAAGGAAAGGTTTCCTTGGGAAAGAGTAATAGACGAGCTTATGATCCCTACTTGACTTGGATTCAGGATAGAGCCAAGAAGTTGATGATGCCTTATCCATCTGCTAAACCTGTGTATCCTCTTATGATTGAAGAACCCACCACTATTGACATTCAGAAGTACAACCAGTTATGGGCTGAGAAAGAGGAGCTGCGGAAAGCTAATGAAGAGTTAGAGAAAGAAATTATTCAGCTCCAGAGAGAGAAGAATGAAGTTGTACACTCTTTCAAGAAGCAAACTGACCTTGTGAACATATTGGGAACGAATTTGACTAAGCAGACTAATGCTCGTGAGCGTCTAGGTTTGAATTTGAAGGTTATTAGTAGTGTTCTTGCTTCTAAAAAGTAGGACTTGGATAAGGCTTATCTGGAGATTTCTGAAGGTGAGAAAATACTTAGAAGGGGGGTTGAATAAGTATGAAGATAAAAACTTAGAAATAAAACTCAATATTTTTATCCTGGTTCGTTGAACTCAACTACTCCAGTCCACCTTTCCTAGAGTGATTTGACTTTCTCAAACAAGGACTTAATCCACTATTTAATCAACTGATTACAATAGTAAGCACTAAGAACAACTGTTCAAAGTCTTCTCAAGAACTACTGATCCTAATTGGATCTTCTTAAGGTTTTCTTATAATCAAATGTAATAACAAATACAAGTGTTTAAAATGCTTCTAATAAAGCTTTATCACAACTGTGATTTTTCACTTAATATTAAGAACAAAGAAATTAATTCTAGAAAGAATGTGAGTTGTATGAGAGCTTTGAATAATGAATTCTTTTCAGGTAAAATGTCAACTGAAGAAGATGGGTGGAGACATGCTTTTATAGGCACAGTGGTCCAAGAGCTTTTCACGTTGAGAAGTGTGTACCAAAAGGTCTGAGCCGTTTTGTCTTCACATCAAGTGACATTTCCTAGAAGAAGAAAGCACAGAAAAATCCTTTTTGTCTGTGTTCTTGTGTCTAGCATAAATAAGGAAAGAGTCGTTTGGATATTCCAACGGACATAATCTTTGAATTCTTCTTCATCAATTTTTAGCAAGAATCATCAGAGTCTAAATTGATCAGAGCCTTCTGATGTTGATCAGAGTTTTGCTGAATCAGAGTCTTTGCAGCAAGTGTGCTTTTAGCGTGTATAAGTTCAGAGCATATTTGAGTCAGATCCTCAGTACTGGCAGCTTTAGTACTCTCAGAATCTTCTGTAGTAACTATGCTTGAAAACTCTTCATACAGAATTCTTCTTTGGTTCAGATGCTTCTGACTTGCTTCAGATTCTTCTGGAGCTTCTGCTTCAGAACTTCTGGAGCTTCTGCTTCAGATCCTTCTAGAGGCAACGCTCAGGATCTTCTGATGGCAGCGTTCAGAATCTTCTAATGAGTGCATCTGACACTTCAGAGCCTAGCATATTTCTTATGTTCAGTTCTGATTTGCTTCTGGAGTGATAATTACTTTAATATCTGCAGCAAATACCCTTAAGCAAATTTTAGAGTATATAATTCTTAATTACAAAATTTCATAATAGTTATCATCAAAACATAGAGATATTATTAAGAACCAATCTGTGTTCTAACAATCTCCCCCTTTTTGATGATGACAAAAACATCAGAAATTTTGTTTAATTGAAAAATAGAACAATTATAACTCCCCCTGAGATGATGAATCTCCCCCTGAATTAAATATAAATAAGGAATAGAAACTTCCCTTTTGTCTTGAGTATTTTTCAGAGTTAGAGCTTGATTGTTCTTAACCATTTGAGAGTCAGAGTGTCTTGCATATTTTAGAGTCAGAGTCTGATAATTGTCAAATGATCTGAGAGTCTCAGAGTTTCTTTTACAGAGTGTACTTATCAAATGTTCTGAAATACTCATATTTTATGTTAGATAAAATTGATATGTCTGAAGTTTCATTCTGGTGAAGTTTAATTAAACAGTTCAGATATATTTTCTCCCCCTTTTTTGTCATAAGTAAAAAGTAATAACTTTGAAAAGACAAAGAAAAGGAAACAATAAATGAGATAAATCATGTGGAGAAAACTTTGAAACATTCATTCATTCATTCAGAGCAAAAGTACACACATCAGAAGATATTCAAATACATATGCAAACATCAGAAGAAAAAAATAAATAAACTAAGATTGTTTTGACAAAAGCATCTTCAACAGATCCGTGATCTCAGAAGAAGACTGTTCTTGTTTTGACATCCACTTAGCCATGGTTTCATTCTTCTGATCCTGTTTGGACATCCACTGAGCCATGTCTTCAGATTTCTTGTCTTGCTTAGCCATCCATGACTTGATTTCTGATTGACCAGCTTCCAGAACTGCAATCTTATCTTCAAGATCTGGATATTCTTTCTTGATCTCAGATGAAGAAGGTGGAACAATTTATGAAGCTTGAACAGAGTCAATTTCCATAGGCGCTTTGGAGCTAGGAGCAGTAGAGCCAGAAGGATGTTCTATCAGAGTCATAGCCAGGGGGTTGTCTTCAGATGCAGATTCAGGAATCTCTTCTGATGACGAAGGAGCATCTGTAAGAAGCAATGGTCGAGATCTCTTAACAGTCCAGAACAGACTTCTAGCAGCTTCAACAAATCTGAGCTTCGCATCATCAGAACATACGTTCTTCAGATTTGATGCTACAGTGTTGAATCTGTTTATGAAGCCATTCCAAATGGCATCAGATTCCTTTGCATCCATTGTTGATGAACATTTCCTCTGTACAGAGCCTAAATACATCTGTATTTCTTGCAAAAAACTTGTAAATAAATGATCAACATTCAGTCTAGGTCTTGGGTGTAACAGAGTTTCCAAGGTTATTGGCTTGGGTTGGGGAGTAGGTGGAAAGATGGATTTTTGAATGGTGATCAGAGGAGGAGGGTAGTAGGGTATGAATGGAATTTCAGATGATTTGTCAGGTTTGGATCTGGTTAAAGCATTCAACAGATTTGGTTTTGCTTTTGTTGGATAGGAAACCACATCAAATGGTTTATCAGAGTAAGGTTTGAAAGCAGATTTAGCAGGTTTATCAGATTTAGCAGTTATAGCAGAGTATGGTTTTGGATCTGATGAAGGTATTGCTGACATTGTTTTAATATATGTTTGAAGCACAGATGGTAGAATGATGGTTAGTTTAGGTTTGAGAGGAGTGATAGTGTCAGAAGGTTCAATTCTGGTGTAGAAATTTTTCAAGGTGAAACCAGAGGGAAGTTTGTTAGAAGAATGTAGTTTGCACGAAGCAGAGGGTACATTCTCAGATGTTCTTGGCTTGGATGTAGGGGTAGGATTGGGAATGGTAATTTCAGAGGATGGTTTAGGTGTTGGAATAGGATTTGGAATAATAACTTTAGAGGAAACAAGTGGTTCTGGTTGGTTTACTTCAAAATTTCTGTGAGAGGGAGATACCAGAAAGTCTGGGTGTATATCAGATTCTGATGAGTTGGATGATGTGGTTGGAGTGTAAGAGGTAGAGGACACTTCAAAAACAGTTTTGAGAGGTGTAATGTTTAGAACCTCTGTCTCAGGGATATGGGTTTCAGATGGGTTAGCTGTTTCTGATGGATGTTCAGAAGGTTTTGATGGGGGTTCAGATGTAGGTGGTTCTGATGTAATAGGATCAGATGTAACTTTTGCAGATCCAATAGGTTCAGATGTGGTTGATGGTGGTTTTTCTGGTTGTGGTTATTTTTCTTGTTGTTGTGGTTGTGGTTCAGATTATTTTTGTTGATGATGTTCAGATTGTTTTTCTTGTTGTTGTTCATATTGTTTTTCTGGTTGTTGTGGTTGTTGTTCAGATTGTTCTGTAGGTTTTTCTGTTTGAGGTTGTTTTTCTAATTGTTGTTGTTGTGATACAGATTGTTTTGTTGGTCTTTCTGGTTGTGGAGTCTGATTTTGTGATTTTGTTGTTGTTGGTTTTGGTGCAGATGATTGTGTAGTAGAAGGTTTTACAGGTGAGATGAAAGCAGGATTAGATGATTTTTGTGGGGATGAAACAAATATATGAGATGGAACAGGAACAGATTGTTTCTGAGTAGAAGGTGGTTTTGGAATAGACTTAAATGTTGAATCATTTACAAAAGTATTATTGAAAGAAGATACAGAAGATTTGGTACCTTTAATCTTGATACGTTTTGTAGGAACAGAAGGAGTGTCTCCAGATGCTTTCCTCTTTATCAGCTTCTGAGGCTTGTCAGCAACTTTGGGCTTCTTCTGAACAGTCACATCTTCTGCTTCTGATTGACTTCTTTTTCTTGTGATCTCTTTTCCTCCATCAGGCATTGGTTCCCTTGCTCTTTTCAGAATATTTGCATGGATTGGGATTCCATCTGCCTTGCAAGAATCCATAAATCTCACAATGATTTCCCTTGGTTCTTCAGCACAGAATAGAGGGTAGTCTTTGTAACACCCTTCTAACCCCGCAGAATAAATATAAATAGATCAGAGTAATTATCATGCATTTCACAAAAGGGTGTCACATAAATTTTCAAAACATTACACAACACCTGTCATGCTCAATAATATAAAAATAACTTTCTGCTTTTCATACACCTTCACATTAACATGTAGCAGCAGATTTGCTTTAATCATGATAGACATAATAAAAGTCTCATGCTCATCTCATTTTTTTCTACTTAGGCTTAAAAACCAATTCTTCATATAATTCAAAATAACAACAACAAAATAAAGTAGAGTACATAAAGTATCTCTCAAAATATGAAATCGAAACATTCCCCAGTGTTACATAATCAGAGCATGACTCGACCCAAAATAAATAAAGACACAACTCAAGCTACTCCAACGACTACCTCGTGCTAGAAGCAACTCTACTCCTCAGTACCTGAGCGATGACGTATAAAACATCATTCCAACAGAAGGGTGAGAATTCACATAATTATTGAAATTATAAGATAATATATAATTTAAGGCATACAAACATAATCACTATTATTCTCACACTTCAAAAGTTTTATCAACACAATATTATTCAAGTAACCATACTATTCATAAGTATATACACACAACTCCATAATTCCCAATTTATCAGTTCCACATATCACACGTAATCTCATAGCACATAAATATACATAATGAGACTCAATGCAAAACTCAATGCAAGACTCAATGCAACTCATGCCATGTGGTACCAACACTCGTTATTATTTTTCGGTTTTTACACTTAAACCGGGTCCGTTCCCTAGACCAATAACACACAAAAAGCTCGTTCCCTAAGCTTTCAAACCCCGCTCTAGGTTTGGGACAAGTCACTAGCTCCCACGGAACTAACAAGCATTGCCTCTTGACACAAATGATGTATATGCAAATTCAACAATCATATGCAATTAAGACCATTCCCTAATCTTAATATATATGTATATCATCAATAATTCACCACACTTGAATTATGACACATTTGCACATACACAAGTATCAACACAATCCAACCTCAATTCACAAAACACCCATCACTAATTAAATATAGAATAATTAATCCATCATCAATAATTAAATTCAATATTCATAAATAGTCAACAGTCAATAAATAATTCAATATTTTAAATAAAGATTCAATATTCAATAAATAATTTAATATTTTAATAAACAACCAATATTTAATAAATGTGTAAGAAATATTCAATATTTAGTTAAATAATCAATGTTTAAATTAAATAATCAATGTTTTAAATAAATAATTAATATTTAATAAGTATTTAATATTTTAAATACTTAATATTTTAAATATCTAGTAATTAGTAAATATTTAGTATTTTAATAGATTTCAATTCATAATTATATTGCTACAGTACCAATTAACATGGTTGACCTATGATTTAATGGGAGACTACATTGTTTTAGAACCTTCACTCGTTGCTCATACATTGATTACTTGGTTTGGCTGACTCGAATGAAAATGACTACAATTTCAAAACCCAAAACTATGAGTTGGTCTAACTCTTATACTAAAACCAAATCCATAATCAGCCAACTCATGTTATTATACTATCTATATAATTAAACTTGTTCCAAAACAGTTAGACTATTGAAAACTTGGTAAAATGGGTGAAAATCAAACAGTTCTCCAATCATTACCAAATGTGTAAATGCTGATAATTGTTTTTATTATTAAAAAAAATCACAAGTGAGAACCAATAACAAAACATTAGAAAAGTCCCACATTTATTCACCACTAGTAGTTTGTGGAAAATATTTATCAACCTTCAAATAAATTACCATGCACTAATAATATATAATTAATTTCCCTTATATTTTTTATACGCTACGGTGAAATTAATGAAAAGAAAGAGTTACATTAATTTCTATTAACTCATCTTGCTACAACATTGACCCAATATCTTTTCGTTACCCAACAGTAAATTCATTCGCTATAGCAACCTGATACAACAGTCAAGTCACTCGCATGGCTATTTAATTAGCAGGAAGATTCTATCACACTAATTAAATTAATACAAGAACATTAAATCAAGGCATCACTTTGCATTCCCACTAATTTAGTCTGGCTGCAGTATTTATGAAACATATAATTATTTGTGTTGCTTTAAATCCATGTGCTACAGTAACGTAATTAAATTGGATCCTAGTCACTTCCTAATATTGGCTTCCACTACAGTTAATAGGATAGTATAAAAAGGATTCACAATTTTAATTTCTTCAATTCTAATGAATACTCTAAATATTAAATGGGTCTCTATATTATACTAAGTATCATTCTCAAACACAATTAGATTAACATATCTCAAAGATTATCACTAAAATTTAACAATTTCACATTCATGAAAATTTTGGAGATTTTATTCTAAACCTATTTCTACCCCTTTAAACACTACCAAATAATCCAAATAATTATATAAAAACTCACCCTTACCTTAGTTTTTGAATGATTCTTGAGCCTTCTCTCTTGGTTCTTCTTCTTCCCCACCATTCCTTCTCTCTAGCCTCTTTGTTTCTCCTTTCTATCTTTTTCTTTCTTTCTATTCTCTTTTTACTCTATGCTAAACCCTAACATTTTTCTTAATTTAATTGGGCTTTACTAACTCATTCTCACACTTACTATTCACACTCCAAAATAAGCCCAACTAATTAATCTAGCAATTCTACATTATTTTACCCAATAGAATATATCAAATAAATTAAATCAATCATTTCAAATATGTCCAATAAATCAATTAATCCAAACAACTCAAATAAATCAAATAATTTATATAATCTAATAGATCACTTAATTCATATAAATCAAATGTTTCATATAAATTCAATAATTCAACTAATTCAAATATATCAAGTATATCAATTAATTCAAATAAATCACATAAATTAGTTAATTCAATTAGACATAAAATCACACAACTAATCAATTAATTTAATTAATAAATAATTACTAAAAATTGGGGTGTTACAGTCTTCTACTGGGATTCTCTTCTGACTGAGTTCAGAAATGTTCAGCTTCTTGGGTGCTGATGTGAGTTCTTCTATAATTTTAAGTCTCTGAAGACTTTTGGCATTCAGAGGCTTCCCAATAATAGACTCAAGTTCCTCCTTGACTCCGCAAGCATACAGTGCAGTTACCAATCCATTTTTTGTCAAAATATCTGAAATTAATCTTCCAAAAGGAATCCATGTTCTGATCTTCTGACCCTTGTCTTTCACAGATTCTCTGGAAGCATTTATATGATTCCATAAGTGCATGAACAGAATGTAGGGAAGATCTACCTTAGTGCTCTGACTTAAGCAGTACATAAAGTAGAGCTGTTCATTGTTCACGTAATCTGGAGAGTTTGTAGATTTTCTGTGATGAATGCATCCCATGAAAATCTTTGCCCAGATCTTGTAGTCAGGCTTCAGATCTTTAAACTTATTAGAGGCCTGTCCAGCAGTCATGACTTCCTCATACACTTCTTCCATATCTACACGCCCAGCTGGCAGATGAGATACTCCATCAGTCTCCTCATATCCAATGAGTTTTCTGATAAGATCTTCTGTAATAATTATCTCTTTACCCAGAACAGAAGACAAGATAAACATAGGGTATACAGCAGCATGTATCCAGAACTCTTTCACCAAATGGGGGTAAACTGGTCCAAAAAGTATGTCAAAGTATTTTACCCAGCCTTGAGCATCAATTATTGAACGAAACTCAAATCCATTTTCAGCCAGTGAATCAAATTCCACCATTGATTCACAGATAACTTCTAGTTTGTCAACAGGTGTTAACAAAGTTCTTTTTGGTGTTGTATATGAAGTCACACCCATATTTGTAGAAGTAACTGCATCCATGGTTGATTGAAACTGAGCAGCAGTGGAGGATGAAGTTGCCATTGAAGATGATTTTGTCAAAGGTTTAGGGTTTTTGTGAAGAGAGAAAAGAAGACAGAAATGCATAAACGTTCTTGAGATGTGAAAAGTGTGAAAGTGGTGAGAGATGTGATATTTATAGTAAACACTTAGGCATACAAACAGACAGATAATGGCACGTTCACACATAGCAATTAATGAAAAAGAATAAAACTCATTTCAAGCATTAATTGATTCTGACAAATTGGAGGGAAAATCAAGATTTTCACTATTCAAACTTCACCTCAAACGTCTCTTTAGTAGTGTACACGCCACCTTTGCAGATTTAGAGTGACACGTGTTTGCTTGCATGTGCTTCTGAATTCTCTTGAGAAATGAAACGTTAACCAACGTTCAGATCCTCTGAGTATTGTTAGTTCAGATTTTCACAAATAAAGTAATTTAATAAGATGAATAGATAATCAGAAGAAATACTTCAGAGCATTAAACATTTTTGCATCTGTAAAATTTGCTTCTGACAAATATTATTTTGGACACAAATCCATACCAATATTTTTCAGAATAAATTTGAATCTATCTTCAACAAGGGGTTTTGTGAAAATATCTGCCCATTGATGATCTGTATCAACAAAGGCTAAGTTTATAATTCCCTTCTGAACATAGTCTCTGATGAAATGATGCTTAATTTCTATATGTTTTGCCTTAGAGTGTAAGATGGGGTTTTTAGACAAACATATAGTAGAAGTATTATCACAGAATATAGAAATGTTACTTTCAAATATCTGATAGTCTTCTAGCTGACTTTTCATCCAGAGCATCTGCGTGCTACATCCAGCAGCAGCAATATATTCTGCTTCTGTGGTTGATAGTGCAATTGTGGGTTGCTTCTTGCTGTACCAAGAGATTAGATTTCTTCCTAGAAATTGACAACTTCCAGAAGTACTTTTTCTTTCCACTCTGTCTCTAGCATAGTCAGCATCACAGAATCCAACTAATTTGAAATCATCAGATTTTCTGTAACACAAACCCACATTAGAAGTACCTTTCAGATACCTTAGAATCCTCTTAACAACTGTTAAGTGTGATTCTCTAGGATCTAATTGGAATCTAGCACACAAGCATACACTGAACAAAATGTCAGGTCTAGAAGCAGTTAAGTAAAGAAGAGATCCTATCATACCTCTGTAGAGTTTCTGATCTACTTTCTTACTTACCTCTTCCTTGCCTAGTGAACTAGTTGGATGCATGGGAGTCTTTGCCAGCTTACTATCAGTCATGTTAAATTTCTTCAGAAGTTCTTTAACATATTTGGTCTGATGTATGTAAGTGCACTCTGGAGTTTGGTTGACTTGAATTCCCAGAAAGAATCTTAATTCTCCCATCATGCTCATTTCAAATTCTGCCTGCATACATTGAGCAAACTCCTTTCCCAGCATAGTATTGGTAGATCCAAATATGATATCATCCACATATATTTGAAAAATTAGAAGATCTTTCTTAAATGATTTACAAAAGAGTGTTGTGTCCATTTTGCCTCTGATGAAATTTTTCTCCAGAAGAAAATTGCTCAATCTCTCATACCAAGCTCTGGGAGCTTGTTTTAAACCATACAGAGATTTCTTTAGTTTGAAATCATGTTCTGGAAATTTTTCACTCTCAAAACCAGGAGGCTGGTGGACATAAACTTCTTCTTCTATAATACCATTTAGAAAGGCACTTTTAACATCCATCTGATATAGAGTGATGTTATTTTGTGCAGCAAATGAAATAAGAAGGCGTATAGATTCTAACCTTGCCACTAGAGCATAAGTTTCAGTGTAATCAATACCTTCTTATTGACTGTACCCTTGAGCAACAAGCCTTGCCTTATTTCTTTCAACTTCTCCTTTCTCATTAAGCTTATTTCTGAAGACCCATTTAGTTCCAATTATATTGAATCCTTTTGGTCTTTGAATTAAATCCCACACATCATTTCTGGTGAATTGATTTAGCTCTTCTTGCATGGCAATAATCCAATCATTGTCTTGCAGAGCTTCATCTACAGAAGTTGGTTCAATTACTGACACCAGTCCAAATAATGATGCTTAAGATGATCTGAGAAAGGATCATGTTCTGATAGGGTCATCCTTCTTTCCAATGATAACATTCCCTGGATGAGAAGCTTTGATTCTGGAAGATGATCCTTTAACAATTGCTTCTTCAGAAATGTTTAGATTGTTCATCTGATAAGTTAAAGGAATTGCATCTGGCGTTGCTTCAGATTCCTTTACTTGAGTTTTGTCTGCCTCTGAGCCTTCAGAGTCTGTGAAGACTACTTCTCTATTTGTAGAGTTTTCAGACTGCTTTGCCTTTTTAATGCCAAGCTTATCATCAAATCTAACATGAATAGATTCTTCCATAATCTGTGTCTCAGTGTTGTATACTCTTTAGCCTTTAGAGCGTTCAGAATATCCAAGCATGATACACTTCTGTGCTTTGGAATCAAACTTGTTCAGATTTTCTTTAGTATTTAACATATAGCAAATACATCCAAAAGGATGAAAATATGAAATGTTGGGCTTTCTGTTCTTCCACAGTTCATATGGAGTCTTCTCCAGAAGAGGTCTTACAGACACTCTGTTCTGAATGTAACAGGCTGTGTTGATTGCTTCTGCCCAAAAGTGTTTTGCCAGATTAGTCTCATTGATCATGGTTCTGGCCATTTCTTGCAGAGTTCTATTTTTCCTCTCTACAACTCCATTTTGTTGTGGAGTTCTAGGACAAGAAAAATCATGAGCAATGCCATTTTCATTAAAATATTTTTCAAAATATTTATTTTCAAATTCACCACCATGATCACTTCTGACTTTTATAATTTTGAAATCTTTTTCATTCTGGACTTGTTTACAGAAGTCAAAGAACACAGAATGTGACTCATCCTTGTGTTTTAAGAACTTTACCCATGTCCATCTACTATAGTCATCAACAATGACTAATCCATACTTCTTGCCTCTGATGGATGCAGTTTTCACTTGTCCAAACAGATCAATATGAAGTAATTCTAGTGGTCTGGAAGTAGAAACAACATTTTTTGATTTAAAAGATGATTTTGAAAACTTCCCTTTTTGACATGCTTCACAAAGAGCATCTGAGGTGAACTTTAGATTAGGAAGTCCTCTGACAAGATTAAGTTTATTAATCTGAGATATACATCTCATATTAATATGCCCCAATCTTCTGTGCCAGACCCATTGCTCCTCATTAACAGACAAGAGACATTTAACATTCTGAACCTTAACTTCTGAAAGATTTATTTTATAAATGTTGTTTTTCCTCTTTCCACTAAATAGGATTGAGCCATCCTTTTGACTAATAGCTTTACAACATTTTTGATTAAAGGTTATATCATAACCATTGTCACTTAATTGACTTATGGACAATAAGTTATGCTTTAATCCTTCTACAAGTAAGACATTAGTAATAGAGGGAAGTTTACCATTTCCAATAGTGCCAGATCCAATGATCTTGCCCTTCTGATTCCCTCCAAATTTCACATCACCTCCAGATCTAAGCTCCAGACTTTGGAACATATACCTTTCTCCTGTCATGTGTTGCGAGCATCCAGAGTCCAGGTACCATGATTGGCGTCCTGACCTTGCTGCTAAGAACATCTGCAACAGGAATTATTTTACTTTTAGGTACCCAGATCTTCTTGGGTCCTTTTGGGTTAGTTGTTCTTAAGGTTTGTCTAAACTTCTGTTTTTCAACATAAGGTTTATTCTGACTAGCCTTAGATTTAAACACATGAATGTTCTTTTCAGAACGTGTGTGTTCAATATCATTCAAGTGACCAAATTTAAAGTGGGAATATAAAGGAGTTTTCTTGATGATAATTTTATCAACAGGTTTTAGATTTAAGTCCTTTCCAGAGGAAGATTTATATCCAATTCCTTTTCTGTTATTTCTGCTAACTCCATAGATCATAGAAGCCATTTTGCTTCTGTCTATGCTTTTAGCAAGAAACTTCTGAAAGCTGTAATCATATTTTTCCAAAGTATTTTTGCATTCAGACTCAGTTTCAGAATCAGAGTCTTATTGAGCTAATTCAGAATCATTTTTCAATTTTAAGTTCCTTTCATTTAGCTCAGCTACTTCTGATTTGAGAATATTATTCTCAGATACAAGATTGCTTTGACACTTTTTGTATTTGAGCTTAATATTGTTATAGCTCTTCAGAACTTCTGATAACACTTTGATAAGTTCTTCTTTAGTGAGTTTAGCCATTACCTCTTCAGCGTCAGAGTCAGATTCAGAGTCAGATTCAGATCCTGAAGTTCCTTCCTCCTGATCTTCTATGTCTACCATCAATGCTACATTGGCACATTCCTCTTCTGACTCAGATTCAGATTCAGATGTATCTGAATCATCCCAGGTGGCCATTAGAACTTTCTTCTTCTTATCAAATTTTATTTTAGGCTTTTCTTTCAACACCTTTGGACATTCATTTTTGTAATGTCCAGGTTCTTTACATTTATAACAGACAACCTCCTTTTTTCCAGATCTTCTGTGTCCAGAAGATTCTTTTCTTTGGTCAGGCTTCTTGAAGTTTCTGAACTTCTTTCCTTTATGCTTCCAGAGTTTGTTTATTCTTCTAGACAACATGGATAGTTCATCTTCATCTTCAGATGAGGATTCTTCAGAGCTTTCCTCTATCACCTGCAATGCTTTAGCAGATTTATTAGATTTTAAAGCAATTGATTTACCTTTCTTTTGAGGTTCATCTTCCTCAAGTTCAATTTCATGACTCCTTAGTGAACTGATTAGTTCCTCCAAGGAGATCTCGTTCAGATCTTTAGCCATTTTCAGCGCAGTCACCATAGGTCTCCATCTGGTAGGTAAGCTTCTGATGATCTTTTTCACATGATCAGCAGTAGAGTATCCTTTATCCAGAACCTTTAGTCCAGCTGTAAGTATTTGAAATCTGGAGAACATAGCTTCAACAGATTCAGAGTCTTCCATCTTGAAGGCTTCATACTTCTGGATTAGAGACAGAGCCTTTGTTTCCTTGACTTGAGAGTTTCCCTCATGAATCATCTTTAAGGACTCAAACATGTCAAATGCAGTTTCTCTATTTGTGATCTTTTCATACTTAGTGTGAGATATTGCATTTAACAATATTGTTCTGGCTTTGTGGTGATTTCTAAATTCCTTCTTTTGGGCTTCTGTCATAGATTTTCTATCTACTTTCTTGCCATTCCCATCAATGGGATGAACATATCCATCTATGACCAAATCCCATAAATCAGCATCATAACCAAGGAAAAAACTTTCAATCCTGTCTTTCCAATAATCAAATTTCTCCCCATCAAACATAGGGGGTTTAGTGCTGATTCTGTCCCTTTCTTCATATTTGTTGTTAATGTTAGACATTGAATTATCAGCCATAGTAACAACCAAATATATATCAAAGTTTTTCTCACTGGATCTTTACTATCACTGTGAAGTGGTAGCACACACAGAACTGGAGCTCTGATGCCAACTGAAGGTGAGAAAATACTTAAAAGGGGGGTTGAATAAGTATGAAGATAAAAACTTAGAAATAAAACTCAAGTATTTTTATCCTGGTTCGTTGAACTCAACTACTCCAGTCCACCCTTCCTAGAGTGATTTGCCTTTCTCAAACAAGGACTTAATCCACTATTTAATCAACTGATTACAATAGTAAGCACTAAGAACAACTGATCAAAGTCTTCTCAAGAACTACTGATCCTAACTGGATCTTCTTAAGGTTTTCTTACAATCAAATGTAATAACAAATACAAGTGTTTAAAATGCTTATAATAAAGCTTTATCACAACTGTGATTTTTCACTTAATATTAAGAACAAAGAAATTAATTCTAGAAAGAATGTGAGTTGTATGAGAGCTTTGAATAATGAATTCTTTTCAGGTAAAACATCAACTGAAGAAGATGGGTGGAGACTTGCTTTTATAGGCACAGTGGTCCAAGAGCTTTTCACGTTGAGAAGTGTGTACCAAAAGGTCTGAGCCTTTTTGTCTTCATATCAAGTCAGCTTTCCTAGAAGAAGAAAGCACAGAAAAATCCTGTTTGCCTGTATTCTTGTGTCTAGCATAAATAAGGAAAGAGTCGTTTGGATATTCCAACGGACATAATCTTTGAATTCTTCTTCATCAATTTTTAGCAAGAATAATCAGAGTCTAAATTGATTAGAGCCTTCTGATGTTGACCAGAGTTTTGCTGAATCAGAGTCTTTGCAGCAAGTGTGCTTTTAGCGTGTATAATTTCAGAGCATATTTGAGTCAGATCCTCAGTACTGGCAGCTTTAGTACTCTCAGAATCTTCTGTAGTAACTATGCTTGAAAACTCTTCATACATAATTCTTCTTTGGTTCAGATGCTTCTGACTTGCTTCAGATTCTTTTGGAGCTTCTGCTTCAGAACTTCTGGAGCTTCTGCTTTAGATCCTTCTGGAGGCAACACTTAGGATCTTCTGATGGCAGCGTTCAGAATCTTCTAATGAGTGCATCTGACGCTTCAGAGCCTAGCATATTTCTTATGTTCAGTTCTGATTTGCTTCTGGAGTGATAATTACTTTAATATCTGCAGCAAACACCATTAAGCAAATTTTAGAGTATATAATTCTTAATTACAAAATTTCATAATAGTTATAATCAAAACATAGAGATATTATTAAGATCCAATCTGTGTTCTAACAATTTCCAAGTTCAATACTCAGTGGAATGCTACCCTTTCCAACAACAAGGAGCACGAGGATAAGTTGAAACAGCAGATCACCAGATTGAAGACTCAGCTAAGGGCCAAAGATGAGAAGATTGTAGCAGAGGCATCGCTCAGGCGTGATAGTGAGTATAAACTGAATGAAGCTATTGCATACTTGGAGGATTTTAAGCTGAGGGCTGATTCCAAGAGGTACAAGCTAGAAGAGGTCTTTGGTGAAGGTGCTAGGGAAGACTATGCTGAGGGTTTATAACACACCATTAGTTAGCGGGAGTTACTCATTCAAGGGTTGCTCGCCAGACCAGATCATTCTGAGACGAAGGTTTTGCTAGAGGATTTTCGTGCTCGCTGTCGCACTCCGTTATGCTTGTACACCGCCTGCGTGGCTTTTCATTTATATATGAGGTGTTTATCTCTGTGCTTGGTTTTTGGGTTTTCCTATGTCTTGCTGTTCTTCCGGAACTAGAATCAAGGGGAGACGTCCCTAATGCATAGATACATGTTTGCATTTTGCATAACATTTTTGCATCGCAGGTGTGACGGAACCATTTATCTTACCCCTATTGGTTTGTTAGATTGTTTCAGGATACACAATCAGACAACACACTGCTACGCTACCAGGGGAAATCAGAGAAGAGTAATGGAGCAAATGCAAGCAGAGATGGAAGAGATGAGGGACAAGATGGCCCAATTTATGGAGTTAATGCAGGGAGTGGCCAGTGGACAAGAACAACTCCGTACTCTAGTGCAGCCCTTGATTGCACGTGTTGACAGCAACGGTGTTTTGCATGGTAGGAATGCTACCAATCCTCCACATGTTGAGACTCCGCGTGATGATAATTCTATGCCTACTGTGGTCATCCTAATGATGGAGGGAATGGTAATGGCAAGGGTGCTAGTAATATTGGAGGAAATGGGAATGCGACTGGAACAGGCAATGGCAACATTGAAACCAATGGTAATGTTGGTGGGGGTAATGGCAATACTGGTGGAGGAAATAGTAATGCTGGAAATGCTGGCATTGGGAATATGTATGGTCCTAATGCTACTTGTGCTATCCATGGTAATATGCATCAGCTGTGGAATGAGGATCGACAGGATGATATTTTCTCTATGAGGGATGTCGGAGCTGAAATACCATCTGAAGCTAGCAGAAGGTTCAAATTGTTGAAGGACAAGATGAAGAGCCTTGAAAATCAAAATGCCATAGGCCTTGACATGGCTAATCTAGGGCTGATCCCCAATCTGAAAGTGCCGCTGAAGTTTAAAGTCCCTGAATTTGACAAGTACAAGGGTACCACCTGTCCAAGAGTTCATCTGTGCTCTTACTACCGTAAGATGTCTGCCTACTCGGACGACAAGAAACTGCTTATGCATTTCTTTCAGGACAGCTTGTCCGGTCCTTCGCTTAAATGGTATATGAGGCTGGAGCCTGTCAATATCCGTAGTTGGAGGGACCTGGCTGAGGCCTTTGTGAAACATTACCAGTATAACAGCGACCTTGCTCCTAACAGGGTCCAGCTGCAGAATCTTTCCTAAACGAACAACGAGTGTTTAAAAGAATACCCCAAGAGGTGGCGCGAACTTGCGGCAAGAGTGCAGCCTTCGATGGTGGAGCGTGATCTAATTAATATGTTCATTGCTACTTTTCCTGGTGTCTATTATGAAAAGCTTATCAGTAGCATGTCTGGTAGCTTTTCTGACTTGATAATCACTGGAGAGAGGGTGGAGAACGGTATAAAGCTAGGAAAGATCCAAGCAGGTGAGATGCCCTCAGCTGGAGGAGGCAAGAAAGTGTTCAGTAATAAGAAACGTGAAGGTGAGACCAATTCAGTGTCCAATTCTCGTGGTAGAGGTAAAGGTCAACATCAGAATCAGTATCGCCAGCAACAGGTTGCTAGCATCACAATTCCGGTACAACAACAACAACAACAACAACCACAGCAGAATCAGAATAAGAATTATGCTCAACGGCGACTCTAGAATCGGGGCCAGTTAGTGAACAGAGTATTCGACGCGCCGCCGATGGCGTATTCCCAACTTCTTCAGACTTTGTTACAATTGCAGCTTATTCAAAAGAGGACTATGGCTCCGTTGACAGGTGTGCCTCCACCCGATTATGATGTGAATGCTCGTTGTGAGTTCCACTCCGGGGCACCTGGTCACAACATTGATAATTGCAAGGCGTTCAAACACAAAGTGCAAGACTTGATTCATAGTAAGGCAATCAACTTTTCTCACGACGCTCCCAACATCGTGCAGAACCCCATGCCAAACCATGGGGCAGCCGAAGTTAGTGCAATCATTGAGGATGATGGTTTAGACCTGGTAATCGATGTCAATGATCTGAAGACGCCTTTGAGATTTTTGAAGGCTACGTTGCTGAAGGGAGGTGTTTTCCCGGGCTGTACTGAGTAGTGTGCTGAATGATTGAGCCATCCTGAGGGATATGATCAATTGAAGAGCTGTATTTAGGGTATGATGAACGATGGAGTATTGCAGTTTGATCGGGTTTCTGAGAACAAGTCTGAAGAGGTAGTAGCTGAGAAGAGGAATGAGGTTGCAACGATCTCTATTCCATACAAAACCATCATTATCTCTGCACCTAGGCCACCAACAATAATCATAACTAAAGCAGGTCCCATACCGTACGAGAGTACCAAAGCTATCCCATGGAACAACGAAGCTGAGGTATATTGCAATGGGTAGAAACAAGATCTGAAGAGTTTTCCTGTTGACTCAATGGACAATCTTGTTGGAGCCGGAGGTATTACCCGTAGTGGTCGAGTCTTTTCATCACCTGAAGTGGTGGCTGATAAAGCGGACAAAGGAAAGGGTAAAGTTGTTGTGGAAGGAACTTCTCAGGCTGGCGAGAAGGAATCTTTGTTGAAAGATGCAGAAGAGTTTATGAGGCTGGTAAGGAAAAGTGACTACAAGATTGTAGATTACCTGCAACATACTTCTTCTAAAATTTCTATATTGTCATTGTTGCTATGTTCCGAAGTACATCGGAACACGCTGTTGAGGATATTAAATACTGCTTACGTGCCTCAAGAGATATCAGTAAATCATCTCGAAGTAGTTGTGGCGCACGTAAACACAGGGAATGGTTTGGGCTTCACAGGTTTAGATTTGACGCCGAAGGGCGGGAATCACAACAGTGTGTTGCACATTTCAATTAAATGTCGTGGAGTTGTTATGTCGCATGTCCTTGTTGATACAGGGTCATCGTTGAATGTGCTTCTAAAGAAGGCATTGATGAAACTAGATACTCGAGGTTTGATTTGTACGCCAAGTGACTTGGTCGTACGCGCTTTTGATGGAACCCGACGATCTGTGTTTGGAGAGCTGACATTGCCTATTCAGGTGGGTCCCGAGATATTTGATGCAGTGTTCTACATTATGGACATTCAGCCTGCCTATAGTTGTTTGTTGGGCCGCCCATGGATTCACTCAGCAGGAGCTGTTACATCCATGCTACATCAGAAGCTCAAATATATGGTTGGTGGCAACATCGTCACAATATGCAGAGAAGAGGATATAATGATTAGTCATTTATCTTCGTTCAAATACGTTGAGGTGGATGGAGAAATCCACGAAACACTATGTCAAGCCTTTGAATTTGTTCAGGTTAAAGACAAATATCCTGTTATGAGCAAAGCGCCGGAAGTGGCCATGTCGTCTTTTAAGGAGGCCCAAGCAACAGTGCAGGCTGGGGCAGCGCAAGGATGGGGTAAAGTGCTAGAGATACCCAATAAGCAGGATAAGTTTGGTTTAGGGTACCGCTTGTCGTCTTCATCATCCTCACAGAGCGCGTCGTGCTATAAAGGGCCGGTGTAGTTTATCAAAGGAGGGGTTATCTTCGAGAGGATCAACGCTGTTTCGGATAGCGAAGAAGGGGACAACGACTGCGATATGGACTCTTGGATTAAGCCTTGCACTCCAGGACAGAGTCTGTGCAACTGGTCTATCCAGGAATTCATTCAAGTGACTACTGAATAATAATGATTTGTTTTTCCTGATTATTGTATAACCCTATGTTCTACCCGGAGCATAGCGGTATTTTGCTTCAGGGCTTACCTGTCTATGCTTGAACATTTTTATCAATAAATCAAAGGGCGTTTTTTCTCATTCAAATTTTGTGATCCTTGTTTTTTCTTATTTTGTTTTTGACAATAAAATGGCAATGTGGTTTTGTGCTTGTTTTGCATATCATTTGAAGCATTTAACCATTATCATTGTAGGATCCACATTGCAGATGGCATCGATCCAGAACCTTCTATGACTCACTTTGACCTTGATAACCCGATATTTCAAGCCGAATAAGAGATTGATGAGGATGAATACTTGCCAAAAGAGCTAGCCAGACTCTTGAAACAAGAAGAAAAGATCATTCTGCCTCATCAGGAAGAGATTGAGGTCATCAATTTGGGTTTTGAAGAAGTTGTCAGAAATGTCAGAATAGCGGCTGCGCTGCAGAATGATATCAAGCAAAGACTGATTGAGATGCTTCGAGAGTATAGTGACATCTTTGCTTGGTCCTACGAAGACATGCCCGGGCTTGACACTGACATAGTGGTTCATCGTTTGCTGTTGCGCGAAGAGTGTCCGTCGGTCAAGCAGAAACTCAGAAGGACAAGACCAGACATGGCTGTAAAAATCAAAGAGGAAGTCCAGAAGCAGCTGGACACAAGATTTTTAGCCGTGGCAACTTACCCTCCGTGGGTCACCAACATCGTACCGGTACCAAAGAAGGACTGTAAGGTACGAATGTGTGTGGATTACAGAGATTTGAATAAGGCGAGCCCTAAGGATGATTTCCCGCTCCCTCATATTGACGTGTTGGTTGACAATACCACTCAGTATTCCGTGTTTTCCTTCATGGACGGTTTTTCGGGCTATAATCAGATTAAAATGGCACCGGAGGATATGGAGAAAACGACGTTTATCACGTCGTGGGGGAATTTTTGCTACAAGGTAATGCCTTTTGGGTTGAAAAATGCAGGGGCAACCTACCAGCGGGCTATGGTGACTCTCTTTCATGATATGATTCATCATGAGATTGAAGTATATGTTGATGACATGATTGCAAAGTTCCAAACGGAGGAGGAGCATCTGGTCAATTTATTGAAGCTATTTGAAAGGCTCAGGAAATTCAGGTTGAGGTTGAATCCTAACAAGTGTACTTTCGGGGTACGGTTCAGAAAGTTGCTGGGGTTTATTGTCAGTGAAAAAGGAATCGAGGTCGATCCTGCAAAGATAAAAGCTATTCAAAATATGCCAGTGTCAAAAACAGAAAAAGAGGTTTGTGGTTTCTTGGGGAGGTTGAACTACATTGCTTGGTTCATATCTCACCTTACAGCCACGTGCGAACCAATGTTCAAATTGCTAAAGAAAGATCAGGCGGTCGTCTGGAATGAGAATTGTCAAAAAGCATTTGATAAGATAAAAGAATATTTGCAGGAACCTCAGATACTGATACCTCCAGTAGTTGGAAGACCATTAATCATGTACTTAACGGTTCTTGAGAACAATATGGGTTGTGTTCTCGGTCAACACGATGAGACCGGAAGAAAAGAGCATGCGATATACTATCTGAGTAAAAAGTTCACAGACTGTGAGTCCCATTACTCAATGCTTGAGAAAACATGTTGCGCACTCGCGTGGGCTGCCAAACGTTTAAGATAGTACATGCTGAATCATACAACCATGTTGATTTCAAAGATGAATCTGATTAAATATGTCTTCGAGAAGCAAGCACTTTTAGGGAGAATCGCTAGGTGGCAGATGGTACTGACAGAGTACGACATTCAATATGTTTCTCAGAAAGCTATCAAGGGAAGTGTTCTGCTAGAGTACCTTGCTGAGCAACTGATTAATGATTATCAGCCGATGAAATTTGAATTTCCCGATGAAGACATCATGTTTCTTAAGATGAAAGATTGTGATGAACCGTTGCCCGACGAAGGTCCTGAGCTTGGCTCCCAGTGGCAAATGATATTTGATGGTGCTGTTAACTCTTATGGTAGTGGAATCGGGGCAATCATCACGACTCCTCATGGGTCTCATATCCTATTCACTGCCAGGTTGACATTTCCTTGCACCAATAACGAAGCGGATTATGAAGCATGCATTATGGGTATTGAAGAAGCCATTGATCTGAGGATCAAGAACCCTGATGTGTACAATGATTAAATGCTAGTTGTTAATCAAATCAAAGGAGAATGAGAGACCAGGAAACCCAATCTGATTCCTTATATGAACTACGCAAGAAGGCTTTTGCCGTTATTTGATCGTGTAGAGTTCCATCATGTGCCAAGAGCGGAGAACCAGATGGAAGACGCTCTGGCAACGCTTTCTTCGATGTATAAGTTGAACTATTGGAATGATGCTCCAAGAATAGTCATTTCGCGCCTTGATAGGCTGGCGCTTGTATTTGCCGTTGAATAAGCTGCTGATGGCAAGCCATGGTTTTATGATATCCAGAACTTTCTTAAGAAATAAGAGTATCCGCTAGGGGCGTCAACCCGGGATAAGAAGACTCTGAGGAGACTGTCTGACAAATTTTATCTGAACCAAGATGGTGTACATTATAGAAGAAACCATGACTTGGTGTTATTGCGATGCGTGTATGAAAAAAGAAGCAAGTATGCTTATGAAAGAGGTCCACGAGGGCACATTTGGTACACATGTCGGCGGGCATGCCATGTCTCAGAAGTTGTTGTGAGCAGGGTATTATTGGCTAACGATGGAGTCGGATTGTTTCAAATTCACGAAGAAATGCCATAAATGCCAGATTTATGCAGACAAAATCCATGTACCGCCGGGCCCGTTGAATGTTATGGCGTCCCCGTGGCCTTTCTCCATGTGGGGTATTGATATGATTGGCAAGATCGAGCCAACCGCATCCAATGGACATCGTTTCATCCTGATAGCCATTGATTACTTCACCAAATGGGTAGAAGCATCTTCGTATGCCAATGTCACGAAGCAAGTCGTAGCCCGATTCATAAAGAAGGACATCATCTTAATATACGGAGTGGCCGAGCGAATCATTACTGATAATGGTTCGAATTTGAATAACAAGACGATGAAGGAATTGTGCCAGAATTTCAAAATCGAGCATCACAACTCATCGCCCTATCAGCCGAAGATGAATGGCATTGTTGAAGCAGCCAACAAGAGCATCAAGAAGATAATGCAGAAGATGGTTGTAACCTACAAGGATTGGCATGAGATGTTGCCCTTTGCTTTGCACGGTTATCGTACGATGGTACGCACATCAACTGGGGCAACACCTTTCTTGCTAGTATATGGTATGGAAGCTATCCTACCATTAGAAGTCGAGATTCATTCTTTGAGAGTTCTGGTCGACATTAAGCTCAATGAGGCAGAATGGATAAAGAATAGATTGAATCAGCTTAGCCTGATGGATGAGAAAAGGCTAGCGTCTATTGCATATGTGTCGCAACTGCGAAAAACACCTGGCGGAAAACAGAAGAGTCGCCACCTTTTGTTATTTATCCCAAAGAGAGGGAAAGGAAACGATCGAAAAAACCTAATGAAATAGGATAAGATTGGTCATCGCAACCAAATCTCAGGTTCGGGAGTCAGTTACGCAAGGGGGAGGTATTAGCACCCCTCACGTCCGTCGTACTCGACGGGATCCATGTTTGTCGTCTATCTAAGGGTGTGTTTATCTATCTAAGCTACAACTCACAGGACAAAAGAAAAGAAAAGAGACTCGATAAAGCATCGCCGCTTTATGCCTACGTATTCCCTCGTGCAATGGGAAAGTCAGAGTCAACGTAGTTCGGAAAACTACAGGAGAAGGTGGGGAAGTTTGTTCGCCAAGACGTCGCATCTTGTGCCTACGTATCCTCGTATGGTACGAGAAATCAGAGCAAAGGTAGTTCGGGCCGACACGAAACCACAGGTTGGTTTAATTGTTTTAACCCGAGTAGGATTAAGCCTTCGTTCTAGAAGTTAGGGACGATGCCTGTTTGTTGTAGAACCAAAGCTTAACAACACTCTTTTCTAAAAAAAAGGTTTGAAATTAATCCCGAAGGAAAAAGGTTTGACTTTTGGTTTGTGTTTTTTAGTGAAGTGAATTAATTCGGTTTGTGATTCACGTTGCACTAAAGACTATGAGATAGGGGCGAATGCGTCGCGTATCGCCCCCAAACGGGACGTACACTAAACACTCTAGACAAGCGAGCGGAGACCGCTCACTCATCATTCCCCATGTAGCTTAAGGCTCGTAGCACACAACGTTCATCGTATTTATTAAATGAGTTAGAATTGTTTTGAGACGAGAAGAGAGACGCACGGAAGGTCTAAGGGAAACTTGGTCCTAATGTTGTCATGCAAAATGGACCTAAATTTTGGATTGAAAGGGGAAACATCTACCCTAATGTTAGCATGCTTGGATTGAACACCTAATGACGCTCCTACTCCTATCCTAAACGGAGGGACTAGGAACCCTATGGGGATCATGGTAAAAGACCAAGAAAGCACAAGATAAATTCAATCGCAAGTAGGATGCACACATTGAAAATGCACAAATAGAATGAAGTGAGGGAGCAAAAAGGTGCGGGGCAGCAGCCGCCACAAGCGCATCTCGACCTCAAGCAGCGGTGCAAAATGATGCAAATAAATGATCACTTCGAACCACATACACAAGCATGCACTCAAGTGGAAAATGGACAACACGTGTCAAAGAATCTAGATTAAACAACCAATAACAGTGACATTTATCTGAAACATTTCACTCTTAATGCATCACACTGATCTATGATGATTCGAAGTGAAATGGTACCAAACAAGCATGAAAAACAAAAAAACAGGCCTGCTAGAACAGTGTTAATCGGTTAACACATAGGGTTAACCGATTAACCACTTATTAACGTTTGAAAAATTTGAAAGTTTGAACTGGTTAATCGGTTAACGCCAGGGGTTAACCGATTAACACTGCTCCAACAGTAGAAAACAGCAACAGAAAAGCACTTTCTGCACATAAGCACTTAATCAAAATTCCACATGCTTACACAATCAATTGTGCACGAAATTAAACCAGCAACCAGTGATTTAAACAAGATGTAAACACATATAAACAATATCACCACAATTCACATGATCAAGAATTAATCAAAAATGAAGATTAACATGATAATTATGCAAATAAGCTAAAAAATGCAATAGATCTAGAAGTCCAACCTTCGGAGCGGAGATTTGCTCCGGTTAATGTTGATCCAACTGTAAATGTATAGATCTAATGCTAGAAGTCTGGAAAACTTCAAGATCCAAGCTAACTCTTGATGTAGAAATGGAGATCCTTCAAAATTAAGTCAAATTGGTCCAAATAAGGTCTTCCAAAATCACTTCAAAATTCAGATCTGAGTTTGCACGAAAATTGAGTAAGGAATTTGATCCAAGGATGATGATGGTTGGGGGTTTGAGCTCAAGAATTCATTGATTCCAATGGAGAATCAATGAATTCAAATGGATGAAGAGCTTTGGTGAAGGTTTGGGAATGGAGAAAATTAAAGGAGAATGAGATCAATTCTGAAAATGAAATGGAAATTATGAGAGTTAGATGTGTGAGGTTTGGAGTAAATCACTTAAATATCACTTAGGCTTGGATCCAAATGTAAGGTTTGGAAGTTGGTTTGTGAAATTGGGTTTGGAATTAGGAAGGGGAGTTTGGAGGGAAAATGAAATTAATCAAATTCTGAAAATAATTCTAGATCCTTCCCAAATGCAAAATTGAATTTCAAAGTGATGAAAATTGAACCCCAAAACAGCTCCACTTGAAAATTCACGTGCAGAGGTAAAATCTGCACTGGTTAATCGGTTAACGCATATGGTTAATCGATTAACACCAGCAAAATTTCAGGTTTGACCTGATTTTGACTTGGTTAATCGATTAACACATCTGGTTAACCGATTAACACCTTAAAAAATTTGAATTTGGCGCCTTTCAGAGGGAAATCTGCTCATTTTCCCGTTTTCAACTATTTGGAGATCTGTTAAGCTTCTGAATCTTGTTCTTGAATATCATGACCATGAAAATGCTTGTGATATCCTGAATACTGCTTTCTGAGCTGAAAATATCCTGCAAAACGAAATAAAATTGGTCGTCCGACCGTTGGGCAAAATAAATGCCAGAGTTTCTGCTTCATGTTGTTCAGTCCTTTGTGCTAAGAATGCAACTTGGGCCACAAGAATGCCTTGATCCCATGCCTCGAGAACAAATGCTATGATATGCGAAATGAAAAATGCAGAGAAACAAAAGCTAGTTAAGGTCAAAACAGAAGGGTAAATTTTGGGGTGCTACAATATGGTCGGTTGTATCAGAGCCGAATGAAGAAAGCTTTCGACAAGAAGGTGCATCCTCGAAGCTTTCAGATGAGTGATCTTGTGCTGAAAAAGATCCTCCCTCCATAATCAGATCACAAAGGAAAATGGACTCCCAATTATGAAGGTCCATATGTTGTGCGAAAGGTCTTCTTTGGAGGAGCCTTGTTGTTTTCCACCATGGATGGTGAAGATTTTACATCCCCTGTGAACACAGACGCAGTTAAAAAATACTTTGCTTAAAGAGACCCGCTGGAAAGAAAAAGAAAGTCTAGGCAAAAATGGGGCATCCCGGCGAACCATAAAAAAAATGGGTTCGGGAAAAAATTAGGGATAAAAATGAAAAGATGTAAACCCGCAAAGTTGAAAACCTGGAAAGGCGACTTTGACAAAAATGGGTATCCCGGTGAATTGAAAACCCGCAAGGGCGATTCAGGCAAAAGTTAGGGATTGAAAAAGCAAATGACTGCGGTCTGCGTGTGATCTTTCATTGCTTAGTGGATTGGGAGCACCTGGGGTCCATTCATCCGAGTCAATCTCTTCTAAAGACAAAGCATCGGGAAAGCATCAAGGTCAGGTGAGTCATAGAGGGATCAGCTCATGGTGATTGTCTGTACCACATTGTCGACATTTCTATACATTTTTGTATATTTCTGTGCATATCTGTATATTTTTGTGCAACTTCCTCTTTTCAGGGGTTGCATCTGTTGTAAAACTTTGCCTATTTACAGGCCATTTGTCAATAAACATATACTATTCCGTAATTGTTTGCTTTGACTTGTTTTAACTTTTACTGTTTTGTTTGTAAAAACGCCCGATTTTTTTGATAAACTTGCACATACATAAACTTGCAGGCCTTGGCCAATAATTGTTAAAACTTTGATTTAATTGAACAACGTCACGAATGATGACTGAGATAGCTCCTTTTGTGTAGGATATCATGTCTGTTGGTTAATTTTGCAGGGTCGTTACCCTTGGGGCAAGTTTCTAGAAAGGTATGGATGGAATTTGTTTTCTCCCCAACCAGAGTCTGCTCCTCAGCAATTGGAGTTTGCATCTCTATCCCAGTAGAGTTGTATGCAGGTTAAAAGAGTGGTTAAGTGTGTATGCTTATCTACGGCAATTGGTCGGTACACGGTTAATCCCCGTAGAGTGCAGGTATGTGCTTACTCCCCAGTGAGTCAAGATTGGACTTCTTCCCACTGGGTAGATGTAGAATCTTTCTCAGCAGTCGATTAGTACATGTTTCTCTCCAGTAGATTGTCTATAGATACTCAGCTCTTAGCAGCACAGACCGAGGTATCTAGCAGAGTTTGATTCCCCTGCAGATGTGCTGATTCCCCGGCAGGTAAGATGTGATCCCAGTGTCTGGTCGTCTTTCTTCAGCTGAATCTTTTGTTCCCCAGGAGAGTTGTACCCTGGAAGGCCGTTTAGAGCATTATTATTCTCTATCAGATGAGATGGGCTGTTTAGCATGGTTGTTCTATTTCCCCGGCGAGTTGTCTATTCCCCAGAAGGTTTGTGTTTTGGGAGGCCGTTCAGGGCATTTTCCTCAGCAAGTGGTGATTTGTATCCCTAGCCGAGTGGATTTTCGTTCTTGTAGAACATTGTTACCCAGGAATTTTCTTTTGCAGGAAGCCATCCAGTTTCCTCAGCATAACTACAATCATTATTAGCACGTGTAAGCTATCCCCAGCAGGGTTGTTTTCTTTTCCCAGCAGGGTGGTTTCGGTTTCTCCAACATTTATTTTGCTGATTCGGTTCCGTTGCATCTGCATGCGTGCATAACATCTAGCCAAATGCGTAGCATTTCCATTTCGTATGGAGCATTACGCCATTCGCAAACATATGCATTTGAAACATAAACCAGGTTATTACCATTTTGCTTTCAGGTATGTCTCCCACAGATGATTGTTATCCCTACCCGTGTGTTTTTCAGACCCGACAAGCTTGATGCATTTACTTCACCCTCGTTTGTTTCGACCTCAGCTTACGTTATTCCCCAGCAATGTCGTCGGACTTCGGTTTGTGATATTATATTCTCTAAGTCCGTACAGGCATTGTCGCGGTGAAATTTGGATACCAAACTATTAATTAGTTTGAATCTTTAATTCAATTTGCAACCAGTCTTTGATTTGTCCAAAGGAAGGGATAAAGATTGAAATTCCCACAATGCAATGCAGATGCAAGGTTTAGAGAGTTATAGGTTCGGGGGTCGGTTAAACTTAGGGAAGGTGCTAGCATCCTAAGTTTTTGTAGTACTTTACAAGAACCTCTTGTTTTATGTTGTTTATTGCTATGGATTATCTGCTTAATGGTTGAAAGACCTAGGGGTTTATTTCTAAGTATACTCGATAAGATATCGCATCTTATGCCTACATATCCTTACGGGAGTGGAATCAGAGTATTTGTAGTTCCCCTAAAGGGTTTGAGGAGTTCTTTGACTGTGGTCAAAATTCCTACGGGTTTAAGGTAGTTAATTGATTGATTTTAGGAGAAAAGACGAGTTATCATTTTAGGAGAGATTTAACCGCCACAAATTGTAGGAAAATAGTCTTTGCATCGTCTTAAGAGAAGGGCTCAAGTACTCGGATATTGATCGACGATGTACGCCTCTATCTCTCTTAAGGCAAAGTCCCTACATATTGTTTGTATTGATGTGGGGTGGAGATTTTATCTCGCTTAAGATGATTAACATTTATTTCTCTATTGTGTTTGAATAAGTTTGATTTGAATTGTTTTGTTTGTGTTTGTCTAAGTTGTAAAGATAAAGGCAAGGGTCCTCTTATGGGGTTGGATCTATCTTAAGAGATCGACTTGAATGGGATCAAGGATCATAGGGGAGAATGATGCAAATGATGTGCACTACACACAAGTGTTGACTCATGTGTAGGTTTTTCCTTTGGAAGGATGCAATGCGATAAGATAAATACAATAATGTAAATTGCTGTAAAATAAATTGCGGAAATGGTAAAGCATACACATACGCATGAAAGCGCTGAAGTGTGTGAGAGTGTCTTGTGAAGTGTGAGCGTGCATGATTGGATTGAGGCGAGATTGATTAAGTTGGGGGGAGTTGATTTGATTTTAGGCGAAGGTTATATTATTTTGTTTAGGAAAAAAAGTTAGGTTTAGATTATACGAACCGATTATGAAAAAAAGATTAGTTTCACTAAAATGAATTGATTGATGAAGTTAATGTTAATTTAATTTTTATTAGCAAAAAAGTTTTTTTTAGGTGGGAATGAATAAGGCTTTAGAAAAAGGTTTTATTAACTAAGAAGGTTTATTATTATTCTATTTTACCAAATGAAGATCAATTTAAATATGATATAGTTTTAATAAGAAAGGAAAGAACAATTTATATATTATAGGGTTAAGAGATAAAAAAGGTTTAGAAAATGATTATTATTTGGTTCACTTGTTTTAATTAATAAATTTGAGAAAAAAAACATAATGGGCTCTTAGTTATTATTTAAAAAACGTTAATTATTTTAATAACAAATTATTACTGATTTTAAGGGTTAATTAGGTTAATTAAAAAGGTTTAAACGATTGATTAATGGATTAAGGGGGGTGTGGATGTACAGATCGTGTGTGGTGTGTGTGTGTGTTCAGTTTACAACATAACAGCAAAACATTGTAAAATAATAGACAAGACAAAGGAACCCTAGCCCCTTTCTCCAGTTTCCCCCTCCTCGTGCTGTCTTTACTTCTCGTTCTACTCGACCGATTTCCTCTCGATTCACTTCGTTTTCCGTTCTTACTCCATGGATTCCTTTGTTTCGAACCTGCACTAAAACAAGATATCAATATCTTCAAAGATTTCGACATGGGTAGCGAGGTTACCGTAAACGGGAGCGATATCGCAAGATCGGGACGGTAGGGCGGTGGCGGCTCGCGAATTCTTCCTTCTTTGGCTGGAAATGATGAATCTCAAAATATCTGAGCCTTCGGCGGAGGAAGCTTTCGTTGGCTTGCTTTAGGGTTTCTACTTCTTCTGTGGGAAAAACGACTTATTTTTTTCTTTGTGGGCATTCTTCGCAGCTTTTATAGATGCGAATGATGGGCCTCCATGAAGAATTTGTTTAAAGGCCTTCTTATTTGGGTGATGCTGTCTGATTTCATTGATGGTTCACTCCAATCTTGCCTTTTCTGTCTGATTTTGTCGAAAGGTGTTATTTTCTGATTTAGGGAAGTTTTGAACTTTTCTCTTCCGTGTTGATTTGTTGAATTTGGGAATTGTATGACGTGTCTGTTGACTTTGTGACTTGGTTTCTTTTGCTGCTGAAAATAGAAACTTGCCATTATGGGATTGTGCTAACACTTATTTTCTTCTTCTTCGCAGGGAAGACCAAACTTGAGTTCAGGTGCTCGCTTTGTCTTATGATATGGCTGACGTAGGGTTGAAACGGCGATGACGACACTCTGTATGAGCTAGGAATTGTGGTTCCCTCTTGTCGTTTTCGAACTTCCGTTGATGCTCTTGAGTCGGTAAGGAGTTGATGGTGGCTTTTTGTTATCCTCCTGGCTACTCGAGCCTTGCCCGATGATGTGTTACCTGAGGGCAAAATCGTGGGTGTAATTGTAGTTGTGAACTGATGCTATTGATATTGTTATTGCTAATGCTGTCATTGCTCTTGATGCTAATATTGCTCTTGTTACACCGCTGCTGAGATGACATGGTTGTTGTTACTTGTAGACGAGAAAATGTTGATGCTATGCTTGCCTTCTGTTGTTGGGGAATGTTTGAAATAGTGATGATGACACCATGTCTGAACCGCGTGTTTGAGCCTATGCCAATGGTGTCTTCGAATCATGCTGGGGATTGTTCTGAAATTAGTTGTTATTTGTCTGGATTTGAGTCCTTCGATGCTCGGTAAAGAGTGAATGGCAACTTCAGTTGTTATACTCCTGGCCGCTTGTTCACGCCCTATGATGATCCAAATCTAAGGGCCAAGACCCTTCTCTCATCTTTAACCGATATTATCGGTGTTGTTCTGTCGTTGATTGCAAGTAGTTTATGGCTAATACTCGGTGCTTGCAACTGGTGTCGGCTGTACTGCTTCTGTTGCTAATGGTTGCTCTTGAAATTGTTTTGTTTTTGCAGAAGTTCTGAGATGTGTTGGAAGCTGTCCATAATCAAATATTGTCCGTCCGATCTTCCGTTGCCTTTGGCGCTTGGCGTAATTCAGCTCAGTGATGCTTCGAGACTGAGGGCTGAATGCTTCTCAAATTTTTCTTGGCTTGTATTTCGAAGTACAGTCTCGAGGGCCTTTGCCAGATTTTGAATCAAGCTAACCTCTCTCTCTTCTTCAAGGAAGTGCTTGAATTCAGAGATTTTCGGTTTTAGGGGCATCCTGGGATCTGCTGTCTTGCTTGCAGCATGTGATAGTGCAACCTTTGGAGTGATATGATTATCTTATGTAGCATTTGCTAAGTTCTGACTTCTACCACTTATCTCAGGTTTTGAACAGGGTGTTCGTTTGTGAGCTTCATCATCTCCTCATGTATGAATAATACACTGTTGTTTTGGAACTTCTGCCAAGCATGTGAAAATGAGTTTTTGAGTACTCTAAGTCTATAGTTCTTCATATCTTGATTAATTTCCCATGGGAAAGTCTTCATTATTTATGCCTGGAAACATGTGGCTGCTTTTATTCTCTCTTCTTTTTCTATCAGGGAAACCATCAAACTGTGGACTTCAGATATTGCCTTATTTTACGCCGTTGCCGAAAAGCCGTTTGATTTTCGGTAGGGAGTCAGTGACGATTTTGGTTGTCGCCCTCCCGACTGCTCAAACTTTATGCCCAATGATGAAATACACTGAGGGCTGAGCATCAATCAATCATTTCTCGGTCCATTTATGTGATGCCCGTTTTGTTTAACAATTGTGTCGCAGATAAGTTCTTGGTGGCAGCCGCGAGTACGGTATCAAAGTTGACTGATGCAGAGAAGCTAATTAATCTTTGTTTTATTGTAACAGGTGGTGCTTTCTGGGGGCTTTAGGATGCCCGCAGTTTACCGCCGGATTTTCGAAGCTTAGAATAAGAGGGAGTCGGTGCTCTACACGTTGGGAAACGATGTCCATATTTACTTACATCCTGGTAGTTCTAGGGAAAGTTGTAGCAGAGTGGTCTAATTGGGTTATTCTGAGGGGTGCAGTATCTTGTAGGGTTAAATTTGCGGTATTCTAATATTACTTCCTGAGGGATAACCGTTGTGTTACGTAGCGAGAGCTTCTTGCCATTGTTTGAATATGTTTGTAAATAATCAATGGAGACATGTGGACCTTGTTGTATTTGTAACTTGTGGATTCAAAGATAAATTCAAAGTTCGAAGTAGCTTTCCTTCTCGCGGTATCTTAGATTTCCTCACCTCTCTTACTTTGAAAGAATCATGGTAGAACAGATTTGAAAACGAAGTAAAAAAAAGGTCTTTGAATTTTAAGTGGCTCCCGCATATGAATTCAATTTATGGTCTCGAATCACCATGAGCTGCCTTAGACATCACAACCTATCCCCTGAACACGATGGACTCTTGTATTCTGATTCACGCCTGATTCTTGTATAACCTCGAGATTGGAACTTGCATTTCGCCTTCCACTATTCAATGATCCTCAAGTTCAAAAACTTCTTTTAAAAACGACCATGAGCTTTGAGTAAGTTCAATCACCATTAAACCATTCTCCTTATAGAAAAACCTCAGTCTACGACTTCCAGTAACCTTTACCACGCCACACCGACATTCTGAGGTCTTGAAAGAAACATCTATAGATCCTCATATTGCCACATTAACATTCTGTTTAAATTGCTCTGCCTGTCAGAGAAGTCCTAAAAAACAAGGTGGTCCTGCACATACTCGTTAGTCATGATAAACACGTATACAAGGGTAAAAGATTCAAACGTAAGAAAACTCACAAGAAGGTGGAATCTTAAGGTCGAAAATTAGGGTGCGACAGATGCCCCTATTTAAGTTACTTCTATCCGAAGATACGGAGATGGAAATCCCTGTCTCGAAGAGATAAGAGGGACTTAAATATAAACATTGCACGCATTTTTGGCCCTAAGAAGCCACCGAATGTAAACGATATGCAATGATATGAAAATGCAAGACAGACGGTCCTGTGAGGAAAAGATATCACAGGGGATGAACTGGACACAACATGCTAGACGAAAGGGTAACAGACCCAACGAGGTGGGACCTCACGGAGACAGGGCACAACCACCAATGGGGAATCTTCCGAGTATAACAGTAGTACATACACCAAGGGTATGGCGATTTAGACAATAGGCAATAAATTTGTAATCGAAGTGTAGTTTATTACTAACATGGAGCAATCCAGACGGCGGTAAGGAACCATAGTGACTTTTTTGAATAATTCAGTTTTGTTTCGTATTCTTTTTTCTTTTTCCCTTTTTTTTATCCAACTAGAAATAGTAAAACGTAAAACTTCCCCGAGCGTTCTGGTATGGGAATCGTGAGCTGGTCTCAGTCTCTGATGTAGAACCTTCCCGAGCGTCCTGGTATGGGAACCATGAGCTGGTCTTAGTCTCTGATGTAGAACCTCCTCGAGCGTCCTGGTATGGGAACCATGAGCTGGCCTCAGTCTCTGATGTAGAACCTCCCCGAGCGTCCTGGTATGGGAACCATGAGCTGGTCTCAGTCTCTGCCCGAAATGATGAAATCTCGTGTGAGCATCTTCACAGGGGTTGCAAATTTTGTATTTTGTAGAATGATTGTAGTTGTAGATGTTGTTGATGTCATTGTAAATTATAGAACTTCTTGGCTGTGAGCCATAATGTATTGTAGAACTTTGTAGATGTCGTTGTAGATATTGTTGTAGATTGGAAAACTTCACCGGGGATCCTCAGAAGAGATGTAAGCCGGTTGATTTGTGAAACATGTCTTCTCAAATAAAGAGAGACTGACTATAATGAATTTCCTTGACTTCTCTGGGAAGATGTCACTTGATGGAAATAATCTTGTGCAGCAAACTCACTGGGGAAAATATTCCTAGGGAGTACCTTTGTTGTAGCTGTAGAAGTATATACCATTGTAGATTCTCAACTGAAGAGAAATATTTGTAGTGGGAACTCTCAAATAAAGAGAAGTGTCTTGTAATGTCTTTGGCGGACTTTTCTGATGGATTTCCATTTGACAAGTTGATGATGTTGAAGAACCTCACTAAGGGTACATGAACTGTCTTGTAGAGATTGTCGTTTGTCGTTTTGAATATGATCTTGGTCAAAACGAGTTGCTCAAATAAAGAGATTGTTTATAGTTCCAATGTAGATGGTTGAGAAAACCTGTGATATTGTTGGAGAAATATCTGTCTTCATGAAGATTCTTCAAAAATATTATTCCTGGGGAATAGAGTACAAAATAAATGCACACCTGTTCCATGTTCAAACATTGTAGATTATCCACATTGTGATTGCCAAGGACCGAAATTCAATTCGGGAAGTAGCCGAAAGGAAAATGTCAAGCAAGACTCGACCATTGAGGTATGAACTCAAATGGAATGTACTGGAATAACCGTCTTCCACGAGGATCGAACTTCATGGGTGTTGCACCCCAAAATTTTACCAACAATTATTTATTCATTGAGTGTTTGAAAGTTGATACCTTCATCAGAAAGTTCAAGAGATCCTCAGAGGAATTGGTTGAAACCAAGGTTGTGTGTCTCATAACTTGAGAGTTGTGGGTGCTCCTCAGATGATTCTGAGACTTTAAGAATGAACTTGATGTTTTGAGAAAGCCTATGAGATGTCTTGAAAGCCATCATGAAGTCCAGAGAAGTCATTGTGCAAGAGTTCAGAAGATTCAACCATGAATGGTAGAATTAGGGTTTTGACTGGGTCAACCCTAGGATAACTGAAAATTTGGAGAAGGTTGAGACCTAATCCAAGGGCCATGAGATCATGGAATGATGCATAGAGGTGTTATAAAGATGATTCCTAGACCAACTCATCATGATTGAGGAGTTTGAGAAGTTTCAAGTCAGGGTTTCCAAGGATTGTCAGTGAAAAAACCCTAGTTTGATCCCTATCTTCCAGGCAGTTTTAGCTCTAGATGTGATTGATATCTCATCTTCCCCACAACATGAATGTTGTAGAGCTTGTTATTAGATTTAATTTGAGTGGTGGAAGTCCTTGATAGGAGTTGCAGAGCTCAAGTTATGGTTTTGACAAATTACAGGTCAGCTGAGGTGTGTGAATCTGGGTCCTTGAAAGTCACCCAACTTGCAGACAACTTTTGCCCTAGTAGGATGATTCCTATGATCTCTTGGTAAACATGAATGTTTAAGGGAATCTTCTTAGCTTTAATTTTAGTGGTAGAAGTCCTTGATAGGATTTGTGGAACTCAACTTATGGTTGGAACAAGACAGGGGTATTTTGGTCATTTGGCAATTATAGGTCATTTTAAGCAAAGGCCATATCTCCTATTTCCAAGCCTCAAATGGAAAAACTCAAAACATGAAAGTTGTTCAAAATGGCATTTTAAGCCTAGAAAGAAGGTCATGAATTGTTGGAAAAGCTCATAGCATGGAATGACAAAGTTTGGTAAAT
Organism: Lathyrus sativus; assembly: GCA_963859935.3. NCBI lineage: Eukaryota > Viridiplantae > Streptophyta > Magnoliopsida > Fabales > Fabaceae > Lathyrus > Lathyrus sativus. The sequence goes on from OZ012738.1 coordinate 84,583,790, forward strand.
TTGAACTAAAAATGGCTTATAAGTTAATTCAAGTCAATTTGGAAATTGGTTTGGAAGATCTATGAATCCAAAATAGGTCGTCCAATATATCATTTTGATTGGAAACATCATTTTGAGAACATTGGTTTAAACACAATTTTCATTTGAGGCTTTAAAATGGGACATGCTTTGTAATATTGTTACTTGCATATTAAGGCACCTTTGCAAAACTCAACATAAACTAAGGGTAAGCTTGTTTTTCACATATATCTTCTCAATATCTCATGTAAAGGTATTTTGGCACAAAATTGCAAAGCACAACATATGAGATATGAGATATACCACTTATCATCACATGAGATTTTCAAGCACTTTCTAGCTCATTCTAGAAGGATCTAGGAGCTTCCATGGATTGTTATATAACAAGTGAATCATGATGAGTAAGGGGTTGGTCAGGAAGAGAGTTTTCAGAGGAGAGAGAGAGAGAGAGAGAGACATTGCCATTGAAGAGCTTCCTTCAAGATCAAGCAACACACGATTTCTTCCACCACAAGGCTTCTCATTCAAGATCAGTGCAAACAGAAGTTTATTCATCTTCAAAGGATCACATTGAAGCCCTTGCAAGCTCTGAATCAAGCCCTAGCTACACACACCATTGAACTTTGACAGGTTTCTTTCTTTCCACGAATCTCTTTAATTATGTAGTTTCTATTAGTTCTTTAGGTGTAGAATTAATGTACTAGGCTAGTTGATCTTACCCCGTGAGTTTGAGAGCTCTGTATGAGATTTCATGGCAGGTGCATGAATCTTTAACTTGCAAGAATTGGCTGGATCTTGAGTGTTAGTTAGTCTAGACTAGGTTAGAATGTTTAGTATAGAGCCAAGAACATAATTACACCATTAGATTTGAGCTTCCCCGTGATCGATAGCAGTGAAAACAAGTTGAACCCTAGTTTTCATCCATTCTGTTTGCGCGTTTTAAGAGGATTCAAGGGGAAGTATGAGCATGGTTGGATTCCTGGGATTTAGTAGTGTGATTTTGGTTTTGGAATTTTTGAAAATCATCAAGAGATGAGAGAGCAAGAGATGATGGAAGTTTCGTGCATGGGAGGAGGAAAACTGAAAACCCTAGAAATCGTGTGAGGACGATGAACCACAACCGTCAGATCGTCCCTAAAATTTGACTAAATCATCTCATCCGACGGTCCTTGTTTAAATGAAAACGGAGGGAAATTCAAATGCCAAAACGCTGCCGTTTGGATAAGTGGAAGACCATGGGCTCAGCAATGAATTGCTTTCCACACACCCCTCGTTAGGCCCATTAGGAAATAACAAGTGAGATCCTTACTATCCTCACCCCCTCATGCGTTTTTTGTTTTCTTTTATTTCTGATTGATAATGGGCTTTATCCCCAAGCGCTATCCGCACCCCTCATCATAGCCCAATCCCCAAAATGAACTAGGGCGCTCTTCTATTCACACCCCCTCCCCTTTATTTCAATTCTTTTATTTTTTTTAATTCCATTTATATTTCTTGCATTTATAAAATTCATAAAAAATCCAAAAATGAATATTTTTTAATTCTTGTTTTTTTCATATGTTCATAATCATGTCTAGAAAAATATAAATAAATAAAATTTCCATTTTATTTTCTTTTCATATTTTTAGTATATTTTTCATTTTAATAGCTTTTTATAATGTTTAGTTTGGTATCCAATTTTGTAGAATTTCTTTTAGGACTTTTCCTTAGGATTTTTAATTCATTATTTTTGGTGTGATTAGATATTGAATCATAGTTCCCCATAGGATTTAATTCTTGATTTTTAGATTAAAATTTGATTAGTTTAATCAGGTTAGCATTAGGGTATCATAATTAGGGTTTATGTTATGCATAGGTAAGGAAATTCATTTTCTTTAGATAGTTTTGTTTTGATTTTTGGGTAGGGGCATATGTGGATGTTATGGGTAGATGTTTTAGACCCTTGTGAATAATTGATAGATTTTTCCCCCTTGGTTTAGTATTTTTAGGTATTTTCTGAAGTTGACTGGTGATTTTGACTGTTCTGTGGTTATCTGTTCATCTCTGGGGTTATTTTGGGGAATTTGTTGTGGGGTTTAGTTAGTTTTGAAGATCTTGGTGAAGAGCATGATGAAGAGAGGATTGAAGATCAAGACTCAGGGACCCAGAGCTTGGATTATTCCATGTCTGTGAGGTTTGAGATCCTGAAGTTTGAAGGAAGTTCACGGTACTTTCCTGAGGAAGGCACTATGAATGACTTTCATTCTTTCTTCTCACCTCTTTCTTAAGTATCCAATGATGTTGGAGCCAACTTGTGAGTTTAATTTCTCCTGAGGAGGAATGTAAACTGATCACATGTTGTTGAGCCACATGGGATACAATTCCTAAGTGGAAGCCTCCTAGTACTTTCCTGAGGAAGGTCCTATGGGTCTATTCACTTAGTTCCATTAGTTTATCTAGGATTTCTTAAGTATCCAATGATGTTGGAGCCAACTTGTGAGTTTAATTTCTCCTGAGGAGGAATGTAAACTGATCACATGTTGTTGAGCCACATGGGATACAACTCCTAAGTGGAAGCCTCCTAGTACTTTCCTGAGGAAGGTCCTATGAGTTTGTTCATTTAGTTCTACTAGTTCAGATAGGATTTCCTAAGTATCCAGTGATGTTGGAGCCTGCTTGTGAGTTTAATTTCTCCTGAGGAGGAATGTAAACTGATCACAGTGGTTGAGCCACATAGGGTATGACTCCTGAGTATACACCTCCTAGTGCTTTCCTGAGGAAGACACTATGAGTCTGCCTACTTAGCTCCCTTTCTTTGGTAAGCTTGTTCTGAAGCTTGAAGACTGGGATTGGTTTCTCCTGTTTAGGTTTTTCTTAGATTTGATTAGATTCTGTGTTACGGTTAGGATTAGAGAGTAGATGATTCTTTCTCAAGCATGTGTTTTGTTTGCCTGATGGCACTTCCCTTCTTTTATCCGTTTATTGCTTGATAGCATGTTGTTTATTTTCAGTATGATTACTGTTATCTCATGACTGGCTTGAGGTTGAGATGAGCTTGTGGAGGCTGAAGCCCCACACACATTTCCTCCCTCACTTGCATTGCATGCATTTTACTGTTAAAGCTGATGCTTTTGTCTGTTTTGGTGTATCATTGACATGATCCCTTAGGACTCTCATTTCCTTTGATAAGGATTTGATGATAGACTTTTAGGTTGAAACCTATGCATGACAACATCTAGGAGTTCCCTGTTCAAACCTCGACCATAGGATGAATCCATGGCATGATAACAGTAGGACTTGATAGTCTCCCTCCTAGTTGGGCCTGCTCTCTTCTCATCTCGAAACAGTTTAAGATACAGTAATCATGATTGATTTCTTTCGTACGTTACGAGCCTTAAGCTATCTGAGAAAGGATTGTGGGAGAGTTTCTTTTCCACAGTCTGGATGTTTAGTATGGTACCCTTTGGGTGACATGCGACGCATTCACTCTCAGGTCATAGTCTCTAGTGCGGTTGAAATCGCAAACACAATAAAAAACACTTCTTTCGTAAAAAACAGGAAATAAACCGTAGTTTCCCGAACTACGTGAGCTCTGATCTCTCATGCCTGTTGAGAGTACGTAGGCACAAGATGGCGATGTCTTGGCGAGCTACCTTTCCCCGTAACCCTTCGTAGGCCGAACTACGTTGACTCTGATTTCTCATTCTCTGATGAGAATACGTAGGCATAAAGTGCGACGCTTTGCCGAGTCATTTTTCTTTTCCTTTTCAGCCAGCCTTGATAGGTAGATAGATTATAACCAACCCGTCCAAGTAAAAAAACAAGCGAGGATCCCGTCGAGTACGACGGACGTGAGGGGTGCTAATACCTTCCCCTTGCGTAACCGACTCCCGAACCCAGACAATGGTTGCGATGACCTTGTCTTACCCTTATTCGTCAGGTTTTTCCGATCGTTTCCTTTCCCGCTCTGAGGTATAAATAACGAAAGGTGGCGACTCTTCTGTCATGCCGGCACCTTATTTTCGCGCAAGCGCCAGCTGGCGACTCTGCTGGGGATCGAACCCAGAGTCTCTGGTTCTCCGGTTCCCTATGAGAGTCAATCCTATCGTTTGTGTGTTTGCTTGTTGGGTTGCGTTTATTTATCGCATTTTTACTTCCCGCACTTTACTTCCCGCATTTTATTTCCAGTTTGATATAATTATCTGTGCTGCTGTGGGAGAGGGATGTTACTATGAGTGAGAAGCCGAACCCGGGCTTGAGTGTACACCTAGATATAGTTGCGGAGAAGTAGTAGACGAACCTGTCTGCTGAGCAGGCACAGTTCCCTACGAAAATCTGCGCTCAGACGAGATTCTTGCAGAGGTGTTCCTTTCCGGTCCTGAGGATCTGAGGGGAGTCCAGACGTGAGGATTGTCGACTCTGGGGACCGATCATTTGGAAGTCAGCTAAGTGAGGCCTCTTCATGACTTGATGATGCCACTCCTTCTGGGAATCGTATCGTCACTCATGAAAGTCTGTGACACTGATGACCGCATAGGATGTCATACCTTTGTCCGTGGATTAGGTCCATACCTGTGAGTGGGATTGGGTTATTGCAGGAAACTTTGACCTTCAGACCGCCTGGTTTTCTTGACAGTGAATCAGTTACGTTGGTATCAGGGTTCTCAGTATCAGATGTGACTGTTTTTGACAGAGAAAGTTTTTTGATCAGAGGATTTTATCATCGGGTGTATATCTGTTCCTGGTAAAGCAGGTTTCGATCAGAGTATTGTTATCAGATGTTTGTCCTAGATGGAGCAGATTTTTTGAGTGGGGTCTGAAGATCTCATCAACAGTTGTTGTTTGTTCTTGATAGGGCAGATTTTGAGTGGGGTCTGAAGATCTCATCAGCAGTTGTGTGGTTGTTCTTGATAGGGCAGATTTTTTGATTTGGGGTCTGAAGACTTCATCAGCGGACGTTCTCTGATCATACATCCCGGGTCCTTATTATCAGGCACTTACTCTTGACAGAGCAGAATTTTGATCTTGATCCTATCAGATGGTTATTCTCGGCAGATCAGATCAGTGGTTTTACACCGGGGTTTCCTTCTCATCAGTGACTGTTGATAGCGAATCTCCACAGCAGCCACCTGGATATATTGTTGCATACCTACATTTTGCATTAGTTTGCATGATCATTCGCATTCCATTGACGTGTGTCTGTGACAGGTACCGTTTCCCCGATCCAGGATCTCTCGCCTCTTATTGTAGCAAGACTATTGCGTACGAGTTCTCGATCCCTGATGTGTCGGAGTTGGCTATCACTAGTGCTATAGGCTTCCTGTGTATATGTGAGGTTGCTGTTTCCATGATTGGGCCCAAATTCCCCTCCTTATTATTGTCAGCATTGGTACTACGGCGCCAGGATCGGGGGAAATCTCTCAAGCACACAGACACCCGCATACATCTGCATGAAGCATCTTTGCATGACATACATTCTGTGGCTTTTCCTAACCTTTAATTTTGACAGGTTTTTCAGGTACACAGGTTCCGAGCTGCTTTCGATCTCCAGGATTGATCAAAAACTCATCCACCGCTACTCAACTCGCGCTAATCAGACAAGAATCATGGACCAGGTGCAGTCAGATGTTCAAGAGCTCCGTGAACGGATGGATCGTTTTATGGAGCTGATGCAAGTAGTCGCGAATGGTCAGGACCAGCTTCGCACTTTGGTTCAACCTCTGATCTCCAGGGTTGACAGTAATGGCATACTTCACGGTGGGGCCGTGCCTACTCCTCCTCCAGTGGATGCTCCACAGAATGTTGTTCCTGTTGCCGGGGGCAACGGCAGTGCTAACGACAATCTGATGACTAATCTCGGACTCAATGCGGCAGGCGTCGGCAATGGCAGTCTGGGAGCCAATGTTAACATGGGGCCGGTCAACGGCAATGCTGGTGCAGGAAATCTGTTGGTGCCTCAACCGTGGCTGGAGGACCATGAGGATGACATATTCTCTCAGAGAGGTGTAGAAGCAGAGTTGAATGCTGAAGCTCGACTCAGGTTCAAAGCGCTGGAAGACAAGATGAGAGACATTGAAAATCAGAACACATTGGGCGTTGACATGTCCAAGCTCGGGTTGATTACTGATTTTAAGGTACCTCACAAATTCAAGGTGCCTGCCTTTGAGAAGTATAAGGGTACTACTTGCCCCCGGGTCCACCTCCGATCTTATCATAGAAAGATGTCCGCCTATTCTGACGATGAGAAGCTGCTGATGCACTTCTTTCAGGATAGCCTTTCTGGTCCATCACTCGAATGGTATATGGGTTTGGAGCCCGCGACTGTGCGCACCTGGAAAGACCTCGCTGAAGCGTTCGTCCTCCACTATCAATATAATAGCGACTTGGCTCCCAACCGAGTTCAGCTTCAGAATCTCTCACAGCGGAACAATGAAAGCTTTAAAGAATACGCCCAGCGGTGGCGTGAATTGGCTGCTCGGGTTCAACCGCCGATGGTTGAGCGTGAGCTAGTGCAAATGTTCGTGGCTACCCTTCCTGGAATCTACTATGAAAAGCTGGTCAGTGGCATGTCTGGAACTTTCTCGGCTCTCATCACTATGGGCGAGCATGTTGAGAACGGTATAAAGATTGGAAAAATTCAGGGCGAATCATCCTCAGCTGGAGGAGGTAGCAAGAAACCCTACGCTGGCAAGCGTCGAGAGGGAGATGCCAGTGCTGTCACTAATGCTCGGAGAAAGGGCAAGGGCCCTCAGCCTCAGATTGCTAGCATAAATATCCCAGCTGCTCCACCGCAGTCGCAGCCGCAGCAGCAGCAGCCTCAGCAGCAGAATCAGCAGGGGTATAGAAGATATCAGAATCGGGCTCCTCTGACAAATCGTCACTTTGAAACTCCACCTATGTCGTATGCACAGCTTCTGCAAACGTTGCTTCAGCTCCAATTAGTTCAAAAGAGGACAATGGCTCCCTTGACAGGGGCGCCACCACCGGGGTATGACGCCAATGCTACTTGTGATTTCCATACTGGGGCAGCAGGCCATACGATTGAGAATTGTAAAGCTTTTAAGCACAAAGTCCAGGACTTGGTGGACGCCAAGGTTATTAACTTTTCTGACAATGTGCCCAACGTTACCAAAAATCCTATGCCTCATCACAAGGGGGGCGGAGTGAATTCCGTTATCACCGAGGAAAGTGCGGACTTGCTGACTGATGTCAAAGATTTGAAGACGCCGCTTAGTTTTGTCAAGGCTAAGTTGCTGAAGAAGGGCTTCTTTCCTGGATGTGGAGAGTTATGTATGGCTTGTGCTACACTTCCTGATGGGTGTGAGCAGCTGGTCGAAGGTATCCAAAGTCTGATGTCCGAGGGTATTTTGCAGTTCAGCCAGAGCGTTGAAAGTGCGTCCGGGGAAGTCGTGCTGAAGCAGGCAGATGAAGTTGCTACCATTACTATTCCTCGTCACCCTATTACTATTTCTGCGCCCCGCCCGCCTACAATCACCATCACCAGGGCCGGGCCAATCCCATTCGAGAGTACTAATGCTGTTCCATGGCATTATGGCGCCGAAGTCTATTGCAATGGTCAGAAGATAGAGCTTGAGCCGTTCGGATCGACTGTGCAGAATCTCTCCGGGGTCAGTGGTATCACTAGAAGCGGTAGAGTGTTTGCGCCAGCAGAGGTTGCAGCAGAGAAAGTGGTCAGGGCTGACGCTGCGGATAAGGGTAAAGGTAAAGCTGTCGAAGAGGTCTCTTCTGGGGCAGAAAAGGATTTGCTAACTAAAGATGCTGAAGAGTTCATGCGACTAATCAAGAAAAGTGACTACAAAATTGTAGATCATCTTCATCAGACTCCGTCAAAGATCTCTATTCTTAACCTGTTGCTGTGTTCTGAAGCGCACCGCAACGCATTACTGAAGGTATTGAATGCTGCATACGTGCCGCAGGAGATATCAGTAAATCAACTGGAAGAGGTGGTGGCCCATGTTAATGCTGGTAATGGGCTGGGATTTATAGATCTAGAGCTGACTCCTAAAGGAAGAGATCACAATAGCGCCTTGCACGTCTCGATAGAATGCAGAGGCACTATTATGTCACATGTCCTGGTAGATACGGGTTCCTCACTTAATGTGCTTCCGAAAAAGGCACTGATGAAGTTGGATACCCGTGGATTGCTTTGCACGCCCAGTGATCTGGTCGTGAAAGCCTTTGATGGAACCAAGCGCTACGTCTTCGGAGAGTTGACCCTGCCAATTCAAGTTGGTCCAGAGACGTTCGATACGGTTTTCTATATCATGGATATCATGCCTGCCTACAGTTGCCTCTTAGGTCGGCCATGGATCCATGCTGCTGGTGCCGTGACGTCCACGCTACATCAGAAGCTTAAATATGCTGTCGGGGGCAGCATAGTAACAGTCTGTGGTGAGGAGGACATCATGGTGAGCCACCTGTCGTCCTTTAAATACGTTGAAATGGATGGCGAGATCCATGAAACGCTCTGCCAAGCATTTGAAACCGTCAAGGTGAAAGAGGTAGCTCCTGTCGTCGCAGAGAAGCAAGAGATGAATCTCTCCTCGTTTAAGGAAGCTCGGGCCGTTGTCGAAGCCGGTTCCACCCCAGGCTGGGGGCATGTTTTGGATATACCAATCAAGCAGGATAAGTTTGGATTGGGGTATTCTCCTGGAGCTGAAGCTTCATCTTCTTCTGGAAGCTCGTCTCGTGGGAAAGGGCCGATCCTATTCACCAAGGGGGGGAGTAATTTTCGAGAGCATCAACGCTGCGTCGGAGGACAGCGGGGATAGTGATTGTGATCTTGACGCCTGGATTCAACCGAGCAAGCCGGGCGAGCGCCTCAGCAATTGGACCATCAAGGAGATTATCAAACTGACAAGTGAAGAGTAATGATTTGCTTTTTACAATCTTTGTACAACCCTATGTCCTGCCCGGGGCATAGTGGTTTTACTGTCAGGGCCTTGTTGGATTATGTGTATGCATTTTGTTAATAAATAAAAGGCGTTTTCTTCGTACTCAAATATTGTGTTCTCTGTTATTCCTGTTTTATGTTTATTTCGAAAAACAGCAAAATGGCAACGAGGTTTGTGCTAACCTGCATATTCTTGCTTTAAACTTAACCCTTGTTATTGCAGGATCCACATAACAAATGACATCGACTATGGACCCTCTACGGCTCACTACGACTTCGATTGCCCGATCTATCAAGCCGAGGATGAGATTGATGAAGACGAAGACCTTCCGGAAGAATTGGCCCGCTTGTTGAGACAAGAGGAAAAGGTTATTCTACCTCACGAGGAGGATATTGAGATTGTAAATCTGGGTTCTGAGGAGCTCGTCAGAAATGTCAGAGTAGGGGCTACGCTGCAGAATGATGTCAAGCATAGACTGGTCGAGATGCTTCGAGAGTATAGTGACGTCTTTGCTTGGTCATATGAAGATATGCCCGGACTTGACACTGATATCGTGGTTCATCGCTTGCCGTTGTGAGAAGATTGCCCTCCAGTCAAGCAGAAGCTTAGGAGGACGAGACCAGATATGGCAGTAAAAATTAAAGAAGAAGTCCAGAAGCAGTTGGACGCAGGATTTCTAGCCGTTACCACTTACCCTCCGTGGGTCGCCAACATAGTGCCTGTACCGAAGAAGGACGGTAAGGTACGCATGTGCGTCGATTATCGGGATTTGAATAGGGCGAGCCCTAAGGATGATTTCCCGTTGCCTCATATCGATGTGTTGGTCGACAATACAGCCCAGTTTTCCGTGTTTTCGTTCATGGATGGCTTCTCCGGTTACAATCAGATTAAGATGGCACCGGAGGACATGGAGAAAACGACGTTCATCACCCCCTGGGGAACATTCTGCTATAAGGTAATGCCCTTCAGTCTGAAGAACGCAGGGGCCACTTACCAGAGAGCAATGGTAACTTTGTTTCATGATATGATTCATCACGAGATTGAGGTCTATGTTGATGACATGATTGCAAAGTCCCAAACGGAGGAAGAGCATCTGGTCAATTTGTTGAAGCTGTTTGAAAGGCTTAGGAAGTTCAGGCTGAGGCTGAATCCTAACAAATGCACTTTCGGAGTGCGGTCCGGAAAGTTATTGGGGTTTATCGTTAGTGAACGAGGTATTGAAGTTGATCCTGCGAAGATAAAAGCTATCCAAGAAATGCCAGCGCCGAAAACAGAAAAAGAAGTTCGTGGTTTCCTGGGCCGAATAAACTACATTGCAAGGTTTATCTCTCAGCTCACGGCCACTTGTGAACCGATGTTCAAGCTTTTAAAGAAAGATCAGGCGATTACTTGGAATGAGGATTGCCAGAAGGCATTCGACAAAATAAAGCAGTATCTTCAAGAACCTCCAATCTTGATACCCCCAGTGGCTGGACGGCCATTAATCATGTACCTGACGGTTCTGGAGAATAGTATGGGGTGTGTTCTCGGTCAGCACGACGAGACGGGCAGAAAAGAGCATGCCATATATTATTTGAGTAAAAAGTTCACTGAGTGTGAATCTCGATACTCGATGCTGGAGAAGACGTGTTGTGCATTAGCTTGGGCCGCCAAACATATACGACAGTATATGCTCAATCACACCACTATGCTAATTTCAAAGATGGATCTGATCAAGTACGTCTTCGAGAAGCAGGCTCTTTCGGGCAGGATTGCCAGATGGCAAATGGTGTTAACAGAATATGATATTCAGTACGTCTCTCAGAAAGCCATTAAGGGAAGCGTATTGTCTGATTACCTCGCCGAATAGCCAATCGAAGACTACCAGCCGATGAAGTTCGAATTCCCTGACGAGGATATTATGTTTCTCAAAGCGAAGGATTGCGAAGAGCCATTGCCCGATGAGGGGCCAGATAGGAAGTCTCAGTGGAAGTTGATATTCGACGGAGCAGTTAATTCCTATGGAAGTGGTATCGGGGCTATCATCACGACTCCTCACGGATCCCACATCCCGTTTACTGCGAAACTGACGTTTCCAGTTACCAACAATGAAGCAGAGTATGAAGCATGTATTATGGGTCTAGAAGAGGCGATCGATTTGAGAATCAAGAATCTAGACATATATGGTGACTCAGCGCTTGTAATCAACCAGATTAAAGGGGAGTGGGAAACTCGTCAAGCGAATCTAGTGTCGTACATGAATTATGCCAGGAGGCTGCTTCCGTTCTTCGACCGAGTGGAACTTCATCATGTACCCAGGGCTGAAAATCAGATGGTTGATGCTTTAGCCACGCTGGCTTCAATGTATAAAGTCAATTATTGGAATGAGGCCCCAAGAATTGTGCTTTCGCGTCTTGATAGACCGGCATTTGTGTTTGCAATCGAGGATGCCAACGACGGCAAGCCATGGTTCCACGACATCCAGACCTTCCTTATGACTAAGGAGTATCCTGCGGGTGCGTCAACCCAGGATAAGAAGACTCTAAGGAGGCTATCTGGAAACTTTTATCTCAATCCTGACGGAGTGTTGTATAAGAGAAACCACGATCTCGTGCTACTCAGATGTGTAGATGAGAAAGAAGCGAGTATGCTCATGGAAGAAGTCCATGAGGGCACATTTGGTACGCACGCCGGCGGGCATGCCATGACGAGAAAGATCCTGAGAGCAGGGTATTACTGGCTGACTATGGAGTCGGATTGCTTCAGATTCGCGAAGAAATGTCACAAATGCCAGATTTATGCTGATAAAGTTCATGTGTCGCCGTGCCCATTGAATGTCATGTCCTCCCCTTGGCCGTTCTCCATGTGGGGCATCGACATGATAGGCAAGATCGAGCCTACTGCATCCAATGGTCATCGTTTCATTCTGGTAGCTATCGACTACTTCACCAAATGGGTGGAAGCAGCCTCGTACGCTAATGTGACCAAGCAGGTGGTAGCTAAATTCATAAAGAGGGACATCATCTGTCGCTATGGAATTCCCGAGCGAATCATTACTGATAATGGTTCGAATTTGAATAACAAGATGATGAAGGAGCTGTGCCAGAGCTTCAAGATTGAACACCACAACTCATCTCCTTACCGGCCAAAGATGAATGGCGCTGTTGAAGCGGCCAACAAGAACATCAAGAAGATTGTCCAGAAGATGGTTGTGACGTACAAAGATTGGCACGAGATGTTGTCGTTCGCCTTGCACGGTTATCGTACGACGGTGCGTACGTCGACCGGGGCAACTCCTTTCTCCTTGGTGTACGGTATGGAAGCTGTCCTGCCATTAGAAGTGGAGATTCCCTCTTTACGAGTTTTGGTTGATGTAAAGCTCGACGAGGCAGAATGGATCACGAATCGTTTGAACCAGCTCAGCCTGATGGACGAGAAGAGGTTAGCATCGATTGCATTTGGTCGCCTGTACCAAAGCCGAATGAAGAAAGCTTACGATAAGAAGGTGCGTCCTAGAAGCTTTCAGACGGGTGATCTCGTCCTGAAGAAGATTCTTCCGCCACACTCCGATCACCGGGGCAAATGGACTCCGAATTATGAAGGGTCGTATGTCGTCAGCAAGGTCTTCTCAGGAGGAGCTTTGTTGTTATCCACGATGGATGGTGAAGATTTTGCATCCCCGGTGAACGCGGACGCAGTTAAAAAATACTTTGCTTGAAAGAGACCCGCTGGACAAAAAAGAAAGAGTCCAGGCAAAAAAGGGGCATCCCGGCGAACCAAAAACAGAATAAAAGGTTCGGGCAAAAATTAGGGATATATTGAAAAAATGTACACCCGTGAAGTCGAAAACCTACACTGGGCGGCTTCGGCAAAAAAGGGTATCCCGGTGAACTGAAAACCCGTAAAGGGCGGTTCACGCAAAAGTTAGGGATTTAAATAAGCAAATGACTGCGTTCCGCGTGTGGACTTTCATTGTTTAGTGGTTTGGAGGACCTGAGGGCCGTTTATCTGAATCAATCTCTTCCGAAGCTGAAGCATCGGAGAAGTATCGAAGTCGAGTGGGTCTTAGAGGGATCAACTCATGGTGTTCGTCTACGCCTCGTTGCCGACATTTGTATATACTGATGTATATTTATGTTTTCTTTTTGCGCGGCTTCCTCATTCCAGGAGCTTGCCTCTGTTGTAAAACATTTTTTACCCATTCAGGGGTTCACCATCAATAAAATGCACATTATTCAGCAATTCTGCTTTCCCATTTAGCATTTATCTGTTTTGTTTGCGATTGAAAACGCCGATGTTTTTGATAAAATGCGCATACATAAACTTACGGGCCTAGGCCCATTGATTGTTGAAACAATTAATTAACTGAATATTGTCACGAGATAATGACCTGGACAGGCCCCTTTGAGGAGAGTATCTTGTCTGTTTGTTTGTGTTGTTGCAGGTGTAGCGCCTTCCAGAAGACGTGTCGTGCGCATCCCCGAAGCAGGGCGAGTCCTCCTTCTCCAGCAGAGTTCAGTAGTCTCTCCTCCGCGGAATCTGAACGCAAGATGGTGAGCATTGATATATCTCCCCAGGCAGAGATGATTCTCTTCCCCAAGCAGACGCATCCTGAAGGAACGTCACCTCATCAGCTGAGCCAAGGGGCAAAGCTCATCCCCCCAGCACCGGGTCACAAGTGCAGATTTCATAGAACTGTTCGGGTGCCGAAGCTCGTGTTTCCCCAGTAAAGTCGCGGAAGCAGGTGTCTCCCCAGCACCGGGTCACAAGTGCAGGTGTCGTAGGAAATTGTTCGTATACCGAAGTATGCAGTAACTGATGGTGCCAGACTGAAGTCTCCAGCGGAATTGAGATTCCCCACCAGAGTTGTACTCTCTCCTGAAGTTGGATGATTCCCTCTTCCCCAGTAGAGTGTTGGAACAGCTAATGTTGAGATTCCCCTGCAGAGTTGTACTCTCCCCCGAAGTCAGATGATTCTTTCTTCCCCAGCGAAATTAGAATTCCTCATCAGAGTCGTACTCTCCAGTGAAGTAGAATGATTTCTCTCCCCGCCTGAGTCCGTAAACCCCCAGAAAGGCAGAATCCTTTGAAGCAGTTGGGACCTTGAGTGGATTTTCCCCAGCAGATGTTGAACAGCTGATGCTGGATCTCCCCAGAGTCGTACTCTCTTCGGCAAAGCAGAATGACTTCTCCTTCCTCAGCCGAGTTTGCAGATGTCCAAGAGAGCCGAGTCCTTGGAAGTTGATCGGACCATGTTTTTCCCAGTGGAGTGTGGAGCAGCTGAAGTTGTTTCCCCACAGAGTTATTATCCCCAGAAGAGTAGCCGAGACGGCCGCGCAGTTCACTCTCGCGATTGATATCAGCAAGTCTGGTTTCTCGTAGAGCTTCGTCCCCTGTAGTAATCAACTGAAGTTGTTTTCCATGCAACAGTCCGCAGAAGATCAGTTCCCCAGATAGAGTCCGATTGATGTTGGTGTGTCCACGTTCTCCTCAGCAGGATGATTCCTATACCTGAGTAGTTCTTTTCTCCTTGGCAGAAGGATTTCCTCCCCCCAGCATTTATTTTGCGGACGGGATCGCATCATTGTGCATGATTGCATAGCATTGTGCATGATTGCATAGCATTGCGCACGACTGCATAGCATTTAACACTGCATAGCATTTAACACTGCATAACATTTAACGTTGCATAGCATTGTGCATGATTGCACAACATTTAGCATAAACGCATATCATTCCCACCGTGTGGGGCATGGCGCAGAAGCATACGCATCATAAGCATGATCTAGGTTACTATCATCCTTGTTTTACAGGTGTTCCACCGAAGGACCAGTCGCTCAGGACGATTCCTGATATTCTCCCCAACAAGGTTGTTTTCTTAGATGATTCTTGATACCCCGGTGTAATCCTCACAGTCGCTCGCTCAAGATGATCTTAGAGATTCCCAGCAAGGTCTTCAGTTCAAGACGATTCTTGAATTCCCCAGCAGGGCCGTTTGCTTAAGATGATTCTTAAGACCTCAACGCAGCTTCCCGAGTTGTTTGCTTAGGATGATTCTCGAGCTTCCCAGTAGCGTCCCTAGCAAGAGTTGCCCAGGAAGATTCCAGGAATACCCAGCAGAATGAAGTCTCCAGAATGGTTATCGGTTCAGGATGATTCTTGAAGGTGCCCGATGGAACTGTTTGTTCAGGACGATTCTTGAACTCCCTAGCAGCGTGATATGTCTGCTCCAACAGTGATGTCTAATCTGAAGATGGACTTCGTAAACGCTTGAAGGCGGTATCAGAAGGTTCCTGTGGATTCAGGTTTCCGTACTGATGAATCAACGGGTGGCTGAAGACAAGGTTCCAAATTTTGTATTCAAGATGATCCGTGTTGGTCTGAAGACCAAGTTAGTTGTCCTGAGGTGATGATTGATGGCGATCGAGTGAATAGTTTCTCTTCTGACTGAAGTCGAAGATGTTTCTCCAGCTGAAGCGGAGCTTTGCCTGAAGGCAAAGTGTTTGAATCCCCGTAGAGTCATGAATGGCTCAGGATACCATTTCTTTGACTGAAGTCACAGATTTCCTAAGCTGAAGCGAAGGTGCCTAAGGGCAGGGTTATCCCCAAGGTCACGAGTGACCTAAGATTCATTTTTTCGGACTGAAGGCCGAAGTATATCCCTGACTGAAGTCTCGGATGCTCTATAGCAGAGGTGGAGTTTCCTGAAGGCAGATCCATGTATCCTTGAAGGCCAAGGACCATTTCTTCAGACTGAGGTCGAAGATACCTCCTGCAGAGTTGCCATCCTTGAAGGCCAAGGATGCTTATCTTCAGAAGTACTTGAAGATTTTTCTAGCGGAAGCTGGAAGTGGCCAGGGGCCAGGGTTTCAAATATCTTTAATGTCGGAGTTCTACGGTGGGCAGTGTGCAGCAGTACTCCGATGTTCGTTATGGTTCTGAGGGTGAACCCCAGATCAGAGTGTGCTCGGTTAGGTCTCTCATTCCCAGCGGAGTAGTTTCAAATACGCAAGTGTACCTTTTGTTCCATTTACCAGGGGTGGACCCCAGGTCAGAGCAGGTTTGTGTTCGACGGCGATGTTGAATGTGTTCGACGGCGAGGTTGAATGTTCGTTCGGCGGCGATGTCAGATTATGATTGGTTCGACGGCGAGGTTGAACGGTTGTTTGACGGCGAGGTCAGATTACGATTGGTTCGACGGCGATGTTGAATATGTCCGGCGGCGAGGTCAGATTGTGTTTGTTCGACGGCGAGGTTGGATGTTCGTTCGACGGCGAGGTTGAATGTTTGCTCGACGGCGAGGTTGAATGTCCATTTTCAGATTATATTTTGTTCGACGGCGATGTTGAATGTGTTCGACGGCGAGGTTGAATGTGTTCGACGGCGAGGTTGAATGTCTGTTTGACGGCAAGGTCAGATTACGATTGGTTCGACGGCGATGTTGAATATGTCCGGCGGCGAGGTCAGATTATGTTTGTTCGACGGCGAGGTTGGATGTTTGTTTGACGGCGAGGTCAGACTCTTTAAACCCCCAGCAGAGATGATGTTTGTACAACGGCAACGTCGAGTGTCTCTCAGAGCGATGTTTGTTTCCGACGGCGATGTCAGATTCAGTTTTCCAGCGGCGATGTTGGGCATGTCAAGTTGACCCAGTCTTCTGACGGCGATGTTAGGTGATGCAGATCCTTTAGTTCTCCAGCGGCGAGGCAGGGTATTTTGTCAGACGCAGTTTTCCAGCGGCGATGTTGGGTGTGTCAGTTAAGTCGGTTCTCCAGCGGTGATGTTGGATGGTTTGTTCTCCAGCGGCGATGCGGAGTATTTTGATTGTTCGACGGGGATGTCAGATTCAGTCTTCCAGCGGCGATGTTGGGTATATCAGATAGGTTAGTCCTCCAGCGGCGATGTTGGGTGTTGTGGTCGTCTGAAGGCAATATCAGAAGAAGTTAATGTGGATGACTGACGGCGATGTCAGATCAGTATTTCTCCAGATAGTTGCCTTGCAGCTATTATTCCAGTGTTCGACGAGTTGAGCAGTTGGCAAATTTTCGGGTTTACCGATATTCAACCGTCTCGCACCTTGATCGGCTGAGAGCCGTTCGCTTCTCACCCAGTCAGGTTCAAGCCGTTTGAATAGGGGCAGCTGTTGCACCCCAAAATTTGACCAACAATTATTTATATATTGAGTGTTTGAAAGTTGATACCTTCATCAGAAAATTCAAGAGATCCTCAGAGAAATTGGTTGAAACCAAGGTTGTGTGTCTCATAACTTGAGAGTTGTGGGTGCTCCTCAGATGATTCTGAGACTTTAAGAATGAACTTGATGTTTTGAGAAAGCCTATGAGATGTCTTGAAAGCCATCATGAAGTCCAGAGAAGTCATTGTGCAAGAGTTCAGAAGATTCAACCATGAATGGTAGAATTAGGGTTTTGACTGGGTCAACCCTAGGATAACTGAAAATTTGGAGAAGGTTGAGACCTAATCCAAGGGCCATGAGATCATGTAATGATGCATAGAGGTGTTATAAAGATGATTCCTAGACCAACTCATCATGATTGAGGAGTTTGAGAAGTTTCAAGTCAGGGTTTCCAAGGATTGTCAGTGAAAAAACCCTAGTTTGATCCCTATCTTCCAGGCAGTTTTAGCTCTAGATGTGATTGATATCTCATCTTCCCCACAACATGAATGTTGTAGATATTGTTCTTAGCTTTAATTTGAGTGGTGGAAGTCCTTGATAGGAGTTGCAGAGCTCAAGTTATGGTTTTGACAAATTACAGGTCAGCTGAGGTGTGTGAATCTGGGTCCTTGAAAGTCACCCAACTTGCAGACAACTTTTGCCCTAGTAGGATGATTCCTATGATCTCTTGGTCAACATGAATGTTGAAGGGCATCTTCTTAGCTTTAATTTGAGTGGTAGAAGTCCTTGATAGGATTTGTGGAACTCAACTTATGGTTGGAACAAGACAGGGGTATTTTGGTCATTTGGCAGTTATAGGTCATTTTAAGCAAAGGCCATATCTCCTATTTCCAAGCCTCAAATGGAAAAACTCAAAACATGAAAGTTGTTCAAAATGGCATTTTAAGCCTATAAAGAAGGTCATGAATTGTTGGAAAAGCTCATAGCATGGAATGTCAAAGTTTGGTAAATTTGAACTAAAAATGGCTTATAAGTTAATTCAAGTCAATTTGGAAATTGGTTTGGAAGATCTATGAATCCAAAATAGGTCATCCAATATATCATTTTGATTGGAAACATCATTTTGAGAACATTGGTTTAAACACAATTTTCATTTGAGGCTTTAAAATGGGACATGCTTTGTAATATTGTTACTTGCATATTAAGGCACCTTTGCAAAACTCAACATAAACTAAGGGTAAGCTTGTTTTTCACATATATCTTCTCAATATCTCATGTAAAGGTATTTTGGCACAAAATTGCAAAGCACAACATATGAGATATGAGATATACCACTTATCATCACATGAGATTTTCAAGCACTTTCTAGCTCATTCTAGAAGGATCTAGGAGCTTCCATGGATTGTTATATAACAAGTGAATCATGATGAGTAAGGGGTTGGTCAGGAAGAGAGTTTTCAGAGGAGAGAGAGAGAGAGAGAGAGACATTGCCATTGAAGAGCTTCCTTCAAGATCAAGCAACACACGATTTCTTCCACCACAAGGCTTCTCATTCAAGATCAGTGCAAACAGAAGTTTATTCATCTTCAAAGGATCACATTGAAGCCCTTGCAAGCTCTGAATCAAGCCCTAGCTACACACACCATTGAACTTTGACAGGTTTCTTTCTTTCCACGAATCTCTTTAATTATGTAGTTTCTATTAGTTCTTTAGGTGTAGAATTAATGTACTAGGCTAGTTGATCTTACCCCGTGAGTTTGAGAGCTCTGTATGAGATTTCATGGCAGGTGCATGAATCTTTAACTTGCAAGAATTGGCTGGATCTTGAGTGTTAGTTAGTCTAGACTAGGTTAGAATGTTTAGTATAGAGCCAAGAACATAATTACACCATTAGATTTGAGCTTCCCCGTGATCGATAGCAGTGAAAACAAGTTGAACCCTAGTTTTCATCCATTCTGTTTGCGCGTTTTAAGAGGATTCAAGGGGAAGTATGAGCATGGTTGGATTCCTGGGATTTAGTAGTGTGATTTTGGTTTTGGAATTTTTGAAAATCATCAAGAGATGAAAGAGCAAGAGATGATGGAAGTTTCGTGCATGGGAGGAGGAAAACTGAAAACCCTAGAAATTGTGTGAGGACGATGAACCACAACCGTCATATCGTCCCTAAAATTTGACTAAATCATCTCATCCGACGGTCCTTGTTTAAATGAAAACGGAGGGAAATTCAAATGCCAAAACGCTGCCGTTTGGATAAGTGGAAGACCATGGGCTCAGCAATGAATTGCTTTCCACACACCCCTCGTTAGGCCCATTAGGAAATAACAAGTGAGATCCTTACTATCCTCACCCCCTCATGCGTTTTTTGTTTTCTTTTATTTCTGATTGATAATGGGCTTTATCCCCAAGCGCTATCCGCACCCCTCATCATAGCCCAATCCCCAAAATGAACTAGGGCGCTCTTCTATTCACACCCCCTCCCCTTTATTTCAATTCTTTTATTTTTTTTAATTCCATTTATATTTCTTGCATTTATAAAATTCATAAAAAATCCAAAAATGAATATTTTTTAATTCTTGTTTTTTTCATATGTTCATAATCATGTCTAGAAAAATATAAATAAATAAAATTTCCATTTTATTTTCTTTTCATATTTTTAGTATATTTTTCATTTTAATAGCTTTTTATAATGTTTAGTTTGGTATCCAATTTTGTAGAATTTCTTTTAGGACTTTTCCTTAGGATTTTTAATTCATTATTTTTGGTGTGATTAGATATTGAATCATAGTTCCCCATAGGATTTAATTCTTTATTTTTAGATTAAAATTTGATTAGTTTAATCAGGTTAGCATTAGGGTATCATAATTAGGGTTTATGTTATGCATAGGTAAGGAAATTCATTTTCTTTAGATAGTTTTGTTTTGATTTTTGGGTAGGGGCATATGTGGATGTTATGGGTAGATGTTGTAGACCCTTGTGAATAATTGATAGATTTTTCCCCCTTGGTTTACTATTTTTAGGTATTTTCTGAAGTTGACTGGTGATTTTGACTGTTCTGTGGTTATCTGTTCATCTCTGGGGTTATTTTGGGGAATTTGTTGTGGGGTTTAGTTAGTTTTGAAGATCTTGGTGAAGAGCATGATGAAGATAGGATTGAAGATCAAGACTCAGGGACCCAGAGCTTGGATTATTCCATGTCTGTGAGGTTTGAGATCCTGAAGTTTGAAGGAAGTTCATGGTACTTTCCTGAGGAAGGCACTATGAATGACTTTCATTCTTTCTTCTCACCTCTTTCTTAAGTATCCAATGATGTTGGAGCCAACTTGTGAGTTTAATTTCTCCTGAGGAGGAATGTAAACTGATCACATGTTGTTGAGCCACATGGGATACAATTCCTAAGTGGAAGCCTCCTAGTACTTTCCTGAGGAAGGTCCTATGGGTCTATTCACTTAGTTCCATTAGTTTATCTAGGATTTCTTAAGTATCCAATGATGTTGGAGCCAACTTGTGAGTTTAATTTCTCCTGAGGAGGAATGTAAACTGATCACATGTTGTTGAGCCACATGGGATACAACTCCTAAGTGGAAGCCTCCTAGTACTTTCCTGAGGAAGGTCCTATGAGTCTGTTCATTTAGTTCTACTAGTTCAGATAGGATTTCCTAAGTATCCAGTGATGTTGGAGCTTGCTTGTGAGTTTAATTTCTCCTGAGGAGGAATGTAAACTGATCACAGTGGTTGAGCCACATAGGGTATGACTCCTGAGTATACACCTCCTAGTGCTTTCCTGAGGAAGACACTATGAGTCTGCCTACTTAGCTCCCTTTCTTTGGTAAGCTTGTTCTGAAGCTTGAAGACTGGGATTGGTTTCTCCTGTTTAGGTTTTGCTTTAGGGCTTTGCTTAGATTTGATTAGATTCTGTGTTAGGGTTAGGATTAGAGAGTAGATGATTCTTTCTCAAGCATGTGTTTTGTTTGCCTGATGGCACTTCCCTTCTTTTATCCGTTTATTGCTTGATAGCATGTTGTTTATTTTCAGTATGATTACTGTTATCTCATGACTGGCTTGAGGTTGAGATGAGCTTGTGGAGGCTGAAGCCCCACACACATTTCCTCCCTCACTTGCATTGCATGCATTTTACTGTTAAAGCTGATGCTTTTGTCTGTTTTGGTGTATCATTGACATGATCCCTTAGGACTCTCATTTCCTTTGATAAGGATTTGATGATAGACTTTTAGGTTGAAACCTATGCATGACAACATCTAGGAGTTCCCTGTTCAAACCTCGACCATAGGATGAATCCATGGCATGATAACAGTAGGACTTGATAGTCTCCCTCCTAGTTGGGCCTGTTCTCTTCTCATCTCGAAACAGTTTAAGATACAGTAATCATGAATGATTTCTTTCGTACGTTACGAGCCTTAAGCTATCTGAGAAAGGATTGTGGGAGAGTTTCTTTTCCACAGTCTGGATGTTTAGTATGGTACCCTTTGGGTGACATGCGACGCATTCTCTCTCAGGTCATAGTCTCTAGTGCGGTTGAAATCGCAAACACAATAAAAAACACTTCTTTCGTAAAAAACAGGAAATAAACCGTAGTTTCCCGAACTACGTGAGCTCTGATCTCTCATGCCTGTTGAGAGTACGTAGGCACAAGATGGTGATGTCTTGGCGAGCTACCTTTCCCCGTAACCCTTCGTAGGCCGAACTACATTGACTCTGATTTCTCATTCTCTGATGAGAATACGTAGGCATAAAGTGCGACGCTTTGCCGAGTCATTTTTCTTTTCCTTTTCAGCCAGCCTTGATAGGTAGATAGATTATAACCAACCCGTCCAAGTAAACAAACAAGCGAGGATCCCGTCGAGTACGACGGACGTGAGGGGTGCTAATACCTTCCGCTTGCGTAACCGACTCCCGAACCCAGACAATGGTTGCGATGACCTTGTCTTACCCTTATTCGTCAGGTTTTTCCGATCGTTTCCTTTCCCGCTCTGAGGGATAAATAACGAAAGGTGGCGACTCTTCTGTCATGCCGGCACCTTATTTTCGCGCAAGCGCCAATGGGGAAAGTAGAAACATTGTGCTCTTTTTGCCTAGAGTTGACAACTCTATTTGGAGGGATGAGACACACCTAAACGCCTAGGGGTAACCACGACCAAAGCGATAGAATAAAAAAAACACAAAGAGATGCAACAAGATGTGCATGCCATGTTATCTATCTATATGTTATGCGTATGCTGACAAAATAAACGAACAATGGCAAATGGAAATGAAAAGAACATCTCGAAGCAAACATCCGACCAATCTTCGAAGATAGAAGCACCACTGGGGATAGACGGAGAACCAAATATGGGATCACAATCTTGCTTTAGGGCTTCAGAACTTCTACTAGGGAATAGAGATTAATCCGCTTGGGGATGTAACATCTTGATAAGTCTGAGAGGTTGCCCTGTTGAAGATAAGGAAAAGGATCTTCATGGATAAAATAAATATCCATTTCATTGGGGAGGTTCTTGCTGGAATTGTAGATGGAAATACCCAAACTGAAGTTTTACAGAGGATAAAATAAATATCCTCTTCAAATGAGAAACCTGTGTCATTTTAGCTGTTGAACACGTCAGAGTTCAGCTTCAGTGGGGATGAAATAAACATCCGCTTCGCTGGAGAAGACTGGTGTTGTAGAAGATCCACTGAGGAGTCGAATAATACCTACTTCCTTGGAAATGTGAAGTTTATGAACGTTCACCGATATTTGTGTTGGAGAGTTTTGATGAGTTGCGTAATGGTAGTTGTCAGATCGATCCTCAAATGCCCCAAGTCACCAGGTTCACGAGAAACAAGCGTTTCGAAGAGGATTTTACAGAAAACATGGCATCCCACTGTTTTCAAACTCTTAGAGAGATTCTTCGAATCTCGACGTAACTGTATTAGAACAAACCACTTGGAAACAAACTTGCCCCAGGCCAGCAGAGTCTTCAAGTTCCAATAAAATAGACTTATTATTGATGCTTATGTGTAACCTTTCTAAGCTATCAAACAACGTTAGCAAGTCAGAAATGTTAATTCAGAATTTATCAATGCAACATACGTTTGTCTTGAGGTTTTGAAGAGAGATATCACCATAACTGGTGACCGAAATCATTATTTATAAAACCGATAACAAATTTGAGCATAGCTCATAGGAGTCAGGAAACGATATCTCATCGAGTATGCTTTCAAACTAAACCTTACTTCAATTAGGACTTTGAGGGTTGTATCTGGGTTTTCTTTCTGATTTGTAAAACAAAGGAATGAAAGGTTAAGGTATATTTGTGCCCACCCAAATTTTGAAAGGTGTTTTTTTTATACCCTGCCCCAGGTTATAATGAGGGTTCGGTTTGGGAAAAGAAACAAAATCTTCATCTAGGTTCAAGGAAGTTTAAATATTTCTGGTGTTTTTAGGAAGTTGAAATAATGCCTTACATCATTAGTAGTGTTGTTATCCAGAAGCATACAACGAGAGATCCTGCGTTTTACTTCATTATCCTCCTTCCAATTATTCACCAAAGTGAAAAGAAGATTGGATATAGTAGGCGTTATAAATTATGAAAAAAAATTTGACGAGTGAAACGAATGGATTTCTTCAAGACAAACATTCTACTGCATTAATTATTCAGAATAACAAGTTCTTACATGCCAAACATGCTTTTAATCAAAGAAACGAAAAACAAGAAAAGTGAAAATCCAAACAAGCCCCCTTCTTGGGTCTTATTACGCCTTGGACTGGAGAGGCTCGTTGAATCAACTAATATACTTTCTGACGCTATATTGATATGATTTTTTCAAATAACCTTAGATCATGTTCTTGGAGGGCGAACCAAGTTGATGTTAGGATTGGAACCTCTGAAGGATAAGATTCCGTCCTTAACCAACCTTTGAACGTTAGCCTTCAAATCGTAACAACTCTCAATATCGTGCCCCGGAGCACCTTGATGGTATGGGCAAAATTTTTCAGTTTTGTACCAGTACAGAATTTTCTCAGGTACCTTAGGTGGAGCTCTTGTCTGGATATGTCTTTTCTGGATTAATGCTGGAAAAACATCAGCATACTTCATAAGGATGGGGTCAAACTGACGAATTCCCTTCCTCAGAACATCCAAAGATATCTTCTGATTACAAAACCATTTCTGAAACCGTCGATTCTGCGGTCGATCTAGAGAGGCCATCTTCCGCTTGGAAGGTGGTTGTTGTTCGCGTTGAGCAGGCGTTGCATATCGTGGTTGAGGAGGAGGTACCGGAGCTATGAACTCTCTGGAAGATCCAATGTAAGCTTCATTATCTGGAGCTATACCCAAATTGTAATTGTATTGCTTCACAAAAGCAATAGCTAAGTCTTCCCAAGACTGAATGTGGTTACTTTGCAGCTTCATGTACCATATCAAGGATGCCCCACATAAGCTTTCTTGAAAGCAATGAATCATCAGTTTATCGTTGTCAATATAAGCAGTCATCTTTCGGCAAAACATCGTCAAATGGTATTTTGGACAGCTGACACCTTTGTATACCTCAAAGACAGGCATCTTGAACTTTGGAGGGATAATTACGCCTGGAACTAAACATAAGTCGTGAGCATCAAGACCAAATGCATTAGCTTCTTTCATCATCTTCACTTGTTCTTGGAGATCACGAAGTTCTTTCTCCATTGCCATAAATCTAGGATCATCCATTTCCCTCTCAGCATGAGCATTCTGAGGGTCAACAAACAGGTTGTCTTGCACAGGCTCAGGTTGCACAGGGACATACATTTGTTGAGAAAAGTCGTCGGAAGACCTGTCAAATGTCGGATTGGTCCTTACTATGAAGCCAGTCATGCGATCCATATCTTTGTTTTCCTTACTATCCTTCAATAGTACTTCAAGCTTGGTAAAATGGTCGAGACGTCGGCTGACGAGAGAAAGACAGAAAGACGGATGAGGACGCAGCGAAGAAGAGACACATGCACATGCTAAAATGCTAGATGCTATGCAGAATGCAGGATGAAACTTCAAGAAACTCAGATTGTTTTTCGGTATTATAACGTTGGATAAAACTTATTTTTATTTTGATATTCTAAGCATTACAAAAGCGAAGTACTCTTTTAAGAGTTTATTGCATTGAACCAAAAGCAAAAGAGAAACTCGGAGATCTACTCCCTATGCTCCTTCTGTGCGCGAAGTTCCTCTTCTAACTAGTTGATGCATTCTTGCAATTCAGCCTTCTCACTGATGAGTCGATCTACACATTCTTTCCAGGCCACAGTATCTGGGGGAAGGTCATCTCTGGCGACAACCCTCGAAGATGTGTGAGAGGAAAATAAATCCTCTTGCGCTTTCCTTTTCTTTGTAAATTCTATCTCTGGCAGCTTCTGGGACTTTTCTTTCTCTACTTTGAGGGTGAAAAACTTGTTCCTCCAAGCGGCTTTCAGTTTCCGAGCCTCATCCAAAGCGGCCTTCAACTGATCTTCTTCACGTACATCAAACCAATCAGGATCATGAAAAGCCAAAACCATAGGTTCATGGAAAGGAAATGGCATCTTGAGGTCGAGAGCTCTTTCTTGAACCCAATGTAGATATTCTTCAGAGGCAACACAATTGGGGTATCCTAAAGCAGTCTTTCCTTCCTTATTGATGTATCTCCATGCGTAAATTATGAGGATCTTCAGGTCTGGATCTTCTCCTTCCTTGAGAAAGATCCCTTCTAACAGAGCTTGGTCAGGTACTTCGATCATAGGATGCCCAAATTGGAGGCGAGCCAAAGCAGGGTTGTAACTTATGCATCCTTCTCTCCCAATGAGCGGTATGTGGGTGAATCCTCCGATACTAGGAATCATACATATACCTCCATAAGTGGGGTCATACCACACAATGTTAGAGTGAGTAAGGGCCATAACTATCTCGGACCA
This sequence comes from Lathyrus sativus, assembly GCA_963859935.3. NCBI lineage: Eukaryota > Viridiplantae > Streptophyta > Magnoliopsida > Fabales > Fabaceae > Lathyrus > Lathyrus sativus. Next base: position 84,609,732 of record OZ012738.1, read on the forward strand.
TTGGGGTGATTCTACCTCTTCCCAAATAGACGGATGCCGAGTTAAGCGAGCAATGAACCATGAATACAGCAAAGCGGCACAACAAACGATATGTCCTCCTCCTACAGCATTCTTCGAGTGGATTGAGTGGTACGTGTTAGCTAGCAAGGTGGGAACCGGATTCTTGAGTATGAATAGTTTAATCGCATCCATATCAACAAAATCATCAATCTTTGGGAACCAGAAAATCCCATAGACCAACAAAGCAAAGGTGGCTTCCAAGATAAGGACTCCTTTTCTTTCAGCATGGTAACAAACCTTTTCGATCAGGAAATCAGCTGAGAATCCAAGGACTCCTTCCTTGGTGTTTAAGTGCGCTTGAACATCTGCTAAGCTGAGATGAGTAGTGTTTGCAATTTCTTGGTGACTGGGTATGTCTTCCTGACCGGTGAATATGGGTCGGGCCGTCACAGGCATCCTCAAAAAATCAGAATATTCCTCCAGAGTCGGCATCAACTGGTAATTCGGAAAAGTGAAACAATGGTACAACGGGTCATAAAACTGAACAAGGGTCTCCAACAGCCCTCCTTTCATCTTGATCTCGAGAAAACGGAAGATTTCTCCATATTCTGTTGCAAAAGCGTGACGGTTCTCGATGAGATCTGCTAGCTCTCTTAAGCTTTCAATGTTAGGACTCTGAAAAGTGTACTCCAATGCTTCTCTCTTGAAGTCCATGGTTACAATACCTGTGAAATAAAATTGAGTTTCTTGAAGTGAATAAAGAAAGAATGCAATGCAAGATGAATAGGACTTCATGGGATCCCAACTATTTATAAACATTGCGGTAAAAGAAAAACGTTTTATTAATTTTGAAACGGACTACAAAAAATTGCTTTTAAAAGTCCCAAATAAATAGCTAAATAAAAGCTAATGAAAGCCCTAAAGAAGTCCGGAATTCCGCTGCTTGAGTTCCTCTTCCAACTGGGTCTTCTCACGGATAAGGTTGTCCACAATCAGCTTCCAAATGGTACATTGCAGGTCGGAGAAAATAAATCCTCCATGACTTTCCTCTTCTTGCAAGGAAGTAATTCTTCATCCTTCAACTGTAGCTGCTTCTGAAGTTCATCTTTCTGTTTCTGAAGTTCATTCACTTCTGCAACCATTACTTGATACTTGTTCTTCCATGACTATAACTCACGTTGCGAATTCCTCAAAGCAACCTCTAACTTCTCAGCTTCGGACATAAAGACATAAGTGGGCTCCCTTCTCGAAGGTATAGGATCTTGACGGGAATAGGGCATCTTCATTTTGATTGCTCTCTGTCTCTGACCCACTGAAGGTAGGGTTCCAAGGACACACAATTAAGTTTCCCAAGGCTTCTCTTGCCTTTCTTGTGCAAATGATCCCATGCAGCCAAAATCTTGTCTCGGAGTTCCTTGTCATCCCTAAAGAAAATGCTTTCCACTTGAACACTCTTAGGTGGTTCCTTCAACGGAAATCCCAACTGTCAACGAGCTAAGACTAGATTGTAACTGATCCCTCCATTAAAACTGAGTAACGACACATTAGCAAAGTCACCACAACCATCAATAATTAAAGTCCCATCATACACTCGGTTATACCAATCAATGTCTGAGTGGGTCAACGCCATAACTCTCGGAGACCAAAGTTCTTTGCCGATATTTGTAAAAGAGCTAGACTTCGGTAAGTGTGAAATAAACCACTTGTAAAGCAAGGGTACACAGCAGGTAATCATTCCTCCACCATAAAGATTTCGGAGATGTACAGAATGATAAGTATTACCCAATAGAGTTGGCACTGGGTTATTCTTTAGAAAGATCTTGATGGAATTAAAGTCGACAAACCCTTTAAAGCGTGGGAATAGAAACACTCCATAAACGAGTAAAGCAAAGATTGCTTCAAACGGGGTCTTGTTTGTATAATCGGCATAAAACATAGCTTTACTGATTAGAAAATCCGTAGTTAAGCCTAAAACACCACCCTTACTAATTAAGTTTCTCCTGACGTCGGATACTTTCAGATAAAGAGCTTTAGCAATATCTCTTTCCTCAGGGTCCTTCTCCAAGATAGGGAAGGGAGATTCTTCTAGAATAGGTAGACCAATAAAAAAGGAATACTCTTCCAATGTAGGTAATAGTTGGAAGTCTGAGAACGTAAAACAGTGATAAAGCGGATCATAAAACTGCAATAAAGTGGAAAGAAGTCCTTCGTCTACTTGGCGACTCAATAAAGATATCAGCTTCCCATACTTGCTCTTGAACTTCCCTTGGTCTTCAATCAGGGTCACCAACTCCTTTAGGTCATCCAATTTAGGACTTTTAAAAGTGTATTTCAAGGCGTGTCTTCCATTAGAAGCCATAGCGACCTACAATGTTCATAAACAAAAGGGAATCCCATGAAATCCGATGCAAAATGATGCTATATGAATGCAACAAACACAAGTAAGCACATAAGGACACATAAACAAAAAGGCCCTAGGTTTGCAACGAGCATGGAGTCAAAGGGTATACCCATTCCCAAAGGATATGGACTAACGATTGGTTGTACCTGCAGAACAAGGTTCTAATAAGGTTCCCAAAGTCATTAGCTCATCTTTCAGATATTATCAACTTCCCAATTACTCGGTGATTAATAATATCCTCAAGAGAACTTCTTTTGAGTGTAGCATCGCGTAGCACTATTTCGGGTGTACTCCCTCATAGTCCCGCACTACGTCCTAATAAAGGCCAAAGTGAGGTTAAGGTAACTATGGTCCTCAATGTCATAGACTTCAATCGAAAATAGTAAAAGTCTTCACAGTTACTAGTTCAACCGAACTATTTTCGAAAGGGTCTCAACTGAGCGTGATTTTCAAGTCAACTTGGTCGGGATTCAACTCCCTATAAGTCTCATAGAACATATCACTATCCTATCTTAAGTTCACTCAAGTCCGGGTGTAGGACTTTGTCTCACCACTCAAAGATAGCAACCCAAAAAGCAACAAAGAACAAAGAAACAAGTAGGCAAATAAGCAGATATAAAGCAATAAACAAATAAATAAAGTAAGGTAGGGAAACCCACTAGAGAGGACTCCCCAGTGAAGTCGCCATTTCTGTCGCGGTGAAATTTGGATACCAAACTATTAATTAGCTTGAATCTTTAATTCAATTTGCAACCGGTCTTTGATTTGTCCAAAGGAAGGGATAAAGATCGAAATTCCCACAATGCAATGCAGATGCAAGGTTTAGAGAGTTATAGGTTCGGGGGTCGGTTAAACTTAGGGAAGGTGCTAGCATCTTAAGTTTATGTAGTACTCTACAGGAACCTCTTGTTTTATGTTGTTTATTGCTATGGATTATCTGCTAAATGGTTGAAAGACCTAGGGGTTTATTTCTAAGTATACTCGATAAGATATCGCATCTTATGCCTACATATCCTTACGGAAGTGGAATCAGAGTATTTGTAGTTTCCCTAAAGGGTTTGAGGAGTTCTTTGACTGTGGTCAAAATTCCTACGGGTTTAGGGTAGTTGATTGATTAATTTTAGGAGAAAAGACGAGTTATCATTTTAAGAGAGATTTAACCGCCACAAATTGTAGGAAAATAGTCTTTGCATCGTCTTAAGAGAAGGCCTCAAGTACTCGGATATTGATCGACAATGTACGCCTCTATCTCTCTTAAGGAAAAGTCCCTACATATTGTTTGTATTGATGTGGGGTGGAGATTCTATCTCGTTTAAGATGATTAACATCTATTTCTCTATTGTGTTTGAATAAGTTTGATTTGAATTGTTTTGTTTGTGTTTGTCTAAGTTGTAAAGATAAAGACAAGGGTCCTCTTATGGGGTTGGATCTATCTTAAGAGATCGACTTGAATGGGATCAAGGATCATAGGGGAGAATGATGCAAATGATGTGCACTACACACAAGTGTTGACTCATGTGTAGGTTTTTCCTTTGGAAGGATGCGATGCGATAAGATAAATACGATAATGTAAATTGCTGTAAAATAAATTGCGGAAATGGGAAAGCATACAGATACGCATGAAAGCGCTGAAGTGTGTGAGAGTGTCTTGTGAAGTGTGAGGGTGCACGATTGGATTGAGGCGAGATTGATTAAGTTGGGGGGAGTTGATTTGATTTTAGGAGAAGGTTATATTATTTTGTTTAGGAAAAAAAGTTAGGTTTAGATTATACAAACCGATTATGAAAAAAAGATTAGTTTCACTAAAATGAATTGATTGATGAAGTTAATGTTAATTTAATTTTTATTAGCAAAAAAGTTTTTTTTAGGTGGGAATGAATAAGGCTTTAGAAAAAGGTTTTATTAACTAAGAAGGTTTATTATTATTCTATTTTACCAAATGAAGATCAATTTAAATATGATATAGTTTTAATAAGAAAGGAAAGAACAATTTATATATTATAGGGTTAAGAGAAAAAAAAGGTTGAGAAAATGATTATTATTTGGTTCACTTGTTTTTAGACTTAAAATAATAGACAGATAGAAAATGTTTTAATTAATAAATTTGAGAAAAAAACATAATGGGCTCTTAGTTATTATTTAAAAAACGTTAATTATTTTAATAACAAATTATTACTGATTTTAGGGGTTAATTAGGTTAATTAAAAAGCTTTAAACGGTTGATTAATGGATTAAAGAGGGTGTGGATGTACGGATCGTGTGTGGTGTGTGTGTGTGTTCAGTTTACAACATAACAGCAAAACAATGTAAAATAATAGACAAGACAAAGGAACCCTAGCCCCTTTCTCCGGTTTCCCTCTCCTCGCGCCGTCTTTCCTTCTCGTTCTACTCGACCGGTTTCCTCTCAATTCACTTCGTTTTCCGTTCTTACTCCATGGATTCCTTTGTTTCGAACCTGCACTAAAACAAGATATCAATAGCTTCAAATATTTTGATATGGGTAGCGAGGTTACCGTAAACGGGAGCGATATCGCAAGATCGGGACGGTAGGGCGGTGGCGGCTCGCGAATGCTTCCTTCTTTGGCCGGCGATGATGAATCTCAAAATATCTGAGCCTTCGGCGGAGGAAGCTTTCGTTGGCTTGCTTTAGGGTTTCTACTTCTTCTGTGGGAAAAACAACTTCTTTTTTTCTTTGTGGGCATTCTTCGCAGCTTTTATAGATGCGAATGATGGGCCTCCATGAAGAATTTGTTTAAAGGCCTTCTTATTTGGGTGATGTTGTCTGATTTCATTGATGGTTCACTCCAATCTTGCCTTTTCCGTCTGATTTTGTCGAAAGGTGTTATTTTCTGATTTAGGGAAGTTTTGAACTTTTCTCTTCCGTGTTGATTTGTTGAATTTGGGAACTGTATGACGTGTCTATTGACTTTGTGACTTGGTTTCTTTTGCTGCTGAAAATAAAAACTTGCCATTACGGGATTGTGCTAACACTTCTTTTCTTCTTCGCAGGGAAGACCAAACTTGAGTTCAGGTGCTCGCTTTGTCTTATGTTGTGGCTGACGTAGGGTTGAAATGGCGATGACGACACTGTGTCTTAGCCGGGAATTGTGGTTGCCTCTTGTCGTTTTCGAACTTCCGTTGATGCTCTTGAGTCGGTAAGGAGTTGATGACGGATTTTTGTTATCCTCCTGGCTACTCGAGCCTTACCCGATGATGTGTTACCTGAGGGCCAAATCGTGGGTGTAATTGTAGTTGTGAACTGATGCTATTGATATTGTTATTGCTAATATTGTCATTGCTCTTGTTGCACCGCTGCTGAGCTGACATGGTTGTTGTTACTTGTAGACGAGAAAATGTTGATGCTATGCTTGCCTTCTGTTGTTGGGGAAGGTTTGAAACGATGATGATGACACCATGTCTGAACCGCGTGTTCGAGCCTATGTCAACGGTGTCTTCGAATCATGCTGGGGATTGTTCTGAGATTAGTTGTTATTTGTCTGGATTTGAGTCCTTCGATGCTCGGTAAGGAGTGAATGGAAACTTCAGTTGTTATCCTCTTGGCCGCTCGTTCACGCCCTATGATCATCCAAATCTGAGGGCCAAGGCCATTCTCTCATCTTTAACCGATATTACCGGTGTTGTTCTGTCGTTGATTGCAAGTAGTTTATGGCTAATACTCGGTGCTTGCAACTGGTGTCGGCTATACTGCTTTTGTTGCTAATGGTTGCTCTTGAAATTGTTTTTTTTGCAGATGTTCTTAGATGTGTTGGAAGCTGTCCATAATCAAATGTTGTCCGTCCGATCTTCCGTTGCCTTTGGCGCTTGGCGTAATTCAGCTCAGTGATGCTTCGAGACTGAAGGCTGAATGCTTCTCAAATTTTCTTGGCTTGTATTTTGAAGTACAGTCTCGAGGGCCTTTGCCAGATTTTGAATCAAACTAACCTTTCTCTCTTCTTCAGGGAAGTGCTTGAATTCAGAGATTTTCGGTTTCAGGGGCATCCTGGGATCTGCTGTCTTGCTTGCAGCTGTTGCACCCCAAAATTTGCCCTCTTTCAAGGATTGACTCATTTCTTCAAATTCAATGACATAAGGGAAGCCCATCATTCCAAATTCAAGATTCATGAATTCAAGGCTAGATTCAAGAATATTACAAAGAGAAATTTCATGACATTTGCAAGAATGTCACATTTGTTACAAAATCCAAACTCTTGGTAATGCTTAGGAAATTAAGCTATTTCTAGTCTTAATTCAAGTTTCTAAAAATAACTTCATGTCATGGTATCCCCCATGCTCCATCAAGTCCACATGACCCTCTTTGTGCTTACAAACATGCAAGGAAAATATTTAAGAGCTAATTCAATGTTGGAATATTTCAAGATCAATACCATGCATGTTCAACCATGAGCAATATGAATGCAATCCAAAACAGCCCCATGCAAGAAGTGGCAATGTGTATCATATTACAAAATCATTTTATGTCACAAAACCAAGGCTATAAGTTTATGTTGATACATCTACACATCAAAAATCAGAATTTGAAAATGATGTCCAAAAGGTAGTGTATTGACTACATGAGTATGTCCAAACAAATCAACCAACCAATGGGTACAAGGATGAATAGAAAGGTGGAGTGCTGCAGAAAAAATACAGCAAAAGCAGCATACTAGAAGTGGAAAAAGTGGGGCTGCACCAAGAAAGTGGCCATAATTGTTGCCAAGAATGGAAATTCTGAAAATTGAAGCTTGTGCAAGAGCCATTGGTTTGGTATAGCAGAAAAAGCAGCAGAAAAAGTGAGATGAGAGGGGAAAGGGGATGTCAACAAAAGGGAGGAGCTGCAAACAAATCATATTCATTCACTATCATTCACATACACAACATTTTTTGGAGATAGAGAGATTGGGAGAAAAAAAGAGAGTGAGATAAAACCAAGAGAACCACTAAAGAGCAAGAGCCTTCACAACATAGAGTGAGGAGTGGAGCACATTCATCCAAAACCAAGGAGGACTTGCAAGAAGAAGAAACTCTTGGGTATCCATTTTCTCAAACTTTTCTCTCTTTATTTCTTTGCTCTTATATTCATTTTGTTTACTCTTTTATATGTTGTTGAACTGTATATATCATGTAAGGTCCCATAAGGGACCAAGAAACCATTGTCAAGAAACTACGAAAACGAAAGAAAACGTAGAAAAAAGTTAGGATTTTGGCTGTTTTAACAGGCTAACGGTCGACCATAACAGGTCTATGCGTCGACGCATAGCCTGCATTTTTAGACAAATTATAAAAAAACTTACAGTATGCGTCGACGCATGAGTCGGCGGGCGCTTACCCGTCAGTCTATCAAAATGGTGCGCGCCGAGTGTATGGTCGACGCATGGTGTTTATGCGCCGAGTCGTGGGAAAAGGCTGAAAGTCATGCGCTGACCCTATGGCATGTCCCGTTTTTATTGGCATGTCCCGATTTTTTTTTAGCCGACTAATCCCATATGTTGTATGATTTTAGTAGGAATGTTGCTATTGTCCTTGGTGACTTTTGATTCCAAAAACCATTTTCAAAAGCAAACTCTCGATTTTATCGAGCCATTTTTAACCCTTGTAAGTCGGCCGCCTTGTAAGTCAGCCGCCTTGTGCGTCCTCCATCGACCTTGCTCGCTTCACCTCAAACCTTTTTAAACAATTAAATCCTTGACCCAACGTCAAGCGAATTTTCTCAAACGATTGTTAAGCCAATTCGCCATATTTAATAAAAGGGTAAAGTTCTCTTTGTATTGAACTAAAGAGAAGGGATTGAGTGTAGACTTCTTCCTTTCCGAGTGTCGAGATGCTCACTGTAGCGTGGGTGGTTTTGATACTTGTCTTTCAATATGAAGACGTTCTCATCCACACCTTTTTCTCCTAAAAAACCTCGGTCCCACACCGAGTGCATTTTCAAACTCTTTTCATAACAAAAATTTGAATGGTCGTGGAGTGGTTGGGCGTAGGCCTTCTCCTATCCCGAGTGTTGACGTTTACCGTAGGGTTCTCTGTCGCGAAAGCACTTACCATTCAAAACCAAAAAACACTTTAAGAAGAGAATGAAGTTCTCTTTGTATTGAACTAAAGAGAAAGGATTAAGTGTAGACTTCTTCCTCTCCGAGTGTCGAGACGCTCACTGTAGTGTGTGTGGTTTTGATACTCGTCTTTCAATACGAAGACGCTATGTTCGCCACACCCTTTCATAACAAAAAACTTTGAGATAAAGAATTGGGTACTACCCGTAGGGGTTACTATCCGAGGACCTATCTCGCCCCTAAAAAATAATTCAACAAATCAAATGTGATATCTTGCCTCGCATGGCGAAAACTTATCTTTCGAAAAGGATATGATACGTCCGTTCTACCGCAAACAGGTAATGCCTAAGTCTCCAACGAGCGAGCAACAATACACCTAACTGCTAGAATGCGTACGATAGCATCATCCATAAAAAACATCAACAAATCGTAGGCCGAACTACGGCTGCTCTGATTCTTTACTTTTTCAAGTAAAGATACGTAGGCACAAGGGCCACAATCCTTGTCGAGCACATTCCCCCCTATATCTGTAGTTCCCCGAACTACGTCGACTCTGATTTTCTCATATCCGTTGAGAATACGTAGGCCTAGGACCGCGAAGTCCTACCGAGTCCATTCTTTCTTTTCCTTCCCCTGTTATCTCTCTTTTCCCAATTTCTAACCTTTCCCTCTATCCTTTGGAACACTCTTTTATAGCATAATTTTTAAGTAAATAAATCACACACGACAAACAAATGGTTCCCATCGAGTACGATGGATGCGAGGGGTGCTAATACCTTTCCTTCGCATAACCGGCTTCCGAACCCAATCTTGGTTGCGAGACCATCTTGTCCATTATTTTCTTAAGGTTTTCTCGATATATTCCTTTCCCCTCATGGGATAAATAAAGTTCGGTGGCGACTCTTCTGTCCTTTTCCTTTTTCGCCTTCCCTGTCGTTGCGCGTATTTTTCGAGTAGCGACAACAACATGTGATAGTGCAACCTTTAGAGTGATATGATTATCTTATGTAGCATTTGCTAAGTCCTGACTTCCACCACTTATCTCAGGTTTTGAACAGGGTGTTCATTTGTGAGTTTCATCATCTCCTCATGTATGAATAATACACTGTTGTTTTGGAACTTCTTCCAAGCATGTGAAAACAAGTTTTTGAGTACTCTAAGTCTATAGTTCTTCATATCTTGTATTAATATATCTTGATTAATTTCCCATGGGAAAGTCTTCATTATTTCTGCCTGGAAACATGCAGCTGCTTTTATTCTCTCTTCTTTTTCTATCAGGGAAACCATCAAACTGTGGATTCAGATATTGCCTTATTTTACGCCGTTGCCGAAAAGCCGTTTGATGTTCGGTAGGGAGTCGGTGACGATTTCGGTTGTCGCCCTCCCGGCTGCTCAAACTTTATGCCCAATGATGAAATACACTGAGGGCTGAGCATCTATCAATCATTTCTCGGTCCATTTATGTGATGCCCGTTTTGTTTAACAATTGTGTCGCAGATAAGTTCTTGGTGGCAGCCGCGAGTACGGTATCAAATTCGACTGATGCGAAGATGCTAATTAATCTTTGTTTTATTGTAACAGGTAGTGCTTTCAGGTGGCTTTGGGATGCCCGCAGTTTACCGCCAGATTTCCGGAGCTTAGAACAAGAGGGAGTCGGTGCTCTGCACGTTGGGAAGCGATGTCCATATTTACTTACATCCTGGTAGTTCTAGGGAAAGTTGTAGCAGAGTGGTCTAATTGGGTTATTCTGAGGGGTGCAGTATCTTGTAGGGTTAAATTTGCGGTATTGTAATATTACTTCCTGAGGGATAACCGTTGTGTTACATAGCGAGAGCTTCTTGCCATTGTTTGAAGATGTTTATAAATAATGAATGGAGACATGTGGACCTTGTTGTATTTGTAACTTGTGGATTCAAAGATAAATTCAAAATTCGAAGTAGCTTTCCTTCTTGCGGTATCTTAGATTTCCTCACCTCTCTTACTTTGAAAGAATCATGGTAGAACAGATTTGAAAATGAAGTAAAAAAAGGTCTTTGAATCTTAAGTGGCTCCCGCATATGAATTCAATTTATGGTCTCGAATCACCATAAGCCTCCTTAAGCATCACAACCTATCCCCTGAACATGATGGACTCTTGTATTCTGATTCACGCCTGATTCTTGTATAACCTCGAGATTAGAACTTGCATTTCTCCTTCCATTATTCAATGATCCTCACGTTCAAAAACTTCTTTTAAAAATAACCATGAGCTTTGAGTAAGTTCAATCACCATTAAACCATTCTCCTTATAAAAAAACCTCAGTCTACGACTTCCAGTAACCTTTACCACGCCACACCGACATTCTGAGGTCTTGAAAGAAACATCTGTAGATCCTCATATTGCCATATTAACATCCTGTTTAAATTGCTCTGCCTGTCAGAGAAGTCCTAAAAAACAAGGTGGTCCTGCACATACTCGTTAGTCATGATAAACACGTATACAAGGGTAAAAGATTCAAACGTAAGAAAACGCACAAGAAGGTGGAATCTTAAGGTCGAAAATTAGGGTGCGACAGGTGTTCAGACCTTGGCAGAAGATTTATGATAGATGTGTTCCACTCATCATGTGCTCCTTATCAGAGTTACTTGTTCAAGTTCTCTCTTTCCCCAGCGGAGTTTTATTGTGATTGTTATCATTGGATGGTTTTAACTTCGTGTGGATTCGGCCTTCGGGTTCGTTGCTCGCTTTTATTTAGCGAATGCCTGGAAGCGATGCCAGATGTCCTTACCTTCGAGTTTGTTGCTCGCTTTTATTTAGCGGATGCCTGGCGGCGATGTCAGACATTTATCGGTTTCAACAGGATGCCTGGCGGCGATGTCAAACATTTATCAGTTTCAAGGATGTTGTGGTTTTCTGGCGGCGATGTTAGATGTTTGTGGTTTTCTGGCGGCGATGTCATATGTTTATGGTTGTCTGGCGGCAATGTCAGATGTTTATGGTTGTCTGGCGGCGATGTCAGACATTTATCAGTTTCAGCGGATGCCTAGCGGCAATGTCAGACATTTATCAGTTTCAAAATGATGCCTGGCAGCGATGTCAGACATTTAGTAGTTCTAACAGGAAGCCTGGCGGCGATGTCAGACGTTTATCAACTTTACAGATACCTGGCGGCGATGTCAGATGGTTATCATTTCTGTGAATGCTTGACAGCGATGTCAGGTTGTTATCAGTTTCTTGCCTATCCGGTTTTTGGGTTCGTTACTCGCTTTGATTTAGTGAAGGCCTGGCGGCGATGTCAGATGTCCTTATCTTCGGATCAGATGCTTGTTGTATCCCTTGCAGATTCCTGGCGGCGACGTCAGATTCTTTTACCAACTTAATAGCACTATCTGACGGTGATGTTAGAGGTTTTCTGTTAACTTTGAGATATTCCGACTTGATGTCGAGGCCTGACGGCGATGTCAGATGCTATATTCCGACTTGATGTCGAGGTCTGACGGCAATGTCAGATGCTATCTTTCAACCCGACGGCGATGTCAGATGATATTACCGGATTGATATTGATGCCTGGCGGTGATGTCAGATATTTCCTATCAACTTCGAGATGACTCAACTTAATACTGATGCCTGTTTTTATTTAATAGGTACCTGACGGTGATGTCAGAGGTTACCGACTTGATGTCGAAGACTGGCGATGATTCCAGATGCTTTTTACCGACTTGATGTCAAGGCCTGGCGGCGATGTCAGATGCTTTTTACCGACTTAATGTTGAGTCCTGGCGGCGATGCCAGATGCTGGTTATCAACTTTGTCGAGGTCTGGCGACGATGTCAGATGTTTATCAACTTTGTGGTTATCTGGCGGCGATGTCAGATGTTTATCGACTTTGTGGTTGTTTGACGGTGATGTCAGACGCTTATCAATTTTGTGGATACCTGGCGGCGATGTCATCATTTTTTCCCCTGCAGAGGCCTGACGGCGAGGTCAGAAGTTTTCCAACCGAGTATAGATGCCTGGCGGTCAAATATTCCTTATCCGTTGCGTGACTTTGTGTTCTTTCCGACTTAGTGTCGTTGCCTGCGTGTTAGCAGATGTTTCTTCCGACCCGGGGTTGAGGCTTTTGATTGGTAATCAGTTAGCTTGTTGTCGTCGCAACTATCAGTTCAGTTATATCCGGAGATTTTTGTTCCTATTCAGAGGTTGCAGTTTTATTTCTGCGGTTGGCAAATTTCTGGGTTCTTTGGTATTCAACCATATTTTACCTTGATTGCTTGAAAGTCGTTCGCTTTTCACTCATTCAGGTCCAAGCCGCTTGAATAGGGCAACTGTTGTACCCCAAAATTTGCTCAACCTTTTCTAACTTGGTTTATGTTTCATTTCATCTTCTAGCATTTTGCATTTGCATATTCATTGTTCATTTTCAGGGGATCAAGAGAGGTGTGCATAGAAAGAGAAGGTTACCAAGGGTTTTGAGCCAAAGCCAAAGGCTCTAGTCAAGCATGAGTGCTTATCAAGTCACCAAAAAGCTGGTCAGAGCTCTTTGTAAAAGAAGCTGAATGTGTGTGGCTTAGCTCCTATCTTGGAGGCCTTTTTGAAGATCATTTGAGGATCACAATTTTATAACTATGGATTTGGAATGTTGAGAGCCATTGTGGAGCTTATCCAAGTTTTCATTTCATGTGCAAGAAGCCACAGTCAAGAGTGGTACATCTAGGGTTTTCATCTGGTCAACCCTAAGTCAATTGTAGATTTGAAGGAGATTAAGACTTGATTCTAAGTCATTGTGATCATGGAATGTTGTGTTGAGACATATGAGATGTTATTCCAAGATCCATTTAAGAAGAATCAAGAGTGTGAGAAGTTACTAAATTAGGATTCTCAGTGTAAAATCCACTGTTTAGTGCCTAACTTCAAGACCATGTATCTCAAGATACAAGTGTGATCTCATTTGGATATGGACATGAAACTTGTAGAGCATGTTCTTATCTTTCTTTTGAGTACTAGAACTCATCCATTGGGTTTGTGGAACTCAAGTTATGATGCTGACAAGTTATGGGTCCTCAGAGGAATGTGATTTCAATCAACAAAAGTCAACCAACTTCCAAGGCATTTTTGACCTAGAATAATGTTTCACCTCAACTTGGAGCGAACATGAAAGTTCTTCCTTATGATCTTAGCTTTCCAAAAAGTCCCAGAAGCCATTCATCTGATTTGTAGAACTCAAGTTATGAAGCTTGCAAGCCAGGGGTATTTTGGGAAAGTAAGATTATAGGTCCTTTTCAATATAGGTCTTGTTCATCCACTTGTGCACTTCAAATGAGACTTTTTCCAACATGAAACTTGCTTCAAATAAGATCAATTTCATCATGGAACATTCAATTGGATTGAATTATGCTAGGGTTTGGAGATTAGTGAAGGAAAATCAAGAAAAAGAACTTTTAAAGGGTGAATTGAGTTGATTTGGTTTTAATTCCTTTTCATGCCATATTTGTAAATATTTTGATTCACAACATCATAACAAATACAATGCACCAAGAATTTTTGAGATATGCAAGCTAGATTTCATGGAATTTCAAGTTATTTCAAGTATAAGTCTCATATTCAATTTCAACCATTAGATCAATTCAAGGAGCAATTGTCATCCATCTGATCAAGTCAATTGTCACCAGCAATTGACTTGAATCATCTCCAAGGGAATTGGAGCCATTTTGAACGAGTGCTTGAATCTCCCACTTCCAACTTTGGATTTCTTCAATTCACCATAACCAGCCATAATTGGGCCCCAAATTCATCTTGGATCCATAATATAAAAGCTTCTAATGAATATTACACACTCATTCGTGCATTTTGGTGGAGAATTGAGCAGATTACAGTTGGAATTTTCAAGAACCAAGTGTAAAGTGGAAACTAAAATTCAAGCCAATTCAAGAAAAACTAAGGCAAGCAACATCTTCAGGGAGCTTCATTGATTGTTTCTGCGCAAGTTGGATCAAGATTAACTGTATTAGAAGCCCCATCGGAGAGGTTCCATTAGGTATTCTTCTTGCTCAAATTTCTCTCTCAATATGCATCCATTTCACTCCATTTTTGTTGCATACTGAAGTCCTACATGTGTAGGGAGATTCTGGATAGGTTAGGGTGATGTTCTTGATGATTTCAGTTTGATGCTTGTTTCTTTGATCGTTCATATTTCTTTGTTCTTGCATGAAAAATGGAATTGAATGATGGATTTGAACTCTACGTGGCACGTGCTTTAATTTGGTATAAGGTTTCATACGTTTTGATGAGGTTTTTGATCATCAGCTCTGGCCAGGTGCACCGGAGAAGACGACCGGAGCACAGTGCTCCGGCGTCTGGTTCTTCCCTATGTTTACCTACGTGTGCGCCACCTGTGTTGTTTGACTATTTGACTAGCGAGGATTAGCGACTGTGATCACTTTGACTAGCCAGGGTGTGTGTTGGACCTGCCACCTCATTAATAACACGCTGCGTTTTGTTATTGAGTTTAGAGTGTTTGGATCTTGGGCCTTTTACGCTAATCACACCCCCTTTCCTCTTGGCCCACTGAAATGAACTGATAAAACTGCTATTCAGCACACACGTTTATTCTTTTATTTTCTTTTTTCTTTTTTATTCTGTTTTAGTTTTAATTCATTAAAAATATGTCCAAGTGTAATAAAATCGCAAAAAAAAGTTTCTAAATACTTTAGGATGTTAATTGATTTTTGGAATTTCTTATTTCTATTTTCCAATTATTTTTCAATTAAAAAGGGATTTTATGCTTGGAAGTGTTTTTTAATTGAATTTCAACTTGCCTTCTTTGTTCCTTGTTTGTTTCTTGAGCAAACTTTCTCTCTAATGATTGAATTTTTTTTCTCATATCCATGATGAGTTGAAGAATTTTTTAGGACAATTTTACCCATGGTTTAGTTTATTTTGGTTTGATTTTTAGGTCATTTTTGTTGACCCCCGATTCTTCCATTTCAATGTGGTACACCTTAAGGATTTATTTCTTTTGGTGGTGCTTTGATGGAACATTGCCCTTGAGCTTTTGGCCTCTGGTTTCCTACATCTTAATGTTCATTTGAGATTTTATTTGGTTATTTTTGAGTCTTTTTTCCTAATTTTGAGGTGACTTGCAAGTCAAGTCACTTCTAAGGGTGGCTCATACAAGTGTTTGACCTAGTTTGCTTTGGAAATGACATTTTTGGATCCATTGAGCTCTCAAATCTTCTTGGTTCATGTTGTAGACATGTTGAGCTTACTGTATTTCGTTTATAGGTCATAAAATTGTTCATTGCTTATTGAAGTTTGCATTTCTTTTTAGGCTTTCCACTTGAGCTTCAAGTGTTGAATGTGTTGAATGACTTAGGTCTTCTTCCATGCCTTTGCTTGCATTCTCTTTTGTGTGCTTTCTCTTTTATTTCGTGCATTTTCTCCTCTCATCCCTACTTCTTTCCAATGACTTTAGGATCCCATTTGAGATGGCTTAGTCCCTCCTGTGGAGGTACTTGATGTCGCTACTGCGAAAATCGGCACCGGCTATGATAGAAGAGTCGCCACCGTGTGTTATTTATCCCACAAGAGGGAAAGGAAACGCTCAGAGTAAACCTAACGCAAAACGGGAAAGGAATGGTCATCGCAACCAAATCCTGGATTCGGGAGTCGATTACGCAAGGGGAAGGTATTAGCACCTCTCACGTCCGTCGTACTCGACGGGATCCACGCTTGTTTTCTAGTACGGATTGTTATTCTATCTACTCTACAGGTTAAGGGACAAAAGGAAAAGAAAATGACTCGGCAAATTATCGCACTTTATGCCTACGTATTCCCGTCTAAAATGAGAAATCAGAGTCAACGTAGTTCGCCTACCTACGGGAAAGGAGGGGAAGGTTGCTCGCTAGGATATCGCATCCTATGCCTACGTACTTTCATACAGCATGAAAGATCAGAGCAAACGTAGTTCGGGCTACGGAAGACACAAGCTTGTCTGACTGTTTTGATTACCTTCAAAAAGGGGTTTTCTTGATTAAGAGTCCAAGCGGACAAAAATGACACTTTGATGTTTGTTTTGAATCTTTTACGAAAGAAGTGTTTTTTAGTCTGTTTGCAACTTGTACTGTACTAAAGACTTGTGATCTGAGAGTGACTACGTCGCATGTCACCCTAAGGGTACCATACTAAGAAGTCAGATTACTGAAGAGTGACCCTCCAACAACCTTTTCTCAAATAGCTTAAGGCTCGTAGCGTACAGCGCGCGTTATCCTTATTTCTGTGTTTTTGAATTGTTTTGACATGAGAAAGGAGAAAGAAGCTCTAAAAAGCGTAGGGTTGAAAAGGGAATAAAAACTAACCTAATGTTGTCATGCATGGATAATAATCCTAATGTCTGTTATAATTCCCTCCTGCACAGAGGAAATCAGAGATCCTAGGGGATAAACAAAAAAGAAAGCAAGCAAATACAGTAAAATGCATGCAATGCAGCAATACAAGCGAGGCAAGGGAGTCCCACTCAACCTCGAACCTGGGAAAACAACAGGCAAAGTGAATCAACATTCACCTCAAACCTAGGGGGCAAGCTACACAAGCCAATAAACAATACAGAAAACAAAACCCCAAAGCAGAGGAGGCAGCCCAAGCAGCAACACCAAACTCCTACAGCAAACAGCAGCTCTGACAGCAACAGATGATTAACCAGCAAAAAGTTGACAGCAACAACCTTCATCTTCATGAATAACTCCCATCTTCAAGCTTCAATAAACTTTCAATCTTCAACAAGCACCAGGCTTCAACAAGCTCCCAGCTTAAGCAAGCTCAAACCCCAACCAGTAACCAACCTTAACAAGCTCCTGACTTCAACTTCAACAAGCAGTAAAACCCTGGCTTTAACAAGCTACCTCATCTTTTCCTTTACCAAGCTTCAACAAGCACCTCCAAGGGAGAATCATTCAACAAGATCAAGGTGAAATGTTAAGAGGCTCAATGACAACCAAGGGAAGTCACTGAGAACTCAACATTGCAAATGAAAGGCATCCTCAAAGTTCTACTCACTTGGGCATATCACTCATCCTTCCTAAGGAGAGATGGAGCTTCCCAAGGAGGACTCTATGTCATTGGATATAATGGAGATGGATAAGATACTCCATATTTGAAGAAAGAAGCAAAACTAGTCTAATGCTCTTCCTAAAACCCTAGTTTCCCTAAGCTCCTGACAAGCATCCACAAGATGAGAGAATCTTCACATCCAAGCTCCTTCAATCTCTCCAAAGCACCTTCAATTGGTATTCATGATCATCCAAGCTCAAAAGCAACACCACCCTAGTCTAAGGGGAACTATTGAGTTAAACTATCCAAATTAGTTCATCAGAAACACCTAGAAGTTAGTTCTAAAACTAATTCTACTTAAAATACCGAACATGATTGTAAAATCCTACAAAATTTACTAAGGGTTCCTAAACCTCTTAAGAATCTATCATACAAAAACCATGGGGTTAACCATTCATTTGGACCTAAAACTATTCCCTAAACCTAAAGGTATCATCTTAAAACCCTAATTCTACAACACCTAAAGTTCAATGCTCAAAATAGCTTAGAATTCTCTCACAAAAATATAAGAAAATTAATATGGGTACATGCATATCTAAGCTAACTATCCCAAAAAGAATCAATTCAAAATTCATCACCAATCATTCACAATAAAATCCACAAAATGGCATACCAAACATATTGAAAATAAAACCAATAAAAATGCAAAATATGCAATTAAATTCTAAAATGCATGAATTAGTCATTTTTTAATCCTATTAAATCCTACATTCTCTAAGGAATTAGGGGGAAAAAATCTAGCCTAAAAAGATTTATTTTTCTATTTATTATGGATTTATTCCTAACTATATGAAAAATATGAAAATAAAAGAAAAAGAAAGAAAATGAATAAAGTGGCGTGTTATTTAGAAATTAAGATCAGTTGTTTCTCCAGACTGGGCCAAACAGGGGGTGCGTATATCAATCTGACCTAAGCCCAAACCAAACTTAAAACAAATCAGAAAATCAACTGGAAAATGGGAATATGCCTGTGTCAAATAGCAAGTAAATCACGTAGTAATTTCCAATTGGGCCTAGAAGGAGGTGTGGTTAGCAAAGGATCCCCTAAGCCCACTCATTCTGATTAAATGAAACGGGGCGTTTTGAGGTTCAAATTCTCTTCAGCTTGTGAAAAACAATCTTGGTTATTGAAATGAGTCTCCAGTCAAAGTCCAAGCATGATCTAAGGGTGGTGGTTCATCGTCCCCAAAATATTCAAACCTGGGAGGGGAAGTTCAGACGGTGGCCTGAACCTGGCGCCACCGTCTTCTCCGGAGAGGCAACTTCAACACCTCATCAATCTTTGCAACCAGATACCCTATTCCACCTAATTTTTCACCCTGATCACGAATATCAACTCCATTTCCATTGATTTTAGCCCTAACTCAAAACTCGATAGAAGTTGCAGAAAATTCATCCAATCTTGATCAACTCAATTCTTGAAATTAAAGACCCTAACATAAACTACATACTTCCATGATCAATTCTCAACATTTAAACACCATTAAAGCTTCAAGAACAAGGAGATACAAGCTTCAACAGAAAATGGTATCACCCTAATTTGGTCTCTAATTCTTAATCTTTTGCACTGAAATCCATCCTCACATCACCACTAACCTAATCATGCATCAAATGTTGATCAATTCCCTACAAATTAAGATGAAATTTAAAGAATGCAAACCTGTTGAAAGTGGATGAATAGATGAGGTTAGGGCACAATTCAACCTCCAATCTCTTGCAGATTCACTCAAGGATCACTTCTAAAGCTCCTCCAATGGTTAATTTGCCTTGGAACTCCCTCTATCTTCAAACCCGATTCTGAGATGAAGTTGAGAAAATTCAAATGCTATCTCTTGATTCTCTCCAATGCAAGCCCAAAAATTGATCTGAATCAGTTGCATACCATATATAGAGTGTGTTAGAACACTCTAGAACCTTCTGTAACCACCTGAAGGAGAAATTCAATTTCTCATCTCCTTTGAAAATTTCACATGCCAAAGTTAAGCCTTGCTCTGTTTCAGCTCACCACCTCATTTGAATTTCTCTCCTCATGATAATTAGAAATGAATTGGATGTGCAATTCCCTTGAATTTGATCTTAAGGCATTGGATGGTTATGTTTCTTCAATCTTAAGTAACAAGGTGAAACCATGTGCAAATGACCTAAACTCCAAAATGTAATAATGTCATCATCTTTAAAACATGTTTTCTGATCAATTTGGTATGCAACATGGACTTGTTTGGCCATGAAATCAAGAAATCTCATTTTTGCCTTTTTAAATGACTTTAAATTCTTCATTAAAAAGCCATTTCAAACCAACTTCTCATATGAGCCAATTCAAACTCTCCTTGATGCATGGTCAAGGTTAAAACCCTATTTTGAGAAACTTTCTAGTTGAACAATTTTCCATTTGAGGAGTGGAAGATGGAGATTTTGGCACATGCTTGGAAATGACCTATAATCACAAATGCCCAAAATACCCCTAGATTGCCAAGATCATAACTTGAGTTCCATAAGTCCCCTTGAGGACTTCTAGTACTCTAAGGAAAGCTAAGGTCAAGATCTGCAACTCTTATATTGGCCAAGAATCCATTTGAAAACTCCTTGAAGGGAAAAAGTTGCTTGGAAGTCAAGTGACTTTCACAGATAAATTTCAGTGTCCTCTGGTGACCTGTAATTTGCAAAGACCATAACTTGAGTTCTACAAATCTTCTTGAAGACTTCTAGTACTAAAATTAAAGGTATTGAGAAGATCTACAAGTTTCATGTTGGCCAAAGATCCATTTGAAACTTATATTTTGATTTATGTGGCTTTGAAGTTGGGCACTAAATAGGGGATTTTATACTGAAACCCTAATTCATCAACTTCCCACATTCTTGATCTTTATTTGCTTAACCTTGGCACAACATCACACATGTATCAACATATCAATCCATGAATGCCATGACCTCAAGGTAGGCTTTGATGCTCTCCAATTGCACAATTGAATTAGGGTTGACCCAGATGAAACCCTAGTTGACTGCACCTCAACTGTGGCTCTCATACTTGAATCAATGACTTGCCTCAGCTTCAATAAGGCCCTCTAGGCATCCCATGAGATCTATACACACCTCAAATTCACATTCCAGGCTTCTCATCCCACTGATGATTCTCAACATTCCTCAAGATAGGAGCAAAACCCCTAGGTAGGCACTCAAACCTCTCAAGACTTCAAACCCTTTCTTGATGGCCTGAATGATTTCTCAAACTTGGATAACACCTCTTGCTAGGCTCTTCTCTTGATAGACACCCTTGATCCCTTGTTGGATGCATGCTATGCTATGATATGCCAATGATTGAACTATGTACATGATGTAACTATGCAAATGAAATGCAATGAAACACAAATCAGGCAAGAAAAGGTTGAGCAAATTTTGGGGTGCAACACTTGAAGCATGTCATGAATGGAGATCCTTTGAGGACTTCTTTTGATGCATTTTTGCTTGATCATAATGATGCCTTTGGTTGAGTGATATTTTTGAGTGACTTGATGTTCTCATCTCCTCTTCCATTTTCCTTTTCATTTGTGTCATCATATCTTTCCATTTTGCTTGCCTTGAGGCATGGTGATTGATGGTGATGGTTGTGGGGGTATTTGAGTGTGATTATGTGTAGCCCTTAAGTTGGAATTAATTAAAAATTTTGGACTTTGGTATTAATAATAATATTTAGTGATGATAATTTAATTAATAATGGTAATATTATTATTAATATTATTATTATTATTAGTATTATTATTAATAATATTATTATTATTAAGTAAATAAAAGATTGGAATAAAAGAATTGGGATGACGGGTATGTTTGGAATATTGGGAAGAGGAGAAGAAGAAAACACGTTGGAAGAAGAAGAGAAAGGAAAACACGATCAAAGAGAAGAGGAATTGGAAGGAAGAAGAGCAAGGTGAATCAGAGCGAGAGGAAGCTAGGATTCATCGTTTCAGAAAGAGTTTCATCAGTTGTTCAAGCTATCGAGGTAAGGGGGAGAATCGGGCCGGAATTGGTAGAGTGCATGAATATTAGGTAGAAGGGGATTTCCCTTAACCGCATAGGTTTGATGATTATGTTTTATATGATGTTGTGATTCTGAGTTTAATGCTGATATGTTGAATCCATTGCATGTGCTGTTTGATCAATTTGGGGGTTTCTGGGTAGTTTGAAGTTTATGCCGAAGTTGATTAAATGAGTAGAGCTGACATTTAGTCGGGTTAAATCGAGGATAGATGTTGTAGTTAGATTGTAGAATATTGGTCTGATATGATGGGAACTGGTTTAAGCAGAATCAGTTGAGTTCAGAGCATTTTCCCGACTCTGAGTAGTGTTATTTTTCTGAAATTGCAGACGTCCTCCAGCTGCTTCGTTGGGCAAGCGAGTAGCGAATCTTCGCTGGGGATTCGTTGGGTGAACTGGGTAGCGAATGCTTCCAGTAGCCACTGTCTGCATTCGCTAGGGAGTTCGCTGGGCGATCTAGTAGCGAGCCTTCGCTGGGGGATTCGCCGAGCGAATGGGTAGCGAGTATTCGCTGCGGGGCCTCGCCAGGTGAATGAGCCAGTGAGCGTGGCATCATATTTGTGTTTTGAGTTGTGCTGTTATGTTCTCTTGTACTATTGGACCCCTGTTGGTCATGGTTGATTGTGATATTGGTATTGTACTATGAGGAGTGTATGTGTGGTGTGGAAGATGATTTCCATGATATTCGTTTAATTTAAATGATTGAATTCAGTGCATGTGTGGAGGGTGATGGCCAGGTGCCCATCGGTGATTGCGAGGGATAGATCATGTCTCAGGGGAGCGTAAGATATCTATCCTGTTTATGATGTGCTCTTGTATGGAGGGTGATGGCCTGTTGCCCATCGGTGATGATGATGTGTTCCTTCGGGAAGGGTTGATGGCCCTGTGCCCTTTGTTGCTATTGTTGAGTCAGTACCACATATCATGGGTTGAGCTGCATGTGTTGCATTGTTTTATATGCTACGTTGGTGTGGGACAGTAAGTCCGGGTCGATGTATGTGAACGATAATTGTGTGATTTACTGCCTTCTATTCATGTACATTATTACCGCTATCTTTTGATCGTGGTTTCTCACCCCTTGCTTTTGTTGTGTTTTGTGCTTCTTCGGAAGTACATATAATCCAGGTGCGTAGCTAGCTTGTATTGTGGCAAGTCGTGTCGTAGGGCTACTCTGATATGTAACACCGGGGCTTTGGGGAGTTGTTTGTTTATCTGATGATTTTGTGTGCCCATGTGGCGTATCATTTTTTGATGAGTTCTTTCAGTGAATATATGTCTGGTGTATTTTGGGCAGTTGGCCAAGGATGATGTATATGACATGTATATGATGTTTATATGTATATATATGATGACGAATTTTCCACTGTTTATTATTGTTGATATCATTTAATGAAAATGTTTTGTTTGGTTTCTTCTGTGACATGCCGTGTGTGGTGTGAAACTCTGATAATTGTTTATTTTAATTGCATTTATTTTATTTTGGGGAGCGGGGTGTTACAAGCTGGTATCAGAGCCTGGTTGGCCCGTCCGGCCAGTGTAGTAGCTGAGTCTGTCTGTAGGATAGTGTATGTTTGTTTTTCTGTTAACCTGGCGTTGTTATTGTTGAGCAGTATTGCGGGAATGAATGATGCTGCGTTGGCTGTAGCTATGCAAGCGATGGCGCAGGTGGTTGCTAATCAGAATCACGCTGCAGGTGCGCAATTCAGGGATTTGGTGCAGTTTCAGAGTAACATGCTGCCGATATTTCAAGGAGGAATTTTGGACCCTGAAGCGGCGCAGAAGTGGCTTAAGGCGATTGAGAAGATTTTCAGAATGATGGGTTGCAGTGATGAGCAGAAGGTGAGGTTCGGTACTCACATGTTAGAGGGAGAAGCTGAAGCTTGGTGGGACAACATTCGCCAGAGGTTGGAGACTGCAGGGACTCCGATTACCTGGGATGTGGTCCGAACTGGTTTTCTGGAGAAGTATTTTCCATAGGATATCAGAAGTGCTAAAGAGATCGAGTTCCTAGAGTTGAAGCAGGATAGTATGACGGTGGCCGAGTATGCGGCTAAGTTTGAAGATTTGGTGCTGTATTGTCCCCATTACAATACTGATGGAGCGATGACCTCCAAGTGTTTGAAGTTTGAGAATGGGATGCGTCCGGAAGTGAAGATGGGAATAGCTTGTCAGAAGATCAGGGATTATCCTGAGCTGATAAGCAGAAGCAGGATTTATGATAATGATAACCGGGCGAGGATCGCGTATTATAAGGCTGCAAATGACCGTAAGGGTAAGCAGGTGTTCGGTGGTACTCCTTACAGTGTTCCTACTGATTAGGGGAAGTTTAAGGATGCTGCTGATAAGAAGCCCAGAGAAAGAAGAGTGTCTGCTGGTGTGAAGTGTTTCCGGTGCTGTGGCATGGGTCATCATGTTGATGATTGTTTTCATGAAGTGAAAAAGTGCTTCAAGTTTGGTAAGCCGGACCATGTGATGGCTGATTGCCGATTCGCTATGCCTACCTGTTACAACTGTGGTGAGAAAGGCCACATCAGTACGCATTGTGAGAAGCCAAAGTCGTCTCAGGTGCCTCAGACCAGTGGCAAAGTGTTTGCGGTGGTGGGAACTCAAGCTGCTAGTGAGGATCATTCTATCCAAGGTACTTGTTTCATCAATAATGTCCCTATGTCTGCTATGATTGATACGGGTGCTACCCACTCATTCATCTCTATTGATTGTGTGAAGTGGTTAGGTTTGGTGCCGACTACTCTTGAGCGGCGGATGACTATTGAGACTCCCTCTATTGGTTCAGTGACTACTTCTTTGGTGTGTTTGAAGTGTCCACTAACTATTTTTGGTAGAGATTTTGGGGTGGATCTGATTTGCTTGCCTCTTGGTAAGTTAGATGTTATTCTGGGTATGAACTGGCTGGAGTTCAACCGAATCTACATCGATTATTTTTGGAAGGTGTTGTTATTTCCTACTCCCGAGGAAGAAGCTTTGGCGGATTCCTTGTCTAGTAAGGAATTGAGGATCTTGTTGGAAGACGAGGCTAAAATTTTTGCTTTATTTGCATCATTATCGGTTGACAGCAAAGCGTCATTGGAAGAGTTGGCGGTGGTGAATGAATTTTCGGAAGTGTTCCCTGATGATATTACAGAGTTACCTCCGAAGAGAGAAGTTGAGTTTAGCATTGATCTTGTACCTGGTACAAGGCCTATATCTATGGCGCCGTACAGGATGTCAACAGTGGAATTGGCTGAATTGAAGTCTCAAATTGGAGAATTGTTGGATAGAAAGTTTATCAGGCCAAGTGTGTCGCCGTGGGGAGCTCTAGTGTTGTTGGTGAAGAATAAGGATGGTAGTATGCGTCTGTGCATCAATTACCGTCAGTTGAATAAAGTGACCATCAAGAACAAATATCCTCTTCCAAGGATTGATGATTTAATGGATCAGTTGGTAGGAGCTCGTGTGTTCAGTAAGATTGATTTGAGGCCAGGTTACCATCAGATCAGAGTGAAAGAAGGTGATATTCAGAAGACGACATTTAGAACTCGATACGTACATTACGAGTATGCGGTAATGCCTTTCGGAGTGTTGAATGCGCCGAGAGTGTTCATGGAGTATGTGAATCAGATCTTCCATTCTTATTTGGATCAGTTCATTGTTGTGTTCATTGATGATATCCTGGTTTATTCGAAATCTGAGGAAGAGCATGCAGAACATTTGAGGATTGCTTTGCAAGTGCTGAAGGATAATAAGCTTTTTGCGAAACTGTCCAAGTGTGAGTTTTGGTTGAAGACAGTGAGTTTCTTGGGGCATGTGATTTCTGGTGATGGTATATCGGTAGACCCGTCAAAGGTGAGTGCAGTGTTGCAATGGGAACCTCCGAAGACAGCGACAGAAGTTAGAAGTTTTTTGGGTTTGGCAGGGTACTATCGAAGATTTATTGAAGGATTTTCTACTTTGGCGTTGTCATTGACTCAGTTGACGAGGAAGAACCAAGTGTTTATGCGGGATGCCGCTTGTGAAGAGAGCTTTATGGAATTGAAGAAGAGATTAACTACGGCACCGGTGTTAGTATTACCGACTCCGAGTGAACCGTTTGTGGTGTATTGTGCTGCGTCTAAGATGGGTTTAAGCGGAGTTTTTATGCAGAAATGTAAAGTGGTGGCGTATGCTTCGCGACAACTGAGGATGCATGAGCGGAATTACCCTACTCATGATCTTGAGTTGGCTGCGGTCGTTTTTATGTTGAAGATCTGGAGGCATTATTTGTATGGTTCGAGGTTTGAGGTGTTCAGCGATCATAAAAGTCTAAAGTATCTGTTTGATCAGAAAGAGCTGAATATGAGGCAGAGAAGATGGTTAGAATTCTTGAAGGACTATGATTTTAGCCTAAGTTATCACCCGGGAAAGGCTAATATGGTAGCCGATGCTTTGAGTAGAAAAGCGATTCATATGTCGGCTATGATGGTGAAAGAGATGGAGCTTATTGAGCAGTTCAGAGATTTGAGCATGGTTTGTGAAACTTCGGCAGATTGCGTGATGTTGGGAAAATTGCAAGTGAACAATGATTTCTTGAATATGATCAGAGAAGGTCAGAAGCTTGATGTGAAGCTAGTGGATGTGATGTCTGGAGTGGGAAGAGACTCCGATAGTGATTTCAAGTTGGACGGTTCAGGTGTGTTGAGGTTCTGAGGTAGGATTTGTGTGCCGGATAATGATGAGCTGAAGAAGTCGATTCTGAGTGAAGGACATCGTAGTGGTTTGAGTATTCATCCGGGAGCTACGAAGATGTATCATGATTTGAGGAAGATGTTTTGGTGGTCAGGTATGAAAAAGGATATAGCTCAGTTTGTTTATGCCTGTTTGACGTGTCAGAAATCGAAGGTGGAGCACTAGAAGCCTAGTGGATTGAAGCAACCGTTAGAGATTCTGGTTGGGAAGTGGGTTTGTATCACCATGCATTTTGTTACAGGATTGTCGAGCACGGCGAGAAGATTTGATGCCATTTGGGTAATTGTGGATCGGCTTACGAAGTCTGCACATTTTGTGTCGGTTATTATAAGTTTTCCGTTGGAGAAGCTGGCGGAGATTTATATCCGGGTGATTGTGAAGCTTCATGGTGTGCTGTCGAGTGTTGTGTCTGATAGAGATCTGAGGTTTACGTCAGAATTTTGGAAGAGTTTGCAGGAAGCTTTGGGTACCAAGTTGAAGCTGAGTTCAGCTTATCATCCACAGACTGATGGTCAGTCGGAGAGGACTATTCAGACGCTGGAAGATTTGTTGCGGGCTTGTGTGTTAGAAAAAGGTGGTGCGTGCAATACTCATTTTCCATTGATTGAGTTCACGTACAACAATAGTTACCATTCCAGTATCGGGATGGCACCGTTTGAGGCTCTTTATGGTAGGAGATGCAGAACCCCTTTGTACTGGTATGAGTCGGGTGAGAATGTGGTTTTGGGCCAGAGATTATGCAGCAGACTACTGAGACAATTCAGATGATCCGTGAGAAGATGAAGGCATCTCAGGATAGGCAGAAGAGTTATCATGATAACCGGAGGAAAGAGTTCGAATTCAGTGAAGGTGATCACGTGTTCCTGAGAGTTAACCCAGTGACTGGTGTAGGTCGTGCGTTGAAGTCCAAGAAGCTGGATCCGAAGTTTATTGGGTTGTATCAGATTTTGCAGAGAGTTGGTGTTGTGGCTTATAGGGTGGCGTTGCCGCCTGAGCTTTCGAATTTGCATGACGTGTTCCATGTGTCACAACTTCATAAGTATGTCGCGAATCCGTCTCATGTGATTCAAAGAGATGAAGTGCAAGTTTGGGAGAATCTCACTGTTGAGGCGATGCCGTTGAGGATTGAGGACCGCAAGATGAAGCGACTCAGA
The DNA here is from genome assembly GCA_963859935.3 of Lathyrus sativus. Lineage (NCBI taxonomy): Eukaryota > Viridiplantae > Streptophyta > Magnoliopsida > Fabales > Fabaceae > Lathyrus > Lathyrus sativus. Next base: position 84,637,167 of record OZ012738.1, read on the forward strand.
GGGAAAGAGATACCTTTGGTGAGAGTGGTTTGGGGAGGTGCTACAAGAGGCAGTGTGACCTGGGAGTTGGAAAGCAGGATGCGGGATGCGTATCCAGAAATGTTTCCATCAGGTATTTTCGAGGACGAAAATAATTAAAGTGGGGGAGAGTTGTAACACCCATTTTAATTATCTCGTTTTTCCGTGTTATTTTAGTTCGGCGTGTTTTGCGGGGGTGTTTGAGTGCGATTATGTGTAGCCCTTAAGTTAGAATTAATTAACAATATTGGACATTTGTATTAATAATAATATTTAGTGATGATAATTTAATTAATAATGGTAATATTATTATTATTAGTATTATTATTATTAATACTATTATTATCATTAAGTAAATAAAGAATGGAATAAAAGAATTGGGATGAGGGGTATGTTTGGAATATTGGGAAGAGGAGAAGAAGAAAACACGTTGGAAGGAGAAGATAAAGGAAAACACGATCAAAGAGAAGAGGAATTGGAAGGAAGAAGAGCAAGGTGAATTGGAGCAAGAGGAAGCTAGGATTCATCGTTTCAGCAAGAGTTTCATCAGTTGTTCAAGCTATCGAGGTAAAGGGGGAGAATCGGGTCGGAATTGGTAGAGTGCATGAATATTAGGTAGAAGGGGATTTCCCTTAACCCCATAGGTTTGATGATTATGTTTTATATGATGTTGTGATTCTGAGTTTGTTGCTGATATGTTGAATCCATTGCATGTGCTGTTTGATCAATTTGGGGGTTTCCGGGTAGTTCGAAGTTTATGCCGAAGTTGATTAAATGAGTAGAGCTGACATTTAGTCGGGTTAAATCGAGGATAAATGTTGTAGTTAGGTTGTAGAATATTGGTCTGATATGATGGGAACTGGTTTGAGCAGAATCGGTTGAGTTCGGAGAGTTTTCCCGACTCTGAGCAGTGTTATTTTTCTGAAATCGCAGACGTTCGCCAGCTGCTTCGCTGGGCGAGTGAGTAGCGAATCTTCGCTGGGGATTTGCTAGGCGAACTGGGTAGCGAATGCTTCCAGTAGCCACTGTCTACATTCTCTAGGGAGTTCGCTGGGAGATCTAGTAGCGAGCCTTCGCTGGGGGATTCACCGAGCGAATGGGTAGCGAGTATTCGCTGCGGGGCCTCGCCAGGCGAATGAGCCAGCGAGCGTGATAGTATATTTGTGTTTTGAGCTGTGTTGTTCTGTTCTCTTGTGCTATTGGACCCTTGTTGGTCATGGTTGATTGTGATATTGGTATTGAACTATGGGGAGTGTATGTGTGGTGTGGAAGTTGATTTCCATGACATTCGTTTAATTTAAATGACTGAATTCGGTGCATGTGATTGCGTATGAATGTGGTGATGTATGATATATATATATATATATATATATATATATATATATATATATATATATATATATATATATATATATATATATATATATATATATATATATATATATATATATATATATATATATATATATATATATATATATATATATATATATATATATATATATATATATATATATATATATATATATATATATATATATATATATATATATATATATATATATATATATATATATATATATATATATATGATGTGTGATGAAATGTGATCAGTGGAATTGTGTACACTTAGTGTATCTGATGTTGTGTGTTGTGCATTAGGGTTATGCATAACATGGTGTGATGATGTGCTCCTGTGTGGAGGGTGATGGCCTAGTGCCCATCGGTAGCGATAATGTACTCCTGTGTGGAGGGTGATGGACAGGTGCCCATCAGCGATTGTGAGGGATAAATCATGTCTTAGGGGAGCGTAAGTGATCTATCCTGTTTATGATGTGCTCCTGTGTGGAGGGTGATGGCCTGGTGCCCATCGGTGATGATGATGTGTTCCTTCGGGAAGGGTTGATGGCCTAGTGCCCATCGTTGCTATTGTTGAGTTGGTACCGCATATCATGGGTAGAGTTGCATGTGTTGCATTGTTTTATATGCTATGTTGGTGTGGGACAGTAGGTCCGGGTCGATGTATGTGAATGATAATTGTGTGATTTACTGCCTTCTATTCATGTACATTATTACCGTTATATTTTGATCGTGATTTCTCACCTCTTGCTTTTGTTGTGGTATGTGCTTCTTCAGAAGTACAGATAATCCAGGTGCGTAGCTAGCTTGGATTGTGGCGAGTCGTGTCGTAGGGCTACTCTGATACGCAACACCGGGGCTTTGGGGAGTTGTTTGTTTATCTGATGGTTTTGTGTGGCCCTGTGGCGTATCATGTTTTGATGAGTTCTTTTAGTGAATATATGTCTGGTGTATTTTGGGCAGTTGGCTGAGGATGATGAATATGACATGTATATGATGTTTATATGTATATATATATGATGACGAATTTTCCACTGTTTATTATTGTTGATATCATTTAATGAAAATGTTTTGTTTGGTTTCTTTTGTGACATCCCTTGTATGGTGCGAAACTCTGATAATTGTTTATTTTAATTGCATTTATTTTATTTTGGGGAGCGGGGTGTTACAATTTGTGTACTCATCTCTTTCCATTTTGCTTGCCTTGGGGCATGGTGATTGATGGTGATGGTTATAGAAAGTTTATTTCTTCCATTTTGTCTCACCCTTGTTTGTTCTTGTTTGATCTCATTTGTGTGCATTCTTTCTTCTCTCTTTTTGCATCTTCTCATATGCATGCTTGAGGTTGAGATGTGCTTGTGGAGGCTATTGCCCCACACTTCTTTCCTCCCTCACTATCATTCTAATTGTGTATGACGTGTTTGCATACTTGCATCTTTCTTATTTCATGCTTCCTTCTTCTTCTTTTTTCTTTGCCATGTTCCCTTAGGACCTCTAATCTCTTGAGATTATGATAGACCTCAGTGTTGCACCCCAAAATTTGCACAACCTTTTATTAACTTGGTTTATATTTCATTTCATTTCATTTTGTTCTAGCATTTGCCTTGCATAGCATATTGCATTGAATAGGGGATCAAAAGTATGTGCATAGCAAGAGGGGTCTTCTCAGAGCATTGAGCCTAAGAAAGGGTTGTTACTCAAGCTTGAATGGTCATCAGGACATCTTGAAGTGGTCATTGTCTTGTGAAAGGATAGATGGATGTGTGTGGGTCAGCTCCTAACTTGGAGGCCAACTGAAGAGCATCAGAAGATTGTGAATGCATGATTATGGGTATGAGATGTAAAGAGAGATCATTGAGGGTCTTGAGGGTCATTGTGGAGCTTATTCAAGTTGTTGTGTGAAGTGGAACAAGCCACAGTTGAAAGTGTTGCAGTTAGGGTTTTCATCTGGCAAATCCTCAATCAACTGTGCAATTGAAGGAGATTAAAACTCGATTCAAAGTCTCTATGGTCATGGTATGCTGTGTTAAGACATATGAGACATCATTTCAAGTTCAATTCATCAAGCTTTAAGTGTGTGAGAAGTTACTAAATTAGGGTTCTCAGGGTAAAATCCCCTATTTAGTGCCTGACTTCAAGACCATCTACCTCAAGATACAAGTCTCATCTCAATTTTTGGCCAACATGGAACTTGTATAGCATGTTATTAGATTTATTTTTAGTACTATAAGTCCCTTATTGTATTTATAGAACTCAAGTTATGATCCAGACAAGTTACAGGTCATTAGAGGGATGTGATTTTGGTCAACAAAAGTCAACCAACTTCCATGCCGTTTTTTACATAGAAGGATGTTTCTCCTCAATTTTTGGCCAACATTAAAGTTGTAGGTCTTGGTCTTAGGTTTCCAAATTGTATTAGATGTCTTTCATATGATTTGTAGAACTCAAGTTATAACGTTTACAAGTCAGGGGTATTTTGGGAAAGTAAGATTACAGGTCATAAAATTATAGGTCCATTTCACCAACTTGCACACTTCAAATGGAACTCTTTTCGACATGAAACTTGCTCCAAATAGGGCCATTTGTATAACCAAATCATCTCTTGTCATGGTGGGGGCTTGGATTGAAGATTTGGGATTTGAATTTTTCATAAAGGAGGCTTAAATTGAGAAATTGAGAATTAATTGATTTTGAACTTTTTTAAGGAAAGTTTGTGCATTTTCTAATTGCAAATAATAATTCAAAAGCATTGCCATTGTCACATTGGAAATTTGAGCTCTCAAAATAGGCCATTTTCATGGTTTCTTCCTCTTGAAGTAACAAAATAGAAATCAACCATAGGATCAAAATCAAACTTTAAAACTCATCCCTTTGATCAACACAAGTGATTTGCAGTGCATTTGGATTAAAAACCAAGCTGGTGTAGTGGTAAAAATGTGTATGGCAACTTGAGAAAAAGTGTGAAAAGTGAATTTGTGAATTGGGCTGTAAAGCTTGAATTGGAGCCCCATTTGATCCTAAACCCAACATACAAATATCCCAGATGAAAATTGGATGAGAGCTAGGTCATTTTCATGCAAAGAAAGGCAGAGCACATTTGAAGAAAGTGGAGAAAACTCAAAAAACAATTTCTCAGATTCAACCATTTTCAGACCAAATTAAGCATTCAAACACCTCTATTGAAGTTCATGGAGTGATTCTAAGCACTTTTCATTAAGCTTCAACACATTTTCAAGGCCCAGTGGAGGCTCTCCACTAGGTAAACTAACTTTCAACCTTACATTCTCAATATGCCTTGATTTTTTTCCATTTTTGTTGCATTTGAATCCTTGAGTTGCATAGTTCGTTTCTGGATCATATTTGGTTGTGTTTGTGGTGATTGATTTTGTGAGCTCCAAATTACTTTGATTCGGTTTGACGAATTTCTGTGGTGATTTGCCTTAATTGGGCCTACCGCGCGCTACTTTCCACACCCCCAGTGAGGGCCCATTCGCGTTTTACACTAGTATTTCTTGTTGTTTGCACCACCTTTTTTTCATTTAATTGTTAATTTCTTTTATTTTTCTGTTTTGTGCTATTTCTAATTTAATTCAAATAAAATAGCTCCAATAGGTTAAAAATTCACCAAAAATAATTTTCACAAACCATGAGATGTCTACTTTTTTTAAGAAATTTTTATTTTATTTTTTGACTTTATTTTCAATTAAAAAATGAATTAAATGTTGGAGCTGTTCTAATTGAATTAAAGTGTGACTTTGTTTGATTTTTTATTTTGTATCTCCCATTCCTTTTTGGTTCAATGAGTGAAAATCAATCCTCATGTTCATCATGAGTTGAGGGATTTTTGAGGACCATTTTGCCCCTGGTTGTTGACTTTTGTGGCCTTTCTTTTTGCTCTTGTTTCTCCCATTTCAAAGTGGTACCTCCTAATGATTTAATTCTTTTGAGGGTGCTTTAAGGGGATATTTGGCTTGTGCTTGTGGCCTCTGTTTGCCAACATGTTTAGCGTGTTTGTGCATTTTATTTGGTAATTTTTGAGTTGTTTTCCTATTTTTGAGATACCTTGCAAGTTAGGTCATCCCATATGGAAGCTCACACAAGTACATGACCTAGTTTGGATTGGAAATGACCTTTGTGGATCCAATAAGCTCTCAACTATTTTTGTTTCACACTCTAGACATGTTGAGCTTGCTGTAGGTTCATTTTTAGGTCAAAATTTTGTTCAATGCTTGTTGAATTGTGTGTTTCCTTTTGTGCTTCCAACTTGAACTCTTATGAAACACATGTTTGCTTCCTTCATGCTTTTGCTTGCATTTCTTTTCATCTTTCTTTGATATTGATTGTCAGCTATCTTCTCCTCATACTCCATTCTGTCCCATGACTTTGGAATACTACTTAAGGTTGCTTGGTTCCTCCTGAGGAGGAACCTGAAGCTTGCCTAAAGTAATGAATCCATGAGAACTTTTTCTCATTGTTTTTGTTACTTGTTTTTTATGCATCTTCTTCTCCTCTTCTCTTACATTTATTCATACTATGGCTTGAGGTTGAGATAAGCTTGTGGAGGCTCCATCCCCACAAATATTTTCTCCATCACTTGCATTGCATCCTTGCCTTCCATGTTTGCATTTCATGTTTGCATTCTTGTGCATGTTTCTTTCTTCTTCCTTTGTCTGTTTCTTCCCTTAGGAATTTCATTCCTTCTTGTTTAAGTTGGAGTGTGATAGATATTAGGGTTATAACCATGCATGATAACATTAGGTAGAGATTTCCCTTTTGTAATCCCGACTTTAGGTGCACCTTGCATGACAACTTTTAGGGTTTGGTCTAGTCCCCCTTAGTTGGTCTCTTTCTCTTCTCATCTTCAAACAACTTCAATCCACTTAATAAAGGATGACAATTGTTGCACGCTACGAGCCTAACGCCATTTGGGAAATGATGATTGGGTGGTTGCCACTCAATTATCTAGAATGTTAGTGTATGTCCTTCGGACGATATACGAAGCATTCGCTCCTAGATCATAGTCTTTAGTGCAACATGAGTTACAAACCAAATTCAAAACATTTATTCCTTAAAAAACACAAAAACATTTCAAACCTTTTTATCCTTCAGGATCTTAATCGAAAAACCTTTTTCATAAACAAGAGTGTTGTTAAATTTCAGTCCTATCGCAAACGGTAACACCTAAGTCTCCAATGGTCTAGCTGCATACACCAACTACTAGAACTGTCTGTTAACCCTACTCGGGTAAAACTTTTGAATAACCTGTGTTCTCGTAAGCCCGAACTACGTTTGCTCTGATCTTTTGTACCAGACGAAAGTACATAGGCACAAGACGCGATGTCTTGGCGAGCAACCTTCCCCCCTTTTTTAGCCGTAGTTAGGCGAACTACGTTGACTCTGACTTTCCCATTGCACGATGGCGTACGTAGGCACAGAGCGGCAATGCTCTGCCGAGTCAGTTTCTCTTTTATTTTTCTTTGTACATAAGCCTTTAGCGTAGATAGTTTACACACCCTTTTAGGTAGACAACACATGCATGGATCCCGTCGAGTACGACGGACGTGAGGGGTGCTCATACCTTCCCCTTTTGTAACCGACTCCCGAACCTAGGACTTGGTTGCGATGACCTCGTCTTTTCCCGTTTTCGTTAGGTTTTTTCCGATCGTTTCCTTTCCCTCTCTTTGGGATAAATAACGATAGGTGGCGACTCTGTTAGTCATTGCCGGCCTCTTTTTTTTGCAGTAGCGACAACTGGTGACTCTGCTGGGGACAGGATTATCCCCTATGCGAGTCAATCCTAGCGCTTATGTGTTTTCTTTTTGGGTGTGTGTATGTATGTGCTTTATCTTTATTAACTTCCACATTTTACTTTCCGCATCATATATCATTACTGCTGTGCTGTGGGGAGGGAAGTTCCATTGAGTGATAAGTCGGACCTGGGTTTGAGTACAAACTTAGTATTAGAAGCGAAAAGTAGTGGTGAACCTGTATGTTAGGCATGCACCAGTTCCCACGAAATATGCACTCAGACGAGATTCTCTTTGATGTCTTTCTTTCCAGACCAGTGGGTCGTTAAGAGAATTTCAGATTTGAGGGTTGTCTACTCTGGGGACCGATCATTTGGGATTCAGCTAAGTGAGGCCTCTTCAAGGGACGATGATGCCAAACTAGAAATGGTGAACATATCATCATTTCTTGAAAGTCTGTGACGCTGATGAACGCATAGGATGCCGAACCTTGTCAGTGTATAGGTCCATACCTGTGAGTGGGTGGGTTATGCAGGAAACTTTGACCTCCAGACTACCCAGTTCTTGACAGTGTACACCTGTATTCATGGTACAAAGGGGTTCTTATGTCAGTGATTTGTCGGTACTAAGGCGAAGCGCTGGTTCTTCTCAACCGACAACACAACAGTCCTGATCCCCTGTTTGCATTTGCATATGCATTTTCATTTGCATTTCATTGACGTGCGTTTATCTTGCAGGTGTACATTTCCTCTTCGATTCTGGTGATTCTGTTCTCTCTTTGTTGACATGGAGCCCTTGAGGAGGACCCTGGCCTACAAGTTTCCTACGCCTGACATTAGAATTCTGCGAAGCTTGATTTCTCTAGCTGACAAGAAGGTTATGGAGGATTTCAGAGAATCTTATGGGAGGCTTTTGAATATTGTTTGCAAACCTTCTCTGGATGAATTGAATGGCCTTCAGACGTTGCTACAATTCTATGATCCTCAGTTGCGAGGCTTCACCTTTCAGAGTTTTGTTTTAGCACCTACATTGGAGGAGTTTTCTGATATATTATGAATACCTATTCTAAACCAGATACCATTCCATCATGTTGAGGGAGAGCCAGATTTGACTGAACTTGCTAAGGCTTTACATTTGGATGTCTCTGAGTTGAAAGGGAAGTTAGCCAGTAGGAATGGAATGTTTGGGTTTCCATTACCTTTTCTCGCGGACAAGGCTCGAGAGTTTGTTAAAAAAGGTTGTTGGGTGATATTCAATGCTATATTAGCTCTGTGTATCTTTGGCATTATGTTATTCCCGAACATCCCAGATTTTGTAGATGCCGATGCATTCAGTATCTTTGCTTCAAAGAACCCTATACCCACTCTGTTAGGCGATGTTTATCATTTTGTGCATGACAAGAACGAGAACAAGAGAGGGAAAAGTGTATCTTGTTGTGCACCTTTGTTCTATACTTGGTTCAGGAGCCACCTTCCCAAGACTGGTCCGTCCTCTGCTACTGCTGGCACTTTGGAATGGTCTGAGCGCTTGATGCGATTGTCTGTCGAAGACATTGTATGGTTTGATAGGGATGCATTGGGCATTGAGATTATCTATAGTTGTGGAAGCTTTCCTAAAATCCCGTTGGTCGGAAGGAAAGGTTGCATAAACTATAATCCGGCTATCACTATCAGACAATTTAGGTATGCACTGAGAGGGCCTCCGAAGGATGAAGAGATACAGGAATCTCTGTATCTCACTGGTTTGTTGGAGGGAGATACTTTGGCTAGGGTTGAACATGCATGGAGAAATGTCCATAGGAGAGGAAAGGTTGCCTTGGGAAAGAGCAATAGTCAGGCATACGCTCCATATTTGGTTTGGATTCAGAGTAGAGCCAAAGAATTGATGATGCCATATCCGTCTATTCAGCCTATGCATCCTCCTGAGATTGCAGAGCCGACCACAGTGGATATTCAGAGGTATAATCAGGTTTTTCTTGAGAAAGAAGAATTGAAGAGAGCTATTGAAGAATTGGAGAAAGAAATTATCCAACTTCGCAGTGAGAAGATAGAAGCAGTTCATTCTTTCAGAAGACAAACCGAGCTTGTGAATAAACTGGGTGCCGATTTGAGAAAGGAGACTAAGGACAGAGAGCGCACAAGCCAAGATTTGAATGCTTCTTACCGTGTTTTGACCACGAAGAAGGAAGAGTTGAGTAAAGCCTATTTGCGGATTTCCAAGTTTGAGGCTCAGTGGAACGCTGCCATGTCTACTAGTAAGCAGCGTGAAGACAAGTTAAAGGCGCATATCATCAAACAGAAGGCCCAGCTCAAAGCTAAAGATGAGGAGATCTCAAAGGATGACGCACTCAGAAGACATAGTGACTGCAAACTATATGAAGCGCTTGCAACCTTGGAGGAGTATAGAGAGGAGGCTAGTGCTAAGAGGCGTAGAATTAAGGAGGTTGTGGGAAAGGAGGACTCGGTCGAGGATCTTCAGTCCACTATCAGTCAGCAGGAGTTGCTCATACGTGGTTTTCTCGCTAGGTCAGACCATCCGGATACACAGGCGTTGTTGAAGGATTTCCAGTCTCGCCACCCAGTTTGATTTGTTTCTTTGTATTCTGTAGCGTAGACTTTTGTATGGACGATCACCAGACCTGTTGGTTGAGGTCCCTTTCTGTTTGTACTCATTTGTTGTTTATACTTTGCCTATGGGCTTATGTTTGTATATATGAGGAATTTCTATTATGTGCTTGCCTGTGGGGCTCTCCATCATCTTGGTTGTTATCCCGAAACTAGAATCGAGGGGGAAATATCCCTATTTGCATAAATACATGTCTGCATTTTAGCATGTTTCTCGCATTTGCAGGTGCATCGGAACTGTTAACCTTATCTTGTTTCTTGTGCTACTAGTGTTTTAGGATTGCAGAACAGATAACTCACCGCTACGGTACTAGAGGTAACCAGAGAAGGCTGATGGATCAAATGCAAGTAGAAATGCAAGAGATGAGGGATTGTATTGCACAACTGATAGAGATGATGCAAGGGGTTGTTAGCAGTCAGGCTCAACTTCAGACTATGGTGCAACCTCTGATGACGCGAGTGGATAGTGATGGTGTACTACATGGTGGGATTGGTTCTAATCCTCCTCACCATGAAACCCCTCAGGCGGGCAATTCAATACCAACTTTAGTCATCCCTACTGCTGGAGGGGGTGGTCACGGAGATGGTGCTGGGAATGAGACAGGTTTTAATGCTGGCGGTAATGGTAACGGGAATGGCCATGGCTTCGGTTTTGATACTACAGGTGCCATTCATGGTAGTTTGGACCATATATGGAACGAGGATCGGCAGGAGGATATATTCACTCCAAGGTTTGTAAATGCTGCAGGACCTTCTGAGGCTGATAGAAGGATTCAAATGATTGAAGAAAAGATGTGATCTCTTGAGTGCCAAAATTCCATGGGGCTAGATATGTCCAACCTGGGGCTGATCCCAGGCTTGAGAGTGCCTCACAAATTCAAAGTGCCCGACTTCGATAAGTACAAAGGCACTACTTGCCCGAGGGTTCACATGCGCTCGTACTATAGAAAGATGTCCGTGTACTCGGATGATGAAAAACTCTTGATGCACTTTTTCCAGGATAGCCTGTCCGGCCCCTCTTTGGAGTGGTACATGGGGCTAGAGCCCACTAATATCCGCAGCTGGAAAGAACTAGCCGAGACTTTTATAAGGCACTATCAATACAATAGTGACCTCACACCGAATAGAGTCCAGTTGTAGAATCTTTCTCAAAAGAGTAACGAATGCTTTAAAGAGTACTCCCAGAGGTGGCGAGAGCTTGCTGATAGGGTACAACCACCAATGGTAGAAAGGGAGCTTGTGGACATGTTCGTTGCTACTTTACCAGGGGTGTACTATGAAAAGCTCATAAGTAGTATGTCCGGAAGTTTCTCAGATTTGATAATCACCGGTGAAAGGGTTGAGAATGACATCAAGCTTGGAAAGATTCAGGTGGGAGAGGTACCCTCATCTGGAGGAGGAGGAAAAAAGATATTTGGAAACAAGAAGCGTGAAGGTGACGTCAGTTCAGTGACAAGCTCTATAGGAAGAGGTAGGGGTCAGCCACAAAATCAATATCGCCAACAGCAAGTGGCTAGTGTCACTATTCTTGTGCCACAGCAACAACGACCACAACAACAACAACAGCAAAGACAGTATCAGCCACAACAGCAAAACCAGCAAGGTTATAGGAGGTATCCTGATAGGGCCAGGCCGAATAGAGTATTTGACACTCCACTGATGCCCTACTCTCAAGTGCTTCAGACTTTATTGCAGCTACAATTAATTCAGAAAAGGACTCTTGCTCCTTTGACAGGTGATCCCCCACCCGGCTATGACGCAAATGCATGTTGCGAGTTTCACTCTGGGGCGCCTGGTCACTCTATTGACGATTGCAAGGCTTTTAAACACAAGCTACAAGATCTCATTGACAGTAAAGCGATAATTTTTTCTCATGATGCACCTAACGTTGTGCAGAACCCTATGCCAAACCATGGGCAGGCTAGGATTGGTGCTATTCTGGTGGAGGAGGATTTAAACTTGATAATGGATGTGAATGAATTGAAAACCCCATTGAAGTTTGTGAAGGACAAATTGCTGGGAGGAGGTGTATTCCCAGGTTGCAATGAGGACTGTGTTGATTGCTTAAGTCATCCTGAGGGATGCGTTAATCTGAGAAGGGGTATCCAAGGAATAATAGACGGGGGGATGTTGCAGTTTGAACGAACCGCAGTAAAGAAACCTGTTGAGGAAGTAAATAAGAAGAGGGATGAGGTTGCTACGATCTCGATCCCATATAAGACTATAAATATTTCAGCGCCTCCTAGGCCATCAACAATCACTATTACCAAAGCAGGACCCGTGCCTTATGAAAGCACCAAAGCCATCCCGTGGAATTACGGTGCCGAGGTGTATTGTAATGGTCAGAAGATAAATTTGAAAAGTTTTCCTATGGAATCTACAGAGAATAATGTGGGAGCAGGGGCAATTACCCAAAGCGGCAGAGTCTTTGCATCGCCTGAAGTGGTAGCTGAAAAAGCACATAGAGGGAAGGGTAAGACGGTAATTGAAGAAACCTCCCAGTCTGGTGAAAAATGATCTTTGGAGAATGATGTGGAGGAAGTCAGGAGGCTGATACGCAAAAGCGACTACAAGATAGTCGAGCACTTACAACAGACACCTTCCAAAATTTCGATATTATTGCTGTTGTTGAGTTTCGAAGCTCACAGAAATGCATTGATGAAAGTATTGAGCACTGCTTTCGTGCCTCAGGAAATATCAGTGAATCAGCTTGAAGGGGTTGTTAGGCATGTAAATGCGGGAAATGGCCTTGGATTCACAGATCTAGACTTAACGCCAAGGGGCAGAAACCACAATTGTGCGCTGCACATTTCTGTTGAATGTAGAGGAGTGGTCATGTCTCATGTCCTTGTTGACACTGGGTCATCTTTGAATGTGCTGCCAAAGAAGGCACTTATGAAACTGGATACTAGGGGCATTACCTGTACACCAAGTGATTTAGTTGTACGTGCTTTCGATGGTACTCGGAGGTCTGTCTTCGGTGAGCTGACTTTGCCTATCCAAGTGGGTTCAAAAGTTTTCGATGTTGTATTTTATATCATGGACATTCAGCCCGCTTATAGCTCTTTGTTAGGCAGACCATGGATCCACTCAGCTCGGGCTGTCACGTCTACTCTGCATCAGAAGTCGAAATACATGGTCGGTGGCAGTGTTGTGACAGTATGTGGAGAAGAGGACATCATGGTTAGTCACCTGTCTTCTTTCAAGTATGTTAAGGTAGATGGGGAAATCCATGAGACCCCGTGTCAGGTGTTTGAAACCGTTCAGTTGAAGGATAAGGCGCCAGTGGTGAGAAAAGAGTCTGAGGTGGCTATGTCTTCTTTCAAAGAAGTGTAGGCTATGGTGCAAGCTGGCACAGCCCAAGGCTGGGGGCAGGTGATCGACATACCTCAGAAGCAAGACAAATTCGGTCTGGGGTACCACCCATCCTCTTCACAAAGCACACCGAAGTTCAAGGGGCCGATCAGGTTTACCAGCGGAGGTGTCTTCTTCGAGCAGCTTAATGCCATTTTTGATGATGAAGCTGGAGACAGTGACTGCGACATGGATGCCTGGATCAAGCCATGCATTCCAGGACAGCGTATATGGAGCTGGTCCATCGAGGAATTTGTCCAAGTGACCAATGAACAATAATGCTTTGTTTTTCAATTATTGTACGACCCTATGTTCTACCCGGAGCATAGTGGTTTGTTATTTCAGGGCTTGTCTTGTTTATGTTTGAATACTATTTCATCTATTAATCAAAGGGTGTTTTTCCATTCAAATTTTGAGATCTCCGCTTTTCTTGTTTTATCTTTAACAATAAAATGGCAATGTGTTTGTTTGCATATTATTTGAAGCACTTAACCATTTTCATTGCAGGTCTCATATCATTGCAGATGACACCGACCAGGAATCTTCTATGACTCGCTTCGACTTTGATAACCCAGTATTCCAAGCTGAAGAAGAGATTGACGAGGATGAAGACTTACCCGAAGAATTAGCTAGACTCTTAAGACAAGAAGAAAAGGTCAGTCTGCCTCATGAAGAAGAGATTGAGATCGTCAACTTGGGTTCTGAAGAGGTTGTTAGAAATGTCAGGATAGGGGCTGCATTGCAAGAAGACATCAAGCAAAGGTTGATAGAGATGCTTCGAGAGTACAATGACATCTTTGCTTGGTCTTACGAAGATATGCCCGGACTTGATACTGACATTGTGGTTCATCGGGAAGAATGTCCACCCGTCAAGCAGAAGCTTAGGAGGACGAGACCAGACATGGCGGTAAAAATCAAAGAAGAAGTTCAAAAGCAGTTGGACGCTGGATTTTTAGCCGTGACAACTTACCCTCCATGGGTCGCCAACATTGTACCTGTACCTAAGAAGGATGGTAAGGTACGAATGTGCGTTGATTATAGAGACTTGAATAGGGCAAGCCCAAAGGATGATTTCCCGCTTCCCCACATTGACGTATTGGTCGACAATACGGCTCAATTCTCGGTGTTTTCCTTCATGGATGGCTTCTCCGGTTATAATTAGATAAAAATGGAACCAGAAGACATGGAGAAAACAACATTCATTACACCGTGGGGAACATTTTGCTATAAGGTGATTCCGTTTGGGTTGAAAAACGCAGGGGCAACTTATCAACGGGAAATGGTGACTTTGTTTCATGATATGATTCATCATGAGATTGAGGTCTATGTTAATGACATGATTGCGAAGTCCCAGGCGGAGGAAGAACATCTGGTCAATCTATTGAAGCTGTTTGAGAGGTTGAGGAAGTTCAAATTGAGGTTGAATCCAAATAAGTGCACTTTCGGAGTTCGGTCTGGAAAGTTATTGGGATTTATCGTCAGTAGAAAAGGAATCGAGGTAGATCCTGCAAAAATAAGAGCTATTCAAGAAATGCCAGCGCCGAAGACTGAAAAAGAGGTCATTGGTTTCTTAGGGAGGTTGAACTACATCGCTCGGTTCATATCTCATCTAAGGGCCACGTGTGAACCAATGTTTAAACTGTTAAAAAAGGGTCAGGCGGTCGTTTGGAACGAAAATTGTCAAAGAGCATTCGACAAAATAAAACAGTATTTGTAGGAGCCTCCAATTTTGATACCCCTAGTGGCCAGAAGACCATTAATCATGTATCTAACGGGTCTTGAGAATAGTATGGGTTATGTTCTCGGTCAACACAACGAGACAGGGAGAAAAGAGCATGCGATTTATTACCTGAGTAAAAAGTTCACAGATTGTGAGTCCCGTTACTCAATGCTTGAAAAAACGTGTTGCGCACTCGCTTGGGCGGGCAACGTTTAAGACAGTACATGCTCAATCATACAACCATGCTAATTTCGAAGATGGATCCGATTAAATATATCTTTGAAAAGCAAGCACTTTCTGGAAGGATTGCTAGATGGCAAATGGTATTGACAGAATACGACATCCAGTACGTTTCCCAGAAAGCCATTAAAGGGAGTGTTCTGTCAGAATACCTTGCTGAACAACCAATTGATGATTACCAACCGATGAGATTTGAATTTCCTAATGAGGATGTTATGTATTTGAAGGCAAAAGATTGTAATGAGCCATTACCCACTGAAGGACCAGAGAGGGGATCTCAATGGCAGATGATATTCGATGGTGCAGTTAATTCGTATGGTAGCGGAATTGGGGCAATTATCACAACTCCCCATGGAACTCATATCCCTTTCACTGCCAAATTAACTTTCCCTTGTACCAACAATGAGGCTGAGTATGAAGCATGTATCATGGGTTTGGAAGAAGCTATTGATCTGAGGATCAAGAATCTTGATGTATATGGCGATTCAGCGCTAGTTTTTAATCAGATCGAAGGAGAATGGGAAACTCAACAGCCCAATCTGATCCCTTACAAGGATTATGCAAGAAGACTGTTACCGTTTTTCGATCGTATAAACTTCCACCATGTGCCAAGAGCGGAGAATCAAATGGAAGACGCTTTGGCTACACTGTCTTCAATGTACAAGGTCAATTTTTGGAATGAAGCTCCAAGGATTGTTATCTCGCGCCTCGACATGCCCGCTTTCATATTTGCTATTGAAGGAGCTTCTGATGGTAAATCGTGGTTCCATGACATCCAAAATTTCCTTAAGAACCAAGAGTATCCACCAGGGGCATCGACCCAGGATAAGAAAACTCTTAGGAGATTGTCTGGAAACTTCTACCTCAACCCAGATGGTGTGTTGTATAGGAGGAATCATGATCTGGTACTACTCAAGTGTGTGGACGAAAAAGAAGCAGATTTGCTTATGGAAGAAGTCCACGAGGGTACCTTTGGCACGCATGCCGGCGGACATGCCATGACTTGAAATATTCTATGAGCTGGTTACTTTTGAGTATCCAGGCTCCAGATATTGAGTATCCAGACTCAGATTTATTACCGAGCAGTCAGGCTACGTTTATTGAGCATCCAGGCTCCAGCTCTTCGTTTATTGAGTATCCAGACTCAGAGTTATGTTTTGAGCATTCAAGCTTCGTTTTCTATGGAGTACCCAGACTCCGACATTTTGGATTGTTACTTTTTGCCAATATGGTATCCAAACCATGGCGCCGCTTTTGATGTTTGTTTTCTTTTTCCCCAACAGGGTGGCTTTGAGATTAGTTTTGCTATATTCGGATTTTTCGCGGTTGGAAAATTTCTGGATTCTTTGGTATTCAACCGTCTTTTACCTTGATTGCGTGAAAGCTGTTCACTTTTCACTCATTCAGGTCCAAGTCATTTGAATAGGGGCAGCTGTTGCACCCCAAAATTTGCTCAACCTTTTCTTAACTTGGTTTATGTTTCATTTCATTTCATTTTGTTCTAGCATTTGCCTTGCATAGCATCTTGCATTGAACAAGGGATCAAAAGGATGTGCATAGCAAGAGGGGTCTTCTCAGAGCATTGAGCCTAAGCAAGGGTTGTTACTCAAGCTTGAATGGTCATCAGGACATCTTGAAGTGGTCATTGTCTTGTGAAAGGATAGATGGATGTGTATGGGTTAGCTCCTAACTTGGAGGCCAACTGAAGAGCATCAAGAGATTGTGAATGCATGATTATGGGTATGAGATGTAAAGAGATCTCATTGAGGGTCTTGAGGGTCATTGTGGAGCTTATTCAAGTTGTTGTGTGAAGTGGAACAAGCCACAGTTGAAAGTGTTGCAGTTAGGGTTTTCATTTGGCAAATCCTCAATCAACTGTGCAATTTAAGGAGATTAAAACTCGATTCAAAGTCTCTATGGTCATGGGATGTTGTTTTAAGACATATGAGACATCATTTCAAGTTTAATTCATCAAGGGTTAAGTGTGTGAGAAGTTACTAAATTAGGGTTCTCAGGGTAAAATCCCCTATTTAGTGCCTAACTTCAAGACCACCTACCTCAAGATACAAGTCTCACCTCAACTTTTGGCCAACATGGAACTTGTAGAGCATGTTCTTAGCTTTCTTTTGAGTACTAAAAGTCCTTTAATGGATTTATAGAACTCAAGTTATGATCCAGACAAGTTACAGGTCATCAGAGGGATGTGATTTTGGTCAACAAAAGTCAACCAACTTCCATGCCATTTTTGACATAGAAGGATGTTTCTCCTCAACTTTTGGCCAACATGAAAGTTGTAGGTCTTGGTCTTAACTTTCCAAATTGTATTAGAAGTTTTTCATATGATTTGTAGAACTTAAGTTATGAGGTTTACAAGTCAAGGGTATTTTGGGAAAGTAAGATTATAGGTCATAAAATTATAGATCCATTTCACCAACTTGCACACTTCAAATGGAAATCTTTTCAACATGAAAAATTCTCCAAATAGGGCCATTTGCATAACCAAATTATCTCTTGTCATTTTGGGGGCTTGGATTGAAGATTTGGGATTTGAATTTTTCATAAAGAAGGCTTAAATTGAGAAATTGAGAATTAATTGATTTTGAACTTTTTAAAGGCAAGTTTGTGCATTTTCAAATTGAAAATAATAATTCAAAAGCATTGCCATTGTCACATGGAAATTTGGGGTCTCAAAATAGGCCATTTTCATGGTTTCTTCTTCTTGGAGTAACAAAATGGAAATCAGCCATAGGATCAAAATCAAGCTTTAAATCTCATCCCTTTGATCAACACAAGTGATTTGCAATGGATTTGGATTAAAAACCAAGCTGGTGTAGTGGTAAAAATGTGTATGGCAACTTGAGAAAAAGTGTGAAAAGTGAATTTGTGAATTGGGATGTATAGCTTGAATTTGAGCCCCATTTGATCCTAAACCCAACATACAAATATCCCAGATGAAAACTGGATGAGAGCTAGGTCATTTTCATGCAAAGAAAGGCAGAGCACATTTGAAGAAAGTGGAGAAAACTCAAAAAATGATTTCTCAGATTCAGTCATTTTCAGACCAAATTAAGCATTCAAACACCTCTATTGAAGTTCATGGAGCGATTCTGAGCACTTTTCATCAAGCTTCAGCACATTTTCAAGGCCCAGTGGAGGCTCTCCACTAGGTAAACTAACTTTCAACCTTACATTCTCAATATGCCATTGTAATACCCCAAATTTTGCCCTAAGATTTGTTGTCGCATTTCATTGCATTTTTATTGCATTTAATCAATTACTAACAAGTTTGTGTAGTCGTTTGACTTTTTGCAGGTAAATATCATATGGCATGCATTTTTTTTCTAAAAAGTAAAAATGGCACAATTGGCAAGAGGACATGTGTAAGGAGTTGTGAGTGTGAGAGGTTGAGAGTTCAAATCTCACCTTTGTCACTTTTTTTGTTTTTTTATTATTTTTACTCTAAATTTTTCTATCTTTCATTAAAAAATAACAAAAATAGTTTTTTTATTATTATTTAATTATTATTTTCGTATTTTAATTAAATCATTTTTTAAAATATTATTTTTTTTTTCACTTTTTTCTAAATTATTCATAAAAATATCCAAAAAATCATAAAATAAAAAATATTGGAAAAAATTTTGTTCTTTTTATAATATTTTTGATTTTAGGAATCAATAGGATTATTAGTTTTTATTTTAAGTTTATTTTAATTATTTTAAATTATTTAAATTATATTTTTTTTCTTAACTAATTATTTAGTTTGGGCTTTAAAATGGGCTTTAGGGACATTATTGACAATTTGGTGTTAACCCTAATTTGTTCCCTATATATACATGTGTTGCCTTGTTGAAAAAAAGGGGCGGAAGGTTCAGACAGAGAGAAGAAGACACCAGAGAAGGAAAAAGGCTGTTGTTCTTACAACGCACAACCCTCACTCCAGTGTTCTCTTATTCAAACCAAACCAACATTCACCGAAGCAAGCCTCCGCTTCGAAGGTTAGATTCCTAAATCCTTTGCATTTTTCACATTTATTTGCATCCTTGCCATGTTAACCTTCATTGTTGTTTAGATACGTAGATTTTGATCTGTATGAACCATGATTGTGTCGTATAGGATTGTTTGCATGTCCATTAATTGTTTGTTTGCATTTGCAATTCTATTGTTATTTTTTATCAAAACCTTTTTCAAAATCAAAACCTTTTTTTATTAAAACTAAGACTTTTTTTTTTCCAAAAACCTTTTTTTTGTTCCCGTAAACATTTTTTCCAAAAAAAAAAAACCTTTTTTTTATTCCCAAAAACCTTTTTTGTTCCCGTAAACATTTTTTTCCCAAAAAAAAACCTTTTTTGTTCCCGTAATCATTTTTTTCCAAAATAAGCCTTTTTTTTGTTCCCGTAAACATTTTTTCCCAAAAAAAACCTTTTTTGTTCCCGTAAACATTTTTTTTCCAAAAAAAACCTTTTTTTTTGTTCCCGTAAACATTTTTTTCCAAAAAAAACTTTTTGTTCCCAAAAACATTTTTTTTATATATAATTTAAACTTAACATTTTTTTTTATAATTTAAACTTAAATTTTTTTAACTAAGTAATTCCATTTTAAAATTAAAACCTTTTTTATATATATAATTAAAATATTAAAAAAATTAAAACCTTTTTTTTATAATTAAAATATTAAAAAATTAAAACCTTTTCGTAAGGAACTCCTGATGTTTGATGTTTGTCGTGTCATTTTATGTACCCTTTTATTACTTTTCTTTCTTTTGGCATTTCATGTGCATGCTTGAGGTTGAGATGTGCTTGTGGTGGCCACAGCCCCACACTATTTTCCTCCCTCACTTCATTCTAAGTGTCATTACATATTTTCATATTCTTCATGTTTTCAGAAATGTTTCTTTGTTTCTTTATACCCTCTGCCTTTATTACTTTTCTTATTTCTGTACCTTAATTATTCCTCCATATAATGATTTGTCATATTTTCACATTTTTTACAGTTTTATCCTTCTGAAGGATTAGGTCCAGCCTTTTGGCCGCCGAGTCAATAGCCTTACCCCTTTAATGGATCAAACCCTGTTTAGCCTAGGTGTCCCGCAGTGGGCAAAATTGCTTTTATCCTAGTGTTAGGCCAAAAGAGTCGTCGTACTCTGTTTTAAGGTTTTCCGCCGTGGAATCCCTAACCTAACCCTAATTCACTTAACAATTTACAACGTAGATATTGGAGTTTCTACACTCCGCGTAAGCGTGTCCCTAAGATACGTTTATTCCCCATTGGAACCTTGGCCACAGTCAAGACGTTTCTAACCTCCTTTTTGAGGGGAACTACAGTTACTCTGATTCCATTCCCGTAAGGATATGTAGGCACAAGATGCGATGTCTTGCCGAGTAAACTTAGAATTAACCCCTAGGTCTTTTTTAATTTTCAATCCTTTGTATATACCCTAAAGCAAAATAATTAATGAAATAAATAAAAAAAAATAAACAAAAGGTTCCCGTAGAGTACTACGGAAGTTTAGGGTGCTAATACCTTCCCTAAATTTAACCAACCCCCGAACCTTATATCTCTCCCTTTTAGGTTTTTCCTTTCTTTAACCTTTCCTTCGGATAAATCAAAGACCGGTTGTAAATGAATTAAGATTCAAGTTAATCAATAGCTTGACATCCAAATTTCACCGCAACAGAAAATGGCGACTTCACTGGGGAGTCCTAACTTTTGAGGGTTATCCCCATTTTGTTTATTTTTCATTATATATTTGTTTCATTAATGTTTTTGCTCATTTGTATATATATTGTTCAGGGGTACCTTGCTTGGGAATTACTGTGTTGTGAGATAAGTCCTACACCCGGACTTGAGTGACATTATTATAGGATGGCGATATATTCGACGAGGCTTATAGGGAGTGAGTCCCGACTAAGCTAAATCGAGAATCACCGCTCAGTTGAGACCCTTTTGAAAATGGTTCGGTTGATCGAGTGTAGTCGTGAAAACTTTTACCGTTATCGATTGGAGTCTGTGATACTGGGAACCGTAGTACCTTTACACCATCTTGACCTTATATAGGACGTAGTGCGGGAACTATGTGGGAGTAGTCCTACAATGGTTGCTACGCGATACTACACTCGAACGAGGTTCTCTTGAGAATATTATCGACCCTTGAGTCAGTCGAGAAGTTGATAATATCCAAAAGATGGGCTGATGACTTTGGGCACTTTTTAGAACCCTTGTTCTGCAGGTACAACTAACCCATAGTGCATACCTTTTGGGAAGGGTAGACCTTAACTCCATTCATTGTTCCTCTAACCTAGGACCTTTGTTTACTTACGTTTGTGCTTTGCATCTATAAAGCATCATATCATTCCTAGTTTCAAGGAATTCAACAGTCCTTTGCAAATTCAAGAAGTCCTATATTTTAAAGTCTAAAATTTTTCCCACTTTCCTAAAAGGGAATGTTTGGAATCGACCGTTGAAATTCTTGAGACCATTGCATGGCATTAACATCACATTTTTGCATTGCATTTATCCACCGGTTTCTCATTCTTGGTCCTATCGTCTTCCAGTGTACCTTTGAGTCGTCAAGCTGATTCCTCGACACAGATATCAGACCAGAAACGGAACAGGAGTCACTTTGATCCTATTCTCATGACTTACAAGAGCTATATCCTGACTTAGTCCGGCAAAGACTGATTACTACAAAGGCTTTACCACCTCCTCTTAATCCTCCGGCTGGATTTAGGGCTGATCTCCATTGTGCTTCCCATGAGGGTGCCCCAGGCCATGACTTGGAGCATTATTTTGCATTGAAGGCTAGAGTATGTGAATTGGTTAGAACTGGAATACTTGATTTTACAGACAGTCATCCGGATGTTCAGAAAAATCCCTTGCCAGTACATCAGAAATGAAGTTTTGTCACTAGGCCTTTTGTTTCTCATTGTTTGCACTTTCCTTATTTTGTTTAAGTTGTTTGCTTTTAATTATGTTTGTACTTTCATTAATAAGCATTGCGACTTTTGATTCAATTCATTTCCGTCCATTTATTTGCATCTTTATGCTTTATTTTTCAAATGTTTACTTCTTGTCCAAAAGTTTGATATGCTAAGATCGGAGGGAGGATGACGAAAATGTTATACCCATAACTGCTGTCAGTATGCTTTCAATCAAACCTTGTTGACGATGTAAGGCATTGTTTCAATTCCCAAACACTGGAGAAATAAGGAAGTTAATCCCTCGTCACCCCCTTCGAGCCTAGAAGTTGGAGTTTCTTTCGTTACAAAAAACCCACAATTTTAACCTTGGGATGGGTAGTTCTCAGTTAACTTGGTTGTGTGTTCATACGATACACCTTTCATTCACAAATTTTCCTTCGCACACGTCAAACAAGTGTTGAAGATGTTTTCTAATCAAAAGGTCGATGATGGTTCACCGTAATCATTTAAAATCAAACAGTCACTTTCCTTCACACAAAAAAAAAATAATATAAAAAAAATCAAAAGAAGCCCGCTAAGTCAAAACCTATGAAGGAGACTTAGGCAAAACTGGGGCATCTCGCTGACTGTAAACTCTAAAATAAACAGTTCAGGCAAAATTTAGGGATAATACAAAGAGATTTTTAAATCCTTATCTTGAAAATCCTCAATGTCAAAACAATCAAATGTTATAGGGGAGTAGTGACTGCCTTTTCATAGGTCCCTTTGACTTCTGAATCATCATTGCTACGATCAATGAAATCCCTAACTTATGGGGACCTGAATGCATAGTATGAGTTAACTGAGCATAGGACTGAAGATCATCACGTAGATTGGGTGGGTACAAATAAATTTTGAGCCTTTATCTTTTATTTCATAAACCGTGAACCAGGCTACGTTACAACCCTCAAAAGACCTAATTAAAGCAAGGCTATTTTGAAAGTATACTACAGAAAGGTTGCGTAACCTGACTCCAAAAGATCCTTGCGAATCATTTATTTTGGCAATACACTTTTATTTTAAACTTTGAGTGTCTTGAACCGCCTTGTTCTGACTAACGACTCATGTATTTTCCATCATTCAAAAATAATTTTTCAAAAATCGCATGAACTTTGCATTACCATGTTTGTATGAATATTTTTGTTTGCAAACTGGCTTTCCTCTAAGGAATTTTCAAACAATGAGAAACTTGGTCAAGTGATCTTATCAGGGGCAAGTTCCTTTTACATCCTGTCAAAGAATTAGTTCAAGATTTGTTCAAGGCAATATCTTCTCAGATTTGGTTTATCCAGAGAATTGTTCAAGACCCAGACTGGGGCAAACCCTCCGAGGATACAGCAAAACAGTCGATTCCATGAATTAGACAGCTGAAGCAATTACCAGTTCATTTGACCTGGGGCAGTTTACTTGCATAATCCCTAAGCAGTTATTCATCATTCCTACATTGACTATCAACTTGATACAGTTTAACAGAATGACAGTGATCTCCGTGTTGAGGAATCAGTCCTCCAGTTTTGTCATCTCACCGAAAGAGTCGAGCCTTGTCGTCGATGTCTGCATTTGCATTTGATCATATCTCATAGCATAATTCCTATACATGTGCATATCTTGGGTGCTTTATTCCCCATTTACATTTCTATCTTGGGTGCTTTACTCCCCATTTACATTTTTATCTTGGGTGCTTTACTCCTCATTTACATTTCTATCTTGGGTGCTTTATTCCCCATTTATATTTCTATCTTGGGTGTTTTACTCCCCATTTACATTTTTATCTTGGGTGCTTTACTCCCCATTTACATTTCTATCTTGGGTGCTTTACTCTCCATTTACATTTTTATCTTGGGTGCTTTACTCCCCATTTACCTTTTTTATCTTGGGTGCTTTACTCCCCATTTACATTTCTATCCTGGGTGCTTTACTCCCCATTTACATTTTTTATCTTGGGTGCTTTACTCCCCATTTACATTTCTATCCTGGGTGCTTTACTCCCCATTTACATGTCTATCTTGGGTGCTTTACTCCCCATTTACCTTCTATCCTTGGGTGTTTTATCCCCCATGTACCTTTATCCCGGGTGTTTTATTCCCCGTTTACCAGATATTCTTGGGTTTACCTAACATCATGGTGTTTTACCCCCATTTACTTTTTTTCCCTGAGGTCGTGTTTTACTCGTGTCTTACCTTGTGGGCAAAATTTATTTACTTGGCATCATGGGTGTTTTATCCCCATTTGCGTTTTTCTCCTGAGCTCGTGTTTTACCCGCGTCTTACCTTGCGGACAATTTCTAATTTACTTGGCACCTATCAACAATTCTGTGTCGTGTCTACCCGACGTTCTTCCAGATATGACATGTCTTCTTCCCTAGTGCAATTCCTCGATGGGTCGTCCCCTGTGACGTTGTTTCGTCTGTATCCGTGCATTTGTCATTTTCATCATACGCATCATATCAGATTCATATCATATTTAGCATTATAGTTCGTTTTGTTTTGTCCATATCATTGCATAGCACTGCGTCTAAAGGCAAAATTTTCGGTTATCTGTATTTAAATCCCTCCACCATGATTTCTCAAGTCTCCGTTGCTCAAATCACCCGGTGAAGTTATTTAAATAGGGGCAACTGTAATACCCCAAATTTTGCCCTAAGATTTGTCGTCGCATTTCATTGCATTTTTATTGCATTTAATCAATTACTAACAAGTTTGTGTAGTCGTTTGACTTTTTGCAGGTAAATATCATATGGCATGCATTTTTTTTCTAAAAAGTAAAAATGGCACAATTGGCAAGAGGACATGTGTAAGGAGTTGTGAGTGTGAGAGGTTGAGAGTTCAAATCTCACCTTTGTCACTTTTTTTGTTTTTTATTATTTTTACTGTAAATTTTTCTATCTTTCATTAAAAAATAACAAAAATAGTTTTTTTATTATTATTTAATTATTATTTTCGTATTTTAATTAAATCATTTTTTAAAATATTATTTTTTTTTTCACTTTTTTCTAAATTATTCATAAAAATATCCAAAAAATCATAAAATAAAAAATATTGAAAAAAATTTTGTTCTTTTTATAATATTTTTGATTTTAGGAATCAATAGGATTATTAGTTTTTATTTTAAGTTTATTTTAATTATTTTAAATTATTTAAATTATATTTTTTTCTTAACTAATTATTTAGTTTGGGCTTTAAAATGGGCTTTAGGGACATTATTGACAATTTGGTGTTAACCCTAATTTGTTCCCTATATATACATGTGTTGCCTTGTTGAAAAAAAGGGGCGGAAGGTTCAGACAGAGAGAAGAAGACACCAGAGAAGGAAAAAGGCTGCTGTTCTTACAACGCACAACCCTCACTCCAGTGTTCTCTTATTCAAACCAAACCAACATTCACCGAAGCAAGCCTCCGCTTCGAAGGTTAGATTCCTAAATCCTTTGCATTTTTCACATTTATTTGCATCCTTGCCATGTTAACCTTCATTGTTGTTTAGATCCGTAGATTTTGATCTGTATGAACCATGATTGTGTCGTATAGGATTGTTTGCATGTCCATTAATTGTCTGTTTGCATTTGCAATTCTATTGTTATTTTTTATCAAAACCTTTTTCAAAATCAAAACCTTTTTTTATTAAAACTAAGACTTTTTTTTTCTTCCAAAAACCTTTTTTTGTTCCCGTAAACATTTTTTCCAAAAAAAAAACCTTTTTTTTATTCCCAAAAACCTTTTTTGTTCCCGTAAACATTTTTTCCCAAAAAAAAACCTTTTTTGTTCCCGTAAATATTTTTTTCCAAAATAAGCCTTTTTTTTTTGTTCCCGTAAACATTTTTTCCCAAAAAAAACCTTTTTTGTTCCCGTAAACATTTTTTTTTCCAAAAAAAGCCTTTTTTTTGTTACCGTAAACATTTTTTTCCAAAAAAAACTTTTTGTTCCCAAAAACATTTTTTTTATATATAATTTAAACTTAACATTTTTTTTTATAATTTAAACTTAAATTTTTTTAACTAAGTAATTCCATTTTAAAATTAAAACCTTTTTTTATATATATAATTAAAATATTAAAAAAATTAAAACCTTTTTTTTATAATTAAAATATTAAAAAATTAAAACCTTTTCGTAAGGAACTCCTGATGTTTGATGTTTGTCGTGTCATTTTATGTACCCTTTTATTACTTTTCTTTCTTTTGGCATTTCATGTGCATGCTCGAGGTTGAGATGTGCTTGTGGTGGCCACAGCCCCACACTATTTTCCTCCCTCACTTCATTCTAAGTGTCATTACATATTTTCATATTCTTCATGTTTTCAGAAATGTTTCTTTGTTTCTTTATACCCTCTGCCTTTATTACTTTTCTTATTTCTGTACCTTAATTATTCCTCCATATAATGATTTGTCATATTTTCACATTTTTTATAGTTTTATCCTTCCGAAGGATTAGGTCCAGCCTTTTGGCCGCCGAGTCAATAGCCTTACCCCTTTAATGGATCAAACCCTGTTTAGCCTAGGTGTCCCGCCGTGGGCAAAATTGCTTTTATCCTAGTGTTAGGCCAAAAGAGTCGTCGTACTCTGTTTTAAGGTTTTCCGCCGTGGAATCCCTAACCTAACCCTAATTCACTTAACAATTTACAACGTAGATATTGGAGTTTCTACACTCCGCGTAAGCGTGTCCCTAAGATACGTTTATTCCCCATTGGAACCTTGGCCACAGTCAAGACGTTTCTAACCTCCTTTTTGAGGGGAACTACAGTTACTCTGATTCCATTCCCGTAAGGATATGTAGGCACAAGATGTGATGTCTTGCCGAGTAAACTTAGAATTAACCCCTAGGTCTTTTTTAATTTTCAATCCTTTGTATATACCCTAAAGCAAAATAATTAATGAAATAAATAAAAAAAAAATAAACAAAAGGTTCCCGTAGAGTACTACGGAAGTTTAGGGTGCTAATACCTTCCCTAAATTTAACCAACCCCCGAACCTTAGATCTCTCCCTTTTAGGTTTTTCCTTTCTTTAACCTTTCCTTCGGATAAATCAAAGACCGGTTGTAAATGAATTAAGATTCAAGTTAATCAATAGCTTGACATCCAAATTTCACCGCAACAGCCATGATTTTTCGTCATTTTTGTTGCGTTTGAATCCTTGAGTTGCATAGTTCGTTTCTGGATCATATTTGGTTGTGTTTGTGGTGATTGATTTTGTGAGCTCCAAATTACTTTGATTCGGTTTGATGAATTTATGTGGTGGTTTGCCTTAATTTTTGTTGATTCTTGCTCCTTGCAACATGTAGTTGAAGTTTGGATCCATTTGGTTGAGTTTTATGAACTTTGAGTTTTGGTGCATCTTGCTTGTTGTTTATTTTTTGAGTTTGTTATGGAGAGTTAGTGGAAACTAGTGCTAGATTCATGATCCTCGCGGCGAGTAGATGAATTTTCATCTAAAGATTGTGCAAAACGGTGCAAAATTGATGGAGGCTTTCCGGCGCCAGCGACAGTTGGAGGTTGAAGACGGGTGACGTGGCGCGCGTTTCGAGTCAGAACCTTGAGATGTCTACTTTTTTTCAGAAATTTTTATTTTATTTTTTGAATTTATTTTCAATTAAAAAATGAATTAAATGTTGGAGTTGTTCTAATTGAATTAAAGTGTGACTTTGTTTGATTTTTATTTTGTATCTCCCATTCCTTTTTGGTTCAATGAGTGAAAATCAATCCTCATATTCATCATGAGTTGAGGGATTTTTGAAGACCATTTTGCCCCTGGTTGTTAACTTTTGAGTTGACTTTTGTGGCTTTTCTTTTAGCTCTTCTTTCTCCCACTTTAAAGTGGTACCTCCTAATGATTTAATTCTTTTGAGGGTGCTTTGAGGGGATATTTGGCTTGTGCTTGTGGTATCTGTTTGCCAACATGTTTAGCTTGTTTGTGCATTTTATTTGATAATTTTTGAGCTGTTTTCCTATTTTTGAGATACCTTGCAAGTTAGGTCATCCCATATGGAAGCTCACACAAGTACATGACCTAGTTTGGATTGGAAATGACCTTTGTGGATCCAATAAGCTCTCAACTATTTTTGTTTCACACTCTAGACATGTTGAGCTTGTTGTAGGTTTATTTTTAGGTCAAAATTTTGTTCTATGCTTGTTGAATTGTGTTTTTCCTTTTGTTCTTCCAACTTGAACTCTTATGAGACATATGTTTGCTTCCTTCATGCTTTTGCTTGCGTTTCTTTTCATCTTGCTTTGATATTGATTGTGAGCTATCTTCTCCTCATCCTCCATTCTGTCCCATGAATTTGGAAT
This sequence comes from Lathyrus sativus, assembly GCA_963859935.3. Taxonomy (NCBI): domain Eukaryota; kingdom Viridiplantae; phylum Streptophyta; class Magnoliopsida; order Fabales; family Fabaceae; genus Lathyrus; species Lathyrus sativus. Next base: position 84,665,462 of record OZ012738.1, read on the forward strand.
ACTACTTAAGGTTGCTTGGTTCCTCCTGAGGAGGAACCTGAAGCTTGCCTAAAGTAATGAGTCCATGACGACTTTTTCTCATTATTTTTGTTACTTGTTTTTTATGCATCTTCTTCTCCTATTCTCTTGCATTTATTCATACTATGGCTTGAGGTTGAGATGAGCTTGTGGAGGCTCCAGCCCCACACATATTTCCTCCCTCACTTGCATTGCATCCTTGCCTTCCATGTTTGCATTTCATGTTTGCATTCTTGTGCATGTTTCTTTCTTCTTCCTTTGTCTGTTTCTTCCCTTAGGAATTCCATTCCTTCTTGTTTAAGTTGGAGTGTGATAGATATTAGGGTTCTAACCATGCATGATAACATTAGGTAGAGATTTCCCTTTTGTAATCCCGACTTTAGGTGCACCTTGCATGACAACTTTTAGGGTTTGGTCTAGTCCCCCTTAGTTGATCTCTTTCTCTTCTCATCTTCAAACAACTTCAATCCACTTAATAAAGGATGACAATTGTTGCACGCTACGAGCCTTAAGACATTTGGGAAATGATGATTGGGTGGTTGCCTCTCAATTATCTAGAATGTTAGTGTATGTCCTTCGGACGATATACGAAGCATTTGCTCCTAGATCATAGTCTTTAGTGCAACATGAGTTACAAACCAAATTCAAAACATTTCTTCCTTAAAAAACACAAAAACATTTCAAACCTTTTTATCCTTCAGGATCTTAATCAGAAAACCTTTTTCATAAACAAGAGTGTTGTTAACTTTCAGTCCTATCGCGGTAACGCCTAAGTCTCCAATGGTTGAGCTGCATACACCAACTTCTAGAACTGTCTGTTAACCCTACTCGGGTAAAACTTTTGAACAGCTTGTGTTCTCGTAAGCCCGAACTATGTTTGTTCTGATCTTTCATATCAGATGAAAGTACGTAGGCACAAGACGCGATGTCTTGGCGAGCAACCTTCCCCACCTTCTTTAGCCGTAGTTAGGCGAACTATGTTAACTCTGACTTTCCCATTGAACGAGGGAGTACGTAGGGACAAAGCGAAAATGCTCTACCGAGTCAGTTTCTCTTTTCTTTTTCTTTGTCCATAAGCCTTTAGCGTAGATAGTTTACACACTCTTTTAGCTAGACAACACATGCGTGGATCCCGTCGAGTACGACGGACGTGAGGGGTGCTCATACCTTCCCCTTGCGTAACCGAATCCCGAACCTAGGACTTGGTTGCGATGACCTCGTCTTTTCCCGTTTTCGTCAGGTTTTTTCCGGTCGTTTCCTTTCCCTCTCTTTGGGATAAATAACGATAGGTGGCGACTCTGTTAGTCATTGTCGGCATCCTTTTTTCGCAGTAGCGACACTTAGGACTTAAAACATTCATAATAAAATTAGGTAACATTCCCTTTACCTCAACCATAGGTGCATTTTGCATGACAACTACTAGGTTTGAGCTAGTCTCCCTTTAGTGTGTCTTTTCTCTTCTCATCTTCAGACACTTTAAAAAACACTTAATGAAGGCTAATGAATGTTGTACGCTACGAGCCTTAAGTACTTGGGAAATGATGATTGGGTTGTTGCCTCTCAATCGTCTAGAGTGTTAGCGTATGTCCTTTGGACGATATGCAACACATTTGCTCCTAGGTCGTAGTCTTTAGTGCAACATGAGTTACAAACTAAACTCAAAACACTTCTTCTCTAAAAGACTTCAAAAAAATAAATCATCAAACCCTTTTATCCTTCGGGATCTTAATTTGGAAAACCTTTTCATAAAGGAGATTTTTGTTAACTCTTGGTTCTACCGCAAACAGGTAACGCCTAAGTCTCCAATGGTCGAGCTGGATACACCTAACTGCTAGAACTAAGGTTTAACCCTACTCGAGTAAAACATTTGAACCAACATGTGGTCTTGTTAGTCCAAACTACGTTTGCTCTGATTTCTCATACCAGATGAGAATACGTAGGCATAAGACGGCGTTGTCTTGGCGAGCAACCTTCCCCACCTTTCACCCGTAGTTTTTCGAACTATGTTGACTATGACTTTCCCATTACACGAGGGAGTACGTAGGCATAGAGCGGCGATGCTCTATCGAGTCACTTTTCTTTTCTTTTGTCCCTGAGACCTTTAGCTAGATAGTTTCAATCACCCTTTTAGATAGACAACAAAGCATGGATCCCGTCGAGTACGACTGACGTGAGGGGTGCTAATACTTTCCCCTTGTGTAATCGACTCCCGAACCCGAGATATGGTTGCGATGACCTATCTTTTCCCGTTTTCGTTAGGTTTTCTCTAATCGTTTTGTTTCCCTATTTTGGGATAAATAACGAACGGTGGCGACTCTTCTGCCATTGCCGGCATCTCTTTTTGCAGTTGCGATACATTTGCATATGCATACCGAATATTGTGCATTTTTTTCAGCCGGATTGATTTTATCGGGATTGCATCCTTTTCCTCGCGTTTCAGGCAATTCAAACCAGTTCGAATAAGGAGGTTTATTGTGGAGTTTGTGCTCTTCCCGGTGATTCAGTCTACATTATTATTTTTGCGGATATTTCGGTGTCCGCTGTTTTACCGTTTATTTCCTTGCGTTCTCGCTTTTTTATTCGTTACTTTAATTGTGTTTCATTGTTTTTTCCTTATGGATTTATTTTGGTTTTATATAATTTATTTTGTTAATGTTGGTGTAGAAATTAGTTTTTAAATAGATTTCTTAATCTTTTATTTTCTAGTTTAGAATATTATTAGATTTTTAATAGTTTTAATATTAGTTTTTAATTGGTTTTTCTAGAATTAATTGTTTTAGAATATTAGAGTTTTCTTACTATTTTAGAATATTTTTGTTTGTTTTTTTCCTTAGATTTTTAGAGTTTATTAATCTAGGTTTAATATAGGATTTAATTAGGATATTATTGGTTATTAATTAGTCTTAGTTTAATTAGGATCCAGATTTTAGTAGGGTTTTAAGTAGTTGTTATCTTTAGTTAATTGATTAGGTTTTAATGAAGTATCCACGTTGCATTAATCAGCAGTTAACTCATATGCTTTTTTTAATTGTTCAATCAGCTTACATTACTTTGGTTCAGATTTTAATTGTTAGCATTTACTAACCAACTTTGTTTTAATATTAGTTAGTTTAATATTAGTTTATTTTGGTTCAGCTTTATAAATATTCATTTAATAGCTTTATTCATTAATTAATCTGTCACTTTAATCATTGATAAGTCAACTAATCCAATTTCAATGCAGATTTCGCGTGACATGTGTCAGGCTATAAATAGCCTATTCATTCTCTCTCTCTCCAGCTGGCTGCACGAACCCCGAAAAAACCCTAGAGTAGCCTGCCGGAGAAATCAAACAGCGCCCAAACCGCTCGCCGGAAAACTCATGCACTCACCGGAAAATTCATACGTATTCATCATATGTTCGTACGTTTTTTCCAGAATTCGTAATGTTCATACCACCTTCAACACATTTTCCAGAAATCTTCATAAACTCATCCATGTTCATACATCTTTTTCCAGATATTCATCCGTGTTCATCATGATCTTCATCATGTTCATTGAACCTTCATCCATAATTTTTCCAGAACTTTGAATCTTCACCAGAAATTCATACAACCTTCAAACATTCATCGTTCATACTATCCACATCCAAACCTTCACGAATTTTTTCCAAATTTACTTTCAACTACTCATCAAACTTCATATGAACTCACAACTCCAGATCTGAACTCACATCATCATCAAAATCACCTCAAACGTCCAGATTCGAAACACCACAATCTCACCTTCGATCTACCATTTTTGTGGATCATCGCATAGATCTTCATCATCCACTAAACTCCTTTGATCTCTCTTTACCTTTACACGAACTAGAACCATCAACTTCCTTCAGATCCAAACCACTCAAACTCCAGATTTCCATCCTCGTTAAACATCCAACAACAACAAATATGACATCATCTTCCACCGATACTTCAATCACCTCCCCAACGACAAATCCTTCGCATCTCCAGATTTAACCTTCAAACTCGCCTTAAACGAACCAACAAACTCTAAAGCATGATTCCAATATTCATCCTCACTATGGATCTTCGTCCCTTAAGCCTCAGCAGAGCTCAAACCGTAGCACTCAACAGGAAGTGGAGATTACCGGGATCATGGATTTTTGCTTATTTGTTTGTTGTCCGGTTTCAATTGTAACAGGAGAAGAGGGTGAGTATCGAAGATTGAAGTAGAGAGTGATTGAAGGTGACGGACATGGAGAGATGATGTTGAACAATGGATCTTGGAAGAAGATGAAGTTGTTTACGGATGATGTTGGCGATTGGATTTTTCTTCTGGAGTTGAATTTCGGTTTGAAACAAGGAATGAAAGAAAGTTAAGGTTGAGAGTGGCAAAACGGCGAAATTAGGGTAACCGAGTGAAGAAGATGAAATGTTCATGGATCTTCAATTTGGTTAGTGGGCCTTCTGGCCCAACTGTTTCTTTCAGACTCATACTCCCATATTCCTCATACACTCCCTGTTTGCTGTTGTTTTTGAACCCCCCATGTTCTGTAATGCTTTTGGTTTATTTTTGTAATGCTTTTGATATATATATATATATATATATATATATATATATATATATATATATATATATATATATATATATATATATATATATATATATATATATATATATATATATATATATATATATATATATATATATATATATATATATATATATATATATATATATATATATATATATATATATATATATATATATATATATATATATATATATATATATATATATATATATATATATATATATATATATATATATATATATATATATATATATATATATATATATATATATATATATATATATATATATATATATATATATATATATATATATATATATATATATATATATATATATATATATATATATATATATATATATATATATATATATATATATATATATATATATATATATATATATATATATATATATATATATATATATATATATATATATATATATATATATATATTATTTTTCTTTTGTATTATATTTTAGATATTACATATATTTTGTATAGAATTTTATATTCTATTTTCATATTCAATTTCTTTTAAATTTCTTTAGAACCTTATTTTTCTATTAGAAGTTTTATTTTATTTTAGAGGTTGATTTCTTATTTCTATTTGTTATTGGACTTTTCACATCATTTTCATTTTGTGTAGGTCGATGACGACACTTCCGTAAACCGTTATAATTAACTTGTTGGTGGATAATGCAGGATCCGAGACCACTTCTTTCTCTCCTCATTTTTCTTCTCCTTCTGATTTTATTTTGACTTTCTTCTGTTTTGGTCCATGTGACACGATTCAATTGGAGAATGATTCTCAATATCATTTCTCCATCTTGTCTTTGACATGGATATCAACACGTGACCTCTTAAAGTTTGACTTCTCCTATAAGTCGAACTACGACGGTTTAGCGTCACATTGGTCCTGGTTCTGACTCGAAACATCATCACCAAGGATCAAAAGAGGAAAGCTTGAAAATGGAACTTGCACGCAAAGTCAAAGGTCAACGGAACCACTCCGTTCGGTAACATTGTTTTTATTTCATCTCTTTCATTCAACTTTCGAGTGTTGTGAGCCAAAGCATTAGATACGTGGGAAATGGTGATTGGGGGGGGGGGGGGGGGCTTCCTCTCAATTGCTTAGAGTATTTAGTGTACGCCCTTTGGGCGATATGCGACGCATATGCTCCTATGTCTTAGGACTTAGCGTGTGTGTCCCATTCTGAACCTTTTCTCTCGCATCCTGGCGATTGAGACTTCTTTTCTCTCGCATCCTGGCGATTGAGTTCCCTTCTCTTGCCCCCGTGCAATCGAGATTGTTTTTTTGTAGTTGGTCGAACTACGGCTGCTCTGATCTCTCACATCTGTTGAGAGTACGTAGGCATAGGATTGTGATAATCCTAGCGAGCACTTTTCCCTCTTTCCTGTAGTTAGCTGAACTACAGTTGCTCTGATTTCTCATGCCAGATGAGAATATGTAGGCACAAGATGCGATGTCTTGGCGAGCATACTAACAACTAATTTCTCTTTTCTCTTGCTTCTGTGCGATCAAGACTTTCCCGTTGACAACTAATTTCTCCCTTTCTCTTGCTCCGGTGCAATTGAGACCAAACCATAGTTTTAAACCTTTAGGTTCCCGTACCTTTAAACCAATGATATGCTACGTCCATTCTACCGCAAACAAGTAATGCCTAAGTCTCCCATGGTCGAGCAGTAATACACCTAACTGCTAGAATGCGTACGCTAGTATCGTCAGCATTTTCTCTCACCCCCGTGTGATCGAGAACACCCTTTTGTCCCATAGTTAGCCCGAACTACATTTTGCTCTGATTTCTCATGCTAGATGAGAATACGTAGGCATAGAGCGACGATGTCCTATCGAGTCAATTCTTTCCGTTAGCTTTAGAAGTCGTAGATAGTTTGTTTTTCACCCATAGACTAGACAACCAAGCGTGGATCCCATCGAGTACGACAGACGTGAGGGGTGCTAATACCTTCCCCTTGCATAACCGACTCCCGAACCCGAGATTTGGTTGCGATGACCGATCTTATCCCTTTTTCGCAGGTTTTCTCTGATCGTTTCTTTTCCCTCTTTTGGGATAAATAACGAATGGTGGCGACTCTTCTGTCTTTGCCGGCCTCCTTTTTCGCAGTAGCGACACCCTACACTCTTTCCTCCCTCACCTCTTGGTTTGTGCCTTGTGTAGCACTTATTCCTCTCTTGATGATTGACGGTAATTGGTTGTAGGAGCTTGCTTCTCCCATTTTATCTCGTCTCTTGTTGACTTGTTTAAGTTGACTTGTGCTTGTGTTTGAGTCTCCTTTGTTTTTGAGTCTTGTTGCATCATTTCATACTTGCATTTGTGATTGCATCCCATGTTTGCATTTCATCTTTTATTGACTTGTTTAAGTCACTTTCATTTCTCTTTTCATCTGTGATTGAATTGCTATGTGTTTACTTGTGCTCTTTTGCCATGATCCCTTAGGATTCCTAGCCCCTCTGTTTAAGATGGGAGTAGGAGAGACATTAGGCTTTCATTCCTTTGTATGATAATATTAGGTAGTTCCCTTTTTAATCCCATCTTTAGGATCACATTACATGATAACATTAGGGCTTATCAGTTTCCCTTAGAATCTTGTGTCTTCTCTTCTCATCTCATAACTTCTTAAGACACTTAATAAAGGTTAATAATTGTTGTACGCTACGAGCCTTGAGTATATGAGAAGTGATAGGTGGGGGGCCTCCTCTCACACCGTCTAAAGTGTTTAGCGTATGCCCTTTGGGTGATATGCGACGCATTCGCTCTCATGTCATAGTCTTTAGTGCAACATGAGTTACAAACTAACTCAATTCACTTCTTCTCATAAAAAACACAAACAAAACAACCAACCTTTTCATCCTTCGAGATTGTTTTCAAACCTAATTTTCAGAAAGAGTGTGTTAAGTATTTGTTCTACCGCAAACAGGCATCGCCCCTAACTGCTAGAACGGAGATTTAACCCTACTCATTAAAACACTTGAACTAACTAGTGGTCGTGTCAACCCGAACTACGTTTGCTCTGATTTCTCATACTAGATGAGGATACATAGGAACGAGATGGCGATGTCTTGGCGAGCAACTTTCCCCCCTTTCACCTATAGTTTTCTAAACTACGTTGATTCTGACTTTCCCATTGCACGAGGGAATACGTAGGCATAGGGCGGCGATGTCCTATTGAGTCTCTTTTCTTTTCTTTCACCCTAGTGTGCCAGCCTTTAGATAGTTTTTACACCCGTTGATTAGACAACAAGCGTGGATCCTGTTGAGTACAACGAACGTGAGGGGTGCTCATACCTTCCCCTTGCGTAACCGACTCCCGAACCCAAGATTTGGTTGCGATGACCTTGTCTTTTCCCTTTTCGTCAGGTTTTCTTTGATCATTTCCTTTCTCTCTCTTTGGGATAAATAACGACCGGTGGCGACTCTTCTATCTAGTTTTCCGGCCTTTTTTTCGCAATTGCGACAACTGGCGACTCTGCTGGGGATTCTTCCCATCCCCTATGCGAGTCAATCCTAGCGCTTGTTTGTTTATGTTTATGGGTGTGTATATGTGTGCATATGTGTTGTATCTGTATTTTATTGCATTTGCATTTTATTTTCCGCATTTTATCATGTTACTGATGTGCTGTTGGGTAGGATTGTTCTGTTGAGAGATAATCCCAATACCCAGGCTTGAGTATACACATAACATTAGAGTTGAAAGTAGTGATGGACCTGTATGTTTGGCATGCACCAGTCTTCACGAAAATCGCGCCCAGACGAGGTTTTCTTTGATGACATCCTATCCTGTGCATTGGAACAGTGAGCGGATGTTGGATCTGAAAACTGTCGACTTTGGGGACCGATCATTTGGAAGTCAGTTAAGTGAGACCTATTTGTTTGACCATGATACCAAACCAGAAATGGTGAACGTATCATCGTTTCTCGAAAGTCTGTGACGCTGACGACCGCATAGGACGCCGAAGCTTATCAGAGATTAGGTTCATACCTTGTGAGTGGGAGGGTTATGCCGGAAACTTTGACCTTCAACCAACCCGGGTTTCTCGTTAGTGCGGACCTTTGATCCTTGATACAGTGGGTTTCTATTATCTCAGTGCTATAGTATTCTGTTTATTCTGGTATTTTCTCGCTGAAGCGGAACTCTGGTTCAACTCAGTCAGCAGCACAATAATCTTGATCCCCTGTTTGCATCTGTATTTTCATCTGCATTTTAACATTTGCATGTATTTGTGTTTCAGGTGCATATTTTCCCTTTGATTATATTAATCTAATCCATCATCAATATGGAGGCTGGTCTTAAGAAAAATGTCCTATACAAGTTCCCGACACCGGAGATAGGACCTCTGCTTAGTCTCATTTTTGTAGCTGATCATAGTGTCATGGAAGACTTCAGAATGAAATATGGGAAGATTCTGAGCTTTGTCTGCAAGGTCTCAAAGTTTGAGTCAGGAGGTATTCACATGCTGCTGCAGTTTTATGATCCTCAGTTGCGTTTCTTCACATTTCCAAGATATGTCTTGTTGCCAACTTTGGAGGAGTTTTCTCATTTGGTGGGAGTCCCAGTCTTGGAGCAAATGCCTTTTTGTCATTATGAAGAAGAACCTGATTTGGCCAAACTTGTTGGTGCTCTTCATTTGGATATCTCTGAGTTGGATGGTAAGCTAGTGTGGAGAGGTGGAGTCCCTGGTTTCCCATTGTCTTTCTTGGTGAGTAAAGCTCATCACTTTGCTAAGGAGGGATGTTAGGTAGTTTTCAATGTTGTTCTTGGGTTGTGCATCTATGGGATAATCTTATTCCCCAATATACCTGACTTCGTGGATTTGGATGCGTTTCATATTTTCGCTTCTCAAAATCCTGTGCCTACACTCCTAGGTGATGTCTACCATTCTATAAACTACAAGAATGAGAACAGAAGAGGAAAGAATGTCTCCTGCTGTGCACCACTGCTATACAGATGGTTTACTTCACATCTTCTTAAGTCTGGACCTTTTGTCGATACCTCAGACGCAGTTGGTTGGTCAGAGAGGCTCATGGGCTTAACATCGGAGAATATTGTGTGGTTCAACAAAGATCTTCTTGGTAGTGACATTGTCTTTAGTTGTGGAAGCTTCCCCAATGTTCCTTTGGTATGAAGGAAAGGTGGCATCAATTATAATCCTGCTCTTGCTGTCAGACAATTTGGCAATGCTTCGAAAAAACCCTCGAATGAGGAGGAAATACAGGAATCTGTGTATTTCACAGGGTCAGCTGATAGTGATACTCTAACCAGGTTAAAACAAGCTTGGAGTAACATTCATATGAGAGTAAAGCCTTCCTTAGGTAAAGGTGATTGTTGTAACACCCCAAATTTAATCGGAATATTTTAATTAATTTAGTTAATTGAGAATATTCGTATTTTTGGTGTTTTCGGTGGTTTTGGGAATTATTGGGGAATTATGCATATTTGGAGTATTTATTTTGGAATAATAGTATGTAATATGGATTTATTAATATTATTATGAATTAAAATAAATATAAGTGAAATAAGGGTAATTTGGGCATTTGGAGGAGTTAGTAAGGGTAATGAAGGAAAAGCCAAATTGGGAGGCCCAAGACTAAGTTGGACAAAATATAATTCTGAAGTGATTTAGAAATCATTTGTTAACCGTGAAAAGAATGAGGCCAGAGCTCTGATGGAGGGAGAAGTCGAGGCAAGAGCTTTGGAAGATCCCGAAGTTAATCGTGAAAGCTGTGAATCGGCTAAGTTATGGGGAGTATCGCATTTCATGATTTTCTATGTATGCCTTTCGGTGTGTTTACGGTGGGGTTTATGACTTAGGGTATGTTGGGTTGATTTGGAGGAATTAGGGAAATTGATGAATAACTTTGAGGTTATTGTTAGAACACAGATTGGTTCTTAATAATATCTCTATGTTTTGATGATAACTATTAGGAAATTTTGTATTTAAGAATTATATACTCTAAAATTTGCTTGATAGTTTTTACTGCAGATAGTAATGAAATTAACACTCTAGAAGCAAATCTGAATGGTATACAAGAAAGTAACTGACTCTGAAGCGCCAGATGCACTTATTAGAAGATTCTGATTGCTACCAACAGAAGATTCTGAGCGTAGCCTCCAGAAGAATCTAAGGCAAGGAGCTCCAGAAGATTCTGAAGCAGAAGCTCCAGAAGAATCTGAAGCAAGCAAAAGCATCTGAAGCAAGTCAGAAGCATCTGAAGCTAAAAAGAATATTATATGAAGAGTTTTTCAAAGCATAGTTTCTACAGAAGATTCTGAAAGTAATAAAGCTGTCAGTACTGAAGTTCTGTGTCAAATATGCTCTGATGATTAACACGCTGAAAGCACACATGCTGCAGAAGACTCTGATCCAGCAAGCTCTGTTCACCATCAGAAGACTCTGACCCTATCAGACTCTGATGAACTTGCTGAAAACTGAACAAGAAATATTCAAAGAATATATCCGTTGGAGTAAATCAAACGTCTCTTTCCTCATTTATGCTAGACACAAGAACACAGACAAAAAGGATTTTTCTGTGCTTTCTTCTTCTAGGAAAGGTCACTTGATGTGAAGACAAAAAGGCTCAGACCTTTTTGGGACACTCTTCTCAACGTTCAGCTCTCCTTGGATCAGCTGCCTATAAAAGGAAGACTCCACCAAATTCTTCAGTTAGACATTTTGCTGAAAAGAAATTGAAACATTCAAGCTCTCACATTCTCATATTCATTCTTAGAATTATTTGTACTTAAACTTAAGAGAAATATCACTTTTGTGATAAAAGCTTTTTAGAAGCATTCTTACTCTTGTATTAGATTTACATTGATTGTAAAGGATTTCCTTAAGAGGATTCAGTTGGAATCAGTAGCTCTTGAGAAGACTAAGAACAGTTGTTCTTAGGTGGTACTATTGTAATCTGTTTGATTAAATAGTGGATTAAGTCCTTGTTGAGAAAGGCAAATCACTCTAGGAAGGGTGGACTGGAGTAGTTGAGTTCAACGAACCAGGATAAAAATAATTGTGTTTTTATTCTAAGTTTTTAATCTTCCATACTTATTCAACCCCCCTTCTAAGTATTTTCTCACCTTCAGTTGGTATCAGAGCTCCGGTTCTGTGTGTGCTACCACTTAACAGTGTCAGTAAAGATCCAGAGAGAAATACTTTGATATATATTTAGTTGTTACTATGGCTGATAATACAACATCCAACATTAACAATAAATATGAAGAAAGGGACAGAATCAGCACAAAACCCCCTATGTTTGATGGGGAGAAATTTGACTACTGGAAAGACAGAATTGAGAGTTTTTTCCTTGGATATGATGCTGATCTATGGGATCTTGTCATAGATGGATATGTCCATCCCACAGATGGGAATGGCAAGAAGATAGACAGAAAATCTATGACAGATGCTCAGAAGAAAGATTTTAGAAATCATCACAAGTCCAGAACTATATTATTGAATGCAATTTCTCATACTGAGTATGAAAAAATTACAAACAGGGAAACTGCGTTTGATATGTTTGAATCCTTAAAAATGACTCATGAGGGAAACTCTCAAGTCAAGGAGACAAAAGCTCTGGCTCTGATCCAGAAGTATGAGGCCTTCAAGATGGAAGACTCTGAATCTGTTGAAGCCATGTTCTCCAGATTTCAGATCCTCACAGCTGGGCTAAAGGTTCTGGATAAGGGATACTCTACATCAGATCATGTAAAGAAAATCATCAGAAGTCTACCTACCAGATGGAGACCAATGGTGACTGCCTTGAAGATGGCTAAAGATCTGAACAAGATCTCTTTAGAAGAACTCATCAGCTCACTGAGGAGCCATGAAATTGAGCTTGAGGAAGATGAACCTCAGAAGAAAGAAAAAGGTAAATCTGTTGCCTTAAAATCTAATAAATCTGCTAAAGCTTTGCAGGTTATTGAAGAAAGCTCTGAAGAATCTTCTTCTGAAGAAGAAGATGAATTATCCATGCTGTCCAGAAGGATAAACAGACTCTGGAAGCACAAGGGAAAGAAGTTCAACAACTTCAGAAGATCTGATCATAGAAAGGAATCTTCTGGGCACAGAAGATCTGACAAGAAAGAAGTTGTGTGCTATGAGTGCAAAGAACCTGGGCATTACAAGAATGATTGCCCCAAGTTTCAAAAAGAAAAACCCAAGAAGAAGTTTAACAAAAAGAAGAAGGTTCTGATGGCGACATGGGATGACTCAGATGAATTTGAATCATCTTCTGAATCAGAAGAAGAATGTGCTAATGTTGCACTGATGGCCAGCACAGAAGATCAGGAGGAAGGAACCTCAGGATATGAATCAGATTCTGAATCTGATGATGACGCTGAAGAGGTAATGGCTAAACTTACCAAAGAAGAACTTATAAAGGTTTTATCAGAAGTTCTTAAAAGTTATAACAATATCAAACTCAAATACAAGAAGGTGAAAAGCAATCTTGAATCTGACATTGATCTTCTGAAGACAGAACTTGTTGAGCAAAAAGAAATTAATCTGAAAATCAAAAATGACTTTGAAATAACTCAACAAGAATCTGAATCTGAGACTAAGTCATGTGAAAACATTTTAGAAAAATATGACTCTAGCTTTCAGAGATTCCTTACTAAGAGCATAGACAGAAGCAAGATGGCTTCTATGATCTATGGTGTTAGTGGGAACAACAGAAGAGGTATTGGATATGAATCTTCATCTGGAAGTAATCCAAAATCTGTTGACAAACTTTTCATCAAGAAGACACCTCTGTATTCTCAATTTAAATTTGGTCACTTAAATGACATTAAACACACAAGCTCTGAGAAGAATACTTATGTGTTTAAACCCAAGGCAAGTCAGAATAAACATTATGTTGAAAAACAGAAGTTTAGACAAACCTACAAACCAACTAACCCCAAAGGACCCAAGAAGATCTGGGTACCTAAAAACAAAATAATTCCTGTTGCAGATGTTCTTAGAAGCAAGGTCAGGACACCAATCATGGTACCTGGACTCTGGATGCTCACGACACATGACAGGAGAAAAGTCTATGTTCCAAAGCCTGGAACATAGATCTGGAGGTGATGTGAAGTTTGGAGGGAACCAGAAGGGCAAGATCATTGGATCTGGCACTATTGGAAATGGTAAACTTCCCTCTATTACTAATGTTTTACTTGTTGAAGGGTTAAAGCATAACTTATTGTCCATAAGTCAATTAAGTGACAATGGTTATGATATCACCTTTAATCAAAAATGTTGTAAAGCTATTAGTCAAAAGGATGGCTCTATCCTATTTAGTGGTAAGAGGAAAAACAACATTTATAAAATAAATCTTTCAGAACTTAAAGTTCAAAATGTTAAATGCCTCTTGTCTGTTAATGAAGAGCAATGGGTCTGGCACAGAAGATTGGGCCATATTAATATGAGACGTATATCTCAGATTAATAAACTTAATCTTGTCAAAGGACTCCCTAATCTGAATTTCACTTCAGATGCTCTTTGTGAAGCATGCCAAAAAGGGAAGTTTTCAAAAACATCTTTTAAATTAAAAAATTTTGTTTCTACTTCCAAACCACTAGAACTACTTCATATTGATCTGTTTGGACCAGTGAAAACTACATCCATCAGAGGCAAGAAGTATGGATTAGTCATTGTTGATGACTATAGTAGATGGACATGGGTAAAGTTCTTAAAACACAAGGATGAGTCACATTCTGTGTTCTTTGACTTCTGCAAGCAAGTCCAGAATGAAAAGGATTTCAAAATTATGAAAGTCAGAAGTGATCATGGTGGTGAATTTGAAAATAAATATTTTGAAAAATATTTTTCTGAAAATGGCATTGCTCATGATTTTTCCTGTCCTAGAACTCCACAACAGAATGGAGTTGTAGAGAGGAAAAACAGAACTCTGCAAGAAATGGCCAGAACCATGATCAATGAGACAAATCTGGAAAAACACTTTTGGGCAGAAGCAATCAACACAGCCCGTTACATTCAGAACAGAGTGTCTGTAAGACCTCTTCTGAAGAAGACTCCATATGAACTGTGGAAGAACAAAAACCCCAACATTTCATATTTTCATCCTTTTGGATGTATTTGCTATATGTTAAATACTAAGGAAAATCTGAACAAGTTTGATTCCAAAGTACAAAAGTGTTTCATGCTTGGATATTCTAAACGCTCTAAAGGCTACAGAGTATACAACACTGAGACACAGATTGTGGAAGAATCCATTCATGTCAGATTTGATGATAAGCTTGGCTCTGAAAAGCCAAAGCAGTCTGAAAACTCTGCAGATAGGGAAGTAGTCTTCATTGACTCTGAAGTTCCAGAAGCAGACAAAACTCAAGTGAAGGAACCAGAAGCAATGCCATATGTTATTCCTTTAACTTCTCAGATGAACAATCTAAACATTTCTGAAGAATCAACCATTAGAGGATCATCATCCAGAATTAAAGCTTCTCATCCAGAGGATGTCATTATTGGAAAGAAGGATGATCCCATCAGAACAAGATCCTTTCTAAGATCATCTGAAGCATCACTATTTGGACTGGTGTCAGAAATTGAACCATCTTCTATAAATGAAGCTCTGCAAGACAATGATTGGATTATTGCCATGCAAGAAGAGCTAAATTAATTTACCAGAAATGATATATGGGATCTAGTTCAAAGACCACAAGGATTTAATATAATTGGTACAAAATGGATCTTCAGAAATAAGCTAAATGAGAAAGGAGAAGTTGAAAGGAATAAGGCAAGGCTGGTTGCTCAAGGGTACAGTCAACAAGAAGGTATTGATTACACTGAGACATGTGCTCCAGTGGCAAGGTTAGAATCTATACGCCTTCTTATTTCATTTGCTGCACAAAATAACATCACTCTGTATCAAATGGATGTTAAAAGTGCCTTTCTTAATGGTATTATAGAAGAAGAAGTTTATGTCCACCAACCTCCTGGTTTTGAAAATGAAAAATTTCCAGATCATGTTTTCAAATTAAAGAAATCTCTATATGGATTAAAACAAGCTCCCAGAGCTTGGTATGAGAGATTGAGCAATTTTCTTCTGGAGAAAAACTTCATCAGAGGCAAAGTGGATACAACACTCTTTTCTAAATCAATTAAGAAAGATCTTCTAATTTGTCAAATTTATGTAGATGATATTATTTTTGGATCAACAAATATTATGCTTGGAAAGGAGTTTGCTACATGTATGCAGGCAAAATTTGAAATGAGCATGATGGGAGAACTCAGATTCTTTCTAGGAATCCAAGTTAATCAAACTCCAGAGTGCACTTACATACATCAGACCAAATATGTTAAAGAACTTCTGAAGAAATTTAACATGGCTGATAGTAAGTTGGCAAAGACTCCCATGCATCCTACTAGCTCACTTGGCAAGGAAGAGGTAAGTAAGAAAGTAGACCAGAAGCTCTACAGAGGTATGATTGGCTCTCTTCTTTATCTTACTGCTTCTAGACTTGACATATTGTTCAGTGTTTGCCTATGTGCTAGATTCCAATCAGATCCTAGAGAATCACACTTGACAGCTGTGAAGAGGATTCTAAGGTATCTGAAAGGTACTTCTAATGTGGGTTTGTGTTACAGAAAATCTGATGATTTCAAATTAGTTGGATTTTGTGATGCTGACTACGCTGGAGACAGAGTGGAAAGAAAAAGTACTTCTGGAAGTTGTCAATTTCTAGGAAGAAATGTAATCTCCTGGTACAGCAAGAAGCAACCCACAATTGCACTTTCAACCACAGAGGCAGAATATATTGCTGCTGCTGGATGTAGCATGCAGATGCTCTGGATGAAAAGTCAACTAGAAGATTATCAAATTTTTGAAAGTAACATTTCTATCTTTTGTGATAACACTTCTGCTATATGTTTGTCCAAGAATCCCATTTTACATTCTAAGGCAAAACATATAGAAATCAAGCATCATTTCATCAGAGACTATGTTCAGAAGGGAATCATAAATTTAGCCTTTGTTGATACAGATCATCAATGGGCAGATATTTTTACAAAACCCCTTGTTGAAGATAGATTCAAATTTATTTTGAAAAATATTGGTATGGATTTTTGTCCAGAATGATATTTGTCAGAAGCAAATTTTTACAGATGCAAAAATGCCTAATGCTCTGAAGTATTTCTTTTGATTGCTTATTTTATTCTGATCAATATTTCTTTTGTGAAACTCTGAACTAACAATCTTTAGAAGATCTGAATGTTGGCTAACGTTTCATTTCTTAAGAGAATTCAGAACACATGCAAGCAAACATGTGTCACACCAAATCTGAAGAGGTGTCGTGTACATTACTGAAGAGACGTTTGAGGTGAAGTTTGAATAGTGCAAATCTTGATTTTCCCCCCAAATTGTCAGAAGCAATTAATGTTTGAAATGATTATTATTCTTTTCATTTATTGCTTGTTAAAACGTGCAAATTCTGACTATTGGTATGCCTGAGTGTTTTAGTATAAATACATGACTTGTCTTCACTTTCACACTTTTCACACTCTCAGAAAATTATATGCGTTTTCATCTTCTCTTTGCTCTGCATAAAAACCCTAAACCTAAGCATTTGACAAAGCATTCTTCAATGGCAACTTCATCATCAACAACTGCTCAATTCCAATCTTCAATGGCTGCAGAAACTTCTATAAACATAGGTGTTACTCCTTATTCTCCTCCCAAAAGAACTCTTTTAACCCCTGTTGAGAAATTGGAGGTTTTATGTGAATTCATGGTAGAGTTTGATTCTCTTGCAGAAAATGGATTTGAGTTTCGTTCTATCATTGGAGCTCAAAGATGGGTTAAGTACTTTGATAGACTCTTTGGACCAGTTTACCCTCTCCCTGTGAAAGAATTCTGGATCCATGCCTCAGTTTACCCCAAATTCATCCTATCTTCTGTACTAGGAAAAGAAATCATTATCACAGAAGATCTTATCAGAAAGTTAATTGGATATGAAGAAATAGATGGTGTTTCCCACTTGCCAGCTGGGCGTGTGGACATGGATGAGGTTTATGAAGAAGTGATGATTGCTGGTCAAGCTTCTAATAAATTCAAGGATCTGAAGCCTGACTACAAGATCTGGGCCAAGATCTTCATGGGATGCATCCATCACAGGAAGTCAACTAATTCTCCAGACTATGTCAATAATGAACAGCTCTATTTCATGTATTGCCTCAGTCAGAGCACCAAGGTAGATCTTCCATACATTCTTTTTATGCATCTGTGGAACCATATAAATGCATCTAGAGAGTATGTGAAGGAGAAACGACAGAAGATCAGAACCTGGATCCCCTTTGGGAGGTTGATCTCAGATCTTCTAACTGAGAATGGTTTGGTCTCTACTCTGTACGCTGTTGGAGTTACAGAGGAATTGGAATTCATAATGGGAAAGCCTCTGAATGCCAAAAGTCTTCAGAGACTTAAAATAGTTGATGAACTCAAAACAGCTCCCAAGAAGCTGAATGTGTCTGAACTCAGTCAGAAGAGGGTTCCTGTAGATGACTTTCCATTGTTCTTTGCTGAAGAGCCAAGACACATTGTAGTGATGTACATTGATGAATGTAAGAAGGAAGGAAAACCTGTTCATGCAAACGTGATACAACTAGCAAGACAACCTCTACCTAATGTAGAAGAAGAAGAAGAAGAAGCACAACTACAAAGGAAAAGGACTCAGCCAGAAGCAGAACCTGCCCCTGCTCAGAAGAAGGTCAAGATTGCTGAGAAGCCAAAAAAGCTCTTGAAGAGAAAAGAATATTAAGACACTTCTTCTGTACCAGCTAAGAGGATCAAGATAAAAGGTACTAAATCTTCTGTATCTTCTGCAAATACAATTGTTTTAAATGATTCTAATATTAAGTCTGTTCCTAAACCACCCTCAACACAAACTACTTCTGTTACTGCTCCTAGTTCAAAATCACCTAAAAAACAAACACCTGTTCCAACACCAACCACAACAAAAACAATTCAAACACCAACAGTCTCTGTACCAAAATCATCTCAACCAAAAATTCATATCAAACAGTTTGTTCCACAAACACAATCTTCACAGAAACAACCATCCAAACAACAACCACAACCTTCTGTACAACAAAAATCCTCTGAACCACCTAAACAAAAGCCATCTGAACAACCAGCAAAACAACAAGAAACTAAACCAGAAAAAGCCTCTGAAAATCTAACATCAAAATCATCTGAACCCATTGCCCCTGATACTTTTGAACCTACAAAAGTAACCTCTGTTCCTATTTCATCAGAACCAATCACAATTCCCTCTGTTTCACCCATCTTAGAACCACCATCAAAACCATCTGAAATTCCTTCAGAACCAACAAACACTTCTGAACCTCACATTCATGAAACAGAAGTTCTTGATGTCACACCCTTAAAAACGGTGTTTCAAGTATCTTCTACTTCATGCACACCAACCACCTCCTCAAACTCCTCAGAATCAAACCTCCACCCAGATTTTCTTATCTCTCCATCTCAAAAATATTCTGAGGTAAACCAACCTGAACCCATTATACCTTCAAAAGCTCCCATTCCAGATCCTATTCCCACACCAGCACCATCATCTGAGATATTGATTCCTACTTCAAACCCAAGATCTTCTATATCTTGTGCCCAAGTTTCATCTCTGTTCCACAATTTGGCTTATGGCTTCAAACTCAAAGACTTTTATGATAGAGTTGAACCATCTGATCCCATCAACCCTCTGAAACCAAAACCCACAATGACCCTTCCATCTGTGATTCTTGAATATATAAATTCCATGTCAGATGTAGGATCCTTAGCAACTATATCCTGTTCTGAAAAATCTGATAAAGCTGTTGCTTCAGCTCTGCCAATTACATCTGATACAAATGTTGCATCTGATGAACCACCCAAATATGCCTTCCAACCCTACTCAAATGAACCTTTTGATGTAGTTACCCTTCACACCAGAGCAAAACCTCATCTGTTAAACGCTTTAATCAGATCCAAAGAAAAAGCTCCTGAGATACCCTTCATTCCATATTATCCTCCTCCTCTGATCTCTATTCAGAAATCAATTTTTCCAGCTACACCCAAACCTACACCTGTAACTCTGGAAACTCTGTTACGTCCAAAGCCCAGACTTAATGTTGATCATTTATTTCAAACTTTTTTGCAAGAAATACAATTGTATTTAGGTACTGTTCAGAAGAAATGCTCAGCAACAATGGATGCCAAAGAATCTGACATCATCTGGAATGGATTCATCAACAGATTCAACTTTGTGGCCTCAAATCTGAAGAACATCTGTTCTGATGATGCGAAGCTCAGATTTGCTGAGGCTGCAAGGACTCTATTCTGGACTGTCAAGAAATCTGATCCTCTGCTCCTTACAGATGCTCCTCCATCTTCAACAGAATCTACTGAAATTGCATCTGAGGAAAATCCGTTGGCTATGACTCTGGTAGACCCTCCTTCTAACTCCACTGCTCCAGACTCTACAGAACCAATGGAAATTGACTCTGTTCAAGCTCCAGAACCTAATCATACTTCTTCATCTGAGTTAAAGAAAGAACACCCAGATTTTGAAGATAAGATTGCTGCTCTAGAAGCTGGCCAGTCAGATATCAAGTCTTGGATGGCAAAGCAGGATAAGAAGTCTGAGGATATGACAGAATGGATGTCAAAGCAAGATGAAAAGAATGACACTATGGCTAAGTGGATGTCCAAGCAAGAGCAATCATCCTCTGAGATTACAGATCTATTGAAGATGCTTTTGTCCAAACACTCTTAGATTTTTTTCTCATTCTAATGTTTTTGCATCTGTTGTTTGCATATGTACTTTATTGCTATATCTTCTGATGTTTGCCTATGTACTCTTGATCTGATCTTATGAATGAATCAAAGTTTTCTCCATTGAATTATCTTATTTACTGTTTCCTTTTATTTGTCTTTTTCAAATTTTACTTTTTGCTTATGACAAAAAAGGGGGAGAAAATATGGATCTGAACTGTTTAATATAACTTCACCAGAATGAAACTTCAGACATATTTAATCTATCTAACATTTAATCTGACTATTTCAGAACCCTTGATAAGTAAATTCTATAAAAGAAACTCTGAGTCTCTCAGATCATTTGACTGTTATCAAACTCTGAATCTTAAATCTGCAAGACATTTTGATCTTCAAATGTTAAAAGAACAAACAAGATCTAACTCTGAAGTATACTCAAGACAAAAGGGAAGTTTCTATTCCTTTTATGTATTTAACTCAGGGGGAGATTCAACATCTCAAGGGGAGTTATAATTCTAATATTTTCTATTAAACAAAATTTCTGATGTTTTTGTCATCATCAAAAAGGGGGAGATTGTTAGAACACAAATTGGTTCTTAATAATATCTCTATGTTTTGATGATAACTATTAGGAAATTTTGTATTTAAGAATTATATACTCTAAAATTTGCTTGAGAGTTTTTACTGCAGATAGTAATGAAATTAACACTCTAGAAGCAAATTTGAATGGTATACAAGAAAGTAACTGACTCTGAAGCGCCAGATGCACTCATTAGAAGATTCTGATTGCTGCCAACAGAAGATTCTGAGCGTAGCCTCCAGAAGAATCTGAGGCAAGAAGCTCCAGATGATTCTGAAGCAGAAGCTCCAGAAGAATCTGAAGCAAGCAGAAGCATCTGAAGCAAGTCAGAAGCATCTGAAGCTAAGAAGAATATTATATGAAGAGTTTTTCAAAGCATAGTTTCTACAGAAGATTCTGAAAGTACTAAAGCTGCCAGTACTGAAGTTCTGTGTCAAATATGCTCTGATGATTAACACGCTGAAAGCACACATGCTGCAGAAGACTCTGATCCAGCAAGCTCTGTTCACCATCAGAAGACTCTGACCCTATCAGACTCTGATGAACTTGCTGAAAACTGAACAAGAAATATTCAAAGAATATATCCGTTGGAGTAAATCAAACGTCTCTTTCCTCATTTATGCTAGACACAAGAACACAGACAAAAAGGATTTTTCTGTGCTTTCTTCTTCTAGGAAAGGTCACTTGATGTGAAGACAAAAAGGATCAGACCTTTTTGGGACACTCTTCTCAACGTTCAGCTCTCCTTGGATCAGCTGCCTATAAAAGGAAGACTCCACCAAATTCTTCAGTTAGACATTTTGCTGAAACGAAATTGAAACATTCAAGCTCTCATATTTTCATATTCATTCTTAGAATTATTTGTACTTAAACTTAAGATAAATATCACTGTTGTGATAAAAGCTTTTTAGAAGCATTCTTACTCTTGTATTAGATTTACATTGATTGTAAAGGATTTTCTTAAGAGGATTCAGTTGGAATCAGTAGCTCTTGAGAAGACTAAGAACAGTTGTTCTTAGGTGGTACTATTGTAATCTGTTTGATTAAATAGTGGATTAAGTCCTTGTTGAGAAAGGCAAATCACTCTAGGAAGGGTGTGTCGCTTGCGCGAAAATAAGGTGCCGGTACAACAGAAGAGTCGCCACCTTTCGTTATTTATCCCTCGGAGCGGGAAAGGAAACGATCGGAAAAACCTAACGAAAAAGGGTAAGACAAGGTCGTCGCAACCATTGTTTGGGTTCGGGAGTCGGTTACGCAAGGGGAAGGTATTAGCACCCCTCACGTCCGTCGTACTCGACGGGATCCACGCTTGTTGTGTTTACTTGGACGGGTTAGTTTTATCTATCTACCTATCAAGGCTGGCTTAAACAGAAAAATGACTCGGCAAAGCGTCACACTTTATGCCTACGTATTCTCATCAGAGAACGAGAAATCAGAGTCAACGTAGTTCGACCTATGACGGATTATGGGGAAGGTAGCTCGCCAATACATCAGTTTTGTGCCTACGTACTCTCAACAGGCATGAGAGATCAGAGCTCACGTAGTTCGGGAAACTACGGTTTATTTCCTGTTTTTTACGAAAGAAGTGTTTTTTTATTGTATTTGCAATTTCAATCGCACTAGAGACTATGACCTGAGAGTGAATGCGTCGCATGTCACCCAAAGGGTACCATACTAAACATCTAGACTGTGGAAAAGAAACTCTCCCACAATCCTTTCTCAGATAGCTTAAGGCTCGTAACGTACGAAAGAAATCATTCATGATTACTGTATCTTAAACTGTTTTGAGATGAGAAGAGAACAGGCCCAACTAGGAGGGAGACTATCAAGTCCTACTGTTGTCATGCCATGGATTCATCCTATGGTTGAGGTTTGAACAGGGAACTCCTAGAAGTTGTCATGCATAGGTTTCAACCTAAAGTTCTATCATCAATTCCTTATCAAAGGAAATGAGAGTCCTAAGGGATCATGTCAATGATACACCAAAACAGACAAAGCATCAGCTTAACAGTAAAATGCATGCAATGCAAGTGAGGGAGGACATGTGTGTGGGACTTCAGCCTCCACAAGCTCATCTCAACCTCAAGCCAGAATGGATAACAGTAATCACACTGAAATAAACAACATGATATCAAGCAAAAACAGTAAATTGCAATCATACAGAAGAAAATGAAGTCAAAATGCCATCAGGCAAACAAACCACATGGGCAAGGGAGCAGGGCTGTACCGAATACCCGCAAGCAAAGCCATACAGTAACAATACAAGCAGAGGGAGCAACTCAACCTCTAGTGCAATCATGCTCCTAGATTCTACTTAGTCTAGATATGGACTTATTCTAATGCATCAAGCAAGTCAAACAAAATACATCAATACAGAAAAGAAAAGGACAAGAGAACAGATCAACTCCTCTCTCAACTTCAAGCCTCAGCTCTTCCAACAGCAACTCAGTCTTCAGACTTCCATCACTCTTGACAAATACCAATTTGCTTTCCCAGGTTTCAACCCTTCAACATAAGTTTCAACTTATCTTCTCTTCAAGCTTCAGCTCCTTGATCAGTTCCACCTTCAGGCTTCACCATTAACCACAAGTATCAACTTGAGTCTTTCAGGATCTCCAGGTATCAAAGTAAGTATCAACTTCCTTTATTCTTCAAGCTTCAGCTCTTCAGAATCAATCTCAATTGAACCTTCTTACTAAGTGTCAACTTAGTCTTCAAGCTTTCAAGCTCTCCCTGCTTTACCAGTCTCAACTTGGTCTTCATGCTCTTTAGGCTTCAGCTACTCAGAGTAATCTTCAACCACTTAGAAGTATCAACTTCATCCTTCAGTCTTTACTTCATATTCAGGGGTCTTCAAGTATCAACTTGCTCTTGTTGCTCTTCAAGCTTCAGCTGGAATGGCAATACTCAAGGATTCATCCTCTTCCACACTCTTCATTGAAGTCTTCATCTTCACATTCAAGCTCAGCATCTCTCAAGATAATCAAACCAGAGGAAATCACTTACTGGATAAGCTGGGGATATTGAACTGCTTATTGACCACCAAAGGTGACCTATAAGGGTTCAACATCAAAGGAATGGTTCCCTCAAAAGTTATACTTCCTAGGTACTATCATTTATCCCTCCAAAGGAGAGAGGTGTATACCATGGAAGGACTTTGAATCATAGGGAGGAATGGAGGTGAAAGATACCATCCATGCTTAAGAAAGAAGTTAACTAAGTCTAAACTCTTCCTAATCCCTAACCCTAAAACAATCAACAAAACAAAAAAGATCAAGCTCCTCAATGCTACTCCTATGCTCCTCAATGCTACTCCAAGCAATACCAAGCTCTCCAAGCCCACAAAGCAAAGCAAACAAAAATTCAAGCCCACAAGGGCAACACAAACAATCATCAACTACAAAAATCATCTAAAAATAGTATACTACTATATTAAAACCTAATATAATTTCTAGGGGATCCTACATACCTACCCTTAATACCCTTATATGCCCCAATGTCTAACTTGACATAGAAACCCAAAATTCTAGTGTTATTGTGGACCTATGTTAAGGATTAACCTAGTTCTATACAACCTAAAATCATCTAAGCAAAACTACTCTAAAATTCATCACAAAATTATGGAATAAATCCAGGGGGGATCTAAAGTCCTAATCTAACTATCCTAAAAAGAATGGCCTAAAAATGCTAAGGGAACTACCTAAACAATATTCTACAAAACCATGTATCAACATAAAAGAATTAAAAAAGCTATTAAAATGGAAAATATACAAAAATTATTAAAAATGCATGAAATGCAAATATTTTTATTTGAAGATTTTCTAGACATTATCATGAAGTGGGAGAAAAAATCCCCATGCAAAAATCATTAATTTCCTATTTATTATGATTTTTCAAAGTTTAACATAAAATGGAGAGAATGAAATTAAAATATGAAATGATGTGGTGCAGATAGTAACCATGGACAGTTCAATGCATCAATGGGCTCAGAGTGGGGGTGCAGTTAGGATAAGCTCCAGGCCCAATCATCATCAGAAAATCAATTAGAAAATGAAACGGTGCGAATAGAAATGATTTCCAGTTAATTTTCACAATGGGCCAGGATTAAGGGTGTGGATAGTGAACAAAGCATTCAGGCCTAAGAACTTCTTTTAATGAAACGCTACGTTTCATCATGTCTTCCGAATTTCCTTTCATAATGTGAGGTTATGTCGTGGCCCTTGGATCTGGGTGAGGTCAATGAGTCAAGCTCGATCTGACGGATGAGGGGTCGTCTTCAACCTTCAGCTAGGGTTTGGAGGGAAAACCACCATGAACAGAGTTTCAAACTTCAGATTTCTCTCCCATCGTATGCTCTCAAATCATCATCAAATTTAATAAATCAAAATACTAACATGCTCCATTTTTCATGCTGAATACAACCATAACCCTAGATTACACTGAAACCTCCTCCAACATGAAACACGATTCAAGATTGAAATTATGGTCAATCCTCAACTTCAACAATTCTTGGATTTCTTGGTACTAAAATGATCACCACACTTCACTGGTTAAAATAAGCTATCACACATGTATTATATCTCACTATACCACGAGTTCTTGATCATCAAAGAAATGGTGTCCATAACTCAATCTTCATCAATTGCTCTCTAACTCTCCAGAAATCATCACCTATGTGTCTCTAACCTTTCTACACTAATAAACTAACCTAGCAATGCATAAATTATGGTGTAGTGGAGAATTTGCAAACCTGGTATTTCTTGATCAACAGATGGTGAAAACCTTCACTTCAAGCCTTGAAATTCTTCAGAAAGCTTCCTTGGATGATGATCTTGCTACTGTTTGCAAAAGATTTGAGGGAGAGTGCTTGAATCTCAGAATTCGATTCTGACTTGCTACCTTGAAAATCCAATTGCCAATTCCTCAATTCACCGTGGATTTGCTCTCAAATTGATCTGCACAGCTTCACTATGACCAATGGAGTGTGTTTAGATGGAAAGAATGAATGGAAATGGTTCAGAATAGGGAATTCACTTTCAACTTGCAACGGAGGCAATTGAAATGACCACTCTCTCTTCTCTCAAATCTTACACCAACCTTTCATCTGAGCAAGTCCTATGGGTTATATAGAGTGGTTTAGAATCATCTAGAACCATCTAGAACCTTCCCATGAGAAATTGGAAATCTCATGTCATGATTTTATGAATTCACTTCTCCTTATGTGCTATCTCATGCCATAGCCCTTGTAACCACCAATTCTGACTTGAAATTCTCCCCACATGAGATGTATGATGTGTTGAGATGCATAACTAACTTGTACATTGAGTTTCTTTGAGTTTTGCCTTTGAACCTTAAGATGCAAGCAACCAATTTCCAAAGCAGCCCCATGATCTAGGCCTCAAATCAAAATTGTGGCTGAACCATTATTTTTAGAATGTCTTTTAGAGTCAAAATGACCTATTATATGACATGGTTTGGATGTGTAACTTGGGATTTCCAATTTCCAATTTCAACTTATTTAACTTATGCCTCCATTTTAGGCCATTTTTATCACTTTTCGATACAAGCCTTTTCAACATCTCATGACCTCCTTAATAGCCTTAAAACATCATTCTAAGCAAGTTTGATGTTGAATATTTTTCCATTTGAAGCTTGGAAATAGGAGATATGGCCTTATGCTTGAAATGACCTATAATATCCAAATGACCAAAATGCCCTTGACTTGTCAAAGCCATAACTTGAGTTCTACAAATCCTATCAAGGACTTATAGTACTCTATAGAAAGCTAAGAAGATGAGGAACAACATTAATGTTGACCAAGAGTTCATAGGAATCGTCCTACTAGGGCAAAAGTTGGATGCAAGTTGGGTAACTTTCAAGGACCCAGATTCACATACCTCAGATGACCTGTAACTTGTCAAAGTCATAACTTGAGCTCTACAAATCCTATCAAGGACTTCTAGTACTCAAATTAAATCTAAGAGCAAGCTCTACAACATTAATGTTGTGGGGAAGATGAGATGACAATCACATCTTGAGCTACACTGCCTTGAAGATAGGGATCAAACTAGGGGATTTTACACTGTCAAGCCTTAGAAACCCTAGCTTGAAACTTCTCAAACTCCTCAATCATGATGAGTTGGTCTAGGAATCATCCTTATAGCATCTCAATGCATCAATCCATGATCACATGGCTCTTGGATTAGGTCTCAACCCTCTCCAAATCATCAGTTGACCTAGGGTTGACCCAGTCAAACCCTAATTCCACCACTCATGGCTGAGTCTTCTGAATCTCATAAGCTTTCTCAAAGCTTCAAGTCCATCCTCATAGTCTCAGAATCATCTGAGGGGCTCCCACAACTCTCAAGTTATGAGACACACAACCTTGGTTTCAACCAATCTCTCTGAGGATCTCTTGAGTTCTCTGACAAAGATATCAACCTTTGAACACTTGAATAACCTTCTTGGCTAGCTTCATAGTCTCATACAACTCTTGCTGGGTAATCATACCCCTTGATCTACTGCCCACATATCAATGAGAGGCAGATGATGAATGAGATGAACCACAAACTAGGTAAATAAATGTTGGTCAAATTTTGGGGTGCAACAGGGTGGACTGGAGTAGTTGAGTTCAACGAACCAGGATAAAAATAATTGTGTTTTTATTCTATGTTTTTAATCTTCCATACTTATTCAACCCCCTTCAAGTATTTTCTCACCTTCAGTTATGATTGATGGCATATATCCCTGAATATTGACATGAATTTAGGGAACCTTATCGGACTGTTTGACGTGTAACATGAATTTGGAAACCTTAGGCCTTCGTGGCCAAAACCTTGGATTGTGATATGTTTGACCCTGTAGGAATAGAAATATTCAAATGTGAGTAACTCTAATGCACTCAGAGTAATTGCAGGAAAATAATGTTTTAGGCAGTGCAAATGTTGTCGGATTGGCCGAATGAACCATAGATTTGGTGCCGTTATCGCCGTATGACATTGGGGATGTTTTAATGATGTTTTGGGGGCATTGGGTATGTGAATCATATGAGTTTTTGGGTAGAAATTAGTTCTGGTGCGTAGCAGGTTTTGCTGTCATCGCTTTGTTCGCCTAGCGAGCAAGCCAGCGAAGGTTCGCTATAGGCTCACATAGCGAGCAAGCCAGCGAAGGCTCGCTACCAACTCGCCTAGCGAGTGAGCCAGCGAACGTAGCAGAGTTTGCGAATATTGATCGTGTGCAGCGATGCCGTGATGTTTGATTCTGGGATTCCTGTGATGAGTTACTATGAGTATGACAGTGAGGTTGCGTGAGTAATAAGTGATAATATGAGAATTACCGCGAGTGTAATTATGATGAATTAATATGAGGCAATGTGAGATGATATTAGGGATTAATAGATGAATACTATGTGATGATATGACGAATTGACATGAGTAGAACTATGAAGTTTATGTGATTGATAGGCGATAGTGTGAGGATTACCGTGAGTATAACTTGATAAATTAATATGAGATGATATGGGGGTAGTATTATGAATTAATATGGGATAATATGACTATGAGGTAATATGTGATTTATACGTGATTATATGATGACATGAAGTGTGAGATTAATTGATATGATGAATTATGATGATATGATGTATGATGATTAATATGATGGATTATGATGATATGTTGTAGGATGAGTAATATGATGAATTATGATGATACGCTGTATGATGATTAATATGATGGATTATGATGATATGTTGTATGATGAGTAATATGATGAATTATGATGATATGTTGTATGATGATCAATATGATGGATTATGATGATATGTTGTATGATGAGTAATATGATGAATTATGATGATATGTTGTATGATGATTAATATGATGAGTTATGACGTTTGATGGTGATGAATATGATGAATGATGATGCACCTACGATGTTATTATGGGGATGATTTGTAAAGTGTGCATCATGCATTCATGTGCATCCGGACTTTGGTTCAGGACCTCGATTACTTTGGTTTCAATCCCACTGTGCGGATGTGAAGTATTTTGACGTGCTCCGGTTCTATAGTATAATCGATCCTATTGATGGGGATCTATGGAGGATTGATGACCCAGTGTCCATCGCGCTGTGATGATTGGTACCACATGCATTGAGTTGTGTCGCATTGCATCTATGAGTCTTTTCGTATGAATTATGACGTTATGGCCTTTAAGGCATATTTGAAAGATATCAATGTGTTGAGTATAATTATGAGTAATATGTCGTTTATGCATTAATTGTTATACATTGATTATTATGAATTGTTTTACTCACCCTGTCCATTTGAATGTTACCTCCATGTAAGTAACGTGCAGATGAGCAAGTTTAGTCGTGGACGCCGTCGAGGAGTATTTTGAAGTTTTAGAGTCGTTAGCCTTTATGGTTAATTTAGAGGGTCTTGCTCTGATATGTAACATCGGGTTGGGTTCTTTGAGTTGATTTTATATCATTGGGTTATTTAACTGATGTTCCCTTTTGAGGAGTAACCTTGATTTATGCTTTGAGTTCCGCTGTTTTATGTATTTTGATGTACTTTGAGGAAAACCCGTCGTTACGGAGTATTGACCAATTTTGTTGACTTTGAGAAATGCACGCCCTTTTGTGGCTTTTTATGAAAGTTAATATTTTACTCTGAAATCCGTGTTATTTTGTCGTTATATCTTTGGGGTAGAATAAGGGTGTTACATTAGTGGTATCAGAGCAGGTCGGTCCGTTCGACCAAGTTGTCTAATGTTGTTTGTACCCTGGTATGCGACATGTGTGTGAAAACACTGTCGGTACATGTTTGTTGCCTAACCTTTGTCTGCAGAAGTGGGAATGAAACGAGTGGGGGAGAAGCTGTGCTTCTCAAGGACGCTGTAAGTGTGAAGTGGCTGCTCAGTGTGTGGTTGAACGCTCTTATAGTTTGGTAAAGATGGTTTATACCCCATCATGATTTTCGGCTGTCTATTGACAAATTGAGGAACTGATCACCCTTAATCTCTTGTTGATAGTAGACGGGGTCATGTTGGATAGGATAGACGTGTCTTGCAAGCTTAGATGGCATTTGTAGTGAATTGTCTTGAGTTAAGCTAAGTGCTTAAGAATTGTTTTGATGAGTCGGCGCAGGACAGTGTTGAGATTTTTAAATTTGATGGGAATTTTGAATGTTAATGAAAGTGGGGAAGTTGGCGGTTTGCCGATTAATTGTGGTTGTTTGGAAGTTATCTTGATGAGATAGTGATATACAGCCAGGACGTGAAGTGGAGTTGTGATTGACTTAGTTACGGAAACTAGTCCGAGATTGAGAGCTTCATATTATATGTCTGTTTGGATGGTCAAGGAATTAAATGGATTGAGTAGTTTTGAGGCTTGTGTCTGGTGTGTGTGCTAAGGCAACAGATTGTGAGGTCGAGTATATTAAAGGTGGACGATGACTTCTGGTGATTATTAGAGGAAGTCAAATGTGGAATGAAATATTGGTATAACTGAGTTTTAAAATATTTAAAAAATTGGAAATGTGTTGAATGACTTCCTAAGTGTGAAATTGTTGTTGTACGTTGAATTTCGAGATCACAACTTTTTACGGAATCGAAATCGGACACCCGGAAGTCATGTAACGGTCGAAAATAGAATTTCGGACTGTCAGGTTCGCTAGGTCCTTCACCTAGCGAACAGCTCCAGGAGGCCGCTCGCTTCTGTGTTCGCCTAGCGAAGATGTCTTGGGCAGAAGAGTGTTGTTTTGGTATTTCTGTCGTAACGGGAGAACGGTAACTCGGAATGACGCACGGTTCGAAGCGTTGGAAAGCTAGTCCTATGCTCTATGTGATGGTGAAGTAGTGACATGGAACTAAGTTATTTATTGATGGAATATGTTTGAATGTTGTGGTAAGTGTGGAAGGTGCGGTTCGTGTTTCCGCCATAACTCGCAAATTGAGTGTCTGTTTGGCATGGGATTTTCCATACTTATTTGAGTGAGTCAGTGATTGTGTTAACCGATGATATTTTGATATATTCGAAGAGTATAGAGGATCATGTTGAGCATCGGGAACTTGAGTTATCAGTGTTAGGGAAGAAGCAGAGATATGCCACTGTGAAGAAAGTTCAAAGAGTTTTTGGGAGAGCTATCAACAACCAGTGTGTTGATTTTTGTCGAATCCGACAGAACTATTCGTTGTGTTTTGTGATGCTTTTTCGACGTGATTGAGAGATATGTTAAGTGTAACATTAGCGAGTTTTAGTTATGCTTTAAGGAAATTTAAGGTACATAAGAGGGATTATCTGACGAGTGATTTAGAGTTGGTTGTTGTTGTGTTTGTGCCGGAGTTGGAGGCTTCAATTGGTTAGTTTGAGATTTGAAATGTTTGGTGATCTCAAGAGCTTAAGGTATTTGCTTGATTTGGAAGAGTTGAATATGAGGCAGAGAAAATAATTGGGACTCTTGAAGGATTATGGTTTTGGATTGAATTACCATTCGGGTGAAGCAAACGTGGTAGCTTATGCGTTGATTTGGAATTCTTTGCATATACCGATGACGATGGTAAAAGAGTTAGAACTGATTGAGCAATTTTGTGATATGAGTTTGGGTTGTGAAGAGACTTCTTATGGAGTTAAGCTTAGCATGTTGGAGCTTACTAGTGGTGTTCTTGATGAGATTCAAGAAGGTCATAAATCTGAATTGAGTTGGCAGATTGGTGGAATTTGATGAATTAAAGTCGAAGAGTTGATTTGCGGATTTATGGCAATGGTACCATGAGATGTCGTGATAGAGTTGTGTCCCAGATATTGTTGAGTTGGAATAAGAGTATTATTGAAAAAGGACATTGAGGTAGATTGAGTATTTATCTCGGTGCTATGAAGATGTAACCAGATTTGAGGAAATTATTTTGATGGCCATAGATGAAGAGTGAAGCGGTTGAGTTTGTATATGCTGGTTAGACTTGTCGGAAGTCGAAGAATAAACGTCAGAGACCGTTGGGTCTGATGCAACCGTTGAATATTCCAGGGTGGAAATCAGGTAGTATTTCCATGGATTTTGTGTTGGGTTTTCCGAAGAATTGGAGGGATATGATTTTAATTGGGTGATTTTGGATAGATTGACTAGATTGGCTCTTTTCTTACCAATGAGGATTAATCATTCTATGTTGAAGCTAGCTGAGATGTATATCGATGAAGTTGTGAAGTTGTATGAGATGTCGTCGAATATTGTGTCAAATGGGAATCTGAGTTTTCATCGAGATTTTGGGAGAAGTTGCAGACGCTTTGAGTACCATGTTGAAGTTGAACTCTGCCTATCATTCGTGGACAGATGGACGGACAGAGAGAACTATCCAGTCTTTAGAGGATTTGTGGAGAGCTTGTGTGTTGGATCGAGGTGGATAGTAGGATAGTTAATTATCGTTGATTAAGTTACCTACAATAACAGTTATCATTCTGGTATCAGAATGGCACCATATGAGGATTTGTATGGTAGGAGGTGTAGGACTCCTTTGTGTTGATATGAGTCAGGCGAGAGTGATGTGCTCAGACCTGAGATTGTGTAAGAGACGACTGAAAAGACCAAGAGGATCTAAGAAAAGACGTGTTTTGAGAGTTACGATAGTAACTAGTGTTGGCCGAGCTTTTGAGTCTCGGGAGCTCACACCATGTTTTGTTGGTCTGTATCAGAGTAGCACAGCGGAAGCGTGGGAGAAGTACCATGTTAAACTGTTTTACCGTTGTCGCTTGTGAAATTTCATGATGTATTTCATGTGCCTAAGTTGAAGAAGTACATTGATTCGGATGGATGGTGTACAAGTGAGAGGTAATTTGACTGTTGAGGCGTTGCTAGTTCAGGTTGATGAACAAGAAGCGACTTCGAGGTAAAGAGATTGCCTTGGAAGAGGTGGTTTTGGGAGGACCAACTAGAGAGAGTTGGAATTGGGAACTTGGAGATCAGTTGAGGGAGTCGTATCCGACTCTGTTCCTTGAGGTAATTTTCGAGGAAGAAAATTCTTTTAAGTGGGGGAGAGTTGTAACACCCCGAATTTAATCGGAATATTTTAATTAATTTAGTTAATTGAGAATATTCGTATTTTTGGTGTTGTCGGTGTTTTCGGTGGTTTTGGGAATTATTGGGGAATTATGCATATTTGGAGTATTTATTTTGGAATAATAGTATGTAATATGGATTTATTAATATTATTATGAATTAAAATAAATATAAGTGAAATAAGGGTAATTTGGGCATTTGGAGGAGTTAGTAAGGGTAATGAAGGAAAAGCCAAATTGGGAGGCCCAAGACTAAGTTGGACAAAATAGAATTCTGAAAAGATTTAGAACTCATTTGTTAACCGTGAAAAGAATGAGGCCAGAGCTCTGATGGAGGGAGAAGTGGAGGCAAAAGCTTCGGAAGATCCTGAAGTTAATCGTGAAAGCTGCGAATTGGCTAAGGTATGGGGAGTATCGCATTTCATGATTTTCTATGTATGCCTTTCGGTGTGTTTACGGTGGGGTTTATGACTTAGGGTATGTTAGATTGATTTGGGAGAATTAGGGAAATTGATGAATAACTTTGAGGTTATGATTGATGACATGTATCCCTAAATATTGACATGAATTTAGGGAACCTTATCAGACTGTTTGATGTGTAACATGAATTTGGAAACCATAGGCCTTCGTGGCCAAAACCTTGGATTGTGATATGTTTGACCCTTAGGAATAGAAATATTCAAATGTGAGTAACTCTGACGCACTCAGAGTAATTGCAGGAAAATAGTGTTTTAGGCAGTGCAAATGTTGCCGGATTGGCCGAATGAACCATAGGTTCGGTGCCATTATCTCCGTATGACATTGGGGATGTTTTAATGATGTTTTGGGGGCATTGGGTATGTGAATCGTATGAGTTTTTGGGTAGAAATTAGTTCTGGTGCGTAGTAGGTTTTATTGGCATCGCTCTGTTCGCCTAGATAGCAAGCCAGCAAAGGTTCGCTACAGGCTCGCCTAGCGAGCAAGCTAGCGAAGGCTCGCTACCAACTCGCCTAGCGAGCTGTCGCTACTGCGAAAATCGGCGCCGGCTGAACAGAAGAGTCGCCACCGTGCGTTATTTATCCCACGGGAGGGAAAGGAAACGCTCAGAGTAAACCTCGCACAACACGGGAAAGGTATGGTCGTCGCAACCAAAACCTGGGTTCGGGAGTCGGTTACGCAAGGGGAAGGTATTAGCACCCCTCACGTCCATCGTACTCGATGGGATCCACGCTTGTTTTCGGGTATGGATTGTTATTCTATCTACGCTAAAGGTCTGGGGTTAAAAGAAAAGAGAATGAAAATAAAATGACTCGGCAAAGTATCGCACTTTATGCCTACGTATTCCCGTCTGGAACGAGAAATCAGAGTCAACGTAGTTCGCCTACCTACGGGAAAGGAGGGGAAGGTTGCTCGCTAGGATATCGCATCCTATGCCTACGTACTTTCACACGGCATGAAAGATCAGAGCAAACGTAGTTCGGGCCACGTACGACACAAGTCTGTCTTGGTTGATTTTATTCCTTCTGAAAAAAGTTTTCTTGATTAGCGGTCCCGGCGGACAAAATGACGTCTTGATGAATTCACATTCTTTTACGGAAGAAGTGTCTTTTATTGTGTTTGAAATCTTTATGTGTTTTTCTGTTTGTTTTAAGATGAGAAGAGACAGAACTCTAACCTACGGTTGCGAAGGGAAACAAACTAACCTAATGTTATCATGCATGGGTTAAGACCTAGTGTCTATCATGCTCCTCTCTTGCACAGAGAGAAACAGAGATCCTACGGGATAGGCAGAAACAGAAACAATACCAGATATATACAGTAAAACAGTAAAATGCATGGATGCAACAGTACAAGCGAGGCAAGGGAGTCCCACTCAACCTCGAACCTAGAAAATAATAGGCAAAAGTGAACAGGCTTCACTTTCAACCCAGCAGGGTAAACAGCAAACAATACAGTCCAGAAAACCAATCAATACATCAGAAATGAAATACAACAGCAAAAGAAACAGCATCAGCAGCTCTGCATCACCATCTAGCTTCCAGTAACCTCCAATCAGCTACAGGCTTCAACAAGCATCAATATCCATCTTCATGGCCTTCAGGCAAGGGCTTTGATCATTAGTCTTCTATCTGCAATGGCTTTTCTTCAAGCTCAAACCTCCAGGATGAGGGATTAGTCACAAGAGTGAATTGGGTGTTAAGCAATCAGTTGACTACCAAAGGTGGTGAACAGACTGCTTCCAACACAAGAGACATTTTCTCTCAAGAGTTCTATCTCTTAGACACTATCACCAAGCCTTCCAAAGGAAGGGGGTGAGTGTCTTAGAGAGACTCTGAATCACAGAGAAGAATGGATGCAGACAAGGCAATCCATGTTTGAGAAACAAAGTTTCTAACCTAGAGCTCTGCCTAGCTCCTAAACCCTAGTCTCCTCAGCATCTGCTAGCAAGAATCTCCTCCCCAACTCTGGCAGTTGATCTTCAATCTCTGGATCTCCAATGGTCTTCATCTCCTCAAGTCTTCAGCTTCCCCAAGTCCCCAAACAATCCCAATACCCAAGCAAGCAAGCAATAATCCCCAGAGGGCACACCACACCAGACAATCAGATATACAGACAGTATTAATAGCAGTAGGGGAATCCTGACTTTTTCTAAGGGATCTAATAACTACCCATAGCCCCTATAGTCCCATAACTAAACTAGTTAAATCCTAAGTCCTAAGGGAAATGAAATCAAACTTCCTAAGTCATCACCTAAAAAACCCTAATTTGTTCATGTTGTTCAAGCCTACATTAATCACCTAAAATTAATTCCTAAAAATGGGAACTAAATTGAATTTACAAGTTCAACATCTCATCTAAACAACCTAAAAAGAATGGATGAAAAATATGAAAGCATCTAATAGAACAAAAATTAATAAAATCATGCATGAAATGAAGCTACTTAAAATGACATTTATTTAGAAAATATGGAAAAAATATCAAATAAAAATAAAAATGAAATTTTATTTTTCTATAATTTTCTACACATTCTAATGAAAATGATGTAAAAAGAATGAATTAAAATGAATTTTTATGTATTTATTATGAATTTTTAAAATGAATGAAAAAGACATGAAAAGAAAATAATAAAAAGAATAGAGAAATAGCCAGGGGGGTTCAATAAGCAACGCGCTCAGTTGATATTTCATTGGGCCAGGCAGTGGTGGGGTGTGCATAGCATGTTACTAAGGCCCAGAACCACTCAGCAATTATAATAAAAAAGAAGAGGAATCAGGGGGTGAGAAAAGAAGGAGTTTCACGTTCAAAATCCTAATGGGCTCATTACTGGGGGTGGGGATAGCACATCACTCACTTAGGCCCGCCCGTTTCAATTAATGAAACGGTGCGTTTAGGGCACCAACACATCTCCCTCCAAATTCTGAATCAAATGAGAGCCCTTCGATTGCTCTCTGAGTCAAGGGTCCAACATGAAATGAACGCACACGATTTCGTCTTCCTCCTTTGATCATATGAGCTAGGGTTTCTGCCATGAAACCTCATGCAAGCACCAACTTCCATCCATCTGTTCTCACTCTACAATGCATGAATCAACACGATGCAAACATGAAAAACACTCAGAATCTCTCCCTCTACAAGCCTATGGTCTTGGATTGCTTTGAAACTCAACAAATCAACAAACCCGATCGAGACAAGTTCTGGTCACCATGGAAACACTCTGCAACTCACCAACACAATTCTCCATCAAACCTAGACTAATCTAATCTATAACTAATGGTTATCATTCTGATCTATCAAGCTAAGATTATGATGCATTCTACTACAAGTTCCAAGCCCTAACAGTTTTTACAACCTGCTAACAAACATCACCAAACCACTCCAAACTCAACCTAATTGCTCTACTAACATCCTACATTATATCTAAACTAATAAAATCATGCTAACCTAATTGAATCAAGCTGTGGCAGAGAAAATGCACCTGGTGTGAAAGCTTGTGGATGATGATGAAATTCGTGGATCTGAGACTTGTGAGGCTTGGATCCTGATCTACAATTGCTCTACTTGCTTCTGTTTGCAACACTTGAATGAATCTTGGCTTGAATTGTGCTATCAACTTGAAATTGCAATTTTGATGTTGATGATGGAAGTGCTCGAAAATGGATTGATCACACCTTGTTCTTGATTGAATTCTGATCTATGATGATGAATCAGTATAATGAAGTTGATTTTGATGATGATTGGTGAAGAATTTGAGGAATTGAAGTGAAAATTCAATGAGAAAGAATGAGAGAATTTGGGAAATTCTTGGTGAAAAATGAGTCCAACCCTTGATCAATCTTCATTTCATGAATATATAGGGCTCACATGAACATTCTAGATCCATCTTGCACATTCCCTTGCCTTCCAACTTTGATTCATTTTGGCTATGTTTCTTAAAATGCAAGTAACCAAGGATAACTTTGAAATCTTCCACTAAACTCAAAAAAGTGTTTGAACCATTGTCTTTAGAATGTCTTTTCCATTCAAAATCATATATTGGAAGTCTCCATTTGGACTTATAAATCTCCCAAACCATTTTCCACTTTGACTTTATTCAAATTATAAGCCATTTTAGTTCAAATTTGGACCAATCATGCAACTTCATGTTATGAGCTTTTCCAACAATTTGTGACCTTCTTTCTAGACTTAAAATCCCATTTGGAGCAAGTTTGATGTTGTAAGTTTTTCCATTTGAGGCCTCCTTGTATGAGTTTCGGACATAGGTTAAAATGACCTGTAATTCACAAATGCCCAAAATACCCTTTGCTTGCCAAGACCATAAGTTGAGTTCCACACATCATATGAAGGCATGCTATACCATTCTAGAAAGCTAAGACAATGAGGAACAATTCTTATGTTTACCAAGAACTCATTTGAAATCTCCTTGAGGGGTAAAAATTGCTTGGAAGTCAAGTCACTTTCACAGACAAAATTTCAGATACCTCAGATGACCTGTAACTTGCAAGGACCATAACTTGAGTTCTATAAATATCCTTTATGTCTTCCACCACTCAAATTAAAGGTCTTTAGATCCTCTACAAGTTTCATGTTGGCCAAGAAGCCATTTGAAGCTAGCATTTTGACTTATCTTGTTTGGAAATTTGACCTAAACTAGGGGATTTTACACAGAAACCCTAATTTAGAAACTCCTTTTCTCCTTGATTTCTCTTGATTTCTTCTTAGCATATCTCCATATCCTTCTTTATATATCCAATGATGAACCCCCCATCTCTCCACTAGACTTGAATGCCCCTTAAGTCAGTCAATTGACCTAGGGTTGACCTAGGGTTGACCCAGATGAAACCCTAGTTGACTGTCTTCAACTGTAGCTCTTGTGCTCTCATCAATGACTTGTCTCCTTCTCCAAATGACTTTCTAAGTCTTTCATAATGTCTAGATACTCTCCATGCCTTCAACTCACAGCTCACAACCCTCTTGTTGACCCTCAGATACCCTCAGCTAGGAGATGGACTCAAGGCTTGATCTGCTGAACTCTTTGCTTTCAAATTCTTTCCTGATGACTTGAATGAGATTGAATTGGGATAATAACCTCTTGATAGGCTTCTAGAGATGAGAATAATGATTGGCCCCCCTGTTGCATGACTTGCTATGCTTATGCTATGCAGATGATTAGTCTATGTACATAACTCTATATGCAAATGCTAATGATAATGGAACATAAACCAAGTGAATAAGGTTGGGCAAATTTTAGGGTGCAACAGCTGCCCCTATTCAAGCGACTTGGACCCGATTGGGTGAAGAGCCCGGAGCCTTCAGACATTCGCGGTACGAGACGGTTGAATACTAGTGAAACCAGAAATTTGCCAACCGCAAAACTAAATTGCGCTCCTGCTTGGGGAACGACATTCATCAGCTGAATCTGACTATTACAGTAACCCACTGATCTCGTGCGACTGTGCTGGGGATTGTCTTCATCGTTCTGAAGAGGATTCTGTCATAACAGATTGCTTGCTTGTCCACGTTAGGACTCTGTCCGTCATCAATACGAAGAAATCTCAACTAAAACCTGTCCACGTTAGGACTCCACTTGCTGTTAACCCAGAAAAATCTCGGCAACTCCGCTGGGGATAATTCGTCTGCATTTCCATAAACTGAATCGTCCACGTTAGGAATAAAACTCTTCCACGTTAGGAGTAACATCTATCCACGTTAGGAATAACATCGTCCACGTTAGGAGTAACACCTGTCCACGTTAGGAATCATCTCTTCTGCGTCTGTCCACGTCAGGACTAACCCTTTCATCTTTCCACGTCAGGAAGCCATCCTCCTTCCACATAAGGAGAACTATATCAATCTGTCCACGTAAGGACTCCAATACCACTTGACATGTCCGCGTCAGGATTCCAATTTTTCCACGTAAGGAATTCAACTTTTCTTGAACCTGTCCACGTAAGGACTAAATTCTCCACGTAAGGGGTACATCATTCTTCCACGTCAGGAATCTTGAATCTATCCACGTAAGGACCCCAATTTTTCCACGTAAGGAGTAAATCTTCTTCTTCCACGTTAGGAATAACTCCTTGATCTGTCCGCGTCAGGACTAAACTCTTCCACGTCAGGAATAATCCATTTCTTTCCACGTCAGGAATCAATCTTGATATGTCCGCGTGAGGACTCAATCCTTCCACGTAAGGAATAAACTCGTCTTTCCACGTAAGGAAACCCTTTTTCCTCCACGTAAGGGATGCTCTTGATATGTCCACGTAAGGACTCTGATCTTTCCACGTAAGGAATACCAACTTCTTTCCATGTCAGGAAACATTGTCTTCCGATTTGTCCGCGTCAGGACTCATTTTTCCACGTAAGGAATGCCATCTTAATCTGTCCACGTAAGGACTCCACTCTTTCCGTGTTAGGAATCACCTCTTTTGATATGTCCGCGTAAGGACTACATCGGCCACGTTAGGACCCATTTCTCCACGTTAGGAATAACAATTTCTTTGATTTATCCACATCAGGACACTGATCTAGTCTTGATTTGTCCACGTTAGGACTCAGGCGTCTTCGACCCGCTGAGGAAATAAGACTTGTCCACGTAAGGACTCACACACTGGCCTGATCTGTCCACGTCAGGACACCAACACAAAGAGTAATCACTTTCGTCAACGTCATGACCTTCCATTCCACTAATTTCGAGAACTCGAATCTGCCCACGTTGGGACTAACACACCTCACCAATCCAGGGAAATAAACCTGTCCACGTTAGGACGCCCACTTCTGAAGAAATCCCGTCAATCCAGGAGTAAATTGTCCGCGTCAGGACTTAGTTCTCCAATGATCCTCACCCACAAACTTCTTAGCACTGACGTGACAGCGACTTTGAGACGGACTCTACTGGGGATGTCTGGAAACCAAACTATCGGACGCCTGTTCTGATAACTGGCGGTGGCCTCTGAAATTCTGATTCATGGAACCCTTGATGACAACTGATTATGCCTGGGAACCAAGAGAAACTTATCCTGGCAACTCTGGCGGGGAAAATAAGAGACATTTGCATAAATGACTCTGTCAGAGACAAAGAGAATCTCATCATGCTAACTCTGTGGGGGAATACTGCCGAAACTGACATTATCATTGGATGTCTCATGCCGAGATCTTGAATGTTTGGTTGTTTATTTGAGCGAGAGTTCTCTCCCCCTGAACTGCTAGAGTACAGAAATTGCTTCAGCAAAATAAATGCTGGAAGGATAATGCCGACTCCGCCGGGGATAGCCAGATGCTACAGAATTATTCCAGCAAAATAAATGCTGGAAGGGTGCAGTCGACCTTGCTGGGAAATTGGGAACTCAAGCCAAACACCTTATTGAGGTAACCCCCTGCTGGGGAATATAACCTTGCTGGGGAATAGCAGATGCGCATAGTATGATCGGACTTTCTGCTGGAACGTGAACTGATATCACCAGTATCTCTGACAAAATAAATGACTGGACCCACCATCAACTCTGCTTGGGAGAGTCTTAATCTTCGAGTTCCACTGGAAGGAATGAAAACACTTGCAAAGAGAATTCCGCTGGGGATGAGATGATTCTCTTGGGGAAAATTAACTGACTCCACTGGGGGAGAGTGCATGACCCTGCGGGGAAAAATGAACCTGTCTGAATACAGCCTTATGATCTTAGAATCGCCAAACTCTGCTGAGGACGAATAACTTTTCTGCTCCCTTTGGGGTAAGCTACGGCTAGCTGGGGAATTCTATCCTTCTTCAGGAAGAACACGCATGACCTACATGGGGATCAAGTCTTTCGTTATCGCGATCTTTTGATCATCCTCCTCGTATGGTTATGAAACCTGCAACAACACAAACAAGACACGACAAGCCTATGCAATCAAATCAATTCAAGTTAGTGACGTTACACTCAGTTAATTCAAAGCTTTAATGATTGTTGGCAAGGGCCAGTGATGTTATACTCATGCTAGCTTCGCTAAACTTAGGCGTTTTATCATGCACAAAACAGTAAAGAACCAGCATCAAGTACTGAATAACATATTTTATTGATCGGGCCCCTGAATGGGCGGAGTTTTTGTACACGGAATGTAACTCCTGAAAAGAGGAAGCTACGCAAAGCAAATACATAAGTATGCACAAGAAACATGAATATTTTGACAAATTAAATCTTGTACACATGTCGGCAACGGGATGCAGATGAACACCACGAACTGATCCTCCCATGACCCGTCCGACTCTAATGCTTTCCCGATATCCCCACTCCTGAAGAGATTGTATCCGATAACTGACTCCTCAAACATATTCTCCCGCATTGATGCTCATTGAATTCGGACCGCAGTCATTTGCCTTTCAAATCCCTAACTTTTGCGTGAACCGCCCTTTACGGGTTTTCAGTTCACCGGGATACCCCTTTTTGCCGAAGTCGCCCAGTGTAGGTTTTCAACTTCGCGGGTGTACATTTTTTCAATTTTATCCCTAACTTTTGCCCGAACCTTTCATCCTGTTTTTGGTTCGCCAGGATGCCCCATTTTTGCCTGGACTCTCTTTTTTTGTCCAGCGGGTCTACTTTAAGCAAAGTATTTTTTAACTGCGTCCGAATTCACAGGTGACGCAAAGTCTTCTCCGTCCATGGTGGACAACAACAACGCTCCTCCTGAAAAGACCTTTCTGACAACGTATGGCCCTTCGTAGTTGGGGGTCCACTTGCCCCTGTGATCTGCCTGCGGCGGGAGAATCTTTTTCAGCACAAGGTCGCCCGTCTGAAAGCTTCGCGGAAATATCTTCTTGTCGTACGCTTTCTTCATTCGTCTTTGGTACAAACGACCGTATGCTAGAGAAGCTAGCCTCTTCTCATCCATTAAGCTCAGTTGATTCAATCTATTTGTTACCCATTCTGCCTCGTCCAGCTGAACGTCTCGCAATACCCTCAGAGAAGGGATCTCAACTTCCAATGGTAATACCGCTTCCGTTCCGTATACCAACGAGAACGGAGTTGCCCCGGTTGATGTGCGTACCGTCGTACGATAACCGTGCAAAGCGAAAGGTAGCATTTCATGCCAATCCTTATAGGTCACCACCATTTTCTGCACAATTTTCTTGATATTCTTATTGGCCGCTTCGACAGCGCCATTCATCTTGGGTCGGTAAGGGGAGGAGTTGTGATGTTCGATCTTGAAATTCTGACAGAGCTCCTTCATCATTTTGTTGTTCAGATTTGAACCATTGTCCGTGATTATCCGCTCGGGAATCCCATATCGGCAAATGATATCTCTCTTGATGAATCTAGCCACCACCTGCTTCGTTACATTCGCGTAAGACGCCGCTTCCACCCACTTAGTGAAATAATCGATTGCTACTAGGATGAACCGATGCCCGTTAGAAGCCGTCGGCTCAATCTTTCCAATCATATCGATTCCCCACATCGAGAATGGCCATGGAGATGACATCACATTTAGAGGATTCGGAGGCACGTGTATCTTGTCAGCATAGATTTGGCACTTGTGGCACTTTCTTGCAAACTTGAAACAATCAGTTTCCATGGTCAGCCAAAAATAACCTGCCCTCAGCAGCTTTCTCGTCATAGCATGCCCACCAGCATGCGTACCAAAGGCACCTTCGTGAATTTCCTCCATGAGAAGCTTTGCCTCTTTCTCGTCTACACAACACAACAACACCAAATCGTGGTTTCTTCTGTATAAGACGCCATCCGGGTTCAAATAGAAATTACCCGCTAATCTCCTGAGAGTCTTCTGATCTTGACTGGATGCCCCAGCCGGATACTCTTTATTCTTCAGGAAATTAAGGATATCGAAATACCACGGTTTGTCGTCAGATGCTTCATCGATAGCAAATACATAAGCTGGCCTGTCCAACCGAGAGATAGTGATTTGGGGAGCTTCGTTCCAGAAGTTGACCTTGTACATGGAAGACAAAGTGGCAAGGGCGTCAGCCATTTGATTTTCTGCCCGCGGCACGTGATGCAATTCAACTTTGTCGAAGAAAGGCAACAATCTCCTTGCATAATTCATATAATGCATCAAATTAGGCTGCCGTGTCTCCCATTCCCCTTTGATCTGATTCACCACCAGAGCTGAGTCTCCGTATACGTCTAGATGTTTGATTCGCAAATCAATGGCTTCTTCAAGCCCCATTATACAAGCTTCGTATTCGGCCTCATTGTTGGTAACGGCAAAGGTCAATCGGGCAGTAAACGGGATATGCGACCCGTGTGGCGTGGTGATGATTGCCCCTATCCCGCTACCGTAAGCATTCACAGCTCCGTCAAATATCATCTTCCACTTGGACCCCAACTCTGGTCCCTCGTCTAGCAACGGCTCTTCGCAATCTTTCATCTTTAGGTACATGATATCCTCGTCAGGAAAATCAAACCTCATCGATTGGTACTCTTCAATAGGCTGCTCCGCCAGATACTCAGACAGCACACTCCCCTTTATAGCCTTTTGCGAGACGTATTGAATGTCATATTCAGTCAAGACCATCTGCCACCGGGCAATTCTTCCTGACAACGCCTGCTTTTCGAATATATATTTGATAGGATCCATCTTCGAGATGAGCATGGTTGTATGATTCAGCATGTACTGCCTCAAACGCTTGGCGGCCCAGGCTAGCGCGCAACAAGTTTTCTCCAGCATTGAGTATCGAGATTCACAATCTGTAAATTTCTTACTCAAGTAATAGATCGCATGCTCTTTTCTCCCTATCTCGTCGTGTTGACCGAGAACACAACCCATGCTTCCCTCAAGAACCGTCAAATACATTATCAAGGGTCTCCCTGCCACCGGGGGTATCAAAATAGGAGGCTCCTGCAGATACTTCTTTATTTTATCGAACGCCTTTTGACAATTTTCGTTCCACGTTACAGCTTGATCTTTCTTCAACAGCTTGAATAATGGTTCACACGTGGCCGTTAGGTGAGATATGAACCGGGCAATGTAGTTCAATCTCCCTAAAAACCCGCGCACCTCTTTCTCTATTTTAGGCGTCGGTATTTCTTGAATCGCTTTTATTTTAGCAGGATCGACCTCTATTCCTCTTTCGCTTACGATAAACCCCAGCAGTTTACCCGATCTCACCCCAAAGGTGCATTTATTAGGGTTCAGCCTCAGTCTGAACTTCCTAAGTCTTTTAAACAACTTCAGCAGATTTACCAGATGCTCTTCCTCCGTCTGGGATTTGGCAATCATATCGTCAACATAAACTTCGATCTCTTTATGCATCATGTCATGGAAAAGAGTCGTCATCGCACGCTGATATGTTGCCCCAGCATTTTTCAAACCAAAGGGCATCACTTTGTAGCAAAATGTTCCCCAAGGCGTTATGAAAGTAGTCTTCTCCATATCCTCTGGCGCCATTTTAATTTGATTATAGCCTGAAAAGCCATCCATGAAGGAGAATACAGAGTACTGAGCAGTATTATCAACTAACACGTCAATGTGAGGAAGTGGAAAATCGT
Source organism: Lathyrus sativus (assembly GCA_963859935.3). Lineage (NCBI taxonomy): Eukaryota > Viridiplantae > Streptophyta > Magnoliopsida > Fabales > Fabaceae > Lathyrus > Lathyrus sativus. The sequence continues at coordinate 84,710,444 of OZ012738.1, forward strand.
CTTTTGGGCTTGCTTTATTCAAATCTCTATAATCCACGCACATTCGAACCTTGCCATCTTTCTTTGGCACTGGTACGATGTTGGCAACCCATGAAGGATACTTCGTCACAGCCAGGAAACCAGCGTCCCACTGTTTCTGCACCTCCTCTTTGATCTTCATTGCCATATCTGGTCGTGTTCTGCGAAGTTTTTGTTTGACTGGCGGGCAATCTTCTTTCAATGGCAGACGATGTACGACCATATCTGTGTCGAGCCCTGGCATATCTTCATATGACCAAGCGAATACATCATTATACTCTTGGAGCATCTCAACCAGTTTTCGCTTGATATCACCCTGCAATGCGGCTCCGATACGAATATTCTTCTCAACCCCTTCCGACCCCAAATTGATAATTTCGATGACCTCGTCGTGAGGCAGAATGGCTCTCTCCTCTTGCTTCACTAACCAAGACAGTTCTCCAGGAACGTCGCTATCTTCGACAACCTCTTCTTCGGTCTGGAATACCGGGTGCTCGAAGTCGGGACGAGTCATAGGTGGTTCAAGGATGTCATCTGAAAATGTTATCCTGCAAAAGGAATGGTTAAGTGCTTCAAAATGCGTATAAAGCGAATAACCATGTTGCCATTTTATTGAAAAGTACAAAACAAGAAAGACAGGGATTACGGTATTTGCACATGAAAAAACGCCATTTATTTAATGATTAACACGCAATGTTTATAACAACACAGCCCTAAGCAAATCCTGATGCCCCGGGCAAGACATCAGATTATTCAACAATTAATAAAGCAAAGCATTACTGTTTAAAGGTCACAGGAACAAGCTCCTGAATAGACCAGTTGCACAGTCCTTGTCCTGGCGTGCTTGGCTGAATCCAGGCATCCATATCACAGTCGCTGTCTCCTTCATCAGACTCTGAAGCAGCATTGACAGTTTCATGACATACTCCACTGGCAGAGATGGTGATTGACTTTCTGAAATGGGGGGCCCCCACGGAAGGAGTTGATGACGACGGTCGGTACCCCAGTCCGAACCGGTCCATCTTCACAGGAATGTCCAGCACCTTGCCCCAGCCCTTGGCTTCTCCTGCTTCCACTAGAGCTTGAGCTTCTTTATACGATGAGACAGCTATCTCTGGCACTTTGCTCGGCCCGGGACCTTTGTCCTTGATGCGCAAACCTTCGAATGCCTGGCATGGTGTCTCGTGGATCTCCCCGTCGACTTCCACATATTTAAACGATGATAGATGGCTGACCAGGATGTCTTCTTCTCCGCACACGGTGACTACGCTGTCTCTGACCATATATTTTAACTTCTGATGTAGGGTGGACGTGACTGCCCCCGCTCCATGAATCCAGGGTCTTCCAAGCAAGCAGCTGTACGCAGGCTGTATATCCATGATATAAAACTCCGTTGCAAACACTTCCGGCCCCACTTGCAGAGGCAAGGTAATCGATCCGAAGACTGTTCTCCGCGTGCCGTCAAATGCTCTGACTACCAAATCACTGGGTGTACACAAAATTCCTCGAACATCCAGCTTCATCATCGCCTTCTTGGGCAGCACATTCAAAGATGATCCGGTGTCAACCAATACGTGCGACATCACCGATCCTCTACACTCAACAGATACGTGTAATGCCATATTATGATTTCTCCCCTTCGGAGTCAAGTCAAAATCGGTAAAGCCCAAGCTGTGGCCTGCATTCACATGTGCCAGCACTCCTTCTAGCTGATTTACGGAGACGTCTTGGGGTACAAAAGAAGTGTCCAGGACTTTCAGCAAAGCATTTCTGTGAGCTTCCGAACACAACAGCAATGACAGGATAGATATTTTGGACGGTGTCTGCTGCAGATGCTCCACAATCTTATAATCACTTTTCCTAATCAAGCGCATGAATTCTTCTACATCCTTCGATGCTGCTTCTTTTTCATTTGCTTGTACCGGACCATTTTCAACCACTTTCCCTTTTCCTTTCGCTAGTCTCTCCGCCTCCACTTCAGGAGATATAAAGATCCTGCCGCTCCTCGTCATGCCTCCTGAACCAACAACATTATCCACAATCTCTGCTGACTGCTTGTTAACATCAATCTTTATCCCGTCACAATACACCTCTAGCCCATATGACCATGGGACTGCTTTCGTGTTCTCGTACGGGATTGGCCCGGCCTTAGTTATGGTAATCGGTGGTCGCTGAGCTGGTGCTGCAATAGTGATCGTCTTCCGAGGAATCGTCACTGTGGCCACATCACTCCGATTATCCACTACTGCCCCTGCAGGCTCGTCAGTTGCCGCTCGATCAAACTGCAATATACCTTCATCAATTAAGGCCTGAATGCCTTTCTTCAAATCCTCACACCCCCCAGGTAGGGTCCAACAATCTAAGCAGTACTCGTTACATCCTGGGTAGACACCTCCTTGTAACAGTCGGCTCTTTATCTCGCTCAGCGGCGTCTTCAAATCTTCAACATTCATAATCAGATTCAGACCTTCCTCAATCAGAACGGCGTTTGCCCCATGATTAGGCATGGGTTTCTGGACTATATTCGGACCGGCCGTTCCGAAGTTGATAGTCTTGTTGTCTAAAAGATCCTGCACAACGTGCTTAAAAGCATGACAACCTTCTATATCGTGACCCGGGGCCCCAGAATGAAACTCGCAGTGCCTGTTTGCATCATAGCCGAACGGGGGAGCTCCCGTTATTGGTGCCAGAGTTCTTTTCTCTACCAGATTCAATCCCAACAATGTCTGCAATAAATCAGCATAGGTAGAGGGAGGCTTCTCAAACATTCTTCTCGGTTTATTACCCTGGAATCTTCGCTGAGCCTGCTGTGCCCCCTGCTGAGGCTGCTGCTGCTGTGGCATTGGTTGCTGCTGAACCGGTTGTTGTTGCTGGAGTGGTTGTTGTTGATATGGGATAGTAACACTCGACACCTGCTGCGGCTGACGATATTGACCTCTTCCCCTGCCTCGGCCTCGGCCTCGGCCTCCAAATACCGCGCTTGCCTCGCCCTGACGGCGCCCACCATAAGCTTTCCTATTACTGCCAGATGCAGTTGATTCCTCGACTTGGAACTTTCCTTGCTTAATATTACGTTCAATCTTTTCCCCCATCAGAATCAGGTCTGAAAAACTGGCCAGAGACGTATGAAACAGCATATCATGAAACAGCCCTGTGAATGTGCCGACAAACATATCATTCATTTCCTTATCTTCCACCGGAGGACGGACCCTGGCAGCCATATCGCGCCACCTTTGCGCGTACTCTTTAAAACTCTCCCCCTTCTTCTGCGAAAGCCCGGCCAACTGGACCCGATTAGGTGCCAGGTCGCTGTTATACTTGTAATGGGCTACGAACGCCTCCGCTAATTGCTTCCATGTCTTGATATCAGTTGGCTCCAACCCCATGTACCACTCTAGGGAAGGGCCCGATAGACTATCCTGAAAGAAATGCATTAGCATTCTTTCATCAGTTGAGTATGCAGACATCTTTCTGTAATAAGCTCGTACATGCACTTTCGGACATGTGTCTCCTTTGTACTTGTCGAACGCAGGAGCTTTGAATTTAATTGGCACCCTCAAGCCAGGTACCAAGCCCATTGTTGCCATGTCCAATCCCACAGCACTTTGATTTAGGACTCCCTTCATCTGCTCTTCCAGCATTCTAATCTTTTGGGAATCATCCATCGGCCCTTCAAAACCTCCTCCGGAGAAGGCGTCTTTCTGCTGATCCTCTTGCCACAGACCGTTTCCAGCTCCGTACCCATCATATCCATTATTACGTCCAGCTCTGATCTGATTCATCCCCGGACCTCGGCCTCTGTTGCCGTACCCTTGAACACCTCCAGCAGGACCAAAAGCCATAAATCCAGTACCGTTTCCGTTTCCAAAGCCTCCGTAACCCTGATTGACCATACCATAACCATCTTGCCCAAAGCCTTGAGCATTAAAGCCATACTTGCCAGTGTTATCGAATCCCTGATCGTTGAATCCGAACCCAGTATTGACAAAGCCATTGCCTCCTAGATTATCTCCCAAATTGACATCACCCAGCCCAGCATTATGGACAGCAGTTTCATTCCCTACTCCGACGTTACCATTCACAGCAGCGGTAGCGTTGTTGACATTAGCAGCAGGTATATTGACTACGGGCGGAGCCACTGGCGTGGGAGTACCGTCTCCATGAGCAGTATCAACCCGGACAGACTGATGATCTTCATTACCATGACCAGCGTTTCGAGCCAACAGAGGCTGGACCATGGCCTGCAAATTCTCTTGCCCTTTTGCTATAGCTTCCATGGTTTGCATGAAGAGAGCGAGCTTCTCGCGCACATCCTGCATCTCGTTCTGCATTTGGTCCATGACTTTCCGACAATTGGAGCGTGTAGAATAGCGGTGCGAATGCTGATCTGCAATCCTGTTAAGTACCTGAATCAAAGCAGGAAATAAGACACCATCCAAGGATTACCTATAATGCAATATGAGTATGAATGCAATGCAATGTGTCTGTGCATTAGGGAAGTTCATTCCCCCAGTTCTAGTGCGAAGGTGCCGGTGCAGTGACAGTGCTGACAATAGGAATATCGGAGCTGAATCATAGAAAGCCTCATATATTGCAAGGAAAATCAATAAGCCCAGGGTACAATATCGCTGAGAGTACAAAGAAGGCATGACCTCAACCAACAATCCTGGCGATGGTCAGCACTATGCAAATAAAGCATACAAGTTACTACATGAAATGATCAAACCCTCCCAAAAATCTGGTACTCCTCTATCAGCTTCTTGGTCTCCGGATGACTTGGTCGATCAAGCAGCCCTTCAACAAGCTGGTTTCTCCTCTTAAGGACATGGCGTACGTCTTCAGCAGTTTCTTCCCATGTTGCTTCCCCGAAGCAATCTTCTAACTTTCGCTTCTGAGACACTGCTTCATCTCTGGATTTGATTGCCTTGTTCAGTGCATGCTGGACACTATACCGGGTCATCACTTCCTCCTCGCACTTCTTGATGCTAGACTTCAACTTCTCTTCGAGGTCGGAAATTTGCTGCTTCAGCTTATCTTCCCTCTTCTTGTTATTGGTGAGCGTAGCATTCCAAGTCTTATTGCAAGAGGATATCTCTCGGTGTGCTGCGTCGAGCGCCTTCTTTTTGGCTTCCAGCATGTCATGGGAGCTTCTGAACTCTTGCCCCAGACGTTCACGCTTCTTCTTTTCCTCAGTCAACTCAGCCCCTAACCTGTTTACTAGCTCAATCTGTTGTTGGAAAGCATATACGGCCTTGTTTTTCTCACTGCGTGCCTGGGCTAACTCTTGCTCTAACCCTTCGTTAATCTTCATCAAGGCTTCTTTTTCTCTCACAACTTGTTCATAGACTTCCCTAGAAACAGTAGTTGGCTCTGCTACCGGAACGGGAACAAGAATTGGTGCATCTGGAAACGGCATCTTCAACTGACTAGCCCTCTCCTGAATCCAAACTCTATAAGGTGCATAGGCCTGACAGTCATTCTTTCCTAACAACGGCTTCCCTTTGCGGTTAATACGCGTCCAGGCATGTTGCAACTTGGCCAATAATTATCCCTTCAAATCGCCCGTGAAGTACAGAGATTCCTGTACTTCTTCCTCCTGAGGTGGATTCTTCAGTGCATATCCGAACTGGCGAATGAATAGAGAAGGGTTGTAATTGATACACCCTTTTCTTCCTATCAACGGCACATTATGGTACCCAGAACAACTGAAGATGAGCTCAGATCCCAGCAGATCTCTATCAAACCACTCCATATCTTCCGACGATAGCCTCATCAGGCGCTCTGGCCAACCAACTGGAACTGTGGTCTCTGCAGCAGATCTTCTCTTAGGAAGGTGACTCTCAAACCACATACTCAACAAGGGTACACACAGATGAACATTCTTTCCTCTTCCCTTCTCATTCTTGTAATGCAGTGAGTGGTAGAGATCTCCGAGTAAAGTAGGTACAGGATTACCAGCGGCAAACAAGTAGAAGGCGTCGAAGTCCACAAACTCCGGTATATTGGGGAACAGAACTATGCCATAAATGCACAAAGCCAACACAGCATTGAAAGCAACCCAGCACCCGCTCTTGGCATACTCTTGGGCTTTACCAACTAAGAATTGGAGTGAGAAGCCTGGAACTCCACGGGAAACAGTAGTCACAAGTTCAGAAGCATCAATATGCAAGGCTTTTGCCAAATCCTCCGACTTGGGCTTGGCGTCATAATGAATGAATGGAACCTGGTTCTGCACGGGCAGCTCAACATACTCAGCGTATTCCTCCAGGGTTGGTCCCATAATAAAGTCAGAGAACGTAAAGCACCTCAAAGTAGGGTCGTAGAATTGCATCAAAGCATACAACCCATCTAACTCTACCTCTGTAGGTTTGCACACCAATCTCAGTAGTCTACCATAGCTCATCCGGAAGCTCCTACGAACACCCTCATCAGCAAGAGAGATCAACCCAAGTAGAGGAACAATATCAGGCGTAGGCAATTTGTAAGCAACCGTTCTCCTTAAGCTAGTCATGATCAAAACTCAGAAGTCTGGGCACTAGAACTAGGGAAATGCAAATGCACCTGCAGCACAGACACACGTTAGTGAAATGCAAATGGTAATGGATATGCAGGCAATGCAATGCAAGTAACATGCAACAGGGACCAAATCTGCAGCTGAATAGCCTAAACCCAATCAAGAAAGGTCTCAGATAGACCATCCAGAAGTCATCAAACCCTGGTCTCAGATGGACTTAAAATGACACTCCAACACTGGTCTCTGACAGACCTCAAACCATAACTCCAACCGGTCTCTGATAGACCTCAAATCACATCTCCCAATGGTCTCTGACAGACCTACTAACTCTCCAACTGGTCTCTGACAGACCTCAAAACACATCCCCAAATGGTCCCTGACAGACCTCATAACTCTCCATAAATAACCAGGATCTCTGATCAAGAAATAACCGGTATCTGAAGGTCTGGTTACCTGCATAACCCCAAATCCCCTCACAGGTGGGTGGCCCTATAACTGGCACAAGGTACGGCATCCTATGCGGTCGTCGGCGTCACAGACTTTCAGGGTTGATGATACGATTCCCAGAAGGAGTGGCATCATCAATTCCTGAAGAGGCCTCACTTAGCCAACTTCCAAATGATCGGTCCCCAGAGTCGACAATCCAACTAACCAGCCACCCACGCCAACCAAAGGAAGGGGCAGGAGGCCAACCAGAGGAACCTCGTCTGAGTGTAGATTTCATGGGACACCAAAGCAAGCAAAGCAAGCGGGCGCCCACTAATTTCTACTCTAATTCTAGGTGCACTCAAGCCCAGGTCCGGCTTATCTCTCAATATCAGAACACCCGTCACACCCCAGATACAGCAACAATAATCAATATATAAAGCTGAAAATACAAGGTTAGAAATATACAATAACTCCATACAAAATCCTCGACGGGAAAACAAGCGTTAGGATTGACTCTCTTAAGGGACGTTGGATCCCAAATGCATAAGAACCCTCGCAGTCCTTAGCAGCCAGGGGACGTTGGATCCCCAGCAGAGTCGCCAGCTGTCGCTACTGCGAAAATCGGCGCCGGCTGAACAGAAGAGTCGCCACCGTGCGTTATTTATCCCACGGGAGGGAAAGGAAACGCTCAGAGTAAACCTCGCACAACACGGGAAAGGTATGGTCGTCGCAACTAAAACCTGGGTTCGGGAGTCGGTTACGCAAGGGGAAGGTATTAGCACCCCTCACGTCCATCGTACTCGATGGGATCCACGCTTGTTTTCGGGTATGGATTGTTATTCTATCTACGCTAAAGGTCTGGGGTTAAAAGAAAAGAGAATGAAAATAAAATGACTCGGCAAAGTATCGCACTTTATGCCTACGTATTCCCGTCTGGAACGAGAAATCAGAGTCAACGTAGTTCGCCTACCTACGGGAAAGGAGGGGAAGGTTGCTCGCTAGGATATCGCATCCTATGCCTACGTACTTTCACACGGCATGAAAGATCAGAGCAAACGTAGTTCGGGCCACGTACGACACAAGTCTGTCTTGGTTGATTTTATTCCTTCTGAAAAAAGTTTTCTTGATTAGCGGTCCCGGCGGACAAAATGACGTCTTGATGAATTCACATTCTTTTACGGAAGAAGTGTCTTTTATTGTGTTTGAAATCTTTATGTGTTTTTCTGTTTGTTTTAAGATGAGAAGAGACAGAACTCTAACCTACGGTTGCAAAGGGAAACAAACTAACCTAATGTTATCATGCATGGGTTAAGACCTAGTGTCTATCATGCTCCTCTCTTGCACAGAGAGAAACAGAGATCCTACGGGATAGGCAGAAACAGAAACAATACCAGATATATACAGTAAAACAGTAAAATGCATGGATGCAACAGTACAAGCGAGGCAAGGGAGTCCCACTCAACCTCGAACCTAGAAAATAATAGGCAAAAGTGAACAGGCTTCACTTTCAACCCAGCAGGGTAAACAGCAAACAATACAGTCCAGAAAACCAATCAATACATCAGAAATGAAATACAACAGCAAAAGAAACAGCATCAGCAGCTCTGCATCACCATCTAGCTTCCAGTAACCTCCAATCAGCTACAGGCTTCAACAAGCATCAATATCCATCTTCATGGCCTTCAGGCAAGGGCTTTGATCATTAGTCTTCTATCTGCAATGGCTTTTCTTCAAGCTCAAACCTCCAGGATGAGGGATTAGTCACAAGAGTGAATTGGGTGTTAAGCAATCAGTTGACTACCAAAGGTGGTGAACAGACTGCTTCCAACACAAGAGACATTTTCTCTCAAGAGTTCTATCTCTTAGACACTATCACCAAGCCTTCCAAAGGAAGGGGGTGAGTGTCTTAGAGAGACTCTGAATCACAGAGAAGAATGGATGCAGACAAGGCAATCCATGTTTGAGAAACAAACTTTCTAACCTAGAGCTCTGCCTAGCTCCTAAACCCTAGTCTCCTCAGCATCTGCTAGCAAGAATCTCCTCCCCAACTCTGGCAGTTGATCTTCAATCTCTGGATCTCCAATGGTCTTCATCTCCTCAAGTCTTCAGCTTCCCCAAGTCCCCAAACAATCCCAATACCCAAGCAAGCAAGCAATAATCCCCAGAGGGCACACCACACCAGACAATCAGATATACAGACAGTATTAATAGCAGTAGGGGAATCCTGACTTTTTCTAAGGGATCTAATAACTACCCATAGCCCCTATAGTCCCATAACTAAACTAGTTAAATCCTAAGTCCTAAGGGAAATGAAATCAAACTTCCTAAGTCATCACCTAAAAAACCCTAATTTGTTCATGTTGTTCAAGCCTACATTAATCACCTAAAATTAATTCCTAAAAATGGGAACTAAATTGAATTTACAAGTTCAACATCTCATCTAAACAACCTAAAAAGAATGGATGAAAAATATGAAAGCATCTAATAGAACAAAAATTAATAAAATCATGCATGAAATGAAGCTACTTAAAATGACATTTATTTAGAAAATATGGAAAAAATATCAAATAAAAATAAAAATGAAATTTTATTTTTCTATAATTTTCTACACATTCTAATGAAAATGATGTAAAAAGAATGAATTAAAATGAATTTTTATGTATTTATTATGAATTTTTAAAATGAATGAAAAAGACATGAAAAGAAAATAATAAAAAGAATAGAGAAATAGCCAGGGGGGGTTCAATAAGCAACGCGCTCAGTTGATATTTCATTGGGCCAGGCAGTGGTGGGGTGTGCATAGCATGTTACTAAGGCCCAGAACCACTCAGCAATTATAATAACAAAGAAGAGGAATCAGGGGGTGAGAAAAGAAGGAGTTTCACGTTCAAAATCCTAATGGGCTCATTACTGGGGGTGGGGATAGCACATCACTCACTTAGGCCCGCCCGTTTCAATTAATGAAACGGTGCGTTTAGGGCACCAACACATCTCCCTCCAAATTCTGAATCAAATGAGAGCCCTTCGATTGCTCTCTGAGTCAAGGGTCCAACATGAAATGAACGCACACGATTTCGTCTTCCTCCTTTGATCATATGAGCTAGGGTTTCTGCCATGAAACCTCATGCAAGCACCAACTTCCATCCATCTGTTCTCACTCTACAATGCATGAATCAACACGATGCAAACATGAAAAACACTCAGAATCTCTCCCTCTACAAGCCTATGGTCTTGGATTGCTTTGAAACTCAACAAATCAACAAACCCGATCGAGACAAGTTCTGGTCACCATGGAAACACTCTGCAACTCACCAACACAATTCTCCATCAAACCTAGACTAATCTAATCTATAACTAATGGTTATCATTCTGATCTATCAAGCTAAGATTATGATGCATTCTACTACAAGTTCCAAGCCCTAACAGTTTTTACAACCTGCTAACAAACATCACCAAACCACTCCAAACTCAACCTAATTGCTCTACTAACATCCTACATTATATCTAAACTAATAAAATCATGCTAACCTAATTGAATCAAGCTGTGGCAGAGAAAATGCACCTGGTGTGAAAGCTTGTGGATGATGATGAAATTCGTGGATCTGAGACTTGTGAGGCTTGGATCCTGATCTACAATTGCTCTACTTGCTTCTGTTTGCAACACTTGAATGAATCTTGGCTTGAATTGTGCTATCAACTTGAAATTGCAATTTTGATGTTGATGATGGAAGTGCTCGAAAATGGATTGATCACACCTTGTTCTTGATTGAATTCTGATCTATGATGATGAATCAGTATAATGAAGTTGATTTTGATGATGATTGGTGAAGAATTTGAGGAATTGAAGTGAAAATTCAATGAGAAAGAATGAGAGAATTTGGGAAATTCTTGGTGAAAAATGAGTCCAACCCTTGATCAATCTTCATTTCATGAATATATAGGGCTCACATGAACATTCTAGATCCATCTTGCACATTCCCTTGCCTTCCAACTTTGATTCATTTTGGCTATGTTTCTTAAAATGCAAGTAACCAAGGATAACTTTGAAATCTTCCACTAAACTCAAAAAAGTGTTTGAACCATTGTCTTTAGAATGTCTTTTCCATTCAAAATCATATATTGGAAGTCTCCATTTGGACTTATAAATCTCCCAAACCATTTTCCACTTTGACTTTATTCAAATTATAAGCCATTTTAGTTCAAATTTGGACCAATCATGCAACTTCATGTTATGAGCTTTTCCAACAATTTGTGACCTTCTTTCTAGACTTAAAATCCCATTTGGAGCAAGTTTGATGTTGTAAGTTTTTCCATTTGAGGCCTCCTTGTATGAGTTTTGGACATAGGTTAAAATGACCTGTAATTCACAAATGCCCAAAATACCCTTTGCTTGCCAAGACCATAAGTTGAGTTACACACATCATATGAAGGCATGCTATACCATTCTAGAAATCTAAGACAATGAGGAACAATTCTTATGTTGACCAAGAACTCATTTGAAATCTCCTTGAGGGGTAAAAATTGCTTGGAAGTCAAGTCACTTTCACAGACAAAATTTCAGATACCTCAGATGACCTGTAACTTGCAAGGACCATAACTTGAGTTCTATAAATCTCCTTGATGTCTTCCACCACTCAAATTAAAGGTCTTGAGATCCTCTACAAGTTTCATGTTGGCCAAGAAGCCATTTGAAGCTAGCATTTTGACTTATCTTGCTTGGAAATTTGACCTAAACTAGGGGATTTTACACAGAAACCCTAATTTAGAAACTCCTTTTCTCCTTGATTTCTCTTGATTTCTTCTTAGCATATCTCCATATCCTTCTTTATATATCCAATGATGAACCCCCCATCTCTCCACTAGACTTGAATGCCCCTTAAGTCAGTCAATTGACCTAGGGTTGACCTAGGGTTGACCCAGATGAAACCCTAGTTGACTGTCTTCAACTGTAGCTCTTGTGCTCTCATCAATGACTTGTCTCCTTCTCCAAATGACTTTCTAAGTCTTTCATAATGTCTAGATACTCTCCATGCCTTCAACTCACAGCTCACAACCCTCTTGTTGACCCTCAGATACCCTCAGCTAGGAGATGGACTCAAGGCTTGATCTGCTGAACTCTTTGCTTTCAAATTCTTTCCTGATGACTTGAATGAGATTGAATTGGGATAATAACCTCTTGATAGGCTTCTAGAGATGAGAATAATGATTGGCCCCCCTGTTGCATGACTTGCTATGCTTATGCTATGCAGATGATTAGTCTATGTACATAACTCTATATGCAAATGCTAATGATAATGGAACATAAACCAAGTGAATAAGGTTGGGCAAATTTTAGGGTGCAACAGCTGCCCCTATTCAAGCGACTTGGACCCGATTGGGTGAAGAGCCCGGAGCCTTCAGACATTCGCGGTACGAGACGGTTGAATACTAGTGAAACCAGAAATTTGCCAACCACAAAACTAAATTGCGCTCCTGCTTGGGGAACGACATTCATCAGCTGAATCTGACTATTACAGTAACCCACTGATCTCGTGCGACTGTGCTGGGGATTGTCTTCATCGTTCTGAAGAGGATTCTGTCATAACAGATTGCTTGCTTGTCCACGTTAGGACTCTGTCCGTCATCAATACGAAGAAATCTCAACTAAAACCTGTCCACGTTAGGACTCCACTTGCTGTTAACCCAGAAAAATCTCGGCAACTCCGCTGGGGATAATTCGTCTGCATTTCCATAAACTGAATCGTCCACGTTAGGAATAAAACTCTTCCACGTTAGGAGTAACATCTATCCACGTTAGGAATAACATCGTCCACGTTAGGAGTAACACCTGTCCACGTTAGGAATCATCTCTTCTGCGTCTGTCCACGTCAGGACTAACCCTTTCATCTTTCCACGTCAGGAAGCCATCCTCCTTCCACATAAGGAGAACTATATCAATCTGTCCACGTAAGGACTCCAATACCACTTGACATGTCCGCGTCAGGATTCCAATTTTTCCACGTAAGGAATTCAACTTTTCTTGAACCTGTCCACGTAAGGACTAAATTCTCCACGTAAGGGGTACATCATTCTTCCACGTCAGGAATCTTGAATCTATCCACGTAAGGACCCCAATTTTTCCACGTTAGGAGTAAATCTTCTTCTTCCACGTTAGGAATAACTCCTTGATCTGTCCGCGTCAGGACTAAACTCTTCCACGTCAGGAATAATCCATTTCTTTCCACGTCAGGAATTAATCTTGATATGTCCGCGTGAGGACTCAATCCTTCCACGTAAGGAATAAACTCGTCTTTCCACGTAAGGAAACCCTTTTTCCTCCACGTAAGGGATGCTCTTGATATGTCCACGTAAGGACTCTGATCTTTCCACGTAAGGAATACCAACTTCTTTCCATGTCAGGAAACATTGTCTTCCGATTTGTCCGCGTCAGGACTCATTTTTCCACGTAAGGAATGCCATCTTAATCTGTCCACGTAAGGACTCCACTCTTTCCGTGTTAGGAATCACCTCTTTTGATATGTCCGCGTAAGGACTACATCGGCCACGTTAGGACCCATTTCTCCACGTTAGGAATAACAATTTCTTTGATTTATCCACGTCAGGACACTGATCTAGTCTTGATTTGTCCACGTTAGGACTCAGGCGTCTTCGACCCGCTGAGGAAATAAGACTTGTCCACGTAAGGACTCACACACTGGCCTGATCTGTCCACGTCAGGACACCAACACAAAGAGTAATCACTTTCGTCAACGTCATGACCTTCCATTCCACTAATTTCGAGAACTCGAATCTGCCCACGTTGGGACTAACACACCTCACCAATCCAGGGAAATAAACCTGTCCACGTTAGGACGCCCACTTCTGAAGAAATCCCGTCAATCCAGGAGTAAATTGTCCGCGTCAGGACTTAGTTCTCCAATGATCCTCACCCACAAACTTCTTAGCACTGACGTGACAGCGACTTTGAGACGGACTCTACTGGGGATGTCTGGAAACCAAACTATCGGACGCCTGTTCTGATAACCGGCGGTGGCCTCTGAAATTCTGATTCATGGAACCCTTGATGACAACTGATTATGCCTGGGAACCAAGAGAAACTTATCCTGGCAACTCTGGCGGGGAAAATAAGAGACATTTGCATAAATGACTCTGTCAGAGACAAAGAGAATCTCATCATGCTAACTCTGTGGGGGAATACTGCCGAAACTGACATTATCATTGGATGTCTCATGCCGAGATCTTGAATGTTTGGTTGTTTATTTGAGCGAGAGTTCTCTCCCCCTGAACTGCTAGAGTACAGAAATTGCTTCAGCAAAATAAATGCTGGAAGGATAATGCCGACTCCGCCGGGGATAGCCAGATGCTACAGAATTATTCCAGCAAAATAAATGCTGGAAGGGTGCAGTCGACCTTGCTGGGAAATTGGGAACTCAAGCCAAACACCTTATTGAGGTAACCCCCTGCTGGGGAATATAACCTTGCTGGGGAATAGCAGATGCGCATAGTATGATCGGACTTTCTGCTGGAACGTGAACTGATATCACCAGTATCTCTGACAAAATAAATGACTGGACCCACCATCAACTCTGCTTGGGAGAGTCTTAATCTTCGAGTTCCACTGGAAGGAATGAAAACACTTGCAAAGAGAATTCCGCTGGGGATGAGATGATTCTCTTGGGGAAAATTAACTGACTCCACTGGGGGAGAGTGCATGACCCTGCGGGGAAAAATGAACCTGTCTGAATACAGCCTTATGATCTTAGAATCGCCAAACTCTGCTGAGGACGAATAACTTTTCTGCTCCCTTTGGGGTAAGCTACGGCTAGCTGGGGAATTCTATCCTTCTTCAGGAAGAACACGCATGACCTACATGGGGATCAAGTCTTTCGTTATCGCGATCTTTTGATCATCCTCCTCGTATGGTTATGAAACCTGCAACAACACAAACAAGACACGACAAGCCTATGCAATCAAATCAATTCAAGTTAGTGACGTTACACTCAGTTAATTCAAAGCTTTAATGATTGTTGGCAAGGGCCAGTGATGTTATACTCATGCTAGCTTCGCTAAACTTAGGCGTTTTATCATGCACAAAACAGTAAAGAACCAGCATCAAGTACTGAATAACATATTTTATTGATCGGGCCCCTGAATGGGCGGAGTTTTTGTACACGGAATGTAACTCCTGAAAAGAGGAAGCTACGCAAAGCAAATACATAAGTATGCACAAGAAACATGAATATTTTGAAAAATTAAATCTTGTACACATGTCGGCAACGGGATGCAGATGAACACCACGAACTGATCCTCCCATGACCCGTCCGACTCTAATGCTTTCCCGATATCCCCACTCCTGAAGAGATTGTATCCGATAACTGACTCCTCAAACATATTCTCCCGCATTGATGCTCATTGAATTCGGACCGCAGTCATTTGCCTTTCAAATCCCTAACTTTTGCGTGAACCGCCCTTTACGGGTTTTCAGTTCACCGGGATACCCCTTTTTGCCGAAGTCGCCCAGTGTAGGTTTTCAACTTCGCGGGTGTACATTTTTTCAATTTTATCCCTAACTTTTGCCCGAACCTTTCATCCTGTTTTTGGTTCGCCAGGATGCCCCATTTTTGCCTGGACTCTCTTTTTTTGTCCAGCGGGTCTACTTTAAGCAAAGTATTTTTTAACTGCGTCCGAATTCACAGGTGACGCAAAGTCTTCTCCGTCCATGGTGGACAACAACAACGCTCCTCCTGAAAAGACCTTTCTGACAACGTATGGCCCTTCGTAGTTGGGGGTCCACTTGCCCCTGTGATCTGCCTGCGGCGGGAGAATCTTTTTCAGCACAAGGTCGCCCGTCTGAAAGCTTCGCGGAAATATCTTCTTGTCGTACGCTTTCTTCATTCGTCTTTGGTACAAACGACCGTATGCTAGAGAAGCTAGCCTCTTCTCATCCATTAAGCTCAGTTGATTCAATCTATTTGTTACCCATTCTGCCTCATCCAGCTGAACGTCTCGCAATACCCTCAGAGAAGGGATCTCAACTTCCAATGGTAATACCGCTTCCATTCCGTATACCAACGAGAACGGAGTTGCCCCGGTTGATGTGCGTACCGTCGTACGATAACCGTGCAAAGCGAAAGGTAGCATTTCATGCCAATCCTTATAGGTCACCACCATTTTCTGCACAATTTTCTTGATATTCTTATTGGCCGCTTCGACAGCGCCATTCATCTTGGGTCGGTAAGGGGAGGAGTTGTGATGTTCGATCTTGAAATTCTGACAGAGCTCCTTCATCATTTTGTTGTTCAGATTTGAACCATTGTCCGTGATTATCCGCTCGGGAATCCCATATCGGCAAATGATATCTCTCTTGATGAATCTAGCCACCACCTGCTTCGTTACATTCGCGTAAGACGCCGCTTCCACCCACTTGGTGAAATAATCGATTGCTACTAGGATGAACCGATGCCCGTTAGAAGCCGTCGGCTCAATCTTTCCAATCATATCGATTCCCCACATCGAGAATGGCCATGGAGATGACATCACATTTAGAGGATTCGGAGGCACGTGTATCTTGTCAGCATAGATTTGGCACTTGTGGCACTTTCTTGCAAACTTGAAACAATCAGTTTCCATGGTCAGCCAAAAATAACCTGCCCTCAGCAGCTTTCTCGTCATAGCATGCCCACCAGCATGCGTACCAAAGGCACCTTCGTGAATTTCCTCCATGAGAAGCTTTGCCTCTTTCTCGTCTACACAACGCAACAACACCAAATCGTGGTTTCTTCTGTATAAGACGCCATCCGGGTTCAAATAGAAATTACCCGCTAATCTCCTGAGAGTCTTCTGATCTTGACTGGATGCCCCAGCCGGATACTCTTTATTCTTCAGGAAATTAAGGATATCGAAATACCACGGTTTGTCGTCAGATGCTTCATCGATAGCAAATACATAAGCTGGCCTGTCCAACCGAGAGATAGTGATTTGGGGAGCTTCGTTCCAGAAGTTGACCTTGTACATGGAAGACAAAGTGGCAAGGGCGTCAGCCATTTGATTTTCTGCCCGCGGCACGTGATGCAATTCAACTTTGTCGAAGAAAGGCAACAATCTCCTTGCATAATTCATATAATGCATCAAATTAGGCTGCCGTGTCTCCCATTCCCCTTTGATCTGATTCACCACCAGAGCTGAGTCTCCGTATACGTCTAGATGTTTGATTCGCAAATCAATGGCTTCTTCAAGCCCCATTATACAAGCTTCGTATTCGGCCTCATTGTTGGTAACGGCAAAGGTCAATCGGGCAGTAAACGGGATATGCGACCCGTGTGGCGTGGTGATGATTGCCCCTATCCCGCTACCGTAAGCATTCACAGCTCCGTCAAATATCATCTTCCACTTGGACCCCAACTCTGGTCCCTCGTCTGGCAACGGCTCTTCGCAATCTTTCATCTTTAGGTACATGATATCCTCGTCAGGAAAATCAAACCTCATCGATTGGTACTCTTCAATAGGCTGCTCCGCCAGATACTCAGACAGCACACTCCCCTTTATAGCCTTTTGCGAGACGTATTGAATGTCATATTCAGTCAAGACCATCTGCCACCGGGCAATTCTTCCTGACAACGCCTGCTTTTCGAATATATATTTGATAGGATCCATCTTCGAGATGAGCATGGTTGTATGATTCAGCATGTACTGCCTCAAACGCTTGGCGGCCCAGGCTAGCGCGCAACAAGTTTTCTCCAGCATTGAGTATCGAGATTCACAATCTGTAAATTTCTTACTCAAGTAATAGATCGCATGCTCTTTTCTCCCTGTCTCGTCGTGTTGACCGAGAACACAACCCATGCTTCCCTCAAGAACCGTCAAATACATTATCAAGGGTCTCCCTGCCACCGGGGGTATCAAAATAGGAGGCTCCTGCAGATACTTCTTTATTTTATCGAACGCCTTTTGACAATTTTCGTTCCACGTTACAGCTTGATCTTTCTTCAACAGCTTGAATAATGGTTCACACGTGGCCGTTAGGTGAGATATGAACCGGGCAATGTAGTTCAATCTCCCTAAAAACCCGCGCACCTCTTTCTCTGTTTTAGGCGTCGGCATTTCTTGAATCGCTTTTATTTTAGCAGGATCGACCTCTATTCCTCTTTCGCTTACGATAAACCCCAGCAGTTTACCCGATCTCACCCCAAAGGTGCATTTATTAGGGTTCAGCCTCAGTCTGAACTTCCTAAGTCTTTTAAACAACTTCAGCAGATTTACCAGATGCTCTTCCTCCGTCTGGGATTTGGCAATCATATCGTCAACATAAACTTCGATCTCTTTATGCATCATGTCATGGAAAAGAGTCGTCATCGCACGCTGATATGTTGCCCCAGCATTTTTCAAACCAAAGGGCATCACTTTGTAGCAAAATGTTCCCCAAGGCGTTATGAAAGTAGTCTTCTCCATATCCTCTGGCGCCATTTTAATTTGATTATAGCCTGAAAAGCCATCCATGAAGGAGAATACAGAGTACTGAGCAGTATTATCAACTAACACGTCAATGTGAGGAAGTGGAAAATCGTCTTTTGGGCTTGCTTTATTCAAATCTCTATAATCCACGCACATTCGAACCTTGCCATCTTTCTTTGGCACTGGTACGATGTTGGCAACCCATGAAGGATACTTCGTCACAGCCAGGAAACCAGCGTCCCACTGTTTCTGCACCTCCTCTTTGATCTTCATTGCCATATCTGGTCGTGTTCTGCGAAGTTTTTGTTTGACTGGCGGGCAATCTTCTTTCAATGGCAGACGATGTACGACCATATCTGTGTCGAGCCCTGGCATATCTTCATATGACCAAGCGAATACATCATTATACTCTTGGAGCATCTCAACCAGTTTTCGCTTGATATCACCCTGCAATGCGGCTCCGATACGAATATTCTTCTCAACCCCTTCCGACCCCAAATTGATAATTTCGATGACCTCGTCGTGAGGCAGAATGGCTCTCTCCTCTTGCTTCACTAACCAAGACAGTTCTCCAGGAACGTCGCTATCTTCAACAACCTCTTCTTCGGTCTGGAATACCGGGTGCTCGAAGTCGGGACGAGTCATAGGTGGTTCAAGGATGTCATCTGAAAATGTTATCCTGCAAAAGGAATGGTTAAGTGCTTCAAAATGCGTATAAAGCGAATAACCATGTTGCCATTTTATTGAAAAGTACAAAACAAGAAAGACAGGGATTACGGTATTTGCACATGAAAAAACGCCATTTATTTAATGATTAACACGCAATGTTTATAACAACACAGCCCTAAGCAAATCCTGATGCCCCGGGCAAGACATCAGATTATTCAACAATTAATAAAGCAAAGCATTACTGTTTAAAGGTCACAGGAACAAGCTCCTGAATAGACCAGTTGCACAGTCCTTGTCCTGGCGTGCTTGGCTGAATCCAGGCATCCATATCACAGTCGCTGTCTCCTTCATCAGACTCTGAAGCAGCATTGACAGTTTCATGACATACTCCACTGGCAGAGATGGTGATTGACTTTCTGAAATGGGGGGCCCCCACGGAAGGAGTTGATGACGACGGTCGGTACCCCAGTCCGAACCGGTCCATCTTCACAGGAATGTCCAGCACCTTGCCCCAGCCCTTGGCTTCTCCTGCTTCCACTAGAGCTTGAGCTTCTTTATACGATGAGACAGCTATCTCTGGCACTTTGCTCGGCCCGGGACCTTTGTCCTTGATGCGCAAACCTTCGAATGCCTGGCATGGTGTCTCGTGGATCTCCCCGTCGACTTCCACATATTTAAACGATGATAGATGGCTGACCAGGATGTCTTCTTCTCCGCACACGGTGACTACGCTGTCTCTGACCATATATTTTAACTTCTGATGTAGGGTGGACGTGACTGCCCCCGCTCCATGAATCCAGGGTCTTCCAAGCAAGCAGCTGTACGCAGGCTGTATATCCATGATATAAAACTCCGTTGCAAACACTTCCGGCCCCACTTGCAGAGGCAAGGTAATCGATCCGAAGACTGTTCTCCGCGTGCCGTCAAATGCTCTGACTACCAAATCACTGGGTGTACACAAAATTCCTCGAACATCCAGCTTCATCATCGCCTTCTTGGGCAGCACATTCAAAGATGATCCGGTGTCAACCAATACGTGCGACATCACCGATCCTCTACACTCAACAGATACGTGTAATGCCATATTATGATTTCTCCCCTTCGGAGTCAAGTCAAAATCGGTAAAGCCCAAGCTGTGGCCTGCATTCACATGTGCCAGCACTCCTTCTAGCTGAATTACGGAGACGTCCTGGGGTACAAAAGAAGTGTCCAGGACTTTCAGCAAAGCATTTCTGTGAGCTTCCGAACACAACAGCAATGACAGGATAGATATTTTGGACGGTGTCTGCTGCAGATGCTCCACAATCTTATAATCACTTTTCCTAATCAAGCGCATGAATTCTTCTACATCCTTCGATGCTGCTTCTTTTTCATTTGCTTGTACCGGACCATTTTCAACCACTTTCCATTTTCCTTTCGCTAGTCTCTCCGCCTCCACTTCAGGAGATATAAAGATCCTGCCGCTCCTCGTCATGCCTCCTGAACCAACAACATTATCCACAATCTCTGCTGACTGCTTGTTAACATCAATCTTTATCCCGTCACAATACACCTCTAGCCCATATGACCATGGGACTGCTTTCGTGTTCTCGTACGGGATTGGCCCGGCCTTAGTTATGGTAATCGGTGGTCGCTGAGCTGGTGCTGCAATAGTGATCGTCTTCCGAGGAATCGTCTTTGTGGCCACATCACTCCGATTATCCACTACTGCCCCTGCAGGCTCGTCAGTTGCCGCTCGATCAAACTGCAATATACCTTCATCAATTAAGGCCTGAATGCCTTTCTTCAAATCCTCACACCCCCCAGGTAGGGTCCAACAATCTAAGCAGTACTCGTTACATCCTGGGTAGACACCTCCTTGTAACAGTCGGCTCTTTATCTCGCTCAGCGGCGTCTTCAAATCTTCAACATTCATAATCAGATTCAGACCTTCCTCAATCAGAACGGCGTTTGCCCCATGATTAGGCATGGGTTTCTGGACTATATTCGGACCGGCCGTTCCGAAGTTGATAGTCTTGTTGTCTAAAAGATCCTGCACAACGTGCTTAAAAGCATGACAACCTTCTATATCGTGACCCGGGGCCCCAGAATGAAACTCGCAGTGCCTGTTTGCATCATAGCCGAACGGGGGAGCTCCCGTTATTGGTGCCAGAGTTCTTTTCTCTACCAGATTCAATCCCAACAATGTCTGCAATAAATCAGCATAGGTAGAGGGAGGCTTCTCAAACATTCTTCTCGGTTTATTACCCTGGAATCTTCGCTGAGCCTGCTGTGCCCCCTGCTGAGGCTGCTGCTGCTGTGGCATTGGTTGCTGCTGAACCGGTTGTTGTTGCTGGAGTGGTTGTTGTTGATATGGGATAGTAACACTCGACACCTGCTGCGGCTGACGATATTGACCTCTTCCCCTGCCTCGGCCTCGGCCTCGGCCTCCAAATACCGCGCTTGCCTCGCCCTGACGGCGCCCACCATAAGCTTTCCTATTACTGCCAGATGCAGTTGATTCCTCGACTTGGAACTTTCCTTGCTTAATATTACGTTCAATCTTTTCCCCCATCAGAATCAGGTCTGAAAAACTGGCCAGAGACGTATGAAACAGCATATCATGAAACAGCCCTGTGAATGTGCCGACAAACATATCATTCATTTCCTTATCTTCCACCGGAGGACGGACCCTGGCAGCCATATCGCGCCACCTTTGCGCGTACTCTTTAAAACTCTCCCCCTTCTTCTGCGAAAGCCCGGCCAACTGGACCCGATTAGGTGCCAGGTCGCTGTTATACTTGTAATGGGCTACGAACGCCTCCGCTAATTGCTTCCATGTCTTGATATCAGTTGGCTCCAACCCCATGTACCACTCTAGGGAAGGGCCCGATAGACTATCCTGAAAGAAATGCATTAGCATTCTTTCATCAGTTGAGTATGCAGACATCTTTCTGTAATAAGCTCGTACATGCACTTTCGGACATGTGTCTCCTTTGTACTTGTCGAACGCAGGAGCTTTGAATTTAATTGGCACCCTCAAGCCAGGTACCAAGCCCATTGTTGCCATGTCCAATCCCACAGCACTTTGATTTAGGACTCCCTTCATCTGCTCTTCCAGCATTCTAATCTTTTGGGAATCATCCATCGGCCCTTCAAAACCTCCTCCGGAGAAGGCGTCTTCCTGCTGATCCTCTTGCCACAGACCGTTTCCAGCTCCGTACCCATCATATCCATTATTACGTCCAGCTCTGATCTGATTCATCCCCGGACCTCGGCCTCTGTTGCCGTACCCTTGAACACCTCCAGCAGGACCAAAAGCCATAAATCCAGTACCGTTTCCGTTTCCAAAGCCTCCGTAACCCTGATTGACCATACCATAACCATCTTGCCCAAAGCCTTGAGCATTAAAGCCATACTTGCCAGTGTTATCGAATCCCTGATCGTTGAATCCGAACCCAGTATTGACAAAGCCATTGCCTCCTAGATTATCTCCCAAATTGACATCACCCAGCCCAGCATTATGGACAGCAGTTTCATTCCCTACTCCGACGTTACCATTCACAGCAGCGGTAGCGTTGTTGACATTAGCAGCAGGTATATTGACTACGGGCGGAGCCACTGGCGTGGGAGTACCGTCTCCATGAGCAGTATCAACCCGGACAGACTGATGATCTTCATTACCATGACCAGCGTTTCGAGCCAACAGAGGCTGGACCATGGCCTGCAAATTCTCTTGCCCTTTTGCTATAGCTTCCATGGTTTGCATGAAGAGAGCGAGCTTCTCGCGCACATCCTGCATCTCGTTCTGCATTTGGTCCATGACTTTCCGACAATTGGAGCGTGTAGAATAGCGGTGCGAATGCTGATCTGCAATCCTGTTAAGTACCTGAATCAAAGCAGGAAATAAGACACCATCCAAGGATTACCTGTAATGCAATATGAGTATGAATGCAATGCAATGTGTCTGTGCATTAGGGAAGTTCATTCCCCCAGTTCTAGTACGAAGGTGCCGGTGCAGTGACAGTGCTGACAATAGGAATATCGGAGCTGAATCATAGAAAGCCTCATATATTGCAGGGAAAATCAATAAGCCCAGGGTACAATATCGCTGAGAGTACAAAGAAGGCATGACCTCAACCAACAATCCTGGCGATGGTCAGCACTATGCAAATAAAGCATACAAGTTACTACATGAAATGATCAAACCCTCCCAAAAATCTGGTACTCCTCTATCAGCTTCTTGGTCTCCGGATGACTTGGTCGATCAAGCAGCCCTTCAACAAGCTGGTTTCTCCTCTTAAGGACACGGCGTACGTCTTCAGCAGTTTCTTCCCATGTTGCTTCCCCGAAGCAATCTTCTAACTTTCGCTTCTGAGACACTGCTTCATCTCTGGATTTGATTGCCTTGTTCAGTGCATGCTGGACACTATACCGGGTCATCACTTCCTCCTCGCACTTCTTGATGCTAGACTTCAACTTCTCTTCGAGGTCGGAAATTTGCTGCTTCAGCTTATCTTCCCTCTTCTTGTTATTGGTGAGCGTAGCATTCCAAGTCTTATTGCAAGAGGAGATCTCTCGGTGTGCTGCGTCGAGCGCCTTCTTTTTGGCTTCCAGCATGTCATGGGAGCTTCTGAACTCTTGCCCCAGACGTTCACGCTTCTTCTTTTCCTCAGTCAACTCAGCCCCTAACCTGTTTACTAGCTCAATCTGTTGTTGGAAAGCATATACGGCCTTGTTTTTCTCACTGCGTGCCTGGGCTAACTCTTGCTCTAACCCTTCGTTAATCTTCATCAAGGCTTCTTTTTCTCTCACAACTTGTTCATAGACTTCCCTAGAAACAGTAGTTGGCTCTGCTACCGGAACGGGAACAAGAATTGGTGCATCTGGAAACGGCATCTTCAACTGACTAGCCCTCTCCTGAATCCAAACTCTATAAGGTGCATAGGCCTGACAGTCATTCTTTCCTAACAACGGCTTCCCTTTGCGGTTAATACGCGTCCAGGCATGTTGCAACTTGGCCAATAATTATCCCTTCAAATCGCCCGTGAAGTACAGAGATTCCTGTACTTCTTCCTCCTGAGGTGGATTCTTCAGTGCATATCCGAACTGGCGAATGAATAGAGAAGGGTTGTAATTGATACACCCTTTTCTTCCTATCAACGGCACATTATGGTACCCAGAACAACTGAAGATGAGCTCAGATCCCAGCAGATCTCTATCAAACCACTCCATATCTTCCGACGATAGCCTCATCAGGCGCTCTGGCCAACCAACTGGAACTGTGGTCTCTGCAGCAGATCTTCTCTTAGGAAGGTGACTCTCAAACCACATACTCAACAAGGGTACACACAGATGAACATTCTTTCCTCTTCCCTTCTCATTCTTGTAATGCAGTGAGTGGTAGAGATCTCCGAGTAAAGTAGGTACAGGATTACCAGCGGCAAACAAGTAGAAGGCGTCGAAGTCCACAAACTCCGGTATATTGGGGAACAGAACTATGCCATAAATGCACAAAGCCAACACAGCATTGAAAGCAACCCAGCACCCGCTCTTGGCATACTCTTGGGCTTTACCAACTAAGAATTGGAGTGAGAAGCCTGGAACTCCACGGGAAACAGTAGTCACAAGTTCAGAAGCATCAATATGCAAGGCTTTTGCCAAATCCTCCGACTTGGGCTTGGCGTCATAATGAATGAATGGAACCTGGTTCTGCACGGGCAGCTCAACATACTCAGCGTATTCCTCCAGGGTTGGTCCCATAATAAAGTCAGAGAACGTAAAGCACCTCAAAGCAGGGTCGTAGAATTGCATCAAAGCATACAGCCCATCTAACTCTACCTCTGTAGGTTTGCACACCAATCTCAGTAGTCTACCATAGCTCATCCGGAAGCTCCTACGAACACCCTCATCAGCAAGAGAGATCAACCCAAGTAGAGGAACAATATCAGGCGTAGGCAATTTGTAAGCAACCGTTCTCCTTAAGCTAGTCATGATCAAAACTCAGAAGTCTGGGCACTAGAACTAGGGAAATGCAAATGCACCTGCAGCACAGACACACGTTAGTGAAATGCAAATGGTAATGGATATGCAGGCAATGCAATGCAAGTAACATGCAACAGGGACCAAATCTGCAGCTGAATAGCCTAAACCCAATCAAGAAAGGTCTCAGATAGACCATCCAGAAGTCATCAAACCCTGGTCTCAGATGGACCTAAAATGACACTCCAACACTGGTCTCTGACAGACCTCAAACCATAACTCCAACCGGTCTCTGATAGACCTCAAATCACATCTCCCAATGGTCTCTGACAGACCTACTAACTCTCCAACTGGTCTCTGACAGACCTCAAAACACATCCCCAAATGGTCCCTGACAGACCTCATAACTCTCCATAAATAACCAGGATCTCTGATCAAGAAATAACCGGTATCTGAAGGTCTGGTTACCTGCATAACCCCAAATCCCCTCACAGGTGGGTGGCCCTATAACTGGCACAAGGTACGGCATCCTATGCGGTCGTCGGCGTCACAGACTTTCAGGGTTGATGATACGATTCCCAGAAGGAGTGGCATCATCAATTCCTGAAGAGGCCTCACTTAGCCAACTTCCAAATGATCGGTCCCCAGAGTCGACAATCCAACTAACCAGCCACCCACGCCAACCAAAGGAAGGGGCAGGAGGCCAACCAGAGGAACCTCGTCTGAGTGTAGATTTCATGGGACACCAAAGCAAGCAAAGCAAGCGGGCGCCCACTAATTTCTACTCTAATTCTAGGTGCACTCAAGCCCAGGTCCGGCTTATCTCTCAATATCAGAACACCCGTCACACCCCAGATACAGCAACAATAATCAATATATAAAGCTGAAAATACAAGGTTAGAAATATACAATAACTCCATACAAAATCCTCGACGGGAAAACAAGCGTTAGGATTGACTCTCTTAAGGGACGTTGGATCCCAAATGCATAAGAACCCTCGCAGTCCTTAGCAGCCAGGGGACGTTGGATCCCCAGCAGAGTCGCCAGCTGTCGCTACTGCGAAAATCGGCGCCGGCTGAACAGAAGAGTCGCCACCGTGCGTTATTTATCCCACGGGAGGGAAAGGAAACGCTCAGAGTAAACCTCGCACAACACGGGAAAGGTATGGTCGTCGCAACCAAAACCTGGGTTCGGGAGTCGGTTACGCAAGGGGAAGGTATTAGCACCCCTCACGTCCATCGTACTCGATGGGATCCACGCTTGTTTTCGGGTATGGATTGTTATTCTATCTACGCTAAAGGTCTGGGGTTAAAAGAAAAGAGAATGAAAATAAAATGACTCGGCAAAGTATCGCACTTTATGCCTACGTATTCCCGTCTGGAACGAGAAATCAGAGTCAACGTAGTTCGCCTACCTACGGGAAAGGAGGGGAAGGTTGCTCGCTAGGATATCGCATCCTATGCCTACGTACTTTCACACGGCATGAAAGATCAGAGCAAACGTAGTTCGGGCCACGTACGACACAAGTCTGTCTTGGTTGATTTTATTCCTTCTGAAAAAAGTTTTCTTGATTAGCGGTCCCGGCGGACAAAATGACGTCTTGATGAATTCACATTCTTTTACGGAAGAAGTGTCTTTTATTGTGTTTGAAATCTTTATGTGTTTTTCTGTTTGTTTTAAGATGAGAAGAGACAGAACTCTAACCTACGGTTGCGAAGGGAAACAAACTAACCTAATGTTATCATGCATGGGTTAAGACCTAGTGTCTATCATGCTCCTCTCTTGCACAGAGAGAAACAGAGATCCTACGGGATAGGCAGAAACAGAAACAATACCAGATATATACAGTAAAACAGTAAAATGCATGGATGCAACAGTACAAGCGAGGCAAGGGAGTCCCACTCAACCTCGAACCTAGAAAATAATAGGCAAAAGTGAACAGGCTTCACTTTCAACCCAGCAGGGTAAACAGCAAACAATACAGTCCAGAAAACCAATCAATACATCAGAAATGAAATACAACAGCAAAAGAAACAGCATCAGCAGCTCTGCATCACCATCTAGCTTCCAGTAACCTCCAATCAGCTACAGGCTTCAACAAGCATCAATATCCATCTTCATGGCCTTCAGGCAAGGGCTTTGATCATTAGTCTTCTATCTGCAATGGCTTTTCTTCAAGCTCAAACCTCCAGGATGAGGGATTAGTCACAAGAGTGAATTGGGTGTTAAGCAATCAGTTGACTACCAAAGGTGGTGAACAGACTGCTTCCAACACAAGAGACATTTTCTCTCAAGAGTTCTATCTCTTAGACACTATCACCAAGCCTTCCAAAGGAAGGGGGTGAGTGTCTTAGAGAGACTCTGAATCACAGAGAAGAATGGATGCAGACAAGGCAATCCATGTTTGAGAAACAAAGTTTCTAACCTAGAGCTCTGCCTAGCTCCTAAACCCTAGTCTCCTCAGCATCTGCTAGCAAGAATCTCCTCCCCAACTCTGGCAGTTGATCTTCAATCTCTGGATCTCCAATGGTCTTCATCTCCTCAAGTCTTCAGCTTCCCCAAGTCCCCAAACAATCCCAATACCCAAGCAAGCAAGCAATAATCCCCAGAGGGCACACCACACCAGACAATCAGATATACAGACAGTATTAATAGCAGTAGGGGAATCCTGACTTTTTCTAAGGGATCTAATAACTACCCATAGCCCCTATAGTCCCATAACTAAACTAGTTAAATCCTAAGTCCTAAGGGAAATGAAATCAAACTTCCTAAGTCATCACCTAAAAAACCCTAATTTGTTCATGTTGTTCAAGCCTACATTAATCACCTAAAATTAATTCCTAAAAATGGGAACTAAATTGAATTTACAAGTTCAACATCTCATCTAAACAACCTAAAAAGAATGGATGAAAAATATGAAAGCATCTAATAGAACAAAAATTAATAAAATCATGCATGAAATGAAGCTACTTAAAATGACATTTATTTAGAAAATATGGAAAAAATATCAAATAAAAATAAAAATGAAATTTTATTTTTCTATAATTTTCTACACATTCTAATGAAAATGATGTAAAAAGAATGAATTAAAAT
Source organism: Lathyrus sativus (assembly GCA_963859935.3). Taxonomy (NCBI): domain Eukaryota; kingdom Viridiplantae; phylum Streptophyta; class Magnoliopsida; order Fabales; family Fabaceae; genus Lathyrus; species Lathyrus sativus. Next base: position 84,738,579 of record OZ012738.1, read on the forward strand.
GAATTTTTATGTATTTATTATGAATTTTTAAAATGAATGAAAAAGACATGAAAAGAAAATAATAAAAAGAATAGAGAAATAGCCAGGGGGGGTTCAATAAGCAACGCGCTCAGTTGATATTTCATTGGGCCAGGCAGTGGTGGGGTGTGCATAGCATGTTACTAAGGCCCAGAACCACTCAGCAATTATAATAACAAAGAAGAGGAATCAGTGGGTGAGAAAAGAAGGAGTTTCACGTTCAAAATCCTAATGGGCTCATTACTGGGGGTGGGGATAGCACATCACTCACTTAGGCCCGCCCGTTTCAATTAATGAAACGGTGCGTTTAGGGCACCAACACATCTCCCTCCAAATTCTGAATCAAATGAGAGCCCTTCGATTGCTCTCTGAGTCAAGGGTCCAACATGAAATGAACGCACACGATTTCGTCTTCCTCCTTTGATCATATGAGCTAGGGTTTCTGCCATGAAACCTCATGCAAGCACCAACTTCCATCCATCTGTTCTCACTCTACAATGCATGAATCAACACGATGCAAACATGAAAAACACTCAGAATCTCTCCCTCTACAAGCCTATGGTCTTGGATTGCTTTGAAACTCAACAAATCAACAAACCCGATCGAGACAAGTTCTGGTCACCATGGAAACACTCTGCAACTCACCAACACAATTCTCCATCAAACCTAGACTAATCTAATCTATAACTAATGGTTATCATTCTGATCTATCAAGCTAAGATTATGATGCATTCTACTACAAGTTCCAAGCCCTAACAGTTTTTACAACCTGCTAACAAACATCACCAAACCACTCCAAACTCAACCTAATTGCTCTACTAACATCCTACATTATATCTAAACTAATAAAATCATGCTAACCTAATTGAATCAAGCTGTGGCATAGAAAATGCACCTGGTGTGAAAGCTTGTGGATGATGATGAAATTCGTGGATCTGAGACTTGTGAGGCTTGGATCCTGATCTACAATTGCTCTACTTGCTTCTGTTTGCAACACTTGAATGAATCTTGGCTTGAATTGTGCTATCAACTTGAAATTGCAATTTTGATGTTGATGATGGAAGTGCTCGAAAATGGATTGATCACACCTTGTTCTTGATTGAATTCTGATCTATGATGATGAATCAGTATAATGAAGTTGATTTTGATGATGATTGGTGAAGAATTTGAGGAATTGAAGTGAAAATTCAATGAGAAAGAATGAGAGAATTTGGGAAATTCTTGGTGAAAAATGAGTCCAACCCTTGATCAATCTTCATTTCATGAATATATAGGGCTCACATGAACATTCTAGATCCATCTTGCACATTCCCTTGCCTTCCAACTTTGATTCATTTTGGCTATGTTTCTTAAAATGCAAGTAACCAAGGATAACTTTGAAATCTTCCACTAAACTCAAAAAAGTGTTTGAACCATTGTCTTTAGAATGTCTTTTCCATTCAAAATCATATATTGGAAGTCTCCATTTGGACTTATAAATCTCCCAAACCATTTTCCACTTTGACTTTATTCAAATTATAAGCCATTTTAGTTCAAATTTGGACCAATCATGCAACTTCATGTTATGAGCTTTTCCAACAATTTATGACCTTCTTTCTAGACTTAAAATCCCATTTGGAGCAAGTTTGATGTTGTAAGTTTTTCCATTTGAGGCCTCCTTGTATGAGTTTTGGACATAGGTTAAAATGACCTGTAATTCACAAATGCCCAAAATACCCTTTGCTTGCCAAGACCATAAGTTGAGTTCCACACATCATATGAAGGCATGCTATACCATTCTAGAAAGCTAAGACAATGAGGAACAATTCTTATGTTGACCAAGAACTCATTTGAAATCTCCTTGAGGGGTAAAAATTGCTTGGAAGTCAAGTCACTTTCACAGACAAAATTTCAGATACCTCAGATGACCTGTAACTTGCAAGGACCATAACTTGAGTTCTATAAATCTCCTTGATGTCTTCCACCACTCAAATTAAAGGTCTTGAGATCCTCTACAAGTTTCATGTTGGCCAAGAAGCCATTTGAAGCTAGCATTTTGACTTATCTTGCTTGTAAATTTGACCTAAACTAGGGGATTTTACACAGAAACCCTAATTTAGAAACTCCTTTTCTCCTTGATTTCTCTTGATTTCTTCTTAGCATATCTCCATATCCTTCTTTATATATCCAATGATGAACCCCCCATCTCTCCACTAGACTTGAATGCCCCTTAAGTCAGTCAATTGACCTAGGGTTGACCTAGGGTTGACCCAGATGAAACCCTAGTTGACTGTCTTCAACTGTAGCTCTTGTGCTCTCATCAATGACTTGTCTCCTTCTCCAAATGACTTTCTAAGTCTTTCATAATGTCTAGATACTCTCCATGCCTTCAACTCACAGCTCACAACCCTCTTGTTGACCCTCAGATACCCTCAGCTAGGAGATGGACTCAAGGCTTGATCTGCTGAACTCTTTGCTTTCAAATTCTTTCCTGATGACTTGAATGAGATTGAATTGGGATAATAACCTCTTGATAGGCTTCTAGAGATGAGAATAATGATTGGCCCCCCTGTTGCATGACTTGTTATGCTTATGCTATGCAGATGATTAGTCTATGTACATAACTCTATATGCAAATGCTAATGATAATGGAACATAAACCAAGTGAATAAGGTTGGGCAAATTTTAGGGTGCAACACGAGCGAGCCAGCGAACATAGCAGAGTTCGCGAATATTGATCGTGTGCAGCGATGCCGTGATGTTTGATTCTGGGATTCCTATGATGAGTTACTATGAGTATGACAGTGAGGTTGCGTGAGTAATAAGTGATAGTATAAGAATTACCATGACTGTAATTATGATGAATTAATATGAGGCAATGTGAGATGATATTAGGGATTAATATGTGAATACTATGTGATGATATGACGAATTAACATGAGTAGAACTGTAAAGTTTATGTGATTGATAGGCGATAGTTTGAGGATTACCGTGAATATAACTTGATAAATTAATATGAGATGATATGGGGGTAGTATTATGAATTAATATGGGATAATATGATGATGAGCTAATATGTGATTTACATATGATTATATGATGACATGATGTGTGAGATTAATTGATATGATGAATTATGATGATATGATGTATGATGATTAATATGATGGATTATGATGATATGTTGTATGATGAGTAATATGATGAATTATGATGATATGTTGTATGATGATTAATATGATGGATTATGATGATATGTTGTTTGATGAGTAATACGATGAATTATGATGATATGTTGTATGATGATTAATATGATGGATTATGATGATATGTTGTATGATGAGTAATATTTTGAATTATGATGATATGCTGTATGATGATTAATATAATGAGTTATGATGTTTGATGGTGATGAATATGATGAATGATGATGCACCTATGATGTTATTATGAGGATGATTTGTAAAGTGTGCATCATGCATTCATATGCATCCGGACTTCGGTTCAGGACCTCGAATACTTTGGCTTCAATCCCACTGTGTGGATGTGAAGTATTTTGATGTGCTCCGGTTCTATAGTAGAATCGATCCTATTGATGGGAATCTATGGAGGGTTGATGGCCCAGTGTCCATCGCGCTGTGATGATTGGTACCACATGCATTGAGCTGTGTCGCATTGCATCTATGAGACTTTTCGTATGAATTATGACGTTATGGCCTTTGAGGCATATTTGAAGGATATCAATGTGTTGAATATAATTATGAGTAATATTCCGTTTATGCATTAATTGTTATACATTGATTATTATGAATTGTTTTACTCACCCTGCCTGTTTGAATGTTACCTCCACGTGGGTAATATTCAGATGAGCAAGTTTAGCCGTGGACGCCGTCGAGGGGTATTTTGAAGTTTTAGAGTCGTTAGCCTTTATGGTTAATTTAGAGGGTCTTGCTCTGATATGTAATATCGGGTTGGGTTCTTTGAGTTGATTTTATATCATTGGGTTATTTTACTAATGTTCCCTTTTGAGGAGAAACCTTGATTTATGCTTTGAGTTCCGCTATTTTATGTATATTGATGTACTTTGAGGAAAACCCGTCGTCACAGAGTATTGACTAATTTTGTTGACTTTGAGAAATGTACGCCCTTTTGTGGCTTTTTATGAAAGTTAATATATTACTCTGAAATCCGTGTTATTTTGTCGTAATATATGTGGGGTAGAATAAGGGTGTTACAATTGCAGAGCCTATGGACCATATGTTGAGTGGATCCAAGAGAGGGTTGAGAGGTTGTTGTTGCCGTTTCTATTCAGAGAGCCTTTATATCCTTTGGTAGTTGAAGAACCGACAACAGTTGACATTCAAAAGTATAACCAACTGTTGGCTGAGAAAGAAGAACTACGCAAAGAAAATGAAGAGCTGGAAAAGGAGATTATTCAGTTGAGAAGTGAAAAGAATGAAGCCATCTACCTGTCCAAGATGAAAACATAGACTCTGAACAAGATGGGGAGAGAATTGACTGAAGAAATTCGCATCAGAGAACAACTTGGTCAAGATCTAAGGAGCTTGGGTAATGCCCTCAAAGGCAAGAAGAAAAATCTAGAAAAAGTGCGCCTGGAAACATCAAAGTTCAATGATCAGTAGAATGCAACTTTGACCAATAACAACAAAAGAGAAGATGAGCTCCATCAGCAAATTGTTAGGTTAAAGAATCAGCTCCGAATTAAAGACGAAAAAGATCCAGGTGAATCATCTCGTTAGTACGAGAATGATCGTAAGCTACGAGAAGCTCTTGCAACGTTTGAGGAATACAAGATAAGAGCAGAGTTGAAGAAGCCCAGACTCGAAGACGCTTTCGGAGAAGGTGCTTGGAAGGAGTATGCTCAAGGTCTGAAGGATGTCATCAGCAGGAGAGAGTTGCTCATTCAGGCGTTGGTTGCACGACCTAAACATCCGGATACGAAGAAGTTGTTAGAAGAGTTCCAGACTCACTACCGTGGCTAGAGGGAGGGTTAGTTGATGCAGTTTCTCTTTGTTTTTCTGCTCTTTTATTGTTCATACCATCACCAGGATTGTTGGATGAGGTCATTTTGATCATTCTGTTGTATTCCTTGGTGCTTTGTACGCTGACATTTGCTCTCATTTTATTTATGAGAAAGATTTTGTGGCTCTATCTGTTGCTTCTTCAGTCTCCTGTTCCTGTGGGACTAGAATCAAGGGGAGAATTTCCCTGAATTATATTTACATGCTTGCATTTTGCATCATTATCATATTGCATTGCAGGTTTCTGGTTCCGTTAACCTTATATATCTGTAGTTTTCTCTCAGCAGTGTCTCAGGAAAGCAGACCGGAAGATTCATCGTTACTCGACCAGAGGGAATCAGCAGAAAGCTATGGATCAAATTCAGCTTGAATTGAAAGAGTTCAGGGATCGTATGGCTCAGTTCACGGATCTTATGCAAGGGGTTGCCAATGGTCAAGAGCAGCTCAAAACACTTTTCCAGCCTTTGATTGCTAGGGTGGATGGAAGCGGAGTTTTGCATGGTGGGACCACTGTTGTACCTCCCCCGGCTGATGGGAGTACTCCTCACGCTAATGCTATTCCAACAGTTGTTATTCCTCCGGGTGAAGGCCATCAAATTGGAGCTCATGTGGCAGGTGCAGCGGGTGTTGCACATGGAAATGCCGGTCCTCAGTGAGAGGAGGATGAACATGATGATGTCTTTTCTATGGGAGATTTGGATGTAGGCCTGCAGTCTGATGCGGATAAGAGGTTTAAAATGATTAAGGAAAAGATGAGGAATTTTGAGAATCAGAATTCTCTAGGGCTTGATATGTCTAACTTGGGGCTGATTCCAGGTTTGAAGATTCCTCCAAAGTTCAAAGTACCTTACTTTGATAAGTACAAAGGGATAACTTTTCCCATAGTACACCTCAGATCATATTACAGGAAGATGTTCGCCTACTCGGACGCTGAAAAGCTGTTGATTCACTTCTTCCAATATAGTTTGTCTGGACCTTTATTAGAATGGTACATGGGCCTTGAGGGGACCAATATCAGAAGTTAGAGAAATCTTGGAGAGGCCTTCGTCCGTCATTATTAGTACAATATTGACCTGACGCCAAATAGAGTTCAACTGCAGAATCTTTCTCAAAGGAACAACGAAGGGTTCAAAGAGTATGCCCAAAGGTGGCGTGAACTAACTGCGAGAGTTCAGCCTCTGATGGTGGAGAGGGAGTTATTGATATGTTTGTGGAAACGTTTCTAGGGATATATTATGAAAAGTTTATTGGAAACATGTCTGACAGTTTTTCAGATTTGATTATTACTGGTGAAAGGGTAGAGAATGGTATCAAGTTGGGTAAAGTTCAAGCAGGAGAAGGATCCACATCTGGTGGAGGAAGGAAGACTTTTGGTAACTCTAAGAAGAGAAAGGGTGATTCCAATGCAGTAACAGGAACAGGAATAGGGCACAACGTCAACAACAATATCAGCAACAACAGCCACAGGTTGCAAGTATCACCATTCCTACAGCACCTCAACAACAACAACAACAATATAATTATGTACCACGCCGGTTTCAGGACCAAGGAAGAGCAGTGAATAGGCAGTTTGATACTCCGCCTATGCCGTATTCTCAACTTCTACAACATTTGCTTCAACTTCAGCTGATAAAAAAGAGAATATTGGCACCTCTTACAGGCATGCCACCTCCGGGTTATGATGCGAATGCGAGATGCGACTTCCATTCGGGCGCTCCAGACCACAATCTAGATAATTGCACGGCTTTCAAGCACAAGGTGCAAGACCTTATTGACAGCAAGGCAATTGACTTTACCAATGACGTCCCTAATGTGGTTCATAACCCGATGCCTAATCATGGGGCAGCTGGAGTAAATGTTGTTATTGAAGGAGAAGAGCTGAATTTGGTAATTGACGTCGCAGAGCTGAGAACACCGTTGAGCTTTGTTAAAAGCAGGTTGTTGAAAGGCGGAGTTTTTCCAGGTTGTGTGGAAAGTTGTGAAGGTTGTATTGCTCACCCTAAGGGTTGTGAAGATTTGAGGAATCACATTCAGTGTTTGATGAATGAAGGTGTATTACAGTTTGACATGATTGTAGAGGAAAAAGATGTGAAAGAGATAAATCAGGAACTGGATGAGATCGCCACGATCTCGATCCCTTTCAGAACTATTAACATATCAGCGCCTCCGAGGCAAGCGCATGATTATCACCAAAGCCGGACCAGTGCCATACGAAAGTACCAAGGCCATCCCATGGAATTATGGGGCAGAAGTATTTTGTAATGGGTAGAAGCAGGAATTGATGGGAACGTCGTCTGGTAGTTCATCTCTTGATAATGTAGTTGGAATTGGTGGATTGACAAAAAGTGGTAGGGTGTTTTCACCACCAGAAGTTAATGTGGAGAGGCCTGATAAAGGAAAAGGAAAGGTTGTAGTGGAGGAAAGTTCACAGCAAGGAGAGAAAGATTCTCTGATCAAAGACGCCGAAGAATTCATGTGTCTTATTCGAAAAAGCGACTATAAGATTGTTGATCATCTGCACCAAACTCCTTCCAAAATATCAATTTTGTCTTTGTTATTGTGCTCGAAGGCACACAAGAATGCCCTGTTGAGGATTCTGAATACAGCTTATGTGTCGCAGGAGATTTCAGTGAATCAGCTTGAAGGGGTTATGGCCCACGGGAATTCCGGCAACGACTTGGGGTTCACAGACCTAGATTTGACTCCCAAGGAAAGAAATCATACTCGTGCCTTGCACATCTCTATTGAGTGCAGAGGGGCTGCCTTGTCACATGTGTTGGTGGATACTGGGTCATCACTCAACGTGTTACCCAAGAAGGCTTTAATGAAGTTAGACACCCAAGGTGTAATATGTACTCCTAGCGATCTTATTGTGAGAGCGTTTGATGGAACGAGAAGATCAGTTTTCGGTGAAGTTACTCTCCCCATCCAAATGGGTCAAGAAATTTTCAACGATGTTTTCTACATAATGGACATTCAGCCCGCGTACAGTTGTCTACTTGGTCGACCCTGGATTCATTCTGCAGGCGCAGTTACATCGACCTTGCATCAAAAGCTGAAGTATATGGTTGGGCGGAATATCGTCACTATGTGCGGAGAGGAGGATATAATGATTAGCCAACTATCATCCTTCAAGTATGTTGAGGTGGATGGAGAGATCCACGAAACGTTGTGCCAAGAGTTTGAAGTTGTTCAGGTTAAAGAGAAGTCTCCTGTTGTGGATAGAACTCCCGAAATTTCTATGTCTTCTTTCAAAGAAGCTCGAGCTGTGGGGGAGTGTGGTTCTTCACAAGGACGGGGTCAAGTGCTCAGTATCCCTAATAAGCAGGATAAATTTGGATTGGGATATAGCCCATCTTCCTCCTCACAGAGTGCTCCTTGGTATAGAGGTTCGGTGCAATTTACTAGCGATAGGTTCATCTTTAACAGAATCAATGTCGTGTCTGAAGACGAAGGGGACAGTGATTGTGACATGGACGCGTGGATTCATCTGTGTGTTCCTGGCCAAAGCCTATGCAATTGGACCATCGAGGAAGTCGTCCAAGTGTCCTTTGAAGAGTAATTTATCTATTTTGATTATGTGTGACCCTGCGTTCTGCCCAGGACATAGTGGTTTTCATTTGTAAGGAGCTTATTTGTTTATGTTTAAACTTTGTTTTTATCATTAATGAAAAGGGGTCTTTATGCATTCAAATGTTTTGATACCTGTTTTTCTTATTTTATTTTGACAATAAAATGGCAATGTGGCTTGTGCTTGTTTGCATATCATTTTAAGCATCAAAACATCATCATGCAGGTTTCACATTCCAGATGCCACCGCTTCAGATTCGTCTATGACTCGGTATGATTTTGACAATCCAATCTTTCAAGCCGAAGAAGAGATTGATGAAGACGAATACCTGCTTGAAGAGCTTGCCAGACTGCTGAGACAAGAAGAGAAAGTCCTTCTGCCTCATCAAGAAGAAATCGAAGTTGTCAATCTGGGCACAGAGGAAGACATAAAAGAAGTCAAACTTAGGGCTGCTTTAGAAGACGGTGTCAAAAGAAGACTGGTTGATATGCTTCAAGAGTATAGAGACGTCTTTGCCTGGCCATATGAAGACATGCCAGGGTTGGATACCTACATTGTGGTGCATCGTTTACTCCTTCGAGAGAAGTGTCCACCTGTAAAACAGAAATAGAGAAGAACTAGACCAGATATGGAAGTTAAGATTAAGGAAGAGGTCCAGAAACAATTGGACACCGATTTTCTTGCTGTTACAAATTACCCTCCGTGGGTCGCTAACATTGTGCCTGAACCTAAGAAGGACGGAAAGGTCAGGATGTGTATTGATTATAAAGACTTGAACAGAGCGAGCCCGAAAGACGATTTCCCGCTCCCCCACATTGATGTGCTAGTTGATAATATGACTCAATATTCAATGTTTTCCTTCATGGATGGCTTCTCCAGGTACAACCAGATCAAGATGGCTCCAGAGGACATGGAGAAAACAACCTTTATCACGCCGTGGGGGACTGTATGCTATAAGGTCAGGCCTTTTGGATTGAAAAATGCAGGGGCAACCTACCAGCGGGCTATGGTGATTCTCTTTCATGATATGATTCATCATGAGATTGAGGTTTATATTGATGATATGATCGCAAATTCACAAACGGAGGAAGATCATCTGGTTAATCTTTTGAAGTTGTTTGAAAGGTTGAGGAAATTTAAATTGAGGTTGAATCCGAGGTCGAGGTCGGGAAAGCTATTGGGGTTCATAGTCAGTGAAAAAGGAGTCGAGGTAGATCCTGCAAAGATAAAAGCAATACAAGAAATGCCAGCGTGTTGTACCCCAAAATTTGACCAACCTTGCCTTGTACTTGGCTTGTGTTTCATTTTATTTTAGCATTTGCATTTGCATAATATTGTTCTTAACAGGGGGTCAAGAGGTGTGTTATGCCATTCAAGAGGAGATTCTCCTTGGTTTTAAGCTCAAGCAAGGGCATTTGTGCAGACCATCAAGTGTTTATCATCACCATGAAAGTGCCAAAGCTCCTTGAGGGGAGAGGTTTGTGTATATGTATCACCTCCTATCCTGAGGGTCATTAGAGGGTTATCAAGGATTCATGAGATCTTATTCTTGGTTGAAACATGGTTTAGAAGTTCACTGAGTACCTTAGGGGTCATTGTGGAGCTTGTGTAGACATTTAATTCATTTGCAAAAGTCACAGTCAAAGGACATGGGACTATGGTTTCATCTGGTCAATCCAAGGTCAACTATGGACTTAAGAAGGTTTACAACTTGGTTCTAAGTCATTGAAGCCATGGGAAATCATCTTAAAGCATCTGGGATGTCATGTTAAGATCAAGTTAAGAGTGCAAGAAGTTACTAAATTAGGGTTTCAGATGATTTCGGTGTAAAATCCCCTTCTTTAGTGCCTAACTCACTACGCCATAAATGACTTTTGGCCGCGCATAAAAAGACAGCGCTTTATGAAAAAGCGCTGCTAAAGAGTCATGAAAAAAAAAAGAAAAAAAATAGCAAACCTTAGACAGCGCTTTAAGAAAAAGCGCTGCTAAATGCATGCCCTAAGAAAGCGCTTTTGTAAAGCGCTACTAAAGGTGGGGGGGGGGGGGGGGGGTATAAGAAAGCGCTTTCTAAAAGCGCTGCTAAAGGGGGGGGGGTCTAAGAAAGCGCTTTCTAAAACCACTGCTAAGGGGGGGGGGGTTAAGAAAGTACTTTCTAAAAGCGCTGCTAAAGGGGGGGGGGGGTTAAGAAAGTACTTTCTAAAAGCGCTGCTAAAGGGGGGGGGGGGTCTAAGAAAGAGTTTTCTACAGAAGCCCTGCTATAGAGGGTATAATAGAAAGCGCTTTTAAAAAGCGCTGCTATAGGTCCTGCCTAAGGCATACCTTAGAGAGTGCTTTTTGAAAGCGCTGCTAAATGCCATGCAAAAGCGCTGCTATAGGTTTAAGTAGAATAAATTTAAAAATACCCACCAAAATTTTTCCAGAAACATAATAGTCGCGTATTCTTCTTTCCTTCTTTCTCCTCTCGCGAACGTTGGTTGCCCTATTCACCACGACCGAAAACGTCCATTCCCTCCGTCCGACAGCCGCATCCTCCCTTCATTCCGTCTACATTTCATTTCTCCTCCGTTTGTCCATCCGTTTTCGACAGCTTCTGTCCATTCACTCTGTAGCGCATTTCCACCATTTTTACGGTACGTTTTTGAAGTTTTTCATTTTTCTTTGGATTGAATAATGTTGTTTTATTCTTTCCTTCTTAAGTTGACTTGGCACATTTTCTTCTCAATGTTGTTTTATTGATTGAATAACTATTGTTATTATTATGGGAATAGAATAAAATAAGGGAAGAAACTAACAGTGTTAGCCACCATTGTAAATGAGAATTTTTGTTGATAATCAAAGAGTGTTTTATAAGATTTTGACTTAATTTTGGAAGGTACATTACTTTGTTAGGACAAATATTTATGCATTTTTTAATGTGTTATTGTCGCTACTTTGTATCAATAAAGGTAGCTTATAGATTCCCAACTAACTAGCCACAATATTTAGTTTGTATTTCAAATAGTAAGATCTCCAAATATGAGGGGAAATTTTGGGGAATAGTTGGCTATACATATCCAATATCATTTAAAGGACTTCATGAAGAAGTTAGTTTTTGAATTGTAACATTGTTAATCTTTCTATTAGTAACAGTTAGGTGGAATTAGGATAGTGAGAGATTGAAGGTTAGTCATTACAAAGTTAGTGTTAAGGAATAGTTAGAACTATTGGTTAGTTTTGGAGCTTGAACTGAAGTTAGTTATGTTAAGAGTTTAGTTTATGTTAATTTGTTGAGATGTGAATTTGACTTTGAATCTCACTTGGTGTTGTGATGCTGTTAGGATAACTACTTGACAGTCAATGAAACTTGCTTGTTAAATTTGAGACATATTGGTATTTAGAATAGATGATTGGAGAGTACTAGCCACACTAACTTTACAAATATTACTTTCACAGACATAGTTAGAGAAGAGAATTTTTGCGTTGATTTTTTTTTGCTAATATAAGTAGCAGTGCAGATTTTTTAATTACTTTTGTTTCTATCCCTATTAGAATTAAAGAGAATTTTAATTTGTAAAAAATATGTTAGGTATAACTTTCTTTAATGTTAGGTATAACTTTACTTTTTTTGATGATGTTATTAAATTTTTTTGTTATAGGGGTTACCTGTGAAGAGCAAGGTTGTGATCGTTTCCAACAATCCTACTGTGTAGCTTTCTTAGAAGTTGGTGATTTCTTTACAGGTATTCTCTGCTTTTGTTTAACTTTCTTAGTTTAGTTTAGACTACTCAATTAGTACGGATAAAAAATGGATGTCTTCTAATCGATTTTCAAAAGAGTACGAGAATGGGGTATCGAAATTCGTTAAGTTTGTTGTTGAACACGCCAAAGACCCCAGTAGGATCTCATGTCCTTGCTTAGGTTGTTGTTATGGGCGTCGAATAGACGTTGTTTAGTTGGAATCTCATTTAATGAGACATGGAATTGATCGAAGTTATACATGTTGGACATTACATGGTGAGATAAGTAACAAGAATGTCGAACTCGGGGATAATACAACCTATGATTCAAAGGACAATGGTAGGGATACATATGATTGTGATCGAGTCGAAGAGATTATAGAAGCACTTGAAGAAGATCTTCATGATTGTCCCAAGATATTTGAGAGGTTGGTAAGCGATGCAGAGAAACCGTTGTATAAAGGTTGCACTACTTCACAAGATTGTCAGCGGTATTAAAGTTGTACAACTTAAAGGAGGGCAATGCATGGTCGGATAAAAGTTTCACAGAGTTGTTAGCCCTACTACAAGAGATGCTTCCGGAGGATAATGTTCTTCCCAATCGAACCTATGAAGCTAAAAAAATGTTATGCTCTATTGGCATGAGTTATGATAAGATACATGCTTGTCCAAATGATTGCATTTTATTTCGAAATGAATATGCATCATTAAACGAGTGTCCTAAATGCAGTGTATCTCGGTATAAGAAAAAGTTGTCACCAGCAAAAGTCTTATGGTATTTTCCTATAATTCCGAGATTTAGACGCATGTTTCATAGTGAAACAGATGCAAAACACCTGACTTGGCATGCAGATGATAGAATTATAGATGGGAAGTATCGACATCTGGCAGATTCACCACAGTGGATGAAAATTGATAATGAGTATCCTGATTTTGGATAAGAAGCTAGAAACCTTCGCTTGGCATTATCAACTGATGGAATGAATCTGCATGGTCTGCAAAGTATCTCACATTCCACATGGCCTATAATTATTATGATTTATAACCTACCTCCATGGCTATGTATGAAGCGTAAGTACATGATGTTATCTATGTTAATTTATGGCCCTAAACAACCAGAAAATGACTTAGATGTATACTTGACACCTTTAATCGAAGACTTAAAGAGTTTGTAGGAGAACGGTGAGGAGGTTTATGATGGATATAGGAAAGAAAGTTTCAATTTGAGGGCAATGTTGTTTGGCACAATCAATGATTTTCCAGCATACGAAAATCAATCAGGGTATAGCATTAAAGGTCAATGTGTGTGTCCTATCTGTGAAGAAAACACAGATTGGACGCGATTGGAATTTGGTAAGAAGAATGTCTTTCTTGGTCATTGTAGATTCTTAAATTCTAATCATCACTACTGTGGGTGGAGAAAAGCATTCAAAGGAAATTCAGAACAACGTAGAACTCCACCTACATTAACCAACGAACAAATTTTTGAAAAGGTGAAAGATGTGAGCACTAAATTTGGGAAGCCTTTTGCTCATACGATTGTCACGCGTGGGTGGAAGAAGAGGTCAATTTTGTTTGAGTTGCCGTATTGGAAGTCGTTGTATGTAAGACATTTTCTTGATGTTATGCATATTGAAAAAAATGTATTTGAAAGTGTTATTGGTGCGTTACTCAGTATACAAGGAAAGTCTAAGGATGGCCTTAAAGCAAGAAAGGACTTGGTAGCAATGGGAATAAGAAATGAATTAGGACCCTTGAAGAAAGGAAATCGAACATATCTACCACCTGCTGCTTATACTTTATCTAGAAAGGAGAAAAAGATATTGTGTAAGTTTCTGAGTGAAGTTAAAGTTCCAGAAGGATACTCTTCAGATATTATAAGACTTGTTTCTATGAAAGACCTCAAGTTAAAGATTTTAAAGACACATGATTTCCATGTTATAATGGAACACTTTCTACCAATAGGTATACATTCTATTTTTCCAGAAAAAGTGAGGAGCGCAATAACTAAATTGTGTTTTTTCTTCAGGTTTATTTGTAGTAAGGTGATCGATCCTACGATCTTACCAACATTGCAAAAAGAAATAGTTATTACTTTGTGTGAGCTTGAAATGTATTTTCCTCCATCATTTTTTGACATAATGTTACATCTAGTTATTCATCTTGTGAAAGAGACACAACTATGTGGACCAGCTTATATGAGATGGATGTACCCTGTTGAACGTTATATGAAAATATTGAAAGGGTATATGAAAAATCAAAGTCGACCAGAGGGTCGTAATGTTGAACGATACATTGTTGAAGAAGCGATTGAGTTTTGTACTGAATATTTGTCCAATGTTCAATCCATTGGCCTCCCAAAATCTCATGTTGTTGAAAAAATAGTAGGAAAAAAGTTAATTGGAAATAAAGTTGTGACAGTTTCATGGGATGAACGGGAGCAAGTGCATTTGTATGTTCTGCACAATGACATTGAGGTTGAGCCGTATGTTGAAATGCACAAGGACGTTCTCCGAGGTTTAAATCTGAATAGAAATGAAAATTGGATAGTACGTGAGCACAATCAAATTTTTATAACATGGTTCAAGGATCATATTTTTTCAAAGTTTTATTCTAATCCCGCTTCAATAACAGAAAGGTTGAGATGTTTAGTATATGGTCCAAGTTTGCATGTGTTTTCTTATAGCGCATACACAATTAATGGATACACATTTTATACTAAAGAACAAGATGATAAAACTAAAATGCAAAATAGCGGTGTCACTGTGCTTGCAGAATCAATGCACATTTCAAGTGTGAAGGACTTAAATCCAAAATGTGCAAAATTGTCGTATTTTGGGGTTATTGAGCGCATTTGGGTGTTTGATTATGAGAAGTTTCAGATTCCTATCTTTGAATGCAAGTGGGTTGAAAATAATAGTGGCATAATGGATAACTCAGGATTTTTGCAAGTGGATCTTAATAAGGTGAGGTACAGATATGAGCCTTTTATTATAGCCACGCAAGCTAAACAAGTGTTCTATGTCACTGATCCGACAAGTACGGAATGGTCTATAGTTCTTTTTTCCAACAAAGTAATCGATGATAACATTAGAGACAAGGGTGATGCATCAAAATAGGTACTATTACAATTACATGATGATCTTATTATACATTAATTATTGAATTTATATGACTTTTAGGTTCATGATCAATAGTTGCAACAAGGCAGCAAGGGTAAATTGCCTGAATCTAGAAAGGTGCCCAAAAAAAAGGTCGAGCCAAAAAAAGAATTTATTCCTCGATTTAGGTTGTGCCTTGAAACATATGTAGGAACAACAGATGTGGCTGAGGGTGGCATCCGTCAAATACCTATCCAGGAAGGTATTTTTGGTTTTGAATATGCCGAAACAATTGCCAAGAACGATTTGGACCAGATTTTCCAACATTCTGAATTGGGCATTGGTGTTATGCATTCCTACATCAGGTAGTACTCCGATCAATTTTAGTTAAATACTTGAACAAATTATTTGCTCGTTTAAATGAATATTCTAATGTTGATTATGTTTTTATTGAAGGTTATTTTATGACAAGATATTGGTCCCGCATGGTTTGACTTCAAGATTCACATTCTTTTCTGCTAACTGTATTAATGCACGGTAAATCGAGCACACTCCAGATGTGGTCAGAGATTACATAGTCAAATCATTTATGGCCGCAGATACAGAGAAATTGTACTTGTTGCCATATAATACTGGCCATGGGTTAGATTTCATTCTAAATTCATTTATTATAATTATTCGTTTTTTGTCATTCTATATAACATTTTCGTCTAAACTTTTGTCTTATTTTACAGTGGACACTGGTTGTTGTTCGTGATTAATCCGATGAAAGAAATAGTGTATTATCTGGATTCATTGGATGGTGACCAAACAAAATATCCTGATATGAAGATTATGGTTGATACGTAAGTGATGAGATATACTGTTCTGAATAATTATCTTTATTTATTATGTGAGATTGTTCTAAATATTTGTTCATATTATGTTAGATCTATACAAATATTTCGATCGCAAAGAGAAGCAACAATGCCAAAAAGGAAGGCTAACAACATTAACTGGATCAGAGTGCAGGTATATTTTCACATTTTTTACTGTTATAGTGATTCTACTTTATAAAACTATTTAAACTATATATCCTAATAAATTATCGTTTGTTTTTTCCATTTACAGTGTCCTCGTCAGCACAATGGGATTGATTGAGATATTTTGTATTGCGCTTTATGAAGGAAATGATTCACTCATGTCAAATAGATATTCCAATCATGGTCTGGATCAATTCATAAGTTATATGATTTATTTTAATAATTAACCGATATTTAATCTGAGTAATAAGTTTTAAAACTAAATCGTGCTTGTTCTGTTATATTATGTAGTACTTTGATGAATTTAAGTGTGGTACTTACTCGAAAGCAGGATTGGAAGAAATTAAGGAGGAATGATGTCAATACATTCTTGAGTTGAGAATTGTATAAGGTATATGTATCGTCAAATATTGATGTGGGGTATTAATATTTCTGGAAGTCGTATCTATTTGTAAAGTTATTGGATTTGTAATTATATGTAAATTGACTGTATTTGTGAAGTTGTTCTAAGGATCGGATTGTGTTGAATTATATATAAGCAGGTTTATATGTATTAAAATGATTATGGGCAAAATGATGAATTACAATGTATACTTAAGGCCAAAATGTTGAATTAAAGGCCCGAATTATAAGCAGGGAATGTAATTGTTAAAAAAAATTTAATCCTGAAGAATAGACACCGCTTTTACTAAAAAGCGCTGTTAAAGGGGGGGCATAGATAGCGCTCAAAAAAGCGCTGCTATAGGTGGGGAAAGGAGGGAGAGTAGGAAGCGCTTTTGAAAAGTGCTCCTAAAGGGGGGATATATGTAGTGCTGCTAAAGGGGGGGGTATAGGTAGAGCTTCTGAAAAGCGCTGTTAAAGGGGGGGGGGGTATAGGCAGCACTTCTGAAAAGCGCTGCTAAAGGTGGGGAAGGGAGGGGGGAAGAGGCAGCGCTTTTGAAAGCGCTGCTAGAGGGGGAAAAAAGCGCTGCTAAAAGTGCTGGTAAAGGGGGCCTATAGTAGCGCGTTTCTTTAAAAAAAGCGCTGCCTTTACCTTTAGCAGCGCCACTTTTGGCAGCACTTTTAAGCGCTGCTAAAGGGCAAAAAAAAGCGCTGCTAAAGGTATTATTTGGCATAGTGACTTCAAGGACACTTTTCCCTATGATGCAAGCTCAATCTCACTTTCATAAAAACTTGAGACTTATTGGGCATGTTCCAAGCTTTCTTTTGAGTACAAGAACTCAACCATTGAGTTTGTACATCTCAAGTTATGATGCCAACAAGTTAGGGTCCTCAGATGACGAGAATTTTGGTCAACTTAAAGTCAACTCACTTCCAAGGCATTTTTGACCTAGAATTAAGTTTCTCCTCAACTTGAAGTGAGCATGAAAGTTGTTCATCATGATTTTAGATTTTCAAAAAGTCCTAGAAGTCCTTTTTATCATTTGTACATCTCAAGTTATGGACCTTACAAGGCAAGAGTATTTTAGGAAAGTTCATTATAGGTCATTTTTTTTAATGACCATTTTCATGAACTTATCGACCTCAAATGCAATTCCAACCAACATGAAACTTGTGCCTAATGGTCTTAACTCCATAATCACCTTAAAATTCATGAGTATTGATGGACTATGTGATCATATGGGTCATTTTCAAGGTGCAATATTGGTTTTTGGTCATGACTTGAATGTCTTACATTATAAGTCATATTTTGCTTCATATTTGGATTGTTCCATACCATTACATGACCCAAAAGAGATTTAATACCTTTAGACCAACATGGAAAGTCATCATGTACCACTTTTGTTTCAAAAATTCACCTTAAGAAGTAATTAATTAAAACCTTGTGAAAACATTGTCTACATGAGCCAAAATCATTCAATTCATTCCTACACTCCACACTTGGTTATTTGCTGACCCAAAATGGTGTGTATGTCGCCAACTCGTGCTTGTGCATGGTTGCTGAGTACCCATCCCGTAAAATCCACAAAATTTCCCTAATTGCTGAGGATGCTGGCAGCTGCGTGAGAGAGAAGGAAAAACGTCAAAATTCTTCAAAATTTATCATCTTCGAATCAAGTCATTCCTAGTTGATTTCTTCAAATTTCAGCTTGTTTCTTCTTCACCAGAGCTAAAGGGGAAGATTGGAAAGCTTGGACAAAAGATTGCTTGCCATTTCAAGAGCCAACAGAGCAGCTCAGTTTAGTAAGATTCTTCATCTTTTTTCTCTCATTTTAGACATGTTTTAGGGTCATGCTGGTTTGCATCTGAAGCCCTATGTATCATAGGCCATATTTGGATCATTAATTTGCATGTTTGATGGAGTTTTAAAATGTGCACCATGATTTTCGTGCCTTGATTTCAAGAGTTTTAGAAATCTTTTTCAAAATACATGGATGGATTCGTGATCCTTGTGAGTAGAGCTTTCAAACAGTACCAGTTTTGTTCTTTTTTTATTAGGGTTTGGTGACTGGTCTCTGGCGAGCTGGCCGAAGAAGACGACTGGAGCCCTAGATCTGGCGTCCAGTCACCTGTCTGGTCTTTGCTGAGGTGGATCATGTGGACCCTTTGACCATGTTGCATGATGCATTTTGATTTGCTTGACCCAAGCCACGCGTGCGTTTAACTCTAACTAGACTTAATGAAATGTTGCGTTTCATTAAGTCTGATGGCTGTTTGGATTTGTGCTTTGTTTGCTAATCACACCCCCAACGTTATGAGGCCCAGCGCGCATGACAACTGGTTCTGTTCATTTTGAACATTGTTATTGCACCTCCCAGCTTATTTAGCTTATTGTATTTTATTTTAATTTTCTATTTTCATTTTATCTTTTTAAAAATAGTTCCCATTATCAAAAGATTCCCAAAAAAATGTTTTCTCATACTTTAAGATGTTATTTAATTTTCTAAATTTTTTTTTGTTTTTATATTATTTTGCTATTTTATTTTAAATTTGCAATTAAATGCCTTTTATGATGTTTACCTTGCATAGCCCTGATCATTTGGACTTCAAATCCTTATCCCCTATGAATATGGATTCTCCCTCAATTAGGTGAGGGATTTAGGCATCCTTGAGGGTGATTTTGAGTGACCAATAATCTATTTCCATTTGACTTTGAGTTGGCTTTTGTTTCCCTCGATTTATGCTCAATAAGGTGGAACACCATCAATTCTTGAATTATTTGGTGATGCCTTGAGATGATTTTGACCTTGAGACCTTGGATTATGTTTGTCATTTGACCTAACTTGTTTTTGTTTTTTATTTGAGATTTATTGAACATTTTTCCTATTTTTGGTGAAGCTTGCAAGTCAAGTCATCTTAGGAAGTGTTCATACAAACTAGTTTGACCTAGTTCTTTTGGGAAATGACTTTTATGGATCCCATATGCACCTTATGAGTTTTGATGTTTGTTTATAACATGCTTAAGGTGATGATTCTTTGGTTTTAGGTCATACATTTGTGTAACTTGTTTTGCAAGTTACTTAGGAGTCATGCCTTTCTACTTGGTTTTAGGTGTTGAATTTATGATAGGACTTTGGTTCTTCCACTTGCCTTGACTTGATTCCTGATTGTATTTTGTTTCCAACCTTGAATTGAGCTTTCTTCTTATTGATACACCTCTGCCCCATGTGTTTTGATCATTATTCAAGATGATTTGGTATTCATGACTTATGCTTTGAGTTTGTCTTGAATAATTGATCACTTCTTGCACTTGTTTGTTCTTTTCTTCTTCATGATCAATGTGAGATGTTTGGTTGAGTTAATTCATGTGTGCTTGCTGCCTAAGCTCCTTTCTCCTATCCTTTATCTTGATCATGGCCTTTTCTCTTGCTTTGGGTTTTACTTTTGTCTAAGTGATGGATGTTTGAATGGTTGTAGGAGTTGTTACTTCTCCCATTTCATCTCACTCTTATTGACTTGTTCAAGTCAACTTGTTTAAATCATTTGCTTTTGTTTGAGTCTTTGTTGCATCATTTGAGTCTTACATGCTATCTTTGCATCCTTACATATCATGTTTGCATTTGCATTGACTTGTGTAAGTCAGCTTCTTCTTATTCTTCATTTCATCTATGATTGAATTATATGTTGTTTACTTGGTCTTTTGCCATGATCCCTTAGGATTCCTAGTTCTTATGTTTAATATGGGAGTAGGAGAGACATTAGGTATTCAATCCTTATGCATGATAAAATTAGGATAGCATTCCCTCTTTCAATCCCAACTTTAGGAGTATTTTGCATGATAACATTAGGGTTCAGTTTCCCCTTAGAGTTTGTGTCTTCTCATCTCTTAACATCTTAAGACACCTAATAAAGGATAATAAATGTTGTATGCTACGAGCCTTAAGTACATGAGGAATGATGGTTAGGGGCCTCCTCTCATACTGTCTAGAGTGTTTAGCGTATGCCCTTTGGGAGATATGCGACGCATTCGCTCTCAAGTCATAGTCTTTAGTGCAACATGAGTTATAAACTTAACTCAATTCACTTCTTTTTTAAAAACACAAAAACAAAACATCAAACCTTTTTATCCTTCGGGATTATTTTAAAATCATTTTCAAAAAGAGTGTGTTAAGTCTTGGTTCTACCGCAAACAAGCATCGTCCCTAACCGCTAGAACGAAGGTTTAACCTAACTCAGTTAAAACACTTGAACCAATCTGTGGTCGTGTCATCCCGAACTACGTTTACTCTAATTTCTCATACCAGATGAGAATACGTAGGCACAAGACAACGATGTCTTGGCGAGCAACCTTCCCCACCTTCACCTGTAGTTTCCCAAACTACGTTGACTCTAACCTTCCCATTGCACGAGGGAATATGTAGGCATAGAGCGGCGATGCTCTATCAAGTCTCTTTTCTTTTCTTTTGTCCCTATGACAAGCCTTTTATAGATTAACACCCTTTTAGGTAGACAACAAGCATGGATCCTATTGAGTACAACGAACGTGAGGGGTGCTCATACCTTCCGCTTGCGTAACCGACTCTTGAACCCAAGATTTGGTTGCGATGACCTGTCTTTTCCCTTTTCCGTAGGTTTTCTATGATCGTTTCCTTTCCCTCTTTTTTGGGATAAATAACAAACAGTGGTGACTCTTCTGTCTTTGTCGGCCTCCTTTTTCGCAGTAGCGACAGTTGGCGACTCTGCTGGGGAAAATTACCATTGTGAGTCAATCCTAGCGCTTGTTTTTCTGTCTTTGGGTGTGTATATATGTGTATATGTGTTGCATTTGTACTTTATTGCATTTGCATTTTACTTTCAGCACTTTATATCATCATATTGTTGTGCTGTTGGGGTGGGA
The DNA here is from genome assembly GCA_963859935.3 of Lathyrus sativus. Lineage (NCBI taxonomy): Eukaryota > Viridiplantae > Streptophyta > Magnoliopsida > Fabales > Fabaceae > Lathyrus > Lathyrus sativus. The sequence goes on from OZ012738.1 coordinate 84,760,306, forward strand.
CTGTTCCATTGAGTGATAAGCCAAAACCCAGGCTTGAGGATAACCATATCATTAGAAGTGGAAAGTAGTGATGGACCTGTATGTTTGGCATGCACTAGTCCTCATGAAATTCGCGCTCAGACGAGATTCTCTTTGATGACTACCTTTCCAGTCTGTTTTAGACAGTTGAGAGGATGTTGGATCTGAGGATTGTCGACTCTGGAGACCGTTCATTTGGAAGTCTGCTAAGTGAGGCCGCTTCGTTTGACTATGATGCCAAACCAGAAATGGTGAACGTATCATTGTTTCTCGAAAGTCTGTGATGCGGACGATCGTATAGGGTGCCAAACCTTGTTATAGATAGGTCCATACCTGTGAGTGGGGAGGGTTACGCAGGAAACCTTGACCTTCAACCTACCTGGTTTTCTTGTCAGTGTGAACTTTTGATCTTTGATACAGTGGATTCCTTATATCAGTGCTGTGTTTTTCTCTCGCCGAAGCGAAGCTCTGGTTCACCTCAGTCAGCAGCACAACAATCTTGATCCCCTGTTGCATTTGCATACTCATTTGCATATTAACATTTACATGTATTTGTGTTTCAGGTGCATATTTTCTTCTTGATTCTAGTAATCTAATCCACTATCGATATGGAGCCAACTTTGAAGAGAACACGTATGTAAAAGTTTCTAATACCAAATATAGGGTCTTTGCTTTGTCTGATTTCTGGAGCTGATCACAATGTGATGGAGGATTTCAAGAAAGACTACGGGAAAATTATGATTTATGTCTACAGAGCTTCAAGGTTTGAGTTAGGAGGTCTTCATACATTGTTTCAGCTCTATGATCCTCAGCTGTGATGTTTCACCTTCCCGGGATATGTATTGATGCCTACTTTGGAAGAATTTGCCATGCTGCTAAGAGTTCCAATTTTAGAGCAAATTCCTTTTTACCATTCTGAAGCAGAGCCCAGCTTGACAAAGCTTAGAAATTCTCTTCAATTGGATGTTTCTGAATTAGATAGAAAGATGATTTGGAAGAATGGAGTACCTGGCTTCCCATTACCTCTCTTGGTGAGTAGAGCTCAACATTTTGCAAAAGAAGGATGTTGGATTGTCTTCAATGCTATCTTGGTGTTTCTACTGTGAAAAAGGTCGGCGAAAGACAGAAGAGTCGCCACTGTTCGTTATTTATCCCAAAGAGAGAAAAAGGAAACGATCAGAGAAAACCTGCGAAAAAGGAGAAGACAGGTCATCGCAACCAAATCTTGGGTTCGGGAGTTGGTTACGCAAGGGGAAAGTATTATCACCCCTCACGTCCTTCGTACTCGACGGGATGCACACTTGTTATCTATCTAAAAGGGTGTTAATCTATAAGGAATGCCACAGGGACAAAAAGAAAAGAAAAGAGACTCGATAGAGCATCGCCGCTCTATGCCTACTTATTCTCTCGTGCAATGGGAAAGTCAGAGTCAACGTAGTTCGGAAAACTATGGGTGAAGGTGGGGAAGGTTGCTCGCCAAGACATCTCCTTCTTGTGCCTATGTATCATCATCTGGTATGAGAAATCAGAGCAAACGTAGTTCGGGCTGACATGACCACAGGTTGGTTCAAGTGTTTTACCCGAGTAAGGTTAAACCTTCTGTCGCTACTGCGAAAATCGGCGCCGGCTGAACAGAAGAGTCGCCACCGTGCGTTATTTATCCCACGGGAGGGAAAGGAAACGCTCAGAGTAAACCTCGCACAACACGGGAAAGGTATGGTCGTCGCAACCAAAACCTGGGTTCGGGAGTCGGTTACGCAAGGGGAAGGTATTAGCACCCCTCACGTCCGTCGTACTCGACGGGATCCACGCTTGTTTTCGGGTATGGATTGTTATTCTATCTAAACTATAGGTCAAGGGTTAAAAGAAAAGAAAATAAAAATAAAAATGACTCGGCAAAGTATCGCACTTTATGCCTACGTATTCCTGTCTGGAACGAGAAATCAGAGTCAACGTAGTTCGCCTACCTACGGGAAAGGAGGGGAAGGTTGCTCGCTAGGATATCGCATCCTATGCCTACGTACTTCCACACAGCATGGAAGATCAGAGCAAACGTAGTTCGGGCCACGTACGACACAAGCTTGTCCTTGATTGATTTTATTCCTTCTGAAAAAGGTTTTCCTGATTAACAGTCCAAGCGGACAAAAATGACGTCTTGATGAGTTCACGTTCTTTTACGGAAGAAGTGTCTTTTATTGTGTTTGAAATCTTTATGTGTTTTTCTGTTTGTTTTGAGAGAGAAGAGACAGAACTCTAACCTACGGTTGCGAAGGGAAACAAACTAACCTAATGTTATCATGCATGGGTTAAGACCTAGTGTCTATCATGCTCCTCTCTTGCACAGAGAGAAACAGAGATCCTACGGGATAGGCAGAAACAGAAACAATATCAGATATATACAGTAAAGCAGTAAAATGCATGGATGCAGCAATACAAGCGAGGCAAGGGAGTCCCACTCAACCTCGAACCTAGAAAACAATAGGCAAAAGTGAACAGGCTTCACTTTCAACCCAGCAGGATAAACAGCAAACAATACAGTTCAAAAAACCAATCAATACATCAGCAAATAAAACACAACAATAAAACAACAGCATCAGCAGCTCTGAGTCAGCAACTGGCTTCAAACAATCTCCAATCAGCTACAAGCTTCAACAAGCATCAATCTCCATCTTCATGGCCTTCAGACAAGGGCTTTGACATCAATCTTCAGTCTACAATGGCTTTTCTTCAAGCTCAAACCTCCAGGATGAGGGATTAGTCAAGAGTGAATTGGGTGTTAAGCAATCAGTTGACTACCAAAGGTGGTGAACAGACTGCTTCTAACACAAGAGACATTTTCTCTCAAGAGTTCTATCTCATAGACACTATCACCAAGCCTTCCAAAGGAAGGGGGTGAGTATCTTAGAGAGACTCTGAATCACAGAGAAGAATGGATGCAGGCAAGGCAATCCATGTTTGAGAAATAATCATTCTAACCTAGAGCTCTGCCTAGCTCCTAAACCCTAATCTCCTCAGCATCTGCTAGCAAGAAACTCCTCCTCAACTCTGACAATTGATCTTCAGCATTTGACTCTTCAATAGCTTCATCTCCACAAATCTTCAGCTTCCCCAGGGCCCCAGACAAACCCAATACCCAATCAAGCAATCAACAAATCCCCAGAGGGCACACCACACCAAACAACAGATATACAGACAGTAATAATATCAGTAGGGGAATCCTAACTATTCTCTAAGGGATCTAATAGCTACCCATAGCCCATATAGTCCCATAACTAATTTATTCAAACCCTAAGTCCTAAGGGAAAAAATTGAACTTCCTAAGTTGTCACCTAAAACCCTAGTTTTGATCATGATATTCAAGCATTTGTTAATCACCTAAAACTAACTCCTAAAAATGGGAACTAAAATATTTCTATAAGCCTAATATCTCATCTAAACAGTATAAAAAGAATGATCAAAAAATATTAAAGCATGTGAGAGAACAAAAATCATGAAAATGATGCATGAAATGTAACTATTTATTATGCTATTTATTTAGAAAATATGTAAAAAATATGAAATAAAACTAAAAATGAAATTTTATTTTTCTATAATATTCTAGACATTTTAATGAAAACATGGTAAAAAGAATGGATTAAAAAGCATTTTTTATGGATTTATTATGATTTTATGAAAATTGATGAAATAATGAAATGAAATAAGAAAATAAAAAGAAATGAAATGAAGGAGGGGGTGAGAATAGGAACTTCGCTCAGTTCAAAATTGGATGGGCCAATGATAGGAGGTGCGCTTAGCATTTGGACAAGGCCCAGAGTTCTCAGCAATATAGGAAATAAAAGAAAGCGCCAGGGGGTATGAAAAGAAACCAAAATCACGTTCAATATTGGTTTGGGCCTAACTCTGGGGGTGGGGATAGCATCACAAGCTGAGGCCCGCCCGTTTCAATTAATGAAACGGTGCGTTTGGCGCCCAGCTTCTCCCTCCAATTCTGAAATCAAACGAGAGCCCTTGGATCTTCTGGGAAGTCAAGAGTCCAACCACAAATGGAAGGCTATGATTGTGTCTTCTCCAAACAAACCTGCAACTAGGGTTTCATCCTCATGAACCTCCATGCACGCACAGTTTTCTCCCTCTCTGTTCTCCTTATCCAGGCCACGAATCACCATGCTATGAACATGAAAGTTACTCCAAACCTCTCCCTCTTCAATCCTATGATCTTAGATCAATCTGAAACTCACTAAAACTCTCAACCCGATTGAGGTAAATTCTGATCACCATGGATATTCACTGATAAGCATCATGATAACTCTTCATCAAACTTGACCTAAGCTAACCTATGCCTAATGGAGGTTAACATGATCAAACTAACTAACATTCTGGTGCATTAACATGAGAGATATTGATCCAAACAGTTTATGGTACCTGCTAACAAACCTCACCAAATCGTTCCAAATTCACCTAAACTACTCTCCTAACCACCTAGATTGCATCTAAACTAACAAAAACAAGCCTAAATAACTGAATCAAGTAAATCGAATGAAAACTTACCTTGTAAGAAATTTGAGAAAACAGTTATGGAAGATGATGATTTGAGACCTCCAAGGCTTGAATCTTGATCCAATTGCTCAGGTATAGATTCTGTATGCACAAACTTGGAGTTTCCTTGCTTGAATCATGCAATCCACTTGAACTTGTAGTTTTGAGATTCTTGAGAAAAGCACTCGAATATGAATGATTCACACCAAGAACTTGCTTCAATTATGATCTGTGATGATGATTGAGTGGAATTGAATTGGTTATGATGAAGCTTGATGAAGAATTTGAGAGAATTGTGATGAAACTTCAATGAAAAAGTGTGAGAAATTTTGTGAGAAATCTTGGTGCAAATGAGGCCAACCCTTGATCAATGCACATTTCATGAATATATAGACCCCAAATGAACATTCTAGATCCATCTTGCACATTCCCTTGTTTTCAAATTTTGATCCATTTTGATTATGTTTCTTAAATGATAAGCAACCATGGATAACTTCATTTTTTCCTTCTAAACTCAAAAAAGTGGGTGAACCATTGTTCTTAGAATTGTTTTTCCATTCAAAATCATATATTGGAAGTCTCCATTTGGACTTGTAAATCTCCCAAACCATTTTCCAACTTGAAATTATTCACTTTATAAGCCTTTTTAGTTCATATTTTGACCTATCATGCAACTCCATGCTATGAGCTTCTCCAATAACTTGTGACCTTCTTTCTAGACTTAAAATCCCATTTGGAGCAAGTTTGATGTTGTAAGTTTTTCCATTTGAGGCCTCCTTGTATGAGTTTTGGGTATAGGTTAAAATGACCTGTAATTCACAAATGCCCAAAATACCCTTTGCTTGTCAAGACCATAAGTTGAGTTCTCCACATCATATGAAGGCATACCATACCATTCTAGAAAGCTAAGACAATGAGGAACAACTCTTAAGTTGACCAAGAATTCATTTGAAATCTCCTTGAGGGGTAAAACTAGCTTGGAAGTCAAGTCACTTTCACAGACAAAAATTCAGACACCCCAAATGACCTGTAACTTGTAAGGACCATAACTTGAGTTCTATAAATCTCCTTGAGGTCTTCCACCACTCAAATTAAAGGTCTTGAGATCCTCTACAAGTTTCATGTTGGCCAAGAAGCCATTTGAATCTAGCATTTTGACTTATCTTGCTTGGAAGTTTGACCTAAACTAGGGGATTTTACAGAGAAACCCTAATTTAGTAACTCCTCTTCTCCTTGATTTCTCTTGAATTCTCCTTGTCATATCTCCATATCCTTCTTCATATGTTCAATATTGATCCCCACCTCTCTCCAATAGCCTTGAATGCTCTTTTAAGTCAGTCAATTGACCTAGGGTTGACCTAGGGTTGACCCAGATGAAACCCTAGTTGACTGTCTTCAACTGTAGCTCTTGTGCCTTCATCAATGACTTGTTTTCTTCTCCAAATGACTTTATAAGTCTCTCATAAGGTCTAGATGCTCTCCATACCTTCACTCCACAGCTCACAACCCTCTTGTTGATCCTCAAACACCCTCAGCTAGGAGATGGACTCAAGGCTTGATCTGCTGAACTCTTTGCTTTCAAATTCTTTCCTGATGACTTGAATATGACTGAATTGGGATAATAACCTCTTGATAGGCCTCTAGAGATGAAAATAATGATTGGTCCCCTGTTGAATGACTGGCTATGCTTATGCTATGCAGATGGTTAGTCTATGTACATGACTCTATATGCAAATGCTAGTGACAATGAACCATGAACCACATGAATATGGTTGAGCAAATTTTAGGGTGCAACAGCTGCCCCTATTCAAGCGACTTGGACCCGATTGGATGAAGCCCGGAGCCTTCAGACATCCGCGGTACGAGACGGTTGAATACTAGTGAAACCAGAAATTTGCCAACCGCAGAAATAAACTGCGCTCCTGCTTGAGGAACGACATTCATCAGCTGAATTTAACTGTTACGGCAACCCACTGATCTCGCACGACCGTGCTGGGGATTGTCTTCATCGTTCTGAAGAGGATTCTGTCATAACAGATCGCTTGCTTGTCCACGTGAGGACTTCGTCTGTCGTCAACACGAAGAAATCTCAACTAAAACTTGTCCACGTTAGGACTCCACTTACTGTCAACCCAGCAAAACCTCGGCAACTCCGCTGGGAATACTTCGTCTGCATTTCCATAAACCGCATCGTCCACGTTAGGAATAAAACTCTTCCACGTTAGGAGTAACACCTGTCCACATTAGGAATCATTTTTTCTGCGTCTGTCCACGTCAGGACTAACCCTTTCATCTTTCCACGTTAGGAAGCAATCTTCTTTCCGCGTAAGGAGAACTACATTAATCTGTCCACGTAAGGACTCCAATACCACTTGCCATGTCCGCGTCAGGACTCCAATCTTTCCACGTAAGGAATACAACTATTTCTGAACTTGTCCACGTCAGGACTCAACTTTTCTCGCATCTGTCCACGTAAGGACTAATTTCCTTCTTCCACGTTAGGAATATCTTCTTCAATCTGTCCGCGTCAGGACTTTGATCTTTCCACGTAAGGAATAAACTCGCCTTTCCACGTAAGGACCATCTTAATCTGTCCACGTAAGGACTTTCTCTTTCCACGTTAGGAATACTGTCATTTCCACATAAGGAAACTTCTTCTGATACGTCCGCGTAAGGACTACATCGTCCACGTTAGGAACCTCCGTCTTTCCACGTTAGGAATGATAATCTCTTTGATCTGTCCGCGTTAGGACACTGATCTCGTCTTGATTTATCCACGTAAGGACTCAGGCATCTTCGATTCACTGAGGAAATAAGACTTGTCCACGTAAGGACTCACACGTCTTCGACTTGCTGGGGAAATATCCGCGTTAGGACTTACACCTTGCCAACAACACGAAGAAGGATAAACTTGTCCACGTCAGGATTCTTGTATCTTGTCATCACAAAGAACTACAAACTTGTCCACGTCAGGACGCACACTTCACCATTACGAATAAAGATATCTGTTGCAAACACATGATCCACGTCAGGACACCAACACGAAGAGTAACCAATCTTTTGTCAACGTCATGACCTCCCTTTCTCCAAATTTCGAGAGACCGAATCTATCCACGTCAGGATTAACACACCTTACCAATCCGGTAAAACAAACCTGTCCACGTTAGGACGCCCACTTCTGAAGAAATCCCGTCATTCTAGGAGTAAATTGTCCACGTCAGGACTTAGTTCTTCAATGATCCTCACCCACAAACTTTTTAGCGCTGACGCGACAGCGACTTTGAGATGAACTCTACTGGGGATGTCTGAAAACCAACTATCGGACGCCTGCTCTGATAACCGGCGGTGGCCTCTGAAATTCTGATTCATGCGACCCGTTGATGACAAACAAACTCTGCTTGGGGATAAGAAGACACTTATCCTGGCCACTCTGGTTGGGGAAAATAAGATACATTTGTATAAATGACTCTGCTAGAGGCAAAGAGAGTTTTATCCCGATAACTCTGTGGGGGATGCAGCCAAAACTGACATTATCATTGAATATCTCCTGCCGAGATCTTGCCTGTTTGGTAATTTATTTGAGCAAGAGCTCTCTCCACCTGAACTACTAGAGTACAGAAACTGCTTCAGCAAAATAAATGCTGGAAGGATAACGCCGACTCGCCGGGGATAGCCTGATGCTACAAAATTATTCCGGCAAAATAAATGCTGGTAGGATGAAATCGACCCTGCTGGGAAGTTGGGAACTCAAACCACACGTCTTGTTGAAGTAACCCCCTGCTAGGGAATATAACTCTGCTGGGGAATAGCAGATGCGCCTGATATGATTGAGCCTCTGCTGGAGAGTGAACTAATACCACATGGTATCTCTGACAAAATAAATGACAGGACCCACCATCAACCCTGCTGGGGAGAGTCTTGATCTTCGGATTCCACTGGAAGGAAAGAACAATTGCTGAAAAGAGAACTCCGCTGGGGATGGCTGGATTCTCTTGGGGAAAATTAACTGACTCCACTGGGGGAGAATGCATGACCCTGCGGGGGGAGATGAATCTGTCTGAATACAGCCTTACGATCCCGGAACACCAAATTCTGCTGAGGACGAGTAACTTCTCGGGAGCACGTCCTTTGGATAAGCTACGGCTAGCTGGGGAATTCTATCCTTCTTCAGGAAGAACATGCCTGACCTGCGTGGGGATCAAGCCTTTCACTATTGCAATCTTTTGATTACCTCCCTCGTACGGTTATGAAATCTGCAACAACACAAACAAAGCCTGACAAGCCTATGCAATTCAAATCGATTCAGGTTAGTGACGTTACACTCAGTTAATTCAAAGCTTTAACAACTGTTGGCAAGGGCCAGTGATGTTATACTCATGCTAGCTTCAATAAACTTAGGCGTTTTATCATGCGCAAAACAGTAAAGAACCAACATCAAGTACTGAATAACATATTTTATTGATTGGGCCCCTGAATGGGCGGAATTTTTGTACACTGGATGTAACTCCTGAAATGAGGAAGCTACGCGAAGCAAATACACAAGTAGGCACAATAAGCATAAATATTTGACAAATTAAATTTTGTACACATGTCGGCAACGGGATGCAGACGAACACCACAAACTGATCCTTCTATGACTCGCCCGACTCTCATGCTTTCCCGGTATTCACACTTCCGAAGAGGTTGTATCCGATAACTAATTCCTCAAATATATTCTCCCGCATAGATGCTCGTTGAATTCGAATTCGGACCGCAGTCATTTGCTTTTCTCATCCCTAACTTTTGCGTGAACCGCCCTTTACGGGTTTTCAGTTCACCGGGATACCCCTTTTTGCCGAAGCCGCCCAGTGTAGGTTTTCAACTTCGCGGGTGTACATTTTTTCAATCTTATCCCTAACTTTTGCCCGAACCTTTCATTCTGTTTTTGGTTCGCCAGGATGCCCCATTTTTGCCTGGACTCTCTTTTTTCTGTCCAGCGGGTCTATTTTAAGCAAAGTATTTTTTAACTGCGTCCGAATTCACAGGTGATGCAAAGTCTTCCCCGTCCATGGTGGACAACAATAACGCTCCTCCTGAAAAGACCTTACTGACAACGTATGGCCCTTCGTAATTGGGGGTCCACTTGCCCCTGTGATCTGCTTGCGGCGGGAGAATCCTTTTCAGCACAAGGTCGCCCGTCTGAAAGCTTCGCGGAAGTATTTTCTTGTCGTACGCTTTCTTCATTCGTCTTTGATACAAACGACCATATGCCAGAGAAGCTAGCCTCTTCTCATCCATCAAACTCAATTGGTTCAATCTGTTCGTTACCCATTCTGCCTCGTCCAGCTGAACATCTCGCAATACCCTCAGAGAAGGGATCTCAACTTCCAATGGTAATACCGCTTCCATTCCGTATACCAACGAGAACGGAGTTGCCCCGGTTGATGTGCGTACCGTCGTACGATAACCGTGCAAAGCGAAAGGTAGCATTTCATGCCAATCTTTATACGTCACCACCATTTTCTGGACGATCTTCTTGATATTCTTATTGGCCGCTTCGACAGCGCCATTCATCTTGGGTCGGTAAGGGGAGGAGTTGTGATGTTCGATCTTGAAATTCTGACAGAGCTCCTTCATCATTTTGTTGTTCAGATTAGAACCATTATCCGTGATTATCCGCTCGGGAATCCCATATCGGCAAATGATATCTCTCTTGATGAATCTAGCCACCACTTGCTTCGTTACATTTGCGTAAGACGCTGCTTCCACCCATTTGGTGAAATAATCGATTGCTACTAGTATGAACCGATGCCCGTTAGAAGCCGTCGGCTCAATCTTTCCAATCATATCGATTCCCCACATTGAGAATGGCCAGGGAGATGACATCACATTTAGAGGACTCGGAGGCACATGTATTTTGTCAGCATAAATTTGGCACTTATGGCACTTTCTTGCAAATTTGAAACAATCAGTTTCCATCGTCAGCCAAAAGTAACCTGCCCGCAGCAGTTTTCTCGTCATAGCATGTCCACCAGCATGCGTGCCAAATGCACCTTCGTGAATTTCCTCCATGAGAAGCTTTGCCTCTTTCTCGTCTACACAACGCAACAACACCAAGTCGTGGTTTCTTCTGTACAAGACGCCATCCGGGTTCAGATAGAAATTACCCGCTAATCTCCTGAGAGTCTTCTGATCTTGACTGGATGCCCCAGCCGGATACTCTTTGTTCTTCAGGAAATTAAGGATATCAAAATACCACGGTTTGCCATCAGATGCTTCATCAATAGCAAATACATAAGCTGGCCTGTCCAACCGAGAGATAGTGATTTGGGGAGCTTCGTTCCAGAAATTGACCTTGTACATGGAAGACAAGGTGGCAAGGGCGTCAGCCATTTGATTTTCTGCCCGTGGTACGTGATGCAATTCAACTTTGTCAAAGAAAGGCAACAATCTCCTTGCATAGTTCATATAATGTATCAAATTGGGCTGACGTGTCTCCCATTCCCCTTTGATCTGATTCACTACCAGAGCTGAGTCTCCGTATACGTCTAAATGTTTGATTCGCAAATCAATGGCTTCTTCAAGCCCCATTATACAAGCTTCGTATTCGGCCTCATTGTTGGTAACGGCAAAGGTCAATCGGGCAGTAAACGGGATGTGCGACCCGTGCGGCGTAGTGATAATTGCCCCTATTCCGCTACCGTAAGCATTCACAGCTCCATCAAATATCATCTGCCATTTGGACCCCGGCTCTGGTCCTTCGTCTGGTAACGGCTCTTCACAATCCTTCATCTTGAGATACATGATATCCTCGTCAGGAAAGTCAAATCTCATCGATTGATACTCTTCAATAGGCTGCTCCGCCAGATATTCAGACAACACACTCCCCTTTATTGCCTTTTGCGAGACGTATTGAATATCATATTCAGTCAAGATCATCTGCCACCGGGCAATTCTACCTGACAACGCCTGCTTTTCAAATATATATTTGATCGGATCCATCTTCGAGATGAGCATGGTTGTATGATTCAGCATGTACTGCCTCAAACGCTTGGCGGCCCAGGCTAGCGCGCAGCAAGTTTTCTCCAGCATTGAGTATCGGGATTCACAGTCTGTAAATTTCTTACTCAGATAGTAAATTGCATGCTCTTTTCTCCCCGTCTCGTCGTGTTGACCGAGAACACAACCCATGCTTCCCTCAAGAACCGTCAAATACATTATCAAGGGTCTCCCTGCCACCGGGGGTATCAAAATAGGAGGTTCCTGCAAGTACTTCTTTATTTTGTCGAACGCCTTTTGACAATTTTCGTTCCACGTTACAGCTTGATCTTTCTTTAGCAGCTTGAATAATGGTTCACACGTAGCCGTTAGGTGAGATATGAACCGGGCAATGTAGTTCAACCTCCCTAAAAACCCGCGCACCTCTTTCTCTGTTTTAGGCGTCGGCATTTCTTGAATCGCTTTTATTTTAGCAGGATCGACCTCTATTCCTCTTTCGCTTACTATGAACCCCAGGAGCTTACCCGATCTCACCCCGAAGGTGCATTTGTTAGGGTTCAGCCTCAGCCTGAACTTCCTAAGTCTTTTAAACAACTTCAACAAATTCACCAGATGCTCTTCCTCCGTCTGGGATTTGGCAATCATATCGTCAACATAAACTTCGATCTCTTTATGCATCATGTCATGAAAAAGAGTCGTCATCGCACGCTGATATGTTGCCCCAGCATTTTTCAAACCAAAGGGCATCACTTTGTAGCAAAATGTTCCCCACGGTGTTATGAAAGTAGTTTTCTCCATATCCTCTGGCGCCATTTTAATTTGATTATAGCCTGAAAAGCCATCCATGAAGGAGAATACAGAGTACTGAGCAGTATTATCAACTAACACGTCAATATGAGGAAGTGGAAAATCGTCTTTTGGGCTTGCTTTATTCAAATCTCTATAATCCACGCACATTCGAACCTTGCCATCTTTCTTTGGCACTGGTACGATGTTAGCAACCCATGAAGGATACTTCGTCACAGCCAGGAAACCAGCGTCCCACTGTTTCTGAACCTCCTCTTTGATCTTCATTGCCATATCTGGTCGAGTTCTGCGAAGCTTTTGTTTGACCGGCGGGCAATCTTCTTTCAGTGGCAGGCGATGCACAACCATATCTGTATCGAGCCCTGGCATATCTTGATACGACCAAGCGAATACATCATTATACTCTCGGAGCATTTCAACCAGTTTTCGCTTGATATCACTCTGCAGTGCGGCTCCAATACGAATATTCTTCTCAACCCCTTCCGATCCCAAATTGATAATCTCGATAAACTCGTCGTGAGGCAGAATGGCTCTTTCCTCTTGTTTCACTAACCAAGACAGTTCTTCAGGAACGTCGCTATCTTCGACAACCTCTTCTTCGGTCTGGAATACCGGGTGCTCGAAGTCGGGACGAGTCATAGGTGGCTCAAGGATGTCATCTGAAAATGTTATCCTGCAAAAGGAATGGTTAAGTGCTTCAAAATGCGTATAAAGCGGATAACCACATTGCCATTTTATTGAAAAATACAAAACAGGAAAGACAGGGATTACAGTATTTGCACATGAAAAAACGCCATTTATTTAATGATTAACGAAGCAATGTTTATAACAACACAGCCCTAAGCAAATCCTGATGCCCTGGGCAAGACATCAGATTATTCAACAATTAATAAAGCAAAGCATTACTGTTTAAAAGTCACAGGAACAAGCTCCTGAATAGACCAGTTGCACAGTCCTTGTCCTGGCGTGCTTGGCTGAATCCAGGCATCCATATCACAGTCGCTGTCCCCTTCATCGGACTCTGAAGCAGCATTGACAGATTCATGGCATACCCCACTGGCAGAGATGGTGATTGACTTTCTGAAATGAGGGGCCCCCACAGAAGGAGTAGATGACGACGGTCGGTACCCCAGTCCGAACCGGTCCATCTTCACCGGAATGTCCAATACTTTGCCCCAGCCTTTGGCTTCTCCTGCCTTCACTAGCGCTTGAGCTTCTTTGTACGATGAGACAGCTATCTCTGGCACTTTGCTTGGCCCGGGACTCTTGTCCTTTATGCGCAAACCTTCGAACGCCTGGCATGGCGTCTCGTGGATCTCCCCGTCGACTTCCACATATTTGAACGAAGAAAGATGGCTGACCAGGATGTCCTCTTCTCCGCACACGGTGACTACGCTGTCCCCAACCATATATTTTAACTTCTGATGCAGGGTGGACGTGACGGCCCCTGCCCCGTGAATCCAAGGTCTTCCCAGCAAGCAGCTGTACGCAGGCTGTATATCCATGATATAAAACTCCGTTGCAAACACTTCCGGCCCCACTTGCAGGGGCAAGGTGATCGATCCGAAGACTGTTCTCCGCGTGCCGTCAAACGCTCTGACTACCAAATCACTTGGTGTACACAAAATCCCTCGAACATCCAGCTTCATCATAGCCTTCTTAGGCAGCACATTCAAAGACGACCCGGTGTCAACCAATACGTGCGACATTGTCGACCCTCTACACTCAACAGATACATGTAATGCCATATTATGATCCCTTCCTTTCGGAGTCAAGTCGAAATCCGTAAAGCCCAGACTGTGGCCTGCATTTACGTGTGCCAATACTCCTTCTAGCTGGTTCACGGAGACATCCTGCGGTACAAAAGAAGTGTCCAGGACTTTCAGCAAAGCATTTCGGTGAGCCTCCGAACATAACAGCAATGACAGAATAGATATTTTGGACGGCGTCTGCTGTAGATGCTCCACAATTTTATAATCGCTCTTCCGAATTAAGCGCATGAATTCTTCGACATCCTTAGATGCTGCTTCTTTTTCATTTGCTTGAACCGGAACATTTTCCACCGCTTTCCCTTTTCCTTTCGCTAGCCTTTCGGCCTCTACTTCAGGAGATGTAAAGATCCTGCCGCTCCTCGTCATGCCTCCTGGGCCCACAACATTATCCACAACCTCCGCTGACGGCTTGTTAACATCGATTTTAATCCCGTCACAATACACCTCTAGCCCATATGACCATGGGACCGCTTTCGTGCTCTCATACGGGATTGGCCCGGCTTTAGTTATAGTAATCGGTGGTCGCTGAGCGGGTGCTGAAATGGTGATCGTCTTCCTAGGGATTGTCACTGTGGCAACATCACTCCGATTATCCACTACTGCCCCTGCCGGCTCATCAGTTGCTGTTCTATCAAACTGCAATACACCTTCATCAATCAAGGCCTGAATGCCTTTCTTCAGATCCTCACACCCCCCAGACAGGGCCCAACAATCTAAACAGTACTCATTACATCCCGGGTAAACACCTCCCTGCAACAGTCGGCTTTTTATTTTGCTCAGCGGCGTCTTTAAATCCTCAACATTCATAATCAGATTCAGACCTTCCTCAATCAGCACGGCATTCGCCCCATGATTAGGCATGGGTTTCTGGACTATATTCGCACCGGTCGTTCCGAAGTTGATAGACTTGTTGTCCAAGAGATCCTGCACAACGTGCTTAAAAGCATGACAACCTTCTATATCATGGCCCGGGGCCCCAGAATGAAACTCGCAGCGCCTATTTGCATCATAGCCGAACGGGGGAGTTCCCGTTATCGGTGCCAAGGTTCTTTTCTCTACCAGATTCAATCCCAACAAGGTCTGCAATAAATCAGCATAGTTAGAGGGAGGCTTCTCGAACACCCTTCTCGGCTTACCACCCTGGAATTTTCTCTGAGCTTGCTGTGCCCCCTGCTGAGGCTGCTGCTGCTGTGGCATTGGTTGCTGCTGAACCTGTTGTTGTTGCTGAATTGGTTGTTGTTGATACGGGATGGTGACACTCGACACTTGCTGCGGCTGACGATATTGATTTCTTCCCCTGCCTCGGCCTCGGCCTCGGCCTCCAAATACAGCACTAGCTTCGCCCTGACGGCGCCCACCATAAGCTTTCCTATTACTGCCAGATGCAGCTGACTCGTCAACTTGGAACTTTCCTTGCTTAATGTTCCGCTCAATCTTTTCGCCCATCAAAATCAGATCTGAAAAACTAGCCAGAGACGTATGAAACAACATATCATGAAACAGCCCGGTGAATGTGCCGACAAACATGTCGTTCATTTCTTTATCTTCCACAGGGGGACGGACCCTGGCAGCCATATCGCGCCACCTTTGCGCGTATTCTTTAAAACTCTCCCCCTTCTTCTGCGAAAGCCCGGCCAACTGGACCCGATTGGGTGCCAGGTCACTGTTATATTTGTAATGGGCTACGAACGCCTCCGCTAATTGCTTCCAAGTCTTGATATCAGTGGGCTCCAACCCCATGTACCACTCTAAGGAAGGACCCGATAGGCTATCCTGAAAGAAATGCATGAGCATTCTTTCGTCAGTGGAGTATGCAGACATCTTTCTGTAATAAGCTCGTACATGAACTTTCGGGCATGTATCTCCTTTGTACTTATCGAACGCAGGCGCTTTGAATTTAATGGGCACCCTCAAGCCTGGTACCAAGCCCATAGTTGCCATGTCCAGACCCATAGCACTCTGGTTTAGGACTCCTTTCATTTGTTCTTCCAGCATTCTAATCTTTTGAGAATCATCCATCGGCCCGTCAAAAACCCCTCCAGAGAAGGCGTCTTCCTGTTGATCCTCTTGCCACATACCGTTTCCAGCCCCGTATCCATCATACGCATTATTACGTCCAGCTCTGACCTGATTCATCCCCGGAACTCGGCCTCTGTTGCCGTACCCTTGAACACCTCCAGCAGGACCACCAGCCATGAAACCAGCACCGTTTCCGTTTCCAAAACCTCCGTAGCCCTGATTGACCATACCATAACCATCTTGCCCAAAGCCTTGAGCATTAAAGCCATACTTGCCAGTATTGTCGAATCCCTGATCGTTGAATCCGAACCCAGCGTTGACAAAGCCATTGCCTCCGAGATTATCTCCCACATTGACATCACCCAGCCCAGCGTTGTGGACAGCAGTTTCATTTCCAACTCCAACGTTACCATTCACAGCAGCGGTAGCGTTGTTGACGTTAGCAGCAGTCACATTGACGACAGGCGGAGCCACTGGCGTTGGAGTGCCATCTCCATGAGCAGTATCAACCCGGACAGATTGATGATCTTCGTTACCATGACCAGCGTCGCGAGCCAACAGAGGCTGGACCATGGCCTGCAAATTCTCTTGCCCTTTTGCTATAGCTTCCATGGTCTGCATGAAGAGGGCGAGCTTCTCGCGTACATCCTGCATCTCATTCTGAATCTGGTCCATGACTTTCCGACAGTTGGATCGTGTAGAATAGCGGTGCGGATGTTGATCTGGAATCCTGTTAAGTACCTGAATCAAAGCAGGAGATAAGACACCATTCAAAGATTACCTGTTATGCAAGATGAATATGAATGCAATGCAATGTGTCTGTGCATTAGGGAAGTTCATTCCCCCAGTTCTAGTGCGAAGGTGCCGGTGCAGTGACAGTGTTGACAATAAGAATACCGGAGCTGAATCATAGAAAGCCTCATATATAGCAGAGAGAATCAATAAGCCCAGGGTACAATATCACTGAGAGTACAAAGATGGCATAACCTCAACCAACAATCCTGGTGATGGTCAGCACTATGCAAATAAAGCATACAAATAATGGAATGATCAGATCCTCCCAAAAGTCTGGTACTCCTCTATCAACTTCTTGGTCTCCGGATGGCTTGGTCGATCGAGCAGCCCTTCAACAAGCTGGTTTCTCTTCTTAAGGACACGGCGTACGTCTTCAGCAGTTTCTTCCCATGTTGCTTCTCCGAAACAATCTTCTAACTTTCGCTTCTGGGACACTGCTTCATCTCTGGATTTGATTGCCTTGTTCAGTGCATGCTGGACACTATACCGGTTCATCACTTCCTCCTCACACTTCTTGATGCTAGACTTCAACTTCTCTTCGAGGTCGGAAATTTGCTGCTTCAGCTTATCTTCCCTCTTCTTGTTGTTGGTGAGTGTAGCATTCCAAGTCTTGTTGCAAGAAGATATCTCTCGGTGTGCTGCGTCGAGCGCTTTCTTTTTGGCTTCCAGCATGTCATGGGAACTTCTGAACTCTTGCCCCAGACGTTCGCGCTTTTTCTTTTCCTCGGTCAACTCAGCTCCTAACCTGTTTACCAGCTCAATCTGTTGTTGGAAAGCATATACGGCCTTGTTTTTCTCGCTGCGCGCCTGGGCTAACTCTTGCTCTAACCCTTCGTTAATCTTCATCAGGGCTTCTTTCTCCTTCACAACCTGTTCATATGCTTCTCTAGAAACAGTAGTCGGCTCTTCTACCGGAATAGGATCAAGAATTGGTGCCTCTGGAAACGGCATCTTCAACTGACTAGCCCTCTCCTGAATCCAAGCTCTATAAGGTGCATAGGCCTGACAGTCATTCTTTCCTAACAACGGCTTCCCTTTGCGGTTAATACGCGTCCAAGCATGTCGCAACTTGGCTAATAATTCCCCCTTCACGTCACCGGTGAAGTACAGAGATTCCTGTACTTCTTCCTCTTGAGGTGGATTCTTCGGCGCATATCCAAACTGGCGAACGAATAGAGAAGGGTTGTAATTGATACACCCTTTTCTTCCTATCAATGGCTCATTAGGGTAACCAGAACAACTGAAGATGAGCTCCGATCCCAACAAATCTCTATCAAACCACTCCATATCTTCCGACGATAACCTCATCAAACGCTCCGGCCAACCAACTGGAACTGTAGTCTCTGCAGCAGATCCTCTCTTAGGAAGGTGACTCTCAAACCACGTACTCAACAAGGGTACACACAGATGAACATTCTTCCCTCTTCCCTTCTCATTCTTGTAATGCAGCGAGTGGTAGAGATCTCCGAGCAAGGTAGGTACAGGATTACCAGCGGCGAACAAGTAGAAAGCATCGAAGTCCACAAAATCCGGTATATTGGGGAACAGTACTATGCCATAAATGCACAAGGCCAACACAGCATTGAAAGCAACCCAGCACCCATTCTTAGCATACTCTTGGGCTTTACCAACTAAGAACTGAAATGAGAAGCCTGGAACTCCACGGGAAACAGTAGTCACAAGTTCAGAAGCATCAACATGCAAGGCTTTTGCCAACTCCTCCGGCTTAGGCTTGGCATCATAATGAATGAACGGAACCTGGTTCTGCACAGGCAGCTCAACATACTCAGCGTATTCCTCCAGAGTTGGTCCCATAATAAAGTCAGAGAACGTGAAACACCTCAAAGCAGGGTCGTAGAATTGCATCAAAGCATACAGCCCATCTAGCTCTACCTCTGTAGGTTTGCACACCAATCTCAATAATCTACCATAACTCATCCGGAAACTCCTACGAACACCCTCATCAGCAAGAGAGATCAACCCCAGTAAAGGAACAATATCAGGCGTAGGCAATTTGTAAGCAACCGTTCTCCGTAGGCTAGTCATGATCAAATACTCAGAAGTCTGGGCACTAGAACTAGGGAAATGCAAATGCACCTGCAGCACAGACACACGTTAGTGAAATGCAAATGATAATGGATATGCAAGGATGCAATGCAAGTAACATTCAACGGGGACCAAAGCTGCAGCTGAATAGCCTAAACCCAATCAAGAAAGGTCTCAGATAGACCATCCAGAAGTCATCAACCCTGGTCTCAGATAGACCTAAAATAAAACTCCAACACTGGTCTCTGACAGACCTCAAACCATAACTCCACCTGGTCTCTGATAGACCTCAAACCACATCCATAATTGGTCTCTGATAGACCTCAAAACACCTCTCAAGTGGTCTCTGACAGACCCCAGAATACATCTCCAAATGGTCTCTGACAGACCTCAGAATAAATCTCCACATGGTCTCTGGCAGACCTCATAACTAAACTTCACATGGTCTCTGGCAGACCTCATAACTAAACTTCACATGGTCTCTGGCAGACCTCATAACTCTCCATAAACAACCCGGGTCTCTGATCAAGAAATAACCGGTAATCTGGAGGTCTAGTTACCTGCATAACCCTGAATCCCCTCACAGGTGGGTGGCCCTATAACTGGCACAAGGTACGGCATCCTATGCGGTCGTCGGCGTCACAGACTTTCAGGGTTGATGATACGATTCCCAGAAGGAGTGGCATCATCAATTCCTGAAGAGGCCTCACTCAGCCAACTTCCAAATGATCGGTCCCCAGAGTCGACAATCCAACTAACCAGCAACCCACGCCAACCAAAGGAAGGGGCAGGAGGCCAACCAGAGGAACCTCGTCTGAGTGTAGATTTCATGGGACACCAAAGCAAGCAAAGCAAGCGGGCGCCCACTAATTTCTACTCTAATTCTAGGTGCACTCAAGCCCAGGTCCGGCTTATCTCTCAATATCAGAACACCCGTCACACCCCAACACAGCAATAATAATCAATATATATAAAGCTGAAAAATACAGGGTTAGAAATATACAATAACTCCATACAACATCCTCGACGGGAAAACAAGCGCTAGGATTGACTCTCTCAAGGGACGTTGGATCCCAAATGCATAAGAACCATCGCAGTCCTTAGCAGCCAGGGGACGTTGGATCCCCAGCAGAGTCGCCAGCTGTCGCTACTGCGAAAATCGGCGCCGGCTGAACAGAAGAGTCGCCACCGTGCGTTATTTATCCCACGGGAGGGAAAGGAAACGCTCAGAGTAAACCTCGCACAACACGGGAAAGGTATGGTCGTCGCAACCAAAACCTGGGTTCGGGAGTCGGTTACGCAAGGGGAAGGTATTAGCACCCCTCACGTCCGTCGTACTCGACGGGATCCACGCTTGTTTTCGGGTATGGATTGTTATTCTATCTAAACTATAGGTCAAGGGTTAAAAGAAAAGAAAATAAAAATAAAAATGACTCGGCAAAGTATCGCACTTTATGCCTACGTATTCCTGTCTGGAACGAGAAATCAGAGTCAACGTAGTTCGCCTACCTACGGGAAAGGAGGGGAAGGTTGCTCGCTAGGATATCGCATCCTATGCCTACGTACTTCCACACAGCATGGAAGATCAGAGCAAACGTAGTTCGGGCCACGTACGACACAAGCTTGTCCTTGATTGATTTTATTCCTTCTGAAAAAGGTTTTCCTGATTAACAGTCCAAGCGGACAAAAATGACGTCTTGATGAGTTCACGTTCTTTTACGGAAGAAGTGTCTTTTATTGTGTTTGAAATCTTTATGTGTTTTTCTGTTTGTTTTGAGAGAGAAGAGACAGAACTCTAACCTACGGTTGCGAAGGGAAACAAACTAACCTAATGTTATCATGCATGGGTTAAGACCTAGTGTCTATCATGCTCCTCTCTTGCACAGAGAGAAACAGAGATCCTACGGGATAGGCAGAAACAGAAACAATATCAGATATATACAGTAAAGCAGTAAAATGCATGGATGCAGCAATACAAGCGAGGCAAGGGAGTCCCACTCAACCTCGAACCTAGAAAACAATAGGCAAAAGTGAACAGGCTTCACTTTCAACCCAGCAGGATAAACAGCAAACAATACAGTTCAAAAAACCAATCAATACATCAGCAAATAAAACACAACAATAAAACAACAGCATCAGCAGCTCTGAGTCAGCAACTGGCTTCAAACAATCTCCAATCAGCTACAAGCTTCAACAAGCATCAATCTCCATCTTCATGGCCTTCAGACAAGGGCTTTGACATCAATCTTCAGTCTACAATGGCTTTTCTTCAAGCTCAAACCTCCAGGATGAGGGATTAGTCAAGAGTGAATTGGGTGTTAAGCAATCAGTTGACTACCAAAGGTGGTGAACAGACTGCTTCTAACACAAGAGACATTTTCTCTCAAGAGTTCTATCTCATAGACACTATCACCAAGCCTTCCAAAGGAAGGGGGTGAGTATCTTAGAGAGACTCTGAATCACAGAGAAGAATGGATGCAGGCAAGGCAATCCATGTTTGAGAAATAATCATTCTAACCTAGAGCTCTGCCTAGCTCCTAAACCCTAATCTCCTCAGCATCTGCTAGCAAGAAACTCCTCCTCAACTCTGACAATTGATCTTCAGCATTTGACTCTTCAATAGCTTCATCTCCACAAATCTTCAGCTTCCCCAGGGCCCCAGACAAACCCAATACCCAATCAAGCAATCAACAAATCCCCAGAGGGCACACCACACCAAACAACAGATATACAGACAGTAATAATATCAGTAGGGGAATCCTAACTATTCTCTAAGGGATCTAATAGCTACCCATAGCCCATATAGTCCCATAACTAATTTATTCAAACCCTAAGTCCTAAGGGAAAAAATTGAACTTCCTAAGTTGTCACCTAAAACCCTAGTTTTGATCATGATATTCAAGCATTTGTTAATCACCTAAAACTAACTCCTAAAAATGGGAACTAAAATATTTCTATAAGCCTAATATCTCATCTAAACAGTATAAAAAGAATGATCAAAAAATATTAAAGCATGTGAGAGAACAAAAATCATGAAAATGATGCATGAAATGTAACTATTTATTATGCTATTTATTTAGAAAATATGTAAAAAATATGAAATAAAACTAAAAATGAAATTTTATTTTTCTATAATATTCTAGACATTTTAATGAAAACATGGTAAAAAGAATGGATTAAAAAGCATTTTTTATGGATTTATTATGATTTTATGAAAATTGATGAAATAATGAAATGAAATAAGAAAATAAAAAGAAATGAAATGAAGGAGGGGGTGAGAATAGGAACTTCGCTCAGTTCAAAATTGGATGGGCCAATGATAGGAGGTGCGCTTAGCATTTGGACAAGGCCCAGAGTTCTCAGCAATATAGGAAATAAAAGAAAGCGCCAGGGGGTATGAAAAGAAACCAAAATCACGTTCAATATTGGTTTGGGCCTAACTCTGGGGGTGGGGATAGCATCACAAGCTGAGGCCCGCCCGTTTCAATTAATGAAACGGTGCGTTTGGCGCCCAGCTTCTCCCTCCAATTCTGAAATCAAACGAGAGCCCTTGGATCTTCTGGGAAGTCAAGAGTCCAACCACAAATGGAAGGCTATGATTGTGTCTTCTCCAAACAAACCTGCAACTAGGGTTTCATCCTCATGAACCTCCATGCACGCACAGTTTTCTCCCTCTCTGTTCTCCTTATCCAGGCCACGAATCACCATGCTATGAACATGAAAGTTACTCCAAACCTCTCCCTCTTCAATCCTATGATCTTAGATCAATCTGAAACTCACTAAAACTCTCAACCCGATTGAGGTAAATTCTGATCACCATGGATATTCACTGATAAGCATCATGATAACTCTTCATCAAACTTGACCTAAGCTAACCTATGCCTAATGGAGGTTAACATGATCAAACTAACTAACATTCTGGTGCATTAACATGAGAGATATTGATCCAAACAGTTTATGGTACCTGCTAACAAACCTCACCAAATCGTTCCAAATTCACCTAAACTACTCTCCTAACCACCTAGATTGCATCTAAACTAACAAAAACAAGCCTAAATAACTGAATCAAGTAAATCGAATGAAAACTTACCTTGTAAGAAATTTGAGAAAACAGTTATGGAAGATGATGATTTGAGACCTCCAAGGCTTGAATCTTGATCCAATTGCTCAGGTATAGATTCTGTATGCACAAACTTGGAGTTTCCTTGCTTGAATCATGCAATCCACTTGAACTTGTAGTTTTGAGATTCTTGAGAAAAGCACTCGAATATGAATGATTCACACCAAGAACTTGCTTCAATTATGATCTGTGATGATGATTGAGTGGAATTGAATTGGTTATGATGAAGCTTGATGAAGAATTTGAGAGAATTGTGATGAAACTTCAATGAAAAAGTGTGAGAAATTTTGTGAGAAATCTTGGTGCAAATGAGGCCAACCCTTGATCAATGCACATTTCATGAATATATAGACCCCAAATGAACATTCTAGATCCATCTTGCACATTCCCTTGTTTTCAAATTTTGATCCATTTTGATTATGTTTCTTAAATGATAAGCAACCATGGATAACTTCATTTTTTCCTTCTAAACTCAAAAAAGTGGGTGAACCATTGTTCTTAGAATTGTTTTTCCATTCAAAATCATATATTGGAAGTCTCCATTTGGACTTGTAAATCTCCCAAACCATTTTCCAACTTGAAATTATTCACTTTATAAGCCTTTTTAGTTCATATTTTGACCTATCATGCAACTCCATGCTATGAGCTTCTCCAATAACTTGTGACCTTCTTTCTAGACTTAAAATCCCATTTGGAGCAAGTTTGATGTTGTAAGTTTTTCCATTTGAGGCCTCCTTGTATGAGTTTTGGGTATAGGTTAAAATGACCTGTAATTCACAAATGCCCAAAATACCCTTTGCTTGTCAAGACCATAAGTTGAGTTCTCCACATCATATGAAGGCATACCATACCATTCTAGAAAGCTAAGACAATGAGGAACAACTCTTAAGTTGACCAAGAATTCATTTGAAATCTCCTTGAGGGGTAAAACTAGCTTGGAAGTCAAGTCACTTTCACAGACAAAAATTCAGACACCCCAAATGACCTGTAACTTGTAAGGACCATAACTTGAGTTCTATAAATCTCCTTGAGGTCTTCCACCACTCAAATTAAAGGTCTTGAGATCCTCTACAAGTTTCATGTTGGCCAAGAAGCCATTTGAATCTAGCATTTTGACTTATCTTGCTTGGAAGTTTGACCTAAACTAGGGGATTTTACAGAGAAACCCTAATTTAGTAACTCCTCTTCTCCTTGATTTCTCTTGAATTCTCCTTGTCATATCTCCATATCCTTCTTCATATGTTCAATATTGATCCCCACCTCTCTCCAATAGCCTTGAATGCTCTTTTAAGTCAGTCAATTGACCTAGGGTTGACCTAGGGTTGACCCAGATGAAACCCTAGTTGACTGTCTTCAACTGTAGCTCTTGTGCCTTCATCAATGACTTGTTTTCTTCTCCAAATGACTTTATAAGTCTCTCATAAGGTCTAGATGCTCTCCATACCTTCACTCCACAGCTCACAACCCTCTTGTTGATCCTCAAACACCCTCAGCTAGGAGATGGACTCAAGGCTTGATCTGCTGAACTCTTTGCTTTCAAATTCTTTCCTGATGACTTGAATATGACTGAATTGGGATAATAACCTCTTGATAGGCCTCTAGAGATGAAAATAATGATTGGTCCCCTGTTGAATGACTGGCTATGCTTATGCTATGCAGATGGTTAGTCTATGTACATGACTCTATATGCAAATGCTAGTGACAATGAACCATGAACCACATGAATATGGTTGAGCAAATTTTAGGGTGCAACAGCTTCGTTCTAGCAATTAGGTGTATTGCTGCTCGACCATTGGAGACTTAGGCGTTACCTGTTTGCGGTAGAACCAAGAGTTAAGAACACTCTCTTTGAAAATGGTTTTCAATTAATCCCGAAGGAGAAAAAGGTTTGATGTTTGTTTTTGAGTCTTTTATGAAGATGAATTGAATTGAATTGTGTTTGTAATTCATGTTGCATTAAAGATTATGACTTAGGAGCAAATGTGTCGCATATCTCCCAAAGGGCATACGCTAAACACTCTTGACAATTGAGAGGAGGCCCCCCAATCATCACTTCCCAAATTCTTAAGGCTCGTTGCATACAACACTTATTATCCTTTATTATGTATCTTGAAGAAGTTTTGAGATGAGAAGAGAAGACACAAACTCTAAGGGGAAACTAAAACTCAACCCTAATGTTATCATGGCATGTGCTCCTATGATTGAGATTAAAAGGGGAAAAGTCTACCCTAATGTTAAAATGCTTGGGTTGAACACTTAATGTCTCTCCTGCTCCCATGGAGGGACTAGGAATCCTAAGGGATCATGGCAAAAGAAACCAAGAAGGACACAAGATAAATCAATCACAAATGAGAAGGAAGAAAGATATGCAAACATGAAATGCAACACACAAAAAAGAGGGAGGAAAAAGGTGTGGTGTAACAACCACCACAAGCACATCTCAACCTCTTGAAAGCAAGCAAATAGATTCAAAACAAAAGAGAAGTACAATCAAAGGGACTTGAACAAGTCCAAAACAAAAGTGAGATGAAATAGGAGAAATTACAATTCCTACAACCACTTGTGCATCAATCACCAAGCCAAAAGGCAATGAAAGAAAGCAAAAGAGAAAGCCAAGATCAAGATGAGGATGGAAGAATAAGCTTGGGCAGCAAGCAAAATGAAAATAAATCTCAACCATAAGCATCAAAATGATCATGCAAAAGAGAAGGCACAAAAGGTTCTCAAAGTGGCATCTCATCCAAGTCAAACTCAAAGTGGAAACAAAGAGCACCAAATCAACTTGGATGAGTTCCCAAGTCCAAGGGACAGAAGTGAGAACAAGAGAAGAAGGTTCACAAATGAAAGAAGAAAACAAATCAAGGCAAGTTGCAAAGTAGGGCAAGGTAAAGAACCAAAGTTCAAAACAACTTTCAACATTCAAGTGCAAATGGAAAGCCCTAATTAGAAGTAACTTGCAACACAAAGCAAGCAAATTTGTGACCTATAAAATTGAAACCAGCATCCTAAACATGTCAAGAATATGAATCAAGAAGCATATGATGCATATGGGATCCACAAAGATCATCTCCCAAAAGAACTAGGTCAACTAGTTTATATGAACCTCAATTAGGGTGACTTGACTTGCAAGGTCCACCAAAAATAGAAGAATGGCTTAATAAATCTCAAAAAAAATGCACAAAGCTCTTAAACATGTTGGCAACCAGAGGTCAAAACATCCAAACCAAAATCCAATCAAGGCATCAACAAATGAATTGATCAACTAGGGCGCTCCACCTTGAAGGATATTTATCGAGGGTCAAACAAATGCAAACCAAAGTCAAACAAAAATAGGTCAAACCTTGACCAAAACCAGCCTCAAAGGAACCTCAATTCATCACCAAAATGAAGAGGAAACCTCACTCATTAGTGATTGCAAATGATCCAAAAATCAAGCAAGAACAAATGGAAATCACATTAAAAACACTTCAAATCATTAAATTCAAATTAAATTGAAAAATA
The DNA here is from genome assembly GCA_963859935.3 of Lathyrus sativus. Taxonomy (NCBI): domain Eukaryota; kingdom Viridiplantae; phylum Streptophyta; class Magnoliopsida; order Fabales; family Fabaceae; genus Lathyrus; species Lathyrus sativus. The sequence continues at coordinate 84,786,898 of OZ012738.1, forward strand.
AAGGAAAATTAAAATTAAAAATTATGAAAAATTATTTGAGATCCCAAAGTGTTAGAAAATATATTTTATTGAATTTTTTGACATTTACAAGTATTTCTAACAATTAAAAATCAAAATAGAAATAATAAAAAAGAAAATAAAAGGAAGAACAAGGGAGGGTGCACTAGCAATCTGGATAATAAAGGATCCATGTTCAATTGCATTTGGGCTGAAAAACAGAGGGGTGCATATAGAAACAAAAGCCCAATCCAATCCAACCTTCAGATTAATGAAACACATCGTTTCATTAATCTGAGGTGGAGTCAAACATCCACATACGCATGGTCAAGCAAATGAGAAGCAACCACATCATCTGGTCAGAAGGTCAACATGAGAACACGTCAGATCTGAGGGTTTTAAACCAGACAGTGGAGCCCTAGCTCCGGTTGTCTTCTCTGGCGAGCTGGTCGGAGCTCAGATCCTCCAAACTTAACCAAACTTGACAAAATCTATATCAAAAGAAAGGTGAGCTCATCTAGATTCCAAATCCAAGATCCATTCATCCATATCACTCATGCATTGAGAGAATCGAACGATTGAATTTCAAGATGCACATTTGAAAACTTAAGCAAACATGAACAATGATCAATCAAACATGGCCTATACGAGGTAGGACTTCAGATGCAACCAATATGAACCTAATTCATGGCCTAGAATGAGAGAATTAAGTTGAAGAAGCTTACTGAACAGAGACACTCTGTTGGTGCTTCAAATTCTTGCTAGCTTGCTTCAAGTTGTCCAGATCCACTCCAAATTGCACAAGGAAGATGAGTCATACCTCAATTTGCTTTGATTCGCAGTGAAAAAGGAAACACAATTTGGAAATTTCTTGGAGAATTTGAAAACTGAACTTGCTCTCTCTTGCTCCAATTTGCACTTCTGAGCTCTCCATTCACTTTTTGAGTTTATATATGTTGGATATCTAATCCAATTGAAGTCCCATGAAGCCTTATTTGGATGAATTTGGAAAAATGCCCAAAATGGCAAGCTCTTCATGCACACATGAATTTCTTGCATGCACACATGGAAATCACTTGGATCTACAGCTGGTGAGTTGAATTTGACATTGGAAATGTAATGGGCCTTGTATGTGATCCAATTTTGAAGTTTGGAGGTGAAACTTCTTTGTGAAGAAAGTTCCAAAATGCACGTGTTTTTGCTAGCATGAACCAAAATCAGTTTTTGCATTTTGCTTATTAATGTATCTTGAAGGGAATTGAACCAAAATAAGACATGTAAATGACCTATAATGTATTCAATTGAAATCACATTTTAAAAGTCCATTTTCTACTTGAAATTCTCACCAAATGTTCATGATCAATCATAATTCACACCATCCTTGAGTTTCATGATTTAAAAGAGGTCTTTTGGAGCAACTTCCATGTTGGTTAAAAGTTCATTTGAAGTACAAAAGTGCATGAAAATGACCTATGTTTCAAATGTCCTATAATCAAACTTTCCCAAAATACCCTTGCCTTGTAAGGTCTATAACTTGAGTTCCACAAATGATATCAAGGACTTATAGGACTTTTTGGAAAGCTAAGATCATGAGGAAAAAATTTCATGTTCACTCCAAGTTGAGGAGAAACTTGATTCTAGGTCAAAAGTGCCTTGGAAGTGAGTTGACTTTTGTTGACCAAAAAATATGTTCATCTGAGACCTATAACTTGATGGCATCATAACTTGAGTTCCACAAACCCAACGGACGAGTTCTAGTACTCAAAAGAAATCTTTGAACATGCCCTATACGTCTCATGTTTACATGAAAGTAAGGTTGATCTTGTATCTTGAGGTAAATTGGCCTTGAAGTTGGGCACTAAAGAAGGGGATTTTACACTGAGATCCTTTGAAACCCTAATTTAGTAACTTCTTTGACTCTTGATTCTTCTTAAATTGAACTTGGCATGATATTCTAGATGTCTCAACATAACTTCCCATGGCTCCAATAACTTAGAACTAAGTCTCAAACTCTCTCAAGTCCACAATTGACCTTGAGTTAACCAGATGAAACCCTAGGTGCACAACCCTTGACTGTGACCTTTTGTAAGTGAAATGAATGCATAGATAAGCTCCACAATGACTTCCAAAGCACTCAATGAGTTTCTCAAGCATCTCTTATCCATAACCATAAACTTGTGATTCTCTGATGATCCTCTATTGATCCCCAAGGTAGGAGGTAAACAACACATGTCAATCTCCTTTCTCAAAGAGCTTTGACCACTTCTTGATGATTATAATCCTCGGATGACTTGAATAAGCACTCTTGCTTATGCTTGAAGCCCTTGATACTCTTTTCTTGGAATGGCACACCTCTCTTGATCCCCTGAAAAGGACAATGCTATGCAAATGCAAATGCTAAAGATGAAATGAAACCTAAGCCAAGTAAAGAAAAAGGTTGGTTAAATTTTGTGGTACAACACTTGGCTCTCCACATCTATGGCATAATACTGTTCCCGAATCCCAGATTTTGTTGACTTGGATGCTTTCCATATCTTTGTCTCTAAGAATCATGTGCCAACACTCTTAGGAGATGTTTATCATTCTATCCACTACAAGAATGAGAATAGGAGGGGCAATAATGTCTCCTGCTGTGTGCCTCTCCTGTACAGATGGTTTGTGGATCATCTTCCTAAGTCTGGTCCGTTTGTTGACATCTCAGATACTACTGATTGGTTAGAAAGTCTTATGGGTTTAACTTCTGAGAATATTATGTGGTTTAACAGGGACCTTTTGGGTATGGAGATTTTTTACAGTTGTGGTAATTTCCCCAATGTTCCTTTGATTAGGAGGAAGGGTGGCACTTATTATAACCCTGCTCTTGCCGTCAGACAATTTGGTTACGCTCTAAGCGAATCTCCAAAGGAAGAAGAAATACAGGAATCTCTGTACTTCACCGGTTTAATTGACAATGAGACCTTAGTCAAATTGGAAAAGGCTTGGGGTAAAATTCACCGCAAAGGAAAATCTTCTTTGGGCAAGAGCGATTGCAGAGCCTATGGACCATACGTGGAATTGATCCAGGAGAGAGTTGAGAGACTGTTGCTATGGTTTCTAGTCCGGGAACCTTTGTATCCTTTGGTAGTTGAAGAACCAACGACAGTTGATATTCAGAAATACAATCAATTGTGGGCTGAAAAGTAAGAACTACGCAAGGTGAACGAAGAGTTGGAGAAGGAAATCATTCAGCTTAGAAGTGAGAAGAGTCAGGCCACCCACTCATCCAAGAAGCAGACAGAGATATTGAATAAGATGGGTAGGGAATTGACAGAAGAGATTCACGCCCGAGAGCGAGTGGATTGAGACTTAAAAGTGTCAGTGATGTTCTCAAGGATAGGAAGAAGGAGCTGGAGAGAGCACACCTAGAGATATCAAAGTTCAACACTCAATGGAATGCTATCTTGACTAACAACAAAGAAAAATAAGATGGACTTCGTCAGCAGATTATCAGGTTAGAGACTCAACTCAGGGTAAAAGATGAGAAAAATCCAGGAGAATCCTCCCGCCAGTACGAAAGTGACCGCAAGCTACGCGAGGCTCTTGCAACGTTGGAGGAATATAAGTTGAGAGAAGATCTGAAGAAGCCCAAACTTGAAGATACATTTGGGGAAGGCGCTTAGGAAGACTATGCTCAAGGCTTGCAGGCTACCATTAGAAGGAGGGAGTTGCTTATTTAAGGATTGATTGCTAGACCTGATCATCCTGATACGAAGGAGTTATTGGAGGAGTTCCAGACTCGTTTCCGTACTTGATGCCTTTTTCTCTTTTGTATTTATCTTGTATTCCGACTGCCACCAGGGTTGTTGGATGAGGTCATGTTGACTATGTTGTATTTCCTCGGTGATGTGCTGTATGTTGATACTTTGTCTCTCATTTTTATTTATGAGGGGATTTTCATGGCTTCCTCTGTTGGATCTCCATTCTCCTATTGTTCCTGTGGAACTAGAATCAAGGGGAAAATTTCCCTAAACCATATTTACATGTCTGCATTTTGCATCATTTTTCATATTGCATTGCAGGTGTTCCAGGTTCTGTTGACCTTACTTCTTTCTGTGGTTTTCTCAGCATTGTTTCAGGATTGAAGACCAATCAATTCACCGTTATTCAACAAGGGGAAATCAACAAAAGGCAATGGACCAAATTCAACTTAAGCTACAGGAGTTCTGAGACCGCATGGCGTACTTCATGGACGTGATGTAAGGGGTCGCTAATGGTCAGGAACAGTTGAGGACGCTTGTGCAACCTTTGATTGCAAGAGTTGATGGAAGTGGGGTTCTTCATGGTGGAGCCACTGTTGTGCCTCCTCAGAATGATTTGGATACTCCACATGCAAACGCTGTTCCAACAGTAGTTGTTCCTCCGGGCAGGGGTAACCAGAATGGAGTTCATGTTCCAGAAGCGACGTGCGCTGTGCATGGTAATGCTGGTCCTCAGCGGGAGGAGGACGAACAAGATGACATCTTTTCTATGGGAGACCTTGGTGTGGGTTTGTAGTCTGATGCAGACAAAAGGTTTAGAATAATAGAAGAGAAGATGAAGAACTTTGAAAATCAGAATTCTCTTGGTTTGGACATGTCTAATTTGGGGTTGATCCTAGGACTAAAGATCCCTCCAAAATTCAAGGTGCCAGATTTTGACAAATAAAAGGGGACGACCTGTCCCAAAGTGCACCTCAGGTCGTACTATAGAAAAATGTCTGCGTACTCAGATGACGAGAAACCGCCAGTTCATATTTCTACTGTTAAAATCAGCATGAAAAGTCCGTATCAGCCACACCTGTTTATAAAAGAATGAGAAAGTGAATCAAAATGAAACCGAAACGAAAAAAACAATTAAGATAACATATAAAGTTTTATCATCATCACATACCAAACTGAAACCAAGTTGAAGACGTGTCGTACGATTCTTCAAGAGAATTGGATTGAAGATTGTTGTTTTGTTGATCCAAGGTGCTGCCAAATCACAAAGAGGCCGTCAGTTTAGAGTGTCTCCTCAAGAGCAACATCCCATTAACAAAACCCTTCGGTTGAGAGAATTGGAAAAATCAAGTTAACTAGCTTCATTTTCAGAAACTTCGACATTTGTTGAGTGACGGTTGTTGCACCCCAAAATTTGACCAACAATTATTTATCCATCTAGTGTTTGAGAGTTGATACTTTCATCAGAAAGTTCAAGAGATCCTCAGAGGAGTGGGTTGAAACCAGGGTTGTGTGCTTCATAGCTTGAGAGTTGTGGGTGCTCCTCAGATGATTCTGAGACTTGGAGAATGAACTTGATGTTTTGAGAAAGCCTATGAGATGTCTTGATAGCCATCATGAAGCCCAGAGAAGTCATTGTGCAAGAATTCAGAGGATTCAACCATGAATGATAGAATTAGGGTTTTGACTGAGTCAACCCTAGATCAGCTGAAGATTTGGAGAAGGTTGAGACCCAATCCAAGGGCCATGAGATCATGGAATGATGTATAGAGATGTTATAAGGATGATTCCTAGACCAACTCACCATGATTGAAGAGTTTGAGAAGTTTTGAGTTAGGGTTTCTGAGGATTGTCAGTGGAAAAACCCTAATTTGACCCCTATCTTCCAGGCAGTTTTAGCTCTGGATGTGATTGATATCTCATCTTCCCCACAACATGAATGTTGTAGAGCTTGCTCTTAGCTTTAATTTGAGTGGTGGAAGTCCTTGATAGGAGTTACAGAGCTCAAGTTATGGTTTTGACAAATTACAGGTCAGCAGAGGTATGTGAATCTGGGTCCTTGAAAGTCACCCAACTTGCAGACAACTTTTGCCCTAGTAGGATGATTCCTATGATTTCTTGGTCAACATGAATGTTGGAGGGCATCTTCTTAGCTTTAATTTGAGTGGTATAAGTCCTTGATAGGATTCATGGAACTCAACTTATGGTTTGAACAAGACAGGGGTATTTTGGTCATTTGTCAGTTATAGGTCATTTTAGCCAATGCCTAAAACTCCTATTTCCAAGCCTCAAATGGAAAAACTCAAAACATGAAAGTTGTTCAAAATGTGATTTTAGGTCTAGAAAGAAGGTCACAAATTGTTGGAAAAGCTCATAGCATGAAGTTACATGATTGGTCAAAAATGAACTAAAAATGGCATATAAGTTTGAAAAGTTGAATTTGAAAATTGGTTTGGAGGATCTAGGAATCCAAAATAGGTCATCCAATATATCATTTTGATTGGAAACATTATTTTGAGAACTTTGGTTCAAATAGATTTTTCATTTGAGGTCTAAAAAAGGGACTTTCTTTGTAAATCTATTACTTGCATTATAAGGCAATGTTGAAAAACCTTACACAAGCCAAATGTAAGGGCTGATTTCCTTCATACACACTTAATATCTCATGTAAAGACATATTCAATGGATTTTGGCAAAGTATGAAAGAAGATATCATGATATTTCAAGTTCTCATGTGGTGATATTTTCAATACTTTCTAGAAAGATCTAGATGATTCTAGCCCCTTCCATCACTTGCTATTTAAAGAGGGCCATGAAGAGAGTTCAGAGGTTGGTGAAAGTTGAAGAATTGAGGAGAGAAGAAAGAGATTCGAGCTAGGGTTTCAAGGTGCACCATAGCTGCATTTCAAGAGCAAAGTCACTACTACAAGCTCTCATCTTCAAGGATTTTGCATACAGAAAGTAAAGCACCATTGGAAGATCACTGTGGAGAAGTTACAAGGCTTGAATCGTGCCATAGCATCACCTTCTTCTCATTCTTGACAGGTTCTTTTCCTTCTCCTTTTCACCTTAATTATGCGTAGATATACCATGTTTTAGGCATAGAATGGCTAGGCTAAGTTAGATGATGAGATCTTGAGACTTTGAGCACGATTCATGGAGGTTGAAGTTTTGACATGAAACTTTAGAGATCAAGAGCACGCACCCTAGGCTACTATATTCTTAGGTTTTTAGCTCAGCATGATCCCCTTAGCATGTGGTATAATCTTGATTAATATGAGATCATTTCATAACCATGCAAACCAGAGCATAAGAATGGAGGACAAGACTTGCAGCCTTCGTATCTTTTTCTTGAGGGAGAGTTAGAAAATTCTAACACCGTGGTCGTGTAGAGGGAGAGGAGTAGATGAATTTTGATGTTTGGATCGTGAGGAATGATTGAGAGTTGAGAGAGATACGTGGAGTAGAAGTTGCTTGCATGAAAACTGGTTCTGAAACCCTAGTTTGGTTCGTTGGAGAAGACGTAATCACAACCGTCCATCTCCTTTGAATATTTGACTTCTCAATCGCATCCAACGGCCCAGATCAATCCAAGAAAACAGAGGGAAATTTAAAAACCTAAACGCTGCGTTTGGTTTAGTGACCGTGTGGGCCTTAGTCTGCCTTCTATTCACACCCCCCACGCGCGCTGGCCCAGATGAAATGAACTGAATCCACTACTATTCTCACCCCCTTTCTTCTTCTCTTGTATATTTTATTTTTCAATTTTCTTCACATTTCATTAATTTTCTAAAAATCATAACTAAATGAAAAAATATTATTCTTAACTCATTCTTTTTTTAACATTTTCATTAAAATGTCTAGAAAATTAAAAAATATAAAAATTGCATTTTATATTTTAATTGGTATTTTTTGCATATTTTACAAATAAATGCACTTTTTTAACCATTCATTTCATACATGGATTTGTATATTTTTGTTCATGCATTTAGAAATAGATTTTTTGCCCATTCTTTTTTGTGGTGATTCATATTGCATTGTAGTACTCTCTGGATTTATTACTAGATTTGTGGATTAAAATTTGATGTATTTTGATTGTTAGACATTTAGGTGCTCTAATTAGGGTTTTAGGTTGTGTACTTGAACTTCAACATTTTATTTTTGGGGTTTTTAGGACAGATTAGTGTATGGGGAATATATGGGACTTAAGGGTAGTTAAATAGGATCCCCTAGAATTTATATTAGGAATTTGTATGGTATTTTAGTATTTTTCATTGATTTTTGAATGTATGGATAGTATGTGTGTTGCTTAAAGGCATAAGTTGTATTGTTGTGTTTTCTTTCCTTCTCTTTTGAGTGTGTGAGCTTTGAAGATTGAGTTGAAGACCTTGTGGATCATCATGGAAGCTTTGAAGACCTTGCAGAGGAGTTTAGCATAGCTTTTGTTGTTTGGTTTATAGGTTTATAGGTGCATAGGCAGAGCCCTAGATAGAATACTTTGTTCAATAAACAAGGAGTGTCTTGTTCACCTCCTTTCTTCTCTGTGACATAGAGTCCCTTAAGGGTATTCACCTCTCTCCTTTGGAGGGATTAGTGACCTTGCCCCATAAGGTAGAACTTTGAGAGAGCCTTTCCTTTGATGTTAAGTCCTCAATGGCATCCTTTGGAAGTCAGTGAGCACTGTAACATCCCCCACTCATCTTGTTGACTGAATCTTGTTTGCTGGAGCATTGGAGCCATTGAAGATAGAAGCTGAGGCCTTGAAGAGGATGATTCCTTGAAGATTATTGAAGTCTGAAGACTCTGTGAAGATCAAATTGATGCCTGAAGATCCCTGAAGATAGTGAAGCCTGAAGGTAGAGCTGATCAAAGGAGCTGAAGCTCAAGGGAGAAGATGAGTTGATACTCATGTTGTAGGGTTGATACCTGGAAAGCAAGTGATCTCTGAAGTCTGAAGACTGGGTTGCTGCTGGAGGAGCTGAGGCTTTCTTCTGTTTTCTTTGATGTATTGTGTGTTTTGTCTGATTTGTCTGTTGCATTAGACTAAGCCCATTTAGAATAAGTTCAGTCTAAAAGCATGAGTGCATCTGATTGTATTGTTATTGCTTGGCTTTGCTTGCGGGTATTCGGTAGAGCCCAGCTCCCTTGCCCATGTGTTTATTTTGCTTGATGGCATTTCATTTCTTTTGTCTGTATGATTGCAGTTTACTGTTTTTGCTTGATAGCATGTTGTTTATTTCAGTATGATTACTGTTATTTCATGACCGGCTTGAGGTCGAGACGAGCTTGTGGAGGCTGAAGCCCCACACACATTTCCTCCCTCACTTGCATTGCATGCATTTTACCGTTAAAGCTGATGCTTTTGTCTGTTTTGGTGTATCATTGACATGATCCCTTAGGACTCTCATTTCCTCTGATGAGGATTTGATGATAGACTTTTAGGTTGAAACCTATGCATGATAACTTCTAGGAGCTCCCAGTTCTCAACCTTAGGATGAATCCTTAGTTGCGTTCTCTTCTCATCTCGAAACAGTTTAAGATACAGTAATCATGAATGATTTCTTTCGTACGTTACGAGCCTTAAGCTATCTGAGAAAGGATTGTGGGAGAGTTTTTTTTCCACAGTCTGGATGTTTAGTATGGTACCCTTTGGGTGACATGCGACGCATTCACTCTCAGGTCATAGTCTCTAGTGCGGTTGAAATCGCAAACACAATAAAAAACACTTCTTTTAGGAGATAACCCGTAGTTTCCCGAACTACGTTTGCTCTGATCTTTCATACCAGATGAAAGTACGTAGGCATAGGATGCGACGTCCTAGCGAGCAACCTTCAACCTTTCCCCGTAGTTAGCCGAACTACGTTGACTCTGATTTCTCGTTCCAGACGGGAATACGTAGGCATAAAGCGCGATGCTTTGCCGAGTCATTTTTCTTTTCTTTTTCAGCCAGCCTTGATAGGTAGATAGATTATAACCAACCCGTCCAAGTAAACAAACAAGCGAGGATCCCGTCGAGTACGACGGACGTGAGGGGTGCTAATACCTTCCCCTTGCGTAACCGACTCCCGAATCCAGACAATGGTTGCGACGACCTTGTCTTACCCTTATTCGTCAGGTTTTTCCGATCGTTTCCTTTCCCGCTCTGAGGGATCAAAGTCCGTATCAGCCACACCTGTTTATAAAAGAATGAGAAAGTGAATCAAAATGAAACCGAAACGAAAAAAACAATTAAGATAACATATAAAGTTTTATCATCATCACATACCAAACTGAAACCAAGTTGAAGACGTGTCGTACGATTCTTCAAGAGAATTGGATTGAAGATTGTTGTTTTGTTGATCCAAGGTGCTGCCAAATCACAAAGAGGCCGTCAGTTTAGAGTGTCTCCTCAAGAGCAACATCCCATTAACAAAACCCTTCGGTTGAGAGAATTGGAAAAATCAAGTTAACTAGCTTCATTTTCAGAAACTTCGACATTTGTTGAGTGACGGTATCACTGCACAAAGGAGGATTCAAACTAGTAATTCCTTTAAGCATCAATATCAACAGAAGCCTAGGCATGTGATGTTAAGATTAAAGCATCAATAGTTAATTTAAGCATACCTAAAACAACTACCATTCTATGCATGAAGTTGTTGTGAATCAAGGTACCTCTGCGACATGAATTCTAGTACACCATCAAGTGCTCGCATTGCAGGGGAGGACATGACAGTTATGGAAGCATCCTACATAAATCGCAACTCGCGAGCGATAAACAGGATGCATATTTAATAACTGTAATAACATTTTGCAGGACATAATGCACGACACTAATGCAAGAGAAGTGAACATACATCTACCACACTATGCTACATATGAAGGAGAAACTCATTCTTATTAAAATATTATTCTTACAACTTGCTGAGGTTCCGACGCTGTTTTAATTATGTTCACGTGTGAGATTGAATTCAGAGAAAAGAAAAACTATGAGAAAAGCCTAAACTTCACCATCCTCATGGCTAAACATTCATTGAACAAAGACCTCAACTTCTTTCTTGGGAAGAAGACGTTGTCAGCCTCATTGCGGTTACGATGTTGGCAAGGATAATGTCCCTGCATAAAATCTGTGTTAAATTAGAGTGCTATCAGAAACGCATTCAGGCTAGATTGTATGAGAACATAACGCAACCATGGTAATCGAGATAGGAAAGGGGAACGAATCTCACCTTCTTGCGAAGTGCAGAATCACAGTTGTCATGGTAAGAGATTCTGGCATATATCGAACCACCCGCATAGACACCATAGAGTTGATACAAACATCATGGAGGCTCGCAAGTACTCAGTAAGAAGAAGATATACCCCGCAAGGATGTGCACAGTCAGTGGTCGCCTCACCCTGAAAACAAGAACAACACACTAGAAGAATTTAAAGTTAATTGAAGAAAGGGAGTAACTAAATATTGATGTGGAGTCAACAAATTTGAAAAGCAACATCGAGTAATCAAACTCACCATTAGTAGCTAGAGGATTCCTTTCTAAAATCAGCTCAACACCAATCTAGAAAATAAAAGCCACATCAGTAATCACCAACATTATCAAGTATATAAGGAAAGTTTTTAAAGTACACAAGGCGAAAAAGGAAGGAGATTCATTCTCAATTAAAGTCTGTTGGCCCAAAACAGCCTATAAAAGAAGTGTTTTGAGATGAAGGGGGGGCAGAGCAAAAAACCCTAAAATTTCACAACAATCCACGCAAACAGCATCCAGTTTTCAAAACCCACAAAAATCAAAAATACAAAAATCCCAATTTCAAACCATAAGATTCGTAAATCGAAAGAAGAGAAGACTCATCTTTTCAAAGCCTCCATCGCGGATCCACCATCGTTGGAATCCCTCCGCGAAACTCCACCGCGTAAAGCCCTTGTTGCCATTTCCCAGATCCTTCCGTTACCCGCAACCACCATCGGAGAAATCGACCAAACCCTCTCAACCGAACGCCACGAGTCAATCATCGTCCGCCATCAAAACCCGCAGCAACAAAAACCATTAAATGTGAGAATCTTTTCTAACGTTTTAAAGTCGTTGGTTTGTTTGATTTTTTGCAGGAAGTTAGATGAAATTGGGGAAAAAGAGAGAAACGAAGAAGAACGGAGGAAGAAGAGAGGTTGACGAAGATAGAAGGAGAAGAGTCTGAGGAAGTAGGCGCTGCGGATTTTCGCCTTTGGGAATTTAGGGTTTCGAACTGAACCCCCCTTCCCCTCTTGATCTTGGTGGCCGGACCGGGTTGGTCCGGTGGGTTCATCACCACCGGCCCAACCCATTTATTTTATTTTTATGTTTTTATTTGTTTTTTATTTCATCTTGTAATTGTTTAATATTATTAATAATAAGAACTAACACTAACTTACTAACCAACTAACCATTTAAAACTTATTTTAAAATCCAAATATATTTAATTATTAAAGGAGGGACAAATTTCAAGAAAAAAATGATAAAAATAATAATTATTAATCTAGGTTTATAATAATAAAAACAATAATAATACCACTAGCTTTTCTCAATTAAATGCTTTTTTATTATTATCTCATTATACGAAAAAAAAATATTATTTTTAATTCAGATGTTTGCTTATAATAAATATATAAAATAAAATATATAAAAAATGATACTTAATTTAGATCTAATAAATAAAAACAATTCTAGATCTAATTTCTTGGTCACTTGTCCCTAAAATATTTAATAAATAAAACACACAAATGCTTAATTTAATTCTAACTTCTTTTAAAACATAGATTTAGTTTTCTTATGAAATAAAATAAAAAAAGGTATATCAAATAAGAAATCCATAAGTTTTAATTTCTAGAGCCATTAGAGTTTAAATTAATCTTCTCACTAATTGAACTCTTAACAAAAATAAATAAATAATATTTGTTAATAATTCAAGATGAACTTTCAACTTAGTCTCTAGCTCTTAATAAAATTCATAAATCATAAAATTAACACTCTGACACATTTTTCACTTAATCATAATTCATAAAAGTAATTAACTTTAACCTCTAATCCATTAAACAAAAAGAAAACACAACTCTACCCTCCCATTAATCACACCTTACATATCAAGTTGCATTTTAATTATCACCACTTTATTTTATCGCATTCCCGTCCGAAGGAAAGGTTACACAATTTGAACGCCGAGTTAATACCTCACCTTCACCCCATCCTAGCCTTAGAAACCAAGTCGTCGTACTCATGCTTAGGCATCCCGCCGTGGACATTCACCTTTTACACCTAGCCTTAGGATTAGGAGTCGTCGTACTCCATATAAGTTTCCCGCCGTGGAATACTTATCTCACGCCTTTCAATTCAACTTATAACGTAGAAATAGGAGTTGCCGTACTCCAAAAATAAGCGCTTCCCTATGAATGTTTATTTTCCCCCAGAAACCTTGACCACAGTCAAGAAGTTCCTCATCTCCCTCTGTGAGGGAAACTACGATTACTCTGATTCCATCCCCTACCTAGGATATGTAGGCACAAGATGCGAGTCTTGGCGAGTATACTTAGGACTAACCCCTTAGGTTTTTCTCTTCACCCTTTACCCTTAGCATAACCTTAAGCAGATAACATAACAATAACAAACATTTAAAACAAGAGGTTCATGTAGAGTACTACAGAGGTTTAGGATGCTAATACCTTCCCTAAACCTAACCGACCCCTGAACTTTAGATCTCCCCCCGCGTTGTGTTTACAATGCAAAATAGGTTTTTCCCTTCCTTTAACCTTTCCTTCGGATAAATAAAAGATGGTTGTAAATGAATTAAGATTCAAGTTAATCAATAGTTTGACATTAAAATTTCACCGCATCATTAAGCATTAAAGATTCCTAATTAACTGAGCCAAGCGCTTTCGCTTCCTTGGAACAGTCAAAACTAACCAAATTTATCTAAAGTTAAAATAACCCCGAAGTAATTCTATCGACAGTCGTATGGAATACTATTATAACTATAGTCCTCGCATCCTAGCCTTTAAGATTTAGCCGTACATGGTAAATAAATGCGAGTAAATAAAATGTGGGTAAATAAATAAAGTGTGATAAATAAAGGTGCAATAAGTAAATTGTGCGGAAAGTAAAAGGAAATAAATAATCAGAAACCTGCTCCAAACGATAGGCTTTAAATGTTGGTACAATTGGAAATAAATGGCGGAAATAAAATGGCGGCATGATTAACTTCTACCCAAGTGCTCCAAACTCGATTACAGACTCGATTAGACAGTGTAATAACCCCTCGATGTGAGAAGTTTATTACTTTACAATAGATGGAATTTATGGTTTGAGTTCTGTAAACTAATCTTGGATGATTTGAAATGAAACAGAACTCTTCTATTTATAGTGGTAGGAAAGTACAGGTAAAGACAGGAACTAAGGTGGAAAGGAGTGGGAGACATGATAGTTGTCAGCAATTAGCTTCTATCCAATGTGTGGCATCCCTTATGGCGCCCGCCATGGTGGAAGCCATGTGTACAATTCCTCAGAAAGTAGGGTTTTTAGCTCGTTTTTATTCATTTCTTCTCGAGTAGCTTTGAAAATACAAAATCCTGAAAAAGAAACAAAACTAAGGCATAATACAAGAAAGCGGAAATAAAATACTAAATAACGTGCATGAAATCGAGTCAAATAAACAATATATTTTAGGTCTATCAAGGGTGTTGGTTGACGTCAAACTTGATGAGACGGAATGGGTGAAAGCCATATTGAATCAACTCAGCCTGATGGACGAGAAGAGATTGCATCCATTGCATATGGTCGTTTGTATCAAAGCAGGATGAAGAAAGCTTTTGATCAGAAGGCGCGCCCTCAGAGCTTTCAGGCAGGTGACTTAGTGTTGAAGCGGATTCTCCCTCCACAGACAGATCACAGGGGCAAATGGACTCCCAACTATGAAGGTCCATATGTCGTAAGGAAAGTCTTCTCTAGAGGATCCTTACTACTCTCGACCATGGATGGCAAAGATTTCACGTCCCATGTGAACACAGACGCAGTTAAAAAATACTTTGCTTAAAAGAGACCTGATGGAATAGAAAAAGAAAATCCAGACAAAATGGGGCAGCCCGGCAAACCATAAAATGAAAGGGTTTGGGTAAAAATTAGGGATAAAAAGAAAATATGTAAACTCACAAAGTTGAAAACCTGAAAAGGCGACTTTGGAAAAAATGGGTATCCCGGTGAATCAAAAACCCGCAAGGGCGATTCAGGCAAAAGTTAGAGATTTGAAAAGCAAATGACTGCGGTCTGCATATGATACCATGAGCATAATGGACTTTGGGAGGACCCGAGGTTCGATCAATCAAGTCAACCTCTTCAGAAGATGAATCATTGGAGAAGCGTCAAAGTCATGCGAGTCATAGTTGAATCGTCACATGGTGGTCATTTGTACCACATTGCCGGCATTTTGTATATTTTCTTGCATTTTTGTACGTTTTACGCAACTTTCTCTTTTCAGGAGTTGCATCTGATGTAAATCTGCCTATTTACAGGCCATTTTTTCCAACGAAGTATATTATTCAGAAAGCTTTTGGTTCTTATGTCGCAGCTACGTAAAACACCCGACGGAAAACAAAAGAGTCGCCACCTTTCATTATTTATCCCAAAGAGAGGGAAAGGAAATGATCGGAAAAACCTAACGAAACGGGATAAGATTGGTCATTGCAACCAAACCTCGGGTCCGAGAGTCGGTTACGCAAGGGGAAGGTATTAGCACCCCTCACGTCTGTCATACTCGACGGGATCCACGCTTGTTGTCTATCTAAAGGTGTGTTTATCTATCTAAGCTACAGGCTTGCGGGATAAAAAAAAGAAAAGAGACTCGATAGAGCATCGCCGCTCTATGCCTACGTATTCCCTCGTGCAATGGGAAAGTCAGAGTCAACCTAGTTTGGAAAACTACGGGTGAAGGTGGGGAAGGTTGCTCACCAGGACATCGCGTCTTGTGCCTACGTATCCTCGTCTGGTACGAGAAATTAGAGCAAACGTAGTTTGGGCTGACACGAAACCACAGATTGGTTAAGTGTTTTAACCGAGTAGGGTTAAACCTTCGTTCTAGCAATTAGGGACGATGCCCGTTTGCGGTAGAACCAAAGCTTAACAACACTCTTTCCTGAAAAAAAAGGTTTGAAATTAATCCCGAAGGAAAAAGGTTTAATATTTTGTTTTTTGTTTTTTAGTGAAGTGAATTAATTCGGTTTGTGATTCACGTTACACTAAAGACTATGACAAAGGGGCGAATGCGTCGCGTATCGCCCCTAAACGGGACGTACACTAAACACTCTAGACAGGCGAGCAGAGACCACTCACTCATCATTCCCCATGTAGCTTAAGGCTCGTAGCGTACAACGTTCATCGTATTTATTAGATGAATTAGAATTATTTGAGATGAGAAGAGAGACGCACGGAAGGTCAAAGGGAAACTCGGTCCTAATGTTGTCATGCAAAGTGGACTTAAAATTTGGATTGAAAGGGGAAACATCTACCTTAGTGTTAGCATGCTTGGATTGAACACCTAATGTCTCTCCTACTCTTATCCTAAACGGAGGGACTAGGAACCCTATGGGGATCATGGAAAAAACCAAGAAAGCACAAGATAAATTCAATCACAAGTAGGAGATGCAAACATTGAAAATAAACATGCAAAGAGGGAGGAAAAAAAAGTGTGGGGCAGCAGCCGCCATAAGCGCATCTCGACCTCTTTGAAAGCATACAAGAATGCAATGCAAAAAGAAAAAGAAGGAGGCAAGCAAACATCAACATGCAAGCACAAAAGAGAGTGGATGAGACAAAACGGGAGAAGTGAACTTCTACGACCATCGGCTATCAATCATCGGAGACAAATGGGAGGAAAAAAAGTGTGGGGCAGCGGTCGCCACAAGCACATCTCGACCACTTGACTCTAACACTCAAGCGAATGGTAAACGTCACGTTGAATGACATATACGAGAGTATGCATTCAAGTGGAAAGCAAGCACGCGCGTCAAAGAAATCTCGATTAAATAATCAAGAACAGCGACAAATATCCAAGACATTTCACTCCTAATGCATCACACTGATCTATGATGATTTGAAGCGAAACGGTACCGATTAAACATGAAAAACAGCAAAAACAGACCTGCTGGAACAGTGTTAATCGGTTAACACACTGGGTTAATCAATTAACCACTGTTAATGTTTGAAAAAATTTGAAAGTTGGAACTGGTTAATCGGTTAACGCCAGGGGTTAACCGATTAACACTACTCCAGCAGCAGAAAATAGCAACAGAAAAGCACTTTTCAGCAACTTATCACTTAAGCAAACTTTCACATGAGCTCATAAACAATTGTGCACAAAATTAAACCAGCAAACAGTGATTTAAACAAGATGTAAACACATCTAAACAACATTACCACAATTCACATGATCAAGAATTAATCAAAAATGAAGATCAACATGATAAACATGCAAATAAGCTCAAAAATGCAATAGATCTAGAATTCCAACCTTCGAAGTGGAGATTTGCTTCGGTTAATGTTGATTCTACTGTAAATGTGTAGATATAATGCTAGAAGTCCGGAAACTTCAAGATCAAAGCTAAACCTTGTAGTAGCAATAGAGATCCTTCAAAATTAAGCCAAATTGCTCCAAATAAGCTCTTTCAAAACCATTTCAAAATTCAGATCTGAGTTTGCACGAAAATTGAAGGAAGAAAATGATCCAATTAGGATAATGGATGGAGGTTTTAGCTCAAGAATTCATTGATTCCAATGGAGAATTAAAGAATTCAATGGATGAAGAGCTTTGGTGAAGGTCTTGGAAATGGAGAAATTGAGAGAAAACTTGAGAGCTCAAGAGTGAATTCTGAAATGAAATTCAAATTATGAGGCTTAGATGTGTGTGGTTTGGAGTAGATCAAATATATACCCCTTAGGTTTGGATCCAAATGAAAGGGTTGAAAGATGGTTTGGAAAATTATGGAATGGAATGAGGAATGGGAGTTTGGAGAGAAAATGAATTAACCAAACTTCAAATGAGGTTCTAGATCTTTCCCAAGGTGTAAAATTGACTTTCAAGTGATCAAAATTGGACCCCAAAGTGGATTGCCTTGAAAATTCACGTACAGAGGCAAAATCTGCACTGGTTAATCGATTAACCATGTGTTAATCGATTAACACCTTCAAAAATCCCTTGCTGACTGATTTTGACTTGGTTAATCGGTTAACCTTGTGTGTTAACCGATTAACACCTTCAAAAATTTGAATTTGGCGCCTTTTGGAGGGAAATCTGCACATTTTCCCATTTTCAACCGTTTTGAGCTCTGTTAAGCTTCTAAATCTTGCCCTTGGATGCTATAGCTGTGAAAATGCTCGATATAGCCTGAGTGCTGCTTCCTGATCGGAAAAATGCCCTGCAAAACAAAGTAATATCGACTGCTCGATCGCCGGGCAAAATAAATGCCAGAGTTGATGATGCTGGTTGTTTAGTCTCTTGCACTGAAATGGAACTTGAGCCGCAGGAATGCCTTGATCCCATGCCTCGAGAACAAATGCTATGATATGAGAAAATGCAAAATTCAGAGAAACAAAATCCGGTTGCTATCAAAACAACAGGGAAAATTTTGGGGTGTTACATCTTGTTGTTAGCTTTTACTGTTTTGTTTGCAAAAGACGCCTGATGTTTTTGATAAAACTTTGCATACATAAACTTGTGGGCTCTGCTAATCATAATTAAAACATTGATTTGCTTGAACAATGCCATGGAAAATGACTGAGATAGCTTTTGTTGCATAAGACATTTTGTTATTTGTTATTTGCAGGGCTCTCATTCTTGAGACTATTCCAGAGGTACATCCCCGGTAAGGTCACCAGGTCTCTATTCCCACAAGAGGGATATGTGTAGTGTAAGACTAGTTTCTCCCCAGTAGGTTAGGATTACATGTGATCAAGGTTATCCTCAGCAGGTCGAGATTGATATCCCCGGCAGAGTAGAGCCATCCCTAGTAGGTGGAGCATGTACACCTATTATTAGCAGTTCAAATGCGTATATCTTATCCCCTAGCAGGTTGACATCAGGGTTATCCCCAGAGGGTCGAAACTGAGGTTCCCCAGTATTAGTATGCACTTATCCCTTGACAGGTAGGTTTGGGATTGTCCCCAGTAGTGGAGCGAGTGCAGAGTTTTGTTTCCCCACAGAGTCTAATTCTTTGATTCCTTCCCCTCAGAGTCTAGGTCATTGACTCATTCACCAATCGGAGGTTGTTAATGTTGAGTTTTATTTCTCGTCTTTCCCTAAGCAGAGGTCGATGTTGACTCCCTCATTTCCTAATCCCCAGCAAAGTCGTTGGAGTAGCTTTCTTCCCCGTAGAGTGGAATTACCTACAGAGAATGTCATTCTCAATCCTCAGCAGAGAGAGTCTGGAATAAAACTCCCAATGAATCTCCGGCGGATAGCGGACTCAATCTTCAGTAAAGCAGAATCTCCGGCAGAGTGGAGCTATTCACAGTAGTTTTCTTTGTTTCCTAGAAGAGTTTTTGTCATCCTAGGAGGCCATCCAGGGCTGATATCCCCAGTAGAGTGGATCTATTTTCCCTAGCCGATACATTTGATCCCTAGAAGAGTTGTATTCTGGTAGAACGTCCAAGGCCGCTTTCCTCAGCAGAGTTGATTTGATCTCCAGCAGAGTGGATTTTGTTTTCAGCAGAGCAGTTGTACCTAGGAGAGTTCTTTTCCGAGAAACTATCCAGGGCTTGTTTTCCCAACAAAAGTCCGATCGTACTTGGCACGCCTTGTCTTTCCCCAACGGAGTTGGTTTCCTCTCTTCAGCATTTATTTTGCTAAGGTGGTTCCTTTGCATTTGCATTTTGCATAGCATCCTCCCAAATGCGTAGCATTTCCATTTCGTATGGAGCATTATACCATATTCAAACATGTGAATTTGAAACATAATCCAGGTTGTTACCTCTTGTTTCCAGTTGTATCTCCAGCAGACAACGATGTTTTCTCAAGCCCGTGTGGTATCCAGACCTCGACTTCTACAAATTTTATTTGCTCAAGTCCGTGCGGTATCCAGACCCCGACTTCCACCGGTTTTATTTGCTCAAGTCCGTGCGGTATCCAGACCCCGGCTTCCACCAGTTTATTTCTTTAGCCCGTGCGGTATCCATACCCCGGCTTCCACCAGTTTTATTTGCTCAAGCCCGTGCGTTATCCATACCCCGACTTCCACCGGTTTTATTTGCTCAATCTCGTGCGGTATCCAGACCTTGGCTTCCACCAGTTTATCTCTTTAGCCCGTGCAGTATCCAGACCCCAACTTCCACCGGTTTATTTCTTTAGCCCATGTGGTATCCAGACCCCGGCTTCCATCGGTTTATCTCTTAAGCCCGTGCGGTATCCAGACCCTGGCTTCCACCGATTTATCTCTTTAGCCCGTACGGTATCCAGACCCCGTCTTCCACCGATTTATCTCTTTATCCTATGCGGTATCTAGACCTCGGCTTCCACTGGTTTATCTTTTTAGCCTGTGCGGTATCTAGACCCCGGCTTACACCGGTTTATTTCTTTAGCTCGTGCGGTATCTAGACACCGGCTTCCACCGGTTTTATTTGCTCAAGCCCGTGCGATATCCAGACCCGAGCTTCCACCGGTTTATCTCTTTAGCCTGTGCGGTATCCAGACCCTGGCTTTCACCGGTTATCTCTTTAGCCCGTGCGGTATCTGTTGCACCCCAAAATTTGCTCAACTTTTCTTTACCTAGCTTGTGTTTCATTTCATTCACATTATCATTATCATTTGCATTTCATTGACATGTATGCAGGAGATCAAGAGGTATGATTACCAATTAAGATCTATACAAGAGTTTGAAGCTAGCTAAGAAGGTTATTCAAGTGTTCAAGGGTTGATATCCTTGTCAGAGAAGTTAAAGGATTCTCAGAGTGAGTGGCTGAAACCAAGGTTGTGTGCCTCCTAACTTGAGAGTTGTGGGAGCTCCTCAGATGATTCTGAAGCCAATAATGTGGACTTGAAGCCTTGAGAGAGCTTATGAGATGTCTTGAAAGCCATCATGAAGCCTAGACAGGTCATTGTGCAAGATTGAGAAGCCTCAGCCATGAGTGGTACAGTTAGGGTTTGACTGGGTCAACCCTAGGTCAACTGATGATTTGGAGAAGGTTGAGACCTAATTCAAGAGCCATGTGATCATGGATTGATACATTGAGATGTTATAAGGATGATTCCAAGGTCAACTCATCATGATTGAAGAGTTTGAGAAGTTTCAAGCTAGGGTTTCTAAGGCTTGACAGTGTAAAATCCCCTAATTTGACCCTTATCCTCAAGGCAATTTAGCTCAATATGGGATTGTCATATCATCTTGACCCCAACATGAATGTTTTATATCATGATTTTAGATTTAATTTGAGTGCTAGAAGTCCTTTATAGGATTTGTAGAATTCAAGTTATGACTTTGACAAGTTACAGGTCATCTGAGGTATGTGAATTGGGAGCTTGAAAGTTGTCCACCTTGCATGAAACTTTTGTGAAAGAAGGATGATTCCTATGAACTTTTGGTCAACATGAATGTTGTTCCTTATCCTCTTGGATTTCTAGAGAGTACTAGAAGTCCTTGATAGGATTTGTAGAACTCAAGTTATGGCTTTGACAAGTCAGGGGCATTTTGGTCATTTGGAGATTATAGGTCATTTCAACCATAAGGCCATAACTCCTATTTCCAAGCTTCTAATGGGAAAATGTTGAACATCAAACTTGTTCAAAATGATGTTTTAAGGATAGTCATGAGGTCATGAGAGGTTGGAATTGCTTGTAGCTCAAAGTTGCAAAAATGACCTAAAATAAGGAGGATTTTCAAATGAACCAAAGATGGAAATTTGTATTTTTGATTTACATGTCCAAACCAAGGCATGTAATAGGTCATTTTGATTCTAAAAAACATTTTAAGAACATTGGTTTAGCCACATTTTTGAATTGAAGTTTAATTTGTGGACTTGCTTTGAAAAGTAGTTACTTACATCATAAGTAACATTTGCAAAACCTAAATTCAAGGCATAATCAAGGTCTCTTTCAATCCAAACACATCCAAAATACCATGAGGGGAGAAATTGGAAAGGAATGAGGGTGATTTCAAGCTGCTAACAGAATTGTGCACACCATGGCATGTGATTGAACTTCTCATGGCATGAGAGATTGAATTTCTCATTAGAAGGATCTAGAGGTTTCTAGATCATCCATACATGGTCTATATATTGAGTAGAGGTGATCCAAGGTAAAGGTTGGTGATGATTGAAGGAGAGAGTAGAGATTGAGATTGAAATTTCATTGCTTGCAACTGAATTTGGTTACTCATTTCCATACACTTTCCATCCATTTTCTTGATTGCAATCTCTTCCATGGATGCTAGGGAATGATTCCAGATCATAATCAAGGGAAATTCGTGGCTGATTGATGTTCTTGAACTCAGTTTTTTCCACCTGCAACTCAGAGTTGGTTCCAAGGATTGAAGCCATTTCAATCAATTCTATTGCATACAGAAGCTTGGAAGTGATTCACTGAAGGAGTCTGCAGCATTTGAGGGCTTGATTTGAAGGATTACTACTTCTGTGCATACAAAATTTTCAGGTTAGTAACTTTTCATCCCCAGCTTGAATTAGTTAGAATTAAGAGGAATTAGGATGTCAGATGCATTGAGGATTGATGTAGGAAGGTTTTCAGATCAATAATTTGAGAATTAGTGATTAATTAGGGTTTTTACCATTTTCGGGTGAGAAGTGGTTCTTGCAAATCTTGAGGTTTCAGAGAGAATTAATGGTATAATTGAGTTCCTTGTGAAATTTGGGACAAGTTTGATCAAGGAATCGTGGCCTATGGTGGACTCTATGGCAAACTAGGGTTGTGAGATGACGACCGGAGATTGTCACCGGCGGTGGTTTTGGGCGCGCAGGTGGCCTGAGTTGCAGAAGATTAAATTAAGGAAGATGACTTGATAGCCATCAGATCAAGGTTTGACTTGGACTGGGAACCTCATCCAACGGCCACGCGTGCTTCTCATTTTGTGAAGGATTTCAGAACTTTAATGAAACGATGCGTTTCATTAATCAGCTGGTTTTGGGCTTTGTGAATTAAGTTGATACCTGCACCCCTTTTGTGGCCCAATCCATAAAATGAACTGATTTCTATTGCTTTCCACACCACGCATTTATCATTTTATTTGGATTTTCATATTATTTTTTCATCTTATTCATGGTTCTTGATAAAATCATAAAAAAATGGAAAAATGGTTCAATTAATCCCATTCTTTTTGCATTGGATTCATGAGTGAATCTAGTATTTTTTAGATAAGAAATATTATTATTTCATGCATTTTCTGATTTTATGGGAATTTTCACATTTTAATTGATATTAAAATAGTTATGTTTGATGCTTGATATTGGTGAATTTGGTTTGATCATGTGATGATGATTTTGGCCTTGATTTTTTGTGAGTAGTTAGCATAGATATGCATGCTCCCCATAGATTTTTATCAGATTTTTGTGATGGATGTAAGTGGTAGTTTAGGTTGAAACCTTAAGATGCTCCATTTTTAGGGTTTATGGTTGATACCTTGTGGCTTAGATTTTATTTTTAGGGCTAGGTGGATGATTCAACCTCTGAGTTTTGTAGGGTAGATTCATGATTGAATTAGGGTCCCTTAGGAATTTTTGTAGGAATTTACAAGGTAGTTTTCTATTTTAGTTTGATTTTAGCTTAAGTGCTAGTTTTAGATGATTCTAATGCACTAATTCAACTAGATTAACCTCTTTAGTTACCTTAGATTAGGGTTTTGCTTTGCTTGTTCGTGGTTGATGTTGAAGACAAGTTGAAGATGCAATGGAGTGCTTGAAGAGGCTTGGATGTGAAGATCTTCCCTTCTTTTGGTGTAGTATTGATTAGGTATTAAGATTAGGGTTTTGTAGGCAGAGCTTCTAGATAGATTATCTTCCTTCATAAACATGGAAGATGTTGATCACTTCCATTCTTCCCTATTATGTAAGGTCCCCTTGTAAAGGCCTCATCCCTCCTTTAGTAGGATGTGTGGCTCTTTGCAAGTTGGTAGAACCTTTGAGGGTCCCTTTCTCTGATGACAGGAGGCTTAGTGGTGACCTTTGGTCTTCACTCTGCTACCAATCATCCAAACTTTGCTCTTGATAGGTGAATCTTTCTCCCTTGCTAGAGGGTGGAGTTCCTTGCTTGAAGAAGATTGAAGGATGAAGTTGATACTTCTTTGTGTTTGAAGATTATTCTGAGAAGCTGAAGCTTGTAGATGAAGAGGAGCAAGTTGATACTTGTAAGGAGGGGAGAGCTGAAGCTTGAAGACCAAGTTGACACTTGTGAAGAAGATAAAATTGAGATTGAGTGAAGAGCTGAGGCTTGAAGAGGAAAGGATAAGTTGACACTTATGTTGATACATTGAGTCCCTGAAAGAGCAAGTTGATACTTGTAGTTAGGAGTGAGGCCTGAAGGTGGAATTGACTGGAGAGCTGAAGCTTGAAGAAGAAAGAATAAGTTGATACTTATGTTTAGTGTATTGAAGACTTGGAGAAGCAAGTTGATACTTGCTATTGAAGATGATAGCCTTGAAGGGTAGGTGAGGTCTGAAGACTGAATTACTGAAGAGCTGAAGCTTGAAGCTGTGGGAGTGGTTGATCTGCTTTCTTTTCTTTCCTGTTTGTTTGTTTGCTGTGCAACTGTATTGTTGTGGCTTGTTTGATTTTCCTGATGCATTAGAATAAGTTCATATCTAGGTTGACTTTACGCTAGGAGCATGATTGCACTAGAGGTTGAATTGCTCCCTCTACTTGTATTTTTACTGTATGGCTTTGCTTGCGGGTATTCGGTAGAGCCCAGCTCCCTTGCCTATGGGGTTTGTGTTGCTCGATAGCATTTCATTTCTTCTGTATGATTGCAGTTGCTCATTATTTTGCTTGATAGCATGTTATTTCTCCTGTATGATTGCAGTTATTCATATCTGGCTTGAGGTTGAGATGAGCTTGTGGAGGCTGATGCCCCACACACATTTCCTCCCTCACTTGCATTGCATGCATTTTATTGTATATTTGTTTACTGTTTACTGTTTAAGCTGATGCTTTATCTGTTTCTGTATCCCTTTGGCATGATCCCCTAGGAATCTCACTTCCTTTGATAAGGAAGTGATGATTAGAACTTTAGGTTGAAACCTATGCATGATAACTTCTAGGAGTTCCCTGTTTCAAACCTCAACCATAGGATGAATCCTTGGCATGACAACATTAGGACTTGATAGTCTCCCCTTAGTTGAGCCTGTTCTCTTCTCATCTCAAACAACATCAAAATACAGTAATAAAAGTTAACTGACGTCGTACGTTACGAGCCTTAAGCTATCTGAGAAAGGATTGTTGGAGAGTTTCTTTTCAACAGTCTGGATGTTTAGTATGGCACCCTTTGGGTGACATGCGACACATTCACTCTCAGGTCATAGTCTCTAGTGCGATATTAGTTGCAAACATCCATTAAAAACAATTCTTTCGTAAAAGACATAAAACAAACTTCAAACCTTTTTGCCCCGTGGGCCCGTAAGTCAAAGGAAGCTTTTCAGAAGAAAAGAGTGTCGTTAACTCCCAGTTCTACCGCAAACGGTAACGCCTAAGTCTCCAAGGGTCGAGCTGCGTATATCCAACTGCTGGAACTGTTTGTTAACCCTACTCGATAAAACAGATGAATCTGAATTCCCGTAATCCGTATTATCCCGAACTACGTAAGCTCTGATCTCTCATACTTGTTGAGAGTACGTAGGCACAATACTGATGTATTGGCGAGCCACTTTCCCCGTAACCCGTAGTTAGGCGAACTACGTTGACTCTGATTTCTCATTCTCTGATGAGAATACGTAGGAATAAAGCGCGATGCTTTGCCGAGTCATTTTCTTTTCTTTTTCAGACCGGCCTTGATAGGTAGATAGATAAAACCAACCCTTCAGACGAACCAGCAAGCGTGGATCCCATCGAGTACGATGGACGTGACGGGTGCTAATACCTTCCCTTTGCGTAACCGACTCCCGAACCCAGACAACGGTTGCGATGACCTTGTCTTATACCTTTTCGTCAGGTTTTTCCGATCGTTTCCTTTCCCGTTCTGAGGGATAAATAACGAAAGGTGGCGACTCTTCTGTTTTGCCGGCACCTTATTTTCGCGGAAGCGACAGCTGGCGACTCTGCTGGGGACTTGTTAGTTTCTTGGGATCCAACGTCCCGTATGCGAGTCAGTTTGGGGATCCAACGTCCCCTGCGAGAGTCAATCCTAGCGCTTGTATGATTACTTGTTGGGTTGTGTTTATTTATCGCACTTTATTTCCCGCTTTTTATTTTCAGTATGATATGATTATCTGTGCTGTTGTGGGAGGGGGATTCTGATGAGTGAGAAGCCAAACCCAGGCTTGAGTGTACTTAGCATTAGTTGTGGAAATTAGTGGGCGCGTGCTTGCTTTGCAGGCACTAGTGTCTCATGAAATCCACGCTCAGACGAGGTTCTCCCGGTTGACTTCTTTTTCAACCCTTTGGGTTGAGGGGGTTGTTGGTTTGGAGGATTGTCAACTCTGGGGACCGATCATTTGGAATTTAGCTGAGTGAGGCCGCTTTAGGAGACGGTGATGCCATACCTTCTGGGTATTGTATCACCCCTCTTGAATGTTTGTGACGCTGATGACCGCATAGGATACCGAACTTGTGTCAGTTTAGGTCCATACCTGTGAGCAGGGTTGGGTTTGTTGCAGGAGACCTTAACCTTCAGACTACCTGGTTTTCTTGATAGTGAATCAGTTTTGTTGGTATCAGAGGTTCTCATCATCGGATGTACATGTGTTCTTGACAGAGTAGAGTTATGGTCATGTATCAGAGGTCCTCATCATCAGATATATGATTGTTTTTGACAAAGTAGGTTTATGGTTGGGATCAGAGGATCTCATCAGCAGATGTATGTTTGTTCTTGACAGCGCAGAGTTTTGGTCCTGTATCAGAGGTCTGTATCTTCAGAGATGTTTTGTTCTTGACAGAACAGATCTATGGTCCTGTATCAGAGGTTCTTATTTTTAGATATGTGTGTTCTTGACAGAACAGGGTTATGGTCCGATACCAGGGTTTTCTTCTTATCAGAGATAGTGGTTGTTCTTGACAGAGCAGCATTGTGGCTTTGTTGACACAGAACCTTCATCTCTTCAACATCACAATCGTCTTGATCTCCTGCTGCATGATTGCATCTTGCATTGCTTTGCATACCCATTTGCATTTCATTAACGTGTGTCTGTGTTGCAGGTACTGTTCCCCCCGATTCAGGTTTTCTCGCCTTCTATTATGCTATTATGGGTTCTCTGAGGAAGACCGTGGCTTACAAGCTCCCTTCTCCTGATGTTGTTCAGCTGACTGGTTTAATTGCTTTAGCAGATGATTCTGTGAGAGATGAATTCAAAAAGTCTTACGGTAAACTTCTCAGTTTGGTTCGTAAACCCTCTGTGTTTGAGTTGAACGGGTTACACGCCTTGCTGCAGTTCTACGATCCTCCGTTGAGAGGCTTTACTTTCCAGGATTTTGTCCTTGCACCCACACTGGAGGAGTATGTTGATTTGTTAGGTGTGCCTATCAAGAGTCAGATGCCCTTTGTTCATATGGATGCTGAGCCTAATCTGGCTAGTCTAGCTCTTTCACTTCATCTGGATGCCTCTGAGTTGGTATTGTCTAGTTGGAACAAGGTCCCAGGCTTCTCCTTGCAGTTCTTAGTGGGAAAGGCTCAGCAGTGTGCCAAAGACGGATGTTGGGTCGTGTTCAACGCCATTCTCGCTCTGTGCATATATGGCATCATTCTGTTCCCCAATATGCCTAACTTTGTAGACTTCGACGCTTTTCACATCTTTGCATCAGGGAATCCAGTCCCTACCTTGATAGGAGATGTCTACCATTCCGTCCACTACAAAAACGAGAACAGAAGGGGTAAGAATGTCTCATGCTATGTGCCCCTGCTCTATAGATGGCTTGATAGTCATCTTCCCAAGAGGGGTCCCTTTGCTTCGTCTGCAGCCACAGCTGAGTGGTCCGAGCGTTTGATGAGTCTGGTAGCGGAGGATATTGACTGGTTTGAGAGAGATAGGTTGGGTATTGAGATCATCTTCAGCTGCAGCGGGTTTTCGAATGTGCCTTTGATAGGCAGGAAGGGTTGTATCAACTATAATCCATCTCTGCTGGTCCGACAGTTTGCTTATGCTTTGAGAGCTCCGCCGAAGGATGAAGAGGTGCAGGAATCTCTGTACCTCACTGGTCTTCTAGAGGGGGATATGTTATCTAAGCTTCAGCACGCTTGGAATGGTATCAGTAAGCGGGGAAAACCATTGCTGGGAAAGAGTAATAGTCAAGCTTACGCTCCATATGTGACTTGGATCAGAGCCAGAGCAGATGCTATAGGGATGCCGTTTCCTCCTGCCAAGCCAGAAAGCCCCCCAGTGATTGAAGAGCCTACCACCGTGCCTATTCAGCAGCATAATCAGGTGTTAGCTGAGAGAGATGAGCTGAAGAAGGCGAATGAAGAACTGGAGAAAGAATTGGCGCAACTCAGAAGCGAGAAAAGTGATGTCGTTCATTCCTTCAAGAGGCAGACAGAGCTGGTGAACCAGCTGGGGACAGATTTGACTAAGCAGATAGTTGAGCGTGAGCGCATGGGTCGAGACTTCAAAGCTGTCAATGATGTACTGGCCACTAAGAAGCAGCACTTGGATGAGGCGTATCGGAGGATATCCAAGTTTAATCAGCATTGGAAGGCCACCCTAGCCAACGGCAAAGAACGGGAGGATAAGCTAAGGCAACAGGTCTCCAAGTTGAAAGCCCAAGTAAAGGCTAGTGAGAAGAGGTTTGATGAAGAAACCGCTCGCAGATACGCTGCTGAAGGCCAGCTCAACAAAGCTCTTGCTAACCTGAAGGAGCACAAGCTGACGTTTGAGTCCAAGAAGCGGAGGTTAGAAGATTGTTTCGGCGAAGGAGCATGGGAAGATTCGGTTGAAGGTCTTCAATACACCATTATGCAGAGGGAGCTACTCGTCGAGGGGTTGCTCACTCGACTTGATCATCCAGAAACGAAGGGGTTGTTAGAAGAGTTCCGCGCCCGTGGTCGTGCTTGACTATATTTGTAATCCTTTTGTGTTGATCATTGTTGTGTGCTGACCATCACCAGGCTTGTTGGTCGAGGTCATGCTATTGATTCTGCTTGTACTTAGTGACGTTGTGCACTGCCTTGATGGGCTCTCTTTATATATATATGAGATGTTATTTCCATGATTGGACTCGGACTTCTTATTATCAGCACTGACACTCAGGCACTAGGATCGGGGGAAATCTCCCTAACACACAGACACACGTTTGCATTTGCATGAAGCATTTGCATAACGAGCACTTTGTTGTTTTTCCTAACCCTTTTAATTTTCAGGTTGTTTCAGGTTGTCCCAGGATTGATCGAAGACCTATCCACCGCTATCCAACCAGAGCAAATCAAACCAGAATTATGGAGCAAATGCAAACTGACGTTCAGGAACTCCGAGAAAGGATGGACCGCTTCATGGAGCTCATGCAAGCAGTCGCCAACGGCCAGGATCAGCTCAGAACCTTGGTTCAGCCTCTGATTTCAAGGGTCGACAGCAATGGTATACTCCATGGTGGGACTGTGCCAACCCCTCCACTTGTTGAAACTCCCCAGAATGGCGTCCCCGTGACCGGAGGGAATGGAAGTGCCAACGACAATGTGATACCTAACATGGGACTCAATGGTAATACGACTGGCGTCGATAATGGGAATTTTGAAGCTAACGTCAATGTTGGGCTGGGCAACAGCAACACAGGTGTTGTGAATCTGTATGGGCCTCAGCCATGGTTAGAAGATCGTCAAGACGATGTGTTCTCGCAGAGAGGTGCTGAAGGGGAGCTGACTGCTGAAGCACGGCTAAGGTTCAAGGCACTCGAGGATAAGATGAGGAATATCGAGAACCTAAACACTATGGGCGTTGATATGTCCAAGTTAGGACTGATCGCTGATTTCAAGGTGCCTCCCAAGTTCAAGGTACCTGACTTTGAAAAGTACAAGGGCACCACTTGCCCTCGCGTCCACTTGAGATCATACTACCGGAAAATGTCAGCTCATTCTGAGGACGAGAAGTTGTTGATGCACTTCTTTCAGGATAGTCTGTCCGGGCCCTCCCTCGAATGGTACATGAGTCTGGAACCAGCCAGTGTGCGCACGTGGAAGGAACTTGCCGAAGCATTCGTGCACCATTACCAATATAACAGTGACTTGGCTCCGAACCGAGTCCAACTGCAGAATCTGTCACAAAGGAACAACGAAGGGTTCAAGGAATACGCCCAGAGGTGGCGTGAATTGGCAGCCAGGGTTCAGTCGCCGATGGTTGAACGGGAGCTTGTTGAAATGTTTGTAGCCACCCTCCCAGGGGTTTACTACGAAAAATTGGTCAGCGGTATGTCTGGAAGTTTCTCTGATCTTATTATCACGGGTGAGCACGTTGAAAACGGGATCAAACTGGGGAAAATTCAAGGTGATCTGTCCTCAGCTGGAGGAGGAAAGAAACCTTATGGTGGCAAAAGACGGGAAGGAGAGACGAGCGCCGTGTCCAACGCTCGAAGGAAGGGTAAAGGCCCTCACCAGCAGGTGGCCAGCATAACTATCCCCACTGTCCAACAACCACAACCCTAGCAACAGCAGCAGTCGAATCAACAAGGGTACAGAAAGTATCAGAATAGGGCACCTCTGTCGAGCCGTCACCTCCAGACACCGCCCATGTCCTACGCTCAGCTATTACAGACTCTGCTCCAGTTACAACTGATCCAGAAGAGAACCTTGGCTCCCTTGACAGGGGAACCTCCGCCAGGTTATGATGCGAATGCGACTTGCGAATTTCACTCAGGGGCACCAGGCCACACGATAGAAAATTGCAAAGCCTTCAAGCACAAGGTGTAGGACATGGTGGACGCCAAGATCATCAATTTCTCAGATAATGTGCCAAACGTCACGAAGAACCCTATGCCGAATCATAGGGGAGGTGGAGTAAATGCCATTATTGAAGACGAGAGCTTGGATTTGTTGACTGACGTCAGAGATCTGAAGACACCGCTTAGCTTCGTCAAAGCTAAGCTGATGAAAAGGGGTTTCTTTCCAGGTTGTGGAGAGCTGTGTATGGGCTGTGCGACGAGTCCTGATGGATGTAAAGAGTTGACAGAGGGGATTCAAAGTCTGATGACCGAAGGAATCCTGCAGTTTAGCCGAAGGGCCGAAAGCGGATCGGGAGAGGTAATGTTGAAGCAAGATAATGAGGTTGCCACCATCACTATCCCTCGCCGGACGATAACTATTTCTGCACCTAGACCGCCCACAATTACCATCACCAAAGCTGGGCCGATACCCTTCGAAACCACAATGCTGTCCCATGGCATTACGGGGCAGAAGTCTACTGCAACGGACAGAAGTTGGAATTAGAACCATTTGGGTCGTCTATGGAGAACCTAGTGGGCGTTAGCGGAATCACTCGCAGCGGAAGAGTGTTTGCACCACCTAAGGTCGTGGCAGACAGAGCGGACAGAGCTGACGCAGCTGATAAAGGGAAGAGTAAAGTCATTGAAGAGATCCCTCGTGGGGTAGAAAAAGACTTACTTGTTAAAGACGCCGAAGAGTTTATGTGGTTGATTAAAAAGAGTGACTACAAGATCGTGGATCATCTCCATCAAACACCCTCGAAAATTTCCATCCTGAATCAGTTGCTGTGTTCTAAGGCACACCGCAACGCATTGCTGAAGGTGTTGAACGCCACGTATGTACCGCAGGAAATATCGGTAAACCAGCTGGAAGGGGTCGTAGCCCACGTGAATGCTGGAAATGGGTTAGGGTTTACTGACCTGGAGCTGACATCGAAGGGGAGGAACCACAATAGTGCCCTGCACATCTCGATAGAGTGTAGGGGAACGATTATGTCTCACGTGTTGGTGGACACAGGGTCATCGCTCAATGTTCTTCCGAAGAAAGCATTGCTGAAGTTAGATACTCGCGGAGTGATTTGCACACCCAGTGATCTGGTTGTGAAAGCGTTCGACGGAACCAAACGTCATGCTTTCGGGGAGGTGACGTTGCCAATCCAAGTTGGTCTGGAAACGTTCGATGCGGTCTTCTACATTATGGACATCATGCCTGCCTACAGCTGTCTCTTGGGCCGGCCATGGATCCATTCTGCGGGTGCCGTGACCTCCACGTTGCACCAGAAACTCAAGTATGTTGTCGGAGGTAGCATTGTGACTGTTTGTGGCGAGGAAGACATAATGGTGAGCCATTTGTCGTCCTTCAAGTATGTTGAGATGGATGGGGAAATTCATGAAACCCTATGTCAGGCGTTCGAAGCCGTTAAAGTCAAGAGCGTAGCTCCCATGATCACTGAAAAACCAGAGATGACTCTCTCTTCCTTCAAGGAAGCCCGGGCCGTTGTTCAAGCCGGATCTACCCCAGGGTGGGGGCGAATTCTGGATATACCTAACAAGCAAGATAAGTTTGGGTTGGGATATTCTCCTGCGGCGAAAGCCTCCTCTTCTAGCAGTGCGTCGCGAGGTAAAGTGTCGATCCAGTTTACCAGTGGCGGGGTGATATTTGAAGGTGTCAACGCAGTGTCTGAAGACGGCGAAGACAGCGACTGCGATCTAGACTCTTGGATCCAGCCAAGCAAGCCAAGCGAGAGCCTCAACAACTGGTCCGTCAGGGATATCATCCAAATGATAAACAAAGAGTAATGATTTACTTTTTTCCAATCGTTGTACAACCCTATGTCCTACCCGGGGCATAGAGGTTTTATTGTCAGGGCCTTGTTTGATTATGTACATGCATTTTATCAATAAATCAAAAGGTGTTTTTCCTCGTATTCAAATATTGTGATCTCTGTTATTCCTGTTTTATATTTGTTTTGAAAAACAATAAAATGGCAATGGGGTTTGTGCTAACCTGCATATCCTTGTTTTAAGCTTAACCCTTGTTATTGAAGGATCCACACAGCAGATGACATCGACTCTGGACCTTCTACGACTCACTTCGACTTTGATTGCCCGATCTATCGAGCCGAGGAGGAGATTGATGAAGATGAAGACCTTCCCGAAGAGTTGGCCCGCTTGTTGAAATAAGAAGAGAAAGTTATTCTGCCTCACGAAGAAGAGATCGAGATTGTAAATCTGGGTTCTGAAGAACTGGTCAGGAACGTCAGGATAGGGGCTGTATTGCAGAGTGATGTCAAGCAGAGATTGTTCGAGATGCTAAGAGAGTATAATGACGTCTTTGCTTGGTCATACGAAGACATGCCCGGACTTGACACTGACATTGTGGCCCATCACTTGCCGCTGCGAGAAGATTGTCCTCCCGTTAAGCAGAAGCTTAGAAGGACACGACCAGATATGGCCGTTAAGATCAAAGAAGAAGTGCAGAAACAGCTTGATGCTGGATTCCTAGCGGTCACTACTTACCCTCCGTGGGTCGCCAACATAGTGCTTGTACCGAAGAAGGACGGTAAGGTGCGAATGTGCGTCGATTATCGGGACTTGAATAAGGCGAGCCCTAAAGATGATTTCCCGCTGCCTCATATTGATGTGTTGGTCGACAATACAGCTTAGTTCTCCGTATTTTCGTTCATGGATGGCTTCTCCGGTTACAATCAGATCAAGATTGCACCGGAGGACATGGAGAAAACTACGTTTATTACGCCTTGGGGAACATTTTGCTACAAGGTAATGCCTTTCGGTCTAAAGAACGCAGGGGCCACTTACCAACGAGCAATGGTCACTTTGTTTCATGATATGATTCATCATGAGATTGAAGTCTATGTTGATGACATGATTGCGAAGTCCCAAACGGAGGAAGGACATCTGGTCAATTTGCTGAAGCTTTTTGAGAGGCTTAGGAAGTTCAGACTGAGGCTGAATCCTAACAAGTGTACTTTCGGAGTACGGGCCGGAAAACTACTGGGGTTTATCGTAAGTGAAAGAGGCATCGAAGTTGATCCTGCAAAGATAAAAGCAATTCAAGAAATGCCAGTGCCAAAAACAGAAAAAGAAGTTCGTGGTTTCCTGGGCAGAATAAACTACATTGCAAGGTTTATTTCTCAGCTCACGGCCACGTGTGAACCGATGTTCAAACTACTAAAGAAAGATCAGGAGATTATATGGAACGAGGATTGCCAGAAGGCATTTGATAAGATAAAACAGTATCTACAGGAACCTCCAATCTTGATACCCCCAGTGGCCAGAAGACCCTTAATCATGTACTTGACAGTTCTTGAGAATAGTATGGGGTGTGTTCTCGGTCAGCACGACGAGACGGGCAGAAAGGAGCATGCCATCTATTATTTGAGTAAAAAGTTCACAGACTGTGAATCTCGTTACTCGATGCTGGAGAAGACGTGTTGTGCGCTAACCTGGGCTGCCAAACGTTTACGATAGTACATGCTCAATCACACGACCATGCTAATTTCGAAGATGGATCCGATCAAGTACGTCTTTGAGAAGCAAGCGCTTTCGGGCAGGATTTCCAGATGGCAAATGGTGTTGACGGAATATGACATTCAGTACGTTTCCCAGAAGGCCATCAAGGGAAGCGTATTGTCTGAATACCTCGCCAAACAACCGATCGAAGATTACCAGCCGATGAAATTTGAATTCCCTGATGAGGATATCATGTTTCTTAAAGCAAAAGATTGCGATGAACCGTTGCCCGACGAGGGTCCAGATAGAAGATCCCAGTGGAAATTGATATTTGACGGGACAGTTAATTCTTACGGAAGTGGCATAGGGGCAATCATCACGACTCCCCATGGATCCCACATCCCGTTTACCGCGAGACTGACGTTTCCGGTCACCAATAACGAAGCGGAGTACGAAGCATGCATCATGGGTCTAGAAGAGGCAATTGATTTGAGAATCAAGAACCTAGATGTATATGGCGACTCGGCACTTGTGATTAACCAGATTAAAGGGGAGTGGGATACTCGTCAATCAAATTTGGTGTCGTACATGAACTATGCCAGAAGGCTGCTTCCGTTCTTTGATCGAGTGGAACTCCATCATGTGCCCAGAACAAAAAACCAGATGGCTGATGCCCTAGCCACGTTGGCTTCGATGTATAAAGTCAATTTTTGGAATGAAGCTCCAAGAATTGTCCTTTCTCGTCTTGATAGACCTGCATTCGTCTTTGCAATCGAGGAAGCCTCCGATGGCAAGCCATGGTTCCATGATATCCAGACTTTCCTTATAACTAAGGAGTATCCTGCAGGAGCGTTAACCCAGGATAAGAAGACTCTGAGGAGGCTGTCTGGAAATTTTTATCTCAATCCTGATGGAGTTTTGTATAAAAGAAACCATGATCTCGTGCTACTCAGATGTGTAGATGAGAAAGAGGCGAGTATGCTCATGGAAGAAGTCCATGAAGGCACATTTGGTACGCACGCCGGCGGGCATGCTATGACGAGAAAGATCCTGAGAGCAGGATACTACTGGCTGACGATGGAATCGGATTGCTTCAAATTCGCGAAGAGATGTCATAAATGCCAGATTTATTCTGATAAGATTCATGTGCCGCCGTGCCCGTTGAATGTCATGTCCTCCCCGTGGCCGTTCTCCATGTGGGGCATCGACATGATAGGCAAGATCGAGCCCACTGCATCTAACGGTCATCACTTCATTCTAGTAGCTATCGACTACTTCACCAAGTGGGTGGAGGCAGCCTCATACGCTAATGTGACCAAGAAGGTGGTGGCTAAATTCATAAAGAGGGACATCATCTGTCGATACGGAATTCCCGAGCGGATCACTACTGATAATGGTTCGAATTTGAATAACAAGATGATGAAGGAGCTATGCCAGAGTTTCAAGATTGAACACCACAACTCATCTCCTTACCGGCCAAAGATGAATGGCGCCGTTGAAGCGGCCAATAAGAACATCAAGAAGATTGTACAGAAGATGGTTGTGACCTACAAGGATTGGCATGAGATGCTGCCATTTGCACTGCACGGTTATCGTACAACGGTACGTACATCAACCGGGGCAACTCCTTTCTCCTTAGTGTACGGCATGGAAGTTGTCCTACCGTTAGAAGTGGAGATCCCTTCTTTACGAGTTTTGGTTGACGTGAAACTCGATGAGGCAGAATGGATTAAGAACCGACTAAACCAACTCAGCCTGATGGACGAGAAGAGGTTAGCATCGATTGTGCATGGTCGTTTGTACCAAAGCCGAATGAAGAAAGCTTATGATAAGAAGGTGCGTCCTAGAAGCTTTCAGACGGGTGATCTCGTCTTGAAGAAGATTCTTCCTCCACACTCCGATCACCGGGGCAAGTGGACTCCCAATTACGAAGGTCCGTGCGTCGTCTGCAAGGTCTTCTCGGGAGGAGCCTTGTTGTTATCCACGATGGATGGCGAAGATTTTGCATCCCCGGTGAACGCGGACGCAGTTAAAAAATACTTTGCTTAAAAATGACCCGCTGGAAAGAAAAAGAGTATCCATGCAAAAAGGGGCATCCCAGCGAACCATAAAAAGGAAAAAGGTTCGGGCAAAAATTAGGGATATAAATGAAAAGAATGTACACCCGCAAAGTCGAAAACCTGGAAGGGCGGCTTTGGAAAAAAAGGGTATCCCGGTGAATCGAAAACCCGAAAGGGCGATTCAGGCAAAAGTTAGGGATTTGAAAAAGCAAATGACTGCGTTCCGCGGGTGGACTGTATTTGTTTAGTGGTTTGGAAGACCTGAGGGCCGTTTATCTGAATCAATCTCTTCTGAAGCTGAAGCGTCGGAGAAGTATCGAAGTCGAGTGGGTCATAGAGGGATCAACTCATGGTGTTCGTCTACGCCTCATTGCCGACATTTGTGTATATACTGATGTATATTTATGTTTTATTTTTGCGCAGCTTCCTCATTCCAGGAGCTTGCATTTGTTGTAAAACATTTTTACCCATTCAGGGGTTCGTTATCAATAAAATGTATACTATTCAGCAACTGTTTGTCTATTTAGCATTTATCTGTTTTGTTGCGAAAAAGAACGCCAATGTTTTTGATAAAATGCGCATACATAAACTTACTGGCCTAGGCCACTGATTGTTGAAACAATGAATTACTTGAACATTGTCACAAGATGATAACCTTGATAGGTCCCTTTGAGAAGGGTATCTTGTCTGTTTGTTTGTGTTGTCGCAGGTATAGCATACTCCAAGCAGTATGCCATATGCGTCCCCAAGCAGGATGATTCCTCCTTCCTCTCCAGCAAGTTCAGCAGCGTCCCCCCGTGGAGTTTGAACATGAGATCGTAAGCATTGATATGTTTCCCCAAGCAGAGAAGATTCTCTCCCCAATCAGATGCATCCTGAAGGAATGTCATCTCCCCAGCTGAGTCATACGCTGAAGTGTGCAGCACCTGATAGTACAAACTGAAGTCTCCAGGAGAATTGAAGTTCCCCACAGAGTTGTACTCTCCCCTGTAAGCAGGATGATTATTTCTTCCCCATCCGAGTTTGTAGATCTCCAAGAGAGTCGAGTCCTTGGGAGCCGTTTGGGCCATGATTGGTTTTCCCCAGTAGAGTGTTGAATAACTGATGTTATATTTCCCCATTGGGATCGTTATCTCCAGGAAAGTAGTCGCGAAGGCCGCGCAGTTTATTTCTGCGGTTGATATCGTTTCCTCAGCATTTTTGGTTTGAATACCCAGTTGAGCGGGTTCAAGTTCTCGTAGAACTTTGTTCCCCTGCAGCAGTCGACTGAAGTTCATCTCCCCAGGCGGAGTCCAATTGATATTGGCGGGACTTCTTCTCCTTGGCAGTGTTGCACCCTAAAATTTGCTCAACCTTATTCACTTGGTTTATGTTTCAATATCATTAGCATTTGCATATAGAGTCATGTACATAGACTAATCATCTGCATAGCATAAGCATAGCAAGTCATTCAACAGGGGACCAATCATTATTCTCATCTCTAGAGGCCTATCCAGAGGTTATTATCCTAATTCAATCTCATTCAAGTCATCAAGAAAGAATTTGAAAGCAGGGAGTTCAGTGGATTAAGCACTGAGTATATCTCCTAACTGAGGGTGTCTGAGGATCAACAAGGGAATTATGAGTTGTGAATTGAGAGCATGGGGAGTATCTAGACATCTTGGAGGACTTGGAAAGTCATTTGGAGAAGAAAACAAGTTGTTGATGTGATCACAAGTATTGCAGTTGAAGACAGTCAACTAGGGTTTCATCTGGGTCAACCCTAGGTCAACCCTAGGTCAATTGATTATTGAAAGGAATTAAGGGCTATTGAAGAGATGTGGGGTTCATCATTTGACATGGAGAACAAGGATATGTTGTTATGCTAAGAAGGATTCAAGAGAAATCAAGGAGAAGAGGAGTTTCTAAATTAGGGTTTCTGTGTAAAATCCCCTAGTTTAGGTCAAATTTCCAAGCAAGATAAGTCAAAAGGCTAGCTTCAAATGGATCCTTGGCCAACATGGAACTTGTAGAGGATCTCAAGAACTTTAATTTGAGTGGTGGAAGACATAAGGGAGATTTATGGAACTCAAGTTATGGTCCTTGCAAGTTACAGGTCATCTGAGGTATCTGAAAGTTTGTCTGTGAAAGTGGCTTGACTTCCAAACAGTTTTTACCCCTCAAGGAGATTTCAAATGAATTTCTGGTCAACATAAGAATTGTTCCTTATTGTCTTAGCTTTCTAGAATGGTATGGTATGCCTTCATATGATATGTGGAACTCTACTTATGGTCTTGGAAAGCAAAGGGTATTTTGGTCATTTGTGAATTACAGGTCATTTTAACCTATGTCCAAAACTCATACAAGG
Source organism: Lathyrus sativus (assembly GCA_963859935.3). Classification (NCBI taxonomy): domain Eukaryota; kingdom Viridiplantae; phylum Streptophyta; class Magnoliopsida; order Fabales; family Fabaceae; genus Lathyrus; species Lathyrus sativus. Next base: position 84,825,554 of record OZ012738.1, read on the forward strand.
AGGCCTCAAATGGAAAAACTTACAACATCAAACTTGCTCCAAATGACATTTTGAGTCTAGAAAAGTGACCATGATAGATTGGAAAAGTTCATAGCACAAGGTTTCAAAATTGGTGAATTTAATGAAGAAAAATGGCTTAAAAAATGAGATTTTTCATATCTTGGTCAAATGATGCAAAATTATAGGTCATTTTGAATGGAAAAGGCATTCTAAAAACATTGGCTAAAGTGGAATTTTGAGTTTAGGTCATAAGTTGGGAGTTATCCATGGTTGCTTGATTTGAAAGTAACATAATCCAAATTGAAAGGGAAAGTGTAAAGGGAAATTTCTCCAATGTTCTAGGAGGTTCTAATGCAACCTATATATTCATACAAGCTGAATCATGCAAGGGTTGGTGCTCTCATTTGGCAAAAATCTCCATTTTCATCCATTTTCTTATTCTTGCACAAGATCCTCAAACTCTCACAAATCTCCCAAATTTCTCACATCTTTGAATTGGATCATCATCATCATCATTCAAACCCTAGGATTCACACCAAGAAGTGGCTGAATTGAGCAAGGATCATACATATCCACTTCATCATTCCAACTTGCATGAAGGATGGAATAGCATAATTCACAAGGTTTCAGCATAAATCACTGCAAACAGAAGCATATTCATCCATTGGAGAGTGTTTTTAGCAAGTATCAAGGGTTGGATTGAGGTCTAGCTACCATCACCATTATCAAGTGCAAGGTATGTACATTTCTTCGAATCTCACTGTTCTGGATATTAGAGATCATGTGGCTAAGATGATATTGTTTAGAAACCCTAGAGGATCATTTCTTGAGGTTTAGGGATAGATTCATGGAGATTCATAACAGGTTACCATTTCTGTTGGCTTCGATAACAAGCTTTATGTTGAGTTACAATCAATATGTTGAGGCATAGAATAATGAGGCAAGCATGTAGAACATCTGTTGATCATTAGGTTTGAGTTCTGGCAACTTTGATCTCAGGCAAGCATGGTGTGTTCTGAGGTTCGAGCTTTCTGTTTGGAGTGTGTAAGGAGAGTTAGGGAAAACTAATACTAGGCATGGATTCTTGGAGTTCCATAGAATATTTTAGGGCTTGAAATTTTGTGTTTTCATCGAGAAATCATGGAGAAAGATTGAGTGGAATTCGCATGCATGGAAGAGGGGACTGAAACCCTAGGTGAAGGGAGGAAGAAGATGAACCACGCGCCCTTGGATCTGGAGGGAATATTGACTTGACCAGGGATCGAACGGCCCTCATTCAATCTGAGTTTTGGTGGGAAACTTCAAAAGAGACCAAACGCTGCGTTTCATTAATTGGGGGGTTGGGCTCAGAGCGCTATCCACACCCCCCATTTTAATAGGCCCAATACTTTGAACGCGCTTTTCTGCTTTTCTCACCCCCTCCATTTTATTTCATTCTATTTTCTTTTTATTTTCTTTAATTTTTTATGCATCTTCTAAAATTCATAGTAAATAGATAAAAAATCATTTTTAATTCCTTCTTTTTACATTATTTTCTTTAGGATGTCTAGAAAATTCTAAAAAATAAAAATTGCATTTTATTTTTTATTTGATATTTTTCCCATATTTTCTAAATAAATGACATTTTAAATAGTTTCATTTCATGCATGATTTTATTAATTTTTGTTCTATTAGATACTTTCATATTTTTTGTTCATTCTTTTTAGGTTGTTTAGATGAGATATTGAACTTATAGATTCAATTTAGTTCCCATTTTTAGAAATTAAATTTAGGTGCTTAGTGTAGATTTGAACAAACATGAACAAATTAGGGTTTTTTAGGTGATGACTTAGGAAGTTTGATTCTTTCCCTTAGGACTTAGGGTTAACTAGATTAGTTATGGGACTATAGGGGCTATGGGTAGTTATTAGATCCCTTAGAGAAAAAGTCAGGACTCCCCTACTGCTATTAATACTCTGTGTATGTCTGATTGACTGGTGTGGTGTGCCCTCTGGGGATTATTGCTTGCTTGCTTGGGTATTGGGGTTGTCTGGGACTTAGGAGAGCAGAAGACTTGAGGAGATGAAAGCCATTGGAGATCCAGAGATTGAAGATCAACTTCCAGAGTTGAAGAGGAGATTTTTGCTAGCAGATGCTGAGGAGACTAGGGTTTAGGAGCTAGGCAGAGCTCTAGATTAGAAAGTTTGTTTTTCAAACATGGATTGCCTTGTCTGCATCCATTCTTCTCTGTGATTCAGAGTCTCTCTAAGACACTCACCCCCTTCCTTTGGAAGGCTTGGTGATAGTGTCTAAGAGATAGAACTCTTGAGAGAAAATTTCTTTTGTGTTAGAAGCAGTCTGTTCACCACCCTTGGTAGTCAACTGATTGCTTAACACCCAATTCACTCTTGTGACTGATTCCTCATCCTGGAGGTTTGAACTTGAAGAAAAGCCATTGCAGATGGAAGAATGATGATCAAAGCCCTTGCTTAAAGGCCATGAAGATGGAGATTGATGCTTGTTGAAGCCTGTAGCTGATTGGAGATTACTTGAAGCCAGATGTTGATTCAGAGCTGCTGAAGCTGTTTGTTTATTGCTGTATTTCATTTCTGATGTATTGATTGGTTTTCTGGACTGTATTGTTTGCTGTCTACCCTGCTGGGTTGAAAGTGAAGTCTGTTCACTTTTGCCTATTGTTTTCTAGGTTCGAGGTTGAGTGGGACTCCCTTGCCTCGCTTGTACTGTTGCATCCATGCATTTTACTGCTTTATTATATCTGTTATTGTTTCTGTTTCTGCCTATCCCGTAGGATCTCTGTTTCTCTCTGTGCAAGAGAGGAGCATGATAGACACTAGGTCTTAACCCATGCATGATAACATTAGGTTAGTTTGTTTCCCTTCGCAACCGTAGGTTAGAGTTCTATCTCTTTCTTTCTCAAAACAAACAGAAAAACACATAAAGATTTCAAACACAATAAAAGACACTTCTTCCGTAAAAGAATGTGAACTCATCAAAGCGTCATTTTTGTCTGCTTGGACTGTTAATCAGAAAAACCTTTTTCAGAAGGAATAAAATCAACCAAGACAAGCTTGTGTCGTACGTGGCCCGAACTACGTTTGCTCTGATCTTTCATGCTGTATGAAAGTACGTAGGCATAGGATGCGATATCCTAGCGAGCAACCTTCCCCTCCTTTCCCGTAGGTAGGCGAACTACGTTGACTCTGATTTCTCGTTCCAGACGGGAATACGTAGGCATAAAGTGCGATACTTTGCCGAGTCATTTTTATTTTCATTTTATTTTCTTTTTCACCCTTGACCTATAGTTTAGATAGAATAACAATCCATACCCGAAAACAAGCGTGGATCCCGTCGAGTACGACGGACGTGAGGGGTGCTAATACCTTCCCCTTGCGTAACCGACTCCCGAACCCCGGTTTTGGTTGCGATGACCATACCTTTCCCGTGTTGTGCGAGGTTTATTCTGAGCGTTTCCTTTCCCTCCCGTGGGATAAATAACGCACGGTGGCGACTCTTCTGTTCAGCCGGCGCCGATTTTCGCAGTAGCGACAGCTGGCGACTCTGCTGGGGATCCAACGTCCCCTGGCTGCTAAGGACTGCGATAGTTCTTATGCATTTGGGATCCAACGTCCCTTAAGAGAGTCAATCCTAACGCTTGTTTTCCCGTCGAGGATTTTGTATGGAGTTATTTTTATATTTCTAACCTTGTATTTTCAGCTTTATATATTGTTTATTATTGTTGTATCGGGGTGTGACGGGTGTTCTGATATTGAGAGATAAGCCGGACCTGGGCTTGAGTGCACCTAGAATTAGAGTAGAAATTAGTGGGTGCCCGCTTGCTTTGGTGTCCCATGAAATCTACACTCAGACGAGGTTCCTCTGGTTGGCCTCCTGCCCCTTCCTTTGGTTGGCGTGGGTTGCTGGTTAGTTGGATTGTCGACTCTGGGGACCGATCATTTGGAAGTTGGCTAAGTGAGGCCTCTTCAGGAATTGATGATGCCACTCCTTCTGGGAATCGTATCATCAACCCTGAAAGTCTGTGACGCCGATGACCGCATAGGATGCCGTACCTTGTGCCAGTTATAGGGCCACCCACCTGTGAGGGGATTCAGGGTTATGCAGGTAACTAGACCTTCAGACCACCGGTTTGTTGATCAGGATCTTGGATATTTATGGAGGGTTCTAAGGTCTGTCAGAGACCAGTTGGTGTGTTCCGAGGTCTGTCAGAGACTATTTGGAGATGTGTTCTGAGGTCTGTCAGAGACCAGTGGGGGATATGATCTGAGGTCTGCCAGAGACCATTCAGGTTATGATTATGGGGTCTATCAAAGACCAATATTGGAGCTTTGTTTGAGGTATATCTGAGACCAGGGCTTGAGGACTTCTGGATGGTCTATCTGAGACCTTTCTTGATTGGGTTCAGGCTATTCAGCTACAGCTTTGGTCCCTGTTGCATGTTACTTGCATTGCATCACTGCATATCCATTACCATTTGCATTTCACTAACGTGTGTCTGTGCTGCAGGTGCATTTGCATTTCCCTAGTTCTAGTGCCCAGACTTCTGAGTGTTTGATCATGACTAGCTTAAGGAGAACGGTTGCTTACAAATTGCCTACTCCTGATATTGTTCCTCTACTTGGGTTGATCTCTCTTGCTGATGAGGGTGTTCGTAGGAGCTTCCGGATGAGCTATGGTAGACTACTGAGATTGGTGTGCAAAGCTACAGAGGTAGAGTTAGATGGGCTGTATGCTCTGATGCAATTCTACGACCCTGCTTTGAGATGCTTTACGTTCTCTGACTTTATTATGGGACCAACCCTGGAGGAATACGCTGAGTATGTTGAGCTGCCCGTGCAGAACCAGGTTCCATTCATTCATTATGACGCCAAGCCCAAGCCGGAGGATTTGGCAAAAGCCTTGCATATTGATGCTTCTGAACTTGTGACTACTGTTTCCCGTGGAGTTCCAGGCTTCTCACTCCAATTCTTAGTTGGTAAAGCCCAAGAGTATGCCAAGAGCGGGTGCTGGGTTGCTTTCAATGCTGTGTTGGCCTTGTGCATTTATGGCATAGTACTGTTCCCCAATATACCGGATTTTGTGGACTTCGACGCCTTCTACTTGTTTGCCGCTGGTAATCCTGTACCCACCTTGCTCGGAGATCTCTACCACTCACTGCATTACAAGAATGAGAAGGGAAGAGGGAAGAATGTTCATCTGTGTGTACCCTTGTTGAGTAGGTGGTTTGAGAGTCACCTTCCTAAGAGAAGATTTGTTGCAGAGACTACAGTCCCAGCTGGTTGGCCAGAGCGCCTGATGAGGCTATCGTCGGAAGATATGGAGTGGTTTGATCGAGACCTGTTGGGATCTGAGCTCATCTTCAGTTGTTCTGGGTACCCTAATGTGCCGTTGATAGGAAGAAAAGGGTGTATCAATTACAACCCTTCTCTATTCATTCGCCAGTTCGGATATGCACTGAAGAATCCACCTCAGGAGGAAGAAGTACAGGAATCTCTGTACTTCACAGGGGATTTGAAGGGGGAGTTACTAGCCAAGCTGCAGCATGCCTGGATGCGTATTAACCGCAGAGGGAAGCCGTTGTTAGGAAAGAATGACTGTCAGGCCTATGCACCTTACAGGGTCTGGATCCAGGAAAGAGCAAGTCAGTTGAAGATGCCATTTCCAGACGCACCAATTCTCGTTCTTATTCCGGCAGAAGAGCCAACTACTGTTTCTAGGGAGGCGTACGAGCAAATTGTGAGAGAAAAAGAAGCCTTGATGAAGATCAACGAAGGGTTAGAGCAAGAGCTAGCTCAAGTACGCAGTGAGAAAAACAAGGCCGTATATGCTTTCCAACAACAGATCGAGCTGTTAAACAGGTTAGGGGCTGAGTTGACTGAAGAAAAGAAGAAGCGCGAACGTCTGGGGCAAGAGTTCAGAAGCTCCCATGACATGCTTGAATCCAAGAAGAAGGCGCTTGACATCGCTCACCGAGAGATATCTTCTTGCAATAAGACTTGGAATGCTACACTCACTAACAACAAGAAGAGGGAAGATAAGCTAAAGCAGCAAATTTCCGACCTCGAGGAGAAGTTGAGGTCTAGCATCAAGAAGTGTGAGGAAGAAGTGATGACCCGGTATAGTGTCCAGCATGCACTGAACAAGGCAATCAAATCCAGAGATGAAGCAGTGTCTCAGAAGCGAAAGTTAGAAGATTGCTTCGGAGACGCAACATGGGAAGAAACTGCTGAAGACGTACGTCGTGTCCTTAAGAGGAGAAACCAGCTTGTTGAAGGGCTGCTTGATCGACCAAGCCATCCGGAGACCAAGAAGTTGATAGAAGAGTACCAGACTTTTGGGAGGATTTGATCATTTCATGTAGTAACTTGTATGCTTTATTTGCATAGTGCTGACCATCACCAGGATTGTTGGTTGAGGTCATGCCCTCTTTGTACTCTCAGTGGTTTTGTACCCTGGGCTTATTGATTTTCCCTGCAATATATGAGGCTTTCTATGATTCAGCTCCGATATTCCTATTGTCAACACTATCACTGCACCGGCACCTTCACACTAGAACTGGGGGAATGAATTTCCCTAATGCACAGACACATTGCATTGCATTCATATTGCATTACAGGTAATCTTTGAATAGTGTCTTATTTCCTGCTTTTAACAGGTACTTAACAGGATTGCAGATCAACATCCGCACCGCTATTCTACCCGCTCCAATTGTCGAAAAATCATGGACCAAATGCAGAACGAGATGCAAGATGTGTGCGAGAAGCTCGCTCTCTTCATGAAGACCATGGAAGCTATAGCAAAAGGGCAGGAGAATTTGCAGGCCATGGTCCAGCCTCTGTTGGCCCGAAACGCTGGTCATGGTAATGAAGATCATCAGTCTGTACGGGTCGATACTGTTCATGGAGACGGCACTCCCACGCCAGTGGCTCCGCCTGTAGTCAATACACCTGCTGCTAATATCAACAACGCTACCGCTGCTGTGAATGGTAACGTCGGAGTGGGGAATGAGACTGCTGTCCATAATGCTGGGCTGGGTGATGTCAATTTGGGAGATAATCTAGGAGGCAATGGCTTTGCCAATACTGGATTCGGATTCAACGATCAGGGATTCGATAACACTGGGAAGTATGGATTTAATGCTCAAGGCTTTGGGCAAGATGGCTATGGTATGGTCAATCAGGGTTACGGAGGCTTTGGAAACGGAAACGGTACTGGATTTATGGCTTTTGGTCCTGCTGGAGGTGTTCAAGGGTACGGCAACAGAGGCCGAGGTCCGGGGATGAATCAGATCAGAGCTGGACGTAATAATGGATATGATGGGTACGGAGCTGGAAACGGTATGTGGCAAGAAGATCAGCAGGAGGACGCCTTCTCCGGAGGAGGTTTTGAAGGGCCGATGGATGATTCCCAAAAGATTAGAATGCTGGAAGAGCAGATGAAGGGAGTCTTAAATCAAAGTGCTGTGGGATTGGACATGGCAACCATGGGTCTGGTACCTGGTTTGAGGGTGCCAATTAAATTCAAAGCTCCTGCGTTTGACAAGTATAAAGGAGACACATGTCCAAAAGTGCATGTACGAGCTTATTACAGAAAGATGTCTGCATACTCAACTGATGAAAGAATGCTAATGCATTTCTTTCAGGATAGTCTGTCGGGCCCTTCCCTAGAGTGGTACATGGGGTTGGAGCCAACTGATATCAAGACGTGGAAGCAATTAGCAGAGGCATTTGTAGCCCACTACAAGTATAACAGCGACTTGGCGCCCAATCGGGTCCAGTTGGTCGGGTTGTCGCAAAAGAAGGGGGAGAGTTTTAAAGAGTACGCGCAAAGGTGGCGCGATATGGCTGCCAGGGTCCGTCCTCCGGTAGAAGACAAGGAAATGAATGACATGTTTGTTGGCACATTCACAGGTCTGTTTCATGATATGCTGTTTCATACGTCTCTGGCCAGTTTTTCAGACCTGATTCTAATGGGAGAAAAGATTGAACGTAACATTAAGCAAGGAAAGTTCCAAGTCGAGGAATCAACTGCATCTGGCAGTAATAGGAAAGCTTATGGTGGACGCCGTCAGGGCGAGGCAAGCGCAGTATTTGGAGGCCGAGGCCGGGGCCGAGGCAGGGGACGAGGTCAATATCGTCAGCCGCAGCAGGTGGCGAGTGTTACTATCCCATATCAACAACAACCACTCCAGCAACAACAACCGGTTCAGCAACAGCCAATGCCACAGCAGCAGCAGCCTCAGCAGGGGGCACAGCAGGCTCAACGAAGATTCCAGGGTAGTAAACCGAGAAGAGTGTTTGAGAAGCCTCCCTCAACATATGCCGATTTGTTGCAGACATTGTTGGGATTGAATCTGGTAGAGAAAAGAACTCTGGCACCAATAACGGGAGCTCCCCCGTTCGGCTACGATGCAAACAGACATTGCGAGTTTCATTCTGGAGCCCCGGGTCACGATATAGAAGGTTGCCATGCTTTTAAGCACGTTGTACAGGATCTTTTAGACAACAAGACTATCAATTTCGGAACGGCAGGTCCGAATATAGTCCAGAAACCCATGCCTAATCATGGGGCAAACGCCGTTCTGACTGAGGAAGGTCTGAATCTTATCATGAATGTGGAAGATTTAAAGACGCCGCTGAGCGAGATAAAGAGCCGACTGTTACAAGGAGGTGTTTACCCAGGATGTAACGAGTATTGCTTAGACTGTTGGACCCTAGCTGGGGGGTGTGAGGATTTGAAGAAAGGCATTCAGGCTTTAATAGATGGCGGCACATTGCAGTTTGATCGAACGGCAACTGACGAGCCTGCAGGGGCAGTAGTGGATAATCGGAGTGATGTGGCCACGGTAACGATTCCTCAGAAGACGATCACTATTGCAGCACCAGCTCAACGACCACCGATCACCATAACTAAGGTCGGGCCAATCCCGTACGAGAACACGAAAGCAGTCCCATGGTCATATGGGTTAGAGGTGTATTGTGATGGGATAAAAATTGATGTTAACAAGCAGCCAGCGGAGATTGTGGATAATGTTGTTGGTTCAGGAGGCATGACGAGGAGTGGCAGGATCTTTATATCCCCCGAAGTGGAGGCTGAAAGACTAGCGAAAGGAAAAGGGAAAGTGGTTGAAAACGTTCCGGTGCAAGCAAGTGAAAAAGAAGCGGCATCGAAGGATGTAGAAGAGTTCATGCGCTTGATTCGAAAAAGTGATTATAAGATTGTGGAGCATCTGCAGCAGACACCGTCCAAAATATCTATCCTGTCACTGCTGTTGTGTTCGGAAGCTCACAGAAATGCTTTGCTGAAAGTCCTGGACACTTCTTTCGTACCCCAAGACGTCTCCGTAAATCAGCTAGAAGGAGTATTGGCACATGTGAATGCAGGCCACAGCTTGGGCTTTACCGATTTTGACTTGACTCCGAAAGGGAGAGATCATAATATGGCATTACACGTATCTGTTGAGTGTAGAGGATCAGTAATGTCGCACGTATTGGTTGACACCGGATCATCTTTGAATGTGTTGCCCAAGAAGGCGATGATGAAGCTGGATGTTCGAGGAATTTTGTGTACACCCAGTGATTTGGTAGTCAGAGCATTTGACGGCACGCGGAGGACAGTCTTTGGATCAATCACTTTGCCTCTGCAGGTGGGGCCGGAAGTGTTTGCAACTGAGTTTTATATCATGGATATACAGCCTGCGTATAGCTGCTTGCTTGGAAGACCCTGGATTCATGGGGCAGGGGCCGTCACGTCTACCCTGCATCAGAAGTTAAAATATATGGTCGGAGACAGCGTAGTCACCGTGTGCGGGGAAGAGGACATCCTGGTCAGCCATCTATCGTCATTTAAATATGTGGAAGTCGACGGAGAGATCCACGAAACGCCCTGCCAAGCATTCGAAGGTTTGCGCATCAAGGACAAAGGTCCCAGGCCGAGCAAAGTGCCAGAGATAGCTGTCTCATCGTATAAGGAAGCTCAAGCTCTAGTGGAAGCAGGAGAAGCCAAGGGCTGGGGCAAAGTGCTGGACATTCCTGTGAAGATGGACCGGTTCGGACTGGGGTACCAACCGTCGTCATCAACTCCTTCCGTGAGAGCCCCCCGTTTCAGAAAGCCAATTACCATCTCTGCCAGTGGAGTATGTCATGAAACTGTCAATGCTGCTTCGGAGTCTGATGAAGGAGACAACGACTGTGATATGGATGCCTGGATTCAGCCAAGCATGCCAGGACAAGGACTGTGCAACTGGTCTATTCAGGAGCTTGTTCCTGTGACTTTTAAACAGTAATGCTTTGCTTTATTAATTGTTGAATAATCTGATGTCTTGCCCGGGGCATCAGAATTTGCTTAGGGTTGTGTTGTTATAAACATTGCGCGTTAATCATTAAATAAATGGCGTTTTTTCATGTGCAAATACTGTAATCTCTGTCTTTCTTGTTTTATATTTTTCAATAAAATGGCAACGTGGTTATTCGCTTTATACGCATTTTGAAGCACTTAACCATTCCTTTTGCAGGATAACATTTTCAGATGACATCCTTGAACCACCTATGACTCGTCCCGACTTTGAGCACCCGGTGTTTCAGGCTGAAGAAGAGGTTGTCGAAGATAGCGACGTTCCTGAAGAACTGTCTTGGTTAGTAAAGCAAGAGGAAAGAGCCATTCTGCCTCACGACGAGGTCATCGAAATTATCAATTTGGGGTCGGAAGGGGTTGAGAAAAACATTCGTATCGGAGCCGCGCTGCAGGATGATATCAAGCGGAGACTGGTTGAAATGCTCCAAGAGTATAGTGATGTATTCGCTTGGTCGTATGAGGATATGCCAGGGCTCGATACAGATATGGTCGTGCATCGCCTGCCACTGAAAGAAGATTGCCCGCCGGTCAAACAAAAGCTTCGCAGAACTCGACCAGATATGGCAATGAAGATCAAAGAGGAGGTTCAGAAACAGTGGGACGCTGGTTTCCTGGCTGTGACGAAGTATCCTTCATGGGTTGCCAACATCGTACCAGTGCCAAAGAAAGATGGCAAGGTTCGGATGTGCGTGGATTATCGAGATTTGAACAAAGCAAGCCCAAAAGACGATTTTCCACTTCCTCACATTGACGTGTTAGTTGATAATACTGCTCAATACTCTGTATTCTCCTTCATGGATGGCTTTTCAGGCTATAATCAGATTAAAATGGCGCCAGAGGATATGGAGAAGACTACTTTTATAACACCTTGGGGAACATTTTGTTACAAAGTGATGCCCTTCGGTTTGAAAAATGCTGGGGCAACATATCAGCGTGCGATGACGACTCTTTTCCACGACATGATGCATAAAGAGATCGAAGTTTATGTTGACGATATGATTGCCAAATCCCAGACAGAGGAAGAGCATCTGGTGAATCTGCTGAAGTTGTTTAAAAGACTTAGGAAGTTCAGGCTGAGGCTGAACCCTAATAAATGCACCTTCGGGGTGAGATCGGGTAAACTGCTGGGGTTTATCGTAAGTGAAAGAGGAATAGAGGTCGATCCGGCTAAAATAAAAGCGATTCAAGAAATGCCGACGCCTAAAACAGAGAAAGAGGTGCGCGGGTTTTTAGGGAGGTTGAACTACATTGCCCGGTTCATATCTCACTTAACGGCCACGTGTGAACCATTATTCAAGCTGTTGAAGAAAAATCAAGCTGTAACGTGGAACGAAAATTGTCAAAAGGCGTTCGATAAAATAAAGCAGTATTTGCAGGAGCCTCCTATTTTGATACCCCCAGTGGCAGGTAGACCCTTGATCATGTATTTGACGGTTCTTGAGGGAAGCATGGGTTGTGTTCTCGGTCAACACGACGAGACAGGGAGAAAAGAGCATGCGATCTATTACTTGAGTAAGAAATTTACAGACTGCGAATCTCGATACTCAATGCTGGAGAAAACGTGTTGCGCGCTAGCCTGGGCCGCCAAGCGTTTGAGGCAGTACATGCTGAATCATACAACCATGCTCATCTCGAAGATGGATCCTATCAAATATGTATTTGAAAAGCAGGCGTTGTCAGGTAGAATTGCCCGTTGGCAGATGGTCTTGACTGAATATGACATTCAATACATCTCGCAAAAGGCTATAAAGGGGAGTGTGCTGTCTGAGTATCTGGCGAAGCAGCCTATTGAAGATTACCAATCGATGAGGTTTGATTTTCCTGACGAGGATATCATGTACCTAAAGATGAAGGATTGTGAAGAGTCGTTGCCAGACGAAGGACCAGAGTTGGGTTCCAAATGGAAGATGATATTTGACGGAGCTGTGAATGCTTACGGTAGCGGAATAGGGGCAATCATCACGACGCCACACGGGTCGCACATCCCGTTTACTGCCCGATTGACCTTTGTTGTCACCAACAATGAGGCCGAATACGAAGCTTGTATAATGGGGCTTGAAGAAGCCATTGATTTGCGAATCAAGCATCTAGATGTATACGGAGACTCAGCTCTGGTAGTGAATCAGATAAAAGGGGAATGGGAGACACGGCAGCCTAATTTGATACATTACATGAATTATGCAAGGAGATTGTTGCCTTTCTTCGACAAGGTTGAATTGCATCACGTACCGAGGGCAGAAAATCAAATGGCTGACGCCCTTGCCACTTTGTCTTCCATGTACAAGGTCAACTTCTGGAACGAAGCTCCCCGAATCATTATCTCTCGGCTTGACAGGCCAGCTTATGTATTTGCTATTGATGAAGCATCTGACGACAAACCGTGGTATTTTGATATCCTTAATTTCCTGAAGAATAAAGAGTATCCGGCTGGGGCATCCAGTCAAGATCAGAGGACTCTCAGGAGATTAGCGGGTAATTTTTACTTGAATCCGGATGGCGTCTTGTACAGAAGAAACCACGATTTGGTGTTGTTGCGTTGTGTAGACGAGAAAGAGGCAAAGCTTCTCATGGAGGAAATTCACGAAGGTACCTTTGGTACGCATGCTGGTGGGCATGCTATGACAAGAAAGCTGCTGAGGGCAGGTTACTTTTGGCTGACGATGGAAACTGATTGTTTCAAGTTCGCGAGGAAGTGCCACAAGTGCCAAATCTATGCCGACAAGATACACGTGCCTCCGAGTCCTCTAAATGTGATGTCATCTCCATGGCCATTCTCGATGTGGGGAATCGATATGATTGGAAAGATCGAGCCGACAGCCTCTAACGGGCATCGGTTCATCCTAGTAGCAATCGATTATTTCACCAAGTGGGTGGAAGCGGCGTCTTACGCGAATGTAACGAAGCAAGTGGTGGCCAGATTCATCAAGAGAGATATCATTTGCCGATATGGGATTCCCGAGCGGATAATCACGGATAATGGTTCAAATCTGAACAACAAAATGATGAAGGAGCTCTGTCAAAATTTCAAGATCGAACATCACAACTCCTCTCCTTACCGACCCAAGATGAATGGCGCTGTTGAGGCGGCCAATAAGAATATCAAGAAAATTGTTCAGAAAATGGTGGTGACCTATAAGGATTGGCATGAAATGCTACCTTTTGCTTTGCACGGTTATCGTACGACGGTACGCACATCAACCGGGGCAACTCCGTTCTCGTTGGTATACGGAATGGAAGCGGTATTACCATTAGAGGTTGAGATCCCTTCTCTGAGGGTATTGCGAGACGTTCAGCTGGACGAGGCAGAATGGGTGAAAGACAGGTTGAATCAATTGAGTCTGATGGATGAGAAGAGGCTAGCTTCTCTAGCATATGGTCGTTTGTACCAGAGCCGAATGAAGAAAGCGTACGACAAGAAGATACATCCGCGAAGCTTTCAGACGGGCGACCTTGTGCTGAAAAGGATTCTCCCGCCGCAAGCAGATCACAGGGGCAAGTGGACCCCCAACTACGAAGGGCCATACGTTGTCAGTAAGGTCTTTTCAGGAGGAGCGTTGTTGTTGTCCACCATGGACGGAGAAGACTTCACGTCACCTGTGAATTCGGACGCAGTTAAAAAATACTTTGCTTAAAATAGACCCGCTGGACAGAAAAAGAGAGTCCAGGCAAAAATGGGGCATCCTGGCGAACCAAAAACAGAATGAAAGGTTCGGGCAAAAGTTAGGGATAAAATTGAAAAAGAATGTACACCCGCGAAGTTGAAAACCTACACTGGGCGACTTCGGCAAAAAAGGGTATCCCGGTGAACTGAAAACCCGTAAAGGGCGGTTCACGCAAAAGTTAGGGATTTGAAAAGCAAATGACTGCGGTCCGAATTTGATAATTGCAATGAGCATCAATGCGGGAGAATATATTTGAGGAGCCAGTTATCGGATACAATCTCGTCAGAAGGGGGGATACCGGAAAAGTATTAGAGTCAGACGAGTCATGGGAGGATCAGTTCGTGGTGTTCATCTGCGTCCCGTTACCGACATGTGTACAAATTTAAGTTGTCAATATTTATGCTTCTTGGGCATACTCGTATACTTGTATCTTTGCTTTGTGTAGCTTCCTCATTTCAGGAGTTACATCCCGTGTACAAAACGCCGCCCATTCAGGGGCCCGATCAATAAAACACGTTATTCAGTATTTGACACTGTTCTTTACTGTTTTGTGCATGATTAACGCCTAAGTTTGATGAAACTAGCATGAGTATAACGTCGCTGGCCTTTGTCAACAGTTGCTAAAGCTTTGAATTAACTGAAAATAATGTCACTAACCTGAGTTGATTTGGTTGCATAGGCTTGTCTTGTCTTGTTTGTGTTGTTGCAGGTTTCATAACCGTACGAGAAAGATGATCGAAAGATTGCAATAACGAAAGACTCAGTCTTCACGCAGGTCATGCAGGTTCTTCCTGAAGAAGGATCGAACTCTCCAGCTAGTCGTAGCATGTGCAAAGGGAATTGACGATTCCAAGATCGTAAGGCTGTATTCTGACAGGTTCATCTTTCCCCGCAGGGTCATGCACTCTCCCCCAGCGGAGTCAGTGGATTTCACCCCGAGAGAATCATCCTCTCCCCAGCGGAGTTCTCTTTTCAGCCAGTGTTCTTTCCTCCCAGCGGAACTCGAAGATCAAGACTCTCCCAAGCAGAGTTGATGGTGGTTCCTATCATTTATTTTGTCAGGGATACTGTGTAATATCAGTTCACGTTCCAGCAGAAAGTCCGATCATACTATGCACATCTGCTATTCCCTAGCAAGGTTATATTCCCCAGCAGGGGGTTACCTCAACAAGGTGTTTGGTTTGAGCTCCCAACTTCCCAGTATGGTTGACTTCACCCTTCCAGCATTTATTTTGCTGGAATATTTCTGTAGCATCTGGCTATCCTCGGCGGAGTCGGCATTATCTGCAGCAGTTATGTTGCCGAAGCAGTTTCTGTACTCTAGCAGTTCAGATGGAGAGAACTCTTGTTCAAATGAACTACCAAACATTCAAGATCTCGGCATGAGACATCCAATGATAATGTCAGTTTCGGCAGTATTCCCCACAGAGTCATCAGGATAAGTTTCTCTTTTGTCATCAGGGGTTCCATGAATCAGAATTTCAGAGGCCACCGCCGGTTATCAGAACAGGCGTCTGGTAGTTTGGTTTCCAAATATCCCCAGTAGAGTCCATCTCAAAGTCGTTGTCACGTCGGTGCTAAGAAGTTTGTGGGTGGGGATTAATGGAGAACTAAGTCCTGACGTGGACAATTTATTCCTATATTGATGGGATTTCTTCAGAAATGGGCGTCCTAACGTGGACAGGTTTATCTCCCCGGGTTGGTGAAGTATGTTAGTCCTAACGTGGGCAAATTCAGATTCTCGAAATTGGGGAAATGGGAAGTCATGACGTTGACAAAAGTGATTGCTTTTTGTTGGTATCCTGACGCGGACCAGTTACTCTCAGCAGTTATCTTTTTTCGTGTTGGCAAAGCATGGGTCCTGACGTGGACAGATTAGACAAAGGTGTGAGTCCTGACGTGGACAAGTCTTATTTCCTCAGCAGGTCGAAGATGCCTGAGTCCTGACGTGGACAAATCAAGACGAAAGAGGGGTTCTGACATGGACAAGTCTATTCCTTGCATGGGAAAAGAGGTTTCAGTTCCTGACGTGGAAAGACGAGTTTATTCCTAACGTGGAAAGATGAGATTCCTTACGTGGAAAAGAATGGGTTTCCTTACGTGGAAAGATTGAGTCCTCACGCGGACAGATCGAAGAAGTTATTCCTAACGTGGAAGAAGAAGATAGATTCCTTACGTGGAAAAGTTAGTCCTGACGTGGACGGATTCAGAAGAAGAAGTATGCCTAACGTGGAAAGAAGGCGTGTTCCTTACGTGGAAGAGAAAGAGAAACTTCAGGTCCTTACGTGGAAAGATGGGAGTCCTTACGTGGACAAATCAGAAAAATGGCTCCTTACGGGGAAAGGAGATCGTGTTCCTTACGCGGAAAGATTGAGTCCTTACGTGGACACATAGGAGGAGGATTCCTTACGTGGAAAGAGTGGAGTCCTTACGTGGACAGATTAAGATGGCATTCCTTACGTGGAAAAATGTAGTCATGACGCGGACAAATCGGAAAGAGTTGGTTTCCTTACGTGGAGAGATCGGGGTTCGTACGTGGACAGATTCAAGAAAAGTTGATTCCTGACGTGGAAGAATGATGTACTCCTTACGTGGAAAGGTGAGTCCTAACGTGGACAGGTTCAGAACCAAAGTTGTATTCCTTACGCGGAAAGATTGGAGTCTTTACGTGGACAGATTGATACGGTTCTCCTTGCGTGGAAAAAGAAGATTGCATCCTGACGTGGAAAGATGGAAAGTTTAGTCCTGACGTGGACAGATGCAGAAGAGATGATTCCTTACGTGGATGGCGTTATTCCTGACGTGGAAGAGTCTATTCCTAACGTGGACGATCTATTGGAATATCCCCCAGCGGAGTCGCCGAGATTTTTCTGGGTTAACAGCAAGTGGAGTCCTAACATGGACAGGTTCTAGTTGAGATTTCTTCGTATTAATGACAGACAGAGTCCTAATGTGGACAAGCAAGCAATCTGTTATGACGGAATACTCTTCAGAACGATGAAGACAATCCCCAGCACGGCCGCACGAGATCAGTGGGTTGTCATAACAGTCAGATTCAGTGGATGAATGTTGTTCCCCAAGCAGTGGTGTAGTTCATTTCTGCGGTTGGCAAATTTCCGGGTTCTTAGTATTCAAACGTCTCGTACCACGAATGTTTGAAGGCCGTTCGCTCTTCACCCAATCGGGTCCAAGGCGCTTGAATAGGGGCAGCTGTTGCACCCTAAAATTTGCTCAACCTTATTCACTTGGTTTATGTTTCAATATCATTAGCATTTGCATATAGAGTCATGTACATAGACTAATCATCTGCATAGCATAAGCATAGCAAGTCATTCAACAGGGGACCAATCATTATTCTCATCTCTAGAGGCCTATCCAGAGGTTATTATCCTAATTCAATCTCATTCAAGTCATCAAGAAAGAATTTGAAAGCAGGGAGTTCAGTGGATTAAGCACTGAGTATATCTCCTAACTGAGGGTGTCTGAGGATCAACAAGGGAATTATGAGTTGTGAATTGAGAGCATGGGGAGTATCTAGACATCTTGGAGGACTTGGAAAGTCATTTGGAGAAGAAAACAAGTTGTTGATGTGATCACAAGTATTGCAGTTGAAGACAGTCAACTAGGGTTTCATCTGGGTCAACCCTAGGTCAACCCTAGGTCAATTGATTATTGAAAGGCATTAAGGGCTATTGAAGAGATGTGGGGTTCATCATTTGACATGGAGAACAAGGATATGTTGTTATGCTAAGAAGGATTCAAGAGAAATCAAGGAGAAGAGGAGTTTCTAAATTAGGGTTTCTGTGTAAAATCCCCTAGTTTAGGTCAAATTTCCAAGCAAGATAAGTCAAAAGGATAGCTTCAAATGGATCATTGGCCAACATGGAACTTGTAGAGGATCTCAAGACCTTTAATTTGAGTGGTGGAAGACATCAAGGAGATTTATGGAACTCAAGTTATGGTCCTTGCAAGTTACAGGTCATCTGAGGTATCTGAAAGTTTGTCTGTGAAAGTGGCTTGACTTCCAAGCAGTTTTTACCCCTCAAGGAGATTTCAAATGAATTTCTGGTCAACATAAGAATTGTTCCTTATTGTCTTAGCTTTCTAGAATGGTATGGTATGCCTTCATATGATATGTGGAACTCTACTTATGGTCTTGGAAAGCAAAGGGTATTTTGGTCATTTGTGAATTACAGGTCATTTTAACCTATGTCCAAAACTCATACAAGGAGGCCTCAAATGGAAAAACTTACAACATAAAACTTGCTCCAAATGACATTTTGAGTCTAGAAAAGTGACCATGAGAGATTGGAAAAGTTCATAGCACAAGGTTTCAAAATTGGTGAATTTAATGAAGAAAAATGGCTTAAAAAATGAGATTTTTCATATCTTGGTCAAATGATGCAAAATTATAGGTCATTTTGAATGGAAAAGGCATTCTAAAAACATTGGCTAAAGTGGAATTTTGAGTTTAGGTCATAAGTTGGGAGTTATCCATGGTTGCTTGATTTGAAAGTAACATAATCCAAATTGAAAGGGAAAGTGTAAAGGGAAATTTCTCCAATGTTCTAGGAGGTTCTAATGCAACCTATATATTCATACAAGCTGAATCATGCAAGGGTTGGTGCTCTCATTTGGCAAAAATCTCCATTTTCATCCATTTTCTTATTCTTGCACAAGATCCTCAAACTCTCACAAATCTCCCAAATTTCTCACATCTTTGAATTGGATCATCATCATCATCATTCAAACCCTAGGATTCACACCAAGAAGTGGCTGAATTGAGCAAGGATCATACATATCCACTTCATCATTCCAACTTGCATGAAGGATGGAATAGCATAATTCACAAGGTTTCAGCATAAATCACTGCAAACAGAAGCATATTCATCCATTGGAGAGTGTTTTTAGCAAGTATCAAGGGTTGGATTGAGGTCTAGCTACCATCACCATTATCAAGTGCAAGGTATGTACATTTCTTCGAATCTCACTGTTCTGGATATTAGAGATCATGTGGCTAAGATGATATTGTTTAGAAACCCTAGAGGATCATTTCTTGAGGTTTAGGGATAGATTCATGGAGATTCATAACAGGTTACCATTTCTGTTGGCTTCGATAACAAGCTTTATGTTGAGTTACAATCAATATGTTGAGGCATAGAATAATGAGGCAAGCATGTAGAACATCTGTTGATCATTAGGTTTGAGTTCTGGCAACTTTGATCTCAGGCAAGCATGGTGTGTTCTGAGGTTCGAGCTTTCTGTTTGGAGTGTGTAAGGAGAGTTAGGGAAAACTAATACTAGGCATGGATTCTTGGAGTTCCATAGAATATTTTAGGGCTTGAAATTTTGTGTTTTCATCGAGAAATCATGGAGAAAGATTGAGTGGAATTCGCATGCATGGAAGAGGGGACTGAAACCCTAGGTGAAGGGAGGAAGAAGATGAACCACGCGCCCTTGGATCTGGAGGGAATATTGACTTGACCAGGGATCGAACGGCCCTCATTCAATCTGAGTTTTGGTGGGAAACTTCAAAAGAGACCAAACGCTGCGTTTCATTAATTGGGGGGTTGGGCTCAGAGCGCTATCCACACCCCCCATTTTAATAGGCCCAATACTTTGAACGCGCTTTTCTGCTTTTCTCACCCCCTCCATTTTATTTCATTCTATTTTCTTTTTATTTTCTTTAATTTTTTATGCATCTTCTAAAATTCATAGTAAATAGATAAAAAATCATTTTTAATTCCTTCTTTTTACATTATTTTCTTTAGGATGTCTAGAAAATTCTAAAAAATAAAAATTGCATTTTATTTTTTATTTGATATTTTTCCCATATTTTCTAAATAAATGACATTTTAAATAGTTTCATTTCATGCATGATTTTATTAATTTTTGTTCTATTAGATACTTTCATATTTTTTGTTCATTCTTTTTAGGTTGTTTAGATGAGATATTGAACTTATAGATTCAATTTAGTTCCCATTTTTAGAAATTAAATTTAGGTGCTTAGTGTAGATTTGAACAAACATGAACAAATTAGGGTTTTTTAGGTGATGACTTAGGAAGTTTGATTCTTTCCCTTAGGACTTAGGGTTAACTAGATTAGTTATGGGACTATAGGGGCTATGGGTAGTTATTAGATCCGTTAGAGAAAAAGTCAGGACTCCCCTACTGCTATTAATACTCTGTGTATGTCTGATTGACTGGTGTGGTGTGCCCTCTGGGGATTATTGCTTGCTTGCTTGGGTATTGGGGTTGTCTGGGACTTAGGAGAGCAGAAGACTTGAGGAGATGAAAGCCATTGGAGATCCAGAGATTGAAGATCAACTTCCAGAGTTGAAGAGGAGATTTTTGCTAGCAGATGCTGAGGAGACTAGGGTTTAGGAGCTAGGCAGAGCTCTAGATTAGAAAGTTTGTTTTTCAAACATGGATTGCCTTGTCTGCATCCATTCTTCTCTGTGATTCAGAGTCTCTCTAAGACACTCACCCCCTTCCTTTGGAAGGCTTGGTGATAGTGTCTAAGAGATAGAACTCTTGAGAGAAAATTTCTTTTGTGTTAGAAGCAGTCTGTTCACCACCCTTGGTAGTCAACTGATTGCTTAACACCCAATTCACTCTTGTGACTGATTCCTCATCCTGGAGGTTTGAACTTGAAGAAAAGCCATTACAGATGGAAGAATGATGATCAAAGCCCTTGCTTAAAGGCCATGAAGATGGAGATTGATGCTTGTTGAAGCCTGTAGCTGATTGGAGATTACTTGAAGCCAGATGTTGATTCAGAGCTGCTGAAGCTGTTTGTTTATTGCTGTATTTCATTTCTGATGTATTGATTGGTTTTCTGGACTGTATTGTTTGCTGTCTACCCTGCTGGGTTGAAAGTGAAGTCTGTTCACTTTTGCCTATTGTTTTCTAGGTTCGAGGTTGAGTGGGACTCCCTTGCCTCGCTTGTACTGTTGCATCCATGCATTTTACTGCTTTATTATATCTGTTATTGTTTCTGTTTCTGCCTATCCCGTAGGATCTCTGTTTCTCTCTGTGCAAGAGAGGAGCATGATAGACACTAGGTCTTAACCCATGCATGATAACATTAGGTTAGTTTGTTTCCCTTCGCAACCGTAGGTTAGAGTTCTATCTCTTTCTTTCTCAAAACAAACAGAAAAACACATAAAGATTTCAAACACAATAAAAGACACTTCTTCCGTAAAAGAATGTGAACTCATCAAAGCATCATTTTTGTCCGCTTGGACTGTTAATCAGAAAAACCTTTTTCAGAAGGAATAAAATCAACCAAGACAAGCTTGTGTCGTACGTGGCCCGAACTACGTTTGCTCTGATCTTTCATGCTGTATGAAAGTACGTAGGCATAGGATGCGATATCCTAGCGAGCAACCTTCCCCTCCTTTCCCGTAGGTAGGCGAACTACGTTGACTCTGATTTCTCGTTCCAGACGGGAATACGTAGGCATAAAGTGCGATACTTTGCCGAGTCATTTTTATTTTCATTTTATTTTCTTTTTCACCCTTGACCTATAGTTTAGATAGAATAACAATCCATACCCGAAAACAAGCGTGGATCCCGTCGAGTACGACGGACGTGAGGGGTGCTAATACCTTCCCCTTGCGTAACCGACTCCCGAACCCCGGTTTTGGTTGCGATGACCATACCTTTCCCGTGTTGTGCGAGGTTTATTCTGAGCGTTTCCTTTCCCTCCCGTGGGATAAATAACGCACGGTGGCGACTCTTCTGTTCAGCCGGCGCCGATTTTCGCAGTAGCGACAGGCAGGATGATTCCTTCCTCCACCAGATTGGTTCTTTCTCCTTGACAGGAGGATGTTCCCTTCAACATTTATTTTGCTGATGGGGTCATAGCATTTTGCATGATTGCATGACATTCTCCCTGAAAACGCGTAGCATTTCCACCGTGTGGAGCATTGCGCCATTGCCAAACATATGCATATGAAACATGAGCTAGGTCGTTACCGTTCTTGTTTTTGCAGGTGTTCCCCGGCAGGGTGTCTGCTCAGGATGGTTCCCGAAATCTCAGAAGAGTGGTGTGGCCCAAGATGATTCTTGAATTCCCCCAGCAAAGTCGTTTGCCCAAGATGATTCTTGAATTCTCCAGCGAAAGTGGTTTACTTAAGATGATTCTTAAAATCCCTAGTGAAGTCGCCAGAGAGGGTTGCTCAAGTTGATTCTTGAGGTCCCCGACAGAGTGTTTGCTCAGGATGATTCTTGAAATCTCCAGCAGAGTTATTGGTTCAGGACGATTCTTGAAGTCTCTGGCGGAGTTATTTGTCCAAGATCATTCTTGAAGTCCTCAGCGGAGTTGATTCACCCAGAAGGATTTCTGGATCCCCGAAGCCGAGTTACTTGATAGTTCTCCAGAATCCCCCAGCGGAGATGCGTCATCCCCAGCAGGTTTTTAAACAGCGAAGTTGAAACTTCCCTCGAAGACTTGATGATTAAAGTCCAACCGTGTTAACGAAGCAGTTCTCTCAGCTGATGCTGAGTGCCTGATGGCAATGGCTTAGATACCCCTATTTGGTTCATGATTGACCGAGAATTCTATTCCCGACTTACTGACGAAGTTCGGCTGACGCCCAAAAATTTCTGTGAATGCCCGATGGCATGATTAACTTGATTGTTGACCTGATGAGTCCCAAGGAATATCGATGCCTGACGGCATGATCGACCATGTATCACCGGTTACTGTGTGACCAATTCCCCAGCTAGTTGCCATGCAACTAATATTTCAGTTTTCGAAGATTTGTTCCCATCAGAGTACCGTATACTTGTGCAGTTGGCAAATTTCCGGGTTTGTTGGTATTCAACCGTCTTTCACCTTGATTGTGTGAGAGCAGTTCGCTTCCCACCCAGTCAGGTCCAAGCCGTTTGAATAGGGGCAGCTGTTGCACCCCAAAATTTGCTCAACTTTTCTTTACCTAGCTTGTGTTTCATTTCATTCACATTAGCATTATCATTTGCATTTCATTGACATGTATGCAGGAGATCAAGAGGTATGATTACCAATTAAGAGCTATACAAGAGTTTGAAGCTAGCTAAGAAGGTTATTCAAGTGTTCAAGGGTTGATATCCTTGTCAGAGAAGTTAAAGGATTCTCAGAGTGAGTGGCTGAAACCAAGGTTGTGTGCCTCCTAACTTGAGAGTTGTGGGAGCTCCTCAGATGATTCTGAAGCCAAGAATGTGGAATTGAAGCCTTGAGAGAGCTTATGAGATGTCTTGAAAGCCATCATGAAGCCTAGACAGATCATTGTGCAAGATTGAGAAGCCTCAGCCATGAGTGGTACAGTTAGGGTTTGACTGGGTCAACCCTAGGTCAACTGATGATTTGGAGAAGGTTGAGACCTAATTCAAGAGCCATGTGATCATGGATTGATACATTGAGATGTTATAAGGATGATTCCAAGGTCAACTCATCATGATTGAAGAGTTTGAGAAGTTTCAAGCTAGGGTTTCTAAGGCTTGACAGTGTAAAATCCCCTAGTTTGACCCTTATCCTCAAGGCAATTTAGCTGAAGATGGGATTGTCATCTCATCTTGCCCCCAACATGAATGTTGTAGATCATGATTTTATCTTTAATTTGAGTGCTAGAAGTCCTTGATAGGATTTGTAGAATTCAAGTTATGACTTTGACAAGTTACAGGTCATCTGAGGTATGTGAATTGGGAGCTTGAAAGTTGTCCACCTTGCATGAAAGTTTTGCCAAAGAAGGATGATTCCTATGAACTTTTGATCAACATGAGTGTTGTTCCTTATCCTCTTGGCTTTCTAGAGAGTACTATAAGTCCTTGATAGGATTTGTAGAACTCAAGTTATGGCTTTGACAAGTCAAGGGCATTTTGGTCATTTGGAGATTATAGGTCATTTCAACCATAAGGCCATAACTCCTATTTCCAAGCTTCAAATGGGAAAATTTTGAACATCAAACTTGTTCAAAGTGATGTTTTAAGGCTAGTCAAGAGGTCATTAGAGGTTGGAATTGCTTGTAGCTCAAAGTTGCAAAAATGACCTAAAATAAGGAGGATTTTCAAATGAACCAAAGATGGAAATTGGTATTTTTGATCTACATGTCCAAACCAAGGCATGTAATAGGTCATTTTGATTCTAAAAAACATTTTAAGAACATTAGTTTAGCCACATTTTTTAATTGAAGTTTAATTTGTGTACTTGCTTTGAAAAGTAGTTACTTACATCATAAGTAACATTTGCAAAACCTAAATTCAAGGCATAATCAAGGTCTCTTGCAATCCAAACACATCCAAAATACCATGAGGGGAGAAATTGGAAAGGAATGAGGGTGATTTCAAGCTGCTAACAGAATTGTGCACACCATGGCATGTGATTGAACTTCTCATGGCATGAGAGATTGAATTTCTCATTAGAAGGATCTAACGGTTTCTAGATCATCCATACATGGTCTATATATTGAGTAGAGGTGATCCAAGGCCAAGGTTGGTGATGATTGAAGGAGAGAGTAGAGATTGAGATTGAAATTTCATTGCTTGCAACTGAATTCGGTTACTCATTTCCATACACTTTCCATCCATTTTCTTGATTGCAATCTCTTCCATGGATGCTAGGGAATGATTCCAGATCATAATCAAGGGAAATTCGTGGTTGATTGGTGTTCTTGAACTCAGTTTTTTTCAGCTGCAACTCAGAGTTGGTTCCAAGGATTGAAGCCATTTCAATCAATTCTATTGCATACAGAAGCTTGGAAGTGATTCACTGAAGGAGTCTGGAGCATTTGAGGGCTTGATTTGAAGGATTACTACTTCTGTGCATACGAAATTTTCAGGTTAGTAACTTTCCATCCCCAGCTTGAATTAGTTAGAATTAAGAGGAATTAGGATGTCAGATGCATTGAGGATTGATGTAGGAAGGTTTTCAGATCAATAATTTGAGAATCAGTGACCAATTAGGGTTGTCACCATTTTCGGGTGAGAAGTGGTTCTTGCAAATCTTGAGGTTTCAGAGAGAATTAATGGTATAATTGAGTTCCTTGTGAAATTTGGGACAAGTTTGATCAAGGAATCGTGGCCTATGGTGGACTCTATGGCAAACTAGGGTTGTGAGATGACGACCGGAGTTGCAGAAGTTTAAATTGAGGAAGATGACTTGATAACCATCAGATCAAGGTTTGACTTGGACTGGGAACCTCATCCAACGGCCACGCGTGCTTCTCATTTTGTGAAGGATTTCAGAACTTTAATGAAACGATGCGTTTCATTAATCAGCTGGTTTTGGGCTTTGTGAATTAAGTTGATACCTGCACCCCCTTTGTGGCCCAATCCATAAAATGAACTGATTTCTATTGCTTTCCACACCACACATTTATCATTTTATTTGGATTTTCATATTATTTTTTCATCTTATTCACGGTTCTTGATAAAATCATAAAAAATGGAAAAATGGTTCAATTAATCCCATTCTTTTTGCATTGGATTCATGAGTGAATCTAGTATGTTTTAGATTTTATTTCATGCATTTTCTGATTTTATGGGAATTTTCACATTTTAATTGATATTAAAATAGTTATGTTTGATGCTTGATATTGGTGAATTTGGTTTGATCATGTGATGATGATTTTGGCCTTGATTTTTTGTGAGTAGTTAGAATAGATATGCGTGCTCCCCATAGATTTTTCTCACATTTTTGTGATGGATGTAAGTGGTAGTTTAGGTTGAAACCTTTAGATGCTCCATTTTTAGGGTTTATGGTTGATACCTTATGGTTTAGATTTTATTTTTAGGGCTAGGTGAATGATTCAACCTCTGATTTTTGTAGGGTAGATTCATGATTGAATTAGGGTCCCTTAGGAATTTTTGTAGGAATTTACAAGGTAGTTTTCTATTTTAGTTTGATTTTAGCTTAAGTGCTAGTTTTAGATGATTCTAATGCACTAATTCAACTAGATTAACCTCTTTAGTTCCCTTAGATTAGGGTTTTGCTTTGCTTGTTCTTGGTTGATGTTGAAGACAAGTTGAAGATACAATGGAGTGCTTGAAGAGGCTCGGATGTGAAGATCTTCCCTTCTTTTGGTGTAGTATTAATTAGGTATTAAGATTAGGGTTTTGTAGGCAGAGCTTCTAGATAGATTCTCTTCCTTCATAAACATGGAAGATGTTGATCACTTCCATTCTTCCCTATGATGTAAGGTCCCCTTGTAAAGGCCTCATCCCTCCTTTGGTAGGATGTGTGGCTCTTTGCAAGTTGGTAGAACCTTTGAGGGTCCCTTTCTCTGATGACAGGAGGCTTAGTGGTGACCTTTGGTCTTCACTCTGCTACCAATCATCCAAACTTTGCTCTTGATAGGTGAATCTTTCTCCCTTGCTAGAGGGTGGAGTTCCTTGCTTGAAGAAGATTGAAGGATGAAGTTGATACTTCTTTGTGTTTGAAGATTATTCTGAGAAGCTGAAGCTTGTAGATGAAGAGGAGCAAGTTGATACTTGTAAGGAGGGGAAAGCTGAAGCTTGAAGACCAAGTTGACACTTGTGAAGAAGATCAAATTGAGATTGAGTGAAGAGCTGAGGCTTGAAGAGGAAAGGATAAGTTGACACTTATGTTGATACATTGAGTCCCTGAAAGAGCAAGTTGATACTTGTAGTTAGGAGTGAGGCTTGAAGGTGGAATTAACTGGAGAGCTGAAGCTTGAAGAAGAAAGAATAAGTTGATACTTATGTTTAGTGTATTGAAGACTTGGAGAAGCAAGTTGATACTTGCTATTGAAGATGATAGCCTTGAACGGTAGGTGAGGTCTGAAGACTGAATTACTGAAGAGCTGAAGCTTGAAGCTGTGGGAGTGGTTGATCTGCTTTCTTTTCTTTCCTGTTTGTTTGCTTGCTGTGCAACTGTATTGTTGTGGCTTGTTTGATTTTCCTGATGCATTAGAATAAGTTCATATCTAGGTTGAATTTAAGCTAGGAGCATGATTGCACTAGAGGTTGAGTTGCTCCCTCTGCTTGTATTTTTGTTGTATGGCTTTGCTTGCGGGTATTCGGTAGAGCCCAGCTCCCTTGCCTATGGGGTTTGTGTTGCTTGATAGCATTTCATTTCTTATGTATGATTGCAGTTGCTCATTATTTTGCTTTATAGCATGTTATTTCTCCTGTATGATTGCAGTTATTCATATCTGGCTTGAGGTTGAGATGGGCTTGTGGAGGTTGATGCCCCACACACATTTCCTCCCTCACTTGCATTGCATGCATTTTACTGTATATCTGTTTACTGTTTACTGTTTAAGTTGATGCTTTATCTGTTTCTGTATCCCTTTGGCATGATCCCCTAGGAATCTCACTTCCTTTGATAAGGAAGTGATGATTAGAACTTTAGGTTGAAACATATGCATGATAACTTCTAGGAGTTCCCTGTTTCAAACCTCAACCATAGGATGAATCCTTGGCATCACAACATTAGGACTTGATAGTCTCCCCTTAGTTGATCCTGTTCTCTTCTCATCTCAAACAACATCAAAATACAGTAATAAAAGTTAACTGACGTCGTACGTTACGAGCCTTAAGCTATCTGAGAAAGGATTGTTGGAGAGTTTCTTTTCAACAGTCTGGATGTTTAGTATGGCAGCCTTTGGGTGACATGCGACACATTCACTCTCAGGTCATAGTCTCTAGTGCGATATTAGTTGCAAACATCCATTAAAAACAGTTCTTTCGTAAAAGACAGAAAACAAACATCAAACCTTTTTGCCCCGTGGGCCCGTAAGTCAAAGGAAGCTTTTTTTGAAGAAAAGAGTGTCGTTAACTCCCAGTTCTACCGCAAACGGTAACGCCTAAGTCTCCAAGGGTCAAGCTGCGTATATCCAACTGCTGGAACTGTTTGTTAACCCTACTCGATAAAACAGATGAATCTGAATTCCCGTAATCCGTATTATCCCGAACTACGTAAGCTCTGATCTCTCATACTTGTTAAGAGTACGTAGGCACAATACTGATGTATTGGCGAGCCACTTTCCCCGTAACCCGTAGTTAGGCGAACTACGTTGACTCTAATTTCTCATTCTCTGATGAGAATACGTAGGCATAAAGCGCGATGCTTTGCCGAGTCATTTTCTTTTCTTTTTCAGACCGGCCTTGATAGGTAGATAGATAAAACCAACCCTTCAGACGAACCAGCAAGCGTGGATCCCATCGAGTACGATGGACGTGAGGGGTTCTAATACCTTCCCCTTGCGTAACCGACTCCCGAACCCAGACAACGGTTGCGATGACCTTGTCTTATACCTTTTCGTCAGGTATTTCCGATCGTTTCCTTTCCCGTTCTGAGGGATAAATAACGAAAGGTGGAGACTCTTCTGTTTTGCCGGCACCTTATCTCTTTAGCCTGTGCGGTATCTAGACCCCGGCTTACACCGGTTTATTTCTTTAGCCCGTGCGGTATCTAGACACCGGCTTCCACCGGTTTTATTTGCTCAAGCCCGTGCGATATCCAGACCCGAGCTTCCACCATTTTATCTCTTTAGCCTGTGCGGTATCCAGACCGTGGCTTTCACCGGTTATCTCTTTAGCCCGTGCGGTATCCAGACCCCGGCTTACACCGGTTTATCTCAAGCCCGTGCGATATCCAGACCTCGACTTCCACCGGTTTTTTTGTTCAAGCCCGTGCGGTATCCAGACCCTGGCAGATTGTGATGTTTGTTTTGCCCGTGCGGTATCCAGACCTCGACCGATGATTTATTTTTGCCTGTGCGGTATCCAGACCCCGACCGATGATTTATTTTTGCCTGTGCGGTATCCAGACCCCGGTACATTGTGATGTTTATTTTGCCCGTGCGGTATCTAGACCCCGATCGATGATCCATTTTTTCCTGTGCGGTATCCAGACCGCGGAAGATTGTGATGTCTTTGACGGATGCGTTCAACTTATCACATTTTCCCCAACAGAGTTTATTCGTTACAATTATCAGTTGCAGTTTCTTTTTGTGGTCGGCAAATTTCCGGGTTTTTCGATATTCAACCGTCTTTTTACCTTGAATGTTTGAAAGCTGTTCGCTTTTTCATCCCTTCAGGTCCAAGTCGTTTGAATAGGGGCAGCTGTTGTACCCCAAAATTTGACCAACATTTTCTTGTACTTGGCTTGTATTTCATTTCCTTTTAGCATTTGCATTTTCATAGCATTGTTCTTAACATGGGGTAAATAGGTGTGTTGCTCCATTGAAGAGGAGATTCTCCTTGGTTTCAAGCTCGAGCAAGGGCATTTGTGCAGACCGTCAAGTGTTTATCATCACCGTGAAAGTGCCAAATCTCCTTGAGGGGAGAGGTTTGTGTATATGTATCACCTCCTATCCTGAGGATCATCAGAGGGTTATCAAGGATTCATGAGGTCTTATTTTTTATTGAAACATGTTTTAAAAGCTCACTGAGTACCTTAGGGGTCATTGTGGAGCTTGTGTAGTCATTCAATTCATTTGCAAAAGTCACAGCCAAAGGACATGGGACTATGGTTTCATCTGGTCAACCCAAGGTCAACTGTGGACTTGAGAAGGTTTACAACTTGATTCTAAGTCATTGAAGCCATGGAAAATCATCTTAAAGCATCTAGGATGTCATGTTAATATCAAGTCAAGAGGAGTCAAGAGTTCAAGAAGTTACTAAATTAGGGTTTCAGATGATTTTAGTGTAAAATCCCCTTCTTTAGTGCCTAACTTCAATGACACTTTTCCCTATGATGTAAGCTCAATCTCACTTTCATAAAAACATGAGACTTATTAGGCATGTTCCAAGATTTCTTTTGAGTACAAGAACTCATACATTGAGTTTGTACATCTCAAGTTATGATGCCAACAAGTTAAGGTCCTCAGATGAAGAGAATTTTGGTCAACTTAAAGCCAACTCACTTCCAAGGCATTTTTGACCTAGAATCAACTTTCTGCTCAACTTTAAGTGAGCATGAAAGTTGTTCCTCATAATTTTAGCTTTCCAAAAAGTCATAGAAGTCCTTTTTATCTTGTGTACATCTCAAGTTATGGACCTCATAAGGCAAGGGTATTTTAGGAAAGTTCATTATAGGTCATCTTTTTCAATGACCATTTTCATGAACTTATGGACCTCAAATGCAATTCCAACCAACATGAAACTTGTGCCTAATAGTCTTTACTCTACAATGATCTTAAAATTCATGAGGATTGATAGACTATGTGATCATATGGGTCATTTTCAAGGTGAAATATTGGTTTTTGGTCATGACTTGAATGCCTTACATTATAAGTCATATTTTGCTTTATATTTGAATTGTTGCATACCATTACATGACCCAAAAGAGATTGACTACATTTGGAACAACATGGAAAGTCATCATGTACCACTTTTTTTCACAAATTCACCTTAATAAGTAATGAATTAAAACCTTGTGAAAACATTGTCTACATGAGCCAAAATCATTCAATTCATTCCTAAACTCCACACTTGGTTATTTGCTAACCCAAAATTGTGTGTATGTGGCCAACTCGTATGTGTGCATGAAATGCAAGACTGAAAAGCAAAATTTGAAAACACTTGATACAAGCATTATCGGCCTGCATGGTTGCTGAGTACCCATCCCATAAAAGCCACAAAATTGCCCTAATTGCTATGGATGTTGGCAGCTGCGTGAGATAGAAGGAAAAACCTCAAAATTCTTCAAAATTTCTCATCTTCAAATCAAGCAATTTATGGTTGGTTTCTTCAAATTTCTGCTTGTTTCTTCTTCACCAGAGCTAAAGGGGAAGATTGGAAAGCTTGGATAGAGGATTGCTTGCCATTTCAAGAGCCAACGAAGCAACTCTCTTTAGTAAGATTCTTCATCTTTTTTCTCTCATTTTAGACATGTTTTAGGGTCATGCTAGTTTGCATCTGAAGCCCTATGTATCATAGGCCATGTTTGGATCATTAATTTGCATGTTTGGTGGAGTTTAAGAATGTGCACCATGATTTTCGTGCCTTGATTTCAAGATTTTTAGGAACATTTTTCAAATTCCATGGATGGATTCGTGATCCTTGTGAGTAAAGCTTTCAAACGGTACCAGTTTCGTTCATTTTTATTAGGGTTTGGTGACTGGTCTCCGGCGAGCTGGCCGGAGAAGACGACCGGAGCCCTAGCTCCGGCTTCCAGTCACCTGTTTGGTCTTTGCTGAGGTGGATCATGTGGACCCTTTGACCATGTTGCGTTTTGCATTTTGATTTGCTTGACCCAAGCCACGCATGCGTTTGACTCTAAATAGACTTAATGAAATGTTGTGTTTCATTAAGTCTGATGGCTATTTGGATTTGGGCTTTGTTTGCTAATCACACCCCCAACGTTATGAGGCCCAGCGTGCATGACAAATGGTTCAGTTCATTTTGAACATTGCTATTGCACCTCCCAGCTTATTTAGCTTATTTTATTTTATTTTAATTTTTTGTTTTCATTTTATCTTTTAAAAAATAGTTCCCATTATCAAAAAATTCCCAAAAAAATGTTTTTTCATTTTAAGATGTTATTTAATTTTCTAAAATTTTTGTTTCTGTTTTTATTTTAAATTTGCAATTAAATTCCTTTTATGGTGTTTACCTTGCATAGCCTTGATTATTTGGACTTCAAATCCTTATCCCCTATGAATATGGATTCTCCCTCACTTAGGTGAGGGATTGAGGCATCCTTGAGGGTGATTTTGAGTGGCCATTAATCTTTTTTCATTTGACTTTGAGTTGACTTTTGGTGTCCCTCGATTTATGCTCGATAAGGTGGAACACCATAAATTCTTGAATTATTTGGTGATGCCTTGAGATGAGTTTGACCTTGAGACCTTGGATTCTTTTTGTCATTTAACCTAGCTTGGTTTTTTTTTATTTGAGATTTATTGAATATTTAATTTTTCCTATTTTTGGTGACGCTTGCAAGTCAAGTCATCTTAGGAAGTGTTCATACAAACTAGTTTGACCTTGTTCTTTTGGAAAATGACTTTTATGGATCCCATATGCACCTTATGAGTTTTGATGTTTGTCTATAACATGGTTAAGGTGCTGGTTCTTTGGTTTTAGGTCATACATTTGTGTAACTTTTTTTGCAAGTTACTTAGGAGTCATGCCTTTCTACTTGGTTTTAGGTGTTGAATTTGTGATAGAACTTTGGTTCTTCCACTTGCCTTGACTTGATTCATGATTGTGTTTTGTTTCAGACCTTGAATTGAGCTTTCTTTTTATTGTTACACCTCTTCCCCATGTGTTTTAATCATTATTCAAGATGATTTGGTATTCATGACTTATGCTTTGAGTTTGTCTTGAATAATTGATCACTTATTGCACTTGTTTGTTCTTTTCTTCTTCATGATCAATTTGAGATGTTTGGTTAAGTTAATTCACGTGTGCTTGCTGCCTAAGCTACTTTCTCCTATCCTTTCTCTTTATCATGGAATTTTCTCTTGCTCTGGGTTTTACTTTTGTCTAAGTGATGGATGTTCGATTGGTTGTAGGAGTTGTTACTTCTCCCATTTCATCTCACTCTTCCTGACCTATTCAAGTAAACTTGTTTAAATCATTTGCTTTTGTTTGAATCTTTGTTGCATCGTTTGAGTCTTACATCCTATCTTTTCATCCTTACATATCATGTTTGCATTTGCATTTACTTGTGTAAGTCAGCTTCTTCTTATTCTTCATTTCATCTGTGATTGAATTATCTGTTGTTTACTTGGTCTTTTGCCATGATCCCTTAGGATTCCTAGTCCTTTTATTTAAAATGGGATTAGGAGAGACATTAGGTGTTCAATCCTTATGCATGATAACATTAGGATATAATTCCCTCTTTCAATCCCAACTTTAGGAGTAAATTGCATGATAACATTAGGGTTCAGTTTCACCTTAGAATTTGTGTCTTCTCTTCTCATCTCTTAACATCTTAAGACACCTAATAAAGGATAATAAATGTTGTATGCTACGAGCCTTAAGTACTTGAGGAATGATGGTTGGTGGGCCTCCTCTCATACTGCCTAGAGTGTTTAGCATATGCCCTTTGGGCGATATGCGACGCGTTCGCTTTCAAGTCATAGTCTTTAGTGCAACATGAGTTATAAACTTAACTCAATTCACTTCTTGTTTAAAAACACAAAAACAAAACATCAAACCTTTTTATCCTTTGGGATTGTTTGAAAATCATTTTCAGAAAGAGTGTGTTAACTCTTGGTTCTACTGCAAACAGGCATCGTCCCTAACTGCTAGAACGAAGGTTTAACCCTACTCAGTTAAAACACTTGAACCAATTTGTGGTTGTGTCATCCCGAACTACGTTTGCTCTGATTTCTCATACCAGGTAAGAATACGTAGGCACAAGACAGCGATGTCTTGGCGAGCAACCTTCCTCACCTTCACCCGTAGTTTCTTGAACTACGTTTACTCTGACTTTCCCATTGCACGAGGGAATACGTAGGCATAGAGCAGAGATGTTTTATAGAGTTTCTTTTCTTTTCTTTTGTCTCTGTGACCAGCCTTTAGATAGATTAACACCATTTTAGATAGACAACAAACGTGGATCCCGTTGAGTACAACAGACGTGAGGGGTGCTCATACCTTCTCCTTGCATAACCGACTCCCGAACCCAAGATTTGGTTGCAATGACCTGTTTTTTCCCTTTTTCTTAGGTTTTCTCTTATTGTTTCCTTTTCCACTTTTTTGGGATAAATAACGAACGATGGTGACTCTTCTGTCTTTGCCGACCTCCTTTTTCGCAGTAGCGACACAACGCCGAAAACAGAAAAAGAGGTTCGTAATTTTCTAGGTAGATTGAACTATATTGCAAGATTCATATCTCACCTTACAGCCACCTATGAACCATTGTCGAAGCTGTTAAAGAAAGATAAGGTGGTTGTCAGGAATGAAAATTGCCAAAGAGCATTTGAAAAGATAAAAGAATATTTGCAGGAGCCTTTGATACTTATCCCTCCGGTGGCAGGAAGACCATTGATTATGTACTTGACGGTTCTTGAGAACTTTAAAGGTTGTGTACTCGGTCAACACGACGAGACAGGAAGAAAAGAACATGATATTTATTACTTGAGTAAGAAGTTCACAGATTATGAGTCCAGATACTCCATGTTAGAAAAGACATGATGTGCACTCGCTTGGGCAGCCAAACGCCTAAGGCAGTACATGTTGAATCACACAACCATGTTGATTTCAAAGATGGATCCGATCAAGTAAGTGTTCGAGAAACAAGCACTTTCTGGAAGAATTGCTAGGTGGGAGATGGTTCTGACAGAATACGATATTCAATATGTCTCCCAAAAGGCCATTAAGGGAAGTGTTTTGTTAGAGTATCTCGCAGAGCAACCGATCAAAGATTATCAATCGATGAAATTTGAGTTTCCTGATGAGGACATAATGTTTTTGAAGATGAAAGATTGTGATGAGCCTCTACCAGACGAAGGTTCCGAGATAGGCTCCCAGTGGAAGATGATTTTTATGGTGCTATTAACTCCTATGGCAGCGGGATTGGGGCAATCATTACAACTCCCCACGGTTGCCACATACAAGTTTACTGCTCAGTTAAAGTTTTCTGGCACCAACAACGAAGCTGAGTATGAAGCATGCATCATGGGCATTGAAGTAGCAATTGATTTGAGATTCAAGAAAATTGATGTATATGGTGATTCAGCTTTGGTTGTCAACCAGATTAAAGGAGAATGGGAGACTCGTCAACCCAACCTAATTCCTTACATGAATTATGTTATAAGGTTGCTACCTTTCTTTGATAGGGTTGAGTTTCATCATGTTCCAAGGGCCGAGAATCAGATGGCAGACGCTTTGGCGACTTTATCCTTGATGTATAAGGTGAATTATTGGAATGATGCTCCAAGGATCGTCATCTCGCGCCTTGATAGGCCGACTTTCATATTTGCAGTAGAGGAAGCATCTGATGGGAAGCCGTGGTACTATGATATCAGAAATTTTCTCAAGAATCAGGAGTATCCATTTGGAGCATCGAGTCGAGATAAGAAAACTTTGAGTAGATTGTCTGGAAACTTCTACCTAAACAAAGACGATGTGCTTTACAGAAGAAACTTCGACTTGGTGTTGTTGAGATGTGTGGATGAAAAAGAAGTAGGTTTGCTAATCGAAGAAGTCTACGAAGGTGTTTTTGGCACGCATGCCAGCGGACATGCAATGTCTCAGAAATTTTTGGTACGCATGCCGCCAAGTCCTCTGAATGTCATAGTGTCTCCTTGGCCCTTTGCTATGTGGGGCATTAATATGATCAGCAAGATTGAACCGACTGCCTCCAACAGTCCTCACTTTATCTTGGTAGCCATCGACTATTTCACCAAGTGGGTTGAAGCAGCTTCTTTCGCTAACGTAACCAGACAGGTTGTGGCTCTATTTATCAAGAAGGACATCATTTGTCGTTATGGAGTGCCCGAACGAATCATTACTGATAATGGTTCAAATTTGAACAACAAGATGATGAAGGAATTGTGCCAGAGTTTCAAGATCGAACATCACAACTCTTCTCTTTATCGCCCGAAGATGAATGGTGTTGTTGAGGCAGCCAATAAGAACATCAAGAATATTGTTCACAAGATGGTTGTAACCTACAAAGATTGGCACGAGATGTTGCCCTTTTCTTTACACGGATATCGTACTTCGATACGTACTTCAATTGGGGCAACTCTTTTCTCGCTAGTGTACGGTATGGAAGTTGTCCTACCATCGAAAGTCTAGATTCCTTCCTTGAGAGTGTTGGTCGACATCAAACATGATGAGGCGGAATGGGTGAATGCCAGATTGAATCAAATTAGCTTGATGAATGAGAAAAGATTGGAATCCATTGCGTATTGCTGTTTATATCAAAGTAGAATGAAGAAAGCATTCGATCAAAAGGTGCACCTATGAAGCTTTCAAGCAGGTGATTTAATGTTGAAGCGAATCCTCCCTCCACAAACAGATCACAGGGGAAAATGGACTCCCAACTACAAAGGTCCATATGTAGTAAGGAAGTTCTTCTCCGGAGGAGCCTTGTTACTATCAACTATGGATGGCGAAGATTTCATGTCCCCTGTGAACGCAGACGCAGTTAAAAAATACTTTGCTTAAAATAGACCCGCTGGAATAAAAAGAAAAATCTAGGAAAAAATGGGGCATCCCGCCGAACCATAAAAAGAATAGGTTTGGGCAAAAATTAGGGAATAAAAAGAAAAGAATTTAAACTAGCGAAGTTGAAAACCTGAAAAGGCGGCTTTGGCAAAAATGGGTATCCCGGTGAATTGAAAACCCGAAAAGGCGATTCAGGCAAAAGTTAGGGATTTAAAAGCAAACAACTGCGGTCTGTGTCTGTTCCCATGAGCACAGTGGATTCTTGGGGGACCCGAGGGTTAACAAGTCAGCCTCTTCAAAGGAAGAAGCATTGGAGAAGCATCGAAGTCATGCGAGTCATAGTCGAATCGACACATGGTGGTTGTCCGTACCATATTGCCAACATTTGTATATCTTTTGCATTTCTGTACTTTTTGCACAACTTTCTCTTTTCAGAAGTTGCATCTGATGTAAATTTTGCTATTTACAGGCCATTTTCAATCAATGAAGTATATTATTCAGAAAGCTTTCTCTTTTAGCTTTTATTGTTTTGTTTGCAAAAGAGGCCTGACGTTATGATAAAACTTTGCATACATAAACTTGTGGGGTTTTGCTAATCATAATCGAAACAATTATTTATTTGAATGATGTCATGGACGATGACTGAAATTGCTTTTATTGCATATAGGACACATTGTTTGTTTGGCATTTGCAGGGCTCTCGCATTTAAGATTTGTTTTAGAGGCGTATCCTCAGTGGAGTTGCCATGTCTCTATCCCCACAAGGTGAAGATGTCAGATCAGAAGTATCTCGCCAACGATAATATGCAGATTGAGACTAGTTTCTCCCCAGCAGGTTGAGATTTCACTTATCCCCAGCAGGTTGAAACTGAGGTTTCCCAGCAGTGGTGTGCACCTATCCCTTGACAGGTAGATTTGGGATTATTCCCCCAGCAGTGAGACAAGTTCAGCGTTGTTTCTCCATAGAGTCTAAGAATCAATTCCCTAAATAGAGATTGATGTTGATGAGTCTTATTTCCCTAGGCAGAGGTTGATGTTGATGAGTCTTATTTCCCTAGGCAGAGGTTGATGTTGTTGAGTTTTATTCTCATTTCCCCAAGCAGAGGTAGATGTTGATTCCCTCGATGAGTATTGATAGACGTCCACAGCAGAATCCAGTGGTTATTGGTGTTCTCCGGAGCGAGATTTTGGGATGAGTTCCCGATGATTGTTTTTCTCAATCCCTTTCAGAGCGTATTTTATCCCCAGTAGAAGGATTGTGTTTCTTAGTTCCCCTCAAAGTGGATTTTATTCCCCGCAGAGTGGGGTCGTCCCAAGAAGAGTGTTATTCTGGAAGGCCGTTCAGGGTGTTTTCCACAATAGAATCCAGTTGGTTATTGGTATTCTTTAAAGCAAGTTCTTCGGGATATTTCCCAATTAATCTTTATTCCTAATCCCCAGTGAAGTCGCCAGAGTAGTTTTTCTTCCCCGCATAGTGGGATTATCGCAAAAGAGTTTTATTCTCCATCCTCAGAAGGGAGAGTTTGGGATAACTTCCTAGTAAATATTATTCTTAATCCCTAGCAGATCAGATTTAATCTCCAGAAGAGCGGAACCCATGAAAGAGTGGAGTTATTCCTTAGAAATTTCCTTGATTCCCCTGAAGAGTTGTATTCTGGAAGGCCGTTCAGGGCATTTCCCTCAGTCGAGTGGTTTGTTCCCCAGAAGAGTTGTATTCTGGAAGGCCATTCAGGGCGTTTTCCTCAGCAAAGTTGATTTGATCCCCAGTGGAGTGGATTTGTTCTTAGCAGAGCAGTATTACCCAGGAGAGTTCTTTTCCAGGAGGTCATCTAGGGCTTGTTTTCCCTAGCATAAGTCCAATCATGCTTAGCGCACACGATCATCCCCAGTAGGGTTGGCTTCGTCTCTTTGGCATTTATTTTGTTGGAGTGGTTCCTTTGCATTTGCATTGTGAGTAGCATCATCCCAAACGCGTAGCATTTCCATTTCGTATGGAGCATTACGCCATATTCAAACATATGCATTTGAAACGTAAGTCAGGTTGTTACCTTTTGTTTTCAGGTGTGTCTCCAGCAGAGAGCGGTGTATTTCATAAGCCTGTAGGGTATCCAGACCCTCGCAAAATCATTGATGGATGTGTTCATCTTATTGTTTTTCCCCAATAGAGTTTATGTGGTTAAGTTCATTCTTCCCTGTCACACCTTCATTTTCACCTTTAGCCTTTCATACCCTGCATCAGTCATATCATACATTGTTCTATTGCATATCGAGCATGTGGATTCACAGGGGAATGATTGGGTCAGTTTGTTGTTTTCCATTTCAAATAAGATAAATTGCCTATCTTGGGCTACATAGAAGATAAGGTTCATCTTCTAAGGTTTGGTTCAAGTTGGAAAGTATACTCATGTAGATTCCTTCAAGGAGAGGTTACTTGAAAATATTAGGATATTCAAGATCAATATTCCTAATGGACATGAAATGCAATTCCTAATTCAAGATTACTTCATCCAATTTCGTTTCAAATTCTTGATCAAGTGGAGTCCAAATTTGCAAAGCATGAGTCAAGATCGCAAGTTCATAATTCAAGACTTCATTTCAAATTCAATAGCATAAGGGAGACTCATTATTCCAAATTCAAGATTCATGAACTCAAGACTAGATTCAAGAATATTACAAAGAGAAATTTCATGACATTTGCAAGAATGTCACATTTGTTACAAAGTTTCAAACTCTTAGTAATGCTTAGAAAATTAAGTTATTTATAATCTTAATTCAAGCATCTAATTAACTTCATGCTATGGTACCCTTCATGCCCCATCAAGTCCACATGATCCTCTTTGTGCTTACAAACATCCAAGGAAAATATTTAAGAGTTAACTCAATATTGGAATATTTCAAGATCAAGACTATGCATGTAATCATGGGCAATTTGAATGTGATCCAAAACAGCCCCATGCAAGAAGTGACAATTTGCATTATATCACAGAACCATTTCATGTCACAAAACCAAAGGAATAGACTTATGGTGATGCATCTACACATCAAATATCATAATTTTAAAATTCTGTCCAAAGGTAGTAGCATTGACCACAAGGGTTGTCCAAGCACAAGCCAACAAAAGGGTACAAGACACAAAGTGCTATAGAAAAAATAGGCCTAGCAATAGTGCAGAAAAATACAGCAAAACATACATGAAAATGGAAAGAAAGAAAGTGACATGAAGAAAGTGGTAAGATGCCTTTCTCATTGAAAAATCTGAAGTTTTGAAAGGAGAGAAAACCCTAATACTTTGGGGGATAAGAAGGACAACAACTGCAAACAAAAAAGGGGGATTGACTACACATTGACATAGAGAGGCATATGTAGAGAGCAAGAGATAGGAGAGAAAAACCAGAAAAAATCAAGAGAGTTAGAGAGAAGAATAGAACCATAAAAAACCAGAAAATATAAGAGAGAAAAAGAAACATGGAGAAACATTTAGAGACATTGAGAAACATTAAGAACATCATTGAGGGAACAAGAGGGTGATAGAAAACCAGAAAAATAGGAGAATCATAGAGCACATCCAACAAACCGTTGATGCTTAGAAGGAGAATAAAAGCTCTTGGGTACATTTTCTTTCAAACCTTTATCTTTTTACATACTTTGCATTGTCTTTATTTTTTTTGTTAAGTGATATTTGTGTTAAACATGTTATGGTAAGGTCTCAAGAGTGACCAAGAACTATTATAAAAAACAAGGAAAGGAGAAAAAATCAATTTTTTTTCACTCCCAGGGGTGCTGACACGGCCCATGTCAGCTCCCTGTCTTACCTCAAAACTCAATGGTGTGGGCACTTTCTGACACGATCGTGTCAGCTGACACGGGCGGTCGTGTCAGCCCCCTATTTTTCACTTTTTTTCTTTCAATTTCTCCCGTTTTTTTACATATCCTATTTGCACATGAATTGGGACATCTCATTTCATGTTGTTTTGTTTTTGTTCATGTCTTGATTTTTTATTTGTATTTTTAAGCCGATTAACCCGATGCGGTTGTATGGCCATTGTATGTGGATATTATTATGGTCATTTTTTATTTTTGGTTCCAAAGACTTTTTCAAAAACAAACTCTCAATTTTATCGAGCCACTTTCACCCTTGTAAGTCGATTGCCTTGTTGTCGCAACTGCGAAAAACACCCGGCGAAAAACAGAAGAGTCGCCACCATTCATTATTTATCCCAAAGAGAGGGAAAGGAAACGAGCGAAGAAAACCTACAAAACGGGAAAAAACAAGGTCATCGTAACCAAATCTCGGGTTTGGGAGTCAGTTACGCAAAGGGAAAGTATTAGCACCCCTCAAGTCCGTCGTACTCGACGGGATCCACGCTTGTTGTCTATCTAAGAGTGTGTTTATCTATCTAAGCTACAGGCTCACAAGAAAAAAAAGAAAAGAAAAAAAAGGACTCGATAGATCATCATCGCTCTATGCCTATGTATTCCCTCGTGTAATGGGAAAGCCAGAGTCAACGTAGTTTGGAAAACTACGGGTGAAGGTGGGGAAAGGTTGCTCGCCACAACATCGCCGTCTTGTGCCTACGTATCCTCGTCTGGTATGAGAAATCAGAGCAAACGTAGTTCGGGCTGACACGACCACCGGTTGATTACGTGTTTTAAACCGAGTAGGGTTAAACCTTCATTCTAGCAGTTAGGGACGAGGCCTATTTGCGCTAGAACCAAAGCTTAAGAAAACACTTTTTAATGAAAATGATTTTCCCATTACGATCCCGAAGGATAAAAAGTTTGATGTTTTGTTTTGTGTTTTTTAGTGAAGTGAATTAATTCGGTTTGTGATTCACGTTGCACTAAAGACTAAGACATAGGAACGAATGCGTCACATATCGCCCTCAAACGGGACGTACACTAAACACTCTAGACAAGCGAGAGGAGACCCCTCACTCATCATTTCCCATATGCTTAAGGCTCGTAGCATACAACGTTCATCGTATTTATTAAATGCGTTAGCATGTTAGAGATGAGAAGAGAGACGCGACCTCTAAGAGAAACTTGGTCCTAATGTTGTCATACAAAGTGGACCTAAAGTTTGGATTAAAGAGGGGAAAGTCTACCCTAGTGTTAGCATGCTTGAATTGAACGCTTAATGTGTCTCCTACTCCCATCCTAAACGGAGGGACTAGGAACCCTAGAGGGATCATGGCAAAAGACCAAGAAAGCACAAGACAAATTCAATCACAAGTAAAAGATGCGCACATAGAAAATAAACATGCAAAGAAGGAGGAAAAGAAGTGCGGGGCAGCAGCCGCCGCAAGCGCGTCTCGACCTCCAAGAATGCAATGCAAAAGAGAAATGCAAGAAGGCAAGCAAAATGGAAATGCAAGCACGAAAGAGAGTGGATGAGACAAAATGGGAGAAGCGAACTCCTACAACCATCGACCATCAATCATCGGAGAAAAGTGGGAGGAAAAGAAGTGCGAGGCAGCAGCCGCCACAAGCGCATCTCGACCACTCGATTCTCACACTCAGGTGAAACAAAAGAAAAACACACATCACTGCGAACAACATATATGAGAGTATGCATTCAAGTGGAAAGCAAGCACGCGTGTCGAAGAAAACTCGATTAAACAATCAAGAACAGTGACATATATCCAAGACATCTCACTCCTAATGCATCACACTGATCCATGATGATTCGAAGTGAAACGATATCGAAACAAGCATGAAAAAACCACAAAACAGGCCTACTGGCACAATGTTAATCGGTTAACACCAGGGGTTAATCGATTATCCACTTTAAAATTCAGATCCAAGCTTGCACAAAAATTGAATGGGGAAATTGATTCAATGAGGATAATGGATGAAGGTTTTAGATCAAGAACTCATTGATTCTAATGGAGAATCAAAGAATTCAATGGATAAAAAGCTTTGGTGAAGGTTTTGGACGATGAAAAAGTTGAGAACAAATTTAGAGAATTGGAGTGAATTCTGAAAATGAGAATAAAATTATGAGGATTAGATGTGAGGTTTGGAGTAAATCAAATAAATACCCCTTAGGCTTGGATCCAAATGAGAGGTTTGGAAGGTGGTTTGTGGAATTTGGAATGGAATTAGGAATGGGAGTTTGGAGGGAAAATGAAATTAACCAAAATTTGAAGAGGTTCTAGATCCTTCCCAAGTGTAAATTGAATTTCCAAGTGATCAAAATTGGAACCTAAAGTAGCTCCCTTTGAAAATTCATGTGCAGAGGCAAAATCTGCACTGGTTAATCGATTAACACGATGGGGTAATTGATCAGCACTGTTAAAAATTCCAAATTGACCTGATTTTGACTTGGTTAATCGATTAACACATCCTGTTAATCTATTAACACCTTCAGAAATTTGAATTTGGCGCCTTTTGGAGGGAAATCTGCACATTTGCCTGTTTTCATCCGTTTGGAGCTCTATTAAGCTTCTGAAACTTGTTCTTGAATGCTATGACCCTGGGAATGCTTGAGATAGCCTTAATGTTGCTTCCTGAGCTGAAATTATCCTGTCAAAACAAAATAAAATCGACCGCTCGATCGCTGGGCAAAATAAATGTCGGAGCCTCTGACGCTCGTTGTTCAGTTTCTTGCACCAAAAAATGAACTAAGCCATATGAATCCCTTGATCCCATGCCTCGAGAACAAATGCTATGATATGCAGAAAAATGCAAAATGTAGAAAAACAAAAGCCAGTTGCCGTCAAAATGATAGGGCAAATTTTGGGGTGCTACAGCTGCCCTTATTCAAACAACTTGGACCTGAAGGGATGGAAAGTATCAGCTTTCAAACATTCAAGGTACAAGGTAATTGAATACAACAAGAACCCGAAAATTTGCAGCCTGCGAGGATGAAAATCAGCGAATACCAACCAAGAGTCGGGATGCGACAAGCTGAGGATAACAATCCAACATGATACATAACTTTATCCAAAAGATACCAACCAAGAGTTGGGATAAAACCAAAGCATACCAACCAACAGTTGGAATAGCGAACCCAAGGAATACCAACCAAGAGTTGGGATAACGAACAGAGGATACCAACCAAGAGTTGCAATAACAAAAACCAGATATCAACCAAGAGTTGAGATAAAACCAACAAATACCGACCAAAAGTTGAAATAACAACCAACAGAATACCAACCAAGAGTTGAAATAACAACCAATAAAATACCAACCAAGATTTGAAATAAAAACCAACAGAATACCAACCAAGAGTTGGGATAAAATCCAACAGATACCAACCAAGAGTTGGGATAAAATCCAACCGAAGGGTACCAACCAAGAGTTGGAATAACAAATCTCGAATACCAACCAAGAGTTGGGATAGCAACCAGAGAACACCAACCAAGAGTTGGAATGACGACTCTGCCGGAAAAAGAAAACGTTTAACAAAACAACCCTGTGGAGAACAGGCGTTCACCACAAGATAATAGCCAAAGGGTACCATCCAAAAGATGGGATGACCAGCAAATGAGTACCAACCTAAAGTTGGGACAACAATCCTGAATACCAACCAAAAGTTGGGATAACTGCTTTGAATACCAACCAAGAGTTGGGATAACAAACCCTGGATACCAACCAAGATTTGGGATAAAGAACCAAAGGATACCAACTAAGAGTTGGAATGAAACGACCTACAGATACTAACCAAGAGTTGGGATAACAACTGAAGGATACCAACCAAGAGTTGGAATAACTACTGAAAGGGTACCAACCAAGAGTTGGAATACAACCAAAGGATACCAACCAAGAGTTGGAATACAACTAAAGGATACCAACCAA
Source organism: Lathyrus sativus (assembly GCA_963859935.3). Lineage (NCBI taxonomy): Eukaryota > Viridiplantae > Streptophyta > Magnoliopsida > Fabales > Fabaceae > Lathyrus > Lathyrus sativus. The sequence goes on from OZ012738.1 coordinate 84,869,457, forward strand.
GAGTTGGAATAACGAGAATGCCGACCAAAGGTAACCTTCTGGGGACAAAACTCAAATCAAGAACCTGCATGATGTACAATCGACAGACCTACGACCTGACGAAAAGACAAACTCTGCTGGGGAAAGAGTAGACTAAACAGACAACTCTGCACAGGATAAACATACATCAAAAGATAATAATCCAAGAATACCATCCAAAAGATGGGATAAGTGTCACTCTCTGGGGATAAAAACCAAACACTACCAACCAAGAGTTGGAATCACCACAATACTGACCACAGTTGAATCCGAGCCATCAACCAAAAGTTGAAATCACCAAATGAGACGAAACCAACCACAAGCTACCAACTAAAAGTTGGAATCACTTCCACTTCACAAGGGAAAACCTCCAACCCAAAAGCTGAAGAACAAGGTTACTAACCAAAAGTTAGAATCACCAAAACGCCGACCAAAGGCAAATTCTGCGGGGATAAATGCCAAACAAAAGTTGAAAACTACCAAATGGAATCATCCACCCAAAACAAAGACTACCAACCAAGAGCTGGAATCGTCAACCAGGAACAAAGACTACCAACCAAGAGTTGGGACTGTCAACTAGGAGCAAAGACTACCAACCAAGAGTTGGGACCATCAACCCAAACAAATACTACCAACCAAAAGTTAGAATCGTCAACCGGGAAACGAAGATTACCAACCAAGAGTTGGAATAACATCAACAAGGCGACCAAACTGGATATTATCGACCAAAAGTCGGGATCAGACTCCAAAAGAGAACTCAAGGGCTACCAACCAAAAGTTGGAATCAAACACGGCTACCAACCAAAAGTTGGAATCAAGCACAGCTACCAACCAAAAGTTGGAATAACAACAACAAAGCCCCACCAACCAAAAGTTGTAATCAAACACAACTGACAAGTCACCAATTACCAACCAAAAGTTGGGATAACGTCCAAAAGATACCAACCAAAAGTTGGAATAACTACCGAAGGGGTACCAACCAAGAGTTGGAATAACAACCAAAAGATACCAACCAAGAGTTGGAATAACCACTGAAAGGGTACCAACCAAGAGTTGGAATAACTACTCCGATAATTCACAAATTACCAACCAAAAGTTGGGATAACAACTTCACCAGGGAAGAGAGGAGGACTACCAACTAAAAGTTGGGATAAACATACCACCACCAAAGGCCTACCAACCAAGAGTTGGAATAACAAATCCAGGAAAGGAAGACTACCAACCAAAAGTTGGAATAAACATCAATGAACTTTGGACCAAGCTGGAGATTACCAACCAAAAGTCGGGATAATGTTCAACAAGCGACAGACTACCAACCAAGTGTTGGAATAACAACTGCAGGGATAAAATCCAACCAAAAGTTGGGAACCAAGACTACTAAATAAAAGTTAGGATCGCCGTGAAAAGGTTACCATCGACCAAAAGTCAGAACACAAGCTACTAACCAAGAGTTAGGATTGCTGAGAAAAGATCATCATCGACCAAAAGTCGGAATAAAAGCTATTAACCAAGAGTTAGGATCGTTGGGAAAAGATCCTCATCGACCAAAAGTCGAAACAAAAGCTACTAACCAAGAGTTAGGATCACTAGGGATGCTAAACAAAGCTGACTCCACCACAGAAGACTACCAACCAAGAGTTGGGATGATCATCCGAAACTACCAACCAAAAGTTGGGACAAAGCTACTAACCAAGAGTTAGGGTTGCCAGAAATGCTGAATGAAAACGGACCGACCACAACAAAGGTTACCAACCAAAAGTTGGAATAACAAAGCTACTAACCAAAAGTTAGGATTGTCGGGACACAACCTGATCACAACAAAGTTTACCAACCAAAAGTTGGAATGCCCGGCTTTGCTGAAGAATACGAGGACTACCAACCAAAAGTCGGAATAACATCCAAACGCCAATAGGCCACCAACCAAAAGTTGGAATGGAACAAAGATCACCAAGCAAGAGTTGGAATAAAGACTCTGCGAGAGGGGAACCCAGAGATTACCAACCAAAAGTCAGAACACCACCTTAGAATTACCAACCAAAAGTCGGAATACCAAACACAACAATTCATACTATGCTGCGAAGTACCAACCAAGAGTTGGGATAACTCGTCCCAAAATAAGCAGGCAACAGAATCAGCCGACTCAAAACTTACAAAGAAAGCTCCGACAGGAGAAGAGAGGTTTAAACAAACAACTTTGTCGAGGAACATCAATTCACTAAACCACTCTGTTGGGGAACGAAGCCAAAGCAATAGACTCCGTGGGGACACAAAAGTTTTCACCAAACAACCATGTTGGGGAAACAGAAACGTATGAACAACAAGCTCGACCAGAGTAGAAACGTTCACAAATGACTCACCTGGGGAGAACAACAACATTCACATCAACTAACTCAGCTGGCGAAAGAAAGGCGTTTAACTGAATGATGGCTGGGAAGAATCCAATAAAATGAACAACCCAAAGATCCACCCCGATGGGGACAACACGAAAATCTCCTGAATCAAACAACTGATGCTGACAAAAATAACCGGTCTCCAAGGCAACAAACCTGGCTTATGCTTCAGATGCATATGTTTGAAAATGGTGTAATGCTACATACGAAATGGAAATGCTACGTATTTGGGAGGATGCTATACAACATGCAAATGCAAAGGAAACACCCTAGCAAAATAAATGCAAGAGAGAAAAAGTCAACTCTGTCGGGGACAAAATCCAACTCTGCTGAGGGAAACATCTTGGACAGCCTACCAGAATAGACTCTTCTGGGGGTCAAAAAGACTCGGCTGGGGCACCCAGTAGGGAATCAAGAACATGACTGAAAGCTCCACTTTGATTGGGGATTAAATCAGATAACAACCTGCCCTGCTGGGGAATATCAGATACTTTTACTGAGAACTCCACTCTACTGGGGAATGGATCCAACTCTGCCTAAACACTTGCTCTGTCGAGGGAATCAGCATTGAACTCTGCTCGAGGAAGAAAATCCTGAATGCTGATATTACGGGAAAACGCCAGAACGTCGAATCCATTGGGGAAAGGGCGTCAGAGATGTTGCCTCCGCTGGAGAATGACACTGAATTGAAACCCACCCTGTCGTCGAGGGAATATCCTTCAACCTTACGTTGATAGGAATATGTTGAGAACAAATACCACCTGCTAGAAATCAATCCTTCTTCTGCTGGAGATACATCACACCTTCGCCGGGGATATCTGACTTGATATCAGGATTCTGTGGAGAAGACAAAATCTCTTCTAGGGGATAAAGGAATCATCCTGTATTACAATTTCACCTCCGTGGAGAAACATTCTGCTGGGGAAAGCTGGCATCTTGCAACAAACAAGAAACGAAAACATGCCCTAGTGTAGTTCAACTTGCCCCAGTCTGATCTCTGGGACAGTTCATTTTGAAAAGGAATGCTCGCCATGAAATGATCTCGATATGGCTTGCCCCAGAATCTGTACCATGAAAGAAGCCGTCCCTGGTTGACCTACTCTTGGAGATATGGAGATGAACAATTCCTTTGTTTTCAATTTTTCCCCAACCTGTGGGATCTCCGTAAAAAACTTCCTTACAAGGAAACCTGCAATCTCTATACCCTGATGGTTTAACATGAAATGCTCCAGCGCTTTGGACCTCGAAGAGGTGCTTCAAATTAATCATCTCCTAGATAAGGATAGCCTGCCCCATCCTTGCAATGACTTTGCCCCTGATTGGCTGATTTGTGGAGCAGTGTTCCTGACTGACTTCGAGAGATTTATCAAATCTCAAACTGATTTCCCTCAGATTAACTGACCTTCGAATGGCTGACCCCCGTGATATGATCATTTGATATAGCTTACCCTGGCTCAACAGAGTATTCAGGCGTTCTGCATTCTATCCTGATCAAACTTCCCACTGTGGAAACTTTCCTGATGTCAAGTGCTTACTCACAAGTAAAACAAATTGTTTTGCACAAAAGATATATTAATGCAATGCATATGACAATTTTGAAATCCAAGTCTGTTCACTGGAAAAAAGTTTGTGACATATAGCGAATGAACCACTTATCAGAATGTTGACATTAGTACCAACGCGGTAAGAGGAATCCTTTTAGGAGTCAGTTTCAATGCGATATTTACCAAAGTATGCTTTCAAAACAAACCTGCTTAAATTAGGACTTTTGAAGGTTGTAACATGGTCAGGTTCACGGTTTGAAGGAAAGGATATAAGGCTCAAAATTTATTTTAACCCACCCATTCACCTTGATATTCTCCAATCCTACGTTCAGCTAACTCGACACGAGCGCTCACCTCTCAAAGGTTGAATGACAGGAGTGATGGTTCAGGAAACCACAAGTTTTTGGAGTGATAGTCACTCGCTTTTCGTCTTTGCTGTACCTGGGGTCACACGATTTCGTTCTTGTTTGAGGATTTTTCTTTTGCAACCATTTTCGCTTTTCACTTTTTCCCTAACTTTTACCTGTACTGACTCTTTTGAGTTTCTTTTGATTTTGAAGTCCAGCGGGATGCCCTCGTTTTTGCCTAAGTCGCTCGTTTTCAAGATTCGACTTAGCAGACTTCTTCTTTTGATTCTTTTTTCTCCTTTTTTTTTGAACAAATCGTGTGACACTGGCTTGTCTGGCTTGTTTGAAAGGGGATTGTGACTGTTTCACTCCTTGGTCGGTGAGGTTTAACCACTGTGGTTCTTTAGGCACGACCTCTAGAGGTGTGATTGATCCTTGAACGGGAAAACTCCTTTTGCAATTTGGATGCTCGGTCAAATTAACTAACACCTACCCTGCCCCGGGTTAAGATTGAGGGTTTTTTCGTTTTCAGAAAGAAACTCCTACTACTAGGCTCAAAGGGGTTGACAAAGGATTATCATCCTTATATCTTCGGTGTTTAGGAATTTGAAACAATGCCTGTACATCATCAGCATGTTTTATTCAAAAGCACACAGTCGGAAGCTTGCGCATCTTTCAACTTCGTCATCCTCCCTCGGATTCCGTTTAAACAAGTGTTTGACATAAATGAAATGATAGAGTGAACACAAATGGATTTAATCAAAAACATGCATATTCATTTCATTATCATTATCAATTGAAAACAAACAAGTTTTACAAGTGAAATCCGCATCTAGACAGGAAAGAAACTACAAATGCAAAGAAATGACATGATAAAACAAAGATTGCCAGCTTCAGGGAATCGAGCTTTCGATCTTAACTTTCCGTTGAATCAACCATCTTCAGAATTGCTCGTCGAAGTCAGTTTGATATCCTTCTGAACCTCTGCCCTTGGTAAATTCCTTGAACTGCCTCTCTGGCTTCTTTGGTCTCTGCTTGGCATGCGAACGCTGCTGATAATGGTATGACTTTTGATGCTGGAGAGACACTGATACATGCTGCGAAGATCTAAAAGATCGTTGACCAGGAATAGCTGAAACATCTGTAGACTAAGTCTGAATTATCAGGGATTCCCTTTGTTCAGGTCCTTTCATCCTCAGGCTTGGCCTAGGAACAGGCAACAGATGTGGGCACAGAGATTCTGAGATCATAGACGGCAAGACATAGTCCTGACCTGATGCAGCTTCAAGGGAAATAACAGGAACTTCCACCTCTTTTGCAATGAATGGGATACGTCTACCTGGTACGCTCACGCCGCCCGACGTGAATGCAACTGCCTTTGCATCAATTAAGTCCTGCACTTTGTGCTTAAAAGCTTTGCAGTTCTCGAAATTATGCCCCGGTGCCCCAGAATGGAAATCACAATGGGCCCTTGCATCATAGCCTGGCGGTGGCTTACCAGTAAATGGAGACAGAGCCCGAAGTTCGACCAACCAAAGTTGAAGCAAGAGTTGCAATAATTGAGCATAAGTCATCGGGATTTGGTCGAAGATTCTGTCGGGCTGCTTCGGCCTCTGAGCATACCTCCTGGCCTTAATATTATCTCAGGAAACAGGAGGTAGCTACTGATGAGGAAATTCCAGAGACTCAAGTTGTTCAGGAGATCTTTGAGGCACACCACGCCTTGGGAGAGGATCCGCAGATAAAGGTAGGATAACCATCTCTGCTTCAGTTTCAGGCACCTGATCGACTTCCTTTCTTAACACGTTTCTTATCACTTCCGTGATCAGACCCATCTGAGTCTTCAGTTGATGAACCTCCTCTCTAAGAATTTTCTGATCCTGACATAAGGCCTGCATTCCCACCATGAACTGTCCCATCTGGCTTCGGACTTCCCTCAACTCTGCTCGAATCTGTTCCATAGTCAACTATTGTCTTCTCTACAAGCTGACGTCTGAAATTCTGAAGAAAAACTGGATCAGGACAACAAAACCCAACCTCAAACACCTGTAATGCAAATGAAATGTGAATGTCATGTTCGAGTATTTCCAAGGAACCTTTCTGTTCCGATTCATGTTTTACACAAACGGACCACAAGGAAAAGATTTAATGCTCAACAGCGGGTCTCAAAGTTAATATCCTTGGAAATACAAGAACATGTATGTCAAAATGCAAACATGTTATGATGATGCGGATGCGAAGACACGGGATCAAGGTATCCAATGCTCAAACTTGTTGTTGTGTCGTTGACTGAACTCAACCATAGCTCTGCTTCAGCGAGGAAATACCGAAACCTCAAAATATCAACATATAGGAATCCACAGTATCAAAGATCAAAGGTCCGCTTTGACAAGAAAATCGGGTAGGTTGGAGGTCAATTTTCCTGCAAAACCCATCCCCTCTCACATGTGGGTTCTAGTCTTGAAAGGTACAGCATCCTATGCGGGTTGTCAGCGTCACAGACTTTCGAGAAACGATGATATGTTCACCATTTCTGGTTTGGCATCATGGTCAAACGAAGCGGCCACACTTAGCTGACCCCCCAAATAAACGGTCTCCAGAGTCGACAGTCTCTCTAAGTCAATATCCCCTCAACTGCACCAGACACGCAGGATAGAATATTTCCAAAGAAAAACCTCGTCCGAACGTGAATTTCGCGTGAGCTATTGCATGGCCAAACACCACACAAGATCTCGCTACTCTCGACACTAATCCTATGTGTATACTCAAGCCTGTGTCTGGCTTATCTCTCATCGGAACAACCCACCCCACAACACAGCAGCAACATAATATGATAATAAAATGCAAATGCAATAATACACAACAGATATGTACATAAATCAAAATAACTGCACAAAAGTAAACACCCAAAGACGCAATAGACAAGCGTTAGGATTGACTCGCATAGGGAACCATCGTAGTCCCCAGCAGAGTCGCCAGCTGTCGCAACTGCGAAAAACACCCGGCGAAAAATAGAAGAGTCGCCGCCGTTCGTTATTTATCCCAAAGAGAGGGAAAGGAAACGAGAGAAGAAAACCTACGAAACGAGAAAAAACAAGGTCATCGCAACCAAATCTCGGGTTCGGGAGTCAGTTACGCAAGGGGAAGGTATTAGCACCCCAAACGTCCGTCGTACTCGACGGGATCCACGCTTGTCTATCTAAGGGTGTGTTTATCTATCTAAGCTACAGGCTCACAGGATAAAAAAGGAAAAAAAAGGACTCGATAGAGCATCGCCGCTCTATGCCTATGTATTCCCTCGTGCAATGGGAAAGTCAGAGTCAACGTAGTTCAGAAAACTACGGGTGAAGGTGGGGAAAGGTTGCTCGCCAAGACATCGATGTCTTGTGCCTACGTGTCCTCGTCTGGTAAGAGAAATCAGAGCAAACGTAGTTCGGGCTGACACGACCACTGGTTGATTACGTGTTTTAAACTGAGTAGGGTTAAACCTTCATTCTAGTAGTTAGGGACGAGGTCTGTTTGCGGTAGAACCAAAGCTTAACAAAACTCTTTTTAATGAAAATGATTTTTCGATTACGATCCCAAAGGATAAAAAGTTTGATGTTTTGTTTTGTGTTTTTTAGTGAAGTGAATTAATTCGGTTTGTGATTCACGTTGCACTAAATACTATGACATAGGAACGAATGCGTCACATATCTCCCCCAAACGGGACGTATACTAAACACTCTAGACAAGCGAGAGGAGACCCATCACTCATTATTTCCCATGTGCTTAAGGCTCGTAGCATACAATGTTCATCGTATTTATTAGATGAGTTAGCATGTTTGAGATGAGAAGAGAGACGCGACCTCTAAGGGAAGCTTGGTCCTAATGTTGTCATACAAAGTGGACCTAAAGTTTGGATTATAGAGGGGAAAGTCTACCCTAGTGTTAGCATGCTTGGATTGAACGCTTAATGTCTCTCCTACTCCCATCCTAAACGGAGGGACTAGGAACCCTAGGGGGATCATGGAAAAAGACCAAGAAAGCACAAGACAAATTCAATCACAAGTAAAAGATGCACACATAGAAAATAAACATGCAAAGAGGGAGGAAAAGAAGTGCGGGGCAGCAGCCGCCACAAGTGCGTCTCGACCTCCAAGAATGCAATGCAATAGAGAAATGCAAGAAGGCAAACAAACATGGAAATGCAAGCACAAAAGAGAGTGGATGAGACAAAATGGGAGAGCAAACTCCTACGACCATCGACCATCAATCATTGGAGAAAAGTGGGAGGAAAAGAAGTGCGGGGCAGGAGTCGCCACAAGCGCATCTCGACCACTCGATTCTCACACTCAAGCGAAACAAAAGAAAAACGCACATCACTTCGAACAACATATACGAGAGTATGCATTCAAGTGAAAAGCAAGCACGCGTGTCGAAGAAATCTCGGTTAAACAAGACATCTCACTCCTAATGCATCACACTGATCCATGATGATTCGAAGTGAAACGATACCGAAACAAGCATGAAAAAACAGCAAAACAGGCTTGCTGGCACAATGTTAATCGATTAACACCAGGGGTTCATCGATTAAACACTGAAAATGCCTGAAAATTTGAAAGTTTGAACTGGTTAATCGATTAACATTGTGCGAACAGCAGAAAAGCAGTTTTCAGCAAATTATCACTTAAGCAAACATCCACATGATCTCATAAACAATTGTGCACGAAATTAAACCAGAACACAATGATCTAAACAAGATGTAAACACATCTAAATAGCACCATCACAATTCATATGAATCAAATCAACCAAAAGTCAATCAAAAATGAAAATCCACACGATAATGCAAATAAGCTCAAAATTCCATGGATCAAGAATTCCAACCTTCGAAGCGGAGAATTGCTTCGATTAATGTTGATTCAACTGTAATTGAATAGATCCAATGCTAGAAATCTGGAATACTTCAAGATCAAAACCAACTCTTGTAGTGGGAATGAAGATCCATCAAAATTAAGCCAAATTACTCCAAATAATCACTTCTAGATCCACTTCAAAATTCAGATCCAAGCTTACAAGAAAATTAAATGAGGAAATTGATTCAATGAGGATAATGGATGAAGGTTTTAGCTCATGAATTCATTGATTCTAATAGAGAATCAAAGAATTCAATGGATGAAAAGCTTTGGTGAAGGTTTTGGAAGATGAAAAAGTTGAGAGCAAATTGAGAGAATTGGAGTGAATTCTGAAAATGAGAATGAAATTGTGAGGATTAGATATGTGTGGTTTGGAGTAAATCAAATAAATACCCCTTAGGCTTGGATCCAAATGAGAGGTTTGGAAGGTGGTTTGTGAAATTTGGAATGGAATTAGGAATGGGAGTTTGGAGGGAAAATGAAATTAACCAAAATTTGAAGAGATTCTAGATCCTTCCCAAGTGTAAATTGAATTTCCAAGTGATCAAAATCGGACCCCAAAGTAGCTCCCTTTGAAAATTCACGTGCAGAGGCAAAATCTGCACTGGTTAATTGATTAACACTATGGGTTAATCGATCAACACTATTAAAAATTCCAAATTGACCTGATTTTGACTTGGTTAATCGATTAACATATCCTGTTAATCGATTAACACCTTTAGAAATTTGAATTTGGCACCTTTTGGAGGGAAATTTGCACATTTGCCCGTTTTCATTCGTTTGGAGCTCTGTTAAGATTCTAAAACTTGTTCTTGAATGCTATGACACTGGGAATGCTTGAGATAGCCTGAATGCTACTTAGCTGAAATTATCATGTCAAAACAAAATAAAATCGACCGCCCGATCGCTGGGCAAAATAAATGTCGGAGCCTCTAACGCTCGATGTTCAGTTTCTTGCACCAAAAAATGAACTAAGCCACATGAATTCCTTGATCCCATGCCTCGAGAATAAATGTTATGTTATGCCGAAAAATGCAAAATGTAGAGTTACAAAAGCCAGTTGCCGCCAAATAGATAGGGAAAATTTTGGGGTGCTACACTTGTGCGTCGCCATCGACCTTGTTTCACATTTGATTGTATGTATATATTAATAATGTCATCCCGCCTTTTGCTTCCGAAAGACTTTTCTTTTAAAATAAACTCTCGATTCTTATCGAGCCATTTTTGACCTTGTAAGTCGATTGCCTTGTGCATCGCCATCAACCTTGTTCGCATTACCTCAAACCTTTTTTTTAACAATAAAAAACCTTGATTCAACATCAAGTGGTTTTTTTTTTCTCATAAAAAATCCAAAACACAATAAATATACGATTAGGGTTATACGCCATGAGCTTTAAAGTGGTGGTGAAGGAATGAGAATGGAATCCTCCTACACTCGTTCCGAATGTTTTGAATACAAGGCACTCGACTTGGTTATTCGGAACATTCATCTCTATCCAAAGTCTCTAATGTGATCCTAATCAAAAAACAATTACTTCTCAAAAAACCTAAAAATAACATCAACTCATCAAACTTCTTTTTCGCCTTAGGGCATCATCCGAAAACCCTTTTTCAAGGTATAAAATCAACCAACACACAATTATTTCTTAAGTGGCCGAACTACGGCTGCTCTGATTTCTCACAAATGTTGAGAATACGTAGGCATAGGATTGCAATGATCCTAACGAGCACTCTTTTTTCTTTTCCACCTTTAGTCCTCCGTTCTTCATCACCCAAAAAGGACATGTTACGTCCGTTCTACCGCAAACAGGTAATGCATAAGACTCTATGAGCGAGCCGCAATATACCTAACTGCTAGAATGCGCACGTTAGCATCGTCCACCCAAGTTTCCCATTTTTCACCGTAGTCCCGTGAATTACGAATGCTCTGATTCTTCACTTCTTACAAGTGAATATACATAGGTATAAGGGCCCCAATCCTTGGAGAGCACTATAATAAACAACCAACCCCTCTTTTCCTTTAAGCAAGCAACTTTTAGATTAAAACACCCATTCACGCCAAACCACCTAGAAGGTTCCCATCGAGTACGTAGGATGTGAGGGGGTGCTAATACCTTCCCCTCGCATAACCGACTCCCGAACCCTAAGACTTGGTTGTGATGACCTTGCTCTTTTCCTAAAGGTTTTATCGCTATTTCCCTTTCCCTCCTTGGGATAAATAAAATTCGGTGGCGACTCTGTGTCATTTTTCGCGTAGCGACATCTGGCGACTCTACTGGGGAGTCCTAAGCAAGTCAAGCCTAACCTAGGTTATTTTGCATGTTTGGGTGTTTTCTTTTTATTCTTAGCTTAATTTACTTTATTTCTTTCCTATTTTTTGTTTATTGGATTGTATCTTATCTTAAATACTATGGTATGGTTTGGATACTTTGATGGCAAACTTGAGGAAAAGACTCTATACCCGAGTTTAGAGTGTTAAAATTAAGATAGGAGAGTTGGTGTAGTATGGGCTTCTGAGATGCTCATCTTGTGATAGTCGATATGAGAACCTCGCTTAGAGTAGATTTCTTTGAGGATGATGGCAACCGTCAAGCTCTTGGCGTGTTGAACCAATATTTTCTTAGGAATCCATTACTCTAAGGACCTTTTAGAACCTTAAACCATTGGCCAACTAAGATTGATGGTCACGTTTAAAAACCTTAGACCACACTTGGTGAGAACCTTGTCTTACGACCAATTAGCTTTTATTCTCGATCTGTACCTTTGACCTTTGATCCTGTGTGCTAAAAAATTGGATTTAGTGCATTGCGTCCCAGTGCATTCAATCCATTTCGTGTGCATTGCATCTACATTCTGCATACCATTTCCCGAGAACCTCATACCCCCTTTTGTTTCTAACCAGCTAGCTGATTTTCCGACACTCGCCCAGAATTGGAAATATGTCTCAGATCACTATGGAAGAGCTGCAGAAAGGCCAAGAATTGTTAACAGAAGAGGTCAAACAACTGAAAACTCAAGTGAACTTGATTATGGAGATCCTACAAACACTAATGAGGAAGGAAATTAACCATGTACCAGTTGTTGTCACGAAAATGCTTGATCCTATGGAAGTACTTAAGTCCCCCTCAAGCCAAGAGATGCCTCGTGAACACGACCTACCACTTGGACCTACAAAGCGTATCTACCAACGACCATTACCTGATCCTCCGTCAAGTCAGAGGAACCAACCGCGGAGTAAGAGTCAGTATCCAGATAAGCGGCGAAACTCTGCCCAACGAGGCCAGAACAGACCAAGGAGGCCAGAGAAACACTTTGACCCAATTTCTATGTCATATAGTCGACTCCTCCCTTTGTTGCTCAGTAACTCATTGGTCTAGCTAAGAGAAATTGGTCCTCCTCCAACACCGCCTCCTCTCGGCTATGATGCAAATGTCAGGTGTGTATTCCACTCTAGAGCACCTGGACACACGATTGACGATTCTAAAAGTTTGAAATACCAAGTACAAGGATTGATTGAGTCTAGATCGATTTCATTTACACCTCAAGGCCTTCAAATCAACGTCAACCTTTTATTTAGTCAGGCAGGCTCATTAGTTTCTGTCATGAAAGAAAATTCTGAGAGTGGGTATGGAAAAGGTTATCATAGTGGTCTCAATGAGCAAGAAGGCTAGCCCAACTGCGATTCAAGAAATAAAAAGCCTGGTATCCAATGCTGACAATTTCTAGATCTTGTCTTTTCTAGGAATTTGTAGTTTATTTCCTGTCATTGGCTACTTGCTTTTAAACTTTGTTTATTTTGAATGGTAATAGTAATGAAGTAATCATGTTTTTTTTGAATTAATCATTTCGCATTTGCTCATTCTTTCTTCAATTATATAAAAAAACAAACAAAAATTCACTTACCTCTCGTCCACTTATTTTATCAAACCTTTGTTTTAGCAAAAATTGGGGGGAGGATGACGAAAAAGAAATACCCATAATTGCAATTATATGCTTTCAGATAAAAGCTTGCTGATGATGTACAGACATTGTTTCAAATCCATTAAACACTGGAGAAATAAGGAGTTAGTCCCTAGTCAACCACTTTGAGCCTAGAAGTAGGAGTTTCCTTCGGATTTCTAAACCCTTACGATAAACATGGGGCGTGGGTAGTGTTCAGTTAATCTGATTGCGTGTTCAATTGCAAGATGAAACCCTATTGTTATGGCGTTTGTTCTTCAACGACCAATGATTTGGCGGTCACAAGCCTTTCCAAAAAAATTCCAAAAAAAAAAAGAAGAGTCTGCTAGGTCCACCACTCAAAAAGGTGACTTAGGAAAAAGTTAGGGACCAAAAAATTTTTTTTCAAAAAAAAGAGCAAAAGAGGCCCTAGAATCCTCAAAGAAAAATAGGATTCAGTGACCATCATGTCAAACATAAAAAGGTCATTGACATCTAAAAAAATAATAAAGTGATTGCCATTTCAAGTGAGCCTTGAATTCTCATCTTCATTCTTACACCGTCCAACTCTAGACATGTGTGTACCAAATTAGTTGAACATAGGACTGGAGGTCATCATGAAGAAAGTGGTGGGTTAAAATCAAACTTTGAGCTTTATATCCTATGTTTCTATAACCGTGAGCCAAACCATGTTACAACCCTTTAAAGACCTAATTGAAGCAGGATCTATTTTGAAAGCATACTACAGCAAGGTTGCGTAAACTGACTCCCCCACAGATTTGCTAATCTTCAGCATTGGTGTCATTCTTCTTGTTATATCTTTCACACACCACTAAATCAATACTACGTTTGAACTAATGGTCCATTCGTCACACACTTTCACATCATTCCAATAATAAATGATTTTTTAAATTTGCATGAGAATTGCATTAAAATTACCATTTATGAATAAAAAATTTAAATTGCAAGTCGGTACTTGACATCAAGGAAATTCCAATAGAGAGTAATCAAACAAGATTTGATCATTCATCAAAGTTGACGAGAATCAAGAGCACCTTGTAGTCCTGTGGATCAGGGGCATTGATATCCAATGATTATGAAATCGGTCAATCTAAAGCAAGCTACCAAGCATCATTTGACTATGGGGCAAGTCATTCAAAAATTGGTCGATAAGAAGAGAACCATCACAAGACTCTACCAACTAGGGGCAGACCATCCAGAGGTTTTTGATTAAAAAAAGTCCTTCCAATGCTCAATCAGCATAAGTCGAATCACTTCAATGCTCATTCTGGGGCAAGCTACTTTAAGAGTACGTCAAAGTCAGTCATGGGGCAAGCTACTTCAAGAGTACATTAAAGACAATCGCTTCAAGAGTTAGTTAATCAAAGACAAATCCTATCATGATTCAAATTTCTAGGACAAGCCATCCCAAGGTCATCTCATGGCAAGCTACCTCTAATCTCTCTTTTAAGGGAAATTCTCCGAAGACCTTTCTAGACTGGGGCAAGATGAACTAATACTGGGGCAAGTCCTTTCCATGCCTTCAAGCTTATCAAGCAAGCTCTTTCAAGCTCAAAACGAGTGTCGGGGAATCATGCTATTAGCCCACCCGACCAAATCACCGTTTTCTTTAGCCTACCTTTAGACTCTAGTTCCCGTCTGGTAGTCATTTTTTCCTTCAAAGTCCAATTCTTGACTGGATAAACGTAAAAACAATTCCCATCTGGAAATAAAACAAGGAGTCAGTTTCTTGCCTAACAACTTAACCCTCTTGGCACCAATTCTCGTCTGGTAGCCTACCCTGTAAAAACCAGTTCTCGTCTGGTAATTCCCCTTCAAAGCCCAACCATACTTGGCATGCCCATCACCCGTAACTTCCATGTCCTTGCATCCCCATACATTTTTGCATACATGCTGCATCATTACATACGTGCTTAGCCAGTCATTCTCAAAGATATAATTTCCTGTGGACATCCTGGTAGGATCCTTTAAGAGTGTTTATCCCTTCACGTACCTTTTGTAAGTCCTTTTGAGCCTTTTACATGAGATATCTTCTCACCTTAGTTTTCGTAAGGGATTTCATTTGTCTTTCGCTTGAAATCTTTTTCCCCCCACTCACCTTTTGTAAGTTTCTTTCGTGTCTTTTCCGCGGAGTATCTCCTCCCTGCCTTTCATATAGGAGTCACTTTACCTTTCGTAAGGGATTCCATTGCCTCTCGCGTGAAATCTTATCCTTTCGCTTTCCTTTCGTAATCATTTCTCGTTGTCTTTTACACACGACAAAATTTTTTTTGGGGTATCTTCGATCAATTTGGACGCTTGATGCCTATGTGGCCAAGAACTGAATGGTCGCTATACTTAAAGAATATCATCTCCGCCCTTGTGTCTGTGAGGTCAAATGATGTTCTGATACTCTTTCCAAGTTCCCTCTGCCTTTGCATGAGAGTGGTTATTACCCATTCACTTACCTTTGGTAAGTCCATTTTGAGATATCTTCTCACCTTACCTTTCGTGAGGGTTTTCATTGCCTTTTGCGTGAAATCGTTTCCCTTTCGCTTTCCTTTTGTAAGAACTTCTCACTGTCTTTTACATGCGAACAAAATTTGTTTTGGGTATCTTCGATCGATTTGGACGCTTGATGCCTATGTGGCCAAGAACTGAATGGTCGCCATACTTAAAGAATGTCATCTCCGCCGTTGTGCCTGTGAGGTCAAATGATGTTCTGATACCCTATGCAAATTTCCTCTGCCTTTTGTCTGAGGATGGTTATTACCTTCCACTTACCTTTTGTAAGTTCTTCCATGTCTTTTTCATGGAATATATCCTCTCTGCCTTTCGCATAGGAGTCACATTTCCATTCGTAAGGAATTTCATGGCCTTTCGCATGAAATCTTATAGTTTTGCTTTCCTTTTGTAAGCGTTTCTCGCTGTCTTTCACATGCGACAAAACTTTGTTTTGGGTATCTTCGATCGATTTGGACAGTTGATGCATGTGTGGCCAAGAACTGAATGGTCGTCATACTTAAAGAATGTCATCTCCGCCGTTGTGCCTGTGAGGTCAAATGATGTTCTAATACCCTATACAAGTTTCCTCTACCTTTTGCAAGAGGATGGTTATTGCCCTCAACTTACCTTTTGTGAGTCTTTTCGTGTCTCTTTCACGAATTATCTCCACCTTGCCTTTCGTAACATATTCAACTTACCTTTAGTAAGTCCTACCGTGCCTTTTGTACAGGTTCTTGTCAGCTTACCTTTTGTAAGTATCCTCTACCTTTTGTAGAAGAAACTTTTCTCCTAACCTTTTGTTTAGGAGTCTTTTCTGCTTTTCGCAGAAGAAAGTATGATCATTCTCTCCTGAGGGAGTTTCCTATCTACCTTTTGTAGAAGGAATCATCTCCAAACCTTTTGTTCTGGAGTCCTCTTTACCTTTTGTAGAAGGAACTTTTTCTCCTAACCTTTTGTTCTGGAGTCCTTTCTGCCGTGACAGAAGGAAATACAATCATATTCTCCCAAGGGGGTCTCCTCTATTTGATGTAGAAGGAGTTACCATGTCTTCAACCTTTTGTTTCGGAGTCCTCTCTACCTTTTGTAGAAGGAATATTTCTCCTAACCTTTTATTCAAGAATCCTGTTTACATTTTGTAGAAGGAATATTTTTCTCCTAACCTTTTGTTCAGGAGTCTTCCTTGCCTTTTGTAAGAGGAAAACCAATTTTTAGAGTTCTCTCTACCTTTCGTAGAAGGAATATCTCATAATCCTTTATTTTTAGAGTTCTTTCTACCTTTCGTAGAAGGAATATCTCTTAATCCTATATTTTTAGAGTCCTCTCTACCTTTTGTAGAAGGAATATCTCATAATCCTTTAATTTTAGAGTCCTCTCTACCTTTCGTAGAAGGAATATCTCTTAATCCTATATTTTTAGAGTCCTCTCTACCTTTTGTAGAAGGAATATCTCACATTTATATATTTCCGAGTCCTCTCTAACTTTTGTAGAAGGAATATCTCCTAGCCAATTTTGATTCCTTATTACGAGACGTCTCTCTGACTTTTTGTAGAAGGAGTTTCAGATAACTTGTTTATAGTATAACTTATCCTCTTGGAATTCTACAGGAGTCCTCCTCTTCCGGCTGGCAAAGCACTCATGTTCATTCCACATTGCATCTCAAGCATATCATCATATCCCCCATAACCCTTCTTCACTAACAGACACCTTTTTTAAACCATCTCGTTGACTGTCTACTTTCATTCCACACCTCTCTAGTTGAAAATCCCGGGTATTCTAGTATTTAATTCTCTTCTACCATGAATGTCTGAACGCCTTTATCCTCCAGACATTCAGGTCCAAGATGATTAAATAGGGGCAGCTGTCACACCCTCATTTTCACCTTTAGCCTTTCATACCCTACATCCGTCATATCATACATTATTCTATTGCATATCGAGCATGTGGGTTCACAAGGGAATGATAGGGTCGGTTCATTGTTTTTCATTTCAAATAAGATAAATTTCCTATCATGGGCTACATAGAAGATAAGGTTCATCATCTAAGGTTTGGTTCAAGTTGGAAAGTCTACTCATGTAGATTCCTTCAAGGAGAGGTTACTTGAAAATATTAGGATATTCAAGATCAATATACCTAATGGACATGAAATACAATGCCTAATTCAAGATTACTTCATCCAATTTTGTTTCAAATTCTTGATCAAGTGGACTCCAAATTTGCAAAGCATGAGTCAAGATTGCAAGTTCATAATTCAAGACTTCATTTCGAATTCAATAGCATAAGGGAGACCCATTATTCCAAATTCAAGATTCATGAATTCAAGACTAGATTCAAGAATATTACAAATAGAAATTTCATGACATTTGCAAGAATGTTACATTTGTTACAAAGTTTCAAACTCTTAGTAATGCTTAGAAAATTAAGTTATTTCTAGTCTTAATTCAAGCTTCTAATTAACTTCATGCTATGGTACCCTTCATGCCCCATCAAGTCCACATGATCCTCTTTACGTTTACAAACATCCAAGGAAAATATTTAAGAGTTAACTCAATATTGGAATATTTCAAGATCAAGACTATGCATGTAATCATGGGCAATTTGAATGTGATCCAAAACAGCCTCATGCAAGAAATGACAATTTGCATTATATCACAAAACCATTTCGTGTCACAAAACCAAAGGAATAGACTTATGGTGATGCATCTACACATCAAATATCAGAATTTTAAAATTCTGTCCAAAGGTAGTAGCATTGACCACGAGGGTTGTCCAAGCACAAACCAACAAAAGGGTACAAGACACAAAGTGCTGCAGAAAAAAACAATTCTAGCAATAGTGCAGAAAAATACAGCAAATCATACATGAAAATGGAAAGAAAGAAAGTGACATGAAGAAAGTGGTAAGATGCATTTCTCATTGAAAAATTTGAAGTTTTGAAAGGAGAGAAAACCCTAATACTTTGGGGATAAGAAGGACAACAGCTGCAAACAAAAAAGGGGGATTGACTACACATTGACATAGAGAGGCATATGTAGAGAGCAAGAGATAGGAGGGAAAAACCAAAAAAAAATCAAGAGAGTTAGAGAGAACAATCGAACCATAAAAAACCAGAAAAAATAAGAGAGAAAAAGAAACATTGAGAGACATTGAGAAACATTAAGAACATCATTGAGGGAACAAGAGGGTGATAGAACATCATTGGGGTGTTACACTTGTGCATCGCCATCAACCTTATTTCACATTTCATTGTATGTATATATTAATAATGTCATCCCGCCTTTTTCTTCCAAAAGACTTTTCTTTTAAAATAAACTCTCGATTCTTATCGAGCCATTTTTGACATTGTAAGTCAATTGCCTTGTGCATCGCCATCAACCTTGTTCACATCACCTCAAACTTTTTTTTTAACAATAAAAAACCTTGATCCAACATCAAGTGGTTTTTTTTCTCATAAAAAATCCAAAACACAATAAATATACGATTAGTGTTATACGCCATGAGCATTAAAGTGGTGGAGAAGGAATGAGAATTGAATCCTCCTACACTCATTCCGAATATTTTGAATACAAGGCGCTCGACTTGGTTATTCGGAACATTCATCTCTATCAAAGTCTCTAGTGTGATCCTAATCAAAAAACAATTACTTCTCAAAAAACCTAAAAATAACATCAACTTATCAAACTTCTTTTTCGCCTTAGGGCATCACCCGAAAACCCTTTTTCAAGGTATAAAATCAACCAACACACAATCATTTCCTAAGTGGCCGAACTACGGCTGCTCTGATTTCTCACACATCTTGAGAATACGTAGGCATAGGGTTGCGATGATCCTAGCGAGCACTCTTTTTTCTTTTCTACCTTTAGTCTTCCGTTCTTCATCACCCAAAAAGAACATGTTACGTCCGTTCTTCCGCAAACAGGTAACACATAAGACTCCATGAGCGAGCCGCAATATACCTAACTGCTAGAATGCGCATGTTAGCATCGTCCACCCAAACTTCCCATTTTTCACCGTAGTCCCGTGAACTACGAATACTCTTATTCTTCACTTCTTGCAAGTGAATATACGTAGGCACAAGGGCCCCAATCCTTGGCGAGCACTATAATAAACAACCAGCCCCTCTTTTCCTTTAAGCAAGCAACTTTTAGATTAAAACACCCATTCACGCCAAATAACCTAGAAGGTTCCCATCGAGTACGATGGATGTGAGGGGGTGTTAATACCTTCCCCTCGCATAACCGACTCCTGAACCCTAAGACTTGGTTGCGATGACCATGCTTTTTTCCTAAAGGTTTTATCGCTATTTCCCTTTCCCTCCTTGGGATAAATAAAATTCGGTGGCGACTCTGTGTCATTTTTTGTGTAGCGACATTCCCCAGCGGATTTCTTCTTTCAGATTGTGAATCGACAGATTCTATTACCGACTTAATATCGAGCCGACTTAGTGTCGTTGCCTGCTTATTTAGCAGATGTTTTTACCAGCCAAGGCTGAGCCTGTTTTGATTAACAGATGCCTGCTTTGGATAGCATATGTTAACAACTTCGTGTTGAGCCGACTTAGTGTCGTTGCCTGTTTTGATTAACAGATGCCTGCTTTGGATAGCAGATGTTACCGACTTCGTGTTGAGCCGACTTAGTGTCGTTACCTGTTTTGATTAAAAGATGCCTACTTTGGAATAGAGATGTTTTTACTAGCCGAGCGATGTGCCTTCCTGTTAGCAGATGTTTTTATCAACGGATATCAAGCCTGTTTTGTTTAACGGATGCCTGCGTGTTAGCAGATGTTTTTACCGACTTAGTGTCGAGCCGACTTAGCATCATTGCCTGCGTGTTAGAATATGTTTTTACGACCGCATTTCGATGCTTTCTAGTTGGCAATGAGTTAGCTCATCTTCCTACAACTTATCAGATACAATTCTCCAGTGATCTTAATTCCACTCTGGTGGACCATTCTACAATTTACGTTTTTGTTGCGGTTGGCAAATTTCAGGGTTCTTTTGTATTCAAACACCTTTTACCTTGAATTCTTGAAAGCCTTTCGCTTTTAAAACCTTCAAGTCCAAGCCGTTTGAATAGGGGAAGCTGTTGCACCCCAAAATTTGACCAACCTTTTCTTTCTAACTTGGCTTGTATTTCTTTTCATTTAGCATTTGCATTTGCGTAGCAATGGTTCTAACAGGGGATCAAGAGGTTTTCTTTACCATTCAAGAGGAGAACTTATTTGTTCAAGCTCAAGAAAGGGTATAATTTGTAAGTATACAAGAGTTCATTACCATCAGATGTGGGTTTGAAAGCTCCTTGAGAGGAGGAAGTTTGTGTATTTCGTCACCGCCTACCTTGAGGATCATCAGAGGGTCACTTAAGGTTCATTAGCTCATCTATTTGGATAAGGCATGGTTCAAAAGCTCCATTTTTATCTTGAGAGGTCTTTATGGAGTTGGTATGGTCATACATTTCATCTGCAATAGCCTCAGTCAAAAGATATGGTGTTAGGGTTTCATCTGGTCAACCAAAGTCAACTGTGGACTGGAGAGGACTCAAGACTTGGTTCTTGACCACTGAAGACATGAGAAGTCATCTTTAAGCATCTAGGATGTCATGTTGAGATCAAATCAAGGAGATTCAATAGTTCAAGGAGTTACTAAATTAGGGTTTCATTCAATTTCAATGGAAAATCCCTTTCTTTGGTGCCTAACTTCAAGGACAATTTTCACTATGATGCAACCTCAACCTCATTTTCCAATAAACATGAGACTTGTTCATAATATTTCAAGATTTCTTTTGAGTACAAGAACTCATCCATTGAGTTTGTAAATCTCAAGTTATGATGTCAACAAGTTGGTATCATCAGTTGAAGAGAATTTTGAGGTATTCAAAGTCAACTCACTTCCAAGGCATTTTTCACATAGAACTAAGCTTCTCATCACTTTCAAATGAACATTAAAGTTGTTATTCATGATCTTAGATTTCCAAAAAGTCCTAGAAGTACTCATTCTAACGTGTACATCTCAAGTTATGGTCTTCACAAGGCAATGGTGTTTTGGGAAACTTCATTATAGGTCATTTTCTTCAATGACCAACTCCATGAACTTCAAGGCCTCAAATTCAATTTTGTGCCACATGAAAGTTGTGTCACATTGCCTTAGCTTCATAGTGAACTTTATTTCCATGGCATTTGATGAGTTGTATGATCATTTGAACCATATTAAAGGTGAAATTTTGATTTTTGAACATGATTTGGATACCTTCAATTACAAGTCACCATTTGAACTCATTTTCGAACATTTTCACACCAATACATGACCATGATGTCAATTACCTCATTTTTGCCAACATGAGATGATGATATAGGTCATTTTACAAACTTTACATACCTAAAAAGTTCTTGGTAAAAACTTTGCACAACTTCATTTTCAATGACTCAAATCTATAACATTCATTTCTACACACTCCAAATACCCACTTGCTGACCCAAAAGGAATGAGAAGCATGTTGTACCCGTGTGTGTGTGTGTGTGTGAGGTAAGTTTTTTGGAAAAAAATTCAAATCACATGATTTAGGTATTATGGGACTGCATGGTTGTCACAAACCCACCATATTTAAGCCAAATAGTTGCCCTAACTGATGAGAGTTGGCTTGCTGCGTGAGAGAAGAGAGAACCACTTCAAATTTCACAAAAGTTTCCCTTCTTCGAATCTGGTTGCTCCTTGGAGATTTCTTCATGTTTTGGCTTAAATCTTCATCACAAAGGATCAAGGAAGAGGATAGAGGTGTTAAACTGAAGCTTGCTTAAGGTTTTAAGGGTCAAGAGAACCACTCAGTTTGGTAACTTTCTCAACTCTAGAACTTTCATTCTAGGCACATTTATAGGTTCATTACTGGCACATCTGAAGCCCTACACCTTGTAGGAAATGGCTGGATCATTTATATGCTTGTTTGATGCATTTTTAGAATGTGTAGCACAAAATTCGTGTCATGATTTCACGTGGTTTTAAAAACCTTTTTTGAAAATGGATATTGGATTCATGTTCTACATGATTAGGGCTTTCGATTGGTACCAGAATTTGGCATTTTTATGGAGTTTTTATCTCTGAGCTCCGGCGAGCTAGCCGGAGAAGACGACCAGATCCCTAGCTCTGGCGTCTGGTTCATGTTCAGATGAAAGCTGAGTTGGCAAGGGTTGGACTTGTTGACTTGTGATGTGTCACGTGTTTTATGGTTTTGACTTTGCTAATGTGTCCATTTGACCCTGACTGGATTAATGAAACACAGAGTTTCATTTAGTCTGATGGCTTTTGGGATCTGGGCTTTGACAAATTAATTTTCACACCCCCTTGTTGGGAGGCCCATGCGTGCATTGCTTTGGTTTCAGTTCAAATTGATTTACTGAATACACCCCTCTTCACTTGCACTTTATTTTATTTTCTTTTATTTTTTTCATTTTCATTTTAATTGTTTTAAAATAGTTTTATAATTCTAAAAAATCCCCAAAAAATGTTTTCTGTAATTTCATTATGTTATTTAATTTTTCAACATTTTTATTTTATTTTTCCATTTATTTTAATATTTTTAATGGAATTATTAATTGGATTGGTTTTATGGTTCATACCTAGATTTGAAATTGATCATTTGCCCTCATTCTAAATCCCCTATGACCAATTCTTCTCCCTCACTTAGGTGATGGATTGAGGAATTTTTTAGGGTTTATTTGAGGTGTCTAGGATTATTTTTCATTTGGTTTCAATTGCCTTTTTATTGACCCTCGACACACACTCAATAAAGTGGAACACCATGCCTTCTTGGACCTTGTTGGTGGTGCTTTGAGTTGAATTTGATCATGAGGTTTCGCACTCTGTTTGGAACTTGATCAGGCTTGCCTTAAGTATTTTATTTGAGATTTATTGAGGTCTCCTTATATTTTTAATGGATTTTGCAAATTCAAGTCATTTTATGGGTGTTCACACATGCTAGTCTTGACCTAATCTTGGGGATATGATCATGAGTGATCCCTTGAGCACCTCTTAAGCTTTGTTAGATCATGTTATCATGCTTGAGGTACTGCCTTGCTTGTTTTAAGGTCATTTGAATGTGTAACTTGTGTCACAAGTTAACTTTTGATTATGCTTTTCCACTTGTTTTAAGTGTTGAGATGGTTGTTTGAACTTTGGTTCTTCAACTTAACATGATCCTTCTTGTGATTGCCTTTTGTTTTGAGCTTGAATTTGGATAATTCCACTTGTGTTTTACTTCTTCCCCATTTGGTTTAATGCTTGTTCATGATGATTTGGTGTTAATGTATACACTTTGAGTTTGTCATGAACATTTGGGCTTGTTTTGCATTGTTGTTTTTGCATTTGTTTTACTTGATCTCTTAGAAGTGTTTGGTTGAGTTGAACATGTGTTGGTGGCTGCCCCCACACTCTTTCATCCCTCACCTCTTGGTTTGTGCCTCGTGTAGCACTTATTCCTCTCTTGATGATTGATGGTAATTAGTTGTACGAGCTTGCTTCTCCCATTTCATCTCATCTCTTGTTGACTTGTTTAAGTTGACTTGTGCTTGTGTTTGAGTCTCCTTTGTTTTTGAATCTTGTTGCATCATTTCATACTTGCATTTGTGATTGCATCCCATGTTGGCATTTCATCTTGTATTGACTTGTTTAAGTCACTTTCATTTCTCTTTTCATCTGTGATTGAATTGCTATGTGTTTACTTATGCTCTTTTTCCATGATCCCTTAGGATTCCTAGTCCCTCTGTTTAAGATGGGAGTAGGAGAGACATTAGGCTTTCAGTCCTTTGTATGATAACATTAGGTAGTTCCCTTTCCAATCCCAACTTTAGGATCACATTGCATGATAACATTAGGGTTTATGAGTTTCCCTTAGAGTCTTGTGTCTTCTCTTCTTATCTCATAACTTCTTAAGACACTTAATAAAGGTTAATAATTGTTGTACACTAAGAGCCTTAAGTACATGAGAAGTGATAGGTGGAGGGCCTCCTTTCACACTGTCTAGAGTGTTTAGCATATGCCTTTTGGGCGATATTCGACGCATTCGCTCTCATGTCATAGTCTTTAGTGCAACATGAGTTACAAACTAACTCAATTCACTTATTCTCATAAAAAACAAAAATGAAACATCAAACCTTTTCATCCTTAGGGATTGTTTGCAAACCTAATTTTCAGAAAGAGTGTGTTAAGTCTTTGTTCTACCGCAAACAGGCATCGTCCCTAACTGCTAGAACGGAGATTTAACCCTACTCATTAAAACACTTGAACCAACCAGTGGTCGTGTCAACTCGAACTACGTTTGATCTGATTTCTCATACCAGATGAGGATACGTAGGCACGAGACGATGATGTCTTGGTGAGCAACTTTCCCCCCTTTCACCCGTAGTTTTCCAAACTATGTTGACTCTGACTTTTCCATTGCACAAGGGAATACGTAGGCATAGGGCGACGATGTTCTATCGAGCCTCTTTTATTTTATTTCACCCATGTGTGTCAGCCTTTGGATAGTTTTTATACACGTAGATTAGACAACAAGCGTGGATCCCGTTGAGTACAACGGACGTGAGGGGTGCTCATACCTTCCCCTTGCGTAACTGACTCCCGAACCCAAGATTTGGTTGCGATGACCTTGTCTTTTCCCTTTTCGTCAGGTTTTCTTCTATCATTTCCTTTCCCTCTCTTTGGGATAAATAACGACCGGTGGCGACTCTTCTATCTAGTTTGCCGACCTTTTTTCGCAGTTGCGACACTTGTAAAAATTTGAATCAATTCTTCATACATCCCTTTATCGATGCGCTCTTGAGCTTTAAAAAACTACAAATATACCATGAAATGTCATATCAACAAAGAAGTACATTCAAGATATGTGTTTTGCTTGATTATAATCTGGTGTACTGAGCCATAAATAAATGTATACCTGAAGAATGAAGATATTTTGTTTTAGTTCAGATTTGGTAGAATAACAACCCTGACTTATTTTTGAATTACGTGGATTTCTAGTAAAAAAAGAAAACAATGGGTTTAATGAATATACATGGTTTTATTTACACAAACCAATAGTAAAAGAAAAACTCATGCATTCAAAAATATTCTATGGATAAATATTATTAAATGAATAAAATAAAAACATGTCCATCCTTTGAGATATTATTTATTTTTTCACCATTTTCCAAAGTTGTGTTTTATCTGTTATCACTGTGGAACCCCAACCGACAGAGTAAACTTTTAGACGCTTGACCTGTTTTAATAAGGATGATAAAAGTTTTAGTGAAAGAATGGTGAAAATGCAACAAACAGATTTTTTATACATGTTGCGAAAAAGGTAAATGCACCTTATTGTCTAGCTTGCCAATAGATGAAATTGTTTGTTCATCCTTCCATGTGTTCCATTTATATTTAAAGTCCCCCATCTAAAATTTATTCTGTATAAGAATAGTGAGAATAAGTATGATCTAATTGATTGATTATATTAAAAGCATAAAATAAATGATTAAGTATAGCTTACTTTTATGTCGAATCAAGTTTCAACATTCTTCCATCTTAGCTCCTTACATAATTGGAAGACTTCATTGTGTTCTAGTTTGGATTTATATCAAAGCCACACAATTTTATACTTAGTTATACTTAGTTACTATCATATAAAGAATACAATATAACATTGGTATTTCGTGTAACTAAAATGGAAATCAATGTGTGAGATTATTTTTTTAATGTACGTAATGATACTTGTGGGTGCGATAAAAGAATTTGTTTAAAGACTACATTTTTTTTGTAGTCACCATCTTCTCCTTCCAATTTTCTTTCCTTAGATAAAACTTTTGTTGTAGTCTGTGAAACACCTTTGGATAAAGCCACATATAACTGTCCATGACTGAAAACATGTCGTGGAAGATATATTCCATCATTTGGGATGGTTTGTCCTTGTGACTTATTTATTGTAATTGCAAAACTTAGTCGCATAGGAAACTGCTTTCTACTAAGGACAAAAGGCAACCCATCATTGGCCGATGTTTTTATTTTAATTCTGGGCAACAAAGCTCGTCTTCCTGTGTTGTTTCTGTTGCACCCCAAAATTTGCCCTCACAATACAAGACTTTGTGTTCTAAGAAGGTTCACAAGGTTCACAAGTCCCACAGTGCTTTCAATACCTTTCATGAGGTTCATGAAGTCCATAGGTTGCTTCTTGGAGGTTCACAAGGTTCACAAGATTCACAATGTTTACAAAGCTTTCCTAAGGGTCATGAGGTCTACAAAGCCACTTCATGATGTTCACAAGGTTCACGAGCTTCACAATACCTCCCATGAGTATCACAAGATATCTTATGAAGATTCACAAGGTTCACAAAGTTCACAATTGGTCAGAAGAGTTGACAATTCCCTCAGACAATGCACCTCCTAAGCAGTGCATCCAAAACTAGGGTTTTGACTTTAATCAGGCTAAATGGACTTCCAAGACTTCAAGTGAGCTTCATAACATCTTATATGTGTATAAGAACCCCCATGTCAAGTTTCAAGACTTTTCTCAAAAGTTTGCTCAGTCAGATGATCAGATAAGTCAAAAGCAGTCAATGCAGTTAAAAAGTCAAACTGAGGTCAACTGTGGTCAAACCAAAGTCAAACTTCATGATTTTTTTTTTGCCAACATCAAAGAGAGATTTGATTCCAGGGGTATTTTGGTCATTTTACACAAATTCTACCAATTCCTTGAAGATGGGCTGTTATTAAAATTCTGAGGCGTTTGATACATTTATCTATCACCAGGTCTGATCATATCAAGATCTTGGCATTTGGTCAGTAGAATTTAATTACGAGTAGTGTTACTGTTGATGCTGAAACTGTTGTGATTACGGTGCCCATATGTGTTGGTTATGAAGTGGTTTGGTTAACATTTTAATCGGATGAGATTAGAATTACAAATATCACTTGGGAGTGTTTATGTTTTATGACTATGTTAATGAATTTAAATGCTTGTGGATTTATTCACAATTGTTTATATTTTTTTTTAACTAGGAATAAAATATAAATAAATTCAAAGTGTTGGGAATTTTATTTCATAAAGATTGCATTATACAAAAGGGAGATTGTTTCACATTTTTGCTGTTACAAGGAATTACATTAAACCTAAAAATCCTAAGTCCTAAAAATGATAAGTGTCTTCATGTTGACCCTTGAGCTTCGCCGCAAATCTCGACTAACCTGCACATCAAAGCAAAACAAACAATATAGAAAAAAAGGTTAGGAGTTTTTTCGACACTCTCAGAACAATGTCATCATCGAGTGCCGGGAGTGGCACAACCGAAGCTGCGTCCTACCCCCGTTACCGATCCGCGCCGTGGGCGTCAGATCAGGTAATACATGTTCTTATCCATATGGGATATCCGGGAGATAGAAAAAAATAAATGAAGTGGAACTGATTCGTTTCGCCGCGATTGGATTTCCAAACTGATATGAGAGTATGGCAGCATAGTCAAGCGGGATTCAGACCCGGATGCCGGCAGGTCTAAATCACTTGGTGCTCATTTTTTTCCAAACCTGAAATTCCACAACAGCATCAGCACAAATTGATGACAGAAACTCAGAAACAAGATAGCTCATAAGCTGCCATGAGTAAATGGAAATTCAAATTGAAAATGCACAACCAAAAGCAGCATCAGTTCTGCAACACATAGGCAAGTTCATGAAGAACCCAGTTCAAACAGAACAAGTAGAGTGAAATGAAGCCAAGGCTGCATCAAATCGCAACAAGCTGCACAAAATTGGAGCAGACAACTCAATCCCTAAAACAGCTCAGGTTCGTAAAAAAGAAGAAGAACCAGCCATATCAGAAAGCAAATCAGAGTCATCATGAATGACTGAAAACCAACAATCAAGTCAGTTCATAAAACCATAACAGAAAGCAAGATAGGTTCAATATCATCACGCATCAGCACAGAGTAAACACCGACCAAATGTGCAGGCCACATTGGAAAAGCAAAGCACCAAACAGGGGCTCAGTTATGAACATCATCGCCCCAACAAACAAAGTCACCAAAAACAAGTTATCAAAACCATACTCGGTCCATAAAACAAACAAATACATGGCTCAGTTCATCGACATCATAGCCAATCATCATCACCAATTCAATCAGAAGCAGCAATATGATCAGAAGCTAGGACGTAGTATCTTGCTCCATCAGGCTCAGAACAAGGTCATCATTGCCGTATACCTTCCTCAGCAGCGTTTGACGCGATCGAAACCATAGTACCCATCCTGAAAAAAGAAGAGGAAAAATAAGTGAATTCTAGCTGATAACCAAACTGAACGAAACAAGTCCATCAAAACCAAACCAGTTCAGATATCAGAATCCAAAGCAATGTCCAAATGAAACCAAAACAGATCAGTTCAGGTTATCAAACAAATCGAATAGGGTCAAGTGACGTTCAATCAAGGAATTCTGAAAAGAGAAAGATCCGAATATCATCAGAAAAATGAAAACCCAATTCGATCCAATCAAGGAAACGAAGAAACTGGATATCCACAAATCAAGACAAAGCCGTTCAGTTATCAAAATCAAATGAAAATCTGGGCAAATCTATAACCAAGAATAGGGAATCCTGAAAAAGGAAAGTTCAGATCAAATGAGATCAAATATATCAGAAAAAACGAAGTCCAATCTCACCAAAATCCCAATCAAATCTGTAAAGAGGAAACAGGATATATCAGTATCAGAAAAATACAGGAAGTTGAAAAATCCAATCCGAATCACAAATTCGAAATCGAGATATATCAGAATGCAAATCAAAACGAACTGAAAATCCTGAGTTTGAAAAGGGAAAGAATCCCAAGTGGATTCAATCAAATAATTCTGAAATCAAATCAAATCAATTTGTATCAGAAATCACAAAAATAAAACGCAAATCCAACAACATCCAAGGCCCAAAAAGAGAAGATATAAAGGGACGATCTCACCTCAGAGAAAACCCTGACGGACCAATCGCGAACAAACCCTAGGCGGCGCAAACAAGGAGAACAGCCGAGACTCAGAGGAACCAATATCCTCGTCATCGTCTTCGTAAGAATGAGGAACGAAGATCGCAAACCCTAGTGACCGCGCGATTGAAGAGAAGAAGAGGAACAACGAAACCCTCGCGCAAAGCTCCCGTGATCACCGCGACTGCCTTCACCGACGGCGGGTAATCAAAGGCGATCACCGTCTGGCCTCAGACAAGGAGTCATCACCGACCATTGAAACCTCAGAGACTCACCGTAAAATCATCATCGTTCAAAAACGTAAGCGACGAGTGCATCGCCTTTCACATTTGACGGTTTAAGTTTGTGTGTTTTCAGGTTTTTAGGGAACCAGATCGCAGCAAAACGAAGCAAAGGAGATGAAGAGAGTGGATCGGCGCCATTCGAAAGGAGATTGGGGGTCTCAAACCCTAAGTCTCAATATTGCTGATTGCCACGATTGGGGTTGGGTCCGGGTTGATCACCGGCCCAATTCCTCTTTATTTATTTTTTTATTATTTTACAATCTTTTCTTATTATATTTTAATTTTATTATTTTTAAATCTTATTAGGATATTTATTTAAAAATAAAATAAAATAAAGCTTTTAATTAAATTAAACTTTTTTCTTTTTGTTATAATAATAAATAAAGACCTTTTTTTATTTTTAACATAAATAACTTAAAATCTCTTTGTTTAAAATAAAAATTAAAACTTTTTCTTAATACAAATTAAAACCTTTTTTTAAGGTTAAAATTAAAGTATTTTTTAAAAAACTAACATTGTTCTTTCTTTTATAAATTAAATTAAAATCTTTTTTTTTTTTCAAAACAATAAAAACTCTAAATTTGCATCTTTTTCTGCACTATCTCATTATCCATTGTATTTATGCCTAACCCTACTAACAGCCTCTCGTTTTCTGTTGTTCAACTGATTGTTTTAAATTCGTTTATCATTGATTAAATTTTTCATCATCATATTTTATCTGCTCCTATCATGTAACCTCGCGAACTTAACAATCGCGCTTTGAGTTCCGTCTTTTAAATTCCTGCTTGTATGGCTTTAATTTCTGTAGTTAATTCTCTGTTTGTATGATCTTAAACTTCACCATTATTTCTGTCACATTACACACATCCGAAGGTTAGGCCTAACCGTTTGGCCGCCGCGCCAATAGTCCATAAACCTTCAAAACCCTAAAAGACTCTTTTGATCACAATTGCTTCCACCGGGTTGGGTCCGGAGGTAATGACCGGCCCAACCCTTTTATTTTTTTCACTTTCTTTATCAAATTTTTAAAAATATTTAAGTTGGTTCATTTTCTATAATATAAAAATTAAAAACATTTTCTTATAATATTAAAATAAAAAAAAAACATTTTTTTAAAATATTAAAATTAAAAAACATTTTAAAATATTAAAATTAAAACAATTGTTTATTCATATTTGTTTTTTTAGTTGATTATATTAAAAAAAATTGTTAATTTCTTATTATTATAATATTTGGATTAATTTTGTTTATTCCTATTTACTAACCCATTTATATTCTAATCATGCTTATTATTTTGTTAAATATCGCTTACTAACCCCCTTTATTATTTATTATTGCTTATTTATATTTTATTTATCTTTGCTATTTAATTATTTTGCTTATTATTTTGTAATTGTTTCTTGGATGTAAAGTTGTTTAATTATTTAATTATTATTATGGTTAGTAATTAGGGAGTGTAACAACATGTATGTAATATTAAAATAAATTTAGATCACTTTTAAATAAAGATAATTAAAATAAACACGTCACACACGTAAGTCGATTTTAATCGACGTCTCACTTCCTAAGGATATCCCTCAAGTTGCCTACGAATAATGGTTAAGTGGGGTGTATAAAGCAAGTCCCTCAAATGGAAAAATCATCAAAGTCCCTTATGGTTGCCTTTACGAATCAAGTCCCTTTCGAAAAATGATGATGGTCCCTTATATGTGCTTATTACATCCCACAATGGCCTTCAAAGTCAAATTGTCCCTCACATGTCCCTTAACATCCAAAGTAAGGACTACCTACTCCATTATAGTAGGGATAGTCTTACTAAAGGAAAGAATAAAGAATAAGAAAGACCTTTAAACATTAGGGTAGGTTACTCCTAGGTGCTTGCTCACTTCAAAACTGTTTCACACTTAAACAAATTTTCAACAAGTTTTCAAACAAGTTCTTAACACATCCTTACATGGATTATTTATTAACTATTCTGAAAATTTTCTATTCACACACTACACTTTCAAAACAATTCAAAAGTGAGCTTAAGTACCTAAGAGCCCATGGATAACCATGGATGAAAAGGGTGCTAACACCTTCCCTTTTCATAACCTACCCCCCGGACCCAAAATATTCTCTAAGGTCTTTCCTGTTCTTTTATAACCTTTCCTTATGGATAAAATAAAAGTCGGTGGCGACTCTTGCTATCCGCAACATTGTTTAAAGTCAGTTCTCCCACCGTGTTACAGAACTGGCGACTCTGCTGGGGACCTATTTAAGAGGGGTACCCTTAGGAATTAAGATCACTTTAAATTGTTTGCCTTGTTTGCTTTATTATTATATTATTGGGGTGCTCTTATGTGTGAAAGGTCCTAACCCGGATCTAGTGTACCTTAGGTAAATGGCAATAGACCAAGGAAACTGTACGACGTATATCGATACGGTTGATCTGGTGGCCATAGTTAGTGCGACTTCTTGGTTGGTGCTTATATTCCTTAAGTCAAGTTGAGGATAATATTGAGGCTGCCATATGTTGTCAATGCACTAACTGACTTTTAGAACCCTAGTTAACTCATCTTGGCCTTTAGAAAGTAGTGAGGTAACCGGCTTTGGTGCAGACTGAAGTTGGTTGACACTCGATACTACGCTCATTGAGATCTTAAACTTGGAGGGTTTTGGTTGGCAAGTAAGTTGCCTTCTGAACAACCACCCTTGTGAAGGATCAATGATATTGAGATCCCTTAGAACCTGGTTACTTTTGTAGGACAGGATGAACCATCTAACTTCAGGGGAGGGTACTTGCCTTTGAACCTCATGCAAGCCTTTAAACCTAGGGCTATGGTGTGACTTGTTTGTGTGTGCCACATGTTTGTGATTGAGCATGACATCATGACATCATCATGCATCATAAGCATATCATTTTCCCTAACCATTTCAAGGACCAAAGGATTTATCTTTGTTCTTTGTTGCAGGTCATGGCTTCTGCTCGTAGAAACACCATCAGGATCAACTTTGTAGGGATACCTGCTAAGCTCAAGGAGTTGGTTTCCCTAGTGCCTGATCATTCCCAGTTCAACAAGAGACATGGTCACTTATTGGATCTAGTTACTTCAGGGTTCAGTGAAGACATGATGAGTGTGCTGTTTCAGTTCTTTGACCCTAAGCACCATTGCTTTACATTTCCTGATTATCAGCTGGTTCCAACCATGGAAGAGTTCTCTAAACTTCTGGGTATACCTGTTCTTGATCAGAAGCCATTCACAGGCTTAGAGAAGGAGCTTAAACCAGAAGTTATTGCTGCAGCTCTACATCTGAAGAAGTCTGACATTGTTCTAGAGACGAGAAGTGGAGTTAAAGGTATTCTTGCCAAGGTATTAGTGGATAAAGCTCAAATGTTCTTGAAGGCTATGAGCTACGATGCTTTTGAGGAGATCTTAGCCTTATTGATTTATGGCTTAGTGTTGTTCCCCAATCCTGATCAGTTCATAGACGTTCATGCCATCAACATATTCCTGAGTCACAATCCAGTGCCTACCTTACTTGGAGACATCCTACATTCTCTTCACACCCGTACTACAAGGGCAAGAGGAACTTTGATGTGCTGCATACCTTTACTTTCTAGGTGGTTTATTTCTCACCTTCCTCGCTCAGTAATGAAGAATGAGCAAGGGTTCAGATGGTCCAAGAGGATCATGTCACTTTCTCACTCAGACATCCATTGGTGCTCCAGATCTATGGAGAATGTCACCATCATTGACCGTTGTGGGGAGTTTCCTAATGTGCCACTTCTAGGCATAAGAGGAGGCATCACCTACAACCCATCTCTAGCTTTACGACAGTTTGGTTACGCCCGGAGCGATGGTCCACATGACATGTTGATTCAGGGCATTGTGTTTGATTACGACAACGATCTTCAGGGTTACCGTCAGAGATTCATCCGAGCTTGGGGAAAGGTAAACAGGATTGACAGCAAGACACTGGAGCCTAAGTACACTATTCCTATGGAGGCTTATCTCAGATGGGTACGATCTCGTGCTCAGACACTCATGATGCCATATCCTGCCGTCCTACCAGTTACCATGGAACCTGTTGCTGAAGGAGACACAGCTTATACCATCCTTCACCCAGACATGCCTACTGATATGGAAGACTTGCAGAGATCATGGATCCAACTGAAAGAGCAAAGGGATACTTTCGAGGCTCATTACAAAGCAAGCCAAGCAAGGATCCTAGAGCTAACAAAGCTACTTCATGAGGAACGAAACCTCAACTCATACCTCAACACAAAGAGGAAACGTCCATGGGAGACTTAAAACCCCATCTTTTGTACTTATTTCGTTTTCATTTTTTGTAAGCCTAAAAGGCAAAACAAGTTATTACTAATAAAAAGTTACTTTCTTGATTGTTTAAGCAAATTTAAATCCTGCGGTCCTTGAAAACATTGCATATGCATTCCCATATCATTGCATCACAGGTTTATAATTGTGCACAGGTTTCTCATCTTCTCGCTGTTTATTTCAGCAATGGCTCTTGAACAATCAGTTAAGGATCTCCAGGCACAGAATGCACAGTTCCAAGAGCTGATCCTGAACCTATCCAAGGGGCAGGATGAATTGAAGACACTGCTGGCCAAGAAGACTAAGAAGGCTAGAAGGTCTGCTGGGTTGCTCAACATGGGAAGAAGGTTCAAAGGTCCTGTCAAGACCAAGGAACATGTTGAAGACTATGAATCTGAAGAATCTGAGCAGGAGAGAGGCAGTCTCCACAACACTATGGGGGACTCTGATTCTGAGGCTAACTACTACCATGAGCCTAACGAAGACAAATTCAAGATGCTGGTGGATAGAATGGATGCTATGGAATTACAGAAATCATCTGGGCTGGATTTTGAGGATTTGAGCTTGATATCTGGGGTGGTCATACCCATTGGGTTCAAAGTTCCTACATTTGTTGTCTATGATGGGGTCTCTTGTCCCAAATTGCATCTGAGGTCTTATGTCAGAAGAATGCAACCCCACACTGCTGATAAAAAGTTGTGGATCCATTTCTTTCAAGAGAGTTTATCTGGAGCTTAGCTAGAGTGGTATTATCAGTTGGAGAGTGTCAACATCAGAGATTGGAATGACCTTGCTGAAGCTTTCTACAAGCAGTATCAATACAATGC
This sequence comes from Lathyrus sativus, assembly GCA_963859935.3. NCBI lineage: Eukaryota > Viridiplantae > Streptophyta > Magnoliopsida > Fabales > Fabaceae > Lathyrus > Lathyrus sativus. The sequence goes on from OZ012738.1 coordinate 84,904,501, forward strand.
TGACTTAGCCCCCACTCGCATGCAGCTTCAAAGCATGTCTATGGGTGCCAAAGAAAGCTTTAAGGAGTATGCTCAGAAGTGGAGAGACTTAGCTGGAAGAGTTCAACCCCCTTTGACTGATAGGGAGTTGGTTGATATGTTCATGTGTACGCTGAATGGTCCGTTTTACAGTCATCTCATTGGAAGCTCATCATCTGGCTTCACTGAGTTGATCATGACAGGAGAGCGAGTAGAGAATGGTATCAAGAGTGGTAAGATCCAAGTGGGCACTTCTTCATCAGGTGCTGCAAAGAAGCCTCCCACTGGGAAGAAAGAATCTAATGCTGTGTATGGTCAGCCTGATCGTAACAGAAGGCATCAGTCTGTTAGTGCAGTTCATATTTCAAATCCAACTCCTGCAACAACAGAGCAGCCTCAAGGCAACCAACACAGGGCTAGAAGACAGTTCACGAAGATCAACATGTCAATGGCTCAGGCATTGCAACACTTGTTGAAAGCTGAACTTATTACCCTGAGGGAGGCCCCTCAGAATCCCAATGTTACCTCTCCCAAGTACAATCCCAATGCACGATGTGCATATCATTCAAACTGTCCAGGACATGATACTAATAACTGCTGGGTCTTGAAGAACAAAATTCAGGATATGATTGATGCTGGAGAAATTGAGTTTGATCCACCAGGTACTCCAAATGTGATTACAGCTCCAATGCCAAATCACGAGAAGACTGTCAACGCCATTGATGAAGATATTGATGAAGATCTGCATGTCTATTCAGTTATGGAGTTGAGCACACCATTGTCTGTTATCAAAAAGAGGTTAGTACAAGCTGGGATCTTTCTAGGTTGTCATGAAGATTGTCTATATTGTACCTATAAGCCGGATAGTTGCTTCATTTTGAGAGATGGGATTCAACGTCTCATGGATAAATATACTATAGTGTTTGAAAGAAGACCAGCATCTGTAGAAAGTATGGTGGATCATCTGACTCAGGGTAAGAAGATTGAAGAGGTTGACATGGTTGACAAAGTACCACTAAGAATCACTTCAAAGGGTCCCATTAAAATCACTCATCAGGGCCCAATCAAGATTACTGCTGAAGGTCCTGTGAAAGTTGTTGCTGAAGCCAGAGTAGCTCCTCTGATCATTACCACTCCTGGTCCTATTCCTTATACATCTGACAAAGCTGTGCCTTGGCACTATGGGTCTGATGTTTACATCCATGGTGTCAAGCAGGAGCCTTTACCTGATATGCCTGTTGACATTGATAATATTGCTGGATCTAGCAAGATCACTCGTAGTGGAAGAGTCTTCTCTCCTCCAGTTGCTTCTAAGAGTGCAGTTACCCCTGCTGTTACTTCCACCACTGATGCTCGGGGCAAGGGTCCTGTTATTGAGCCTGTATCTACTGATGTGCCAGCTGCTGATGACCTCTCTAAGCAGATGGAAGAAGTATTGAAAATCATTCGCAAGAGTGATTATGATATTGTTGATCAGCTGGGGCATACTCCCTCAAAGATTTCTATGCTCTCCCTGTTATTATGTTCTGAGGCTCATGCCAAGTCATTGATCAAGTTTCTAAAGATGGCTCATGTACCCAGTGCAATTTCTGTGGACCAGTTTGAGAATTGTGTTGCTCACCTGACCTATGACAACGGGTTAGGATTTTCTGATGCTGACTTGACCCCTGCCAAGAGGGATCATAACAGGGCCTTGCATATTTCAATTGAATGCAGGGGCACTACCCTGTCTCATGTGCTGATAGACAATGGTTCCTCTCTGAATGTGTTGCCTAAGGAAGTCCTGAACAAGCTGAGTCCTGAAGATACGGTATTGAAGCCCAGTAATATTGTGGTAAAGGCTTTTGATGGTTCTAGAAGAGTAGTGCATGGGGAAATTGATCTTCCAATCAAGGTTGGCTCTCAGGTGTTTACTGCTACATTCTATGTGATGGATATTCGTCCTTCGTACTCATGTCTGCTTGGTCGTCCCTGGATCCATGGGGCAGGTGCGGTGACCTCCACATTACATCAAAAGTTGAGATATCCGGTGAATGGAAAAGTTGTTACTGTCTTTGGAGAGGAAGAATACTTTGTCAGCCATGTAAACACTTTCAAGTATCTGGAAGTAGAAGGTGAATACATTGAAACTCCATGTCAGTCATTTGAAGTGGTTCCCTGGGCTGTTAAGGATTGTGTGACTCCTCCTGCTGTGAAGAAGGTTCCTGTGGTCATCAGAAACCCTCCAACAATGGCAATGGCCTCCCTCAATGATGCAAAAGCTATGGTGGAAGAAGGTGGTTGTACTATTTGGGGTCAGCTTCCTGATATTCCATACAAGTCTGACAAGTTTGGTTTGGGTTTCACTGCAGAGTCCCAGAAGGCTGTTCGTCGTGCTCGTGCTGTTCATATCACCAATCAAGGGGTTATCAATGCTGTGGGAGATCAAGATGAAGGCCACAACTTGGAGGCATGGATTTTTCCTACTGTGGGTGCTGGACTCAATAATTGGAAAGCTGAAGATGTTATCCCTATCTCCTTTAGTCAGGAGTAAATACTATTACTGTGTTATGTTTTTAAATTTGTAATTTCTGGAACAATTAAAACTTTCAAGCCATGTGCCTTACCCGGGGCACAATGGTGTGCTTGTTACGGGTTGTCATTTCATTTGCATACTTCATTCAATAAAATCAATGGACGTTTCGTTTTCGTAAATATTGTGTTCCTTGTCTTTCTTTTTCTTTTATTTTTGCTTTATCAGCTATGTGTTCTTACACACACCCACGTCACTAAAATGCAGATCCTCATCCACTCTGGATCCAGTTGATAACAGTTCTACTATTGCCAATTACAATTTCGAGAATCCGATCTATCAAACTGAAGACGGAGACGAGGACGATTGTGAAATACCTGTAGAGCTTGCTAGGTTGTTACAACAAGAAGAGAAAGCTATACAGCCACATGAAGAGCCAGTCGAAGTTGTGAATCTGGGAACTGAAGAAAACAGAAAAGAGGTCAAGATAGGGGCTGATTTAGAGGACAGTGTCAAGAGCAGGTTGGTTCAGATGCTACGTGACTATGTGGAGATCTTTGCTTGGTCTTATGAAGATATGCCAGGGTTGGATACGGACATTGTGGTTCACCGTTTGCCAGTGAAAGAAGATTGTCGTCCAAAGAAGCAGAAGGTTCGTCGTATGCGTCCTGAAATGTCAGAAAAGATCAAAGCAGAGGTAATGAAACAGTTCAATGCAGGGTTCTTGGCCGTAACTTCTTATCCTCAGTGGGTTGCAAATGTGGTACCAGTTCCTAAGAAAGATGGTAAGGTACGTATGTGTGTAGACTACAGAGATCTGAACAAGGCTAGCCCTAAAGACGACTTTCCACTTCCTCATATCGATATTCTGGTAGACAACACTGCTCAGCATAAGGTATTCTCTTTTATGGATGGTTTCTCTGGTTACAATCAAATCAAGATGGCACCTGAAGATATGGAGAAGACAACATTTGTGACACAGTGGGGCACCTTTTGCTATAAGGTAATGCCATTTGGTTTGAAGAATGCAGGGGCAACATATCAGCGTGCTATGGTGGCTTTGTTTCATGATATGATTCATCATGAGATAGAGGTATATGTGGATGATATGATAGCCAGATCTCAGAATGAAGAGCAACATCTTGATCATCTGCACAAGTTGTTTGAGAGGTTGAAGAAATACAAGTTGAGATTGAACCCAAACAAGTGTACTTTTGGAGTTAGATCTGGAAAACTCTTGGGTTTCATTGTCAGTGGAAAAGGTATTGAAGTGGATCCTGCAAAAGTGAAAGCTATACGAGAGATGCCAGCTCCCCGTACTGAGAAGGAGGTTAGAGGTTTCTTGGGACGATTGAACTACATTGCAAGATTTATTTCCCAATTAACTACCATCTGTGAGCCAATCTTCAAGTTGTTGAAGAAAGATCAGGTGATGGAATGGAATGATGAGTGCCAGACTGCCTTTGATGAAATCAAGAGATATTTGCTAGAACCTCCAATTTTAATGCCACTAGTTGATGGAAGACCCTTGATTATGTATTTAACAGTATTAGACAACTCAATGGGGTGTGTATTGGGGCAACATGACGAGTCTGGTCGAAAAGAGCAGGCAATATACTACCTTAGCAAAAAGTTTACCGACTGTGAAACAAGATACTCACTGCTCGAGAAAACTTGCTGCGCTTTGGCATGGGCTGCTCGCCGACTAAGACAGTATATGTTGACCCATACTACCTTGTTGATTTTGAAGATGGATCCAATCAAGTACATATTTGAGAAACCTGCTCTTTCCGGAAGAATTGCAAGATGGCAAATGATCTTGACGGAATATGATATACAGTATACTACTCAGAAGGCCATTAAGGGGAGTGTTGTTGCTGATCATTTGGCTCATCAAGCAGTAGATGATTACCAGTCAATGAATTTTGAGTTCCCTGATGAAGACATTATGTCTGTTACCAAAGAACCTGGACAATATGACAGACCTGAACAAGGATCCCGATGGACTATGGTTTTTGATGGTGCCTCCAATGCACATGGTAATGGTGTTGGTGTTGTGATTAGCTCCCCTGAAGGTTGTCATACCCCGATTACTGCCAGACTTTGTTTCTATTGTACCAATAACATGGCTGAGTATGAGGCATGTATCATGGGTATGCAAGTTGCTATTGATATGAAGATTCAGTTCCTTGAGGTGTATGGAGATTCAGCTCTGGTAGTAAGTCAGATTAAAGGAGATTGGGATACAAAGCATGATAATCTCATTCCTTACAGAGAACATGTGTTGTCTTTGATCCCACATTTCAAAGAGATTACTTTTGGACATATTCCACGAAGAGAGAATCAGTTGGCAGACGCATTGGCCACCATGGCATCTATGTTTGAGATCAGCTGGGATGATGAAGCTCCCAAGATTACCATTGATAGATTTGAGAAGCCTGCATACTGCAATGAGATTGACACTGAAGGGGCAGAGGAGAAGCCTTGGTTCTATGAAGTGAAAAACTATCTTGAAGCTCAGGAGTTCCCTGAAGGGGCATCTGTCAAAGATAGGAAGTTCCTGAGAAGGTTTTCTGCTAAGTTCTTTCTGAGTAATGGCGTTCTGTATAAGCGTAATCATGATTCAACTATGCTTCGTTGTGTGGATAAGAAGGAAGCTACAGAAATTATGGAAGAGATGCATGATGGGACCTTTGGCACTCATTCTAGTGGTCATACCATGGCAAAGAAGATTTTGAGAGCAGGTTACTATTGGTCTACCATGGAAGCTGATTGCTATCAACACTCCAGAACATGTCACAAATGTCAAATCTATGCTGATAAAGTACATGTACCTCCATCTCCATTGAATGTGTTGACTGCTCCTTGGCCCTTTGCCATGTGGGGCATTGATATGATTGGTGAGATCAAGCCTACTGCTTCTAATGGGCATCGTTTCATCCTGGTTGCTATTGATTACTTCACGAAGTGGGTAGAGGCAGCTTCATTTGCATCTGTGACTAAGAATGTTGTGGCTCGGTTCATTAAGAATAATCTCATATGTAGGTATGGTATCCCTGAAAGGATTATCACTGACAATGGCTCTAATCTGAACAACACTATGATTACTGATCTCTATACGCAGTTCAAGATTAAGCATCACAACTCTTCTCCGTATCGTCCAAAGATGAATGGGGCAGTTGAAGCTGCTAATAAGAACATTAAGAAGATTGTACAGAAGATGACTATTACTTACAAGGATTGGCACGAGATGTTACCATTTGCTCTGCATGGTTATCGTACTACAATACGTACTTCAACAGGGGCAACCCCATTCTCCTTAGTCTATGGTATGGAAGCAGTTCCGCCTATTGAAGTTCAGATCCCCTCCTTGAGAATTATGAAGGATGCAGGCTTGGATGAAGATGAGTGGATTCAGACTCGACTTGACCAGATAAATTTGATTGATGAGAAAAGGTTAGCAGCAGTTTGTCATGGCCAGATGTACCAGAAACGGATGATCAAAGCTTTTAACAAGAAGGTTAAGCCAAAGGTATATCAGGCTGGTGACTTGGTAATCAAGCGTATCATATTACCACAGGGTGATCCTAGGGGCAAGTGGACTCCAACATATGAGGGACCATTTGTAGTCAAGACAGTGTTCTCAGGAGGTGCCATGATACTGACTACAATGGATGGTGAAGACTTCCCACAACCTGTAAACGCAGACATAGTTAAAAAATACTACGCATAAAAAGAGACCCGCTAGGTTGACAGGCCTAGGCAAAAATAAGGGCATCCCGGCAAACCAAAAGGGTTTGGGCAAAAATTAGGGATATATATATAAAAAGATGTACACCCAGCAAGTCGAAAACCTGAAAAGGCGGCTTGGGCAAAAAAGGGTATCCCGGTGGATTGAAAACCTGAAAGGGCAATCCAGGCAAAAGTTAGGGATTAAAGCGTATGACTATGTCTCGTTTGGATCACTCATGAAACTGCAACCAGTTGTACTACTTACTCAAGCTCAAACAGATAAAGCTCAATCCAATCGTTTCCGTCTCAACAGCAAGAAGATGAGATACTTGAGTGGCAATAGTAGAATTGAAACTCAATAGGATTATTTCCCACATAGCTGATTCTTTTTGTAAAACTTCATGACAAAATTCTCTTACTAGGGTTTATGTCTCCTTGTACAAACTTACCCGTGTATGGGTCACTTTTGATATAAATAAATTCCATCTTTTGAATCCAGATTTACTTTTACCCTATTTACATAAGCGAAACGTCCATTGGTTGTGTTTGAATGTATGTATGCCTTTGAATATGATTGATGTTTACCAGAAATGCATGTATGCTTTTAATATGATTGATGTTTACCAGAAATGCATGAAAATGCAGTAATAGTGTTTACTAAGGACGAACGAGGGAAGGATTTCAACGAAGCTTCGCCGGTTCATCTTTACAAGACAGTTACAAACCATCAGTAGGACTAATCCATTTTCACAAAGTCTAATCTCCCCTGGAATTTATATCCATCTCTTTTATCCTCATACGGATATACGGGAAATTACTTTCCAATAAGGGAACGATGAACGAAGACGGGATGTTATACTTATCCTACTATCAAACGAAAACGAAGGTTATCTATACCCTACTATCCCCAACAACGGGAGGTTATCTATACCTTGTTATCCCCAACAACGGGAGGTTATCTATACCTTGTTATCCCCAGCAGACGGAGGGTTATATATTCTTCAACAAATCGGGATTTATTTTCCTTAGCCAGCAGTTGTTATACAAGGATATCCAGACACTTCCAGCAGTGTCATATCATACATACATCATTTACATCATACCATAACATATATGTCTATAGTACATTACCTAAGTGCATCATGTCATACATGCATACATAAAGCATAAACTAATGTTGTTATACAGAATGCTACCTTGTTTTCAGGTTAATTATCCAACAAACAAGCTTATGATCTTTGGGACTACTTTATTGCAACCTCAGGGTTACTTTATCCTCCTGATGAGCTTCTTATTACTTTGGGACTGCTTTATTGTAACCTCAGGGTTACTTTATCCTCCTGATGAGCTTCTTATTACTTTGGGACTGCTTTATTGTAACCTCAGGGTTATTTTATCCTCCTGATAGCCTCTCATGACTTCAAGACTGCTTTAGAGCTACTGATTGCTCTATCCTCCTGAAATCATCCTATTACTTCAAGACTGCTTTAGAGCTATTCATTGCTCTATCCTCCTGAAGCCAGCTAATTATTTCAAGACTGCTTTAGAGCCATTCATTGTTCTATCCTCCTGAAATCATATCATTGCTTCAAGACTGCTTTAGGGTTATCACTATTGATTGCTCTATCCTCATGAAGACATGCTGCTACATCATTATTATTCCAGACTCCTGACAGCTTTCATCCTACACCCATATTTTGAACTGCTCCCCCCCTAGTGGCATCTTTAAGCCCACTCAATCATATTCAACTAGCCATCTGTACCACTCTAGTGCACTAGTGAGTGCAAATTTTTGGGCTTTTGTGTTCAATCCCCTTCAACCTTCCAGGTTACGACTGGCAAATATACCAATCTAACCCCTCAGGTTTCAGAAAATTGAACAGGGGCAGCTGTTGCACCCCAAAATTTGCCCTCACAATACAAGACTTTGTGTTCTAAGAAGGTTCACAAGGTTCACAAGTCCCACAGTGCTTTCAATACCTTTCATGAGGTTCATGAAGTCCATAGGTTGCTTCTTGGAGGTTCACAAGGTTCACAAGATTCACAATGTTTACAAAGCTTTCCTAAGGGTCATGAGGTCTACAAAGCCACTTCATGATGTTCACAAGGTTCACAAGCTTCACAATACCTCCCATGAGTATCACAAGATATCTTATGAAGATTCACAAGGTTCACAAAGTTCACAATTGGTCAGAAGAGTTGACAATTCCCTCAGACAATGCACCTCCTAAGCAGTGCATCCAAAACTAGGGTTTTGACTTTAATCAGGCTAAATGGACTTCCAAGACTTCAAGTGAGCTTCATAACATCTTATATGTGTATAAGAACCCCCATGTCAAGTTTCAAGACTTTTCTCAAAAGTTTGCTCAGTCAGATGATCAGATAAGTCAAAAGCAGTCAATGCAGTTAAAAAGTCAAACTGAGGTCAACTGTGGTCAAACCAAAGTCAAACTTCATGATTTTTTTTTTGCCAACATCAAAGAGAGATTTGATTCCAGGGGTATTTTGGTCATTTTACACAAATTCTACCAATTCCTTGAAGATGGGCTGTTATTAAAATTCTGAGGCGTTTGATACATTTATCTATCACCAGGTCTGATCATATCAAGATCTTGGCATTTGGTCAGTAGAATTTAATTACGAGTAGTGTTACTGTTGATGCTGAAACTGTTGTGATTACGGTGCCCATATGTGTTGGTTATGAAGTGGTTTGGTTAACATTTTAATCGGATGAGATTAGAATTACAAATATCACTTGGGAGTGTTTATGTTTTATGACTATGTTAATGAATTTAAATGCTTGTGGATTTATTCACAATTGTTTATATTTTTTTTTAACTAGGAATAAAATATAAATAAATTCAAAGTGTTGGGAATTTTATTTCATAAAGATTGCATTATACAAAAGGGAGATTGTTTCACATTTTTGCTGTTACAAGGAATTACATTAAACCTAAAAATCCTAAGTCCTAAAAATGATAAGTGTCTTCATGTTGACCCTTGAGCTTCGCCGCAAATCTCGACTAACCTGCACATCAAAGCAAAACAAACAATATAGAAAAAAAGGTTAGGAGTTTTTTCGACACTCTCAGAACAATGTCATCATCGAGTGCCGGGAGTGGCACAACCGAAGCTGCGTCCTACCCCCGTTACCGATCCGCGCCGTGGGCGTCAGATCAGGTAATACATGTTCTTATCCATATGGGATATCCGGGAGATAGAAAAAAATAAATGAAGTGGAACTGATTCGTTTCGCCGCGATTGGATTTCCAAACTGATATGAGAGTATGCCAGCATAGTCAAGCGGGATTCAGACCCGGATGCCGGCAGGTCTAAATCACTTGGTGCTCATTTTTTTCCAAACCTGAAATTCCACAACAGCATCAGCACAAATTGATGACAGAAACTCAGAAACAAGATAGCTCATAAGCTGCCATGAGTAAATGGAAATTCAAATTGAAAATGCACAACCAAAAGCAGCATCAGTTCTGCAACACATAGGCAAGTTCATGAAGAACCCAGTTCAAACAGAACAAGTAGAGTGAAATGAAGCCAAGGCTGCATCAAATCGCAACAAGCTGCACAAAATTGGAGCAGACAACTCAATCCCTAAAACAGCTCAGGTTCGTAAAAAAGAAGAAGAACCAGCCATATCAGAAAGCAAATCAGAGTCATCATGAATGACTGAAAACCAACAATCAAGTCAGTTCATAAAACCATAACAGAAAGCAAGATAGGTTCAATATCATCACGCATCAGCACAGAGTAAACACCGACCAAATGTGTAGGCCACATTGGAAAAGCAAAGCACCAAACAGGGGCTCAGTTATGAACATCATCGCCCCAACAAACAAAGTCACCAAAAACAAGTTATCAAAACCATACTCGGTCCATAAAACAAACAAATACATGGCTCAGTTCATCGACATCATAGCCAATCATCATCACCAATTCAATCAGAAGCAGCAATATGATCAGAAGCTAGGACGTAGTATCTTGCTCCATCAGGCTCAGAACAAGGTCATCATTGCCGTATACCTTCCTCAGCAGCGTTTGACGCGATCGAAACCATAGTACCCATCCTGAAAAAAGAAGAGGAAAAATAAGTGAATTCTAGCTGATAACCAAACTGAACGAAACAATTCCATCAAAACCAAACCAGTTCAGATATCAGAATCCAAAGCAATGTCCAAATGAAACCAAAACAGATCAGTTCAGGTTATCAAACAAATCGAATAGGGTCAAGTGACGTTCAATCAAGGAATTCTGAAAAGAGAAAGATCCGAATATCATCAGAAAAATGAAAACCCAATTCGATCCAATCAAGGAAACGAAGAAACTGGATATCCACAAATCAAGACAAAGCCGTTCAGTTATCAAAATCAAATGAAAATCTGGGCAAATCTATAACCAAGAATAGGGAATCCTGAAAAAGGAAAGTTCAGATCAAATGAGATCAAATATATCAGAAAAAACGAAGTCCAATCTCACCAAAATCCCAATCAAATCTGTAAAGAGGAAACAGGATATATCAGTATCAGAAAAATACAGGAAGTTGAAAAATCCAATCCGAATCACAAATTCGAAATCGAGATATATCAGAATGCAAATCAAAACGAACTGAAAATCCTGAGTTTGAAAAGGGAAAGAATCCCAAGTGGATTCAATCAAATAATTCTGAAATCAAATCAAATCAATTTGTATCAGAAATCACAAAAATAAAACGCAAATCCAACAACATCCAAGGCCCAAAAAGAGAAGATATAAAGGGACGATCTCACCTCAGAGAAAACCCTGACGGACCAATCGCGAACAAACCCTAGGCGGCGCAAACAAGGAGAACAGCCGAGACTCAGAGGAACCAATATCCTCGTCATCGTCTTCGTAAGAATGAGGAACGAAGATCGCAAACCCTAGTGACCGCGCGATTGAAGAGAAGAAGAGGAACAACGAAACCCTCGCGCAAAGCTCCCGTGATCACCGCGACTGCCTTCACCGACGGCGGGTAATCAAAGGCGATCACCGTCTGGCCTCAGACAAGGAGTCATCACCGACCATTGAAACCTCAGAGACTCACCGTAAAATCATCATCGTTCAAAAACGTAAGCGACGAGTGCATCGCCTTTCACATTTGACGGTTTAAGTTTGTGTGTTTTCAGGTTTTTAGGGAACCAGATCGCAGCAAAACGAAGCAAAGGAGATGAAGAGAGTGGATCGGCGCCATTCGAAAGGAGATTGGGGGTCTCAAACCCTAAGTCTCAATATTGCTGATTGCCACGATTGGGGTTGGGTCCGGGTTGATCACCGGCCCAATTCCTCTTTATTTTTTTTTTATTATTTTACAATCTTTTCTTATTATATTTTAATTTTATTATTTTTAAATCTTATTAGGATATTTATTTAAAAATAAAATAAAATAAAGCTTTTAATTAAATTAAACTTTTTTCTTTTTGTTATAATAATAAATAAAGACCTTTTTTTATTTTTAACATAAATAACTTAAAATCTCTTTGTTTAAAATAAAAATTAAAACTTTTTCTTAATACAAATTAAAACCTTTTTTTAAGGTTAAAATTAAAGTATTTTTTAAAAAACTAACATTGTTCTTTCTTTTATAAATTAAATTAAAATCTTTTTTTTTTTTCAAAACAATAAAAACTCTAAATTTGCATCTTTTTCTGCACTATCTCATTATCCATTGTATTTATGCCTAACCCTACTAACAGCCTCTTGTTTTCTGTTGTTCAACTGATTGTTTTAAATTCGTTTATCATTGATTAAATTTTTCATCATCATATTGTATCTGCTCCTATCATGTAACCTCGCGAACTTAACAATCGCGCTTTGAGTTCCGTCTTTTAAATTCCTGCTTGTATGGCTTTAATTTCTGTAGTTAATTCTCTGTTTGTATGATCTTAAACTTCACCATTATTTCTGTCACATTACACACATCCGAAGGTTAGGCCTAACCGTTTGGCCGCCGCGCCAATAGTCCATAAACCTTCAAAACCCTAAAAGACTCTTTTGATCACAATTGCTTCCACCGGGTTGGGTCCGGAGGTAATGACCGGCCCAACCCTTTTATTTTTTCACTTTCTTTATCAAATTTTTAAAAATATTTAAGTTGGTTCATTTTCTATAATATAAAAATTAAAAACATTTTCTTATAATATTAAAATAAAAAAAAAACATTTTTTTAAAATATTAAAATTAAAAAACATTTTAAAATATTAAAATTAAAACAATTGTTTATTCATATTTGTTTTTTTAGTTGATTATATTAAAAAAAATTGTTAATTTCTTATTATTATAATATTTGGATTAATTTTGTTTATTCCTATTTACTAACCCATTTATATTCTAATCATGCTTATTATTTTGTTAAATATCGCTTACTAACCCCCTTTATTATTTATTATTGCTTATTTATATTTTATTTATCTTTGCTATTTAATTATTTTGCTTATTATTTTGTAATTGTTTCTTGGATGTAAAGTTGTTTAATTATTTAATTATTATTATGGTTAGTAATTAGGGAGTGTAACAACATGTATGTAATATTAAAATAAATTTAGATCACTTTTAAATAAAGATAATTAAAATAAACACGTCACACACGTAAGTCGATTTTAATCGCCGTCTCACTTCCTAAGGATATCCCTCAAGTTGCCTACGAATAATGGTTAAGTGGGGTGTATAAAGCAAGTCCCTCAAATGGAAAAATCATCAAAGTCCCTTATGGTTGCCTTTACGAATCAAGTCCCTTTCGAAAAATGATGATGGTCCCTTATATGTGCTTATTACATCCCACAATGGCCTTCAAAGTCAAATTGTCCCTCACATGTCCCTTAACATCCAAAGTAAGGACTACCTACTCCATTATAGTAGGGATAGTCTTACTAAAGGAAAGAATAAAGAATAAGAAAGACCTTTAAACATTAGGGTAGGTTACTCCTAGGTGCTTGCTCACTTCAAAACTGTTTCACACTTAAACAAATTTTCAACAAGTTTTCAAACAAGTTCTTAACACATCCTTACATGGATTATTTATTAACTATTCTGAAAATTTTCTATTCACACACTACACTTTCAAAACAATTCAAAAGTGAGCTTAAGTACCTAAGAGCCCATGGATAACCATGGATGAAAAGGGTGCTAACACCTTCCCTTTTCATAACCTACCCCCCGGACCCAAAATATTCTCTAAGGTCTTTCCTGTTCTTTTATAACCTTTCCTTATGGATAAAATAAAAGTCGGTGGCGACTCTTGCTATCCGCAACATTGTTTAAAGTCAGTTCTCCCACCGTGTTACAGTTTCCTGTCAAGATTTCCATATCCAACATATTAATATATAACCCACGACATAATGATTGCGTCCCATTACACAACCCATATCTAGGATCTAGATTTTGCAACAACATCAATGGTTCACCCTTTTTTATCTTTAGAATATGTGGGGGCAAACTACCTTGTGCAATTGAGTTTAAGAATTCTTGCTGGTATAAATTATTATTATCCCTTTCAACCTCGTCAAATGATAACAAATTATGTTCTTCTCCTGGAACTGGTCAATAATTATATCATTCAATTTATGGACATCATCGTTTGTTAGGGTCAAAATAGCTCTTTGTACCATATAAAGGGCATCCCAACCATGCAATTCTTAATCAGGAAAAACATGTTGTATAAGCACTTGTATGGAATGTTCACCTTCCTATGGGACTGCAATCTGTGAAGGAAACCTCACCATGTCATATGGTTTGGTAGGTTCAACATCATCACCAATGTGCATAAGAAATTCTGCAAACTCTTGATCATACAATGATCGCATATTTTGACGCAATCGCAAAATTTTGGTATGAGCCCATAAATGAGACTGAATAATACACACAGAAATCATTTGTACCTTAGTACCTTTTCTTACAACAGGAAGAACTTGAAGAAAGTCTCCCCCACGATCATAACGTTTCCTCCAAATGGATCATTTTTGCTACAAATGTCTTATAATGATCGATCTAAGGCTTCCAAACAATTTTTGTTTATCATTGGGGCTTCATCCCAAATTATTGCAGCAGAAACCCTAATGAGATTTGCAAGATCATTTTGCTTTTGAATACCACAAGATTTGCATTTCTACCACCGGGTAACAACGTTGCAGTTATACCAGATGATGCAGTTGCCAAAACAATTTCTCTTCTACTTCTTAAACTTGCCATTAATGTTCTATAAAGGAATGTTTTACTTGTTCCTCCTGGACCATCAACAAAAAATACCCCACTGTATTTTTGATTAATTACATTCATAATGGTTTTGAACGCAATCACTTGGTCATTATTTAACTTCGCAACAGATTCAATATCTTCATTGGGGATATCGACCGCTAACTCCTCTTGTATGAGACTTGGAATTGAATCTCCTTATACTATATCAAGCGGTAAAGATGGGAGATCATAATCTTCAATCTTTTTACCGTGCAGGTTTAAGAGTTCATTCAAGTCCTTCAACAACATATTAGTCAAAACCGATTCCACAACATTGTTTGTTGTTTGATAATCCTTTGTCATATGTGTAAAAAACTCATTCTAAAGGCTTCTAACATCAGTAGGTTCACAAAATATGAGATTCGTCACGAATAACCTCCTTAAAGCATATGGCATTCGGAGACTCGCCGCTTCAACCAAACAATCATGAATACTATGATCAGTCTCTAGAAATCGTCTATCCTCGGCTGCTTTTTTGAATGTACTGAAAGAAGTGCCATTATTTGTAAGAAGATATTCCCAACTAGTTGGACCTTTGACATGAGATAACAGTACTCACAAGTAAAACTTCTATGCCTCCGAAGGTGATACCGTATAAATTCTCCCGATAACTTTTCTTAGTGACCACCTGCGATGCCATTCCTTGTCTCTATTATTCCAACAATAATGCTCTAGAATCTCTCTATACAAATAATTTCTTGCTTCTGGATCTCTTAGATTTAAATAAAAGAATTGTGTGAGCATTGTTTTGGAATTTCTTTCATTATTTAGCAAATCCACAATTCGTTGATGATCATAAAAGCGCACTTGACGGCGGTTCGGCAAGCGGATCTGTAATCTTTCAACAGAAGGACATAATCGGTAAAGAGTGAAGTGAAATATTTTCCATAATGGCTCGGGAGCACAAATCCATCTTGCATCAACATATTGTTGAACTCCATCCATGTATGATCCTTTGTGAACCTCCATAGCCACATGATCAGGGCCCTTGTACACATATTTGTATAGATACTTGATACTTTTAATGCTACTGCATATCTCTACATTGATGTGGCAGTCATACTTTAACAGTAACCAAGGGTTATAAGGAACCACCCATCTATTGTCGACAAACCTATCTCTACCTAACGATATATGTTCATCAAACCTTCTCCTGTACTCAGGATATGAGTCAGTGCCTTGACGTGTTTCATCCAAGAAGTGTTCTGGATATCTTTTTTTACAATGTTCGTCTTTCATACATGGGGACTTCCAGTTCATAACGCCGCAAGGTCCGTGGATCATATGTTTTAAAACCGCTTCAAGCAACTGTGGTTCACATTCTAACTTGGGTATTTCTGCTCTTACCGCACTATCATACTCTTCTGGGCCATGCAATTTGTCATTACTTTCTAAGACCAACAGCATATGCACATGAGGCAATCCTCGTTTTGAAATTCAGTGACATGCATGTAGCTTTTAACCTTTCCTAAGACTCCTTTATTAATAACATCATCCTTTAATTGCTCGAATTTCGAACGAAATATTCTTGTTAGCAAATCTGGACGATCTTGTGGTGTTTGAAAAGGCAAAAGTTATGATGTTATCTCACTCCAAAAAGGATTGCATGTCATTGTCAGAAAAACATATGGTTTACCGCCATGAAGAACAATAGCCATGCCATCTTCATAGCGTTGTGTCATGTCTCGACGACCTCCAATAAATGATTATGGCAATATTGGTCTTTTTCCAATGTTTTCTATGGTGATTCATGAAATGTATTAGTTTCAGAATACATGAAAGATTATCATTATAAGTACAACAACTAACTAGTAATCTAAAAATATATATTTATGCTACATTATTTGGTACCTGCATTAGTTTCACCGAAATGCAAAGCATCCTGTAAACCTTGGTACACTTCAGCACGTATATCACGTTAGTGCTCTCTAATCCACCTTAACCTCCCTGATTCAATTTTGACATAATTGTCTACAACATATTGTTGCAACAGTCGACCCGCATTTAACAACATTGATTGATCATTTGGGTGAATCTACAATTGATTGAAAAACATGTCGGCGTTAAAAGTGATGCGTTTTAAACTACGCTTATCTAAGTATACTATTTACTAAAATTAATCTAAATTTACCTGAAACATGTAACTGTAATATGCTCGACATGAAAATCTTCGTCCATTACAATTTGTTGTGTTAACGTTCCAACCATGTGTCCCAAATGGAAACAATATAGGATATTGCAATGGATCATAATATCCCTTTGTCTCTTGCACTTTCTTTAGATTTCCATCACGACGAATGACATTAATATTCCTTCCATATTCCATAGAATCTGAATCTCCTCCAACAATAATTGCCGCAACTTGTTCTGCAGTTGGAAGATTATATTGATGGTGATTACTTGGATGCTCTTTAAGTATGAAGCTACATTCACCGGTATTTGGAAGTTGTAACAGTTGTCTGAACCTAATTACAAAAGGATTAAACTGATGGAGCATTTTTTGTAATTTTTGAATTACATTTTGGTGGAGTTGTGGATTTTCTTGCATTCTATTATGTAACTCATTATCTGTGTTGTAGATGTATAGTTGTAAGAAACGCGGTCTGGCACCCTCATTTGGATAGAAACCTCATATTTTATGGTAAAAAGCACCTTGAGCACAAAATGTATATATACCACGACCATATGCAAGAATATTCTCATCAACGTGAACACCAATTGAAGTGGATGAGAGCACATGGTTGTAACTTCGAATATGTTGCCTAAAATGCTTTCCTTCTACTGAACCATCCAAAAATAATTGTTGCAATTCTATAGGAGCGTTAACTCGTGAAAATGATACCTTTCCACCAGTACAACACATATCACGTGATTCATGATGAAACAATTTCACATTGCAATATCTACAGGAAATTGGATTAGGCAACTGGAATTTTGCCATCATCGAATTATTTTTGGAATTTCGAGCAATATTGTGTCTTGCTCGAAAAGCGCGTCCTGATTCTACAGGGAGGAGTTTGATATTGATTACTAAATATTATCTAAAATCTAAAATACAAATAAATAATTAACGTAAGATTCCTAAATTAGAAGATTTAACATTGCATAATTTTCAGTTTTATGTCACTTGAGTATAAGCTACATTATTTGGCACAAAAATATTTATGAACATACCTTGAGGATGACATGATGCACCATCATTTATGGCTTCCATGTTAACATCTGATATTACTACATCCTCCAAAGCTTCATCAACATCCATATCGCCTGATACAAAAAAAAATTAACATATATATATATATATATATATATATATATATATATATATATATATATATATATATATATATGTGTGTGTGTGTGTGTGTGTGTGTGTGTGTGTGTGTGTGTGTGTGTGTGTGTGTGTGTGTGTGTGTGTGTGTGTGTGTGTGTGTGTGTGTGTGTGTGTGTGTGTGTGTGTGTGTGTGTGTGTGTGTGTGTGTGTGTGTGTGTGTGTGTGTGTGTGTGTGTGTGTGTGTGTGTGTGTGTGTTGAAATTACTGCTCGCATACGTAGAACAATATCCCGTATACCTGTAGCAGAGTGAGCATTGATGATACGTTGGTTAGGTGATGTGCAATTATGATCTGTGGGTTTAAATACATAAAATTAGAGATGACAAATAAACAATATTATACAATGTACGGTTATAATGTCTATATTGATCATCATCAACCAAGTGCAACATCATTAACATGTGTAATTCTACTTGGGCCGACTTCATTGTCATGAGTTCCTTGAAAGTGTGATATTGGAGATCTCATATTTGTAAAATTTTGAAATGGAACTCTCCTCCGACTATTCATAGTGCGAGATGTTTGAGCTTGTTTATCTTGCTCTTTTCGCCACCTATAATTCTCACGTCGTATCGATAAATACTTTTCTCTTTGCTCGATGTTCATATTTTGTCTCCTCTTCCTTTCATTTTCGGCCCTTCTTTCCCTTTGTTGTTGACTTGATATCTGACGGGTATTATTTTCCATTTTGTTAATGTAACTGCCAAACACATACGCAATTTATGAGCAACATAATTTCACTAATTATGTTGAAAAATATTGATAAATATAGATGGGATTTAAAATAAATATATCAATTTTTTGGAAAAAAGAAGTTTACACCAAAAAAGTATTATTTGTAAAACATATGTTACAAATATAAATCAAAACTAAAATATAAAAAAGACGAAGAAGAAATAGGCAATCAATAAAAAAAACATAAATTATATGTTGGAAAAATAGATGAAAAGATTGGATATTAACTAAACATTAAAATATAAAATGGGGTAAGAAATGAAATTAGTTTAATTTATGTTATAGATAAAAGATATATTAAAATAAAATGAGAAAAGATAGGATTATATTCCTTGTAGGTTCATAATAATATTTTTATATTACTCCAAATTATTTTATATTTTAGTTAACTCATAATATTATCATTGAAGCTTTTTTCATTGATCAAAAATAAATTTTTATCTTTTTATTAATTAGTACAATAATAATGTTTTAGCAATAGGTTATTTGAATGTATTAGTATTAAAGATAAAAATTGAAGGAATCATTTTAAAAAATTGCCAAATTTCTTGTAGTCTTAATTGTGTTGTCTAATACTACAGTTGTAAAAATAATAATCTCTATCCTATTTGGTTAACCTCTAAATATACTTAACCTCTACCCTATTTGGTTAATCTCTAAATATACTTAAACTCTATCCTATTTGGTTTACCTCTAAATATATTTGACACAGAAGCCTTAATTGTATGGTGTGTGTATATATATATATATATATATATATATATATATATATATATATATATATATATATATATATATATATATATATATATATATATATATATATATATATATATATATATATATATATATATATATATATATATATATATATATATATATATATATATATATATATATATATATATATATATATATATATATATATATATATATATATATATATATATATATATATATATATATATATATATATATATATATATATATATATATATATATATATATATATATATATATATATATATATATATATATATATATATATATATATATATATATATATATATATATATATATATATATATATATATATATATATAGATGATACATGAAAATTTTGAGTATGCATGTATCTATTATCACTAAATACAACCTATTACAACCATATAATATTCTAGTTCTCAACAATTCAAATTAAAGATAATAAACAATTTTTATAATGGCTTGATCGATAGAATAAATTTTTACTTATTATAATAAGACTATCTTAATAAATAATCTTTTGTGTTTCCCAATATAATAAACAAAGACTGAATTACATATAATAATTCTTCATAGCGTTTTCTTACAAATTCTGCACATATAATTTTGAATTGGAGTTAAATACCTTATATTCTTTACTAAGGCATGAATCTGTTGGTGCAAAGGTAGAATAAGTGATGAAAGGTAGAAATATTCTATTAAGAATGATGGCAGAAAAACATGATTAAAAGTTACAATGATTGTCACCCTATTTATAAGCTAAAACTAGGGTTACTAGAATAAGATAAAATACTAAAATACCCTCTAACAAACTTAGGGGCTAAGGAAAATAGTACAACTAAATAAATATGAATTACTATTAATATTCTAATACTATCCCTTAATTCATATTCCATCAAAACTTGTAACACCAATTCCATCCCTTAGTCTAAGAAATTGATCAGTCTTGATAGCTTTCGTCAGAACATCTGCCAACTGCTTCTGAGTGCTGCAGTGTACAACTTCTAACACTCCACTCTGAACTTGATGTCTCAGAAAATGATACTTGGTCTCAATATGCTTGCTTCTCCCATGCAACACTGGGTTTCTGGCAAGATTGATTGCAGACTTGTTGTCGATCATCAACTTCAGAGGTTTGTCTACTTTAATCTTCAGATCCTGCAACAGATTCAGAATCCACACAGCTTGGCATGCAGTAACAACACCTGCAATGTATTTAGCTTCACAGGTTTACAACGCCACAACAGGTTGCTTCTTGGAACACCAAGAAATGGAACCTCCCAGAAATTTGAACAAGTACCCAGATGTACTTCTTCTGTCAACTCTGTCTCCACACCAATCAGAGTTTGAATAACTCAGAAGTTCTGACTCATTATTTCCTCCAGAGGGAAATAACACTCCATACTTCAGAGTTCCTTTGATATACCTCAGAATCCTGACAGCAGCTTGGTAATGGGACCACTTAGGTTTACTCATGAACCTACTAACCATCCCAACTGAGTAGCAAATATCAGGTCTGGTATTGCACAGATACCTCAGAGAACCAACCAACTGTTTGAAGGTTGTAGCGTCCACATCCTTTCCTTCAAAGTCTGAATCCAGTTTCTGATTTGTATCAGAAGGTGTGACAGCCATCTTACAATTCTTCAGATCAAATCTCTTCAGAAGTTCTAATTCATACTTGAGCTGATGCAAAATGATACCTTTCTCAGAATATCTGAACTCCATCCCTAGAAAGTATGTCATTTTGCCTAGATCAGTCATTTCAAATTCATTCATCAGAACTTTCTTGAACTTGGCTATCTCTTGTTCAGAACTTCCAGTCAATAGTATATCATCAACATATAAACATACCAGAGTCATATTTCCTTCAGAAGTATGCTGAACATAGACACCGTACTCCATCTCACATTTCTGAAAGCCTTGCTTCTTGAAGAATGAATCAATCTTCTGATTCCAAGCTCTGGGCGCTTGTTTCAATCCATATAGAGATTTGTATAATCTGTACACCATCCCTTCCTGATTCTTTTTCACAAATCCAGGAGGTTGTGACACGTAAACTTCTTCTTCTAATGGACCGTTCAGAAATGCAGATTTTACGTCTAAATGCATCAGAGGCCAATTCCTGTTAGCAGCTATTGCAATCACCATTCTGATTGTTTCATGTCTTGCTACAGGTGCAAACACTTCAGAGTAATCCAGCCCAGGTTTTTGTAGAAATCCTCTGGCTACCAACCTTGCTTTATGTTTGCCAATTGAGCCATCTGGCTTTAACTTCTGCTTGAAAACCCATCTGACGCTGATGGCTTTCTTGTCTTTTGGAAGTTCTGTCAGCTTCCAAGTCTTGTTTCTCTCTATAGCATCAAGTTCTTCTTTCATGGCCTTCATCCAGAGCTTCTTCTTAAGAGCCTCCTCTGTACTTATAGGTTCAGAGTCTACCATCATGGCACACTGAATAACTTCTCCTTCAGAGTCTACTTCAGTGTCTTGCAGCATGTCAAATTCTGCAAATCTTCTGGGAACGCTTCTGATTCTTTGTGGTCTTTGAACTTGTTCAGAGTCTTGAGCTTCAGAGTTTCCAGCTTCAGATGGTTGACTTCCTCTAGAGCTTTGACCATCTTCAAGATCTGGCATATTTTCAGAGTCTTGGCCATCTTCAGAGTCTGAATTTCCACCAGAATCTGAATTACCATCAGAGTCTGGATCATCAGAGTCACCTTCATCTTCTGAGTCTTCTCCAGAGTCAGAATCACTATCAGAGTTTACTTCAACTTCAGAAATTCTTAACTCTGACCTTTCTTCAGAAGTTCTAACATCAGAATCAGATTGAGACTTATCCCAATTCCAAACTTCTGATTCCTTCACAATCACATCTCTGCTGAATTCAATTTTATTGGTTTCTGGACAATAGAGCTTGTATGCACCTGTACTGTGGTACCCTATCAGAATCATCACTTTGCTTCTATCATCCAGCTTCTGTCTTCTGGCTTCTGGAACATGTTTATAGCAAACAGAACCAAACACCTTCAGATGACTAACAATTTGCTTGTCTCCAGTCCACTTCTGCATAGGAACTATTTCCTTCAACTTCTTCGTAGGACATCTGTTGAGTACATACGTTGCAGTGGCAACAGCTTCTCCCTAGAGCTTCTGAGGAAGCTTCTTCTCCTTTAGCATGCTTCTCACCATATCAAGCAAAGTGTGGTTTCTTCTTTCAGCAAGACCATTGTGTTGAGGGGTATAAGGAGCAGTAACCTCATGCTCAATTCCATTCTCCTCACAGAACTTCTGGAACTCTTTGGAGTTATACTCACCTCCACCGTCAGTTCTAAGAATCTTCAACTTCTGACCACTCTGATTCTCAGCCTTCATTCTGAATTTCTTGAATTCATCAAACACCTCGTGTTTGAACTTAATAAGGGATACCCATGTCATTCTTGTGAATTCATCAACAAATAACACAAAGTATTTATTCCCTCCAATTGATGCTACTGGAAATGGACCACACACATCAGAATGTACAACTCCCAAGGCATGTTTTGCTCTTGGAGCAACTTCTGACGCAAATGGCAAACGTGGTTGTTTTCCTTCCATGCAAACTTTGCATGACTTCTCAGGCTTCTTAATTGCAGGAATTCCATGTACCAGCTTCTTTGAATTCAGATGTTTTAGGCTTCTGAAATTCAAATGACCAAATCTTCTGTGCCACAGCTCACTCTCCTTCTCAGCACATGTTGCACTAAGACATTCTGAGTCTGCAGTTCTGACATTCACCTTGAATGTTCTATTCCTTCCTTGTTCTGACTCCATAATCAACTTCTGATTGCAGTCATACAACTTCAGAAGATTGTCCTTCATGGTAACTGAAAAACCTTTCTCAATTAATTGTCCCACACTCATCAGATTACTTCTGATGCCAGGTACATACCACACGTTCTGAATCAATGCTGTTTTCCCATTGTTCAGAGTCACTCTGACATTTCCCATACCTTCTGCATTAAGATATTTGTCATCAGCACATCTGATCTTTGTCCTCTTTTCAGAGTCAAAGTCAACCAGCCATTTCTTGTTTCCAGTAAGATGATTTGAACAGCCAGTGTCCATATACCACCAGTCTGTCAGATCATCAGATTCAGAGGCCATCAATAGCACAGATTCGTCATCAGAACTTTTGGCTATATTTGCTTCTTCTGATTTCTTCTCCTTGTTTGACCAACAATCTCTAGCAAAGTGACCAAACTTCTTACAACAATAACATTGGATCTTCTTCTTGTCATACTTCTCTTTTCCCTTCTGAGCATTCTTTTGTCTATCAGAGGTTGAGCTTTCTGACTTCTGACCACCATCAGATCTTCTCTTGGCTTCTGTCTGCTTCTGATACCTCCTATCAGAAGTTGCTTTCAGAGCCTACTGCTCTACTTCCCTTTCAGAAGTTCTCTCAGTCAAACGCAACTCTTGCGCTTCTAAACTGCTCTGCAGCTCTTCAATTCTCATGGTACTCAAATCTTTGGAATGTTCTATTGCTACCACAATGTAATCAAATTGAGAGGTAAGGGATCTCAATACCTTCTCCATGATTGTTTCTTCAGAAAGAGTTTCTCCACACGCCTTCATCTCATTAGTGATCAGAATCACTCTGGAGATGTATTCAGAAACTTTCTCATTATTCTTCATGTTGAGATTCTCATACTGTTTTCTCAAGGACTGAAGCTTCACCTTCTTCACTGATGCGTCACCACCATAACATCTAACCAGTGTGTCCCACGCAGCCTTTGCTGTCGTTGAATCTGCAATCTTCTCAAACACATTTACATCAACACATTGATGAATAAAGAATAATGCTTTCTGATCCTTCTTCCTTACTTCCTTCTGCGCGTTTTTCTGTTCATCTGTTGCATCTGCTGCTACCGGAACATAACCATCAGTGACAAGATCTAAAACATCTTGAGCACCAAACAGTACACGCATTTGGATCATCCAACGATTCCAGTTTTTACCATCAAATACTGGAAGCTTGGTGTTCATGTTGCCGTTTCCGTTCATCTTCACCTTGCACAATACACTCAGATTTCTCACACAGTGTTTCCCAACCCACAGAATAAAATTCTGATAAGATTTTGTTCAAGATTCAACACGAATCTAAGAATCAAAATCAAACACACAAGACCTCACGTTCACTCGTGTTTCCCGTGTTTCCCAATGAATCTGAACCGGAGCTCTAGATACCAATTGTTGGTGCAAAGGTAGAATAAGTGATGAAAGGTAGAAATATTCTATTAAGAATGACGGCAGAAAAACATGATTAAAAGTTACAATGATTGTCATCCTATTTATAAGCTAAAACTAGGGTTACTAGAATAAGATAAAATATTAAAATACCCTCTAACAAACTTAGGGGCTAAGGAAAATAGTACAACTAAATAAATATGAATTACTATTAATATTCTAATAGAATCAACTTGTCAAATACATGTGTTTGCTACTGTCATCACCTATGATAAAAATTTGACGGGGAATAAAATTCAACTAACTATAACTCTTCACTACTACTTACATTTATTTATTTTATTTATTTTTTTTAAAATTTTAAATTAAATAAATAATAATATAAACATTTCAAAAAAAATTAATTTTTTCCTAACACTTGGATAAGAATATTATTTGTTGATACCTTTAAGAGAGAATGTTATTTAGAAATTAACATACTAAAAAAAAATTAACAAATATAAACGATAAATAATATTCTCTCTTATTCAGTTGAAAACAAAAAACATCAACAAGTACAATCCTTGGATAAAATTGTTACAGTTATTTAGCGTATATACTAGCTCTCAATTGTTATTGTTTTTTTAGTATGTTACAGTTATTTCTAAATACTCTTAAGTATGTTACAGTTATTTAGAAATAACATTCTCTCTTAAAATTGTTACAATTATTTCTTACTCTAAAATTGTTACATTTACAGATGAATTTATTTAGTATATTACAGTTATTTCTAAATACTCTCTTAAACGAATTTTTTCAAAGCTACAGTTATTTAGCGTATATGCTAGCTCTTAATTTCTAAATAACAATTTTTTTTCTAACACTTGGATAAATAATATACAACTAACTTTTTACTCAATTGAAGATAAAAAAAAATTTGTTGATGAACAGTTCACATAATTTAAAAACCAATGGCTAGCAGTTACAAAAGAATCATAACCAGCAAATACATCAAACATTCTAAAAAAACTAACTGCAATAGAAAATGAAAAAAAAATTGATAACCGAAGCCACTTAAATTATAACTCCTGCATCTCATTGATATAAATATAAATGAACTTTTCTCTAGCAATTATAAGAGGTTGGTGTATAAATAACTTATAAGAGGTTATATAGCGTATTTGGGTTTACATAACTTAAGGCGTGATAACCAAACTAATTATAAAACAAAAGAAAAAAACTCTATTTCTCTTAATTCATAAACACACTCTCTTAATTTTCATATTAACTTTTCTTCATCATTTCTATTGGATTTTCTTTTTCTTTTTTTTTTTAATGTTTATGTTGGAATATTTACCCTTCCAATTCACAATACTCTAACAAAATAAATAAAGAAATATCAACCTAAACATGTTTAATAAATTCATTCAATTATATTTAAAAAAAATACCTGACAAAAAATGAATTATCTTGATAATGAAGTAATGCATCACTCCTTTCACTGCAATAATAGAGTTACTTAAGCCTTCGCAATGTAAGAGAGAAAGAGAAATAATTAATTTGAAAGTAACTTGGCAAAGTGAATATGAAATATTTGTGAGTGGCTCGGAGAGATTGGTTTTGCAAGCGAAAGTAGGTAGTATGAACGTAAATAAGATATGCAGTGATAGAAATGTTAATTAATATTTAAGTGAAATGAAAAAATAACTAATTTTCAATTTTCAAAATCAGAAACTCTAACATTTTGAATCTGCATTTTGTAAGATGAAAATATAAATCAATTGTGATTTAAAATCATATTGAAAAAGATAAAGAGTGATTGAAAAAACTTTCGAAAAGATGCAGATTGATTGAAAAATTGAGAGTATAAAAGTAGTTCTTTAATAGTTAATTTAATACTTGTAATTTATACCATGAAAGATAAAGCAATTTTTTCGTTTAAATTAAATATCTAACGTGGGAGAGGAGTTATGCTATGAAATGGCTTGTAATTTTTTGGGTGGTTACATATAGAAAATTTAGGAAAAAAGTGAGTTTTATAAGGATATGGTTGGAAAGGAAATAAGCCATACCAAAATCACATATCCTCTTTATATATAGGTATAGATAATATTTACTATAATTAAAATTAATTTAATTATTTCATTAAACAAAATTTGTATAACTATATCCACTAGATGAGTTATAATCATACGAATTAAGAATATTTATATTTTATTCAAAATAGAAAATTTTATATAATTGTATCCACAATAGGTGAGATTATAATTATATAAGTTAATACTAATTACTTAATTTTTCAGACTAAAACTCATAAAATAATAAGATTTCTAATATACTACTAAAACTAGATTTTTGTTTATTTATTGAGTATATAACAAAAAATTAACTTATGATAATAAATAAAGAGTTTTTAATTCAGAATATTCTGAAAAATTAATATTTTTTTATAAATGCACATTTTTTATTTATTCAAAGGAGTAGATAATATTAAAAACAAATTTATCCTTAAATGTGGTTATATAATGAGTCACGAGAGATTCAAGAATAAATTATTACTAACTTCAAAAGTGTGACATTCATCCTTGTAAGTAGAGTCATTGGTATTTATTAAATTTCAAAATATTGTAATATTATCTCAAAATCGATTATAATTAGAAAGTAAATTGTTATATCAAAATATAAGACTCTAAACATAATTCAATAATATAAAATCAAAATCATTCAAAACATTTTTGCACAAACAGACAGTTAAAACATTGCAAACTGAAACCAAAGATATAGACTACAATTTAGGCATCAAATAATCAAAACTAGGGGTGTTAATGGACGGTTAATGTCCATAACCAATCCATAACCATAAATAATTCATATGTTATAACCGGTTATTAAAACCAATTCTCATAACCAATTTTTATCTTTTAAAATGGTTATAAATCGGTTATATCCATAACTAATTTTATAATTAGTTTTGATTTAATTTTATTTTAAAATTGATATTTTCAAAATCATAATATTTTTTTAAAAAAATATTGATGTTAAAAAAAACAATAGTAATTTTAAAATTTAAAAAAATTCATGTTTTAAAATTTTTTGGAAAAAAAATTTATTTACTGAAAAAAAATTAAAACAATATTTTTTTTCAAAAAAAATTAACTTTATTTTCAAAAGAAAATATTTTTTTTTCAAAATAATTTTTTCTTTTAAAAATATTTCAATTTTTTTTAATTAAAAAAATTGGCTAATTTGATTTTTATTTTGGATATGGATGTCCAAATTATTGATTTGGTTAAAACCATATTAAAAATATATCCAAAATGTGGATTTGGTTAAAACCATATTAATAATTAACCGGTTTTTAATAACCGGATATGGATATGAATTATTTAAATAACCGGTTTATTTGAGCACCCCTAATCAAAACTAAAAAAAGTTTCATTTGAATTCTTGACTAAAATATCAAGAGTCGTCATTTGAAAAAATGATAAGCATCATCTAATCAGACTATTTTGAACTAAATCTTATTTCATGAGTACAAAAAAAAAAGTCAAAGCATTAATCACCTTTCTGAAATTTACACGTCAATAAATTTCTAAAATCATTAGACCAAATTATTTAAATATTAGATCTAAAATTTCTCCAATTTAAAAAAAAATCACCATTTACATTCAATATGAATCATATAAAATTAGTGTATCAGGTTTAATTATTTAACTTGTCTAACTCAAAACAAATATAAACCATACACCAATTCAAATTATATAATTCAAGCAATAGTTATATTAAAGAATAATCGACAATGATAAGAACGGTGTATCTTATAGGATTTCTGAGACGGTTGTCAGAAGAGTAAGTATGAGAGAATTACTTCCCTCATTGTTGTTTAAGATTTTCAAAGTATGTTAATTGTCTAATGGAGAGACACTTAGGGTCTGTTTGGTTCAAATGAGGGGGAGGGGAGGGGAGGGAGGGGAGGTGAAGGAATTTTTTAATCAAATAAGTGTTTGGTTCAAAAGAGAGGAGGGGAGGGGAGTGATTTTAATTAAAAATGTGTTTGGTTCAGAAGTGGAGGGGAGGGGTTTTATTAATAATTTACATTTTTATCCTTATGATCTTATATAAGTCATATGTTATTAAAATGTGAAAAATTTGTGCGTATTTATGTTGGTAATAAAATTTCTAATATTGATTGATTAAAAAAGTATTTATTTGTCACATAAAGTTAAAAAATTGAGTACAATCGATTCGACTTATAACTTTCCAACATAAATTAAACTATATATGCCAATAATATCGTTTAAATTGTGATGAATAATATAACAAATCAAATATATAAAATAACTTATTACTAAATATTAATGGTTCAAAGTATTTAATAAAATGAATAAACAAAAATAAATCAAATGATATGGTTTACAATTTGATATAAAAGAAAATATGATATAGTACGTAACAAAATTAAAAGAAAAAAATGAATATAACGAAACATAATTTTTTTAATAAAAAAAGACAATATTATGATTTATATTAATTATAAAAACTATAACATAATTTGAAGGTGGAGAACAATTATAATAAGTTGATGAAAACAATCGAGAAAAAACAGTAACACAAAAGATAACAAATAGTTTTGAAATACTGAAATTGAATTGATACCACTAAAAATACACTTTACCTGTGGATTAGGTTCCGCAGCACCACCTGCGATTTCACCTGCGCCTTTATATTGTGAAACTAGTTACTACTAAAAGTACGATAGCAGAAAATTTTACAGGAATTCCTGAGATTTTAGCTGCGACTTTAGATTTTAAAATAAAATTTAAATTTCCTGCGGATTTAACTGCGAAATTTTTGCAGCAATTAGTTATCCATTGTGACCACAAAACTCTCTGGAAACATCGAAGGTATTGCTGCGAGGTTTCCTGCGGAATTTTCTGTAAACCTCTCTGCTACTTTTGCTGGGAATTGTTTAGTTTATTTTTAATTTTTATTATATTTCTACGATTAATAAATAAAATCATATTGATTCCAAGAATATGTTGTTGAGACATTTTTTAATTTTATATTAAAGTTTTGTTTTTTTAAGAAAATTTTATAATATTAATTGATTTTTTTTATTTATTTCTTAAAGAAGATTCATTAATAGTTTTTTATTGTTGTAAAAATTAGAAAAATTAGAAATATAAGTTTACGATACAATTG
This sequence comes from Lathyrus sativus, assembly GCA_963859935.3. Classification (NCBI taxonomy): domain Eukaryota; kingdom Viridiplantae; phylum Streptophyta; class Magnoliopsida; order Fabales; family Fabaceae; genus Lathyrus; species Lathyrus sativus. The sequence goes on from OZ012738.1 coordinate 84,934,266, forward strand.
ACGTGTCAACCTTCAACTTATAATTTTTTTTAAAATTTAAAATTTAAAAAGACAATAAAATAACCCTTTTATTCAATTGATAACATATATTTTTATATTATTTTATATTATATATAATCCTTTTATTCAATTGATAACACATATTCAATTTATTAATTTGCAATTCAATTTTACAATTTAAAAGATGATAAAATAAAATAAAAATACTGATTTACCATCTTAAAATTTTGTAGTAATTCCTATAAGAAAATACTTAGATTATGACACTTAAGTTACGACAGTTAGATTCCAATTGTCCCAATGTGTGTTTTGAGGTCGTTCATGTGATAGTTTCTAGTAATCGTCGCAAGTTTTTATTTAAAAACCACATGTGTCAAACGAAATTTTAAAAATATACTATATTTTTCTTAGTACTAATTTAAAAATGTTGATTAAAAAAATATCTTATTAAAAAAAACAATGCCACTTTATATTATCACAAAACTAAAAACAAATGTAATAAAAAAACCCAACCTCTCACTGATTCATTCTTCTCGAAACTTCAAAAAAATCCAATTGTTCCAAAAATCATACAAATCAACTTGTTCCAAAAATCATACAAATCAACTTGTTCCAAACATCCAATACCTAATCCTCTGTTTCAATTTCAAAAGCTGAAGCTCTTTTTGAATCATCAACCACAAATTTGTAAACCCTAAACTGAAACCAAAGCAAGATGCCAGTTTATCATGTAAAAGAAAAAACTATTAATCTCATATGAAACGAATATGAGATTCACCACTTCTCAACTTTCTGCCAAATGAAAATTCATGTTTACAACGGTAATGGTTGTCCTCTCATTGTTAATTTGGTATGTTTATCTTGTCCACACTTCACAGATTCTTCTTTTTTGTTGTATTTCTTACTAATAGAATTGAAGCCTTTTACTTTGATGCACTATAAATGTTTGAAGAAATGTCTCATAGTGTTTTTAATATGTTTTCTGAAATTCCTTTATCACACTCTAAATGTTTGATGAAATGTCTCATAGTGTTATAGGATCCGGCACAAAAATTAGCAACAACACTAAGATATTAAATTCCATTGTTGGAGGAGGATGTAAAATTGGATCAAATGTACACGTAGAGGGGTGTTATATATGGGACAATGTCACCATAGAAGATGGCTGTGAACTTAGGCATGCTATTGTATGTGATGGGGTGATTATGAAATCAGGATCTGTTTTGGAACCTGGTGTAGTATTGTCTTTTAAGGTTTATGTCCTGCTGTCTATACCATTTTAGTATCCATACTTCCGTCCTTAATGTTTCTCATACGAGCACACTTCACCACACCAATCAAGTTATCACTAAATCTAAAATCCCTTAAACTACATGCTTTACTTGATGCTTGAGAATAATTGAAGCCCTTAATTTTATGGTTTAGTATTTTAATATTATTATAATGGAGTAACTATTATTAGCTGCTATAATGTTATTTCTTATGATGTACATATATTATTCAAGAGGTAATTTATTTATTTTATATCATATTTTCTTAAGCTTTTTTTCATTCCCTTTTGTCTTTTATTACTATTGTTTGTTGAAATTAAAGATTCCAATTCCGTCATCTCAATACCCTTTTCCACCTTAATACATAAATGAAAACATCAGAAGAAAAAAAAGAGACAATCTTTTCTAGGCCCTGCCATTTTGATAACACCAGTGATATTCTCGCACATGCCACAACAAAGATGCATGTGAGTTTCTACTGGTTCTACTGGTTCAGCTATGCCTTCACAAGAGTCTTTACCAACTTCAAATGTTTCAACTCCACTTATGTCTTCATTAATGGTAGCTGCTTCATCTCCCAACAGTGAAAACTTGTGGCAGAATAAAATCAATCTTACTCCACCTTCCTTGCAGCTTCCTAATAGGCAGCTGAAAAGTGCTTTGAGTGCAAGAGATTTGTATCAAGAAACGGACCTGTTACATGGTGTTTCAATGCAACCATCAATTCCTACTCAATTGCAATCAGTGAATAAGCTTCGGTTGAACTAAAACAGGAAGCATGTTCAAGCAAGTTATCCTATCAATAACTTTGTTTCCTCTCCTGTAAGAAAATCATGAGCTTGTGAATACGATTCATCTGCTGCTATGGCTGCAGCAGTGATGAATTCAAGATCTTCAGCCTTTGCGACACGAAGCCAAAGTTTTATGGATCGCGGTGTGGCACGAACTATATCAGTGCTTCTGAATCCAACAGAAGGATGAACTATGGATTTTCTGACTGGATGTCTCATGATGGGGATGATCTGAACAAGTTCGAAAAATCCGCTTCTTTTGGATTTAGAAATACTATGGCAGGTGTGTCACAACCAGAGTATGTTGAACCGGATGTCTCTTGGGTTCATTCTTTGGTTTTTTCTGAGAGTTCTGAGATATTTGGTGCTAAGAAGCAGAATTATGATCTCTATAAACATTTGCCATCACCGTGGGCAGAGCAGATTGTAGCATAAAGTGCCTCTTGAGTTTTCTTACTAATTGTCATTATTATCTATTTATTTAATTGTTAATTGAAATTTTGTTAGCATTCAAATTACATAAGAGTATAGTTGGATATAGAAAGAGAGATGTTGCTAGGAAAAAATTCCATGCTTGTCCAGGGAATTGTACAGCAGGGATATTTTCTTCTTGTTCAAGGGAAGAGTTTATCACATAATGATACCTTAGATTAATTAGTTTGTTAGATTATCCTGTTATTAGCTGTCACCTTCAACATAGTAATTAATTTTCTATTTTTGCCTCTCCTTGGTTTTAGAATAGTTGCTAAGCCTCTCTATAAATGGTTTCCTTCTTCTCTGTTGATGCTATTTTAAGTGGCATGCCTTGGATCAGTAGTTGTAAGCGTCTTTGGTATAAGGGGTTGAGTGAGAGAATGTGAAGGCATCTTGGATTATACTTAAGTTATGGATAGGAGTCATCGTAAGAAACGGTTTGCCGGCACTGGCTCCGTAGTATGTTTCAGTTATCCATTGCTAACCCAAGGTGGCAAGTGATTCACAAACTAAGATTGGCTAACTTTGTAGCAGAAATTGGAGGAAGTGTTTTTCTTATTATTGTTAAGCATAGATGTATATAGGTTACAATATATTGTATATAGGTTACAATATATTGTAATTCAAGTGTGATTGAAGCTGGTATGTTTAGCTACTGCAAGTTAATAGAAATAAAAGTAAATGTAAGTGTGATTGATATGGTCTTTTTCGAGTTATCTGTATGTGATACAAAGATGTTTTTAGTTGTGAATGGTTCTTTCAATCTTTGGTTAACCAAATGTGTGTAGTGCTAGTGCAAGAATTGATTGTTTTGTGATTTTGTTTCTAGTTGAGGTGGGAAGTGGAGCAGATGGTTTCATGATCAAAATGAGAGATGGAAGACACTTGAGATGTGTTCATAACAATCCTCAGGGAAGTCATCTTCCGGATTATTCACCACACCCCACTATTGTTTTGAAGATGGAAGAAGAGACCAGTCTACTTCTTCCTATAATTTTTTGTATGTCTTTCTCACACCCTATAATCATATAAGTTTGTTTCTTGAATTTTACAGTTTTAAAGTTCTGCAATGTTTTTATTTGCAGTGGAGATGCCAAGCGTCTTACTAATGGTAGCAGTTCGCAACGTTCTAATTGTATGCCTTCTTTATTAGTTGAATTGAATTTCACTATTTTACTGTCACATGTATCTCAAGACTTGCAACTTATTTTACCTGTTCTTCCAAGATGTGTCATAAATCAATTATTCAATCCAGAAATATTCTGGTTGTATATAATATAGCCACATGAATTCTAACTATTTGGTTGCTGTATCGGCTAGGCCTACTTTATACCAAGCAGTGATGGAGATGATTGATAAAATGGGTTACCAGGTATGATTCTGTTTCTTTTCACACTCTTACTTCTAAATCCTGATTATATTGTAATTTTTCCATCAGATTCCATGATAACAAATTTAAGTTCTGATACATTTCGATCAAACTACATATCTATCTGTCAGTTGTAGCACTGTTCCAGTTATTGCCAATGGGCCTACAACTATATCATCTGGAACTACTAATGTGAATTCATCCCCTTCATCTACTGAAAATGTAGATAGAATTAGTCCATCGGATAGTGGTAATATTACTGTCAGTAAGGATTTTCCTTCTGGCAGTTCAAACAAAGGTGCAAAAGTTGTTATTGGAAGTGAGTCAGTGCCTTCCATCAGTGACGGCTTAGGGACTAGACTGGCATCATCGTCAACTGTCTGTTTCTCTTCTTCAGACCCAGTACTGGTTCCATCGAATGATTCACGTTTTCCTAGTGTTGTTGGTGCAATTAAGCGGGAAGTGGGAGGCCAACATCCTCCTGCGGAATTAAATATGGCCAACACTTCTGAGAACAAATCTTCTGGTTAGGACATTTATGATCACGAGTTGGTTTCCATCTTGATTTATAATGTTTTTCTTTACCACAGCTGGTACTATTAAGGAATGGAAACCAAAGCCAACACATGCAATTAACCAGGCTTCCAGACCAGCTACCGTATCTGATTCTTTCGTTGTTTCAGCTGAAGCTACCATACAGTTGCCGCCTGTGTCTAAGGTCCTTGATTCTGAGGAAGCTGCTTCTGAACTGCAGAAGAAGCTTGAGAATTTACGCGTTCCACCGTGTCAACATGTCATTCTTCCAAACCATATGTCAATTATTTGTGCGGAGGAAGCGAAGGAAAGACTGGCGTAAGATTTCTCACATACCCACCACACTTTTCAATTGATCATGTTCACATAAGTAGTGTCCCGGTGAGTCACTAAAATATTTCTTTCTGAAAATGTTGTATATGTACATAGCCTTTATGTCTTGCCACTTTGTTTGTTCTTCAGTGTTTCATTACATTTATATTGACCATCATGTTTTTGGTCTTCAAAGCAGAAGAATTTGATCCGATTCTTTAGAAATTTGGGTCTTGACAGTTAAACTGCCGCACCTTAGCCAGCAACTAGTCCAATCCAATCCCAATTTATTTTTTAATAGCTTTGTTTATACATTGCAATATCAGCTTCTGCGTGGTTTATCAAGATATACTTCCCCTGCACTCTGCGTTTACTCTCACTCTAACTTGCATCGTACATCTTGATCTGATATTTAGGTAATGTTAATAACACTGAAGGAATTAATAAAAGACAGTCCATTCCAAGCTGAGTCAAAAGATGATCAACCCAACGCTGAGTTGAGGGACAACCGGTCGTTGATTGACAATAAAATAATTTAAAAAATGAGAAGGTGAGGGCTTCTTATTTTGTTTGGATTTTCAACGTCATTGTTGTCTCCTCACTTCAGACTTGATGAAAAAGAATGATAAAGTTTCCTGCATTTTTTGTGTACTTCGGTTCTATGCTTGGGGTTCAGTAGTGAGAAATTATGCTATTCTTTTTATGCAGACAGGGTGCTAAGGGTAATGAAATAATTGAAGCTCTCATTGCCAATAGCGCAACATTTGATAAGAAAACATCACTTCAACAAAACTCGAAACAAGATGTTGGTAGCGTGGAAAGCCAAACAATTGTAAGACACACTTCCTTGATATTCTAATCAGTTCTATCTTACTGTTTGAACAATTTATCATATATTTCAATGTTGCAGGATCCAGTGAGTACATTAGTTTGCATGGAGGAAATCTCTCCATTAGAAAATGGAGTTTCTGAGCTTGGTACTGAGAATATCACATTACCTATTCTAAAAGCTTACAAAGCTACAAAGGCTGGAGAAAAGGTGTCTCAAGAAATCCAGGACTCGTGGAAGGAAAATGGTTTTTCTAGATATTTCAACTTAAAAGTCAAGTGTTTGACACACAATTCAATGATCATAAAGTTGATGTAGCTTTAGATTCATAAGCTAGTACTGGATCGAACTTAAAACTCGTATAGCTTCATAATTCGACATAGTCGAATTAACATGATATAATCGAAGTCCATTAATGCTTAATTCAACATGCAGTTTGATGATGGAGTAGATATGTATGTCATGTAGTTATCGTCATACATATGACACAATAGGCTCTTCAGAGAGTGATTGATTGTTATTTTTATTGTAAATTTTGATTATATTTCAAAAAATTTAAGTAAATTTAATTTTTATTTTTAAGTAACAAATATGAGAAAATACTTTTAAAGAAAATTATTATTATTGTTACTTTGATATTTAACAATAACTATAATATTTTAAATATGAATTAAACACAATTAATAATAAAAAATAAAAACCTGAGAGAAATAATTTGTGAATTTACCTGCGAATTTACAATTTGCTGCGACGTTTCCTGTGAAACTTACATTTATCTGCGGCGTTTTTCTGCGAATTTATCTATTTTATGTACAACATTTTCCTGCGACTTTACCTGCTAAATTAATTACCCACGAAGGTTTTAGTTGGGAGCAGAAAATAGCAGAAAGAATCGCAAGTAATACGTTTTCTGCGAAAATTTTGTCAAAATCCGCAGGTAAATCCGCAGGAAAGCAGAGATTTTAGAAGTGTGTTTTGGAGGGATTTTGCTCCCCTCCCCCTCCTAAAATTTGAACCAAACATATTTAATTAAAAATTTTCCCTCCCCTCTATCTACCCCGAACCAAACACATCCTTAAATAGTTAAACGGCAGATGACAGAGACTTTTTATTGGACTTAACTGAATGGTCCAACTCATCGCGATCTATTGAGACACAAAACTCAATCAAACAATTCATCTATTTAGTATTTAATAATAATAGACTATAATATAATTAATTAATATTTATTAATTAATATTTAAATATGTCAATTTGTATTTGATTAATTAAATAATTAACCTAACATCTTTTTCCAATTAGAATTCATATTTGGTTGAAAGAAAAAATACAGTAAATACAATCTATTTTAGAAAATGAAAATAATAAGGATATGAGATCCCAACTTTAATTACTTTTTTGGTTTATAATATAATAAATATTTTTGGTCAAAACAAAAGGTAAAATATTTATATTTGAATTCAAATACAATTAAAAGAATCCAACAAAATATAGTTATATAATGAAAATTATAGTATTATTGACCAAATTTGTTGATGATAATAAAGCAGCAGGATATCTTGCCTTTTATTGTTGATGATTGAATAATTTTATCTTCTATTCTCAATAAAAAGGCCTTAAATAAGATATTCTCATTTATATTCTTAACAAATTCACATCTTCAAGTCTATCTACATTGTCATTTTCTCTACAGTTTCAGAAATATTAATAGGTATCATAGAACATAAAATTGTAACAAATTTCTCCCTTAATCTCTTTATAACAAGAACAAATGAGTTCAAGTTCTTTCACTATCCTTATTTTCTTTTTTCTTTCTTTTGTTATTTCTTTTGCTCATGCTCTAAACACCGGTTTTAGCGTTGAACTTATCCACCGTGATTCTTTAAAATCACCACTCCACCAACCTACACAAAACAAATACCAACATGTTGTCAATTCCGTGCGACGTTCTATCAATCGTGTCGATCATTTTTATAAATATCCCCGGACTGATACACCTAAATCAACGGTAATTCACGATAATGGTGAGTATTTAATGGCTTACTCTATTGGTACCCCGCCTTTTAGTGTATACGGTATTGTTGATACAGGGAGTGACATTGTTTGGCTTCAATGTAAGCCTTGCGAAGATTGTTACAACCAAACCACTCCTATATTTAATCCTTCAAAATCATCGAGTTATAAAAACATTCCATGCCCTTCTAAATTATGTCAATCAGTGAGAGATACATCTTGTAATGAACAAAACTTTTGCGAATATGCTATTAAATATGGTGATAAATCTCATTCACGCGGAGATCTTAGTCTTGAGACTCTTACATTAGATTCTAACACTGGTAATTCTATCTCTTTTCCTACATCAGTTATAGGATGCGGGCATAGTAATACTGGGACATTTCACGGGGCAGGCTCGGGAATAGTTGGTCTTGGAATTGGACCAGTGTCTCTTACAACAAAATTGGGATCAACAATTGGAGGAAAATTCTCTTATTGTTTGGTTCCTCATGCTCTCAAGTCAAACACGACGAGTATACTCAATTTTGGAGATGCTGCTGTGGTTTCTGGTGATGGCGTTGTGTCAACTCCTTTAGTGAAACTTAACCCGCCAACTTTTTACTATTTGACATTGGAAGCATTTAGTGTTGGTAGCAAAAGAATAGAACTTGGAAGATCTTTTAATGGTGGTGAAAAGGGTAATATCATAATCGATTCTGGTACAACATTGACGCTCTTACCTGATGATGTTTATGTTAATTTAGAATCAGCTGTGGCGGAATTGGTGAAACTAGAGCGTGTTGAAGACCCTGGTCGATTTCTCAGTCTTTGTTATAGGATCAAATCCAATGATTATGATTTTCCTATAATTACTGCTCATTTCCAAGGTGCAGATGTCAAGTTGCAATCAATGAGTACATTTGTTTTCATTGATGAAGATATTGTTTGCCTGGCTTTTCAATCGTCTAAAATTGGTGCAATTTTTGGAAACTTGGCTCAACAAAATTTGTTAGTTGGTTATGATCTTCAGAAAAATACCGTGTCATTTAAGCCTACCGATTGTACTAAGTTGTGATAAATGTGAACATTATTACTTTGCTATTTGATTTTCTAATAATAATAGAAATTTGGTTCTCTTTTTAGAAAGATGTCAAACACAATGTGGAGAACTGTGTGCGTGACAAAGGTAATGCAATATCATTTGAAAAGAAAATAAAGTAAAATGAACACATAGAGTTGGTAACCCACTTCAGGGCAAAATCATCTACATTTGAAGGGTGCTAACGCAAGAACGGAAATCCACTTTTAATATTAAATGTACAAACTGGGCTTAGATGAACTCGTTTAGTTCAATGTCTTTTTTTTTTAATATTGCCCGTGAATTTCTATTTAAGACTCCTCTTAAATATGAGATCATCCTCACTTTCTCTCAACCACTATCTCTAGTGTTTGAACAATTCCAAAATAGTTTTAAAGATAAAACTAAAACAATTCAAAATAAATTATATTCCTTTGTATAGCAATGATTTGAAAGAATAGAGTTTCACAAATCAAAACACAAGAAAATACAAAGACTAAAACTTCTAAAACACGCCTTGCAAGATCTCTCAAGGTATGAGTCTTATGTATGAAGAGCTTCTCCTTAAATAGTAAAACATCCAGTTGTATGGAGTGTAACACCCCAAATTTGATTAATTGGTGTTTTAATTAATTGTTGTGTGGTTGTGAGGAATATCCTTGAAGATTCAGTTACATTTTACTGTTTTTATTTATCAATGTGATTATATGATTTGTTGGATAGTTGTGAAGATCAAATCAAGTTTAAATACAATTTAAATATGAATTTGAATTAAACAAAACCATATCTTTCTGTTGGAGATATTTATGGAACAAATAAAATCCAACTGATTGTGCAAAGATTCTGGACGAAATTGAAGGCTCTAAGATTTAACTAAATTTTGATAAAACATGATGTTCTAATATGAAGAAATATGTAATGAACAAGATGTCTTATCTTGAGGACTCGACATCTTAGTCTAAACAGCAGGTTTGTTGCATATTTGTTCCAAGATTTAAGGCGCAATCAGAACATGGATCAAGAAATGATTGGACAGAGATTTTAAAGCCCATGGGTAACAGAAGATTATAAAAGGAAGATCAAGACCTAGGGTAAATTACTAGTCCTTGTTAAGACTTTTTTAAAGCAAAAATAAGGGTTTAGGATTTTGAGAGTCGTGTGCTTTTCTTGTATTGTAAGTCATCCTTTGTATTGTTTTGATACATTATGATAGACATAGTTTTTCATATTCAGAAACATGTAGGTAATGAATTGTATATTGTTCTTGGATGAAGCTTTTAAGAAAATTCAAGTATTAGTGTTAGTCAAGATTATTGACTGAATATTATGTTGAAAGGATTGTCTTTCAATTGAACAGTTTAATACAATCATCAGAGGTTGTGACTGTTAGATATCACTGAGGTAATTTAGGAATTGTGATGGGTTTCTAGGTAGAAGCTACACTGGGTAGAGAATTAAGTGATAAGTTACCGAAGGTTGTATACTTAGAATTAATACTACTGATAGTGAATTCATTCTTGGTTTGGTAGCCTCCAGATGTAGGTGTTGTTGTACACCTAACTGAGTCATCATATCTTGGTGTTATTTATCATTCTGCTATGTATAATTCAGTCTATTCTTATGCTCTAAAATATATGTATTAATATATGTTGAAACATCTGTCATGACACTGTTATGACTTTGAGATATCAGAATGTTCTTATTCTCTCCTTGTTTAGTAAAGCAGAGATCAATGTCTCAAAATTTCTTGGGACATATGTTATCTGTATACTAAAATTTCAATTGGTATCAGAGCAGGCATCCTATTCTGTTTCTAAATGAGTTCTACGGAAGATACTTTCTGGTTTTTTGAACAAGGAAGGAGATTGTATGATCAGACCATCCATTATTGTTGTGTTCAAGAGGATTGGAAGCTAGGATGATAACTTTTTTAATCCAGCTTGACAACTACTGATGGTTAACTGATACTTCTGTGAAGATTCTACCACTGTTGTTGATAATGATGTTATTGTTACGCATGGTGCTTTATAAGATGTTCTGACATCTTACTTGGTGCTTGTTAAATATGGTGTCAGCCTCTATAGATGATCAAGCCATCACTAGCTGGAAGTAATATAAAGGAGATAACATTGTGATCTGACTTCTACTAAAGGATCTTTCTATGTTGCTTGGAAGATAGTTTCAACCAGGTACCATGAAGTGTAATAGAAGGAAGAAGGTTGAGTTGAGGTCTTGTTTATCAAATTCATGATCTATGGATTTGGTAAACACTTTATATCACATTTAAAGTACCCTAATATACTTGAGTTTTCTTTGAAGTACACTCATAAAGGCACTTCTAAATGTGTTTGATAAATAGAGTTCAGAAGAGAAGATGGTCAAGAAGAAGAGAATTTCATACCATTGAAGAAAGACATGAGCAATTTATTTTTGTTCTCAACCCTATAAGAGATTGTCTATCTTTGAGGATTACCTATTAGAATTCTTTGAAGGAAGCCTATTCTGGAATAGAAAAGAAGGAACGGTATGGTTGTTTAAATGTCAACACAATTGTACTAACATTCAAATAGGCTGAAACTGGAGTAAAAATTGATCAATGTCGAAGCATTCTTATGAGTATGAAGACATTGGATCTTTGTGGAGAAAGTTTTCTTACTGATCTCAAAAGCAACTACATGAGGTTTCTAACTCTTGGAAAGTGATCCTGATTATCCAAGGATATTACTAGTTTGTTTGAAAATGGTCTTCTAAGGAAGATTTATGCTTTGAAGATTTCTTCCTAGGTTGTAGCTAATGTAAGGAAGGGTGTCAACCTGAAGAAATAGGAGTCTGTAAGGACTGAACAGTTGTAGAGGAACCATCTAGTGAAGAGGTTTTTGGAAGATTCAGGAGGATATGGTTTTCCTAGTCTGAACACCAAAGAGAACACTGAACTATCAAGAGGTTGTGTATCAAGAAGCAAGTTGAGTCATGGATGTTAATCTTAATGCCTCAACATTGTAATCATCATTAGGATTCTCTAGCTAAAGAGGAGTCTTATGACATTTAGTGACTGAAAAATACAAAATTAGGATTTAAAATCAATTGTTGTCTGTGGCCTTAGAAAACTTAATTGATTATCCTTTTGCTTGGTGTTCAAGAAAGATGATGTCAAAATGTCACACCAGAAGATGCGGCTTCAGACAGTTGTAAGAACTCAAAAACCTATTTTGTGTATCTAATTTGACTTAAAGAATGGATACAGTCAGTATCATCAGTGAAGTTCTCAAAAGGTCCTTATCTTTTCCTTAAATGTAAACAAGGTGTGTAATTCTAGTAATGACTTTAGAACCAATTTCAATGATGTGTTCATTGGAAAAGGAACTAATGTTCAACCAGATGTTGAAACATCATTCCAGAAGAGTGTATGCAGAATCTTGTTGATCCAAGGAGTGAACTTCTTGAACAAAGGAGTGATGCAGCATATGCTCTGGATGCTAAACAAATGTGTTTTGATCAAAATGTTGGGAATCTTCTTCAGATTGGACTTGAAGAGACATTTGGTTTGCAGTTTAGGAAGTCTCTATCCAAGAAACTTGTTATGGATAGGTGTGCTGGTGGAAGTGAAGATTAACACATGATCTTTCTGATGAACATTTCTTGGGTCAGTTTATTTCTGATCTAAGCGTATAGGGGTGCGGAAGCTATGTCCCAGTATCTCCTATAGGAGTATATGTTCTAATTCCTAGTAGAGGACTGTTAAAGGCATCTCAACCAAACTATATGGAGGTCAAAATCTAATATCTAGGACGTTTTATCAGATATCTTAAAGACTCTTATGCTCATAAGAAGCCATATTCATGTGAACCTGCTTGTGGATACTCTTTTCAAATAGAATAGTCTCTAGTATGGATGGTTATGATGGAGAAGGGAACTTAAATAAGCAATTGATCAAGATGGTTTTTCAGAAGACTGGTTGTTGTTTTTCTTAAAACAAGATGAAGGTTGTTTACTCAAACCTAAATACAGGTTTCAAGTATATGAGAACATGGAATCTTGTTCTGTTGAGGTAGAGAAATCCTTCAAGGTGGGATGAGCTTTTCAAGAATCGTGTTTGGAGCAAGGAGGAGTTACAATTGGAAGATCCAATTTCTTTGGTGGATCAAAAAAGACCACTCTTCTGGAACTTTGATTGATCACCTTGTAGGGAGTTATGTCAAATAACCATAGTTATTTGTATGCTCAATGGAGATTTTTCTTTTGCTTAGGGTCCAATAAATGTGTGTAATCACATGTTTGGAACATTTGATCTTGCAAGTGATGGTGTTATTGACTTTACGAAGGTCTGTGCAAAAGGGTAGTAGATATAAAGTTAAAGGATAAACTATTTATGTCCATGCCTTTGTGCGTGTAGATGAAACCCCAAGGTGTTTAAGGATGGTTAATTTCTATAAAAAATCAGATAGATTGTTTACACATTCTGTTTCTGGTAGAAGCTTCATGAGATGCATGAGAGTTTATTTCCCTTGGTAGTTTTCTGATTCATGTGAAGATTAAGCCGATACAAGTGTGTATCATATTAAAACTTCATGTGTACCTTAACGAGGTGTAAGAATTACTATGGAAATGGTAAGTCTTGTGATTGGTGTTTCAAGAATCAAAGTACATGGCTCCTCTGATTGAGACTGATGTCCTAAATGATGTTGGAACATCATTTGTGCTACTGGTTATTCTTAGATGATGACTGAGTTTGATTTTAATCTTTAGAGCTATATCTATTCATTATGGAGTATGGTGTAGAGCTACTGGTCAAGACCGTGTCGATTCTAATTATCTGTGAGTAGATGGTAGGTTATGCTGGAACTATCTCTAGAAAAGATTGTATCAGGATGAATCTTGAGAAGGAAGCGGGTTGAGGATGTATCTATCTTCCTATGGAGAAGGGGTTTGATGTCTTCCAAGTGTGGATGACATCTTGGCTAACCAAGGAGTTAAGAGAATTTGTATGTCTCTTTCGAGGATGTGAGTATTCTAGATTTGATTGGATTTATTCTCAAAGAACAAGGTTGTCTATGACTGTAAAATTCAAGATGGACTTGTACAATGTGTGGATGTGTTCAGGGGGAGAGTGATGAATGGTGTTATTTGGTCTCAATCCAAGATTTTATTGGTTATGGTACAAGGATTGTGATCCTGGTATTTTTTCACTTATGAGCAGGAAGATGTTCATGTGATTCATGTGAGGTTGTGATGTCATACTAGATGTCTTGACATCATGGTGTGTTGATCCTTTGGCTAGTAAGTTCTGCTTGTGAGTTTGAATTGTTAAGACTATTGAATTATTTTAACTATGTTCAAGATTCTTATGAGTGACCTGAGAAATAGGATTGGATATTGTCCGGGAGAATTTATTTTTCTCTGCAGATTAGGATAAGGTTCATGGGAGCTATTGTTGATAAATGGGAGATGTTACATATAATGTCTTGACATCATGGTCAGGTTTTCTAATTATGGATGAAAAGTGTATGCTTGAGTTCATTGGAAGGCACTGTGACTATGCTTCAAAGTTTACAAGAGAGGGTAGATAAGGTCTGACTGGGTGTCAAGACATTGTTTAGGACTCGTGTTTGTTTATAAGTGGCTCTATGAGGATGGTGTTCCTTGGGCGGTGGAAAACGTGCCTTAAAGAGGGTGTGAAAAACATGTTTCTTCGATACTTATTCTTTGGACGATTCTCATTAAAGAAGAAACTGTCAAAAATGAGTTGGCCGGTGCACATTAATTTTTTGCTGAAGTTATCTTCCTCAATTTACGTTCTCATTAAATTGATCTTCGGTAATATCAATGGCTCGTTAATACCTAAGGAAACTGTTTGGGTATTTAAAAGGGGTATTTGCTTCTTTTGTCTCAGGTTGTGTTTTTGATGTGTCGTGATTTTATGGAATTTTTCCGGGTTTGGGTGAGTATTGTTTGGGTATGGAATTGTGTTTGATACTTTTGTTAATTTTTGGCTAAAAATGGGAAGATAGGTGGTGTGTCTATCTCAGTTGTGTGTTGTTCCTTGCAACACATGACTGATCTTCATTTGTGTCTTAAGTTTGTTCTTGTTGCTGTTTTGCAAGGATGTTAGATAGGATGTTTTAACATCCTGTCTGTGTCTCAATTATTATTTTTTTAGTATTCTCTTTGTGTCTTGTGATCTGAGTTATGAACACAGTTGGGCCTTGTGTTCTGAGTTACCTGGAGTTGGGGTTTGGTCCATTGAGCCTTGATATAGATAATGAAGGAGGATAAATTGGGATTGATTTTAAGGGGGAGTGTCTTGTATCCTCCTCCTCATGTACACCAGGGCAAAGGGTACACGTCATACAATAGGTGGTGTATGTTGTGTAAATCATTCGAACAACTGTACAGGAAGAATGAAAACTTCCAGGAGTCACATTATTTTCTGCTAAACTCGTCATAGGCCGGATGAAATGACTTCAGGATTTTCTACTCATTCTACTCCTTGATTTCCTAGGTTTATTGTACAAAAGGAGTTTTAGCCAAAATTTGTCAAAAGGGGGAGATTGAAGGCTCTAAGATTTGACTAAATTTTGGTAAAACATGATGTTGAACAAGATGTTCTAATATGAAGAAGTTTGTAATGAACAACATGTCGGATAAGATGTCCTATCTTAAGGACTCGACATCTTGGTCTGATACAACAGGTTTGTTGCAGATCTGTTCCAAGGTTTAAGGCGTAATCAGAACATGGATCAAGAAATGATGGACAGAGATTTTGAAGCCCATGAATAACTGAAGATTATAAAAGGAAGACAAAGACATAGGGCAAATCACTAGTCCTTATTAAGACATTTGTAAAGCAAAAATAAGGGTTTAGGGTTTTAAGAGTCATGTGCTTTTCTTGTATTATAAATCACCCTTTGTATCGATTCAATACATTGTGGTAGACATGGTTTTTCATATTCAGAAACCTTTAGGTAATGAATTGTATATTGTTCTTGGATGAAGCTTTAAGAAAATTCAAGTATTAGTGTTAGTTAAGAGTATTGACTGAATATTATGTTGAAATGGTTGTCTTTCAATTGAACAATTTGATACAGTCACTAGAGGTTGTGACTGTTAGATATCACTGAGTTGATTTAGAAGTTGATGTGGATTTCTCTTATCTAGATGGGTTTCTAGGTAGAAGGTGTATTGGATAAGGAATTAAGTGATGAATTACCGAAGGTTGTATACTTAGAATTAATACTACTGATAGTGAATTCATTCCTAGCTTGGTAGCCTCTATATGTATGTGTTGTTGTAAACCTAACTGAGTCATCATATATTGGTGTTATTTATCATTCTTCTATGTATAATTCAGTCTATTCTTATGCTCGAAAATATATGTCTTAACAGATGTTGAAACATCTGTCATGACACTGTTATGAGTTTGAGATGTCAGAATGTTCTTGTTATGTCCTTGTTTAGTAAAGCAGAGATTAATGTATCAACATTTCTTGGGACATATGTTATCTGTATACCAGAATTTCAGAAATTAAAGCTAGTATCCTAAGAGAAAAGTCCAAAATACTTTTTTGTATAAGGATCCCAAGACCTACATTGGTAAGCAAGCAATAAATTAAATATTTTAGAGTGTTATGGTTTGTTTGAATCCTTGTTATTATTGTATCTACATAACACTATGATTCAATAACTTAGCATAGTTGTAGGTTTGTCTAGTTGAGTTGTAGATTCGACATGTTTATGTACACCTCTATGTTTTAGTAACTTGGCATAGAAGTTTTTTCTTAGTTGAGTTGTAACATTCAACATTGTTAATGAATAGAAAGTAATTGTATAGTGTTAGGAAGAGACATTGAACAATTTAGGGCTTGTTGTTGCTTATAAGACTAATTGTGCTAAACTACTAATAGTGAATTTCCCTTCTTAGGTAGAGTGCCTTCAAGACATGAGTGTTATTTTCACCAAACTGACTTACCAATCTCTAGTGTTCTTTTTATTCATTTTTTACTTCATCATCTTGTTAAAGTTAAGACAATATTCGTTGTTGTCATACTATTTTAACTCGTCGGAACAGTTGTCCAGTACATCGTGTTCGACATCTGTCCCATAAGAAACATAATTTCATAAAGTTCTATTTACAAAATTTTAGTTTTAACCTATTTTTTTGTTTTAATCTAGAAAACATAAAATTTGATGACAAATTCTAAATCTTCCTCCTCCTCCTCCTCTTCATCATCATCATCATCAACAACAACAAAAACAAAATCAATAAAATCATTAAACATTAAATCTCAACAATAATAAAAATAAAATCAATAGAATTATTAAATAGTAAATCTCAACAACAACAAGAACAACAAAAAACAACAAGAACAATAAAACAACAACGATAAAATCAATAAAATCGTTAAGTGTTAAATCTCAACAGCAATAACAACAACAAAAATATTAAATATTTTACATGATATAACAACAGCTAACATTAATAAGTTACTTTCATATTATCCTAATTAACATTAAAATATTTTAACAAAGAATTATTAGAGAAGAGATTATATTAAGAAACTTTCCTTTAAACATTTTCTTGCTCTTGCCGTTAATTATAGAAAATGATGTTGTACTTCATGCAAAAAAATTAAAATGTACTCAAATATAATTGCTGGTATTCGAAGTCATGTTTCTTGAATATTTTTGTTCTTGATTGTCAGCTCAATCGAGAAAATATGAGGTATTTTTTAAAATATTAAAATGTGATGAGTCTATAGTTTAGACATCAATTTTGTATTGACCTAGATAAGATTGCTTATTAAAAAAAAGTAACTAAAGCGAGAAATTATAACCATTCTCCATAGTTATTATTCTTCGATTTATGGAGTTATGTGTAAGAACATCAAAGAAAATTAAAACTTTAAAAGATATAATGAATTTGTAATCCATGTGATATTTGTGAAAAGACTACCAAGACTGAAATATCATATCTTAAAGACTCATCATTTGAATACTTGTTGGTTGCATTTAAGCAGCTGAAATGAAAATGACATATTGAAATGCTTCTGAATCACAATACCTTCATTATGAGAACTTTCCATCATATTTATTGGACTTTTGTATGAGTGACCATGATGGCTTTAAAGAAATTAATATAGTTATAAATATGTAAAATAGTAATGAAACCCAATAAAGTTGAAGGAAATTAAAACATAAAAGATTATTACAAATTTGTAATCACTAAATAGTTTAGATGTGACTTAATACAAAATTGAGATAATGATTATTCACATTAACAATTTCAAAAATATTTTCAATTCTAATAATCTCAACAACATATTAAGATGTGAAATAGATATAAACTAAAGTGTAAAACTATACATAAAATTTCACATCGGGTGACACATTAGATTTTATCTTAGGTGAAATAAATTGTCGTAAATTATTAATAATTAATAATTTTGAGTGTGTTTTAAAATGATAAGAAAATATTTAAGTAAAAATTAATTTTTGAATTTAAAAATAAACAATATTTATGAAGTGTTTGTCGTACCTCGAAAAATACGATCTTCGCGATGCGCAAAATAAGGGTTTGCATGATCATAGATGGACTATTGAGAGTCACCACCGAACTTTGTTTATTCCCATGAAGGAAAAGGAAAAATATCGAGAAAATCTACGGAGAAAAGGATAGGATATGGTCATCGCAACCATGTTGGATTCGGAAGTCGGTTATGTAAGAGGAAGGTATTAGCACCCCACTACATCCATCGTGCTCGATGGAAACCATCTAAGTTGTCTAGGTATAAAAGATATTCGATGTATCTAAGCTTGCTAAGGGAAAATGGATGAATATTTGAGAAAAAAAGAAAGATTTTTTATTATTGAGTTCGTCTGAATTTACAATCCAGTGCCTACATATTCCAAAGGGAATCAGAACTCTGTAGTTCGTATTGAAAATGTTTTTGGTTTATTATATGTTTTTTATGGACGATTCTAGGTAGCATGCCCTTTTTTAAAAGGTTTTAAATGAAAAATCCTGAAGGCAAAAAGATTTAGATTTGTAAAGTGTTTTTTAGGGTTTGGAAAACAGTTAGAGACAACCATCACACTAAAGTCTACAATAATAGGAACAAGTGTTTCGTTCGATCATTCCCTGGTTGTTTTGATTTCCCTGGGGTATATTTCTCAGAGTTTTTTGAATTTGGTTAATGGTGATATCTTTTTCGAAAACCACCCCTTGGTTTTCTATCATATACTCCCTTGGTGGTTGTCGAGGGGAATTTGGTACACCAAAGAATTCTACAAGGCGCGTCATTTGCGCTGCTAAGATTTCCCCCATAGTATTCTGAATAAAGGGCTGAAAGATTTCCCCCATAGTTTGAGACAACATTTGAACCATTTGAAGGTTACTCTCGTTCATCTGTTATCTTAAGTATGATGCAGAACTGGTTGTCAAATTTGGCATTTGGGCAGAAACCCTAATCCTAAAGTTTGACTATTTTGACCCATATTTGCCCCAGAGCCTGATCCCTGTAATGGCGAAGTCAATACGGGTTTTGTATATAATGGAGGGGCATTTTGTAAGTTTTTCTATCATCGAAGTTGGCATTCTATAGGGTGGGTCTCGAGGCAAGGGTATTGCAAATCCAGGATGAGGGACGCTTCTGAATGCTGAAGCCTCTATTGGTGGTGGAGTCTGTGAAGGACCCTTTGGCTCAATATAATTCAAAATAGGTTGTGTATGGATAATTGAATATGTAGGTATCGAACTTCCCATAGATGGTATTGCTTCAGAGACAGACGCTGAGACCGTTGATCCTCCTGTCGAAGATCTTATGGGTTTTTCTACATTGTTACTAGGCGTATCTTGAGGAATATTTGGCTGGTTAGAATTTTCCGCCATTCTCCTCCTATATCTTCTCCTTGTTCTATCTTCGTTAGCGGTGGCTACTTTACCACTTCTTAATAACATGCAACGAAGTTTTCAAAGAGAAAGTTAATCACAGAACTAATAAATTTTTGAAAATTTTGAAGCAAATTTTATGATCACTTAGCATTGTCCCACTGGGCGTGCCAATTTATTTGCCGTGAAAATTAGTGAACAACAACTAGTCTTCCAAATCAAAAAAAAAATTTACTTGCAGGATCGACCATACAAATCCTAGGACATGTGCTAATTAATCTTAAACAAAGTTTAGGAAAACAATGAACACTTCGACAAAGTTCATGATAAAATAACTTGTTTCAAATGTAAATGAATTTGAACACGAATGATTAAAATCGAAAGACTGGTAAAAAATGTAGAAAGTAACTTGCATAAGGAAAGGATAAATTCATAATGAAAAAGACTTATTGAATTGCATTGAAATGTAAAAATGGTGTTACATCAACGTACATTCTCACAAACTCGTTTCTCTACACGCGGGTACTTGGAGTAATTGAGGAATTTGTACACAATTTAACACACCTAAATCCTAACACTAAGACCTGCTATTTATACTAATCGAAAATAATTGTCATCAACAACTAGCGAACTAGATTGAGACAAATGGCGTTCTGCGTGTCTTCGATTCCTAGAAGCACTCCGCGTGTCTTCTTTGAGAAAATGGATAAGAATGAACTTTCCCTTCTTTATTTGAATTCAAATCTTCCTGTCGAAATTTCTTTAGTAGTGCCTCTGTCGAATCAAATTTTCTCATTGCTAAGAAATACTTCTATGTCCATAAAATAGTTCCTCCTGGCAAAGACACACCTTTGACTCATATTTCAAAAAATATAGTTTTGGTCGAAGTCGTCAGATTTCTTCAGAAACTCTATTACTTCCTTCTAATCCAATTCAGGCGTCGAAATTTAGAGCCAACAGTCATTTAACTATTTAATTGTCTACCAAATAGACAATTAACATACTCTGAAAACCCTAGATGATAATGAGGGTAGTAATCCTTTCATATTCAATCTTTTCGACGACAATCTCTCCAATTATCCATAGTCCTATAAGCACTACAAAAAAAACGGAATCTTGCCATGTGAAATTCACTTCACAACTTGGAAAATCACTTCACAAACTAGTATTAGCGACGTGACTATTCACGTGGCAGGAGGACATAATAGTACATCATTCTAATTATTCTTGATTTCTTGATTACTCCATAACATAATAATAATATGGGCAAAATACCCCTTATTTTTCCTTACCTTTAGCTCGGGGTCCAGTTTGGTCCCTTAACTTTAAAAAGTGTCAAGTTGGTCCTTTAACTTTTAAAATGTGTCAATTTAGTCCTCACCGTCAGTTGTCCCCAAACGTCCATTTATTTTGTATATCTGGCAGATGACCTGGCAATTGTGTTCATCATGTTGCTTTCTTCTCCTTCCTCCTTCCGTTCACATTGTGCAACTGTGATTTCCCAATCCCAATCCCAAATCTCTAAATTAATCTAGGGTTTTTTATTTGGCAAGCATGAAATTCGGTTGTTCCTCCTCCATGTTGAAATCAGAAAGTCGAGATTCAGATGTTTGTAGTAGGTCATGATGGAAGCCCATATGCCATTGTGGAGACATGGTTGTTCTTCAAAAGGCAACTACTGTTAAGAATATGGGAAAAAAATTTGGGGTTGTCCAAATTATAAGGTATGCAAGCTGGTTTTGTTCTCTGTTGAAGTTCTGTTTTTGTTTAAGTTATGTTTCTG
The DNA here is from genome assembly GCA_963859935.3 of Lathyrus sativus. Lineage (NCBI taxonomy): Eukaryota > Viridiplantae > Streptophyta > Magnoliopsida > Fabales > Fabaceae > Lathyrus > Lathyrus sativus. Next base: position 84,955,587 of record OZ012738.1, read on the forward strand.
TTTCTGTCCAAATTATAAGTTATATTTCTGTTTAAGTTTAAATTCATTATCCATCATCCTCTAAAAAATGAAACTTACAGGGAGGTATGCAAGCTGGTTGTGACTTCTTTGATTGGTTTTATGAGGAGATGGGTGATGAGAAAGAGCAATTTTGGATGCATAGGCTAGGTGTGGTAACTAAGGGACTTGCTGAAGCAAAAAAAGACATTGAAAAAGTGACAATGGAGAATGAAGAATTAGGGAAAAAGCTGATGAAACTTGAAAATGAAATGAAGAATATCATGAAGTGGAAAAAGATTTTGAATTTGATGTTTGTGATAATTATCATTGTATTAGTTGTTAGGAGTAGTTAGGGTATTAAGGTTTGTTTGAAAGTAGATTGTTATGGTTTGTTTGTAAGAATTAAGTTATGTTTTGGTTGTAAGAATTAGGTTTAAGTTCAGTTAAAGTTTGTATCAGTTTTGGATTGTATCACTTCAACATGAATGTAATAGTTGGATTATAATATATGGATTCTAATCCTGTATCAGTTTAGTTAATTTCACTTTTTGCAGTTCAACATGAATGTATCAGTTTTAGTTTTGGATTGTATTAGTTCCTCATGAATATAACAGTTAAAGATAATGTTAACTTGGTATGCATTGATAAATATCATGTCAAAATGTTTTTAATTTGGTCTGTCAAAGCATAACCAACAGTTAAAGATGATGTTAATTTGGTCTATCAATGATATATTTGGTATGTTATGTTTTTATGTTTACTTGGTCTGTTATAGACCTGTCAAAGTTGGTCTGTTAATTTGGTCTGCATTTTTACACCACATTAGACATGATCGTAGTAATATAAAGTTCATGACAGGTCCATTTCATAATACATAAATTTCATGACAGGTTCTGCTTTTAGGTTCATTTCATAATACCTATAAGTTGGTTATGCTTTTAACATAAAGTTCATGATAGTAGGATACATAAACAACAACAACAACAGAATACATAAACTTGTAATACATTCCACAAAATAGGTTATGCTTTTAACACAATTGATACACATGTTCCACAACAACAGTAGAGTACATAAACTTGTAATACATTCCACACATGTTCCACAAAATAGGTTATGCTTTTAACACAACTGATACACATGTTCCACAACTAGAGTTTCTTCTTTGGTGTGGTCCTATTTGTTGGAGTAGTCCTCCTTGTTACTGGGCCAATAACATTCTTGGCAGCACTCAACCTAGTTGTAGGCCCATGTGGCACAAAATGTCTTGTTGGCTTCCTTACAGGAAGCTTTTGTGTCTTGCCCTTAGCAGGTCCATGTGTCTTCTGAGCAGCCTTTCCCTTAGAAGTCTGAGATGCTTGGCTAGATTATTGAGTAGAAGTTCTCTTAGAAATGTGTGTTGCTTTGTTCTGAGAGGTTGGCTTGGTTGTTGAGTAGGCTGAGTTGTTGAAGTAGGAGTGTGTTAGCTTGGTTGTTGAGCAGTCTGACTAGGAGTATGAGAGGGTTGGGCTGATTGTTGAGTAGTCTGAGTTGTTGTGTCCTTACATGTAGACTTGTAATGTCCTGCTTTCTTACACCTACTACACTTCACCGAAAAATCTGTTCTTCTCAATTTGCAAGCAGAGCCATCAATTTCACCTTGTTCTAAGTTCCTTCTCTTTTTAGGTCTACCAGGCATCTTCCTGAACTTGGGTGGTTTCACATCTGGATATGGTGTCTTAATCCACAAGTTTCCTCCATTAACAGGGCATATCATATGCTTATAAACTGCCTTGTACCTTGAAACCCTATAATAATCTGGAATGTAAGTATCAATTTTGAAATTCCTACTCCTCATAGTAGAATGAGCATGAACACATGGGAGTCCTGTGAGTTCCCATCTTCTGCATGAACATATCTGATCTTTCAGGTTCACAACAAACTTATCATCTTGATTTTCTAGGTGTCTTACTTCAAATATATGTTCATCAGACATCCTAAATTATTAAACAAACAAAATACATTAGTCACATGTATGTCATAGACATCCTAAAGAGTTAATGTATGTTGATATTACATACCTTACTAGCCAGTTGTTGGTGTATGTGCTTGTAACATCAAGTTTCTTTCTAATATTGGGCAAAATATCATTCTCATCTAAAGTACCAAATCTCATTTTGTTATTTGCCCATCTCTCCATCATGTATGTTCTGATGTCATCTAACATAGTGATTAGAGGTTTTGCCCTTGCTTCAAGAATGACACTATTAAAGGACTCAGACATGTTGTTGAGAATAGCATCACATTTATTTTCAGTCCTAAAGTAAGATCTACTCCAAAACCTAGGTGGGGTCTTCATCATATGTTTAAATGCTTCTTCATTGATGGCCCTCGTTCCCTTAATCTCTCTTTCCCATGCTTGTTAGTATGTTGACTTGGAAGCCTTCCATATTATGTCCTTCAACATCTTTCCAGGTCTTAGCTCTCATTTTCGACGCCAACAAAATCAGAATCAGCTCAAGTCAGAATGTGATGTGTAAAACATAAGAAGGCTTCGACCTAGCATTGGTGAAGCCTGAGTCGAAGAGAGGTTGGGAAAATCTCTAGAAAAATGCTAAGTGTTGGGAAAGCCTTCGACCAATATCATGCTGGAAGAAATGCGTGGCAGTTATCATTAAGGCTGGAAGGAATTCTTAATATTTGAGTTTCAAATTGGTAGTGGGCGAACGTGGGAACGGTTGAAGTTGAGGAAAAAGCACTAAAAGACATGTTCTGAGCAATAATTGTCATGTAGTAGTTATTTGCTAGAATTATAAATAGGAGTTATTTTTATAGAATAAGGGTGTTCATTCGTCTTGTACAAGTCACTCCAAATCACTCAAAGTACTCGCGTGTAGAGAAACGAGTTAGCGAGAATGTACGTGATGCAACATCATCCCCTTTCATTAATGCAATTTACATATCTTTACCATTTATATGCTTTTATTAATTATGCATTCTCTTTCGCATGTTATCCTTTAATCTTCTTATTTTACATTTAAACTGCATTTTCAAGCCTTTCTGAAACTTTATTTTCATTTAAACTTCATTCTATTTAACATTCTGCACTTTACCTGCAATTTAACCTTCTGCAGTTTCTTTATACTTGTCATTTTCAAAGTCTTTTAATTGCTTTCGACATTTACTTTCTTGCACATTTACAGTGTTTCCTTTAAATTCAAATTCAGTTACATTATTGCACTTTTTACATACTGCTTTTACATTAAAGTCATTTACATTGTTGCCTTTAAATTCAAAGTTATTTACATTGTTGCCTTTAAATTCAAAGTCATTTACATTGTTGCATTTAAATTCAAAGTCATTTACAATTACTGCCTTTAACCTTCGATGCATTACGTGCTTTCTTTTATACCTGGCCTTTAATCTTATAGTTATTTTTCCAGCCTTGTTAATTTCCAAGTTATTTCTACTTTATAAGTCTTTCATAGTCAAACATGGAGTTCAAATTATGTTTTCTTTCAAACTTAGCACATGTCCTATGATTTAGTATGGTCGATTCTGCAAGCTACTCAATTTTTCCCTAGATTGATAGACCAGCGATTGTTTACCAAATTTCACAGTAAACAAATTGGCACACTTGGTGGGACCCAGTACTAAGTATTACAAAGTTTACATTAATCATATTCATCTTTTGGGCGTAAGACTTCATTGTATGTTATTGAGGAGTGGGAAGTTAGCCACAGCACACGAAGGAGTACCAAAAGGAAGATATACTAAGAGAATGGCAACAAATGCTAGTCAACAAGTTGATCCTCAAGGAAGTGTTTCAAATACTTAGTCAAGTAGCATGGGGTCTCAAAGTACCCCATCTCCAGTTTCTTCGACGGGAGGACAGACGCCACCACCAATAGTTGTGTCTGAACAGATGCAGCCAATGGCCAATCCAGGACCAACATGTGTAAGAACGTACCTTCAACCTGTGTTGGAATATGTAGGACCATCAAGTCCTAATGTACCAGCACCCCCAGGAGGAAATTCAATGTATAGGCAGTTTCCTCTCCATGGTTTTCACAGTTAGTACCAAGGAACCCATCTTATGGTATGCCTACGTCAATGATGCAAAATCTGCAGAATGCTCCACCCATATTTTTAGAGAATGTAGTGTCTTCGCCAGCGCCAGGATCTGGAGCAGGGGGTCAAAACAACCAAAGCATAGGTGTTGGATATTCTGTACAAGCACCCAGTCTTATAAATACTTCCATAAACTGTTTGAGACAACAAATGGATGAAATTAACATGCAGATGATACACACATTGTCCCAGACGATGGGAGAAGTTTTTCAGCCCTTAATCAAGAATACTACCCAAACCAACCAGCAATTGGTGACACAATTAGCAACGGTTGTGGAAAATATCCCACGATATCAGCCATGACATATACCTAAGGTGAACATGGAGGATTAAGAGATGGGCGAACCTTTCAGAGTCGAACCACAAAGGAACCAGATACCAATCCATATGGAGGAAGAACCAGGAATAGTCATGGTGAACAGGAATCAAAATGCTGACCAAGTCCTTAGACGAGTTCGACACCAGGATGCAGCAGAAGAAAATAACCTTGCAGTTATGGTTGAAAGAATAATGACTAGAAATGGCGTAAACTTTGGCTTCACCAGGCCAAATTATACTTCACCCATAGTGGATTATATTCTTCAGTCTTAGTTACCCCCGAGGATGAAGGTTCCAAAGTTCAGTAAGTTTGCAGGAGATACTACTGAATCAACTGTTGAATAAGTGGCTAGGTATATTATTGAAGCAGGAGAAATAGCATGTGACGAAAGCCTTAGGATCAAATACTTCCCATCACAAAAAATGCTTTTACGTGGTTTACCACTTTGCCTCATAATTCAGTCTATAATTGGGCCCAATTAGAATGTTTGTTTCACGAACAGTTCTATATGGGACAAACCAAGATTAGTCTAAAAGAATTGGCTAGTATCAAACGCAAAGTTACTGAGCCAATTGATGATTACCTAAATAGGTTTCGACTTCTTAAAGGTAGATGCTTTACGCAAGTACCAGAACATGAGTTAGTCGAAATGGCTGCTGGGGGTCTTGACTATTCCATTAGGAAGAAGCTGGATACCCAATATCTCAGAGATATGGCTCAATTAGCTGATAGAGTTCAACAACTAGAAAGGCTAAGAGAAGAGAAAGCTAGATTTAGCAAGGGTAAAAAAAATAGCTTATGGTGAATGTAATGTGTAACAGCCCAAATTTCATTAAATAATTAATTGTAGTAATTAATTTATTTAGTGGGATTTTATCAATGTTGGAAATTAATTTTTATTAATTGGGATTAATAGAGAATTAAGAAGGAATTGGAGAGGAAGGAAAATGAAGGAAATATATAAGAGAGAAAGAAAAGAAAAGAAAGATAGAAAACATTTGGAAAGAAAGAGGAAAGAAGAAGAAAGGAGGGAAAGAGAAGAGAAGAAGAGGAAAAGTGGAAATCATCAAGAACCAACATCAAAGCTCCGATTAATCGAGGTAAGGGTGAGAAATGTTTCTATTTGATCATTGTATGATGTTATGTATGTTGGGTTGGGGTTTTGGTAGAGTTTTCATCACTTTCCAATTAGGGCAAAAGTTGGAATAATCGGTAGATTGATGATTTAATCGGTTGAAACTGAGCAATAATGCCGTAGAATAGTTGGGTAACATGTGTTGATGCTGTTTGTACTGATTTTGTTGTGTGAGAAGTTGGATGATGGTGGATGGTGGAGGTGGAACAGAATAGGGTTCTGTTCTGCGCAGGTTCGCTGGCTCTCGCCAGGCGAGCGAAGGCGAAGCTTCGCCAGGCGAAGCCTAGCGAATGTTGGTGAATAATTATATTTAAGTCCCAGTGGACTTCGCTGGTGAGTTCGCCAGGCGAAGTTGAGTAGCGAGGGTTCGCCCAGCGAAGGTGCAGGAGAATGGTGGCGAATGAAGTCAGTAGCTACTGACTTGGGCTCGCTGGGAAGTCTCGCCAGGCGAAGCCTAGCGAGTGTTCGCTGAGAGAGTTCGCCAGGCGAAGGCCAGGCGAAGGTTCGCTGCGAGGGTTCGCCAGGCGAATAGAGGCGAATGTGACAGCATTTTTCCTTTGCTGTGTTGTTCATGTGGAGATGGTTTGGTTGCCTCTCAGAGGTCAATACCTCTATGATATGATATAGATATGATCTATTGTGATGATGTGTGTTGTGGGTAGCCTACGGGCGTGAATCCTAGAATTGTGATTTGAATGTTAATTGCATCAAGTATAAATACATGTGAACATAATAGGTGATTATGTGTGTATTATTTAATGAACTTGTGAATGCTTGATGTGTATACAATTATGTGATGAGTATGCATGAGAACATTGTGAATATGTGTGCATCACTTGTAATTGTATGATTGGTATTGTGATGTGAATACCTTGATTGTTGTGATATATGCTGTATGTGCAATCATTGTGTAATTCTTGAAGAGATGAATTATGTAAATGCATGAGATTAAGATGTCGGTCTTAAGTGCATTTGTTGTGGTTGATTGTACATGCATCATTTAGTCAAGAGGCAATGTCTGTTAGTTTCGTGGAAACTAGTGGCTTGTCCCAAACCTATAAGAGTGGGTTTGAAGGCTTAGAGGACGGGCCTTTGTGGTTATCGGTCTAGAAGAGTGGACCCGGTTTAATGTAAAAACCGAAAAAAGATAACGGGTTATCGGTCTAGAAGAGTGGACCCGGTTTAATGTAAAAACCGAAAAAAGATAACGAGAGTCGGTACCGCATTGCATGAGTTGCATTGAGTTATTGAGTCACATTGATATATGACATATGCATGAAGAGATGCTTATGTGTGAATGATGAGATTGTGGAAATTGTAAGTGTATGCATAATGTGGAAATGCTTTGTGAATATCCAGGTTTGTCTATATATGTGTGGTAAATATATATGACTAAGAGAATGAAGTATGGTGAGAAATGTGAATATGTGTTATATGACTACCTATATATATATATATATATATATATATATATATATATATATATATATATATATATATATATATATATATATAATCTTATGCTTTGATTATTATGGTTATATTTCTCACCCTTCTGCTGTTTTATAATGCTCTATGAGGCATTGCAGATTAGGATGCTGGAGTCCTTTTGTGAAGTTAGTCTTCATTCTTTTGAGTCGGCTGCTCTGATATGTAACACCGGGTAGTTAGACTAGTATAGTCATTCTTTTGTGATACATTGCGATGTATCAGCTGATGTGGTTTTGTAATCTAACTGATATGATGCATTAATCTGGATGACTTATGTGCATTTGAATTAATATTTTGTAACTGATCAAATGATGTTATTTTCCGCTCAAATTGAATGTTGAAATGTAAATTCTAAAACTACGAAATTGTTACATATTGTATGGAGCAAAATGTTAAAGAGTTTCGTTGGTGAAACTGTGGCATTCTTCTTTTATACCTTATTATAAGACCTTTTTTTTTTACTCTGATAATTTGTATGTGCTTAATTGTTTTATATGCATTTATTTGGGGTGTAGAAGGGGGTGTTACAATAGTGGTATCAGAGCAGGTCGGTCCGTCCGGCCAAGTTGTTAGAGTGTTTTTCCCTGTGTGTTATTGATATGCGTGTGTTGCATTATCAATATTGGTTGTTCTTACGTGGTTCTGTTGCTGGAATTAGTAAGATGGTTGCAGGAAGGAACGACGAAGCGATTGCGGAGGCATTGACGAGATTGGCGGGGGCAATTGGGCAGAATCCTCCGGCCAATGTGAATGAGAGGAATCATGCTGATGATGGATTTCGTGCTTTGGGGAAATTCCAAAAGAATAACCCTCCGGTCTTCAAGGGAACTCATGAACCGGACAAGGCACAAATTTTGTTGAAAGCCGTGGAAAAGATTTTTCGAGTTATGAATTGCTCGGATGCACAGAAGGTGCAGTTTGGGACTCATATGCTCGAAGAAGAAGCTGAAGATTGGTGGGGTAATACTCGCCAAAGATTTGAGGAAGATGATATTGTGATTACTTGGGATTTGTTTAGAGAAACCTTTCTGGAGAAGTATTTTCCAGAGGATGTGCGGGGGAAGAAAGAGATCGAATTTCTTGAGTTGAAGCAAGGTAATTCGACGGTTGCTGAGTATGCGGCGAAATTTGAGGAGTTGATCAAATTTTGTCCTCACTATAATACTGGTAATGCTGAGAGGTCTAAGTGCCTCAAGTTTGTAAACGGTTTGAGACCCGAGATTAGACAAGCTATTGGATATCAGGAAATCAGACGGTTTTCTGAGTTGGTTAACAAGAGCAGAATTTATGACGAAGACAGTAGGGCTAGGTCCAGCCACTACAAGAGTCTAAGTGACAAGAAAGGAAAGGGACAATTCAGAGGAAAACCTTACGTGACTCCTGCTGATAAGGGGAAACAAAAGGTTGGTTTTGGCAAGAGGCCAAGTGGGGGAGTTTCTACCCCGGTTAGGTGTTACAATTGTGGTGAAGCGGGGCATCGTGCTCCGGAGTGCAAAAGTGTTGATCTGAAGTGTTTTAAGTGTGGCAAGCCAGGCCACAAGGCTCTAGAGTGTAGAAGCGGTGCGGGTGTTACTTGCTATAACTGTGGTGAGCGAGGGCACATCAGTACCAAGTGCGATAAGCCGAAGAAGAATCAAGGGAGCGGGAAAGTGTTCGCTCTATCTGGATCTGAGACTGCTAGCGACGATCGATTGATCCGAGGTACGTGTTTCATTCATGGTACACCTTTGATCGCTATAATTGATACCGGAGCTACGCATTCTTTTATTTCTTTGGATTGTGTTAGAAGGTTAAATCTTGAGTTGTCTGTGATTGGTGGCGGTATGGTTATTGATACTCCTGCTATGGGTTCGGTAACTACACCGTATGTTTGCTTGAATTGCCCGTTGAGTATTTTCGGTAGAGATTTTGGGATTGATTTAGTGTGTCTTCATTTGGATCAACTGGATGTCATTCTTGGAATGAATTGGTTAAAATTCAATCGTGTGTATATTAACTGTTTTGACAAAACGGTTATTTTTCCCGACTCGGATGTTGAAAGGGAATTGTTTATGACGAGGAAACAAGTGAAAGAATCGGTGCAAGATGGGGCTAAGGTATTTATGCTTATGGCAACTTTGAGGACTGGTGAGAGTGAAGGGATTTATGGTTTGCCCATTGTTAGAGATTTTCCGGAAGTATTCCCTGATGAGATAAAGGATTTACCGCCGGAGCGAGAAGTGGAGTTTTCGATAGATTTGATTCCTGGAACTAGTCTGATATCGATGGCTCCATATCGTATGTCGGCCTCAGAGTTAAAAGAGTTGAAGAGTCAACTTGAGGATTTGCTTGAAAAGAGGTTTATTCGTCCGAGCGTGTCACCGTGGGGTGCACAGGTGTTATTGGTTAAGAAGAAAGAGGGTTCTATGAGGCTCTGTGTAGATTACAGACAGTTGAACAAGGTGACTATTAAGAATAAGTATCCACTTCCAAGGATTGATGATCTGATGGATCAGCTGGTTGGTGCAAGCGTGTTCAGCAAGATTGATTTGAGATCTGGGTATCATCAGATCCGTGTGAAAGCTGAGGATATTCAGAAGACGGCCTTCCGAACGAGGTATGGACACTATGAGTATTCCGTGATGCCATTTGGTGTGACTAATGCACCGGGTGTATTTATGGAGTACATGAATAGGATTTTCCATCCTTATTTGGATAAGTTTGTGGTGGTGTTTATCGACGACATCTTGGTTTATTCGAAGAGCGAAGGAGAGCATGCCGAGCATCTGAAGATTGTGTTATCTGTGCTGAGAGAGAAGCAGTTGTTCGCGAAGCTTTCTAAGTGTGAATTTTGGTTGAAGGAAGTTAGTTTCCTTGGTCATGTGATTTCTAGTAGTGGTGTTGCGGTTGATCCGTCGAAGGTTGAAGCGGTGTCGCAATGGGAGACTCCGAAGTCAGTTTTTGAGATCAGAAGTTTTCTTGGTTTAGCCGGTTATTATCGGAAGTTTATTGAAGGATTTGCTAAGTTATCGTTGCCGTTGACGCAGTTGACTAGGAAAGGTCAAGCCTTTGTTTGGGACGCCAAGTGTGAAGCGAGTTTTCAAGAACTTAAGCGAAGGTTGACGACAGCTCCTGTTTTGATTCTGCCAAATCCAGAAGAACCATTCGTTGTGTATTGTGATGCTTCTTTGATGGGTTTAGGAGGTGTGTTGATGCAGAATAACCAAGTTGTGGCTTATGCTTCGAGGCAACTCAAAGTGCATGAGAAGAATTATCCGACGCATGACTTAGAGTTGGCCGCCGTTGTGTTCGTGTTGAAGCTTTGGAGGCATTATTTGTTTGGTGCGAGGTTTGAAGTGTTTAGTGACCACAAGAGTTTGAGGTATCTTTTTGATCAAAAGGAATTGAATGCGAGACAAAGAAGATGGCTTGAACTTTTGAAGGATTATGATTTTGGCTTGAATTACCATCCGGGTAAAGCGAATGTTGTAGCGGATGCATTGAGTCGGAAATCATTGCATATGTCGGCGTTGATGGTGAAAGAGTTAGAATTGGTCGAGCAATTTCGAGATTTGAGTTTGGTATATGAGAGAACTTCTTTTGGATTTAAGTTGGGTATGTTAAAGCTTACGAGTGGTATTTTGGACGAAATTCGAGAAGGACAGAAATCGGATTTGAGCTTAGTTGATCGGTTGACTTTAATCAACCAAGGCCAAGGTGGTGATTTTCGGATTGATGAGAATGGTATTATGAGATGTCGGGATCGAGTTTGTGTTCCGAACATGGTTGAGCTTAAGAAGAGCATCCTTGAGGAAGGACATCGTAGCGGATTGAGTATTCATCCGGGTGCTACTAAGATGTATCAGGATTTGAGGAAAGTATTTTGGTGGCCTAATATGAAGAAGGATATTGCGGAATTTGTGTATTCTTGTTTGACTTGCCAGAAGTCGAAGATTGAGCATCAGAAGCCATCGGGTTTGATGAAGCCGTTGTTTATTCCTGAGTGGAAATGGGATAGTATCTCCATTGATTTTGTATCAGGTTTGCCGAGGACGCCGAGTAATTTTGAGGCTGTTTGGGTTATCGTGGATAGGTTGACTAAATCTGCTCACTTTATTCCTATGCGTATGGATTACCCTTTGGAGAAGTTGGCTAAGTTGTATATTGAAAGGATTGTGTGCCTGCATGGTATTCCGCTGAGTATTGTTTCGGATAGAGATCCGCGGTTTACTTCGAGATTTTGGGAGAGCCTGCAAAGTGCTTTGGGTACTAAGTTGCGTTTGAGTTCAGCTTATCATCCGCAGACTGATGGTCAGACGGAGAGGACGATTCAGTCGCTTGAAGATCTTTTGAGAGCTTGTGTATTGGAAAAAGGAGGAGCTTGGGATAGCTACTTGCCTTTGATTGAGTTTACCTACAACAACAGTTTCCATTCGAGTATTGGTATGGCACCATTTGAGGCGTTGTATGGTAGGAGGTGTAGGACACCATTGTGTTGGTTCGAGTCCGGAGAGAGTTCTGTTGTTGGACCCGAGTTAGTTCAACAGACTACTGATAAGATCAAGATGATTCAAGAGAAGATGAGAATTACTCAGAGTCGTCAGAAGAGTTATTATGACAAGAGGAGGAAGGCACTTGAATTTCAAGAGGGAGATCATGTGTTTCTTCGAGTCACTCCGATGACAGGTGTTGGTAGGGCACTGAAGTCGCGCAAGTTGTCGCCGCGTTTCATTGGTCCTTATCAGATTTTGCAAAGGATAGGAGAAGTGGCCTATCGTGTGGCTTTACCACCGTCGCTTGCTAATCTTCATGACGTATTCCATGTATCTCAGTTGAGGAAATACATTGCGGATCCGTCTCATGTAGTCCAAATAGATGATGTGCAGGTGAAAGATAACCTGACTGTTGAGGCATCACCTATGCGGATTGAGGATCGGAAATTGAAGCAGCTTCGAGGTAAAGAGATTGCTTTAGTAAAGGTCGCTTGGGGAGGACCGGCTGGTGGAAATATTACTTGGGAGCTTGAGAGTCGGATGAAGGAGTCTTATCCAGAACTGTTTGAATCAGGTAACATTTTCGAGGACGAAAATTCCTAAAGTGGGGGAGAGTTGTAACAGCCCAAATTTCATTAAATAATTAATTGTAGTAATTAATTTATTTAGTGGGATTTTATCAATGTTGGAAATTAATTTTTATTAATTGGGATTAATAGAGAATTAAGAAGGAATTGGAGAGGAAGGAAAATGAAGGAAATATATAAGAGAGAAAGAAAAGAAAAGAAAGATAGAAAACATTTGGAAAGAAAGAGGAAAGAAGAAGAAAGGAGGGAAAGAGAAGAGAAGAAGAGGAAAAGTGGAAATCATCAAGAACCAACATCAAAGCTCCGATTAATCGAGGTAAGGGTGAGAAATGTTTCTATTTGATCATTGTATGATGTTATGTATGTTGGGTTGGGGTTTTGGTAGAGTTTTCATCACTTTCCAATTAGGGCAAAAGTTGGAATAATCGGTAGATTGATGATTTAATCGGTTGAAACTGAGCAATAATGCCGTAGAATAGTTGGGTAACATGTGTTGATGCTGTTTGTACTGATTTTGTTGTGTGAGAAGTTGGATGATGGTGGATGGTGGAGGTGGAACAGAATAGGGTTCTGTTCTGCGCAGGTTCGCTGGCTCTCGCCAGGCGAGCGAAGGCGAAGCTTCGCCAGGCGAAGCCTAGCGAATGTTGGCGAATAATTATATTTAAGTCCCAGTGGACTTCGCTGGTGAGTTCGCCAGGCGAAGTTGAGTAGCGAGGGTTCGCCCAGCGAAAGTGCAGGCGAATGGTGGCGAATGAAGTCAGTAGCTACTGACTTGGGCTCGCTGGGAAGTCTCGCCAGGCGAAGCCTAGCGAGTGTTCGCTGAGAGAGTTCGCCAGGCGAAGGCCAAGCGAAGGTTCGCTGCGAGGGTTCGCCAGGCGAATAGAGGCGAATGTGACAGCATTTTTCCTTTGCTGTGTTGTTCATGTGGAGATGGTTTGGTTGCCTCTCAGAGGTCAATACCTCTATGATATGATATAGATATGATCTATTGTGATGATGTGTGTTGTGGGTAGCCTACGGGCGTGAATCCTAGAATTGTGATTTGAATGTTAATTGCATCAAGTATAAATACATGTGAACATAATAGGTGATTATGTGTGTATTATTTAATGAACTTGTGAATGCTTGATGTGTATACAATTATGTGATGAGTATGCATGAGAACATTGTGAATATGTGTGCATCACTTGTAATTGTATGATTGGTATTGTGATGTGAATACCTTGATTGTTGTGATATATGCTGTATGTGCAATCATTGTGTAATTCTTGAAGAGATGAATTATGTAAATGCATGAGATTAAGATGTCGGTCTTAAGTGCATTTGTTGTGGTTGATTGTACATGCATCATTTAGTCAAGAGGCAATGTCTGTTAGTTTCGTGGAAACTAGTGGCTTGTCCCAAACCTAGAAGAGTGGGTTTGAAGGCTTAGAGGACGGGCCTTTGTGGTTATCGGTCTAGAAGAGTGGACCTGGTTTAATGTAAAAACCGAAAAAAGATAACGGGTTATCGGTCTAGAAGAGTGGACCCGGTTTAATGTAAAAACCGAAAAAAGATAACGAGAGTCGGTACCGCATTGCATGAGTTGCATTGAGTTATTGAGTCACATTGATATATGACATATGCATGAAGAGATGCTTATGTGTGAATGATGAGATTGTGGAAATTGTAAGTGTATGCATAATGTGGAAATGCTTTGTGAATATCCAGGTTTGTCTATATATGTGTGGTAAATATATATGACTAAGAGAATGAAGTATGGTGAGAAATGTGAATATGTGTTATATGACTACTTATATATATATATATATATATATATATAATCTTATGCTTTGATTATTATGGTTATATTTCTCACCCTTCTGCTGTTTTATAATGCTCTATGAGGCATTGCAGATTAGGATGCTGGAGTCCTTTTGTGAAGTTAGTCTTCATTCTTTTGAGTCGGCTGCTCTGATATGTAACACCGGGTAGTTAGACTAGTATAGTCATTCTTTTGTGATACATTGCGATGTATCAGCTGATGTGGTTTTGTAATCTAACTGATATGATGCATTAATCTGGATGACTTATGTGCATTTGAATTAATATTTTGTAACTGATCAAATGATGTTATTTTCCGCTCAAATTGAATGTTGAAATGTAAATTCTAAAACTACGAAATTGTTACATATTTTATGGAGCAAAATGTTAAAGAGTTTCGTTGGTGAAACTGTGGCATTCTTCTTTTATACCTTATTATAAGACCTTTTTTTTTTACTCTGATAATTTGTATGTGCTTAATTGTTTTATATGCATTTATTTGGGGTGTAGAAGGGGGTGTTACATAATGAGGATGTGGAGAATCTATATGATGAAACACCTTATTTCGACGAAAATGAGGTTGATATTGCTGAACTAAAGCAAGGTCCACCTTATGCTTGTAAATTATTACCTCCTTCAAATGGAAAAAAATCCTGTCGAATCTAATGACAAATTTCCTAAGAAAACATACACTTTCGACGTTACTAAGTGTGACGAAATATTTGATTTGTTAGTTAAGGATGGGAAAATAATAGTGTCTGCTGGTGCTAAAGTACCACCTTTAGAACAAAGAAAGAAAAAAGGCTTTTGTAAGTACCACAATTTTTTGGGTCATAAAACTTTTCAATGTTTTCTTTTCAGGGATTTGGTGCAAGGTGCTATCCAAGAAGGAAGGCTGAAGTTTGGGGACAAATCCCAAATGAAAATTGACTCTGACCCATTGCAAATTGCAGAGGCTCACTATGTAGAGCCTGAGGAGTTCTAGATGGCCGAAGCCATTAAGGGTTCCAACTTTTCAGTCAATATGGTGGAAATTACTGATGATTTCGCCACCAAGCCTGTGATTGTCAAAGTAGTTGAACGCTCTGACCAAAATGACAAACACAAACTGAGAGATGATGTTGTTGAAGGCCTTAACAAGACTGCAATTAGTCTAAATAGAGGAAATGCTGATGATAATGGTCTGATATTGGTGACCAAGAAAACTGTAGACAAGTTTATTGAGTTGGATAGGGTTGCCAAGGGAGTAGACGTGGCACTAAGAGGATTGAAAATGAATGCTATTGAGAGCATCAACATGGTTGAATTAAGTGTGGAATCTGATGCTATTTCAGGTGGCATCAGCACCAATGAGGCTCTGGGCATAAACATCCCCAAAGTCGAAGTCGTCAGGGAATTGGAGAACAATATGTTGTTGGTAGGAGAGATGATGGAGATGGATGGTTGCTTATTAGAAAACTGGATATGCATCGCAGCTGAACAATACTTCAGAACATCTCCTAACATTGAAAGGTTTGATGCTGAAACGGAGGTCAAAACTGAAGATCCCACCTGGCAGAAGATAATACAAGAAGCAAACCTGGAGGATCACTTTTCTAAGATAAAGCTGGGAGATAAGGTTAATGTCAACATGGTCGAGATCACAGATCGAAATGTTGAAGAGAAGAGTGAGGCAGAAAAATAAGAAGAACGTAACAAATTGGTATACCCTAAGCAGGAGGAAACCATTGTTGATTTTCTGCACCGTTGTCAAAAGAATGGATTAGGAGTGATGTTGTGTCCTAGGTGTAGCACCATTTTTGATGAAAAAACTGCTCAGAATTTGGAGGGAATCAGAAGAGCCAATGGAGACTGGGGGCAGAAAGTAAACCAGAGCCCAAGAGGTTTTGATCCTAAAAGATCCTCGTCGGGAGTGAAGACCCAAACTAGGCCAAACACGTTTAAACCAGCTGGAGATATACCAATAGGAAGCTGGATAAAACCTGGTGAGGGGAGAGGGCAGAAGAAATGGCAAAAATTTGACGTAGAAAGGGGTTCTTCTTTTGAGTATCGAAAAGAAAACCATACAACAAATAAATCAGCATACATATCTCAAAACTACAAGGGTAAGAACCGTATGACCAGGTCACAATGGCGAAGAGAACAGCGTAGGCGGAAGGCCCTCAGGGAAGCTCAAGCTCCAAAACAAGGAGAGTCAAGTACCAATGTGGGAAATCACGTGGGAATAGCTGAGAAGATGCATATAAGGAAAAAGTTGTTTAAGGCTCAAAGGTACCAGCCAGAAAGAGGGGTCGAAGATGATGAGAACATGACTGACAACTTCGACAGTGAATCAACAGCCTCCCAAGACATCATAGTGAATGTTGTATCTGTCATTCCCAAAGAATTTGGCCAGATGACAGAAGTTGAAGATTTCGATCAGAATACTGATATGGAAATGCTTGCACACAAACATGTGTGCTATTATATAATGAACAATGGGTGCGTAGAGGAGCAGAATGCCTTCTTTGAACGCCCCCAAAGGCTATGAAGGGTCACTTAAAGCCTCTTTACATTACTGGAAAAGTGGAGAATATATATGTCAACAAAATATTGGTGGATTATGGTGCAACTGTGAATTTGATGCCCCGGATTCTACTAAGTAAGATTGGGAAGTGTGACGATGATACCAAACCCCACAACATGGTTCTGTCAAACTATGAGGGGAAAGTTGGCTCCACTTTGGGAGTAATCCAAGTTGATCTTATTGTGGGAACAATAACAAGAGCCATGTTTTCATGGTTATCGAAACCAGACCAAATTATAATCTTCTCCTAGGAAGAGAATGGATTCATGGCATATGTGATGTGCCTTCTTCAATGCATCAAAGAATTACCATTTGGAGGCCAAATGGTATAGTGGAAAACATTGAAGTTGATCAAGGATACTTCAAAATTCCTATCAATCATGTTGATGGGAGACAATTTGATAAGCACTTGGCAAACATTGCTCTGTGTCCTCCAGCGGATTTTGAGTTCACTCCAGACGAAGAAACATTCCATTCGATGTATTTGCATCTTGTCGAAGGGTTTAGGTGGGACAGTGAGACAACAAGAGGAAGGTTTCCATGTTTAGGCTTTCCTCCAGTAGACCCCACAGGGTGGGGGAGTGAATTCAGTGACTATGACTGAATTTGAAGCATTGAAGAAAATTTCAGCCTATGTGGCTGAAACAAAATTACAAGTGGCTCTGGAAGTTGCTAATAACCACATGGCTGGCAAATCCATTTCTGAGTTTTATCAAGAAAGTCTTGGTGAGGAGTTTGACACAGAACCTCCAGATAAGGTCGGAACTGAGGAGAAAAAATCCGCTGGTAAACAACGTCAAAATGCTAGCACAGGATCCTTTAGAAGAAATTGACCTTAGTGAGGGGGCAATTAAAAGGCCTACTTACATCAGTGCCAATTTAAACCCCCAACTGAAGTTTGAAGTAGTTCAGATATTGAAAGAGTTCAAAGACTGATTCGTCTGGGATTATGATGAAATGACAGGTTTGAGCAGGGAGTTGGTTGAACACAGGTTACCTATGACACCGGGGGGAAAACCATTCAAGCAAGGTCCAAGATGGTTTGCACCAAAGGTACTGTCAAAGATTAAAGAGGAGGTCGAAAGACTGCTTCGTTGCAAATTCATCCGCACGGCCAGGTATGTTGAATGGTTGGCTAATATAGTGCTTGTTATAAAAAATGATTCTTTAGGAGTTTGCATAGATTTTAGAGATTTAAATGCTACAACTCCAAAAGACGAGTATTCAATGCCAGTAGCAGAAATGTTAGTAGATTCTGCAGCAGGACATGAATACCTTAGCATGTTAGATGGATATTTTGGTTATAACCAAATATTCATTGTTGAGGAAGATGTTCCTAAAACTGCTTTTAGATGTCCTGGAGCTTTAGGCACTTATGAATGGATGGTGATGCCTTTTGGTCTTAAAAATGCTAGTGCTACTTATCAAAGAGAGATGAATTCAATCTTCCATGGTTTTATAGAAACTTTCATGCAAATTTACATTGATGATATTGTTATAAAATCTATTTCTGGGAAGAGTCATATTGACCATCTTTGACAGTCCTTCTTAAAGATGAGAAAATTTGGTCTAAAAATGAACCCTCTTAAATGTGCTTTTTGTGTACAGGCAGGAGATTTTCCAGGCTTTGTGGTCCACAAGAAAGGGATCAAAGTAAATCAAAATAAAACCAAAGCCATAATGGAAGCGAAAACGCCATCAACCAAGAAGGAGTTGTAGTTATTATTGGGCAAGATCAACTTCTTAAGAAGGTTTATATCCAATCTGAGTGGCAAAACACAAGCTTTTTCATCATTGCATTGTTTCAACAAAGATGGTTTTGAGTGAGGCCAATTACAACAGGAAGCCTTCGACGAGATCAAGGAGTACCTAAGTCACCCTCCAATTCTGTCACCACCTCGTAGAAGCAAAAGTATGAGATTGTATATTGTTGCATCAGATAAAACTTTAGGGAGCATGTTGGCCCAAGAAGATGAAAATGGAGTCGAAAGAGCCATTTATTATCTTAGTAGAGTTTTAAATGATGCAGAAACTACGTATAGCATGATTGAAAAGTTATGTTTATGCTTGTATTTCTCTTGTACTAAATTAAAGAAATATATAAAGCCTGTTGATGTGTATGTTTAGTCTCATTTTGATGTTATAAAACATATGTTGTCTAAACCTATTTTGCATAGTCGAATTGGCAAATGGGCATTAGCATTAACAGAATATTCTTTAACGTATCAACCTTTAAAGGCTGTGAAAGGGCAAATAGTGACAGATTTTATAGTTGACCACTCTATAAATGAAAATGATTTAAATTATGTTGAATTGAAATCCTGGAAGTTATACTTTGATGGATTAAGCCATAAAAATGGAACAAGAGTAGGTATATTCATTATTTCTCCTGAAAAAATTCCAACAAAATTTAAATTCAGGGTCGAAGGGCCTTGCTCTAAAATGAGGCTGAATATGAAGCATTGATTGTTGGCCTTGAAATTCTGTTAGAATTGGGGGCAACTAGAGTCGAAATAATGGGAGACTCATAGTTAGTTATAAAACAAATCACAAAGGAATATAAATGTGTTAAATAAAATCTCATTATATACTTTGTGATAGCAAATAGGCTATTAAAGAAATTTGAAGTAGTGGCCATCCAACATATACCCAGAATAGAAAATCAAGTTGCTAATGACTTAGCTCAGATTGCTTCTAGATACAAAGTGTCGAAGGAAAACCTTAAGGAAGTAATTGAAGCAAGAGGCAAGGTAGTGGCTGTTGGATTGTGCTCATCAGATTTAGAGACAACTAAGCTGGGGTGCATAGATGGCGAAAAATTTGAAATTTTTGCTGTAGATAGTCTAACAGAGAGAGACTGGAGAAAGCCTATAGTCGAGTACTTGCAAAATCCAACGGGTTCGACAAAGCGAAAATTCAGATATCAAGCCTTAAGATATATACTTATGGGTAATGAATTATTTAAGAAGATCCTTGGGGGAGTCTTGTTGAAATGCCTTAATGAAACAGAGGCATATTTGTTGCGGTGAGAATCGTGATACCAAGCTATTGATTAACTTGAATCTTAATTCTTAAATTTACAACCGGACTTTAATTTATCCAAAGGAAAGGTCTAAAGAAAGAAAAACCCTTTTGCACGCTGTAACAACAACGCTAAGAGATTCACGGATCGGGGGTTGGTTATGCATAGGGTAGGTATTTCACATCCTAAACATCTGTAGTACTCTACAGGAACCTTTTGTTTGTTTGTATGCTAAGTTTGATAAATATTTTCTATGGATTGGGATTGGGTAAAGGTGTAGGTTAAGACCTAAAGATAGTTTTTAAATTTGCTTGCAAAGACATCGCGTCCTCTGCCTACGTATCCTTACTAGGATAGAATCAGAGCAATCATAGTTCACCTCACTAGGGTTAAAGAACACTTGATTATGATCAAGGTTCAAAGGGGAACAAACATAACAATGCTTGTGTAGAGTTTAAGAAAACTCTCTAGATCTACATTAAACACTCAAGAAAGGGGAGTAAGTAATCATCTCCATGATTCTTACATAGAGTTAACAAACTCTATCTTAAGTTCTAATTGAAGGAGCACTCCTAACAAAGGGTGAGCTTTTTAGACTTAAGCAAAGTCTAATGGATAATTTCTAACTTAACTAAGTGTATAGATGACTTGACAAAGTCAAGGGAGGGTAATGAGCTACCTATGACCAAAAGGTCAATAGAGAAACTTTCCTTTGGAAGGATTGAGAGATGAGGCAACTTGGATGAGAACTAAAGAGTTCCATCACTTGGGGAAATAAACTTAAAAAAGCAATAAATCATTCAAACATGGTGAATACAAAAGATATGGTTACAACCAAGAATAAACAAGCATATTACAATAAGCAAGGATTTCAATCAAGATAGATGGTCACAACCAAGAACATGCAAGCACATTGTTGCACCCCAAATTTGTCCTACCTTTACATAGTTTCTAGTGCCACTTTATTTTGAATGAATAAAATGGCACAATTGGCAAGAGACTGTGTGTAAGGAGTTGTGAGTGCGAGAGGTCGAGAGTTCGAATCCCACCTTCTTCACTTTTTATTTTTCTTTTATTTTTATTCTAACTTTTCTATTTTTATAAAAAAAAATAACAAAATAGTTTTTTTTTTATTTAATTATTATTTTCGTATTTTATTTAAATTATTTTTTAAAAAAATATTATTTTTTCACTTTCTTCCATATTATTCATAAAAACATCAAAAAATCATAAAATTAAAAATATTAAAAAATATTTTATTCTTTTAAGTTTGTTTTAGTTTGTTTTTTTTAGTTTTGACTAATTATTTAAGTTGGGCTTTAAAATAGGCATTAGGTTAGAGTTAACCCTAATTTGTTACCTATATAAACATGAGTTGCATTTGATAAAAGAGGAAGGAGATAAAAGAAAAACGGCGGCCGTTCTCACGATTTATCAGAAGAGGGAATTTTTTTGAAAGAATCCTAAAAGGTTTGAATTCATCATCGGCCAAGCGCTACCGGCGAGCAAAAAGTCCCAACGGCGGAGGCTCAGTTCGTTCAACATCATCGTCGTTATCGTAAGCTTTCTCTTTCCTTTGATTTACGGCATTTTATGATTTTTGTGTGTTGTTTTGTTCATTGATTGTAGATTAATGGGAAGAATAAATAGAAGATGACATGCAAGGATTGAAGGAGAGGAAAAGCTTCGATAGTCATCCATGGAGAAAACGGCAGAAGCCTTTTTATTTACGTTTCATTTTTTTTATTTTATTATTCAATTGTTTATTTTTTTCATTTATATTAACTATGCAGTTTGTAATTAATAATGCAATTAAGTTTAGGTAAGCTATTTCAACAAAAAAAAACATAACGTAATCAGTTTTTTAAAAATTAAGATCTTCCTAAAAAGTTTTTTTCAAAAATTAAACCATTTTTTATTTAAAAACATATTTCTAAATAAAACAGTTTTTCTTAATTAAAGCTTTTTTCCAATTAAAACCATTTTTCATTAAGTTAACACAAAAATTAAAAAATGACCTTTCTTTCACTAAAACAAAAATTAAAACCTTTTTCGTTGAATTTAAATCAAATTTTTTCATTAAAATTTAAAACATTTTTTAATTAAAATTTAAAACATTTATTTTCGATAAAATTAAAATATTTTTTTCAAGACATTTTTTCATTAAAATTAAAACCGGTTTCTTTATTAAAATTTTAGTAAATAATTAGAATAGTTTCTCCATTTAAGCATGAAATTAATTCTCCTCTCCTCTTCTCAATAAAAACTCAAAAAGAAATAAGTTTTGATTTAGCCGTTTCATTTTTGTCTAACCCTCGTTAATTTGTTTGTTTCAACTCGTTATTATTTCATTTGTTCGTTTTTGTTCCATGGATGTGATTTACGCGAGGCCATGGTCGCGGTTATTTTATTTTGCATTTTTTGGGAATTTGTAATTTACGCGAGTGATCGTCGCGATGCTTTTTTTACCGCTTTATTTATTTTTCCGCACTTTAATTCTGCCAAATAGTAATTTGTCGTATTTTGCATGTTTTTACCGTTAGAATCCCTCCGAAGGAATTAGGTCTAGCCGTTTGACCGCCGAGTCAATAACCTTAATTTTTGACCATTTCAAAACCCTAATCGCCTAGGTGTCCCGCCGTGGACGAAAATACCATTTACCCTAGCATTAGGTCAAAGAGTCGCCGTACTCTGTTTAGGGTTTCCCGCCGTGGAATCCCTAATTTAACCCTAATTTCAATTCAACAACTTTAACATAGAAATTGGAGTTTCAAAGACTCCACGTAAGCGTTTCCTTAAGAAATGCTTACTCCCTATCGAAACCTTGACCACAGTCAAGAAGTTTCTAACCTCCCTTTCGAGGGGAACTACGATTACTCTGATTCCATTCCCTATCCAGGATACGTAGGCACAAGATGCGACGTCTTGCCGAGTAAACTTAGGACTAACCCTTAGGTCTTTAGGTCACTCTATCCCTTAGCTCAATATATATTAAAACAGATAATAAAATATATAAAAAAAGCATACAATAAACAAAAGGTTCTTGTAGAGTACTACAGAAGTTTAGGGTGCTAGTACCTTCCCTAAGCTTAACCAACCCCTTACCTAGATCTCTCCCCGCATTGTCTTTACGATGCAAAATTGGGTTTTCCTCTTTTGACCTTTTCCTTCGGATAAATCAAAGAGCGGTTGTGAACTAAAGATGCGATTCAAATTAATTAATAATTTGATATCATATTCTAACCGCAACAGAAAATGGCGACTTCACTGGGGACCCTCTTAATTTTTAAGGGTTACCCCTATTTTGTTTATTGTATGATATTTTATTAATTATTTTTATATATCATTGTACCTTGTGGGGATACCTTTTATTGTGAGATAAGTCCTAACCCGGACTTGAGTGACCTTATTATAGGAAGGTGAGATATTCGACGAGGCTTGCCGGGAGTGAGTCCCGACCAAGTCAACTCGAGAATCACCGCTCAGTTGAGACCCTTTCGAAAATGGTTCGGTTGATCAAGTGCAGTCGTGAAAACTTTTACTATTTTCAATTGGAGTCTGTGATACTGGGGACCGTAGTACCTTAACACCACCTTGGCCTTATATAGGACGTAGTGCGGGAACTATGTGGGAGTAGTCCTACAATAGTTGCTACGCGATACTACACTCAAAAGAGGTTCTCTTGAGAATATTATCGACCTCCGAGTCAGTTGGAAAGTTGATAATTTCCGAAAGATGGATTGATGACTTTGGGCACCGCTTTAGAACCTTGTTCTGCAGGTACAACTACCCCATAGTACATACCTTTTGGGAAGGGTAGACCTTAACTCCATTCATTGTTCCTCTAACCTAGGACTTTGTTGTTTGTGTGCATTTGTGCATGACATTCATAAAACATCATTCCTAGTTTCAAGGAATTCAACAGTCCTTTGCGAATTCAAAAGTCTTATATTTCAAATTTTAAAACTGTGTCCAACTTTCCTAAAAAAGAAATGTTTGCAATCGACCGTTGAAATTTTTGAAACCATTACATGGCATTAGAATCACATTTTTGCATTGCATTTTCCCCCCGGTTTCTCATTCTTAGTTCTCTCGTCTTCTAGTGTACCTTTGAGTCGTCAAGCTGATTCCTCGACACAGATATCAGACCAGGGCTAGCTATAGACGTAAGATGTCAGAGCAAGAGACATACAATGCAGAGATCCGATTGGAAATCGATGAGTTGAAATCAGGCATGACTAAGCTCACTGAAATGCTTCAAATACTGATTTCTAGAGGACAGCTAGGTCAGACTCCTCAATGCCCAGTTATCAGAAACGGAATAGAAGCCACTTTGATCCTATTCCCATGGCTTACACCAAGCTATATCTTGACTTGGTTCGACGAGGATTGATCACCACAAAGGCTTCGCCACCTCCTCCTAATCCCCATCCGGTTGGGTTCAGGATCGATCTCCAATGTGCTTTTCATGAGGGTGCCCCATGCCACGACTTGGAACATTGTTTTGCGCTGAAGGCTAGAGTGCGTGAATTGGTTAGAACCGGAATACTTGATTTTACAGACGGTTATCCGAATTTTCAGAAGGATCCCTTGCCAGTGCATCAGAAATGAAGTTTTATCACTAGGCCTTTTATTCCTTGTTGTTTGCATTTTCCTTATTTCGTATTAGTTGTTTGCTTTAAAATTATTTTTGTACTTTTACATTAATGAAATGAGCATTGCGACTTTTGATTCAATTCATTTTGCCTACTATTTGCATCTTTATGCTTTATTTTCAAATATTTACTTTTTGTCCAAATTTTTGATATGCTAAGATTGGAGGGAGGATGATGATAATGTTATACCCATACTTGCTGTCAGTATGCTTTCAATCAAACCTTGTTGACGATGTAAGGCATTGTTTCAATTCCCAAACACTGGAGAAATAAGGAAGTTAATCCCTTGTCAACCCCTTCGAGCCTAGAAGTTGGAGTTCCTTTCTTTACAAAAAAAAACCCTGCAATTTTAACCTGGGGATGGGTATTTCTCAATTAACTCAATTATGTGTTCATGCAATATACCTTTCATATAAAGGTCGCACTTACAATTTTCCTTCACACACAACAAACAAGTGTCGAAGATTTTTTTAAGCCAAAAAAAATCGATGATGGTTCACCGTAATCATTAAACCAGGAAGTCATGTTTCAAAATAAAAAATCAAAAGAAAGAGCCCGCTAAGTCAAAACCTATGAAGGAGACTTAGGCAAAACTAGGGCATCCCGCTGACTGTAACTTTCAAAATAAACAGTTCAGGAAAAATTTAGGGATAATACAAAGAGGAGTTTTAAATCTTTACCCTGAAAATCCTCAATGTCAAAATGACCAAATATCATAAGGAAGTAGTGGCTGCTTATCATAGGTCCATTGACTTCTGAACCATCATTGCTACCATCAGTGCAATTCCTAACCTATAGGAACCTGAATGCATAATATGAGTTAACTGAGCGTAGGATTGAAGATTATCACGTAGATTGGGTGGGAACAAACAAATTTTGAGCCTTTATCCTTTGTTTCATAAACCGTGAACCAGGCCACGTTACAATCCTCAAAAGACCTAATTGAAACAAGGATATTTTGAAAGCATGCTACATCAAGGTTGCGTAAGCTGACTCCTAAAGATCTTTGTGAATCATTTATTTTGGCCGTATACCTGTATTAAACTTTGAGCGTCCTGGACTGCCGCGTTCTAATCGATGACTCATTTATTTTTCATCTTTCAAAAATAATTTTGATTTCAAAAGTTGCATGAACTTTGCATTACCATGTTTGTATGAATATTTTTGTTTGCAAACTGGCTTTCCTCTAAGGAAATTTTAAACAATCGAGAAACTTGGTCAAGTGATCCTATCAGGGGCAAAGTCTTCTCAGATCTGGTTTATCCATGAGATTTTCAATACTCGGACTGGGGCAAAACTTCTGAGGGTACAGTAAAACAGTCATTTTCAGAATTAGACAAGCTGAAGCAATTATCAGTTCATCTGTAATGGACAATTTAATCTGGGGCAGTTTACTTGAAAGATCTCCAAGCGGCTTTCCATCCTTCCTCCGAGGACCATCAACCTGATTACATTTTAGCAAGTGGCAGTGATTTCCGGGTTGAGGAATCAGTTTTCCAGTCTTGTCATCTTACCAACAGAGTCGAGCCTTGTCGTCGACATCTGCATTGTCATTTGATCATCTATCATAGCATGATTTATACACATGTGCATATCATGGGTGTTTTATCCCCATTTGCTTTTTCTCCCGAGGTCGTGTTTTACCCGCGTATTACCTCATGGACGAAGTCCAATTTACCTGGCATCATGGGTGTTTTATCCCCATTTGCTTCTTCTCCCGAGGTCGTGTTTTACCCGCGTATTACCTTGTGGACGAAGTCCAATTTACCTGGCATCATGGGTGTTTTATCCCCATTTGCTTCTTCTCCCGAGGTCATGTTTTACCCGCGTATTACCTCGTGGACGAAGTCCAATTTACCTGGCATCATGGGTGTTTTATCCCCATTTGCTTCTTCTCTCGAGGTCGTGTTTTACCCGCGTATTACCTCGTGGACGAGGTCCAATTTACCTGGCATCATGGGTGTTTTATCCCCATTTGCTTTTTCTCCCCGAGGTTGTGTTTTACCCGCGTCTTACCTTGTGGACGAATTTATTTACTTGGCATCATGGGTGCTTTATCCCCATTTGCATTTTTCTCCCCGAGGTCGTGTTTTATCCGCGTCTTACCTTGTGGACGAATTTAGTTACTTGGCAGCATGGGTGTTTTATCCCCATTTGCATTTTTCTCCCCGAGGTCGTGTTTTATCCGCGTCTTACCTTGTGGACAAAGTCCAGTTTACTTGGCACCCATCGACTATTTCGTGTCATGTCTATCTGACGTTCTTCCAGATACGACGTGTCTCCTTTTCGACGTTCTTCCGAAATGTTCTGATGTTTGTCTCTCCCTATATGTTTTCTGGTGAGTCCTGAAGATCCCGCTCGATCTCTTCAAGGAATGTCCCGAAAACTCTAGCGTCTGTCGTTTACCTGGTCCTGCCTCCGTGTGGATCCTATGTTACCTTGTCACCACCGGGTGTCTTCTTCCCCAGTGCAATTCTTCGCTGCGCTGTCCCCTATGACGTCGTGTCGTCTGCATCCTTGTATTCATCATTCCATCATACGCATCATATTAGATTCATGGCATTTTCAGCATTATAGTTCGTGTTATTTTGTCCATATCATTGCATATCACTGCATCTAGGGGCCAAATTTCCAGTTATCTGTATTTAAATCCCTTTCACCGCGATTTCTCGAGTCTCCGCTGCTCAAATCATCTGGTGAAGCTATTTAAATAGGGGCATCTGTTGCACCCCAAATTTGTCCTACCTTTACATAGTTTCTAGTGCCACTTTATTTTGAATGAATAAAATGGCACAATTGGCAAGAGACTGTGTGTAAGGAGTTGTGAGTGTGAGAGGTCGAGAGTTCGAATCCCACCTTCTTCACTTTTTATTTTTCTTTTATTTTTATTCTAACTTTTCTATTTTTATAAAAAAAAAATAACAAAAATAGTTTTTTTTTATTATTTAATTATTATTTTCGTATTTTATTTAAATTATTTTTTAAAAAAATATTATTTTTTCACTTTCTTCCATATTATTCATAAAAACATCAAAAAATCATAAAATTAAAAATATTAGAAAATATTTTATTCTTTTAAGTTTGTTTTAGTTTGTTTTTTTTAGTTTTGACTAATTATTTAAGTTGGGCTTTAAAATAGGCATTAGGTTAGAGTTAACCCTAATTTGTTACCTATATAAACATGAGTTGCATTTGATAAAAGAGGAAGGAGATAAAAGAAAAATGGCGGCCGTTCTCACGATTTATCAGAAGAGGGAATTTTTTTGGAAGAATCCTAAAAGGTTTGAATTCATCATCGGCCAAGCGCTACCGGCGAGCAAAAAGTCCCAACGGCGGAGGCTCAGTTCGTTCAACATCATCGTCGTTATCGTAAGCTTTCTCTTTCCTTTGATTTACGGCATTTTATGATTTTTGTGTGTTGTTTTGTTCATTGATTGTAGATTAATGGGAAGAATAAATAGAAGATGACATGCAAGGATTGAAGGAGAGGAAAAGCTTCGATAGTCATCCATGGAGAAAACGGCAGAAGCCTTTTTATTTACGTTTCATTTTTTTTATTTTATTATTCAATTGTTTATTTTTTCATTTATATTAACTATGAAGTTTGTAATTAATAATGCAATTAAGTTTAGGTAAGCTATTTCAACAAAAAAAAAACATAATGTAATCAGTTTTTTAAAAATTAAGATCTTCCTAAAAAGTTTTTTTCAAAAATTAAACCATTTTTTATTTAAAAACATATTTCTAAATAAAACAGTTTTTCTTAATTAAAGCTTTTTTCCAATTAAAACCATTTTTCATTAAGTTAACACAAAAATTAAAAAATGACCTTTCTTTCACTAAAACAAAAATTAAAACCTTTTTCGTTGAATTTAAATCAAATTTTTTCATTAAAATTTAAAACATTTTTTAATTAAAATTTAAAACATTTATTTTCGATAAAATTAAAATATTTTTTTCAAGACATTTTTTCATTAAAATTAAAACCGGGTTCTTTATTAAAATTTTAGTAAATAATTAGAATAGTTTCTCCATTTAAGCATGAAATTAATTCTCCTCTCCTCTTCTCAATAAAAACTCAAAAAGAAATAAGTTTTGATTTAGCCGTTTCATTTTTGTCTAACCCTCGTTAATTTGTTTGTTTCAACTCGTTATTATTTCATTTGTTCGTTTTTGTTCCATGGATGTGATTTACGCGAGGCCATGGTCGCGGTTATTTTATTTTGCATTTTTTGGGAATTTGTAATTTACGCGAGTGATCGTCGCGATGCTTTTTTTACCGCTTTATTTATTTTTCCGCACTTTAATTCTGCCAAATAGTAATTTGTCGTATTTTGCATGTTTTTACCGTTAGAATCCCTCCGAAGGAATTAGGTCTAGCCGTTTGACCGCCGAGTCAATAACCTTAATTTTTGACCATTTCAAAACCCTAATCGCCTAGGTGTCCTGCCGTGGACGAAAATACCATTTACCCTAGCATTAGGTCAAAGAGTCGTCGTACTCTGTTTAGGGTTTCCCGCCGTGGAATCCCTAATTTAACCCTAATTTCAATTCAACAACTTTAACATAGAAATTGGAGTTTCAAAGACTCCACGTAAGCGTTTCCTTAAGAAATGCTTACTCCCTATCGAAACCTTGACCACAGTCAAGAAGTTTCTAACCTCCCTTTCGAGGGGAACTACGATTACTCTGATTCCATTCCCTATCCAGGATACGTAGGCACAAGATGCGACGTCTTGCCGAGTAAACTTAGGACTAACCCTTAGGTCTTTAGGTCACTCTATCCCTTAGCTCAATATATATTAAAACAGATAATAAAATATATAAAAAAAGCATACAATAAACAAAAGGTTCCTGTAGAGTACTACAGAAGTTTAGGGTGCTAGTACCTTCTGTTGCACCCCAAAATTTGCCCTCACAATACAAGACTTTGTGTTCTAAGAAGGTTCACAAGGTTCACAAACTTCTCAACATCTACAAGACCTTTCATGAGGTTCATGAAGTCCATAGGTTGCTTCTTGAAGGTTCACAAGGTTCACCAGATTCACAATGTTTACAAAGCTTTCCTAAGGGTCATGAGGTCTACAAAGCCACTTCATGATGTTCACAAGGTTCACAAGCTTCACAATACCTCCCATGAGTATCACAAGATATCTTATGAAGATTCACAAGGTTCACATAGTTCACAATTGGTCAAAGGAGTTGACAATTCCCTCAGACAATGCACCTCCTAAGCAGTGCATCCAAAACTAGGGTTTTGACTTTAATCAGGCTAAATGGACTTCCAAGACTTCAAGTGAGCTTCATAACATCTTATATGTGTATAAGAACCCCCATGTCAAGTTTCAAGACTTTTCTCAAAAGTTTGCTCAAGTCAGATGATCAGATAAGTCAAAAGCAGTCAATGCAGTTAAAAAGTCAAACTGAGGTCAACTGTGGTCAAACCAAAGTCAAACTTCATGATTTTTTGCCAAAATCAAAGAGAGGTTGAATTTGGTTCCAGGGGTATTTTGGTCATTTTACGCAAATTCAGCTAATTCCTTGAAGACGGGTTGTTATTAAGTTCTGAGGCGTTTATTTACGTGGGTTTGATATCAATTTGGTTTGGAAAGTCTGATCTGTGGAACAGGGTTTAACAAGAGATCATTCTTCTATCTTCCAGTTCATCTTTAGAGGGACAACAGTGAAAACTTCTACTGATTATTGGAGCTTATTCATGTCAAAAGTATTAAGATTGGATCGGATTAATTCAAGGATATTCGACTGATGAATCGTATGTTGAGATGTTTGTGAATTAAATCATGGAGAAGAAATGGAAGATGATTTTAATAAATATGTGAAGTTCATTCATAATATTTTATTATTATTACAATTTGTAAAGAGAATTTGGATAGAAAGTTGAATTTTATTCATAATATTTCATCACGATTTACAAAAGGGAAATAATTTGGATAAAAAATGTATTATTGAATTATTTCATAATGCTTTTTTTATTACAAGTTACAAAAGAGGTGTATATCCTAAAAAGTCCTAAGCCCTAAAATTTCTAAGTATCCTTCTTGATGTCCTTTGAGCATCTCCGCAAAGTCTCCGATTCACCTGCACATCAAAACAAAACAAACAGAATAGAAAAAAAAGATGTTAGAAATTGTTTGACACTCTCAGAACATCGTCATCATCGAGTGCCGGGAGTGGCACAACCGAAGCTGCGTCCTACCCCCGTTACCGATCCGCGCCATTGGCGTCAGATCAGGTGATCCCTGTTCTTATCATACGGGACAACCGAGAAAGATGAAGAAGTAAAAGAAGTTCGGGCCGATAAATGATTAACTGAAAAGGGTCTATGCCATCATCGAATAAATCCCATTTGGTTTCCAAACTGATACAAGGGTAAAGCAGCACAATCAATTTGGTCATAAACCCGGATGCCGACGGGTATGAGCCACTTTGTGTTCAAAGTTTGTCAACACCTGAAATTCACCAAAACAGCATCAGTACAAAAGTTCATAACAGAACTCAACACCAAAACAGTTCGTAAGTTGCACCTAAATTGCATAAAACAATTCACAGGATGCTCAAATTGAACGAAATTTCAATTCACAAGCCGCTGAACCAGCTCGAAAAATAGAATGGCAAGTACATCAAAGGAATCAATTTCAAAGGCTGTATAAAAATTAAATGCAAATCATTATTCACAGCCACAGAACAACAAAACAGTCCCGGAAACAAAGTTCGTTCCTACCACAGAAGGAATACTCAACAAAATCGAAAAGCATACGGCATCAGTTCAAAGAACCAGTTCAGCAGAAAAAACCAGAAAATAGACAAGTCCAGGATCACAATCAAGAAAGAACAAAGTTCAGTTCAGTTCAACAAACCGTATCAGTTCACAGTGGAAAAACCGAAAGTACAGGACATGGGCTCAGTTTGAACATCACTGCCCAGGCAAGTAAGTGTATCAGTCAGGTTATGAATCCCCGCCGGAAGTTTAACACAGGCATCAAGGATCAAACAACGTCAGGAGTCAGTATAACAGCAGGATTCCGCATCATACTCCGAATCGAATAGCATCCCTCAAAGGTTCAGACCAATGGTCATCATCACCGCATACCCTCCTCGGCGACGTTTGATTCGACCAAAGCGTTAGCATCCATTCTGAAATAAGAAGAAGAAAAGTAAGTGTGTCCCAGTTGGTAACAATAACCGAATGTCAGCTTATCAGAAGGAACAAGTTCATATCCAAAACTGTATCAGAACCTAAGAAAATTGGATATCCACATCTGAAAGGAAGATTAAAACGAATCCAAAACGAATCCAGTTATCAAAGGAATCAGTATCCAACAAGCCAACAAATACGAAAAATCAAAATCAGTATTGGGAGCAAACCAAATCCTATCAGAAAAGATAACAGAGATCAAATCAGAATCACAATATAACAAATCCACATCTGCAAAATAACAACAGAATCAATATCAAATCCAATCTCAGTTTCGAGTAAACCTGGAAAGGAAAGAAATCAAATCAGATCAACTTCAATCATAATCATATCTCAGTAACGTAAAAAACCCAGAACCAACAAAAGCCCAAAAAGAGGGATTATAAAAGGGCACAACATCACCTCGTGTCAGGGGGCTAGACGGAGGGTGCCGAAAAATCATAAAACCATAAGGGGGAACGGCCGCATGTGAAAGGAGGAGTTGACGAAACCCCGGCCATCAGACGAACGCAAATCACCATCATCGGCCATTAACGAGCAATAACCATCACCACAGTGCCACAAACATAGAACGGACTCACCGCGAATACGAAGATCCGACGGGACCGTCATCGCCGTTAAAAGATCAACAACGGGCAATCCATGATCGAAGCCTCAGAACTTGAGTCATCATAGGCCGTTAAACCCCACCGAAAACCACCGTTCGCCGCCTCAGAATATCTTCATCATCGGCCGCCGTTTTCGCCAAGAACGCCGATGAAATGGTAAGCCATTGCGTGGGGATTTGATTTCTGATGATTGTTAATCGTTTTGTTGTTTTTTTTCCAGAAATATCGTGGAGAGACAAGAGTATGAGAGGTGAGGAAGACGAAGGAAAACGAAGACTCAAACGGCGCCGCGAAGAGGAATAGGGTTTCCAAAACCCTAAACTTTGTTTTTTTTACATTCACACCAACCGGGTTGGGTCCGGAAGTGATTACCGGCCCAACCCCTTCTTTTTCTTTTTTTTAAAAAAACAAATTTTTTTTCTTATTATTTTGAATTGTTTTTTTTAACTATTTTATTCTATAATATAAAAACTGTTTTTTGTGAAAATATTATAAAATTTAAATATAAAACTCTTGTTTTTTTTATTTAAAATTTTATAAGTTTATATTAATTAAAATAATGTTATGTGATTATTAAAAATAAATTTTTGTATATATAAACCCTAATTCTTACAAACCCTAAAAATTATTTTCTAAAAAAAAATAAAACCTAATTTTAATCTTCTATATAATCCTATGTATATATTTATTATAATTCTTGTAAATAAAATTAAACCTTATAAATACTTAATGTAAAATTTTGTGAATGTGATTATTGATTATTTAAAATTTATTTTCATCATAATGTGTAAATATTTTTCTTAATAATTGTTAATATATAATTAGAGATAATTAAATTTTGTAAATGATTAAGAAATTTATAATTATGTTATATTTAGAACTTTATATTATAGTAATTATTTAATCATTTATGTTTCTAAATAAAAATCAAATTTTATGTTTAATCACGTTATTAATTAATTATTATTGCTAATCATATTTTGTTGCTTATTATTATTTTGAAATTTCTATCTTATTATTTTTCTAACTTTGTCTATTTTTCTAATTATTATTGTTTCAACTAATTATTTTCACTAACTTTATATTTCTACTAACCTTATTTAATTTTTCTTATTATTTACTAACCCCAATATTTTATTTGCTTATTTGTTATTTTTTTTTATTTATTATAATTTTGTAATTGCCTCTTGGATGTAAATTGTAATTATTTAATTATTATTATCATTATGGTTAGTAATTAGGGAGTGCTAATACGTATGATATTTAAAAAATATAAATTAGATCATTTTAATATAAGATAATTAAATTAAACATTTCACACACGTAAGTCGATTTTAATCGCCGTCTCACTTCCTAAGGATATCCCTCAAGTTGCCTACGAATAATGGTTAAGTGGGGTGTATAAAGCAAGTCCCTCAAATAGAAAAATCATCAAAGTCCCTTATGGTTGCCTTTACGAATCGAGTCCCTTTCGAAAAATGATGATAGTCCCTCCATTTTGCTTATTACGCCCCACAATGGCCTTCAAAAATCCAATTGTCCCTCACATGTCCCTTAACATCCAAAGTAAGGACTACCTACTCCATTATAGTAGGGATAGTCTTACTAAGGAAAGGATAAAGAATAAGAAAGACCTTAAAACATTAGGGTAGGCTACTCCTAGATACTTGCTCACTTCAAAACTTTTTCACACTTAAACAAATTTCCAACAAAATTTTCAAACAAGTTTTTTTCACATCCATACACGGATTATTATTAAACTATTCTGAAATTTTTTGCTATTCACACACTACACTTTCAAAACAATTCAAAAGTGAGCTTAAGTACCTAAGAGCCCATGGATAACCATGGATGAAAAGGGTGCTAACACCTTCCCTTTTCATAACCTACCCCCCGGACCCAAAATATTCTCTAAGGTCTTTCCTGTTCTTTTATAACCTTTCCTTATGGATAAAATAAAAGTCGGTGGCGACTCTTGCTATCCGCAACATTGTTTAAAGTCAGTTCTCCCACCGTGTTACAGAACTGGCGACTCTGCTGGGCATTTATTTAAGAGGGGTACCCTTAGGAATTAAGATCACTTTAAATTGTTTGCCTTGTTTGCTTTATTATTATATTGTTGGGGTGCTCTTATGTGTGAAAGGTCCTAACCCGGATCTAGTGTACCTTAGGTAAATGGCAATAGACCAAGGAAACTGTACGACGTATATCGATACGGTTGATCTGGTGGCCATAGTTAGTGCGACTTCTTGGTTGGTGCTTATATTCCTTAAGTCAAGTTGAGGATAATATTGAGGCTGCCATATGTTGTCAATGCACTAACTGACTTTTAGAACCCTAGTTAACTCATCTTGGCCTTTAGAAAGTAGTGAGGTAACCGGCTTTGGTGCAGACTGAAGTTGGTTGACACTCGATACTACGCTCATTGAGATCTTAAACTTGGAGGGTTTTGGTTGGCAAGTAAGTTGCCTTCTGAACAATCACCCTTGTGAAGGATCAATGATATTGAGATCCCTTAGAACCTGGTTACTTTTGTAGGACAGGATGAACCATCTAACTTCAGGGGAGGGTACTTGCCTTTGAACCTCATGCAAGCCTTTAAACCTAGGGCTATGGTGTGACTTGTTTGTGTGTGCCACATGTTTGTGATTGAGCATGACATCATGACATCATCATGCATCATAAGCATATCATTTTCCCTAACCATTTCAAGGACCAAAGGATTTATCTTTGTTCTTTGTTGCAGGTCATGGCTTCTGCTCGTAGAAACACCATCAGGATCAACTTTGTAGGGATACCTGCTAAGCTCAAGGAGTTAGTTTCCCTAGTTCCTGATCATTCCCAGTTCAACAAGAGACATGGTCACTTATTGGATCTAGTTACTTCAGGGTTCAGTGAAGACATGATGAGTGTGCTGTTTCAGTTCTTTGACCCTAAGCTGATTATCAGCTGGTTCCAACCATGGAGGAGTTCTCTAAGCTTCTGGGTATACCTGTTCTTGATCAGAAGCCATTCACAGGCTTAGAAAAGGAGCTTAAACCAGAAGTTATTGCTGCAGCTCTACATCTGAAGAAGTCTGACATTGTTCTAGAGACGAGAAGTGGAGTTAAAGGTATTCTTGCCAAGGTATTAGTGGATAAAGCTCAAATGTTCTTGAAGGCTATGAGCTACGATGCTTTTGAGGAGATCTTAGCCTTATTGATTTATGGCTTAGTGTTGTTCCCCAATCCTGATCAGTTCATAGACGTTCATGCCATCAACATATTCCTGAGTCACAATCCAGTGCCTACCTTACTTGGAGACATCCTACATTCTCTTCACACCCGTACTACAAGGGCAAGAGGAACTTTGATGTGCTGCATACCTTTACTTTCTAGGTGGTTTATTTCTCACCTTCCTCGCTCAGTAATGAAGAATGAGCAAGGGTTCAGATGGTCCAAGAGGATCATGTCACTTTCTCACTCAGACATCCATTGGTGCTCCAGATCTATGGAGAATGTCACCATCATTGACCGTTGTGGGGAGTTTCCTAATGTGCCACTTCTAGGTATAAGAGGAGGCATCACCTACAACCCATCTCTAGCTTTACGACAGTTTGGTTACGCCCGGAGCGATGGTCCACATGACATGTTGATTCAGGGCATTGTGTTTGACTACGACAACGATCTTCAGAGTTACCGCCAGAGATTCGTACGAGCTTGGGGAAAGGTAAACAGGATTGACAGCAAGACACTGGAGCCTAAGTACACCATTCCTATGGAGGCTTATCTCAGATGGGTACGATTTCGTGCTCAGACACTCATGATGCCATATCCTGCCATCCTACCAGTTACCATGGAACCTGTTGCTGAAGGAGACACAGCTTATACCATCCTTCACCCAGACATGCCTACTGATATGGAAGACTTGCAGAGATCATGGATCCAACTGAAAGAGCAAAGGGATACTTTCGAGGCTCATTACAAAGCAAGCCAAGCAAGGATCCTAGAGCTAACAAAGCTACTTCATGAGGAACGAAACCTCAACTCATACCTCAACACAAAGAGGAAACGTCCATGGGAGACCTAAAACCCCATCTTTTGTACTTATTTCGTTTTCATTTTTGTAAGCCTAAAAGGCAAAACAAGTTATTACTAATAAAAAGTTACTTTCTTGTTTGTTTAAGCAAATTTAAATCCTGCGGTCCTTGAAAACATTGCATATACATTACCATATCATTTCATTGCATCACAAATTTGTAATTGTGCACAGGTTTCTCATCTTCTCGCTGTTTATTTCAGCAATGGCACTTGAACAATCAGTTAAGGATCTTCAGGCACAAAATGCACAGTTCCAAGAGCTGATCCTGAACCTATCCAAGGGGCAGGATGAATTGAAGACACTGCTGGCCAAGAAGACTAAGAAGGCTAGAAGGTCTGCTGGGTTGCTCAACATGGGAAGAAGGTTCAAAGGTCCTGTCAAGACCAAGGAACATGTTGAAGACTATGAATCTGAAGAATCTGAGCAGGAGAGAGGCAGTCTCCACAACACTATGGGGGACTCTGATTCTGAGGCTAACTACTACCATGAGCCTAACGAAGACAAATTCAAGATGCTGGTGGATAGAATGGATGCTATGGAATTACAGAAATCATCTGGGTTGGATTTTGAGGATTTGAGCTTGATATCTGGGGTGGTCATACCCATTGGGTTCAAAGTTCCTACATTTGTTGTCTATGATGGGGTCTCTTGTCCCAAATTGCATCTGAGGTCTTATGTCAGAAGAATTCAACCCCACACTGCTGATAAAAAGTTGTGGATCCATTTCTTTCAAGAGAGTTTATCTGGAGCTCAGCTAGAGTGGTATTATCAGTTGGAGAGTGTCAACATCAGAGATTGGAATGACCTTGCTGAAGCTTTCTACAAGCAGTATCAATACAATGCTGACTTAGCCCCCACTCGCATGCAGCTTCAAAGCATGTCTATGGGTGCCAAAGAAAGCTTTAAGGAGTATGCTCAGAAGTGGAGAGACTTAGCTGGAAGAGTTCAACCCCCTTTGACTGATAGGGAGTTGGTTGATATGTTCATGTGTACGCTGAATGGTCCGTTTTACAGTCATCTCATTGGAAGCTCATCATCTGGCTTCACTGAGTTGATCATGACAGGAGAGCGAGTAGAGAATGGTATCAAGAGTGGTAAGATCTAAGTGGGCACTTCTTCATCAGGTGCTGCAAAGAAGCCTCCCACTGGGAAGAGAGAATCTAATGCTGTGTATGGTCAGCCTGATCATAACAGAAGGCATCAGTCTGTTAGTGCAGTTCATATTTCAAATCCAACTCCTGCAACAACAGAGCAGCCCCAAGGCAACCAACAGAGGGCTAGAAGACAGTTCACGAAGATCAACATGTCAATGGCTCAGGCATTGCAACACTTGTTGAAGGCTGAACTTATTACCCTGAGGGAGGCTCCTCAGAATCCCAATGTTACCTCTCCCAAGTACAATCCCAATGCACGATGTGCATATCATTCAAACTGTCCAGGACATGATACTAATAACTGCTGGGTCTTGAAGAACAAAATTCAGGATATGATTGATGCTGGAGAAATTGAGTTTGATCCACCAGGTACTCCAAATGTGATTACAGCTCCAATGCCAAGCCACGAGAAGACTGTCAACGCCATTGATGAAGATATTGATGAAGATCTGCATGTCTATTCAGTTATGGAGTTGAGCACACCATTGTCTGTTATCAAAAAGAGGTTAGTACAAGCTGGGATCTTTCCAGGTTGTCATGAAGATTGTCTATATTGTACCTATAAGTCGGATAGTTGCTTCATTTTGAGAGATGGGATTCAACGAAGACCAGCATCTGTAGAAAGTATGGTGGATCATCTGACTCAGGGTAAGAAGATTGAAGAGGTTGACATGGTTGACAAAGTACCACTAAAAATCACTCATCAGGGCCCGATCAAGATTACTGCTGAAGGTCCTGTGAAAGTTGTTGCTGAAGCCAGAGTAGCTCCTCTGATCATTACCACTCCTGGTCCTATTTCTTATACATCTGACAAAGCTGTGCCTTGGCACTATGGGTCTGATGTTTACATCCATGGTGTCAAGCAGGAGCCTTTACCTGATATGCTTGTTGACATTGATAATATTGCTGGATCTAGCAAGATCACTCGTAGTGGAAGAATCTTCTCTCCTCCAGTTGCTTCTAAGAGTGCAGTTACTCCTGCTGTTACTTCCACCACTGATGCTCGGGGCAAGGGTCCTGTTATTGAGCCTGTATCTACTGATGTGCCAGCTGCTGATGACCTCTCTAAGCAGATGGAAGGAGTATTGAAAATCATTCGCAAGAGTGATTATGATATTGTTGATCAGCTGGGGCATACTCCCTCAAAGATTTCTATGCTCTCCCTGTTATTATGTTCTGAGGCTCATGCCAAGTCATTGATCAAGTTTCTAAAGATGGCTCATGTACCCAGTGCAATTTCTGTGGACCAGTTTGAGAATTGTGTTGCTCACCTGACCTATGATAATGGGTTAGGATTTTCTGATGCTGACTTGACCCCTGCCAAGAGGGATCATAACAGGGCCTTGCATATTTCAATTGAATGCAGGGGCACTACCCTGTCTCATGTGCTGATAGACAATGGTTCCTCTCTGAATGTGTTGCCTAAGGAAGTCCTGAACAAGCTGAGTCCTGAAGATACGGTATTGAAGCCCAGTAATATTGTGGTAAAGGCTTTTGATGGTTCTAGAAGAGTAGTGCATGGGGAAATTGATCTTCCAATCAAGGTTGGCTCTCAGGTGTTTACTGCTACATTCTATGTGATGGATATTCGTCCTTCGTACTCATGTCTGCTTGGTCGTCCCTGGATTCATGGGGCAGGTGCTGTGACCTCCACATTACATCAAAAGTTGAGATATCTGGTGAATGGAAAAGTTGTTACTGTCTTTGGAGAGGAAGAATACTTTGTCAGCCATGTAAACACTTTCAAGTATCTGGAAGTAGAAGGTGAATACATTGAAACTCCATGTCAGTCATTTGAAGTGGTTCCCTGGGCTGTTAAGGATTGTGTGACTCCTCCTGCTGTGAAGAAGGTTCCTGTGGTCATCAGAAACCCTCCAACAATGGCAATGGCCTCCCTCAATGATGCAAAAGCTGTGGTGGAAGAAGGTGGTTGTACTATTTGGGGTCAGCTTCCTGATATTCCATACAAGTCTGACAAGTTTGGTTTGGGTTTCACTGCAGAGTCCCAGAAGGCTGTCCGTCGTGCCCGTGCTGTTCGTATCACCAATCAAGGGGTTATCAATGCTGTGGGAGATCAAGATGAAGACTACAACTTGGAGGCATGGATTTTTCCTACTGTGGGTGCTGGACTCAATAATTGGACAGCTGAAGATGTTATCCCTATCTCCTTTAGTCAGGAGTAAATACTATTACTGTGTTATGTTTTTAAATTTATAATTTCTGGAACAATTAAAACTTTCAAGCCATGTGCCTTACCCGGGGCACAATGGTGTGCTTATTACGGGTTGTCATTTCATTTGCATACTTC
Source organism: Lathyrus sativus (assembly GCA_963859935.3). Lineage (NCBI taxonomy): Eukaryota > Viridiplantae > Streptophyta > Magnoliopsida > Fabales > Fabaceae > Lathyrus > Lathyrus sativus. The sequence continues at coordinate 84,995,113 of OZ012738.1, forward strand.
ATTCAATAAAATCAGTGGACGTTTCGTTTTCGTAAATATTGTGTTCCTTGTCTTTCTTTTTCTTTTATTTTTGCTTTATCAGCTATGTGTTCTTACACACACCCACGTCACTAAAATGCAGATCCTCATCCACTCTGGATCCAGTTGATAACAGTTCTACTATTGCCAATTACAATTTCGAGAATCCGATCTATCAAACTGAAGACGGAAACGAGGACGATTGTGAAATACCTGTAGGGCTTGCTAGGTTGTTACAACAAGAAGAGAAAGCTATACAGCCACATGAAGAGCCAGTCGAAGTTGTGAATCTGGGAACTGAAGAAAACAGAAAAGAGGTCCAGATAGGGGCTGATTTAGAGGACAGTGTCAAGAGCAGGTTGATTCAGATGCTACGTGACTATGTGGAGATCTTTGCTTGGTCTTATGAAGATATGCCAGGGTTGGATACAGACATTGTGGTTCACCGTTTGCCAGTGAAAGAAGATTGTCGTCCAAAGAAGCAGAAGGTTCGTCGTATGCGTCCTGAAATGTCAGAAAAGATCAAAGCAGAGGTAATGAAACAGTTCAATGCAGGGTTCTTGGCCGTAACTTCTTATCCTCAGTGGGTTGCAAATGTGGTACCAGTTCCTAAGAAAGATGGTAAGGTACGTATGTGTGTAGACTACAGAGATCTGAACAAGGCTAGCCCTAAAGATGACTTTCCACTTCCTCATATTGATATTCTGGTAGACAACACTGCTCAGCATAAGGTATTCTCTTTTATGGATGGTTTCTCTGGTTACAATCAAATCAAGATGGCACCTGAAGATATGGAGAAGACTACATTTGTGACACAGTGGGGCACCTTTTGCTATAAGGTAATGCCATTTGGTTTGAAGAATGCAGGGGCAACATATCAGCGTGCTATGGTGGCTTTGTTTCATGATATGATTCATCATGAGATAGAGGTATATGTGGATGATATGATAGCCAGGTCTCAGAATGAAGAACAACATCTTGATCATCTGCACAAGTTGTTTGAGAGGTTGAAGAAATACAGGTTGAGATTAAATCCAAACAAGTGTACTTTTGGAGTTAGATCTGGAAAACTCTTGGGTTTCATTGTCAGTGGAAAAGGTATTGAAGTGGATCCTGCAAAAGTGAAAGCTATACGAGAGATGCCAGCTCCCCGTACTGAGAAGGAGGTTAGAGGTTTCTTGGGACGATTGAACTACATTGCAAGATTTATTTCCCAATTAACTACCATCTGTGAGCCAATCTTCAAGTTGTTGAAGAAAGATCAGGTGATGGAATGGAATGATGAGTGCCAGACCGCCTTTGATGAAATCAAGAGATATTTGCTAGAACCTCCAATTTTAATGCCACCAGTTGATGAAAGACCCTTGATTATGTATTTAACAGTATTAGACAACTCAATGGGGTGTGTATTGGGGCAACATGACGAGTCTGGTCGAAAAGAGCAGGCAATATACTACCTTAGCAAAAAGTTTACCGACTGTGAAACAAGATACTCACTGCTCGAGAAAACTTGCTGCGCTTTGGCATGGGCTGCTCGCCGACTAAGACAGTATATGTTGACCCATACTACCTTGTTGATTTCGAAGATGGATCCAATCAAGTACATATTTGAGAAACCTACTCTCTCCGGAAGAATTGCAAGATGGCAAATGATCTTGACGGAATATGATATACAGTATACTACTCAGAAGGCCATTAAGGGGAGTGTTGTTGCTGATCATTTGGCTCATCAAGCAGTAGATGATTACCAGTCAATGAATTTTGAGTTCCCTGATGAAGACATTATGTCTGTTACCAAAGAACCTGGACAATATGACGGACCTGAACAAGGATCCCGATGGACTATGGTTTTTGATGGTGCCTCCAATGCACATGGTAATGGTGTTGGTGTTGTGATTAGTTCCCCTGAAGGTTGTCATACCCCGATTACTGCCAGACTTTGTTTCTATTGTACCAATAACATGGCTGAGTATGAGGCATGTATCATGGGTATGCAAGTTGCTATTGATATGAAGATTCAGTTCCTTGAGGTGTATGGAGATTCAGCTCTGGTAGTAAGTCAGATTAAAGGAGATTGGGATACAAAGCATGATAATCTCATTCCTTACAGAGAACATGTGTTGTCTTTGATCCCACATTTCAAAGAGATTACTTTTGGACATATTCCACGAAGAGAGAATCAGTTGGCAGACGCATTGGCCACCATGGCATCTATGTTTGAGATCAGCTGGGATGATGAAGCTCCCAAGATTACCATTGATGGATTTGAGAAGCCTGCATACTGCAATGAGATTGACACTGAAGGGGCAGAGGAGAAGCCTTGGTTCTATGAAGTGAAAAACTATCTTGAAGCTCAGGAGTTCCCTGAAGAGGAATCTGTCAAAGATAGGAAGTTCCTGAGAAGGTTTTCTGCTAAGTTCTTTCTGAGTAATGGCATTCTGTATAAGCGTAATCATGATTCAACTATGCTTCGTTGTGTGGATAAGAAGGAAGCTACAGAAATTATGGAAGAGATGCATGATGGGACCTTTGGCACTCATTCTAGTGGTCATACCATGGCAAAGAAGATTTTGAGAGCAGGTTACTATTGGTCTACCATGGAAGCTGATTGCTATCAACACTCCAGAACATGTCACAAATGTCAAATCTATGCTGATAAAGTACATGTACCTCCATCTCCATTGAATGTGTTGACTGCTCCTTGGCCCTTTGCCATGTGGGGCATTGATATGATTGGTGAGATCAAGCCTACTGCTTCTAATGGGCATCGTTTCATCCTGGTTGCTATTGATTACTTCACGAAGTGGGTAGAGGCAGCTTCATTTGCATCTGTGACTAAGAATGTTGTGGCTCGGTTCATTAAGAATAATCTCATATGTAGGTATGGTATCCCTGAAAGGATTATCACTGACAATGGCTCTAATCTGAACAACACTATGATTACTGATCTCTGTACGCAGTTCAAGATTAAGCATCACAACTCTTCTCCGTATCGTCCAAAGATGAATGGGGCAGTTGGAGCTGCTAATAAGAACATTAAGAAGATTGTACAGAAGATGACTGTTACTTACAAGGATTGGCACGAGATGTTACCATTTGCTCTGCATGGTTATCGTACTACAATACGTACTTCAACAGGGGCAACCCCGTTCTCCTTAGTCTATGGTATGGAAGCAGTTCTGCCTATTGAAGTTCAGATCCCCTCCTTGAGAATTATGAAGGATGCAGGCTTGGATGAAGATGAGTGGATTCAGACTCGACTTGACCAGATAAATTTGATTGATGAGAAAAGGTTAGCAGCAGTTTGTCATGGCCAGATGTACCAGAAACGGATGATCAAAGCTTTTAACAAGAAGGTTAGGCCAAAGGTATATCAGGTTGGTGACTTGGTAATCAAGCGTATCATATTACCACAGGGTGATCCTAGGGGCATGTGGACTCCAACATATGAGGGACCATTTGTAGTCAAGACAGTGTTCTCAGGAGGTGCCATGATACTGACTACAATGGATGGTGAAGACTTCCCACAACCTGTAAACGCAGACATAGTTAAAAAATACTACGCATAAAAAGAGACCCGCTAGGTTGACAGGCCTAGGCAAAAATAAGGGCATCCCGGCAAACCAAAAGGGTTTGGGCAAAAATTAGGGATATATATAAAAAGATGTACACCCGGCAAGTCGAAAACTTGAAAAGGCGGCTTGGGCAAAAAAGGGTATCCCGGTGGATTGAAAACCTGAAAGGGCAATCCAGGCAAAAGTTAGGGATTAAAGCGTATGACTATGTCTCGTTTGGATCACTCATGAAACTGCAACCAGTTGTACTACTTACTCAAGCTCAAACAGATAAAGCTCAATCCAATCGTTTCCGTCTCAACAGCAAGAAGATGAGATACTGGAGTGGCAATAGTAGAATTGAAACTCAATAGGATTATTTCCCACATAGCTGATTCTTTTTGTAAAACTTCATGACAAAATTCTCTTACTAGGGTTTATGTCTCCTTGTACAAACTTACCCGTGTATGGGTCACTTTTGATATAAATAAACTCCATCTTTTGAATCCAGATTTACTTTTACCCTATTTACATAAGCGAAACGTCCATTGGTTGTGTTTGAATGTATGTATGCCTTTTAATATGATTGATGTTTACCAGAAATGCATGAAAATGCAGTAATAGTATTTACTAAGGACGAACGAGGGAAGGATTTCAACGAAGCTTCGCCGGTTCATCTTTACAAGACAGTTACAAACCATCAGTAGGACTAATCCATTTTCACAAAGTCTAATCTCCCCTGGAATTTATATCCATCTCTTTTATCCTCATACGGATATACGGGAAATTACTTTCCAATAAAGGCACGATGAACGAAAACGAAGGTTATCTATACCCTACTATCCCCAACAATGGGAGGTTATCTATACCTTGTTATCCCCAACAACGGGAGGTTATCTATACCTTGTTATCCCCAGCAGACGGAGGGTTATATAGTCTTCAACAACGAATCGGGATTTATTTTCCTTGGCCAGCAGTTGTTATACAAGGATATCCAGACACTTCCAGCAGTGTCATATCATACATACATCATTTACATCATACCATAACATATATGTCTATAGTACATTACCTAAGTGCATCATGTCATACATGCATACATAAAGCATAAACTAATGTTGTTATACAGAGTGCTACCTTGTTTTCAGGTTAATTATCCAACAAACAAGCTTATGATCTTTGGGACTGCTTTATTGTAACCTCAGGGTTACTTTATCCTCCTGATGAGCTTCTTATTACTTTGGACTGCTTTATTGTAACCTCAGGGTTACTTTATCCTCCTGATGAGCTTCTTATTACTTTGGGACTGCTTTATTGTAACCTCAGGGTTATTTTATCCTCCTGATGAGCTTCTTATTACTTTGGGACTGCTTTATTGTAACCTCAGGGTTATTTTATCCTCCTGATAGCCTCTCATGACTTCAAGACTGCTTTAGAGCTACTGATTGCTCTATCCTCCTGAAATCATCCTATTACTTCAAGACTGCTTTAGAGCTATTCATTGCTCTATCCTCATGAGGTCATATTACTACTTCAAGACTGCTTTAGAGCTATTCATTGCTCTATCCTCCTGAAGCCATCTAATTATTTCAAGACTGCTTTAGAGCTATCCATTGCTCTATCCTCCTGAAATCATTACTTCAAGACTGCTTTAGAGCTATTGATTGCTCTATCCTCCTGAAGACATATCACATTATTATTTCAAGACTGCTTTAGAGCCATTCATTGTTCTATCCTCCTGAAATCATATCATTGCTTCAAGACTGCTTTAGGGTTATCACTATTGATTACTCTATCCTCATGAAGACATGCTGCTACATCATTATTATTCCAGACTCCTGACAGCTTTCATCCTACACCCATATTTTGAACTGCTCCCCCCCTAGTGGCATCTTTAAGCCCACTCAATCATATTCAACTAGCCATCTGTACCACTCTAGTGCACTGGTGAGTGCAAATTTTTGGGCTTTTGTGTCCAATCCCCTTCAACCTTCCAGGTTACGACTGGCAAATATACCAATCTAACCCCTCAGGTTTCAGAAAATTGAACAGGGGCAGCTGTTGCACCCCAAAATTTGCCCTCACAATACAAGACTTTGTGTTCTAAGAAGGTTCACAAGGTTCACAAACTTCTCAACATCTACAAGACCTTTCATGAGGTTCATGAAGTCCATAGGTTGCTTCTTGAAGGTTCACAAGGTTCACCAGATTCACAATGTTTACAAAGCTTTCCTAAGGGTCATGAGGTCTACAAAGCCACTTCATGATGTTCACAAGGTTCACAAGCTTCACAATACCTCCCATGAGTATCACAAGATATCTTATGAAGATTCACAAGGTTCACATAGTTCACAATTGGTCAAAGGAGTTGACAATTCCCTCAGACAATGCACCTCCTAAGCAGTGCATCCAAAACTAGGGTTTTGACTTTAATCAGGCTAAATGGACTTCCAAGACTTCAAGTGAGCTTCATAACATCTTATATGTGTATAAGAACCCCCATGTCAAGTTTCAAGACTTTTCTCAAAAGTTTGCTCAAGTCAGATGATCAGATAAGTCAAAAGCAGTCAATGCAGTTAAAAAGTCAAACTGAGGTCAACTGTGGTCAAACCAAAGTCAAACTTCATGATTTTTTGCCAAAATCAAAGAGAGGTTGGATTTGGTTCCAGGGGTATTTTGGTCATTTTACGCAAATTCAGCTAATTCCTTGAAGACGGGTTGTTATTAAGTTCTGAGGCGTTTATTTACGTGGGTTTGATATCAATTTGGTTTGGAAAGTCTGATCTGTGGAACAGGGTTTAACAAGAGATCATTCTTCTATCTTCCAGTTCATCTTTAGAGGGACAACAGTGAAAACTTCTACTGATTATTGGAGCTTATTCATGTCAAAAGTATTAAGATTGGATCGGATTAATTCAAGGATATTCGACTGATGAATCGTATGTTGAGATGTTTGTGAATTAAATCATGGAGAAGAAATGGAAGATGATTTTAATAAATATGTGAAGTTCATTCATAATATTTTATTATTATTACAATTTGTAAAGAGAATTTGGATAGAAAGTTGAATTTTATTCATAATATTTCATCACGATTTACAAAAGGGAAATAATTTGGATAAAAAATGTATTATTGAATTATTTCATAATGCTTTTTTTATTACAAGTTACAAAAGAGGTGTATATCCTAAAAAGTCCTAAGCCCTAAAATTTCTAAGTATCCTTCTTGATGTCCTTTGAGCATCTCCGCAAAGTCTCCGATTCACCTGCACATCAAAACAAAACAAACAGAATAGAAAAAAAAGATGTTAGAAATTGTTTGACACTCTCAGAACATCGTCATCATCGAGTGCCGGGAGTGGCACAACCGAAGCTGCGTCCTACCCCCGTTACCGATCCGCGCCATTAGCGTCAGATCAGGTGATCCCTGTTCTTATCATACGGGACAACCAAGAAAGATGAAGAAGTAAAAGAAGTTCGGGCCGATAAATGATTAACTGAAAAGGGTCTATGCCATCATCGAATAAATCCCATTTGGTTTCCAAACTGATACAAGGGTAAAGCAGCACAATCAATTTGGTCATAAACCTGGATGCCGACGGGTATGAGCCACTTTGTGTTCAAAGTTTGTCAACACCTGAAATTCACCAAAACAGCATCAGTACAAAAGTTCATAACAGAACTCAACACCAAAACAGTTCGTAAGTTGCACCTAAATTGCATAAAACAATTCACAGGATGCTCAAATTGAACGAAATTTCAATTCACAAGCCGCTGAACCAGCTCGAAAAATAGAATGGCAAGTACATCAAAGGAATCAATTTCAAAGGCTGTATAAAAATTAAATGCAAATCATTATTCACAGCCACAGAACAACAAAACAGTCCCGGAAACAAAGTTCGTTCCTACCACAGAAGGAATACTCAACAAAATCGAAAAGCATACGGCATCAGTTCAAAGAACCAGTTCAGCAGAAAAAACCAGAAAATAGACAAGTCCAGGATCACAATCAAGAAAGAACAAAGTTCAGTTCAGTTCAACAAACCGTATCAGTTCACAGTGGAAAAACCGAAAGTACAGGACATGGGCTCAGTTTGAACATCACTGCCCAGGCAAGTAAGTGTATCAGTCAGGTTATGAATCCCCGCCGGAAGTTTAACACAGGCATCAAGGATCAAACAACGTCAGGAGTCAGTATAACAGCAGGATTCCGCATCATACTCCGAATCGAATAGCATCCCTCAAAGGTTCAGACCAATGGTCATCATCACCGCATACCCTCCTCGGCGACGTTTGATTCGACCAAAGCGTTAGCATCCATTCTGAAATAAGAAGAAGAAAAGTAAGTGTGTCCCAGTTGGTAACAATAACCGAATGTCAGCTTATCAGAAGGAACAAGTTCATATCCAAAACTGTATCAGAACCTAAGAAAATTGGATATCCACATCTGAAAGGAAGATTAAAACGAATCCAAAACGAATCCAGTTATCAAAGGAATCGGTATCCAACAAGCCAACAAATACGAAAAATCAAAATCAGTATTGGGAGCAAACCAAATCCTATCAGAAAAGATAACAGAGATCAAATCAGAATCACAATATAACAAATCCACATCTGCAAAATAACAACAGAATCAATATCAAATCCAATCTCAGTTTCGAGTAAACCTGGAAAGGAAAGAAATCAAATCAGATCAACTTCAATCATAATCATATCTCAGTAACGTAAAAAACCCAGAACCAACAAAAGCCCAAAAAGAGGGATTATAAAAGGGCACAACATCACCTCGTGTCAGGGGGCTAGACGGAGGGTGCCGAAAAATCATAAAACCATAAGGGGGAACGGCCGCATGTGAAAGGAGGAGTTGACGAAACCCCGGCCATCAGACGAACGCAAATCACCATCATCGGCCATTAACGAGCAATAACCATCACCACAGTGCCACAAACATAGAACGGACTCACCGCGAATACGAAGATCCGACGGGACCGTCATCGCCGTTAAAAGATCAACAACGGGCAATCCATGATCGAAGCCTCAGAACTTGAGTCATCATAGGCCGTTAAACCCCACCGAAAACCACCGTTCGCCGCCTCAGAATATCTTCATCATCGGCCGCCGTTTTCGCCAAGAACGCCGATGAAATGGTAAGCCATTGCGTGGGGATTTGATTTCTGATGATTGTTAATCGTTTTGTTGTTTTTTTTCCAGAAATATCGTGGAGAGACAAGAGTATGAGAGGTGAGGAAGACGAAGGAAAACGAAGACTCAAACGGCGCCGCGAAGAGGAATAGGGTTTCCAAAACCCTAAACTTTGTTTTTTTTACATTCACACCAACCGGGTTGGGTCCGGAAGTGATTACCGGCCCAACCCCTTCTTTTTCTTTTTTTTAAAAAAACAAATTTTTTTTCTTATTATTTTGAATTGTTTTTTTTAACTATTTTATTCTATAATATAAAAACTGTTTTTTGTGAAAATATTATAAAATTTAAATATAAAACTCTTGTTTTTTTTATTTAAAATTTTATAAGTTTATATTAATTAAAATAATGTTATGTGATTATTAAAAATAAATTTTTGTATATATAAACCCTAATTCTTACAAACCCTAAAAATTATTTTCTAAAAAAAAATAAAACCTAATTTTAATCTTCTATATAATCCTATGTATATATTTATTATAATTCTTGTAAATAAAATTAAACCTTATAAATACTTAATGTAAAATTTTGTGAATGTGATTATTGATTATTTAAAATTTATTTTCATCATAATGTGTAAATATTTTTCTTAATAATTGTTAATATATAATTAGAGATAATTCAATTTTGTAAATGATTAAGAAATTTATAATTATGTTATATTTAGAACTTTATATTATAGTAATTATTTAATCATTTATGTTTCTAAATAAAAATCAAATTTTATGTTTAATCACGTTATTAATTAATTATTATTGCTAATCATATTTTGTTGCTTATTATTATTTTGAAATTTCTATCTTATTATTTTTCTAACTTTGTCTATTTTTCTAATTATTATTGTTTCAACTAATTATTTTCACTAACTTTATATTTCTACTAACCTTATTTAATTTTTCTTATTATTTACTAACCCCAATATTTTATTTGCTTATTTGTTATTTTTTTTTATTTATTATAATTTTGTAATTGCCTCTTGGATGTAAATTGTAATTATTTAATTATTATTATCATTATGGTTAGTAATTAGGGAGTGCTAATACGTATGATATTTAAAAAATATAAATTAGATCATTTTAATATAAGATAATTAAATTAAACATTTCACACACGTAAGTCGATTTTAATCGCCGTCTCACTTCCTAAGGATATCCCTCAAGTTGCCTACGAATAATGGTTAAGTGGGGTGTATAAAGCAAGTCCCTCAAATAGAAAAATCATCAAAGTCCCTTATGGTTGCCTTTACGAATCGAGTCCCTTTCGAAAAATGATGATAGTCCCTCCATTTTGCTTATTACGCCCCACAATGGCCTTCAAAAATCCAATTGTCCCTCACATGTCCCTTAACATCCAAAGTAAGGACTACCTACTCCATTATAGTAGGGATAGTCTTACTAAGGAAAGGATAAAGAATAAGAAAGACCTTAAAACATTAGGGTAGGCTACTCCTAGATACTTGCTCACTTCAAAACTTTTTCACACTTAAACAAATTTCCAACAAAATTTTCAAACAAGTTTTTTTCACATCCATACACGGATTATTATTAAACTATTCTGAAATTTTTTGCTATTCACACACTACACTTTCAAAACAATTCAAAAGTGAGCTTAAGTACCTAAGAGCCCATGGATAACCATGGATGAAAAGGGTGCTAACACCTTCCCTTTTCATAACCTACCCCCCGGACCCAAAATATTCTCTAAGGTCTTTCCTGTTCTTTTATAACCTTTCCTTATGGATAAAATAAAAGTCGGTGGCGACTCTTGCTATCCGCAACATTGTTTAAAGTCAGTTCTCCCACCGTGTTACACCTTCCCTAAGCTTAACCAACCCCTTACCTAGATCTCTCCCCGCATTGTCTTTACGATGCAAAATTGGGTTTTCCTCTTTTGACCTTTTCCTTCGGATAAATCAAAGAGCGGTTGTGAACTAAAGATGCGATTCAAATTAATTAATAATTTGATATCATATTCTAACCGCAACACACATTACAATATCAAGCAAGGAGTACAATTAAGATAGATGGTCACAACCAAGAACATGCAAGCACATTACAATATCAAGCAAGGATTACAATCAAGGTAAATGGTTACAACCAAAGCAAGGTATTTAAGGATATCACAATGTCAATGACTGACTTCAAACAAGATAGATGGTCACAACTAAGAACATGCAAGCACATTACAATATCAAGCAAGGATTACAATCAAGGTAAATGGTTACAACCAAAGCAGGGTATTTAAGGATATCACAATGTCAATGACTGACTTCAAACAATATAGATGGTCACAACCAAGAACATGCAAGCATATTACAATATCAAGCAAGGATAAGTTCTTACAAGACTTAAGCACAAAAGGTGAAAACCAAAGACATGTCTTGACAAAGATAAAAGCAACAAGCAATGCAAACAAGTTATAACTTCAGGGGGATTCTAAATGGAAATCAAATGAAACAATTATGATGCTTACAAGCAAAAATTGAAATCAAAGTCACATACATAAAAGATTTGACAAACAATGCTCACAATCAAGTACAAAATCAAACAAAGGAATCAAAAATTTGAATGGAAAGATTGCAAGGGAGGAGGGTAAAAACCTTAAAAATTTGAATGGAAAGATTACAAGGGAGGAGGGTACAAACATTTTGGTAATTAAAAAGATAAGGGATGCGCTTGGTGGGTGTTGAACCCACCACCTTTGGGTCACAGGTACAAAACCTCACCAGTCCAACCAAGGGCGCGCATGTGACAATGGAAAGAAAAATAGAGAGAAGAGTGAAAACAAGGAAAATATGAAAAATGACCAAAAGAGTTGATCTCCACACGGATCGAACTCAGGTCAGGTAACATGGCAAGGAAATTGAAAAGCAAGGCATAACCACTGAGGTGGCGATACATCCATGTATTATGCATCCCCAATAAACACTAATACATAAAAAAGCAAGCATTTCTGGGCCAAGGCAAGATGAGCAAAACCAAGCAAGCAGCATGAAAACGGTTACATCATAAATCTCTCAAAACACAACCAAATTTAACAAAATTTGGGTCTATCTTATGTGAAATTCAATAAGGAACACAATGGCATCATTATTTTTTCAAGATGAAACACACAAATTAAAACACAGTTGCAAGTGCAAATGGAAGCTTGTGACATGCATTATGGAAGCTACAACTCAAAACAGAAGTGATTAAGATCAGATGAAGGTATGCACAAACTTCAAATACATAGCCTATGGATTCTAGATGCAAAGAACATTAAAAAAAACTCCAAACAAAAATTGGTATGTGGACTGCACCTTGGATCAAAAAAGACTTGAAATGTTGTTTTGAAAATGAGAACAGTTCATGGTGCAACAGTCCACACTTCAAAACATTAATATGCATTAGATGATTCACACATATCAAAACATGAATTCAAAACACCAATTGCAAGAAAACTCAATATAAAGGTTGATAGCACATGAGGTGAAAACAAAAAACAGCAACTGGCAGCAAGTTCTCTTGGTCATTACAATACCAATCAAACACATCAATTCAAAACATGCCTTAAAGTGAAAGTTATAACTCCATGGTAATGAACACAAACAAGTTCTAGCAGAGAAGCCTAGTTCTAGAAAAAACAGATGCAAAATGACAATTAGCATTAGACAAACATGTTCTTGTTTACAAGCAAGCAGAAACAGCAAAAACTTGGCAATGGTTGACACTAAGGGGTGGTAGCAGCAATATGGTGAAACCTAGCATGACAATACTAGCACAAACAACAGTTAGTCCTAATGCCTCAATGCACATGACAACTTACAAGCTTAAGGACAATATGCATTCTATAACAATAGTGCTAGGGCTAAATGGCAGTTTGAACTTGTAACAGAAAAAGTATGACATGCTAATGCAATCATTCAAATCATGGATCAATGATGCTCACAAGAAATTTCAAGATAGATTCAAACATGATTTTCAAAACAACAGAAGATACATATATGCCTATCATAATTGACAATACAAACAAGATATGGTCATGTCATGATTACAAAACAGCCCTATTACCATACCTCAAAATGACAGTTCTTGATGCAAACATGACAATGCCAACTATCCAATAAAAACAAGATTCAATGATACAACAATCTCATGTTAACCAACATAAACCAATCACCAAGCCATAGTTCAAGTTATCATAGATAATCACTTAGCATAACAATGGTAAGCAACAAACTACAATGCATACATCTCATGATGGTTACAACCAATGACAGCAAAATAAGGTATTGGTCATCAACAAGCCTCTAAAGCCACATGAATCATCCCAAGTCCAACAGAACTAAACAACTTACAAGCACATTTAAAACATGTTTTAGACCAAGTTCAAACACAAGGATGATCCAAAAATGTACTAGAATTAAAATTGCCCTATGAGTTGAAAAAATGCACATGAGTTGAAAATGGCCAAAACAGAAATGTGCAGATCCAAAACCAAACCAGTTTTAAATAATACAAACATCACAAGAATCAAACATACAAGGACCTCTAATCTAAAATGCCAACAAAAAGATTCAAGATTTAAAGATGTTGTTGCAACAGAAACAAATCAACATCATTCACAAACAGAACCAGATCAAAACAACATCAAACTTCATAAAGTTGCAAGCAAACTTTGAGCCAAAATAGGTAGTATCCCTTCAACAATAGCCATGGCAAACATCCACTCATGATTTATATCAAAACTTCAACAATACATAGCACTACACATATTGATGAGCAAAACAAAACCAATCTTGGCAGATTCAAACATGAACTGCATTTACACTTAAAACACATTGTAACAAGTAATGTACACTAATCATGTTCATGGCAGTTCAAAATCAATATAGTGATCAGTAACCTCTTGTAGACTTCCAAGCAAGCTTGTGCAGTAGGGAAAACTATGAAGACTCCCTAAATAAGATCCAACCAATGCTTTGATGATAATGCAGCTTTTCTTGCACTTCAAGTAAACAAGTGAACTTTAGGACAGAACTCAAAACAAGTGATGATGAGTGTATTTTAGGTTATGGAAAGTTGGTACGTCATAAACCAAAGGTGTTTGGAGGTTTAAAGTGATCAAAACAGGCCTGAGTAGAGATTTATCAGATTTTGTGTGTGAAGTCAAACTTTGCTTAGTTGAAAGTTGAATTTTGAGAAAATGATGTTTTTGAATAGTTTAAAAGCTTGAACACCTCCCACATATCATTTATGGATTGTGTGGATGGTTTGTGATGATTTTAAGTGGGTGGAAATGGTTTTGGAGGGATAAATGCTCAAGACAGATTTTTGAGGTATTTTTGGAATGGTTTTCTTCACTTATAAGCAAAGCAAGGGTAGATGAGAGCTATGGTTTTCTCTTGGGTTTTAGAGTGCTCTGGTGTGTGTTTCAACATAGAGGAAACCTTTATTTATAGGCCAAGGAATGGTTTGGGGCAGATTTGTATTTTGGCATTTTGGAGGGAGTTTTGTAAATGCAATCTTGTTCAAGATTTGTTGCAGCTGTAAGTCCAAGTTCTTGGCTCAAGATGATGCACAAATCAAGTGGCAAGGCAGACATGGAAGTGACTGAAGTGTGGCTAGGGAGTAGGGGAGCCGCAGCTGCAAGTTACTTCCATAAAGTTTCTCTTTCTTGATTTGTTTGATTAAAATAATGCCACTTGCATACAACTTGCCAAATCCACCAAACCTCTTAATTTTATGCATTTCTATTCATCATACTCTCTAACTATCAGATAGAAACATGATCAAAGGGATTAGAATAGCTCAAGTGGTTAAAGAGTGAGTTTGTGAAAAAGTGAAAATGGTGAACTCAAGTGTTGAAACCCCAACTTACTGAATTCATAACTCTAAACTCATAAGGGCTATGGAGGAGTTCTAGTACATTTTGGAAAGCCCTCATGAAGCTCTACAACTTTCATGTTTTCATGATCTTCAAATTCCAAGTGGAACTAGGTCAAAAAATTCACTCAAAGTTGCTAAAAACATGCCTAAAAGGCCAACAACTTAGAATTTTTCTAAGTGTTTTTTTCCCTCTTGTAATGATCTTGGCCATAACTCAAAATCTATGCATTTTTTTCTCATGGACCACTGTGAGACTTTTGTAGAACTTATCAAGAAATTTCCAATGAGCCTTGAACCAACTCAATTGGATGTGTGGTTAGGGAGTTATGGTCTTGCCCCTTTCAAAACCCTAATTTCCCGATTTTTCGATTACTCCTCAATCCTTGATCCAATGGTCATGAAACTTCATGGATAGGTGTAATATGTCACTAGGAACAATTTTGCTTCATACTTTGAGGTTAAATTCCTTATGATTGAAGAGTTGACATTTTGGTCAACCGAACGATCGATCGATGACTACCGAGTCGACTGTTGATGTTCCGGGTCTTTTGAGGCCTTGAAACTTCTTGAGTAGACTTCACTAAGCCATATGAACTTCATGGACCATGATCCTACCATTGGAAGACCATTTAAATCAAAAGTCAAACTAGAGTTGACTTTTCCTGATCGAAAACCCTAATCGAAAACCCTAATCGGGTATCCTGGACTGCATTGTCTTTAATCTTTGGGTAACGACCTCAAATTGGATTCATACTTGACCCAATGGAGTATATTTGATGATGTGGAGACTTATTTCATGGAGAATCAATCCAATACATTGACTGATTAAACCGTCGAAACTCCGATTCCCTGCTGTACGGAACCCTAATTCACCTGTACCTTAACAAAGACAAACTTGAAATAGGTTAACGTTAGATAATCAAATGAATATGACCCTAAAATGATGATGAAGATCTAAGAGGTCAAAATTTGGGGTGCAACAGTTGCCCCTATTTAAATATTTTCACTAGATGGCAATGAGAGATGACAATCCTCATAGAATCATAGTGAAAGGTATTTAAATATAGCAAACCAAAAATTTTGTCCCTTGATCCGGTGATATGCAAAAGGACAAATGCGAATATGCCATGAATCTAAATGATGCTTTATGATGCTTGAATGCAAGATAGATGCAGACACACGAGCAAAAATAAAAGAACGACAAGACAACGAGTAACTACTCACGGGGGACCCAACACAATGGGGAAAGATCCAAGGCAAAGCAAGCAAAATAGTTCAATCATGACTAAAGATGCTGCTCAAGGGGGATCTTTCACACAAGGGACGCAAATTCCACCGGGGAAGACAATTTTTTACTGGGGAAAGGGGGACACACACCACTGGGGAGGAAAGCAATTCTCCACCGGGGAAACAAAAGAATCAGAGACGCAAACCTCACTGGTGATAACCAACTGAGGAATTTCCTATAACGAAGAGTTCGAACGGGATCTTCAGGAAAAGAACAGAAACAAGACCAGATGCACCGGGGACGGTAGTATCCACTAGAACTCCGAGACTCGAATGGGAAAGCAACGGCTTTGTTGGGAACATTGGTGACGACCAAAACGACAATCAATTTCAAGTGGTTATAGTTTCCACTAGACTTACAGGGGGTGATGGTGACGACCAAAGTTACAAATAATTGGGAATTCCAAACAGCATTGGTGAAATACAGGACTTCGGCTGGGGAAGCTGGTAACAACCTACTCACGGTATTAATAACAAATAGCTTTCAAGCAATGCCAGTAACCACCAGACTTAGAAGGGACTAGTGATGACCAATAACAATTGGGGTTAAGAAGTGCCTGTAACCACTGGGCTTCAAAGGGAAAAATTGGTAATAACCAACTCAGAGTGCCAATAACAACTGACTTCAAGCGATGCCAATAATTATTGGACTTTAGACAGACTGGTGATGACCAAATCAAAAGTAACTGGTTCTACCAATATTAGTAACCACTAGATTTAGAATGAACGGTAACAACTGAGCCAACCGGTACCAATAACGATTGGGTCTAAGCAATGCCAATAACTACTAGACCTTTTCAGGAAACTTGGTAACAACCATCTCAAATACTAATGACCATTGGATTTAGAAAGTAATACTAGTAACCACTAGATTTTCACAAAGATTGGTAATAACCGAATCAAAGGGACCCCAATGACGATTGGTTTCTTTATAATAAAGCCAGTGACTACTGAGTTTGAAAGATTGTTGGTGACGACTAAGTCGAGGTACCAAATAACAATTGGTTTTAAACAATGCTAGTGACTACCAGACTTTCAAAGATAATCGGTGACAAACAATTCAGAGATAAACATTAGTAACAACTAACCATCTAGGTAAGTCGGATACTGCAAGTCACAACTAGCTTTCCAGAGAAAAAAAATTGGCAATCCCAGGATCACTGGTAAAATGGGGTATCAACCTCAAAGCGAAATCTGCGGCAACAGATCAAAGAGAAAGGTAACGACCAAAGGATCTCAAAGGTAACAACCAAACAAACAGAATCCAAAACCACATACAAACAAATGCGCATGTTGATATGATGTTGTATGTAAAATGCAGACCGACCCAAAAGGGAGAAGAGTAAAACGAGGAAAACAGGGAGGGAATCCATCACGCTGAGTCTCAATTGCTTCAAGTTAGGTGGTGCTTTCTTTTGTTGTAGATAACAATTTTCTAAGATAGACAATATCCTAGAAAACCTGCAGAGGAGAAGTTATGGCTTAATAGCAGGAATTGCTATTGGACGTATCTAGTTTGGTCAGAGGCGACAACAAACTTCTACAGCTTGAGAACTGTGTGGTATTGTCGGATTACTTATAGAGCTTTTCAATCGTTTTGTCAAATCAGTTTTCTTTAAAAACAAAATTTAGTTTTTTTTTTCAAAACACTTTGCTTTTCGAAAAATCTTTATTAACAAATAAGTGAAATTGCATAACAAAAACAGAGGATCATAACAATGATTGGCCCAAAAAGTCTGATTTCATTGATAGATGAGAACTTTACAAAGGGCAAAGCCTCGAGAACTTTATACATCCGGAAAAACGACAAATAGAAAGGGTTACAGAATCCCATAATAATCTGGTCCTACTAGCTATTAGTTCATTTGCTTTGCTGCTTCTGACGAGAATGACAGACGTTGATCTTCCTTTAACACCTTGTACAAGACTTTGCCCTTGCGTTCGTCAGCTTTAATCTTTTGACTTCCGTCTTGCTGAAGTACTTGAATCACCTTCCTAGGTTTTCCGCTTTAGGCATAGTACTTTCTCACTGCATCTGAGTTGATAGGGTACTTGAGTTGTTCGCCATCCATGGTCTCAAGGATTAGAGATCCTCCGGAGAAGACGGTTTTTACAACGAAAGGGCCATCGTAATTGGGCATCCACTTGCCGCGCATGTCCTTTTATGTTGGTAGGATTTTTCTAAGCACAAGCTCTCCTTCCCTATACTCTTTGGGACGAACCTTCTTGTCGAATGCTCTTATCATCCTTTGTTGATAAATCTGGCTATGACACATGGTCGTCATTCTTTTCTCATCAATGAGGTTTAGTGAGTCGAACATTTTGTTGCGGTGAAATTTGGATGTCAAGCTATTGATTAACTTGAATCTTAATTCATTTACAACCGAACTTTGATTTATCCAGAGGAAGGGAGAAAGAT
Organism: Lathyrus sativus; assembly: GCA_963859935.3. Taxonomy (NCBI): domain Eukaryota; kingdom Viridiplantae; phylum Streptophyta; class Magnoliopsida; order Fabales; family Fabaceae; genus Lathyrus; species Lathyrus sativus. The sequence goes on from OZ012738.1 coordinate 85,013,459, forward strand.
CGAAATTACCCACAATGCAATGCACATGCAAAGGTTAGAGAGTTTTTGGTTCGGGGGTTGGTTAAACTTAGGGAAGGTGCTAGCATCCTAAGTTTCTGTAGTACTTTACAAGAACCTCTTGTTTTATGTTGTTTATTGCTAAGGGTTATCTGCTTAAGGGTGAAAGACCTAGGGGTTTATTTCTAAGTATACTCGATAAGATATCGCATCTTATGCCTACATATCCTAACGGGAATGGAATCAGAGTATCTGTAGTTCCCCAAAAGGGTTTGAGGAGATCTTCGACTGTGGTCAAAGTTCCTACGGGATAAAGGTAGTTGATTGATTGATTTTAGGAGAAAAGATGAGTTGTTATTTTCAGGGAGATTACTTGATTTGACCACCACAACTTTGTAGGAAAATAGTCTTTGCATCGTCTTAAGAGAAGGGCTCAAGTACTTGGATTGTCAACAAGTACGCCTCTATCTCTCCTAAGGCAAAGTCCCTACATATTGATTGAATTGTTATGGGGTAGGAGTTTTAGCTCACTTAAGATGATTAACATCTTATTCTCTAATGTGTTTGAATTGAGTTGTTGAATATGTTTGTCTAAGTTGTAAAGATAAAAGGTCCTCCTTATGGGGTAGGATCTAAACTTAGAAGATCGACTTGAATGGGATCAAGGATTAATGGGGAGTATGATGCAAATGAGATGCATACGCACAATTGTTTAGGTTATGCGCAGATTCTTCCTTTGGACGCTATGCAATGCGATAATATAAATGCGGTAAATAAAAACAGATAACGTAAAAGTATATAAATAAATCCATACGCAAACGCATGAAAGCGCTAAGTGAGTGTGTGAATTGTGAATGCGTGAATGGAGAGGTGGAAGCAGACACGATGGATCGAACGCGATGTTGATTAATTTTAGGTGAGATTGATTTTAGAAGAAATGTTAATTGGTTTATTTTAAGTGAGATTAAATTAAGAGGAATTATTTTAAAGGGTGAATTGATTTTTTTTAAAAAGGTTTTGTAAAATAGATAAAAGGGTTTTATTAAATATGCAGGTAGTTTTTATTATTAATAATTATAAATTTTTTTAAATTGTGAAATAAGTCCCTTTGTTATAAAATAAAATATGAATAATTTTGGTTATTATTTAAGCTAGATTATTAAATAAATAAAATATTACAGGACAAAGTTAATTAAAGGTTGAATAACTAGATAATAAACTAATTAGAAAAAAGTTGTTATAAAATTTAGTTTGTTTTTAATAAGAAAGCTCGTTTTTTTTAGGAGTTAATTAATTGAATTAGAGTTAAATTAAAATGATTAGATTTACTTAAATGGCAGATCAAAAGTTAGTGGGTGGTTAATGAGTAGATTAAAAGGTAGTTAGGGTTAGTTGGTAGATTAGAGTTAATTAATGAAATAGGTAATGATGATGTTAGTTGGGTAGATTTATGGCATAGGTAGGGGATAATGAAGAGGTTAGTTTAAATAAAAATTTTATTATTATTATTAAAAAACACATTAATTAAATTATTATGAAATTAGTTTTTGAAAATAAGTAGATAATTAATTTATTAAATAAAATCAAATTAATTAATTAAAAAAAGATTATTTAGATAAAATAAAAATAGAAGGATAAATTAATAAAAGAGTTATTAAATAAAAAAGTTGATTAATGATTGAATTATTAAATTAAAAGGGGTAGATTAAATGCAGGTTAAAAGATCAATTAAGAGGTTAATGTAAGGATTAGGGAGTGGCAGACGGTTGTGCGTGGAAGGGCGTGCGAGGGTGCAACGTGGACGTGCGATATGAGCTGCAAGATTCGATCAGGGAGATGTGAGTGGTGAGGATGTGTCAGTGCACTGTATTACCGTGGGCGGGCACAGGATTACACGAAAATATAAAAACAAAAAAACACTAGAAAGCCTAAAAACTTCACTTCCTCTCTTCCCTCTCCCTCAGTCCGTCGTTCTCTCTCCATCATCTTCTTTTCAACTTCTTCTTGACTTCTCTCTTTCGTCTCACCATTTCTTTACGCCACATTCCTCCTCCTACTTTTCTTCACGCGCACCTGTCTTCTTCTCATGACCATTTCGATGCTTCTCGATCCTCACCTCCTTCTTTTACACAAATCTAACAAACAAACAAAACGATATTAAAGTGTTAGTAGAAAAAGCTCACGGTTTGCATGCTTTCTTCACAGGTTCTTTAATGGCGACGATGAATAGTTTTTGAGGGTTTCGATTGTCGCGCGATGATGATGACGGATGGCTGGTGGTGATGGATAATGGTGGTTGGTGATGAACTTTCGTCCTGAGTCCGCGGTTGTCTCTTTCGGATCTTCGGGGACGGATTGTTTATGAAAAGAAATGGATTTTTCTGTGGTTTGAATGCTCTCGCTGGATCTGTGATATTTCTCTTGACCTATGATGATTTATTCTGAGGTCCTTGGTTTTTTGATGATATTTTTATGATAATTCTTGCGATGGGTTTTGCATTCTGCGAACGTTGCATGCATCTGGGATTTTATTTGCAATGGTTTTGCCGGTTTTGTGAACTGTGGTGTTGAGAATGGGGTTTTGTCTTTGACGGTGATGATGAGGATTCCCCCCTGAACCTCTTATGTTCCTTCTTCTTATAGTCGGTTGTGAAACGAGAATGAGGAAACACTTTATGGGTTTTTCCTTTCCTGGAAAGACATGTTTCGACACGCTACGATCCTTTCCGGTTTCATTGATTTCATATTTATTATTATTGATGTTGTTGATTTTTATTCTATTCATGGATTTTGTTTATTTTGGAAATAAAATAATTGCTTGGAACGGTTATCCTTGGAAACGTGGGTCCGGTTTAGAGACCGTTTAGGAAGAAATCCATTCCTATTACTTCCACTTCATCTTATTCTTCGTGAAAATTTGATACTACCTTGGTTGTTGGAAAGTTGTCCGGAAAAGTTGCTGCTGGTTTAATAATATTGTTGGATTCTGGAAGTTCGGTAGCGGAGACGCTGCCCTTCCCTGCCCAATGATGAAACCTTAAATTCTAAGGGCTAGAAACTCTTATTTCCATCATGAATTTTTCATTGTTGTCTGTTCTGACTTTGTTTAAGTTGCAGGTATATACACGAAGTTGATTAATATGCGATGGCCTTTCAAGATTAGCACGGCATTACTCAAGTTGTGTAGAATGAATGGCACAGAAGGGATATGGGATTGCTTAGGATTAGGATTTGTTGTATAATTATTGAATTGCTCATATATCAATAAAGTATGGAATGTTCTTGTAATCCATTGCTTGCTGTAATTTGGGATTACTTTGGTGCCCATAAGCGGTTGCAGATTATAATTGATAAAAATGGGAAATTGTATGAGGTATTTCATGGTGAATAGCATAAGTATTAATTCAACTTGTGATGAATTTGAAGTTCGTTCTTCGATGAGCTTGTACTGTGAAACCAATTATAAAATCGGATCTTGTAATGTAATCTGCAATCTTGAACCCAAACTCCTCTTGAGATTAAAACCCCCCTTGCTCCCTCTGAAAATGAGATTGAATTAACTCTTGAATGATAACACGGACCCTGGATTTGGCACGTAGATTATGATACGGTGGAAAAGGTTCTTTGTACTAATAGCTTGAATGAACAATATGACTCTTGAACTAAAATCTGTAGATTGAAATATTCTAGAGCCTTTTATCCGAAAATCTTAAGGTTTTATAAGTCAATGAGTTAAACTAAACCTTGCCTTGATAATATATTACCCAAACTTCATTCACGCTTCTTATCCACATTTGTCGTATTAAATACTAACAAAACCGAGCTCTTTCTCATAAATGATGACTCAACCTTACGAAATTAGGTGATGAAGTAGCTTAGTATACATACTAAGTCTTGATGAAACCTTGACGATAAAGACACAACCTCCGAGGCAGACACTGAAACCCTTGAGACGCCTTGATGGAACGAATAGTAGAATAATCTCAGGATCTCTGTAATCAATCAGTCACACCTTGAAGTGTTTGACTGTAAGGATCCACACTTAATATTATTGCACCTGCACAAACTGGTTAGCTGTAATAAACACGCACACAAAAGTATAAAGATAATACGCAAGAAAACACATGAGGGGTGGGATCTTAAGGTAAAAAAATTAGGGTGTGACAGAAGCTCCTATTTAAGTTTCTTCTATCCGGAGATATGGAGATTGAAATCTTCGTCTCGAAGAGATAGGAGGGACTTAAATACAAACATTGCACGAATTTTTGGCCCTAAGAAGCCACCGAATGAAAATGATATACAATGATATGGAGATGCAAAACAGACGGTCCTGTGGAGTCATGGCGCCACAGAGGAGAAACTAGACACGACACACGAAGAACCGGCTCAACAGAGTGCGACTCCAAGGGGAAAGATTGACAGTCACAAGGTATCTCCAAGTATATTGCAAAGAACTTGTGAGAAAATCCACTTGTCTTGAATAAATGTAAAGATTTAAGTTATCAGCTGGAGGAGTCTACTGTCGAGACTTATAACCTCAATTTGAGAACGCTTTTTTGCCAAATTCTACTGTCAAGACTTTTAGGGAATCTACTGCCGAAATTCTATGTTGAAGTCTGCTGGAGATATACATTCGTCGAAGTCTTCTGGAAATCTTCTGTCGAGATTCTCTAGGAAATGAAAGAAATACCTGCTGCCGAGGTCTTTTGGAAATCTACTGCCAAGATTAACCAAGAAAAGAGATATCTTTGAATAAATGTTCGAAAGGATAGATAAACCTCCCCACGCTTCAAGGTTTGTGTGCCATGAACGGGTCTCAGTTCCTTGAAATAACCTCCCCACGCCTCATGGTTTGTTTGCCATGGACGGGTCTCCGTTTCTAGTTTGAACTTGAAAAGAGTTGAAATAAACCTCCCCGAGCGTCATGGTCTAGATGCCATGAGCTGGTCTCAGTTTCTTGAAATAAACCTCCCCAACGACTCATGGTGTGTTTTCCATGAACGGGTCTCAATTTCTACCTGAAATGATGAAAACTCGTGAGAGCATCTTCACAGGGGATTAAAATATCATTGTAAATTGTGGAATCATTGTAGATTGTAGGATTTTGGCTGTAAGCCATAATGTACTGGAGATTGTAAACTTCCATCAGGGATCTTTAAAAGAGATGTAAGCCAGTTGATTTGCGAAATATGTCTTCTCAAATAAAGAGAGACTGACTGTAATGAATTCCTCGACTTCTCTAGGGAGATGTCACTTGATGGAATTAATCTTGTGTGATAGACTCTTGGGGAAATACGTTCCTGAGGAGTATTTCTTGTTGTAGTTGTAAAAAAGTATTTGAACTCTTGAAGTGAGAATTCTCAAATAAAGAGAAATATCTGTTAAAGTCTTCGACAAACTTCTCTGACGGATTTCCGTAGAGATGCCATTTGACGAGTTGATAATCTTGATAAAACCCACTGGGGAGGGACAAATTTTCTTGAAGAGACTGTCATTTGTCATTTTGAATAAGCTCTTGATCAAAACGAGTTGCTCAAATAAAGAGGATACTTGCAGTCCAGACGTAAGTTGTTGAGGATGTTTGTTGGAGAAGTATGTGTCTTCAATAGCCTTCATAAAGATTCTCCTGGGGAGCGAAGTGTGAAATAAATGCACACTTATTCCAGATTCAAAAGTTGGAGATATCCATAGTGATTGCCAAGGACCGAAGTTCAATTCAGGAAATAACCGAAGAGAAGCTGTCAAGCAAGACTCGACCATTGAGGCATGAGCTCGAATGGTATTTAACTAAAGCAACCATCTTCCACAGGGATCGAACTCCGTGGGGAATATAAATATTGCACTCTTTTCTGCTTAAAGTTGACAGCTCTATTTAGAAGGAGAAGATATACCCAGTCACTTGGGGATAAACACAGTCAAAGTGACAGAACAAACAAGCACAAAGGAATGCAAAAATTCACATGTTATGCTATCTACCTATATACTATGAGCATGTTTATGCTGACAAAACAAACGAACAGAGGCAAACGGAGATGAAATAAACATCTCAAAGTAAACATCCGACCAATCTTTACAGATAGAAGCACCACTGGGGGATAGGTGGAGAACTGGACACGGGATCACAATCCTGCTTCAGGACTTCAAAACTCCTCTGGGGGATAGAAGACATTCCACTTGGGGAATAATATCTTGATCTTCTTGATTATTCTGTTGAAGATGAGAATAAAGATCTACCAGGGGTGGATCAATCTCATAATTGGAGAAAACCATGGATAAAATAAATATCATTTCACTGGAGAGGTTCTTGCTGGAACTGTAGATAGGGATACCCGAACTGAGGTTTCACAGGGGATAAAAGAAATGTCCACCTCAATTGGAGAAACTTGGGTCGACATAGTTGTTGAAAATGTTGTAGTCAGAACCTCAATGGGGATGAAATAAACACCCGTTTCGCTGGGGAAGACTGGCGTTAATAGAGATCCACTGGGAACTGAAATAACATCCATATCATCGAGAAGGTGAAGTTTACAAAGATTCACTGAGGATTAAAATCATCCACTTCATTGGAAAAGTGAAGCTGAGCACATCACTGAGGATCTGCATCAAAAAGCTTCGTCGGAGAAATGTCATGACCACTGGAAGTAAAATTTACCAGGGACAAGAGTGAATAATGCTGTGAAAACAAAGTAGCTCTAACTTGATGAATTGTGTGGTAGTCGCCATTTTGAACAAAAACTTGTTGTGGGTGGGTAAGATAAGCTTTGTTTCTCAAATGCCCCAAGTCATATGGTTTATGAGAAAAAGTCATTCTAAGAGAATTTTACAGAAAACATGGCGTCAGAAATGTTCCAATGTCTTCAAACTCTTTTAGAGATTCTTTGAATCTCGACGTAACTGACCCTGATTGACGGTATTATGACTGAGTCCTCGAAAATAGCTCTCCAGTAAGGTAGACTTCCAATAGAACAAACCACTTGGAAACAAAGTTGCCCCAGGCTAGCAGAACCTTCAAGCTCCAATAGAACAAACTTAACACTGATGCTCATATGTAAACTTTCTAAGATGTCAAACACAATTAATACGTCAGAAATGTTAATCCCAAAACGGTTAATGCAACATATATGTTTGTTTTGAAGTTTTAAAAAAGATATCACAATAACCTGTGACAAAATCACTAGTTAGGATATAAATTTATTTTTATAAAGCCAACAAAATTTGAGCATAACTCAAAGGAGTCAGGAAACATTATCTCACTGAGTATGCTTTCGAACTAACCCCTACTTCAATTAGGACTTTTAAGGGTTGTATCAGAGTTTAGTTTACGATTCGTAAAACAAAGGAATAAAGGTCAAAGTTTATTTGTACCCAACCATTTTTTGAAAGAAATGTTCACTCCTTTTTTTTAAAAGTTCCATATGTAAAACCCTGCCTCAGGTTAGAAATGAGGGTGAAAAGGGTTAAAGAGGAATTAACCACTTTATATCTTTGGTATTTGGGAGGTTTGAGACAATGCCTTACATCACCAGTAAGGTTTATTCAAAAGCATACAACAAGAGTTCCTGTGTTTTACTTCGTCATCCTCCTTCCAATTCTCCACCTAAGTGAGAGAAAAAATTGGGTAAATTTGGCATTATAAAATTATGAAAAATAATTTTATGAGTGAATACGAATGAACTTCCTCAAGACAAACACTTTATTGCATTACTTATTCAAAATAACAAGTTCTTACATGCCAATTATGCTTTTGATCAAAGAAGTAAAAATACATATAAGCGGACAAAAATAAACAATCTGATGAGTCCTTTTCTGGTTCTTCTGGGGTTTTCACATAGATCAACATAATGGTATTCCATTCAAGACTGGTCTTTCTCCTTTGAAGGTTAGCACTTCATCATCTATCATTTCTTGAACTTTCTCCTGGAAAATTTTGCATTCTTCAATCGAATTCCCTAACACTCCATCATGAAAATCACAGTTGGCGTTCGAGTTGAACCACGGTGGGTGAAACTTCATGATTCTAGTCCTTCTGGGTGTCATTACCGAGTTTCTAGCAAAAACCATAGTTGACTGTAAGTTATCGGGATAGGATCAAACTGACGAGTTTCTTCTCTCGGAATACTCAAAGGTATCTTCTGATTCTGAAATCGTCTTCGAACCTGTCGATTCTGATGCTGGTCTAGAGATGTCACCCTTCGTTTACGAGGTAGTTGTCGTTTATGTTGAGCAGGCGTTGCATACTGATGTTGAGGGTAAGGTACTGGAACTGGATCTGGCAGGATTGCATTAACATCAATGCTTCCTTCCTTTTGGGAATCATCAACTGAAATTTCTCCATTAGTTTGGTTGTTTGAGTCATCTCGGATTCTTCCACTTTTTGGCGCTTTCTCAATGTTTACTCCAACTTCCACAATTTTGGAGAAATCTAATGGCACAACGCCTACCATCCTATCATAATAAGAGCCTGGCAGCGTTCTTAGAAACATCTTGCTTAATTCTTTCTCTTGGAGTGGTGGATGAATTTGGGCTGCCAACTCTTTCCATCGTTGCGCGTATTCCCTGAAAGATTCATCGTCATTCTTACTCATTCTTGTCAGTTGATCACTGTCTGGAGCCATATCCAAATTATAATTGTATTGTTTCACGAAAGCATCAGCTAAGTTTCTCCAAGATTAAATATGATTCCTTTGTAGCTTCATATACCACATCAGGGATGCCCCACATAAACTTTCTTGAAAGCCGTGAATCATCAATTTGTCGTTGCCAATGTGATCAGTCATCTTCTGACAAAACATCGTCAAATGGTATCTTGGACAACTAACACCCTTATATACCTCAAAGACAGGCATCTTAAACATTGGAGGAATAATCACACCCGGAACCAGACATAGGTCATGAGCATCAAGACCGGATGCATTAGCTTCTTTCATCATCTTCAACTGCTCTTCGATATCACGAAATCCTTTCTCAATTGCTAAAAATCTAGGTTCATCCACCTTCATCTTAGTACGAACATTCGAAGGATTCGACATACATGGCAGAAACTGGGAAACTCTTCTATCAACTGGGACAAACAGGTTGTCTTGCAAAGGTTGAGATTGTGTAGAAACATCCACTTGTTGAACATTATCGTCAGAGGGAAGATCAAATAACGGATTAGTCCTTACTCTGAAACCAGTCATGGAATCCATATCCTTTGTTCTCTTTGCTATCCTTCAGTAATACTTCAAGCTTGGTCGGATGGTCAAGATGTCAGCTGACAAGACAAAGACAGAAAGTCGGATGAGAACACAGCGGAGAAGAGACACATGCACATGAAAAATGCTAAATGCAGAATGCTAATGCAAGAATGCAGAATGCAGAAATGAAAAGTTTCATGGAACTCAAGTATTTATAAACATTACAGAATTCTAAAGAGAAATTCATTTATTATTTTTGATATTGATTACAAATAAATATTCTTATAAGAGTCCTAACATAATAGCTAAATAAAAGCTAAATAAGTCCTAAGGAAGTCCTTCATCACGCTTGTTGATTTGCTGGACTTTCTTGAATATAAGTTTGTCCATGATCAATGCTCAAGGAGTAGTGTGATAGAGGAAAATAAATCCTCTGTCCCTTTCTTTTCTTTGTTGGAAGGTAAGGAATGAAGCCCTTGTTTATTTGGATCTTCAATATTGATGAAATTCTTTTAACTTTCTATTGATCTTCAATGATAATGGAAGCCTCTTGTATTTGTCTTTTGAGTTTCTTGATTCTTCAATCAATGCCCTTAACTTCCTTAGGTCATCCAAGTTAGGACTCTTAAAAGAATATTTCAAAATATTTTCTTTTGTAATCTTTATTGGTACTATAATGTTTACAAATAAACTCGGAGTTCCATGAAACCGATGCAATATGATGCTTTAGAATGCAACAAACACAGGTAAGCACATAAAGACATAAAGATAAAAAAAAACAAGGGAGACCCTAGGTTTGCAACGAGCATGGAGCCAAAGGGTATACCCATTCCTAAAGGATGTGGACTAAAGGTTGATTATACCTGTAGAACAAGGTTCTAAAGAGTTCCCAAAATCATTAGTCCATCTTTCGGATATTATCAATTTCCCGACTGACTCGGTGGTTAATAATATTCTCAAGAGAACCTCTTTTGAGTGTAGTATCACGTAGCAACTATTTCGGGACTACTCCCTCATAGTCCTCGCACTACGTCCTAATAAAGGCCAAAGTGGGGTTAAAGATAACTACGGTCCTCGGTATCATGGACTCCAATCGAAAATAGTAAAAGTTTTCACAATTATACTCGTTCAACCGAACCATTTTAGAAAGGGTCTCAACTGAGCGGTGATTCTCGAGTCAACTTGGTCGGGACTCACTCCCTATAAGCCTTGTCTAATATCTCACCATTCTATCATAATTTCACTCAAGTCCGAGTGTAGTACTTTGCCTCACCACTCAAAGATATCATCCCAAAAAGCAATAAAATAAATATAAAAATAAGCAATTAAGCAAATATAAAACAAACATAATAAACAAGTTAGGGGAACCCACTGATCTTCCCCAGTGAAGTCGCCATTTCTGTCGCGGTGAAATTTAGATGTCAAACTATTGATTAACTTGAATCTTAATTCATTTGCAACCGAACTTTGATTTGTCCAAAGGAAGGGAGAAAGATTGAAATTTCCCACAATGCAATGCACATGCAAAGGTTAGAGAGTTTTTGGTTCGGGGGTTGGTTAAACTTAGGGAAGGTGCTAGCATCCTAAGTTTCTGTAGTACTCTACAGGAACCTCTTGTTTTATGTTGTTTATTGCTAAGGGTTATTTGCTTAAGGGTGAAAGACCTAGGGGTTTATTTCTAAGTATACTCGATAAGATTTCGCATCTTATGCCTACATATCCTAACAGGAATGGAATCAGAGTATCTGTAGTTCCCCTAAAGGGTTTGAGGAGATCTTTGACTGTGGTCAAAGTTCCTACGGGATAAAGGTAGTTGATTGATTGATTTTAGGAGAAAAGATGAGTTGTCATTTTAAGGGAGATTACTTGATTTGACCACCACAACTTTGTAGGAAAATAGTCTTTGCATCGTCTTAAGAGAAGGGCTCAAGTACTTGGATTGTCAATAAGTACGCCTCTATCTCTCCTAAGGCAAAGTCCCTACATATTGATTGAATTGTTATGGGGTAGGAGTTTTAGCTCACTTAAGATGATTAACATCTTATTCTCTAATGTGTTTGAATAGTTTGAATTGAGTTGTTGAATATGTTTGTCTAAGTTGTAAAGATAAAAAGGTCCTCCTTATGGGGTAGGATCTAAACTTAGAAGATCGACTTGAATGGGATCAAGGATCAATGGGGAGTATGATGCAAATGAGATGCATACGCACAATTGTTTAAGTTATGCGCAGATTCTTCCTTTGGACGCTATGCAATGCGATAATATAAATGCGGTAAATAAAAACAGATAACGTAAAAGCATATAAATAAATCCATACACAAACGCATGAAAGCGCTAAGTGAGTGTGTGAATTGTGAATGCGTGAATGGAGAGGTGGAAGCGTGCACGATGGATCGAACGCGATGTTGATTAATTTTAGGTGAGATTGATTTTAGGAGAAATGTTAATTGGTTTATTTTAAGTGAGATTAAATTAAGAGGAATTATTTTAAAGGGTGAATTGATTTTTTTAAAAAAGGTTTGTTAAATAGATAAAAGGGTTTTATTAAATATGCGGGTAGTTTTTATTATTAATAATTATAAATTTTTTAAAGTTGTGAAATAAGTCCCTTTGTTATAAAATAAAATATGAATAATTTTGGTTATTATTTAAGCTAGATTATTAAATAAATAAAATATTGCAGGACAAAGTTAATTAAAAGTTGAATAACTAGATAATAAACTAATTAGAAAAAAAGTTGTTATAAAAATTAGTTTGTTTTTAATAAGAAAGCTGGTTTTTTTTAGGAGTTAATTAATTGAATTAGAGTTAAATTAAAAAAATTAGATTTACTTAAATGACAGATCAAAAGTTAGTGGATGGTTAATGAGGAGATTAATGAGTGGTTAGGATTAGTTGGTAGATTAGAGTTAATTAATGAAATGGTTATTGATGATGTTAGTTGGGTAGATTTATGGCATAAGTAGGGGATAATGAAGAGGTTAGTCAAAATTAAATTAATGTTAAATTAAAAAAGGCATATATTTCCATTATATATATAAAAAAATTATTATAAAAGTTACTTAGATTAGTGAGATATAATAAATAAAGAAAAGAGAATAAAATAAATTGAATTATTAAATAGAAGTAAATAAGTTAATTAAAAAAATGAATAAACTAATGAAGGCCAATTAGAAAAAAAAAATTTAATTTAAATAAAAAAGTTATTATTATTAAAAAACACATTAATTAATTATTATGAAATTAGTTTTTGAAAATAAGTAGATAATTAATTTATTAAATAAAATCAAATTAATTAATTAGAAAAAGATTATTTAGATAAAATAAAAATAGAAGGATAAATTAATAAAAGAGTTATTAAATAAAAAAGTTGATTAATGATTGAATTATTAAATTAAAATGGGTAGATTAAATGCAGGTTAAAAGATCAATTAAGAGGTTAATGGAAGGATTAGGGAGTGGCGGACGATTGTGCGTGGAAGGGCGTGCAAGGGTGCACCATGGACGTGCGATATGAGCTGCAAGATTCGATCAGAGAGATGTGAGTGGTGAGGATGTGTCAGTGCACTGTATTACCGTGGGCGGGCACATGATTACACGAAAATATAAAAACAAAAAAACACTAGAAACCCTAAAAACTTCACTTCCTCTCTTCCCTCTCCCTCAGTCTGCCGTTCTCTCTCCATCACCTTCTTTTCAACTTCTTCTTGACTTCTCTCTTTCGTCTCACCATTTCTTTACGCCACATTGCTCCTCCTACTTTTCTTCATGCGCACCTGTCTTCTTCTCATGACCATCTCGATGCTTCTCGATCCTCACCTCCTTCTTCTACACAAATCGAACAAACAAACAAAACGATATTAAAGTGTTAGTAGAAAAAGCTCACGGTTTGCATGCTTTCTTCACAGGTTCTTTGATGGAGACGATGAATGGTTTTTGAGAGTTTCGATTGTCGCGCGATGATGATGACGGATGGCTGGTGGTGATGGATAATGACGGCCGGTGATGAACTTTCGTCCTGAGTCCGCGGTTGTCTCTTTCGGATCTTCGGGGACGGATTGTTTACGAAAAGAAATGGATTTTTCTATGGTTTGAATGCTCTCCCTGGATCTGTGATATTTCTCTTGACCTATGATGATTTATTCTGAGGTCCTTGGTTTTTTTATGATAGTTTTATGATGATGCTTGCGATGGGTTTTGTGTTCTGCGAACGTTGCATGCATCTGGGATTTTATTTGCAATGGTTTTGCCGGTTTTGTGAACTGTGGTGTTGAGAGTGGGGTTTCGTCTTTGACGGTCATGATGAGGATTCCCCCCTGAACCTCTTATGTTCCTTCTTCTTATAGTCGGTTGTGAAACAAGAATGAGGAAACTCTTTATGGGTTTTTCTTTTCCTGGAAAGACATGTTTCGACACGCTACGATCCTTTCCGGTTTCATTGATTTCAGATTTGTTATTATTGATGCTGTTGATTTTTATTCTATTATTGGCTTTTGTTTGTTTTGGAAATAAAATTATTGCTTATAACGGTTATCCTTGGAAACGTGGGTCCGGTTTAGAGACCATTTAGGAAGAAATCCATTCCTTTTACTTCCACTTCATCTTATTCTTCGTGAAAATTTGATACTACCTTGGTTGTTAGAAAGTTTTCCGGAAAAGTTGCTGCTGGTTTAATAGTCTTGTTGGATTCTGGAAGTTCGTAGTGGAGACGCTGCCCTTCCCTGCCCAATGATGAAACCTTAAATTCTGAGGGCTGAAAACTCTTATTTCCATCTTGAATTTTTCATTGTTGTCCGTTTTGACTTTGTTTAAATTACAGGTATATACACGAAGTTGATTAATATGCGATGGCCTTTCAAGATTAGCACGGCATTGCTCAAGATGTGTAGTATGAACGGCACAGAAGGGATATGGGATTGCTTAGGATTAGGACTTGTTGTATAGTTATTGAATTGCTCATATATCAATAAAGTATTGAATTGCCCATAAGTGGTTGTACATTATAATTGATAAAAAAGGGAAATTGTATGAGGTATTTCATGGTGAATAGCATAAGTATTAATTCAACTTGTGATGAATTTGAAGTTCGTTCTTGGATGAGCTTGTACTATGATGAGCTTGTACTATGAAACCAATTATAAAATCGGATCTTGTAATGTAATCTGCAATCTTGAACCCAAACTCCTCTTGAGATTAAAAATCCCCCTTGCTCCCTCTGAAAATGAGATTGAATTAACTCTTGAATGATAACACGGACCCTGGATTTGGCACGTAGATTATGATACGGTGGAAAAGGTTCTTTTGTACTAATAGCTTGAATGAACAATATGACTCTTGAACTAAAATCTGTAGATTGAAATATTCTAGAGCCTTTTATCCGAAACTCTTAAGGTTTTATAAGTCAATGAGTTAAACTAAACCTTGCCTTGGTAATATATTACCCAAACTTTATTCACGCTTCTTATCCATATTTGTCGTATTAAATACTAACAAAATCGAGCTCTTTCTCATAAATGATGACTCAACCTTACAAAATTAGGTGATGATGTAGCTTGGTATACAGACTAAGTCTTGATGAAACCTTGACGATAAAGACACAACCTCCGGGGCAGACACTGAAACCCTTGAGACGCCTTGATGGAATGAACAGTAGAATAATCCCAGGCTCTCTGTAATCAATCGATCACACCTTGAAGTGTTTGACTGTAAGGATCCACACTTAATATTATTGCACATGCACAAACTGGTTAGCTATAATAAACACGCACACAAAAGTATAAAGATAATACGCAAGAAAACACATGAGGGGGTGGGATCTTAAGGTCAAAAATTAGGGTGTGACACCTTTCTTTTATCCATTCATCTTCCTCAAGCTTGGCTTCCATTAAGATGTTTAGAGAAGGTATTTTGACCTCGATGGGCAGCACGGCGTCCATCCCATACACTAAGGAAAAAGGAGTTGTCCCTGTTGAAGTTCGCACTGATGTTCGATATCCATGTAGGGCAAATGGTAACATCTTGTGCCAATCCTTGTAGGTTATGACCATCTTCTGTACTATTTTCTTGATATTTTTGTTTGCAGCTTCGACTGCGCCATTCATCTTGGGTCTGTAAGGAGACGAATTGTGATGCTTGATCTTGAAGTCGTCACAGAGTTCTTTCATCATTTTGTTGTTCAGATTTGACACATTGTCAGTGATGATCTGGTCAGGAATACCATATCGACAGATGGTTTCCTTTTTGATGAAGCGGGCAACCACTTGCTTTGTTACGTTTGCATACGATGCTGCTTCTACCCATTTGGTGAAGTAATCAATTGCAACAAGGATGAAGCGATGGCTGTTGGAAGCTTTTGGCTCTACTGCCCCAATCATGTCTATGCCCCACATTGCGAAGGGCCACGGCGACGTCATCACATTGAGAGAATGTGGAGGAACATGCACTTTGTCAGCGTAGACCTGGCACTTATGGCATTTCCGAGCGAAGAGGATGCAGTCCGTCTCTAGAGTTAACCAAATGTAACCAGCTCTTAAAATCTTCTTAGCCATGGCGTGGCCATTGGCATGGGTACCAAATGTTCCTTCGTGCACTTCAGTCATTATGAGACTTGTGTTGCGGTGAAATTTGGATGTCAAGCTATTGATTAACTTGAATCTTAATTCATTTACAACCGGTCTTTGATTTATCCGAAGGAAAGGTTAAAGAAAGGAAAAACCTAAAAGGGAGAGATCTAAGGTTCGGGGGTTGGTTAAATTTAGGGAAGGTATTAGCACCCTAAACTTCCGTAGTACTCTACGGGAACCTTTTGTTTATTTTTTTTATTTATTTCATTAATTATTTTGCTTTAGGGTATATACAAAGGATTGAAAATTAAAAAGACCTAGGGGTTAATTCTAAGTTTACTCGGCAAGACATCGCATCTTGTGCCTACATATCCTTACGGGAATGAAATCAGAGTAACTGTAGTTCCCCTCTCAAGGGAGGTTAAAGAACACTCGACTGTGGTCAAGGTCTCAAGGGGAATAAACGCATCTTAAGGACACGCTTACATGGAGTCTTAAACTCCGATCTCTACGTTATGAATTGTTAAGTTGTAATTAGGGTTAAATTAGGGATTCCACTGCGGGAAACCCTAAAATGAGCGCGGCGGCTCTTTGACCTAATGCTAGGGGTAACATGGTAATTTTGCCTGCGGCGAGGCATTTGTGAAAATTAGGGTTTGTAGTTTGTAGTTTTGAGGGTTTGAAATTGAATGTGTGAAATTTGAGGGTTTGAGGACTATTGGCATGGCCGCCAAACAGTTAGACCTAACCTTCGGATGTGTGCAATGTGACAGAAATAATGATAAACGCGTGAGATAATTGAATCATGCAAACAGAAATTTAAAGGCAGAATTTAAAGAGCGATTGTTAAGTTCGCGAGGTTACATGAGAGGAGCAGATACAATATGATAATGAAATTTGAATTGAACAATAATAAAATAAAATAAATAACGGTTCTAGTTATTATTTTAAATTTATCTAAAAAAGTTTTTCTTAAAAATAATAGGTTTTCATATTAATTTGGAAAAGATGTTAATGTTATTTATTTTAAAAAACAGATTTTTATATTATAACAAGTTTTAATAAATTAATGATAATAATAATAATAATAGTAATAATAATAATAATAATAATAATGATAATAATAATAAATAATGATAATAATAATACTAATAATAATAATAATAATAATAATAAATAATGATAATAATAATTCTAATAATAATAATAATAATAATAATAATAATAATAATAAAGCAATAATGAATTTTAAATGTGCCAAATAACCCAACAATGTTGCTAACGCAGAAATGCGCTCATCGCAACCAGATCTAAATCGGACGAAACAAAATTTATCGCAAAGAAAAAGAAATTAAGCAAAAAACAGTATTATTGCTCACACAAAAATGCGATCGTCGCAACCAGATCGAACTAACACAAATGTCACGCGTCATGCACACAAATGTGCAAACATCGTATCGACATAATTCGATCAAAAATTAATCTTATATATATATATAAACTCTAACAATTTTAAAAATTATATATATATATATAAACGTAACAGTAATAGATGAAGAAAAAGAAATAACGGTAATAGATGAAGAAAAAGAAATAACAGTAATAGATAAAGGAAAAGAAATAACGGTAAGCGATGAAGAAAAAGAAACAACAGTAATAGATGAAGAAAAAGAAATAACGGTAAACGATGAAGAAAAAGAAACACAGTAATAGATGAAGAAAAAAAAATAACGGTAAACGGCACTCACTCCTCTTAGGTTTTTTTTATTCTCCCCCTTTTTCAACAAAGCAACACATGCATATATAGGGAACAAATTAGGGTTAACACCAAATTGTCAATAATGTCCCTAAAGCCCATTTTAAAGCCCAAATTTAAATAATTTAAAATAAACTTAAAATAAAAACTAATAATCCTATTGATTCCTAAAATCAAAAATATTATAAAAAGAACAAATTTTTTTTCAATATTTTTTATTTTATGATTTTTTTGGATATTTTTATGAATAATTTAGAAAAAGTGAAAAAAATAATATTTTAAAAAATAATTTAATTAAAATACGAAAATAATAATTAAATAATAATAAAAAACTATTTTTGTTATTTTTTAATGAAAGATAGAAAAAATTAGAGTAAAAATAATAAAAAACAAAAAAGTGGCAAAGGTGAGATTCAAACTCTCAACCTCTCACACTCACAACTCCTTACACATGTCCTCTTGCCAATTGTGTCATTTTTACTTTTTAGAAAAAAAATGCATGCCATATGATATTTACCTGCAAAAAGTCAAACGACTACACAAATTTGTTAGTAATTGATTAAATGCAAGAAAAATGCAATGAAATGCGACGACAAATCTTAGGGCAAAATTTGGGGTATTACAGTTGCCCTTATTTAAATAACTTCACCGGGTGATTTGAGCAACGGAGACTCGAGAAATCATGGTGGAGGGATTTAAATACAGATAACCGAAAATTTTGCCTTTAGACGCAGTGCTATGCAATGATATGGACAAAACAAAACGAACTATAATGCTAAATATGATATGAATCTAATATGATGCGTATGATGAAAATGACAAATGCACGGATACAGACGAAACAACGTCACAGGGGACGACCCATCGAGGAATTGCACTAGGGAAGAAGACATGTCATATCTGGAAGAACGTCGGATAGACACGACACAGAATTGTTGATAGGTGCCAAGTAAATTAGAAATTGTCCGCAAGGTAAGACGCGGGTAAAACACGAGCTCAGGAGAAAAACGCAAATGGGGATAAAACACCCATGATGCCAAGTAAATAAATTTTGCCCACAAGGTAAGACGCGAGTAAAACACGACCTCAGGGAAAAAACGCAAATGGGGATAAAACACCCATGATGCCAAGTAAATAAATTTTGCCCACAAGGTAAGACACGAGTAAAACACGACCTCAGGGAGAAAAAAAAAGCAAATGGGGGTAAAACACCATGATGTTAGGTAAACCCAGGAATATCTGGTAAACGGGGAATAAAACACCCGGGATAAAAGGTACATGGGGGATAAAACACCCAAGGATAAAAGGTAAATGGGGAGTAAAGCACCCAAGATAGAAATGTTAATGGGGAGTAAAGCACCCAGGATAGAAATGTAAATGGGGAGTAAAGCACCCAAGATAAAAATGTAAATGGGGAGTAAAACACCCAGGATAGAAATGTAAATGGGGAGTAAAGCACCCAGGATAGAAATGTAAATGGGGAGTAAAGCACCCAAGATAAAAATGTAAATGGGGAGTAAAACACCCAGGATAGAAATGTAAATGGGGAGTAAAGCACCCAAGCTAGAAATGTAAATGGGGAGTAAAGCACCCAAGATAGAGAGGTAAATGGGGAATAAAGCACCCAAGATAGAAATGTAAATGGGGATTAAAGCACCCAAGATAGAAATGTAAATGGGAAATAAAGCACCCAAGATATGCACATGTATAGGAATTATGCTATGACATATGATCAAATGCAAATGCAGACGTCGACGACAAGGCTCGACTCTTTTGGTGAGATGACAAAACTAGAGGGCTGATTCCTCAACACGGAGATCACTGTCATTCTGTTAAACTGTATCAAGTTGATAGTCACTGTAGGAATGATGAATAACTGCTTAGGGATTATGCAAGTAAACTGCCCTAGGTCAAATGAACTGATAACTGCTTCTGCTGTCTGATTCGTGGAATCGACTGTTTTGTTGTATCCTCGGAGGGCTTGCCCCAGTCTGAGTCTTGAACAATTCTCTGGATAAACCAAATCTGAGAAGATATTGCCTTGAACAAATCTTGAACTAATTCTTTGACAGGATGTAAAAGGAACTTGCCCCTGATAAGATCACTTGACCAAGTTTCTCATTGTTTGAAAATTCCTTAGAGGAAAGCCAGTTTGCAAACAAAAATATTCATACAAACATGGTAATGCAAAGTTCATGCGACTTTTGAAATCAAAATTATTTTTGAAAGATGGAAAATACATGAGTCGTTAGTCAGAACACAACGGTTCAAGACACTCAAAGTTTAAAACAAAGGTGTACTGCCAAAATAAATGATTCACAAAGATCTTTAGGAGTCAGGTTACGCAACCTTGCTGTAGTATACTTTCAAAATAACCTTGCTTCAATTAGGTCTTTTGAGGGTTGTAATGTGGCCTGGTTCACGATTTATGAAACAAAAGATAAAGGCTCAAAATTTATTTGTACCCACCCAATCTACGTGATGATCTTCAGTCCTATGCTCAGTTAACTCATACTATGCATTCAGGTTCCCATAAGTTAGGGATTTCATTGATCGTAGCAATGATGACTCAGAAGTCAAAGGGACCTATGAAAAGGCAGCCACTACTCCCCTATAACATTTGATTGTTTTGACATTGAGGATTTTCAAGATAAGGATTTAAAAATCTCTTTGTATTATCCCTAAATTTTGCCTGAACTGTTTATTTTAGAGTTTACAGTCAGCGGGATGCCCCAGTTTTGCCTAAGTCTCCTTCATAGGTTTTGACTTAGCGGGATTCTTTTGATTCTTTTATATTATTTTTTTGTGTGAAGGAAAGTGACTGTTTGATTTTAATGATTACGGTGAACCATCATCGACCTTTTGATTAGAAAACATCTTCGACACTTGTTTGACGTGTGCGAAGGAAAATTTGTTAATGAAAGGTGTATCGTATGAACACACAACCAAGTTAACTGAGAACTACCCATCCCAAGGTTAAAATTGTGGTTTTTTTGTAACGAAAGAAACTCCAACTTCTAGGCTCGAAGGGGGTAACGAGGGATTAACCTCCTTATTTCTCCAGTGTTTGGGAATTGAAACAATGCCTTACATCGTCAACAAGGTTTGATTGAAAGCATACTGACAGCAATTATGGGTATAACGTTTTCGTCATCCTCCCTCCGATCTTAGCATATCAAAATTTTGGACAAGAAGTAAACGTTTGAAAAATAAAGCATAAAGATGCAAATAAATGGACGGAAATGAATTGAATCAAAAGTCGCAATGCTTATTTCATTAATGAAAGTACAAACATAATTGAAAGCAAACAACTTAAACAAAATAAGGAAAATGCAAACAATGAGAAAAAAAAGGCCCAATGACAAAGCTTCAATTCTGATGTGTTGGCAAGGGATATGTCTGGACGCTCGGACGACTATCCGTAAAATCAAGTATTCCGACTCTAATCAGTTCACGCACCCTAGCTTTCAATGCAAAACAATGCTCCAAGTCGTGGCCTAAGGCACCCTCATGAAAAGCACACTTTAGATCAGCCCTAAATCCAACTGGAGGATTAAGAGGAGGTGGTAAAGCCTTTGTAGTAATCAGTCCTTGCCGGACTAAGTCAGGATATAGCTCTGTGTAAGTCATGAGAATAGGATCAAAGTGACTCCTGTTCCGTTTCTGGTCTGATATCTGTGTCGAGGAATCAGCTTGACGACTCAAAGGTACACTAGAAGACGATAGGACCAAGAAGGAGAAACTGGGGGATAAATGCAATGCAAAAATGTGATGCTAATGCCATGCAATGGTTTCAAGAATTTCAACGGTCGATTGCGAATATTGCTTTTTTAAGAAAGTTGGAAAAAATTTTAGACTTTAAAATGTAAGGCTTTTCGAATTTGCAAAGGACTGCTGAATTCCTTGAAACTAGAAATGATATGATGCTTTATGGATGCGAAGCACAAATACACATAAGCAAACAAAAGGTCCTAAGTTAGAGGAACAATGAATGGAGTCAAGGTCTACCCTTCCGAAAGAGGTATGTACTATAGGTTGATTGTACCTGCAGAACAAGGGTTCTAAATCAGTGCCCAAAGTCATCAGTCCATCTTTCGGATATTATCGACTTCCCGACTGACTCGAGGGTCAATAATATTCTCAAGAGAACCTCTTTTAAGTGTAGCATCGCGTAGCAACCATTGTAGGACTACTCCCATATAGTTCCCGCACTACGTCCTATATAAGGTTAAGATGGTGTAAAGGTACTACGGTTCCCAGTATCACAGACTCCAATCGATAACGGTAAAAGTTTTCACGACTACACTCGATCAACCGAACCATTTTCGAAAGTGTCTCAACTGAGCGGTGATTCTCAATTTAGCTTAGTCGGGACTCACTCCCTATAAGCCTCGTCGAATATATCATCCATCCTATCATAAGGTCGCTCAAGTCCGGGTGTAGGACTTATCTCACAACACAGTAACTCCAAGTAAGGTACCCCAATATATACATACAAGTGAGCAAAATATATAATAAAACAAATATATAAAGAAAAATAAACAAAATAGGGATAACCCTCAATAGTTAGGACTCCCCAGTGAAGTCGCCATTTTCTGTTGCGGTGAAATTTGGATGTCAAGCTATTGATTAACTTGAATCTTAATTCATTTACAACCGGTCTTTGATTTATCCGAAGGAAAGGTTAAAGAAAGGAAAAACCTAAAAGGGAGAGATCTAAGGTTCGGGGGTTGGTTAAATTTAGGGAAGGTATTAGCACCCTAAACTTCCGTAGTACTCTACGGGAACCTTTTGTTTATTTTTTTTATTTATTTCATTAATTATTTTGCTTTAGGGTATATACAAAGGATTGAAAATTAAAAAGACCTAGGGGTTAATTCTAAGTTTACTCGGCAAGACATCGCATCTTGTGCCTACATATCCTTACGGGAATGGAATCAGAGTAACTGTAGTTCCCCTCTCAGGGGAGGTTAAAGAACACTCGACTGTGGTCAAGGTCTCAAGGGGAATAAACGCATCTTAAGGACACGCTTGCATGGAGTCTTAAACTCCGATCTCTACGTTATGAATTGTTCAGTTGTAATTAGGGTTAAATTAGGGGTTCCACTGCGGGAAACCCTAAAATGAGCGCGGCGGCTCTTTGACCTAATGCTAGGGGTAACATGGTAATTTTGCCTGCGGCGAGGCATTTGTGAAAATTAGGGTTTGTAGTTTGTAGTTTTGAGGGTTTGAAATTGAATGTGTGAAATTTGAGGGTTTGAGGACTATTGGCATGGCGGCCAAACAGTTAGACCTAACCTTCGGATGTGTGCAATGTGACAGAAATAATGATAAACGCGTGAGATAATTGAATCATGCAAACAGAAATTTAAAGGCAGAATTTAAAGAGCGACTGTTAAGTTCGCGAGGTTACATGAGAGGAGCAGATACAATATGATAATGAAATTTGAATTGAACAATAATAAAATAAAATAAATAACGGTTCTAGTTATTATTTTAAATTTATCTAAAAAAGTTTTTCTTAAAAATAATAGGTTTTCATATTAATTTGGAAAAGATGTTAATGTTATTTATTTTAAAAAACAGATTTTTATATTATAACAAGTTTTAATAAATTAATGATAATAATAATAATAATAGTAATAATAATAATAATAATGATAATAATAATAAATAATGATAATAATAATACTAATAATAATAATAATAATAATAATAATAATAATAATAATAATAATAATAATAATAATAATAAATGATAATAATAATACTAATAATAATAATAATAATAATAAAGCAATAATGAATTTTAAATGTGCCAAATAACCCAACAATGTTGCTAACGCAGAAATGCGCTCATCGCAACCAGATCTAAATTGGACGAAATAAAATTTATCGCAAAGAAAAAGAAATTAAGCAAAAAACAGTATTATTGCTCACACAAAAATGCGATCATCGCAACCAGATCGAACTAACACAAATGTCACGCGTCATGCACACAAATGTGCAAACATCGTATCGACATAATTCGATCAAAAATTAATCTTATATATATATATAAACTCTAACAATTTTAAAAATTATATATATATAAACGTAACAGTAATAGATGAAGAAAAAGAAATAACGGTAATAGATGAAGAAAAAGAAATAACAGTAATAGATGAAGGAAAAGAAATAACGGTAAGCGATGAAGAAAAAGAAACAACAGTAATAGATGAAGAAAAAGAAATAACGGTAAACGATGAAGAAAAAGAAACACAGTAATAGATGAAGAAAAAGAAATAACGGTAAACGGCACTCACTCCTCTTAGGTTTTTTTTATTCTCCCCCTTTTTCAACAAAGCAACACATGCATATATAGGGAACAAATTAGGGTTAACACCAAATTGTCAATAATGTCCCTAAAGCCCATTTTAAAGCCCAAATTTAAATAATTTAAAATAAACTTAAAATAAAAACTAATAATCCTATTGATTCCTAAAATCAAAAATATTATAAAAAGAACAAAATTTTTTTCAATATTTTTTATTTTATGATTTTTTTGGATATTTTTATGAATAATTTAGAAAAAGTGAAAAAAAAAATATTTTAAAAAATGATTTAATTAAAATACGAAAATAATAATTAAATAATAATAAAAAACTATTTTTGTTATTTTTTAATGAAAGATAGAAAAAATTAGAGTAAAAATAATAAAAAACAAAAAAGTGACAAAGGTGAGATTCGAACTCTCAACCTCTCACACTCACAACTCCTTACACATGTCCTCTTGCCAATTGTGCCATTTTTACTTTTTAGAAAAAAAATGCATGCCATATGATATTTACCTGCAAAAAGTCAAACGACTACACAAATTTGTTAGTAATTGATTAAATGCAAGAAAAATGCAATGAAATGCGACGACAAATCTTATGGCAAAATTTGGGGTATTACAGTTGCCCCTATTTAAATAACTTCACCGGATGATTTGAGCAACGGAGACTCGAGAAATCATGGTGGAGGGATTTAAATACAGATAACCGAAAATTTTGCCTTTAGATGCAGTGCTATGCAATGATATGGACAAAACAAAACGAACTATAATGCTAAATATGATATGAATCTAATATGATGCGTATGATGAAAATGACAAATGCACGGATACAGACGAAACAACGTCACAGGGGACGACCCATCGAGGAATTGCACTAGGGAAGAAGACATGTCATATCTGGAAGAACGTCGGATAGACACGACACAGAATTGTTGATAGGTGCCAAGTAAATTAGAAATTGTCCGCAAGGTAAGACGCGGGTAAAACACGAGCTCAGGAGAAAAACGCAAATGGGGATAAAACACCCATGATGCCAAGTAAATAAATTTTGCCCACAAGGTAAGACGCGAGTAAAACACGACCTCAGGGAAAAAACGCAAATGGGGATAAAACACCCATGATGCCAAGTAAATAAATTTTGCCCACAAGGTAAGACACGAGTAAAACACGACCTCAGGGAGAAAAAAAAAGCAAATGAGGGTAAAACACCATGATGTTAGGTAAACCCAGGAATATCTGGTAAACGGGGAATAAAACACCCGGGATAAAAGGTACATGGGGGATAAAACACCCAAGGATAGAAGGTAAATGGGGAGTAAAGCACCCAAGATAGAAATGTAAATGGGGAGTAAAGCACCCAGGATAGAAGTGTAAATGGGGAGTAAAGCACCCAAGATAAAAATATAAATGGGGAGTAAAACACCCAGGATAGAAATGTAAATGGGGAGTAAAGCACCCAAGATAAAAATGTAAATGGGGAGTAAAACACCCAGGATAGAAATGTAAATGGGGAGTAAAGCACCCAAGCTAGAAATGTAAATGGGGAGTAAAGCACCCAAGATAGAGAGGTAAATGGGGAATAAAGCACCCAAGATAGAAATGTAAATGGGGATTAAAGCACCCAAGATAGAAATGTAAATGGGGAATAAAGCACCCAAGATATGCACATGTATAGGAATTATGCTATGACATATGATCAAATGCAAATGCAGACGTCGACGACAAGGCTCGACTCTTTTGGTGAGATGACAAAACTGGAGGGCTGATTCCTCAACACGGAGATCACTGTCATTCTGTTAAACTGTATCAAGTTGATAGTCACTGTAGGAATGATGAATAACTGCTTAGGGATTATACTAGTAAACTGCCCCAGGTCAAATGAACTGATAACTACTTCTGCTGTCTGATTCGTGGAATCGACTGTTTTGTTGTATCCTCGGAGGGCTTGCCCAGTCTGAGTCTTGAACAATTCTTTGGATAAACCAAATCTGAGAAGATATTGCCTTGAACAAATCTTGAACTAATTCTTTGACAGGATGTAAAAGGAACTTGCCCCTGATAAGATCACTTGACCAAGTTTCTCATTGTTTGAAAATTCCTTAGAGGAAAGCCAGTTTGCAAACAAAAATATTCATACAAACATGGTAATGCAAAGTTCATGCGACTTTTGAAATCAAAATTATTTTTGAAAGATGGAAAATACATGAGTCGTTAGTCAGAACACAACGGTTCAAGACACTCAAAGTTTAAAACAAAGGTGTACTGCCAAAATAAATGATTCACAAAGATCTTTAGGAGTCAGGTTACGCAACCTTGTTGTAGTATACTTTCAAAATAACCTTGCTTCAATTAGGTCTTTTGAGGGTTGTAATGTGGCCTGGTTCACGGTTTATGAAACAAAAGATAAAGGCTCAAAATTTATTTGTACCCACCCAATCTATGTGATGATCTTCAGTCCTATGCTCAGTTAACTCATACTATGCATTCAGGTTCCCATAAGTTAGGGATTTCATTGATCGTAGCAATGATGACTCAGAAGTCAAAGGGACCTATGAAAAGGCAGCCACTACTCCCCTATAACATTTGATTGTTTTAACATTGAGGATTTTCAAGATAAGGATTTAAAAATCTCTTTGTATTATCCCTAAATTTTGCCTGAACTGTTTATTTTAGAGTTTACAGTCAGCGGGATGCCCCAGTTTTGCCTAAGTCTCCTTCATAGGTTTTGACTTAGCGGGATTCTTTTGATTCTTTTATATTATTTTTTTGTGTGAAGGAAAGTGACTGTTTGATTTTAATGATTACGGTGAACCATCATCGACCTTTTGATTAGAAAACATCTTCGACACTTGTTTGACGTGTGCGAAGGAAAATTTGTTAATGAAAGGTGTATCGTATGAACACACAACCAAGTTAACTGAGAACTACCCATCCCAAGGTTAAAATTGTGGTTTTTTTGTAACGAAAGAAACTCCAACTTCTAGGCTCGAAGGGGGTAACGAGGGATTAACCTCCTTATTTCTCCAGTGTTTGGGAATTGAAACAATGCCTTACATCGTCAACAAGGTTTGATTGAAAGCATACTGACAGCAATTATGGGTATAACATTTTCGTCATCCTCCCTCCGATCTTAGCATATCAAAATTTTGGACAAGAAGTAAACGTTTGAAAAATAAAGCATAAAGATGCAAATAAATGGACGGAAATGAATTGAATCAAAAGTCGCAATGCTTATTTCATTAATGAAAGTACAAACATAATTGAAAGCAAACAACTTAAACAAAATAAGGAAAATGCAAACAATGAGAAAAAAAAGGCCCAATGACAAAGCTTCAATTCTGATGTGTTGGCAAGGGATCTGTCTGGACGCTCGGACGACTATCCGTAAAATCAAGTATTCCGGCTCTAATCAGTTCACGCACCCTAGCTTTCAATGCAAAACAATGCTCCAAGTCGTGGCCTAAGGCACCCTCATGAAAAGCACACTTTAGATCAGCCCTAAATCCAACTGGAGGATTAAGAGGAGGTGGTAAAGCCTTTGTAGTAATCAGTCTTTGCCGGACTAAGTCAGGATATAGCTCTGTGTAAGTCATGAGAATAGGATCAAAGTGACTCCTGTTCCGTTTCTGGTCTGATATCTGTGTCGAGGAATCAGCTTGACGACTCAAAGGTACACTAGAAGACGATAGGACCAAGAAGGAGAAACTGGGGGATAAATGCAATGCAAAAATGTGATGCTAATGCCATGCAATGGTTTCAAGAATTTCAACGGTCGATTGCGAATATTGCTTTTTTAAGAAAGTTGGAAAAAATTTTAGACTTTAAAATGTAAGGCTTTTCGAATTTGCAAAGGACTGCTGAATTCCTTGAAACTAGAAATGATATGATGCTTTATGGATGCGAAGCACAAATACACATAAGCAAACAAAAGGTCCTAAGTTAGAGGAACAATGAATGGAGTCAAGGTCTACCCTTCCCAAAGAGGTATGTACTATAGGTTGATTGTACCTGCAGAACAAGGGTTCTAAATCAGTGCCCAAAGTCATCAGTCCATCTTTCGGATATTATCGACTTCCCGACTGACTCGAGGGTCAATAATATTCTCAAGAGAACCTCTTTTAAGTGTAGCATCGCGTAGCAACCATTGTAGGACTACTCCCATATAGTTCCCGCACTACGTCCTATATAAGGTTAAGATGGTGTAAAGGTACTACGGTTCCCAGTATCACAGACTCCAATCGATAACGGTAAAAGTTTTCACGACTACACTCGATCAACCGAACCATTTTCGAAAGTGTCTCAACTGAGCGGTGATTCTCAATTTAGCTTAGTCGGGACTCACTCCCTATAAGCCTCGTCGAATATATCAGCCATCCTATCATAAGGTCGCTCAAGTCCGGGTGTAGGACTTATCTCACAACACAGTAACTCCAAGTAAGGTACCCCAATATATACATACAAGTGAGCAAAATATATAATAAAACAAATATATAAAGAAAAATAAACAAAATAGGGATAACCCTCAATAGTTAGGACTCCCCAGTGAAGTCGCCATTTTCTGTTGCGGTGAAATTTGGATGTCAAGCTATTGATTAACTTGAATCTTAATTCATTTACAACCGGTCTTTGATTTATCCGAAGGAAAGGTTAAAGAAAGGAAAAACCTAAAAGGGAGAGATCTAAGGTTCGGGGGTTGGTTAAATTTAGGGAAGGTATTAGCACCCTAAACTTCCGTAGTACTCTACGGGAACCTTTTGTTTATTTTTTTTATTTATTTCATTAATTATTTTGCTTTAGGGTATATACAAAGGATTGAAAATTAAAAAGACCTAGGGGTTAATTCTAAGTTTACTCGGCAAGACATCGCATCTTGTGCCTACATATCCTTACGAGAATGGAATCAGAGTAACTGTAGTTCCCCTCTCAGGGGAGGTTAAAGAACACTCGACTGTGGTCAAGGTCTCAAGGGGAATAAACGCATCTTAAGGACACGCTTGCATGGAGTCTTAAACTCCGATCTCTACGTTATGAATTGTTCAGTTGTAATTAGGGTTAAATTAGGGATTCCACTGCGGGAAACCCTAAAATAAGTGCGGCGGCTCTTTGACCTAATGCTAGGGGTAACATGGTAATTTTGCCTGCGGCGAGGCATTTGTGAAAATTAGGGTTTGTAGTTTGTAGTTTTGAGGGTTTGAAATTGAATGTGTGAAATTTGAGGGTTTGAGGACTATTGGCATGGCGGCCAAACAGTTAGACCTAACCTTCGGATGTGTGCAATGTGACAGAAATAATGATAAACGCGTGAGATAATTGAATCATGCAAACAGAAATTTAAAGGCAGAATTTAAAGAGCGATTGTTAAGTTCACGAGGTTACATGAGAGGAGCAGATACAATATGATAATGAAATTTGAATTGAACAATAATAAAATAAAATAAATAACGGTTCTAGTTATTATTTTAAATTTATCTAAAAAAGTTTTTCTTAAAAATAATAGGTTTTCATATTAATTTGGAAAAGATGTTAATGTTATTTATTTTAAAAAACAGATTTTTATATTATAACAAGTTTTAATAAATTAATGATAATAATAATAATAATAGTAATAATAATAATAATGATAATAATAATAAATAATGATAATAATAATACTAATAATAATAATAATAATAATAATAATAATAATAATAAATAATGATAATAATAATACTAATAATAATAATAATAATAATAATAATAATAATAATAAAGCAATAATGAATTTTAAATGTGCCAAATAACCCAACAATGTTGCTAACGCAGAAATGCGCTCATCGCAACCAGATCTAAATCGGACGAAACAAAATTTATCGCAAAGAAAAAGAAATTAAGCAAAAACCAGTATTATTGCTCACACAAAAATGCGATCATCGCAACCAGATCGAACTAACACAAATGTCACGCGTCATGCACACAAATGTGCAAACATCGTATCGACATAATTCGATCAAAAATTAATCTTATATATATATATATATATATATATATATATATATATATATATATATATATATATATATATATATATATATATATATATATATATATATATATATATATATATATATATATATAAACTCTAACAATTTTAAAAATTATATATATATAAACGTAACAGTAATAGATGAAGAAAAAGAAATAACGGTAATAGATGAAGAAAAAGAAATAACAGTAATAGATGAAGGAAAAGAAATAACGGTAAGCGATGAAGAAAAAGAAACAACAGTAATAGATGAAGAAAAAGAAATAACGGTAAACGATGAAGAAAAAGAAACACAGTAATAGATGAAGAAAAAGAAATAACGGTAAACGGCACTCACTCCTCTTAGGTTTTTTTTATTCTCCCCCTTTTTCAACAAAGCAACACATGCATATATAGGGAACAAATTAGGGTTAACACCAAATTGTCAATAATGTCCCTAAAGCCCATTTTAAAGCCCAAATTTAAATAATTTAAAATAAACTTAAAATAAAAACTAATAATCCTATTGATTCCTAAAATCAAAAATATTATAAAAAGAACAAAATTTTTTTCAATATTTTTTATTTTATGATTTTTTTGGATATTTTTATGAATAATTTAGAAAAAGTGAAAAAAATAATATTTTAAAAAATAATTTAATTAAAATACGAAAATAATAATTAAATAATAATAAAAAACTATTTTTGTTATTTTTTAATGAAAGATAGAAAAAATTAGAGTAAAAATAATAAAAAACAAAAAAGTGGCAAAGGTGAGATTCAAACTCTCAACCTCTCACACTCACAACTCCTTACACATGTCCTCTTGCCAATTGTGCCATTTTTACTTTTTAGAAAAAAAATGCATGCCATATGATATTTACCTGCAAAAAGTCAAACGACTACACAAATTTGTTAGTAATTGATTAAATGCAAGAAAAATGCAATGAAATGCTACGACAAATCTTAGGGCAAAATTTGGGGTATTACAACGTGCTTCTTTTTCATCGACACATCGAAGCAAAACCATGTCGTGGTTTCTCTTGTAAAGAGTGCCATTGCTGATGAAGAATTTAGCCGACAATCTTTGTGTAGCTCTTTTGTCGATTCTGGATGCGTCAGCTGGATATTCCTGATTTTGAAGAAAGTTCTTGATGTCATGGAACCAAGGTTTCTCCTCATATTCTTCATCTATTGTCATAACATATGCGGGTACTGTCCTTCTCTCAATGCGAATCAGAGGTGTCTTGTTAACAAACTGGACCTTCCGCATTGATGCCATCATGGCTAACGCATCAACGATGTGATATGAAGGTAATCTCGTCAAAATATTCGGCCATCTCTAGGATATGAGCTTTGTAAGGGATCAACTTTTCATCTCTAGTCTCCCATTCTTCTTTGAGCTGATAGATCACTAAAGTAGAATCACTGATTACTTCCAAGATTTTAATGCGAAGATCAATGGCAGCTTCCAATCCTAAGATGCAAGCTTCATATTCGGTGATGTTATTAGTACATGAGAAACAAAGTTGGGCTGTGACAGCAGTATACCCTCCGATTGGATTCTTCAAAACAGCCCCAATACCATGTCCGTTTTTGTTTGACGCTCCATCGAACATCATTTCCCACCGGGATCTAGACTCAGGACCAAGTTCTGGTTTCGTACGCTGAATGTACATCACATCTTCATCAGGGAACTCAAACTTGAGTGGTTGATAATCTTCCATGGGATGCTCTGCAAGGTGTTCTGACAAGATACTTCCTTTGATAGACTTTTGAGCAACATACTGAATGTCATACTCTGATAAGAGCATATGCCATATGGCCAATCTCCCAGTTTGAGCTGGTTTTTCAAAGA
Organism: Lathyrus sativus; assembly: GCA_963859935.3. Lineage (NCBI taxonomy): Eukaryota > Viridiplantae > Streptophyta > Magnoliopsida > Fabales > Fabaceae > Lathyrus > Lathyrus sativus. The sequence continues at coordinate 85,045,125 of OZ012738.1, forward strand.
TGTACTTGATAGGGTCCATTTTAGAAATAAGCATTATGGTGTGGCAGATCATATACTGTCTTAAGCGCTTGGCGGACCATGCTAAAGCACAACAGGCTTTCTCTAGGGGAGAGTAACGACTCTCGTAATCGGTGAACTTCTTGCTCAGATAGTAAATTGTGTGCTCTTTCTTTCCCGACTCATCAGTCTGGCCCAATACACAACCCATCGAATCTTCTAATACCGTCATGTACATGAACAATGGTCTTCCCGGTACAAGAGGAATCAATACTGGAGGTTCTTGTAAATACTGCTTGATTTTCTCGAATGTTGACTGACAGTTTTCATTCCATACCACCGTCTGATCTTTTCGTAACAACTTGAAGATCGGTGAGCAAGTAGGAGTTAGATTGGAGATGAACCTGGAGATGTAATTTAAACGTCCAAGGAAACCTCTGACCTATTTCTCAGTTTTAGGAGCAGGCATCTCTTAGATTGCTCTGACCTTGTCAAGACCCACCTCAATTCCGTGTTGACTAACGATGAAGCCGAGTAATTTGCCTGAGCGAACCCCAAAGGTGCATTTAGCTGGGTTTAGCCTTAGTTGGTACTTTCGGAGTCTCTCAAATAGCTTTAACAGATGATCCAAATGGTCTTCTTCACTTCGAGATTTTGCGATCATGTCATCCACATATACTTCAATCTCTTTGTGCATAATATCGTGGAAGAGTGTGACCATGGCCCTCTGATATGTTGCCCCTGCATTTTTCAAACCGAAAGGTATGACCTTATAACAATAGGTTCCCCAGGGTGTGATGAAGGTCGTCTTCTCCATGTCGGCCGGATCCATCTTTATTTGATTATAACTAGAAAATTCGTCCATGAATGAGAACATTGCGAAACTAGCTGTGTTATCTCCTAAAGTGTCGATATGTGGTAGAGGGAAATCGCCCTTCAGACTGGATTTATTTAGATCCCTATACTCGACGCACATTCTGACTTTGCCATCCTTCTTTGGGGCTGGCACGATGTTTGCCACCCATTCCGAATATTTGGATACTGCTAAAAAGCCTGCATCAATCTGTTTCTTGACTTCATCTCGGATCTTAAGAGCCATGTCTGGTCTTGATCTGCGAAGTTTTTGCTTGACCGGAGGACACTCTGGTTTCAAGGGGAGCTTGTGCATAATAATGTCGGTGTCCAACCCTAGCATGTCTTGATAAGACCAAGCGAATATGTCGACGTAATCTCTAAGGAGAGCTATCAGACTGCTTTTGACCTCTGGCCCCAACGATGCCCCAATCTTAACTTCTCTTTTCTCTTCTTCGGACCCCAAGTTGATGACCTCAATATGCTCTTTGCACGGCTAGAGATAAGCATCTTCATATCCAGTCGTCCTTTTCAATTCTTCTGGGACTTCTAATTCTTCATCATTCTCTTCTTCGGCTTGGAAGACAGATGAACCACTAGTAGAAGGAACTGAAGGATCACGGGATTCTGTGGGTAATGGAAGTATTCTGCGTGTTTTATTTTTGGGAATAATTAGACACACACACATAGACATGCAGATGAAGGGTTGCTTTTACGTTTTCAAAAAAGTTGCCATTTTTCCTTTTAACAAAAAGAGTGAAAATGATGACAGGAAATAAACAAGAGTTTTAACAAAAACACTTTTCATTCATAGATTTTTCAAATTTGCAAAGTATCCCATACAAAATAATTCGCAGGCCTTGGGCAAGACCAGGAACTTTTTAAAGAAAACACAAAGCTAACAAGCAAAATGAATTACTCTAAAGGTAAAAAGACAGGAATTTCCACAGCCTCCCAATTGTGTAGAGCTGCTCCTCCTCGATTTATCAGATGATCAAGATCATGATCCTCATCCTCAGTAATGATAGTGTTTATCTGCAATCCGCCACTGGTAAAGATCTCTTTCAATGACTTCTTCCTCATGACGCTTTCTTTTGGCTCATTTTCTAGAGTTGGTTTGTAACCCAACCCTTGTCGATCGTTCTTCGCTCGAGCGTTGACTTGGATAACTTCTCTCCATCCCAATGGGATTCCAGCTTTCAGCGTAGCTTTGATACTCCGAACAGAAGTGAATGATGGACCACGAGTTATATCAGACTCGTCTACCAGAACAGCATGGGCTATCTCTAGCGCTTGAAAAGCTGTTTCCAGTGAATCTTCATCGGCTTCGATGTATCGGAAAGAGGATAGGTTGCTCACCATTAGATCCTCTTCTCCGTGAACGATGACCAACTGATCATCAACAACAAATTTCATCTTTTGATGGAGGGTAGAGGTTACAGCGCCCGCTGCATGTATCCATGGCCTCCCTAGTAGACAACTATAGACTGGATTGATGTCCATCACTTGAAAGGTGACTTCAAAGACTTGTGGACCTATAATGATAGGAAGGTCAACTTCTCCTATTACAGCCCTTCTGGAACCATCAAATGCCTTCACCACAAGAGATGTTGGTCGCATATCAGCACCTTGATAAGAAAGCTTAGCTAAAGTTCTCTTTGGCATCACATTGAGTGCGGATCCTGTATCAACAAGCACCCTAGACAACGTATCCTCTTCGTATTTAATTGACACATGCAGAGCACGATTGTGCTTGCGTTTTTCAGCTGTTAAGTCATTGTCATCAAAGCTTAAAGTATTGTAGGCTGTGATATTCGCCACAATAGAGTCGAACTTCCCCGCTGTGATGTCCTTGGTCACATGAGTTTGCGTTAGGATCTTTAGTAGAACTTGGCGATGTGCCGGAGAGCTCAACAGTAATGACATGACTGAGATTTTGGATGGCGTCTGGTTCAGCTGATCTACCACTCGGTAGTCACTTCGATGAATAATCCGCAGAAATTCTTCTTCATCATTTCTAAGGTTCTCTTTTCCTTTGACAACAGGTTCCTTAATGACAACTTCCTCTGGAATGGATCCTTTAGGGGCAGCAGCTTTTGGAGTGGGAACCGTTGATGGAATGGGAACCATTGGTGGAGGAACTGCATTATTCGCTCGTGGTTGATACACGCGACCGCTTCGGGTCATTTTACTTCCACCGGCGATATTGGCTACATTTGCTGGCTTTCTTTCCTTGAAAATTCCTTCACACCATGAATGATCTTCTCTTGGTGTTATGGCCTTTGGGTGAGGTCTAGATCCTCCCCTTGGTTCAAATCTGGATTGACCCCTCCCAAATTTTGGTGGCACATCATCACGGAACACTGGCCGGACGCTCTTGTTGTTGTTGGTATTTCTGAAAACGGCCCTTTTTCCAGGCTCTTCAGGCATATTGAACACGGGTTCAATTACCACTACATCTTCTTTTTTCTTTCTGCTAGCAATCTCTATCATTCCTTGCTCAAGCATTGCTCAAATATTCTTTTGCACAAGGTCACAACCTTGTGGATTCAACATACATTGCTCACAATCTTCATGAGAAGTTTTAAGTGTCCAATCTTGAGCGAGACGTTTGTGCAATTCCACCAACGGCACTTTGATTTCGTCAATGGTAGCAACAGTCTTAGTTTTAGACCATTCCCCTTCTTCAATGATAGCATTCACTCCATCATGGTTTGGTAGAGTATTATTCTTTACATTCGGGTGGTTGTCTTTGAAAGACAGAATCTACTTTTCGATTAATTCCCGGACAAGGTGTTGGAGCGTGAAGCATCCTTCTAGGTCATGGCCCGGAGCATTTTCATGGAATAAACAACGGGCATTGGCGTTGTAGTAGTACAGCAATGGGTTAGGTGGAGCACCTAATTTCCTTGTCTTGACTAGCCCTCTTTCTATTAGCATTGGGAATAGATCAACGTAACTCATTGGGATGGGTTGTATCTTTGGCCGATTCCCTGTGTAATTTGCCCTTGGAGCCCTATTTTGAGGTTGTTGGCTCGGCTGTTGATGATACTGTTGTTGATGATTGGGTGCCCCTTGTTGAGGACCCTGCTGAGATGACTGTTGAAAAACAAGTGTTATAGCTGCTATGCAAGAGGACGAATGATATTGTTGGCGATGATTCCTCGAACTCTGCGCCTTTTTCCCATATGTCACAACACTTACATCACCCTCCTTCTTTTTGTGAAAGTTGTTAGCCAGCTTCTTGGTAGCATTGGCGCTTGAACTGGCATTTAAAGTTGTCACCTTTCCACTTTTCAAACTGGCTTCGACCTTGACTCCTGCCGCAACAATGTCAGAGAAGTTGGTAGTAACGCTGCTGATTAATCTCTCGTAGAACTTTGGTCTGATTGTGTCTACAAACCAGTCTGCTAGCTCTTTTTCAGTAAGAGGCGGCTCAACCTGAGCAGCAGTCCTGCGCCACCTTTGCGCATATTCTTTGAAAGTTTCGGTGCTTTTTTGCGTCATACTGAGGAGTTAACGGCGATATGGAGCTAGATCCATGTTATATTTGTACTGTTGAATGAAAGCATTTGACAGATCTTGAAAACCATGGATTTTTGCTTGGTCCAGGCTTAAGTACCATTTGGCTGACGCTCCTTTGAGACTGTCTTGAAAGCAATGCACCAACAGTTTGTCATTTTCAATGTGCGGAGCCATATGCCTGCAATACATGATCAAATGTACTTTGGGACAAGTAGTTCCCTCGTACTTATCAAACACGGGCATTTTGAACTTTTGTGGGAATACTAATCCGGATACCAAACACATGTCTTTGGCATCTGACCCAAAAATGTTACTCCCTTCAATGGCTCTCATTCTTTTGGCCATGATATCCATCTATACTCTTAGTTTTTCATGCTTTTCGTCTTCTGCTTCGGAACCGTATGGTATATCGAAGATTGACTGGTGGTTGAAAACAGGTCGGACATGAGTTAGTCCTCCCGCCTGAGTAAAGATGGGATTCGTCGCCATTGGACCGACTTGTGGTTGAAAGCTCGATGGTTGAGGATTGTTGATTGGTGGTAGGAAATCCATGGACATGCCAAATGGGAACTCGGTTGTCATAACTGGAGCGGTTAGAAGGCTTGTTGCTGCTGTAGCAACTTCAGAAACCACTGTAACCTGCGTATCCATATTCGCTTTAATCATGTTAAGAATCTCCATGATTTGACAAACATTTTCCTTAATCCCCTCGATGTCATTGTCTATCTGGTCGATTCTTTGATCGTTGTCTACCATCTTGCGCTGAGCTTGGGCCCTGGTGTTGTATTTGTGTGAATTCAGCGTGGATTTCCCTCTCTTCTCTGACACAAGAACAACGGATGAGCTGCGGAACTCGAATGTACGACCAATGCAGGATGAGATGCAAATGCAAATGCAGATGCAGATGCACAAACCATTCAAGGAAAAACAAATTTTGTTTACAAACAAAAATTGGAACAACATGTAACGACGTGCTTAAAAAAGCATTTTTCATTGATAAAATTCGAAATCTGTTACAATGGATGGCTCTTGCTAAAAAGCAAGACCTTTCTTACAACAAAAACAGCGAAAGTAAATGCAACATAGGATTACAATCCTTTTTAGGGAAAAACAGGAAATGGTGTAACCTTGATCATTCTAACAAGATGATCCTTCTTCTTCTTAGTCCTCAGTGCAAGCTCGATCCTGGAGAATAATCTCCCACAGGTCTTCATTTTCGCATTGTGTTTTGATCAAGGCGTACTTCAATTCCTCCCTAGTCACGGGGACTTCTGGTTCCATTGTTATCTCGTGATCACGAGTGTAGAACATTGTAATAGTTATTTCCTTCAACCAAAGTAGGTAAGCTCTGGTAGTTAAGCAACTTATGTTCTCCATTGCAGTTATACCCTGGAGGTAGGGGTGATTCCAAACGTAGTGAGCGCGGGCTTCTAGCTCTGGGTTGCAACCGGTTTCACAAAAGCAAGGTCTCAGCAGCTCTGGTTCGGGCTCTGGCCCGGTTGGATACCCATACTGACATTGAGCAAGGATGGGGTTGTAGCTGATGACTCCTTTTGTTCCAATGAGAGGTACGTTAGGGAAGTCTCCACAACTGGGGATCATAGCTAGATTACCAAGACTGGGATCATACCAGGTGATATCATAGTGTTTGAGAGTGATAAGATTTATAATCCATGCATGCCTGCTATAAAGCCTCCAGAGGACGTGAGTCTTGGGCAAATGGGAGGTAAACCATCTGTCGAGCAATGCGTGACAGCATGAAAATTGTCCGAGGTCATATAATGTGTGGCGGTGGATGACCACGTATGTGTCTGCCAGTATCTCATTCACTGGATTCTTGATGATGAAGAGACGAATAGCCTCATCGCTGATGAAATCATGACGACTTGGAAAGAGATATAAGCCGTACATCAGAAATGCTAAAATGGCTTCGAAAATACCCAAATTTCTACTTTTGTAGTGAAATTCAGCCATTTCCATCAGTGGTCCTGCTTCCATTCCATAGAATCCCCCCTTTGCTCTCATAGTCGGTAGCTCTTCTGGCCTAAGATGTAATGCTTTGGCCAAATCCCTTCTCTTTGGTTTTCCATAAGGAGCTGTGAAGGTCCACAGAATTTTCAGGTAGTCAGTGTATTCTTCTATAGTTGGAAGTAGCTGAAAATCTGGGAAGATGAAGCAGTGGTACACTGGGTCATAAAATTCAACAAGGGCCTGCAACATGAACTCGTTAACTTGAGTGCTGAGCAATGGTAGGAGATCTCCGTACTTTGCGATGAAGGCAGTGGGATTTATAACAAGCCTTGCTAGGATCCTAAGGTTGCCCAACTTCAAATCCGGGAAAGGGAGCATGCCTCGTCTTACCATGTCGTTGTCTGCAAAAGAAAAATTTCAATTTCCTTGAATGGTTAGAAAAATGCAAAAATGCGATGCAAATGCGACTGGGTTTACAAAACTCAGAAGATCAATTTGTGTCAAACCCTCATTTCATTCATCATTAGTAAAAGTTACCACCTTTAAGGTACAATACAAGAAGTTCAAGTTACATCAAGAAACTAGGTTTTACAACCTACACTAATGACTTCAAGCACGTGGCCTCTTCAATTTCTTCAAGATTGAATTCTCCATTACCAATTTGTTTACTTTCCCTTTCCAAGCTCCAGAGGTAGGGGGATATTGGAGTACTCATGGTTGCTTTGGGTGGGCTTGATGCTAGAGAAAAATAAATTCTCCTTTGTTGTTTCTCCATCTATTACTCGTCGTTCGAGCCATTCTATCAATTCATCTTTTTCTTTCACCTCTCGGGCAAGCCTTGTTGTTTCGGAGAAAAGCGAATGGTATTTTCCTTCCCAAGTATCTCTCTCAAGCTGAGCTCTTACAAGAATTTATTGGTATTCTTCCATTTTCTCAATGGGGATGGCGGAGGATGACGATGCAATGACAATCTACATGTCCTTTTCTGGAAGGTACGACATCTTCAAATCTTTCGCTCTAGATTGGACCCATTGAGTAAATGGCTCCAAAGCTATGCAATTTCTCTTTCCCAAATCTGCTTTCATCTTTTTATGGATGTTTTCCCAAGCGTCAATGGTACTATTTCTCATACTTTCGGTTACCTCTGTGTTGAGATAGAAAAAATCGGATAGAAGCAAATTGTTGGGTTTATCTTTCATTGGAAAACTAAATTGTCGTCGAGCCAAGGCTGGATTGTAATTAATTCCTCCTCGTATCCCAATAAGTGGTATGTTCGGGAAACTTTCGCAATGGTCAAAATAGACTCCTCGGTCGTATGGGGGATCATACCAATGAATATTTGCTTGAGTCAAAGAGATTATCCTTTGAGACCATCTCCATCCATTGGGATTCTTTTTGAAGACGTTAGTTGTTGGCAAATGATTAACAAACCATTTGTATAACATAGGTGCACAACAGAGGAAAGCTCATTTTCCTTGAAGTGTACGATGATGAATTGAACGGTACGCATCCCCTAACAAGGTAGGCACAGGGTTTCCGCTTAAAAATATGATAATGGAAGGGAAATTGACGAACTCCTCAACCTCGGGAAATAATACTAGTCCATAGATTAGTAGAGCTAGCAATGCTTCAAAGGCATCCATACTCCCTTCTTTGGCAAGATAAGTAGCTTTCTTGATTAAGAATTCTGAATGAAGACCCACTACTCCTTTCTTGTTCGCACGATGGGCTTTGATCTCGGTGAAGGTATCTTCTCCAATCCACTATAAGGTTTTTGATCTTCTCCAATCCACTATAAGGTTTTTGATCTTTCACAGAAACTCCCATGTAATAAGCATACTCCTCCAATGTTAGCATTAACTGATAGTCGGGAAAGGTGAAACCATGATACAATGGGTCGTAGAATTGAACCAAAGTATTGAGAACTCCTTCTTCCATTCTCATTCTGACAAGGCCCAAGATTTTTCCATATCTCTTTCCAAAGTCTTCTGATACCATAGTTCCTAACTTTCTCAACTCAGAAGTATCGGGCTTCTCAAAAGTGTACCTCTTGGTTTTTCTTGTTCCAATATCCATGATACGTCTGGGATTTCACACACAAAGGGATCAACTGAGTTTTACAAAACTAGTCGCAATATGAAATGCTTATGATGAGATGATGAGATGATGCACACACCACACAAAAGCAAGTATGCACACCAAGGCAAAATATTTACAAATATAATGCACATGCACACACAAGGCTTTCCTAAGCTCAAGGCCAAAGCATGAAGTCAAAGGTATACCCATCGCCAAGGATTTGTACTATGAGATATTTTGTACCTGCCAAACGGGTTCTAACAAAGTTCCCAAAGTCATAGTAAATCCTTTGGATATTTCCAACTAACGTGACTACTCACGTGAGTCAACAATATTCTCAAGATAAACTCGTTTGAGTGTAGCATCGCGTGACAACTATTGAGGGACTACTCCCTAACAGTTTCCGCGCTACGTCCTAAAAAGCCCAAGTGGGGTAAAAAGTGTTACTAAAAGTCTTTAGCTTTATAGACTCATAGTGAAATAAATATTGAATACATGACTACTCATGCATTGCTAACCATCTCAAAGAGTCTCCACTGAGTGTGATTACATCATATGTCAAACATATTGGGACTACTCCCAATAGCCCAACTATTGATCATACCACAATCCTATCTCATGTGTCACTCAAATCCGGGTTAGGATTTATCTCACCTCTCAAGGCACCCATCGTTCCACACACAAACATATATATTGACAAATATACATGTTAAGTAAATATTCACAAATATAGCATGCAATCAAACAAAATAGGCTAAACCCTCAAATTTAAGTCTCCCCAGTGAAGTCGCCATTTCTGTTGCGGTGAGAATCGTGATACCAAGCTATTGATTAACTTGAATCTTAATTCTTAAATTCACAACCGGAATTTAATTTATCCAAAGGAAAGGTCTAAAGAAAGGAAAACCCTTTTGCGCGATGTAACAACAACGCTAAGAGATTCGGGGATCGGGGGTTGGTTATGCATAGGGTAGGTATTTCACATCCTAAACATTTGTAGTACTCTACAGGAACCTTTTGTCTATTTTTATGCTAAGTTTGCTAAATGTTTGCTATGGATTGGGATTGGATAAAGGTGTAGGTTAAGACCTTAAGATAGTTTCTAAGTTTGCTCGCAAAGACATTGCGTCCTCTGCCTACGTATCCTTACTAGGATAGAATTAGAGCAATCGTAGTTCACCTTACTAGGGTTAAAGAACACTTGATTATGATCAAGGTTCGAAGGGGAACAAACATAACAATGCTTGTGCAGAGTTTAAGAAAACTCTCTAGATCTACATTAAACACTCAAGAAAGGGGAGTAAGTAATCATCTCCATGATTCTTACATAGAGTTAACAAATGCTATCTTAAGTTCTAATTGGAGGAGCACTCCTAACAAAGGGTGAGCTTTTTAGACTTAAGCAAAGTCTAATGGATAAGTACTAACTTAACTAAGTGTATAGATGACTTAACAAAGTCAAGGGAGGGTAATGAGCTACCTATGACCAAAAGGTCAATAGAGAGACTTTCCTTTAGAAGGATTGAGAGATGAGGCAACTTGGATGAGAACTAAAGAGTTCCATCACTTGGGGAAATAAACTTAACAAAGCAATAAATCATTCAAACATGATGAATACAAAAGATATGGTTACAACAAAGAATAAACAAGCATATTGCAATAAGCAAGGATTTCAATCAAGATAGATGGTCACAACCAAGAACATGCAAGAACATTACAATATCAAGCAAGGATTACAATCAAGATAGATGGTCACAACCAAGAACATGCAAGCACATTACAATATCAAGCAAGGATTACAATCAAGGTAAATGGTTATAACCAAAGCAAGGTATTTAAGGATATCACAATGTCAATGACTGACTTCAAACAAGATAGATGGTCACAACCAAGAACATGCAAGCACATTACAATATCAAGCAAGGATTACAATCAAGGTAAATGGTTACAACCAAAGCAGGGTATTTAAGGATATCACAATGTCAATGACTGACTTCAAACAATATAGATGGTCACAACCAAGAACATGCAAGCATATTACAATATCAAGCAAGGATAAGTTCTTACAAGACTTAAGCACAAAAGGTGACAACCAAAGACATGTCTTGACAAAGATAAAAGCAACAAGCAATGCAAACAAGTTATAACTTCAGGGGGATTCTAAATGGAAATCAAATGAAACAATTATGATGCTTACAAGCAAAAATTGAAATCAAAGTCACATACACAAAAGAGTTGACAAACAATGCTCATAATCAATTACAAAATCAAACAAAGGAATCAAAATTTTGAATGGAAAGATTGCAAGGGAGGAGGATAAAAACCCTAAAAGTGAAGCATGACTTCTTTTAAGTGCAAAGTGTTTTCCAAAGTGAAAATTCTAGAATTTTTACATGCCATATGAAAATATGCACAAATACAAGACAATTGCAAAAAGAATCAATCAAAAATGATAAAAATTGACAAAGTTGTGCTATTTGAATTTTTAAAGAAAAAAAACAAACATTTTGGTAATTAAAAAGATAATGGATGCGCTTGGTGGGTGTTGAACCCACCACCTTTGGGTCACAGGTACAAAACCTCACTAGTCCAACCAAGGGCGCGCGCGTGACAATGGAAAGAAAAATAGGGAGAAGAGTGAAAACAAGGAAAATATGAAAAATGACCAAAAAACTTGATCTCCACACGGATCGAACTCAGGTCAGGTAACATGGCAAGGCAATTGAAAAGCAAGGCATAACCACTGGGGTGGCGATACATCCATGTATTATGCCACCCTAATAAACACTAATACTTAAAAAATCAAGCATTTCTGGGCCAAGGCAAGATGAGCAAAACTAAGCAAGCAGCGTGAAAACGGTTACATCATAAATCTCTCAAAACACAACCAAATTTAACAAAATTTGGGTCTATCTTATGTGAAATTCAATAAGGAACATAATGGCATCATTAGTTTTTCAATATGAAGCACACAAATTAAAACACGATTGCAAGTGCAAATGGAAGCTTGTGACATGCATTATGGAAGCTACAGCTCAAAACAAAAGTGATTAAGATCAGATGAAGGTATGCACAAACTTCAAATACATAGTGTCGCTACTGCGAAAATCGGCACCGGCTATGACAGAAGAGTCGCCACCGTGCGTTATTTATCCCAAAAGAGGGAAAGGAAACGGTCAGAGAAAACCTAACGCAAAGAGGGAAAGGAATGGTCATCGCAACCAAATCCTGGATTCGGGAGTCGGTTACGCAAGGGGAAGGTATTAGCACCCCTCACGTCCGTCGTACTCAACGGGATCCACGCTTGTTTTCTATCTAAAGGTGTGTTTATCTATCTACTCTAAAGGTTTGGTTTAAAAAGAAAAGAAAATGACTCGGCAAAGTATCTCACTTTATGCCTACGTATTCCCGTCTGGAACGAGAAATCAGAGTCAACGTAGTTCGCCTAACTACGGGTAAAAGGGGGAAGGTTGCTCGCCAAGATGTCGCATCTCGTGCCTACGTACTTTTGTACGGCATGAAAGATCAGAGCAAACGTAGTTCGGGCTATGAAAGACACAAGTTTGTCTGACAGTTTTTTATCTCCTTAAGAAAGGGTTTTCCTTATTAAGGTCCAAGCGGACAAAAAGAGTTTGATTGTTTGTTTTCAGTCTTTTACGAAAGAAATGTTTTTTAGGATGTTTGAAATCTCAGTCGCACTAGAGACTATGACCCAGGAATGAATGCTTCATATGTCACCCGAAGGGTACCACACTAACATCCATATTACTGGAGAGAGACCCTCCACCAACCTTTTCCCAGATAGCTTAAGGCTCGTTACATACGACTTCAATTAACCTTATTACTGTATTTTTGAATTATTTTGAGATGAGAAAAGAAAAACACCCTAAAACTATGGTTGAAAGGGAATCTACCTACAATTATCATGCATGGGTCAAAACCTAATGTCTGTCATAATTCCCTCTTGCACAGAGGAAATCAGAGATCCTAGGCGAAAACAGCAAAAGAAAACAAGCAGTAAATAGTAAATAGTAAAATGCATGATATGCAACAGTTCAAGCGAGGCAAGGGAGTTCGGCTCAACCTCAAACCTAAGAAAACAGAAGGAAAGGGGAGACAAGCTCCACCTCAAACTTAAAGGTAAGCAACACAAGAAAACAGACAATACAACAAAAGAAAAGAAGCAGAGGAAGCAGCCCAAGCAGCAGCAACAGTCTTCAGCAACTTCAATACTCAACAGCAGCTCTAAACAGCAAATCCTCTAGACAGCAAAGTTGACAGCAAAATGGCTTCATCTTCAAGCTAGTTTCTATCTTCAAACTTCATCCAACTTCATCTTCAAGCTCTAGCAAGCACACTCCAAGCAGAGGATTAATCACTAAGATCAAGGTTACAATGTTGAGAACCAAATGAAAACCAAAGGAAATCATCAAGTACCAACATTGAAATGGAAAGGCATCCTCAAAGTTCTACTCAACTATGGGCATACCACACATCCCTCCAAAGGAGAGATGGAGTTTCCCTAGGAGGACTTTACATCATTAGATAGAATAGAAGCACACAATGCATTCTATGTTTGATGAAAGAATCAAAATTAGTCCTAATGCCTCTTCCTAAAACCCTAATTTCCTAAGCTCCTAAAAAGCTCCTAAAAGAGAAGAAAGCTTCAACTCTAAGCTCCAATCTTCAAGCCACAACAGCTACACCAAATCCAAAAGACATCCCAAGAAGGAATCCAAGCAAATCCAGATCCAAAGTCACCAACAAGACCAAACAAACAAGAGTACTAAAGATAGAATACCACAAACATAAGTAACTTACAAAATACAACTAAAATAGAAAACAAAGTTGTAAAATTCTAATAAATTTCCTAGGGGAACATACATGTTTTAACAATCTAGGGTTAAAATATTAAAGCCCAATTCAACTTCTAAGTCATCTAAATAATTTCTAAGTTGAAGGGTATCAAGGTGATCCACAAGTTTGGGAAGACTCTAATCTCAACACCTAAAACAGAACCTAAATTTGTTCTAAAATTCTAACAAAAATTCTAAGGGAACATGAATATCTACCCTAAAACATACTCAAAAATCTCATCCAGAATCAACACAAATTGGAAGAACAAAATTCAACAAGGCAGATGATTAAATATGCAAAAATTAAAGAATTAAACAAAATAAGAAAAATCAAATTAAATTGAAAAATGCATGAAAATGCGTTTTATTGATTTCAAAAAATCACAAATTCTCTCAAGAACATGGAGGTATTTTTAAAATATTTTTTGGATCAAAATTGAATTTATTGTGATTTTTAGAACCAATAGAGCATTCAAAATAATCAAAAATGAAATAAAATAAATCAAACTCTGAAATAAATCCATGGTCGTGGGATTGGTTGACAAGTCAAGGATCTGAGCGCATGAGATGTAGCCACGTCAATTAGTAGAACGGCTGCGTTTTGGATTCAAAATTCCTACTCTCAGATTATAACACATCCATTGGATCTGGTGGTCAGTCAAGGTCAAAGTGAGATCTAACGGTCCAAAGTTCATCTTCTCCACAATTTAGCCTGGCCGGATAGAGAGCACTCACGGTGGCCGGAGAAGACTCTGGTTGTCTTCTCCGGCGAAGGTCAAGTTACAGTCAACCAAAAATCACAAAGTTTATATCATTCCTACTCAGTTTTTCATCAGGAATTCAAATCTCCAGTCCAAATGTTCCAACTTTCAATGGATTTTAAAACACGAAGCATTGTTCAGAAAGCATATCCAGATCAATCATCATCAATTGCCAAATTAAGACCATAGAAATCATCCTTATGCTACACTGATCATCCTGATCTAATCAACTTGCTCTAACTCCTCATGAATCAAGAGATTCGAATCAAAACAGAAATGCTATGTCATGATCAACCATCACCAAATGCTTCCAAACTGATCCTAAAACGATCTACATTGCACCTAGATCCTAACCACAAGTTCAAATCTAACTACATCATGCTAAATCGTGTGGAATTTTGAATGTTACTAACCTGTTGTAGATCTAGTAACAGATGCACTTGGAGCTTTATTCTCCCTTTAAAACTCTCCAGATACGTTCAATGATGCACTAGGAAGAGTCTGCAACCTTCAATTTGCTTTGATCTTGCTCCAAACTGAAAATTCGATTTCACTTGCTCCTCTTGAATGTTTAACTACAACTTCAGCTTCTGGCACGAAAATGACTCCAAAATTGATCTGAAATCAATCTAATGAATATATAGAATGTTCTCATGAGCTTTTTGGACCTGAATGAAGCCCAATCCAGCTAATTGCATTTTCTGTTTTTCTCTTGAAATCCAATGTAGCAGTCACGAGTTCAGGCTGTATAACTTGCTCTAGAAGGTTCCAATCAACTGCAAATTACCTTGTGAGCAAAATTGAAACAATAGAATGGCCTGAATTGCATTGTTGAATTGTTTGGTTATGTAACTTGCATTTGAAGCAACCATATGACAACTTGTAAAACTTGTCCTATGCCCAAAAATCTACCAATGTCAATGTGTCTAAAATGAAATTTACAATCAAAATGATCACTCATTTGATATGTTTTGGCCACTTAACCAATTATTTGAATTTTCCCCTTTTTAATCTTTTGAAAATCTTTCTTATTCAAACCATTTTAAACCAAGTCTTGCTATGAGCCCAATAAATCCATCATGACTTCTTTGTTAGCCTAAAAACCACATTTTGAACAAGTTTCATGTTGAACAAAAATCCATTTGACAAGTGCAAGTTAGAGATTTTGACCTATGATTGAAAATGGCCTATAATCTCACTTTCCCAAAATACCCCTGATTTGTAAACCTCATAACTTGAGTTCTACAAATAAGATGGAAGAATTATAGTACAATTTATAAATCTAGGATCATGAGAAACAACTCTCATGTTGGCCAAAAGTTCAGGTGAAACCTCCTTCTAGGTCAAAAATAGCTTTGAAGTCAGGTGATTTTCACAGACAAATTTCAGAGGCATCTGAGGACTTGTAACTTGTCTGGACCATAACTTGAGTTCTATAAATCCCCTTGAGGACTTCTAATACTAAAATTAAAGGTATTGAGATGCTATACAAGTTTCATGTTGGCCAAAAGTTAATTTGAAACTTGCATCTTGACTTATGTGGTCTTGAAGTTAAGCATTAAATAGGGGATTTTACACTGAAACCCTAATTTAACAACTTCCCACACTCCTGACTCTTCTTGACTTGATCTTGGCACAACACCACAAATGTCTTAACATATCATTCCATGAACTCCATGACCTAAAAGTAGGCTTTGATACCCTTCAATTGCACAGTTGACCTAGGATTGGCCCAGATGAAACCCTAATTGCTTGCACCTCAACTGTGGCTCTTGCATTTGGCACAATGACTTGATTAAACTCTCCCATGGCCCTCTAGGCATTCTATGAGCTCCATATACATCCTCTTCTCATATTCAAAACTTCACAACCCTCTGATGGTCTTCAGTTGATCCTCAAGTTAGGAGGAGATTCACACTCAAACATCTAAACCCTTAGGCCCTCAAATCATCTCCTGATGACTTTGATAACTTCTCAATCTTGAATGAGACCTCTTGCTAGGCTTCTTTTGATAAGAATCACACTTAATCCCCTTCCATATGAATGATATCATGATATGCAAATGATATAACTATGCAAATTTTAATGCAATGAAACATACACCAGGTAAGACAAGGTTGAGCAAATTTTGGGGTGCAACAGCTGCCCCTATTCAAACGACTTGGACCCGACTGGATGAAGAGCGTACGGTCTTCAAATAATCTAGGTAGAAGACGGTTGAATACCAAGAAACCCGGAAATTTTCCAACCACATAAATACACTGCAAAAACTGCTTGGGGAACAACATTTGTTGCGCTGAACCCAGTTGTTACGGCAACAACTGATCAACCATCTAATAAAACTTTGGATTTCAACATCAATCCCATGTGTGACGCCACAGTTATCGAATTAACTTCACGAGAAACAACTCCGTCCACAATTGGACTAAACTTCGTCAACACGAGGAGAGACTCCATCAACACGGGTACAACTTCGTCCACAACTGGACTAAATTCGTCAACACGAATAACAATCACCGTCAGCACGGGTAACAATTTCGTCAAAACGGGTACGATTCCGTCAACATGGATAACAATCTCTGTCAATCACAGGTAACCATCACTGTCAACACAGGTACGATTCCGTCAACACGGATAACAATCTCTGTCAATCACAGGTAACAATTTCTGTCTACACAGATAATAATCACTGGCAACTTCACTGGGGACAACTCCGTCAATCACGGGTAACGATTCCGTCAACACGGGCAACAATCACTGTCAACACAGGTACAATTCCATCAACACGAATAACAATCACCGTCAGCACAAGTAACAATTCCATCAAAACGGATACGATTTGGTCAACACGGATAAAAATCTCTGTCGATCACAGGTAACCATCACTGTCAACACAGGTACGATTCCGTCAACACGGATAACAATCTCTGCCAATCACAGGTAATAATTCCGTCAACACGGATAACAATCTCTGTCAATCACAGGTAAAAACTCTGTCAACACGGATACGATTCCGTCAACACGGATAACAATCTTTGTCGATCACAGGTAACCATCACTGTCAACACAGGTATGATTGAAGAATACTTTGCTAGGGAATGCGAGAAACTTAACCAAACAACTCTGTGGGGAGAAAATTCATCGGGGGAATCACCAGCGATAACTCCGAAAGTTTAAAGCCATGAAATCATTTAATACTGACATAACAGCAACCTGAGAAACTTAACCAAGCAACTCTGTTAGGGGATAACCATCCTGTCAGGGAATAGCTCACAAGCTCGAAATTACGAACTCTGTTAAGGATGTTCATCCTGTCGGAGGAAAAGCAACCTGCTGGGGAGAAGGAAAAACAGTCTCTCGCCGGGGATAATCCTTCTGAACCAAAGACGGCTTGGTTATATTCTGCGGGAATTAACTATGCTAGGGATTGACTGCGTACATACTCACTGCTGGGAGTGCACCTTCTGTCGGGGACATCAAGATCCGCTGAGAATACTCTCTTGGCAGCTTTCCTGGGGAATACTCTTCTGGGGAGGACATCCTACATCCAATAAGAAAATTTACCATCTCAACTATCTCTGGGATAAGATGTGACTTCCATCCACTGAGGAGTGATACAAACACTTGGTCACGGTACTCTGGCTGAGTAAACACAAATTCCTTGACTGTTTGCTTCAAAGGTGAGAATCCTGCAAAACACAAACGAGACGAAACAAATCTATACAACAAGATCTATCCCGGTTAGTATCCATGACATTTGTTCAGTCAATTCGAAGTTTTGGCAATTATTGGCAAGGGCCAGCAAGTTTATGCACATGCAAGTTCATCAAAAACATCGACGTTTTTCACAAACAAAACAGTAAAGAACAAGCATCAAATACTGAATGATATGCTATATTGATAATGGGCCTGTAACTAGGCAAAACTTTGTACACTGGATGCAACTCCTGAAAAGAGGAAGTTACGCACAAACAAAATACAAATATACAAAAGCACAAAGAAAATTTGTATACATGTCGGCAATGTGGTACAGACGAACACCATGAGCTGATCCTCCTATGACTCGACTGACTCTGACACTTTCCCGATACTCGATCTTCGGAAGAGATTGTTTCGAATATACGACCCTCAGGTACTCCCAAACCACTAAGCAATGCAGTGTCAAACTCGGACCGCAGTCATTTACTTTTTCAAATCCCTAACTTTTGCGTGAACCGCCCTGTGCGGGTTTTCAGTTCACTAGGATACCCTTTTTTTCCGAAGTCGCCCTTTTCAGGTTTTCAACTTCACGGGTGTACATTTTTTCAACTTTATCCCTAACTTTTGCCCGAACCTTTTATTCCTTTTTTATGGTTCGTCGGGATTCCCCATTTTTGCCTAGACTGTCTTTTTTCTGTCCAGCGGGTCTTTTTAAGCAAAGTATTTTTTAACTGCGTCCGAGTTCACAGGGGATGTGAAATCCTCACCATCCATGGTGGATAGCAATAAGGCTCCTCCAGAGAAAACCTTTTTAACGACATATGGACCTTCATAGTTGGGAGTCCATTTGCCCTGTGATCTGATTGTGGTGGGAGAATCTTTTTCAGCACAAGATCACCCGTCTAAAAGCTTCGAGGACACACCTTTTTATCATAAGCTTTCTTCATCCGGCTCTGATACAACCGACCATATGCTAGAGAAGCCAACCTCTTTTCATCCATTAAGCTGAGCTGATTCAATCTATCTTTCACCCATTCTGCCTCATCAAGTTGGACATCGCGCAAAACCCTCAGAGAAGGAATCTGAACCTCCAATGGTAGGACAGCCTCCATACCATATACCAAAGAAAAAGGAGTCGCCCTGGTTGATGTGCGTACCGTCGTACGATAACCGTGCAACGCAAAAGGCAACATTTCATCCCAGTCCTTGTAGGTCACAACCATCTTCTGAACGATCTTCTTTATGTTTTTATTGGCCGCTTCAATAGCGCCATTCATCTTGGGCCGATAAGGAGAAGAGTTATGATGTTAAATTTTGAAATTCTGGCACAATTCCTTCATTATCTTATTATTCAAATTCGAACCGTTGTCAGTGATAATCCTCTCTGGGATTCCATATCTGCAGATAATATCCTTCTTGATAAATCTGGATACCACCTACTTGGTAACATTAGCATACGATGCCGCTTCAACCCATTTGGTGAAGTAATCAATAGCTACCAAGATAAAATGATGTCTGTTGGGTGCCATGGGCTCAATCTTTCCAATCACATCAATTCCCCACATGGAAAAGGGCCAAGGTGATGGCATAACGTTCAGAGGGCTCGGAGGCACATGAATCTTGTCCGCATAAATCTGGCATTTATGACACTTCTTTGCAAACTTGAAACAATCGGTTTCCATTGTCAGCCAGTAATACCCGGCTCGTAATAGCTTTCTCGTCATTTCATGTCCGCCGGCATGTGTGCGAAATGTACCCTCGTGGATTTCTTCCATGAGCAAATTAGCCTCTTTCTCATCCACACACCGCAACAACACCAAGTCGTGGTTTCTCTTATACAAAACGCCATCCAGATTCAAATAGAAATTGCCAGCCAATCTCCTAAGAGTCTTCTGATCACGACTGGATGCCCCATCCGGATACTCTTGGTTCTTCAGGAAATTTTGGATATCATAATACCACGGTTTGCCATCGGAAGCTTCCTCAATGGCGAATATGAAAGCGGGCCTATCAAGGCTAGAAATAACTATCCTAGGAGCTTCATTCCAGAAGTTAACCTTATACATTGAAGACAACGTCGCGAGAGCGTCTGCCATCTGATTTTATGCTCGTGGTACATGGTGCAATTCCACCTTATCAAAGAAAGGTAACAACCTTCTTGCATAATTCATATAAGGTATCAGATTGGGCTGACGAGTCTCCCATTCTCCCTTGATCTGGTTCACAACTAGAGCAGAGTCTCCGTATACATCAAGATTTTTAATTCTCAGATCAATAGCTTCTTCGAGCCCCATAATGCACGCTTCATATTTGGCCTCATTGTTGGTAACTGGAAAGGTCAATCTATCAGTGAATGGGATACACGACCCATGGGGAGTAGTAATGATTTCCCCTATTCCACTTCTGTATAAATTGACGGCACCGTCAAATACCAATTGCCATTTGGAACCCAGCTCTGGACCTTCATCAGGCAACGACTCCTCACAGTCCTTCATTTTTAAGTACATGATATCCTCGTCAGGAAAATCAAAACTCATCGACTGGTAATCATCAATTGGCTGCTCAGCTAGGTATTCTGACAAAACACTACCCTTAATAACCTTTTGAGAAACGTATTGAATATCGTATTCTGTCAATACCATCTGCCATCGGGCAATCCTTCCGGAAAGTGCTTGCTTTTCAAACACATATTTTATTGGATCCATCTTTGAAATTAGCATGGTTGTATGATTTAGCATGTATTGTCTCAAACATTTGGCAGCCCAGGCTAGCGCACAACACGTCTTTTCGAGCATTGAGTAACGGGACTCACAGTCTGTGAACTTTTTACTCAAGTAGTAAATTGCATGCTCTTTATGTCCAGTCTCGTCATGTTGACCAAGAACACAACCCATACTTTTCTCAAGAACCGTCAAATACATAATCAATGGTTTCCCGGCTACTGGGGGTATCAATATTGGAGGTTCCTGCAAATATTCTTTTATTTTTTCAAACGCCTTTTGATAATCTTCATTCCAGGTCACAGCCTGATATTTTTTCAACAACTTGAATAATGGCTCGCACGTGGCCGTTAGATGAGATATGAACCGAGCTATGTAATTCAATCTCCCTAAAAAGCCACGAACTTCTTTTTCTGTTTTCGGCGTTGGCATTTCTTGTATTGCTTTTATCTTAGAGGGATCAACCTCAATTCCTTTTTCACTCACAATAAACCCTAATAGCTTACCAGATCTCACCCCGAAGGTGCACTTGTTAGGATTCAGCCTCAGCCTGAATTTCCTAAGCCTCTTGAACAATTTCAGAAGATTGACCAGATGCTCTTCCTCCGTCTGGGATTTGGCAATCATATCGTCAACATAGACTTCGATTTCTTTATGCATCATGTCATGAAAGAGTGTTGTCATAGCTCGCTGATATGTTTCCCCGACGTTCTTCAAACCAAGGGGCATCACTTTGTAGCAGAACGTTCCCCACGGGGTAATAAAAGTCGTCTTCTCCATATCCTCCAGCGCCATTTTTGTCTGATTATAGCCCGAAAAGCCGTCCATGAAGGAAAACACGGAGAATTGAGCGGTGTTGTCGACCAGCACATCAATATGAGGAAGCGGAAAGTCGTCTTTTGGGCTCGCTCTATTCAAATCTCGATAGTCCACGTACATCCGCACCTTACCATCTTTCTTTGGTACAGGTACTATATTGGTGACCCATGAGGGATAAGTTGTAACAGCCAGAAAATCGGCGTCCCACTGTTTCTGAACTTCCTCTTTAATTTTCACAGCCATATCTGGTCGAGTTCTTCTGAGTTTTTGTTTAACCGGCGGATATTCCTCAGGCAATGTCAAACGGTGAACCACCATATCAGTATCCAAACCAGGCATGTCTTCCTAAGACCAAGCAAAGATATCACTATACTCTCGGAGCATCTCGATCAAACTTTGCTTGATATCACTTTGTAGTGCAGTCCCTATCCGGATATTCCTGACAACCTCTTCGGACCCCACGTTGATGATTTCAATTTCCTCCTGATGAGGCAGAATGATTCTTTCTTCTTGTTTCAAAAGTTGAGTCAGCTCTTCTGATAAGTCGTTATCCTCAACAATCTCTTCTTCTGCTTGAAATATCGGGTGCTCAAAGTCGAAGCGAGTCATAGGAAGTTTGTGATCGGCGTCGTCTGAAATATGAATCCTGCAATGAGAATGGTTAAATGTTTCAAATAATTCAAACAAAACACATAACCATGTTGCCATTTTATTATTAAAGCAAAAACAAGAAAAACAAGGATCACAAAAATTTGTATGAGAAAAACGCCTTTATTAATGATTAAACAAAGTACGCACATAAGCAGGTAGCCCTAAAAACAGAATCACTATGCCCCGGGTAGGACACAGGATTATATAATAATTGAGAAAACAAATCATTACTGTTTTGTAGTCACTGGGACAAGTTCCTGGATAGACCAGTTGCACAAATTCTGTCCTGGCACGCCGGGCTTGATCCACGAGTCCATATCGCAGTCACTATCTTCGTCTTCAGCATCGGAAACAACATTAATTGTGTCATAACAGACCCCACCTGGAGTGATCACCACTGGTCCTTTGAACCTAGGCACGCCTGATGCGGAAGATGACGACGTCGGGTGATACCCCAACCCAAACTTGTCCATCTTGACAGGAATTTCTAGGACTTGGCCCCATCCTTTGGTTTCTCCGGCCTGAACCACCGCCTGAGCGTCTTTGTACGAAGACATGGCCACCTCTGGCCCTTTGCTAAGAACATGAGACTTGTCCTTGATCTGCAACCCCTCGAAGGCTTGGCATGGCGTCTCATGGATTTCCCCATCCACTTCGACGTACTTGAATGATGAAAGATGACTAACCAGAATGTCCTCCTCTCCGCAAATAGTAACAACACTGTCACCGACCATGTATTTGAGCTTCTGATGCAGCGTGGACGTCACAGCCCCTGCAGAATGTATCCATGGTCGCCCAAGTAAACAGCTGTAAGCTGGATGTATATCCATGATGTAGAACACAGTGTCAAACACTTCCGGCCCGACCTGGAGTGGCAACGTTATGGACCCAAACACCGACCTTCTGGTCCCATCAAAAGCCCTCACGACCAAGTCACTTGGCGTGCATATGATTCCTCGGACATCTAGCTTCATCATAGCCTTCTTCGGCAACACATTCAAAGATGATCCAGTGTCTACAAGAACGTGCGACATAACAGTGCCTCGGCATTCCACTGAAATGTGCAAAGCCATATTATGGTCTCGACCTCTAGGCGTCAAATCAAAATCAGTAAATCCTAGGTTGTGGCCCGCATTCACATGCGCCAGTACCCCCTCAAGCTGATTAACAGTTACTTCCTGAGGTACAAAAGATGTGTCCATGATTTTCAACAAGGCATTCTGATGAGCCTCGGAACAAAGCAACAAAGATAGTATGGAAATTTTAGAGGGCGTCTGCTGCAAGTGCTCCACAATCTTATAGTCGCTCTTGTGAATCAACATCATAAACTCTTCTACATCCTTGACCGATGTTTCTTTCTCTTTCTTCGGGGAAGATACTCCTTCATTCACTTTAGTTTTGCCTCTAGCAATCCTCTTAGCCTCAATTTCAGGTGAAGTGAAGATTCTACCACTGCGGGTCATGCCTCCCGCTTCAACAAGACTGCCCACTGCCCCTGCTGGCTGGCTATCCACATTAATCTTTTCCCCGTTGCAAAAAACTTCCAACCCATAATTCCACGGAATGGATTTCGTGCTTTCATAAGGAACGGGCCCTGCTTTCATTATCGTGATAGTTGGCCACTTGGCGGGCACTGATATCGTAATAGTCTTTCGTGGAATTATAATTGTCGCGACCTCACCCTGCTTTTCAAGTATTGCCTCAACAGGTTTCTCAACAGCAGTACAGTCGAATTGTAAAGTTCCCTCATCAATCATGGCCTGAATACCCTTCTTTAAATCAATACAGCCCTCTGGCCGGGTCTAACAATCCAAACAGTACTCATCACATCCGGGGAAGACCCCTCCTTTCAACAATCTGCTTTTAACATAGCTTAAAGGTGTCTTCAGATCATTTACGTCCATGACCAAATCCAAATCTTCTTATACCAGAATAGCATTTGCTCCATGATTCGGCATTGGTTTCTGTACAATGTTGGGACCACCCTGACTGAAGTTAATGACTTTACTATCAATCAAATCTTGGACTTTGTGTTTAAAAGCATGACAACTCTCGATATCATGTCCGGGTGCTCCAAAATGAAATTCACACTGCTTACTAGTATCATACCCGTAAGGAACCGCTCCTGTGGGCGGGGCCAACGTTCTCTTTTCAACCAGATTCAAACTTAACAGCGTCTGAAGCAGTTCTGCATACGTTGACGGAGGTGTATCAAATACCCTCTTTGGCTTCCCATTCTGGATCCTTCTCTGAGCAGGATTATGCCTTTGTTGTTGCTGCTGTTGTTGTTGTGGTTGTTGTCGTTGTTATGGTATAGGGATCGCCACACTAGCAACTTGTTGTTGAAGATACTGATTCCTACCTCTACCTCGTCCTCGACCACCATACACTGCGCTGGTGTCTCCTTGTCTTTTACCACCAAAGACCTTTTTTGCACCTCCAGCTGAGGTCGATTCACCAGCTTGAATCTTACCAATTTTAATGCCATATTCGATTCGTTCTCCCATGAGTATCATGTCAGAGAAACCACCCATCGAGCAATTGAGCGATTTATCATAATACATCCCAGAGAATGTTCCAACAAAAATATCAATCAATTCCCTTTCAACCATAGGTGGTTGAACCCTTGCCGCAAGATCACGCCAACGCTGAGCATACTCCTTAAAACTCTCCCCGTTCTTCTGTGAAAGACTCTGAAGATGGACCCTATTTGGCGCGAGGTCACTGTTGTATTGGTAATGTCTAACGAAAGCATCAGCCAATTCTTTCCAACTTCTGATCTGTGCAGGCTCTAGTCCCATGTACCATTCCAGCGATGGTCCCGACAAGCTATCTTGGAAAAAATGCATAAGCATCTTCTCATCATCAGAGTAAGCAGACATCCTCCAGTAATATGAACGCACAAGAACTCGTGGGCATGTATCCCCTTTATATTTATCGAAAGTGGGAGCTTTGAACTTCAATGGTACCCTCAACCCAGGAACCAGCCTCATAGTAGCCATGTCCAAACCTACAGAATTTTGATTGGCTATACCTCTCATATGTTCTTCTAGCATTTTAATCCTCCGATCACTATCAGTGGGACCCTCAAAACCCATGCCTTGCCCAGAAAAGGCATCTTCCTGACGATCTCTGTTCCAGTACAGACCCTCATTACCACACCCGTCATAAACAGCATTACGACCATGACCATGGCCACTTTGGAAAAACCTGGGGTCATACCTCAAATTGCCAAGCTCTTGATTAGCAGCCGTTGTCCCAAAGCCAGTATTGAAAGGACCCATCCCAGCACCATTGGTATTCACATTGCCAAATCTGGCATTGTCGTAGCCATTATTACCATAACCTTGATTGTTATCACCAAACCCTCCGTTGCCGAAGCCCTGATTATTAAAGCCATCATTGTCATCCCGATTGCCAAAGCCAAGACCCTGATTGTTGTCACCGAAACCAGTATTGATACCAACATTCCTGTTGGTTTCCATGTTCCCATTAACATTATCAGCATTTCTATTACCAGTGTTGCCGTTTCCGTTGCAGGTACCATTCTCACCAGCATTTGGTATCACTTCCTTCCTGCGAGGAGTATCAACATGAACAGAGTTATATTCAGTATCACCAACCGCTCGCGCCAGCAGCGGTTGCACCAGAGTTTGCAGATGTTCCTGGCCCTTAGCCACAACCTCCATAGTCTACATGAATTGGGCCAACCTATCCCGGATCTCCTGCATCTCAGATTGTACATGATCCATGACCTTCTTACTGTTGCTTCTTGTGGCGTACCAGTGAATTCTCTGTTCGTCAATCTTGAAACAACCTGTAAGACGCAGGAGATAAGATTCGAACTCAAAAAAGTACCTGTCATGCAATATGAATATGCAGATACACACATGTAAATATGCAACAGGTTAATTCCCCCCCCCCCCCCCCCCCCGATTCTAGTTCCGGAGAAGAAGCCATAATGACAATGGAGTCCCAAGTAGGCAAACGCAGAATCAGAAACCTCATACATAAACAAATGCCAAGAGGCGGAGTACAAAAGTACAACTGAATACAACGGAAAAGACCTCAGCCAACAAGCCTGGCGATGGTCAAAATACAAGCACGAATAACAAACTATAAGAGATAATGGAGTCCCAAGTAGGAAAAGACCTCAGCCAACAAGCCTGGCGATGGTCAAAATACAAGCACGAATAACAAACTATAAGAGAAAAGCAAAGATAAATCAGGATGGATGGCACGCCCGGACATCTCCCAATAGCCTCAACGTATCCGGATGACCTGGTCTGGAGATCAGTTCCCGTATCAGTAATGCATGTCGCCTAACAGTGGATCTCAGCTTTTGGGCGTCCTCTACACATGCTCCCTTGCCAAAACACTCATCCAACCTACATCTCTTGAAGTTGGCCTTCAGTTCACAACCCCTTATTTCTTTGACCATGTTGCTCACTCTAAACTCAGCGTCACGTCTAAGAGATGCCTCTTCAGCAATCTTCGCATCCTTAGCACTGAACTGCTCCTTTAACTGGGAAATCTGAAGCTTCAACTCATCTTCACGCTCCTTCCGGCTAGTAAGCGTGGCATTCCACAAAAATTCCCATTTGGAAAGTCGAGAATAAGCCTTATTCAGAAGCTCTTTCTTAGTAGCAAGCACACTACTAACACCATTCAAGGCTACTCCCACCTTCTCTCTCCTGCTGGTCTCTTCAGTCAAATCTGAACCCAACCTATTAATCATCTCAGTCTGCTTCTTCAAAGTGAAAGTTGCCTCACTCTTCTCATGCCGAAGCTGGAAAATCTCTTTCTCTAACTCTTCATTTTCCCTTTGCAACTCTTCCTTTTCAGCCAGCAGCTTGTTATACTTCTCAATCTCCACTGAAGTAGGTTCCTCAATCACCAGAGGACACAAAGGCTCTACAGCAGGATATGGCATCAAAGAAGTCCTAACTCTCTCATGGATCCAGAGCAAATAAGGATTATAAGCTCGACTGTCACTCTTGCCAAGCAATGTCTTTCCTCTTCTGTGAATATTACCCCAAGCATGCCTCAATCTGACCAAAATATCTCCGTCTAATAAACCCCTGAGATACAGAGATTCTTGTATCTTGTTTTCAATCGGAGAGTCCCTCAAAGCATAGCCAAACTGTCTCACAAGCAGAGAAGGGTTATAGTTAATACAACCTTTCCGTCCAATCAAAGGAACGTTCGGAAAGCCACTGCAACTATATATAATATTCACTCCAAGCAGGTTCCTATCAAACCAAACAATGTTCTCAGCACACAATCCCATCAATCTGGAAGACCAACCTAAAGTACCAGCAGTATCAACAAAAGGTCCCTTCTTAGGAAGATATCCCTGAAACCACCTGTATAGAAGAGGTATACAACAAGAAACATTCTTTCCCCGACGCTTCTCATTCTTATAGTGAATAGAATGATAAACGTCACCCCAGAGAGTAGGCACCGGATTCTTCGAAGCAAGAATAAAGAAAACATCTGAGTCAACAAAATCAGGCAGGTTAGGAAACAATACAATCCCATAAATGCAAACAGCCAGAATAACACTGAAGACAATCCAACATCCATCCTTCGCACACTGTGTAGCCTTCTCAACCAAGCAAGAAAGATGAAAACCATAAAATCCATTCAGTTTGACCAAACCTCCGGGGAACTCAGAAGCATCTAAACTGACAATCTCAGCAAGCTTAGCTAACTCGGGCTCAGTATCCTCGTGAACAAAAGGAATCTGATCTAACACAGGCACTCCTAGCATATCATAATACTCCTCCAAAGTAGGGGCCAAAATCTAATCAGGGAACAAGAAGCATCTCAACTGAGGCTCGTAAAACTGCATAAAGGTATACAATCCAGTCATCTCAAACGCAGAAGGTCTGTACAACAAACTAAGCAGTTTCCCATAATACTCTCTAAACTCAGCCCTCACTCTCTGATCTGCTAGAGCAACCAACTGCAATAAGGAACTGATATCTGGGGAAGGAAACCTGTAAGAAATTGTTCTCTTCATGGACTCCATGTCTGGCAAGAAGAACACTAGAATCTGAGGGGGGGAAAAACACACCTGCAACATAAATACACGTTAATGCAATGCAAACATGAAAATGCAAATGCATATGCAAACAGGGGATCAAGTGCAATGATGAAGAACTGTGTTATGCTGTACTGCCACTTTAGAACCATCAGATCTTCTCCTCAAACGAATCCAACCACAAAAGAATCCTCACAACCAATTCTCACTGATAGAGACATGCCAGGTATTCTGAGGCCAGAGTTTTCCTGCAAAAGACCCACCTACCCCTCACAGGTATGTACTTAACTCGCAGACGAGGTACGACATCCTATGCGGTCATCAGCATCACAGACTTTCAAGAGCGATGATACGATACCCAGAAGGTGTGGCATCATCATCCCTTGAAGAGGCCTCACTTAGCTGAATCTCAAATGATAGGTTCCCAGAGTCGACAACCCTCAAATCCAACTACCTGTCGAGCCCAAAGGGCCAGGCAAGATGCCATCAAAGAGAATCTCATCTGAGTGTAAATTTCGTAGCTAGCTGGTGCGAGCAAAGCAAGCAGGCTAACCACTACTCTCTACTTCTAAGTCTATGTGAACTCAAGCCCAGGTCCGGCTTATCTCTCAAACTAACCCTCTACCCACAGCACAATAACAATAATATACAGTACTGAAAGTAAAGACAAAAAGATAAATACATATAAAACCCCAGACGGGAAAACAAGCGCTAGGATTGACTCGCAGAGGGAACCGTTGGAGTCCCCAACAGAGTCGCCAGTTGTCGCTAATGCGAAAATCGGCGCCGGCTATGACAGAAGAGTCGCCACCGTGCGTTATTTATCCCAAAAGAGGTAAAGAAAACGCTCAGAGAAAACCTAACGCAAAGAGGGAAAGGAATGGTCATCGCAACCAAATCCTAGATTCGGGAGTCGGTTACGCAAGGGGAAGGTATTAGCACCCTTCACGTCCGTCGTACTCAACGGGATCCACGCTTGTTTTCTATCTAAAGGTGTGTTTATCTATCTACTCTAAAGGTTTGGTTTAAAAATAAAAGAAAATGACTCGGCAAAGTATCGCAATTTATGCCTACGTATTCCCGTCTGGAACGAGAAATCAGAGTCAACGTAGTTCCCCTAACTACGGGTAAAAGGGGGAAGGTTGCTCGCCAAGATGTCGCATCTCGTGCCTACGTACTTTCGTACGGCATGAAAGATCAGAGCAAACGTAGTTCGGGCTACGGAAGACACAAGTTTGTCTGACAGTTTTTTATCTCCTTAAGAAAGGGTTTTCCTGATTAAGGTCCAAGCGGACAAAAAGAGTTTGATTGTTTGTTTTCAGTCTTTTACAAAAGAAATGTTTTTTAGGATGTTTGCAATCTCAGTCGCACTAGAGACTATGACCCAGGAATGAATGCTTCGTATGTCACCCGAAGGGTACCACACTAACATCCAGATTACTGGAGAGAGACCCTCCACCAACCTTTTCCCAGATAGCTTAAGGCTCGTAACGTACGACTTCAATTAACCTTATTACTGTATTTTTGAATTGTTTTGAGATGAGAAAAGAAAAACACCCTAAAACTATGGTTGAAAGGGAATCTACCTACAATTATCATGCATGGGTCAAATCCTAATGTCTGTCATAATTCCCTCTTGCACAGAGGAAATCAGAGATCCTAGGGGAAAACAGCAAAAGAAAACAAGCAGTAAACAGTAAACAGTAAAATGCATGCTATGCAACAGTTCAAGCGAGGCAAGGGAGTCCGGCTCAATCTCAAACCTAAGAAAACAGCAGGCAAGGGGAGACAAGCTCCACCTCAAACCTAAAGGTAAGCAACACAAGCAAACAGACAATACAACAAAAGAAAAGAAGTAGAGGAAGCAGCCCAAGCAGTAGCAACAGTCTTCAGTAACTTCAATACTCAATAGCAGCTCTAAACAGCAAATCCTCTTAACAGCAAAGTTGACAGCAAAATGGCTTCATCTTCAAGCTAGCTTCTATCTTCAAACTTCATCCAACTTCATCTTCAAGCTCTAGCAAGCACACTCCAGGCAGAGGATTAATCACTAAGATCAAGGTTATAATGTTGAGAACCAAATGAAAACCAAAGGAAATCATCAAGTACCAACATTGAAATGGAAAGGCATCCTCAAAGTTCTACTCAACTATGGGCATACCACACATACCTTTAAAGGAGAGATGGAGTTTCCCTAGGAGGACTTTACATCATTGGATAGAATAGAAGCACACAATGAATTCTATGTTTGATGAAAGAATAAAAACTAGTCCTAATGGCTCTTCCTAAAACCCTAATTTCCTAAGCTCCTAAAAAGCTCCTAAAAGAGAAGAAAGCTTCAACTCTAAGCTCCAATCTTCAAGCCACAGCAGCTACACCAAAACCAAAAGACCTCCCAAGAAGGAATCCAAGCAAATCCAGCTCCAAAGTCAACAACAAGACCAAACAAACAAGAGCACTAAAGATAGAACACCACCAGCATAAGCAACTTGCAAAATACAACTAAAATAGAAAAAAAAAAGTTGTAAAATTCTAATAAATTTCCTAGGGGAACATACATGTTTGAACAATCTAGGATTAAAATATTAAAGCCTAATTCAACTTCTAAGTCATCTAAATAATTTCTAAGTTTAAGGGTATCAAGGTGATCCACAAGTTTGGGAAGGCTATAATCTCAACACCTAAAACAGAACCTAAAGTTGTTCTAAAATTCTAACAAAATTTCTAAGGGAACATGAATATCTACCCTAAAACATACTCAAAAATCTCAGCCAGAATCAACACCAATTGGAAGAACAAAATTCAACAAGGCAGATGATCAAATATGCAAAAATTAAAGAATTAAACAAAATAAGAAAAATCAAATTAAATTGAAAAATGCATGAAAATGCATTTTATTGATTTCAAAAAATCACAAATTCTCTCAAGAACATGGAGGTATTTTTAAAATATTTTTTGGATCAAAATTGAATTTATTGTGATTTTTAGAACCAATAGAGCATTCAAAATAATCAAAAATGAAATAAAATAAATCAAACTCTGAAATAAATCCATGGTCGTGGGATTGGTTGACATGTAAAGGATCTGAGCGCATGAGATGAAGCCACGTCAATTAGTAGAACGGCTGCGTTTTGGATTCAAAATTCCTACTCTCAAATTATAACACATCCATTGGATCTGGTGGTCAGTCAAGGTCAAAGTGAGATCTAACGGTCCAAAGTTCATCTTCTCCACAATTTAGCCTGGCCAGATAGAGAGCACTCACGGTGGCCGGAGAAGACTCCGGTTGTCTTCTCCGGTGAACGTCAAGTTACAGTCAACCAAAAATCACAAAGTCTATATCATTCCTACTCAGTTTTTCATCAGGAATTCAAATCTCCAGTCTAAATGTTCCAACTCTCAATGGATTTTAAAACACGAAGCAATGTTCAGAAAGCATATCCAAATCAATCATCATCAATTGCCAAATTAATACCATAGAAATCATTCTTATGCTACACTGATCTAATCAACTTGCTCTAACTCCTCATGAATCAAGAGATTCGAATCAAAACAGAAATGCTATGTCATGATCAACCATCACCAAATGCTTCCAAACTGATCCTAAAACGATCTACATTGCACCTAGATCCTAACCACAAGTTCAAATCTAAATACATCATGCTAAATCGTGTAGAATTTTGAATGTTACTAACCTGTTGTAGATCTAGTAACAGATGCACTTGGAGCTTGATTCTCCCTTCAAAACTCTCCAGATACGTTCAATGATGCACTAGGAAGAGTCTGCAACCTTCAATTTGCTTTGATCTTGCTCCAAACTGAAAATTCGATTTCACTTGCTCCTCTTGAATGTTTAACTGCAACTTCAGCTTTTGGCACGAAAATGACTCCAAAATTAATCTGAAATCTATCCAATGAATATATAGAATGTTCTCATGGGCTTTTTGGACCTGAATGAAGCCCAATCCAGCCAATTGCATTTTATGTTTTTCTCTTGAAATCCAATGTAGCAGTCACGAGTTTAGGTTGTATAACTTGCTCTAGAAGGTTCCAATCAACTGCAAATTACCTTGTGAGCAAAATTGAAACAATAGAATGGCCTGAATTACATTGTTGAAGTGTTTGGTTATGTAACTTGCATTTGAAGCAACCATATGACAACTTGTAAAACTTGGCCTATGCCCAAAAATATACCAATGTCAATGTGTCTAAAATGAAATTTACAATCAAAATGATCACTCATTTGATATGTTTTGGCCACTTAACCAATTATTTGAATTTTCCCCTTTTTAATCTTTTGAAAATCTTTCTTATTCAAACCATTTCAAACCAAGTCTTTCTATGAGCCCAATCAATCCATCATGACTTCTTGGTTAGCCTAAAAACCACATTTTGAACAAGTTTCATGTTGAACAAAAATCCATTTGACAAGTGCAAGTTGGATATTTTGACCTATGTTTGAAAATGGCATATAATCTCACTTTCCCAAAATACCCCTGACTTGTAAACCTCATAACTTGAGTTATACAAATCAGATGGAAGACTTCTAGTACAATTTAGAAATCTAGGATCATGAGAAACATCTCTCATGTTGGCCAAAAGTTTAGGTGAAACCTCCTTCTAGGTCAAAAATAGCTTTGAAGTCAGATGATTTTCACAGACAAATTTCAGAGGCATCTGAGGACTTGTAACTTGTCTGGACCATAACTTGAGTTCTATAAATCCCCTTGAGGACTTCTAGTACTCAAATTAAAGTTATTGAGATGCTATACAAGTTTCATGTTGGCCAACAGTTCATTTAAAACTTTCATCTTGACTTATGTGGTCTTGAAGTTAGGCATTAAATAGGGGATTTTACATTGAAACCCTAATTTAGCAACTTCCCACACTCCTGACTCTTCTTGACTTGATCTTGGCACAACACCAAAAATGTCTTAACATATCATTTCATGAACTCCATGACCTAAAAGTAGGCTTTGATACCCTTCAATTGCACAGTTGACCTAGGATTGGCCCAGGTGAAACCCTAATTGCTTGCACCTCAATTGTGGCTCTTGCATTTGACACAATGACTTGATTAAATTCTCCCATGGCCCTTTATGAATTCTATGAGCTCCATACACATCCTCTTCTCATATTCAAAACTTCACAACCCTCTGGTGGTCTTCAGTTGATCCTCAAGTTAGGAGGAGATTCACACTCAAACATCTAAACCCTTAGGCCCTCAAATCATCTCCTGATGACTTTGATAACTTCTCAATCTTGAATGAGACCTCTTGCTAGGCTTCTCTTGATAAGAATCACACTTAATCCCCTGCCATATGAATGATATCATGATATGCAAATGGTATAACTATGCAAATGTTAATGCAATGAAACATAAACCAGGTAAGACAAGGTTGAGCAAATTTTGGGGTGCAACACATAGCCTATGGATTCTAGATGCAAAGAACATTTAAAAACAACTCCAAGCAGAAATTGGTATGTGGACTGCAACTTGGATCAAAAAAGGCTTGAAATGTTGTTTTGAAAATGAGAACAGTTCATGGTGCAGCAGTCCACACTTCAAAACATTAATATGCATTAGATGATTCACACATATCAAAACATGAATTCATAACACCAATTGCAAGAAAACTCAATATAAAGCTTGATAGCACATGAGGTGAAAACACAAAACAACAGCTGGCAGCAAGTTCTCTTGGTCATTATAATACCAATCAAACACATCAATTCAAAACATGCCTTAAAGTGAAAGTTATAACTCCATGGTAATGAACACAAACAAGTTCTAGCAGAGAAGCCTAGTTCTAGCAACAACAGATGAAAAATGACAATTAGCATTAGACAAACATGTTCTTGTTTACAAGCAATCAGAAACAGCAAAAACTTGGCAATGGTTGACAGTAAGGGGTGGTAGCAGCAATATGGTGAAACCTAGTATGACAATACTAGCACAAACAACAGTTAGTCCTAATGCCTCAATGCACATGACAACTTACAAGCTTAAGGACAATATGCATTCTATAACAATAGTGTTAGGGCTAAATGGCAGTTTGAACTTGTAACAGAAAAAGTATGACATGCTAATGCAATCATTCAAATCATGGATCAATGATGCTCACAAGCAATTTCAAGATAGATTCAAACATGATTTTCAAAACAACAGAACATACATATATGCCTATCATAATTGACAATACAAACAAGATATGGTCATGTCATGATTACAAAACAACCCTGTTACCATGCCTCAAAATGACAGTCCTTGATGCAAACATGATAATGCCAACTATCCAATAAAAACAAGATTCAATGATACCACAATCTCATGTTAACAAACATAAACCAATCACCAAGCCATAGTTCAAGTTATCATAGATACTCACTTAGCATAACAATGGTAAGCAACAAACTACAATGCATACATCTCATGATGGTTACAACCAATGACAGCAAAATAAGGTATTGGTCATCAACAAGCCTCTAAAGCCACATGAACCATCCCAAATCCAACAGGACTAAACAACTTACAAGCACATTGAAAACATGTTTTAGACCAAGTTCAAACACAAGGATGATCCAAAAATGTACTAGAATTAAAAATGCCCTATGAGTTGAAAAAATGCACATGAGTTGAAAATGGCCAAAACAGAAATGTGCAGATCCAAAACCAAACCAGTTTCAAATAATACAAACATAACAAGAATTAAACATACAAGGACCTCTAATCTAAAATGCCAACAAACAGATTCATGATTTAAAGATGTTGCTGCAACAGAAACAAATCAACATCATTCACAAACAGAACCAAATCAAAACAACATCAAACTTCATAAAGTTGCAAGCAAACTTTGAGCCAAAACAGGTAGTATCCCTTCAACAATAGCCATGGTAAACATCCACTCATGATTTATATCAAAACTTCAACAATACATAGCACTACACATATTGATGAGCAAAACAAAACCAATCTTGGCAGATTCAAACATGAACTGCATTTACACTTAAAACACATTGTAACAACTAATGTACACTAATCATGTTCATGGCAGTTCAAAATCAAGATAGTGATCACTAACCTCTTGTAGACTTCCAAGCAAGCTTGTGCAGTAGGGAAAACCTTGAAGACTCCCCAAATAAGATCCAACCAATGCTTTGATGAAAATGCAGCTTTTCTTGCACTTGAAGTAAACAAGTGAACTTTAGGACAGAACTCAAAACAAGTGATGATGAGTGTATTTTAGGTTATGGACAGTTGGTACATCATAAACCAAAGGTCTTTGGAGGTTTAAAGTGATCAAAACAGGCCTGAGTAGAGATTTATCAGATTTTGTGTGTGAAGTCAAACTTTGCTTGGTTGAAAGTTGACTTTTAAGAAAATGAAGTTTTTAACTGGTTTAAAAGCTTGAAAACCTCCCACACATCATTTGTGGATTGTGTGGATGGTTTGTGATGATTTTAAGTGGGTGGAAATGGTTTTGGAGGGATAAATGCTCAAGGCAGATTTTTGAGGTATTTTTGGAATGGTTTTCTTCACTTAAAAGCAAAGCAAGGGTAGATGAGAGCTATGGTTTTCTATTGGGTTTTAGAGTGCTCTGGTTTGTGTTTCAACATAGAGGAAACCTCTATTTATAGGCCAAGGAATGGTTTGGGGCAGATTTGTATTTTGGCATTTTGGAGGGAGTTTTGTAAATGCAATCTTGTTCAAGATTTGTTGCAGCTGTAAGTCCAAGTTCTTGGCTAAAGATGATGCACAAATCAAGTGGCAAGGCAGACATGGAAGTGACTGAAGTGTGGCTAGGGAGTAGGGGAGTTGCAGCTGTAAGTTACTTCCATAAAGTTTCTCTTTCTTGATTTGTTTGATTAAAATAATGCCACTTGCATACAACTTGCCAAATCCACCAAACCTCTTAACTTTCTGCATTTCTATTCATCGTACTCTCTAACTATCAGATAGAAACATGATCAAATGGCTGAGAATAGCTCAAGTGGTTAAATAGTGAGTTTGTGAAAAAGTGAAAATGGTGAACTCAAATGTTGAAACCCCAACTTGCTGAATTCATAACTCTCAACTCATAAGGGCTATGGAGGAGTTCTAGTACATTTTGGAAAGCCCTCATGAAGCTCTAAAACTTTCGTGTTTCATGATATTCAGATTCCAAGTGGAACTAGGTCAAAAAATCCACTCAAAGTTGCTAAAAACATGCCTAAAAAGGCCAACAACTTAGAATTTTTCTAAGTGTTTTTTCCCTCTTGTAATGATCTTGGCCATAACTCAAAATCTATGCATTTTCTTCTCATGGACCACTGTGAGACTTTTGTAGGACTTGTCAAGACCTTTCCAATGAGCCTTGAACCAACTCAATTGGATGTGTTGTTAGGGAGTTATGGTCTTGCCCCTTTCAAAACCCTAATTTCCCGATTTTTAGGTTACTCCTCAATCCTTGATCCAATGGTCATGAAACTTCATGGATAGGTGTAATATGTTACTAGGAACATTTTTGCTTCATACTTTGAGGTCAAATTCCTTATGATTGAAGAGTTGACATTTTGGTCAACCGAACGATCGATCGATGACTACCGAGTCGACTGTTGATGTTCCGGGTCTTTTGAGGCCTTGAAACTTCTTGAGTAGACTTTAATAAGCCGTATGAACTTCATGGACCATGATCCCACCATTGGAAGACCATTTAAATCAAAATTCAAACTACAGTTGACTTTTCCTGATCGAAAACCCTAATCGGGTATCCTGGACTGCGTTGTCTTTAATCTTTGGGTAACGACCTCAAATTGGATTCATACTTGACCCAATGGAGTATATTTGATGATGTGGAGACTTATTTCATGGAGAATCAATCCAATACATTGACTGATTAAACCGTCGAAACTCGAATTCCCGGCTGTACGGAACCCTAATTCACATGTATCTTAACAAAGACAAACTTGAAATAGGTTAAGGTTAGATAATCAAATGAATATGACCCTAAAATTATGATGAAGATCTAAGGGGTCAAAATTTGGGGTGCAACAATATTTGAATCTTTCGACAGTCCATAGTGGGGTCTGTGGAGCACACCAAGTTGGCCATAAAATAAAATGGTTGTTGTTTCGATAAGGCATGTATTGGCCTACTATGCTGAAGGACTACATAGAATTCGCCAAGGGTTGCCAAGAGTGCCAGATGCATGCTGGCATACAACATATTCCTGCAAGTGAATTGCACTCCATAGTGAAACCATGGCCTTTTAGAGAATGGGTTTTGGATATAGTGGGAGAGATTCGACCAGCATCTTCAAAGAACCAAAGATATATTTTGGTGGGTATTGGCTATTTCACTAAATGGATTGAAGCAATACCATTGGAAAATATAGGTCAGGAAGATGTCAATAAATTCATCCAAAACCACATTATCTACAGATTTGGTGTTCTAGAAACAATTACCACAGATCAAGGATCAGTGTTCATTGGTCGAAAGATGCAGGCATTTGCTAAGGAAATAGGTTTCAGACTTTTGACTTCTACGCCTTATTATACTCAGGCGAATGGGCATGTCGAAGCTGCCAACAAGGTGGTGATTGGACTGATTAAGAGGCGTGTAAGAAAGAAGCCTAGGAATTGGTATAAGACATTAGACCAGGTACTTTGGGCATGTCGAACTTCCCCTAAGGAGGCTACTAATACTACTTCATTTCGACTTACCTTTGGTCATGATGCAGTATTGCCTGTCGAGATATGTCTGCAACCTGTAAGAATCCAAAGACATCATAAGATCCCTTTTGAATCTTACTGGGCGATGATGATGGACGAACTAGTAGATTTGGATGAAGAAAGGCTTAGAGCCTTAGAGTTGTCAAAGTGGCAAAAGAGAAGGGTCGAAGAATCTTACAACAAAAAGGTGAAGTCGAAATCCTTTCTATGTGGGGATTTAGTATGCAAAGTGATTTTGCCTATGGATCGAAAAGACAGAACATTAGGCAAATGGTCTCCTAAATAGAAGGGACCATTTCAAGTCATACAAGTCTTCTCCAATGGGGCTTATGAGGTTGAAGAATTGGACAAAGACAAAAGAATCTTGAAAGTAAATGACAAATATTTGAAAAAATATAGGCCTATCTTGTAAGAGGTTCATATCAAAACATAAGTTTCATTAAAAGGCATAAAAGCCAAAATAGGTCAAACAAGGCTAACATGGCGTACAAAGTAAAAGGGGAATCAATACAAAAATCCATAAATCAAGCAAAGATCAGTCATAGTCCATCATATCAATGGACTTGAGGAACTCCATGTAGTCTTCATCAGCTTCATCTTCATAATTGCTGGTGTTGGGACACTCTTTTTTTGGGATTTTCATCCTGGTTTCATGCCTCTTTGCACGAGAGGATATTCCAAAGGAGGCTTCAGGTTTCTGGGTTTCCTTAGCATTTGTTGTCACCTCAAGCTTCTTTGAATCATCATCTTGTTCCTTGATGATCGGTTTTCCTGAGTTTGTATTCATGCTTGCTTCTGTGAATGCAAGACGTGGTTCAGGAGAAAGAAGGTTTTATAGAGGAGAAACTTGATCCAGATTGGCTAGTCAAACGGTGGAAACACAGGGATTAGTCTTAGGAGTAAGCCTAAGGGGCTACGCTATAAATATGGTTGTAAAGCTATGTGCTTATGCCGTTGGAGCATTAAGTAGAGCAGAAAATTGTATGTTTTCTAAAAAAGAGGTAGAAGGCCTTAATTGCGAAGTTGACTTAAAATTAAGGCCGTGAATAAAATACATCATAATGCGTGCCAGAAAGTTGTGAGTCGAAAACATTAATATGGTGAAAATGATTAACTTAAAATGCCAGAAAGCATAAAATTGTCATTACATAGAAGACCTGAAAAGGCCAAGAAATAAATGATGCTTAAACAATATTACAAATAGAGGTCATGAAGACATCAGAAGGGAAGCTTCGACTTCAGTCGAGCAAAGGTCTCCATATGATGCCTGAGGCGAGCCTCACACAAAGATTTGTCAAGCTTGGCTGATGCAAGCTCTTTTTCAAACCTTTGAGCTGCATCAATAAGGTCGATGGCACTCTTCAGCTCTTTGGCCATTCAAGATCGTCAAAATGTTGTAATCAAGGTTGCGTTTTTCAATATTGGAAATTTTTGTTTGAAGTTCCTTGAGTTGCTGCTTCCAGGCCTCAATGTCTTTCTGATTGGAGGCTATTTCTTCTTGTCGTTGTTTTTGAGCAGCCTCTAATTGTTCAACCTTGGCCTATGATTCTTGTGCACCAGTCCAAGCTCCACTCTCACGACCTGCTGTGTCCATGATAGTCTTCTAGATAGATGGGAGCAGTTTGATCTCTGAAGACAAATCGTCCACCACAACAGTCAAATCAATCAGGAAACTAAAAACTTCTGGATTAAGAGTTGTAAGATCAAGTTTCTTAAATTTTTCCTTTAGAAAGAGACGGACAGTTGGGTCTGAAGCCAAGACGTTGTGGATATCTCCCCTGCAGAATTTCTTCTTGATAGACCAGAGGATAGGACTAACAAAGTCATCTGAGGCTGGATGACCAGAAGGAGTCGAAGAGCCAAAAGAGGAACCACATTTCTTCCCAAGAATCAATTTTGCATACTCCCTAGGGTTCGACCACTTAAGTGTAGCCAGAGGGTCTAATGGAGTTAGGATGGGAGCTGAAGTTTTCTCCACCATAGGCGAAGAAGTCTGGCGAAGTTCAGGACCTTCTTGGTCTTCTTCTTCTTCTCCTTCCTCTGCCTCTTGTTCGTCCCCCTCTTCTCCTTCTTCTTCTTCTTCTTCTTCAATCCTAACTACTTCATCTCTATCACCGGTGGATGGATTGTCATCTTGGTTGTGAGCTGGTTCAGGATGTAGGTCCCTTGGTTCCTTATGAACAACTTGATCTAGATTTCCATTGGTTGGTTGGTCTGTAGGAATGCTTGTTTGTTGGACAACCATTTCTTCAGTAACCATGGGTTCAGCTTGATTAAGAGGTGGGGGGCTTGAAGCCTCATCATCCCCAGAATTGGAGCCATCAGCTTGAGCTTGTTGGGTGGTGGTTTGAACCAAAGGAGGTTTATTTTCTGTGGAAGGAAAAACAGGTTGATTTACCTCACTTAAACCAGAGCCAAGATCAGAAGAGGGGTGATAAGTTGGCTCACCTTGGCTGTTGAGGAGGATGGTGGCAAAACTGCCTAAAGCTTAAGGAGGATCAGGGATAATTGTATCATCCTGATAACATAAGTGAGGAAGATAAGGTTAAGCAAGTTGGGTGAAAGATGTAAACATAATAAAGGTGGTGTGCATACCTGAGCAAATGCAGCACCAGAACTTGAGTTGTCACTCCCATGGTCACCAGAAGTTGGCTTCGAAGCCACCATGGAAGGTTGTCTTTCGACACGCTTTGTGGTGGGTGTCTTCTCGAGAATTTTGGCCACCTTCGGGGGAGGTGGGCCAGCAGATCCAGATGCCTTTGCATGTTTTCTTCTCTTTTTTGTGAGAATCTCCTCAGGAGACTCATCAGCATCTGAGGCAACAACAATTGGAGCGTCCTTCTTGCCTTTCTTGGAAGGTGTTGGAGGTTTTTGCCCAGTCTAGAAAGATAAAAAGGC
Organism: Lathyrus sativus; assembly: GCA_963859935.3. Lineage (NCBI taxonomy): Eukaryota > Viridiplantae > Streptophyta > Magnoliopsida > Fabales > Fabaceae > Lathyrus > Lathyrus sativus. The sequence continues at coordinate 85,085,710 of OZ012738.1, forward strand.
AGTACAGGTGTGAGAAAAGAGTCACATGGTGAGAACATAGGCAAAGGATGTGAAATATACCTGTTTGCCTTCGGGTTCCTTGCCACTTTGTGAAGTAGCAGCCCTAGTATAAGGGGTTTTCCTAGGTACAACTAGAAGACAGGAGATGATTACAAGTTATTTATTGAATGATTGGTTACAGGACCATAAGTACAGGGCACCAAACCTTCATATATGTTAGATTTGACACGAACATCCTGAATCCCTATATGAAGGTGTCCTTTGAAACTGTCTAAGGTATGCTTAGTCGGAAGCACTCGTCAAGCTTTTGGTTGAGACTGTTGTCGAAGGAGTTTTAGATCCTCGCCACCGACAAACCAATATGGCAATGGAGGGGCAAGTGTCACTGCAAAATCAGCATTAGGCAGACAGGGAACTTTGGAGGAAAAAGTTCAAAAGCTACCTCATAACGTTTCTCACGAGGAATGTTGGAAGGGATTTTTAGTTGATCCAGTGTTTGTAGAAATTTTCTCTTTAAAGTGACAGAAGCCTCATGAATGGTTTGACTAAGATCATGCGGTCGATAGACAGTTTCAAAGTATTTTTGGAAAGCCTGTATTTCTTGGATATGAGTGAGCTTACTCTTCTTTGTCTTGTCCTGCACATCAAGAAAAGCTTGGTAAAGCAATGAACAAAAGGTGGTCACATCAAGAAAGTGTTCAGTATAATGCTTCGACCACCAGTGGTGGAATGAGGAAGTGCATAGGAAAGAAGGCTCAAAGAACATAGGAGAAAGGACTCCTTTCCTCTCACTCCAATCGTCGAAGATGGTGGTAACCGTTTCTTCGTCGAAGCTGGCAGTGTGAAGGATAACTTGGCTCTTCTTTTCATATAAACACTTAGGAAAACTTTGGGTCAACCCAAACTGTCGAGAGACGAGGTTTGGTTGGTATGCGATCAGTGCTACTAGACCTTTCCCAAGTTTAGCCTGTTGACAATGAATTGGGGAATTAAAAAGGCTTCCTAAATAGCAACAGATTCATTGTCAAGCTTTTTGTGAGGATTGGGAAATGGCCTTTTGAACCACACAGGGCCATATTTTCTTTCAGCAAAAGGTGCCATGCTTGGAGTAAACTCACGGCGCTTGGCAAACATCAGAATATAACTGATGAAAGCCCCTCTAAGGGTTTCTCCATCATCGTTAGGAGTCAACTTGACCAGCCGGGCCCCTTTGATGCGCCTTCCTATTATCTCAACAAAGGCCTCATCAACTAGCCCTTTTCTGGGAAGGCTAGCCTCAAAGGTTGCATTAAGCCACAATTGAAGCAGCCAAAGAGGACCACTCAAATGTACATAACCGTGGGCCTCCATATGCTTCAGTTGAGAAGCTCCTTCACTAATGGACTCATAGAGGTTCGCCAAAATGAGTTCACTCAAGCAGACCCCTATATTGTTATGGAGTTGGTTTGCAAGAGGCAAGTACTTCTTAGCTACTTGCAAGGATTTGGTGCAAAACACGTATCTCGACAGCCATACGGTGAGAAATGCTATATGTTCTTTGTCAGAGACATCTTCATGGGTTTTATTGAAGTGGTGTTTGATGAAGTGGGTGTAAGTAAGTTTGGAGCTGGAGATGTTTATGTTGTCTTCAGCGTCTATGTCGGGGTGATAAGGAATGCCATATGGGCGAAGCCCTGTGGTGGCAGCTATGTCGAAGAGAGTCGAGGTAACCATTCCATATGGCAGATGGAAGGTGTAGTGAGTACTATCCCAAAAGTATAAAGACGCTGCTAGAAAATTCAAGCAGTATGGTATGTTGGTCTTCGACAGCATCAGGAGGTTATAGATCCCTATAGATTTCCAATGATCAGCCTTAACCTTTTCCAGCTTCGCCATCCAAAGATCAAAATCCTTAAGGGGATTTATGGCTCTCACTAACCTAGTACCATCTGTAAGATACCTAACGTTAATCTTGGGCAATGGGAGTTCTTCAGCAGCAGTGTTAGTTAGCCTAGAGAAGCTCTTTTTCCCTAACGGCATTCATCTCCGGTAAGAAGGAAGAAACTCACTTAGTTTTTCGTAAGAAGTTCCAACCTGAGCTAGAGGACCAGAGAGTGCATATGGTTTATCTGAAACAACTAAAGGAATCATTACCTGAGACTGGTAGATGTTATGTGCCGCTTCAATGGTGGGTTATGGCACACAGTGGTGATTCTCCACTAGTTAGGGGCCAGGAATATATTGCTTGAACTGAGTGACTCTACCCTTTTAGGTTTTCTTCTCATGAACGTTGGATTGGGAAGACACCATTATTGAAAGAAGTAAAAGGAAATGGTGTTTTTTTAAGTTTGTTTTGAAGAAAATTAAAGAGAAGAGACAAGATGCTTAAGATTCTGAGAAGTGTAAAAAGTTCACAAAATAGTGAAGGAGGGTATGTATAGGCATGTAGGAATCCTAAAAGTTCTGAATCCACCATTGAAGTTAATCAGAAAGTGGGACGCATGTCCGTTTCTTGATAAATGATGAGTGTTAGCAATTATGGTCAAACTGCAAAACATACGTTTTCAAGGAAAAGTGATGATGAATACGGCTGAAAAGACGTCTAAGGATTTGTCATGATGGCATGACGTCATGAGCGTGGGATAAAATAAATTGAATAGTTAGCCACTAAATAAATAATCGATTGTTCAGTCAAAGCCATGCAAGTTCACACGCGTCGAGACGGTTATAAAAAATGACCTTCCTACCAAGGTTGTGTTAGAACACAGATTGGTTCTTAATTATATCTCTATATTTTGATGATAACTCTTATGAAATTTTGTATTAAAGAATTATATACTCTAAAATTTGTTCAAGTATGTTTGCTGCAGATATTAAAGTGAATATTATTCTGGAAGCAAATTAGATCTGAACATGAAAATATGCAAGGCTCTGAAGCGTCAGAAGCATCTCTTAGAAGAATCTGAACGCTGCCTACAGAAGATTCTGAGCGCTATCTATAGAAGGATCTGAAGCAGAAGCTACAGAAGAATTTGAAGCAGAAGCCAGAAGCATCTGAAGCATTGAAGACTTTTGTATGAAGAGTTTCAAGTTTAGTTTATTTCAGAAGACTCTGATAGTACTACGCTGCCAGTACTGAGGATCTGATTCATAAAACTCTGCTCAAATGAAATTACACGCTGAAAGCACACTTGCTGCAAGACTCTGATTCAGCAAACTCTGATGAACATCAAAGACTCTGATCACTCAAGGTTCTGATGTTATTTGTTGAAACTTGTTGAAGAAGAATCCAAAGTTATGTCCGTTGGAATGGCCAAACGACTCTTTCCTCATTTATGCTAGACACAAGAACATAGACAAAAAGGATTTATCTGTGCATTCTATTTCTAGGAAAGCTCATGTGATGTGAAGACAAAAAGGTTCAGACCTTTTTAGTACACAGCCTTCAACGTGAAAACTACTTGGACCTCTGTGCCTACAAAAGGAAGACCCCATCACTCTTCTTCAGTTGACAAAAATACTTGAAAGAAATTCATTAAAAGCTCTCATAAAAATCTTTATCTTGCTGAATTTATTTCTAAGTTCTTAAAACTTAAGTGTAAAATCACAGTTGTGATATAACTTATTAAGAAGCATTTAAACACTTGTTTTATTCTTACATTTGATTGTAAAAGATCCTTATGAAGATCCAGTTGGGATCAGTAGTTCTTAAGAAGGCTAAGAGCAGTTGCTCTTAGTACTTGCTATTGTAATCAATTGATTAATAGTGGATTAAGTCCTTGTTGAGAAAGGCAAATCACTCTTGATAGGGTGGACTGGAGTAGTTGAGTTCAACGAACCAGGATAAAAAAATCTTTGAGTTTGTATTGATATAAGTTTTTCTATATACTTATTCAACCCCCCCCCCCTTCTAAGTATTTTCTCACCTTCAGTTGGCATCAGAGCTCCAGTTCTGTGTGTGCTACCACTTCACAATGACAAAAAAGATCCAGTGAGAAAACGTTGATATATATTTGGTTGTTATTATGGCTGAAACTTCAACATCTAACAGTAACAACAAATATGAAGAAAGGGATAGAATCAGCATAAAACCCCCTATATTTGATGGGGAGAAATTTGATTATTGGAAGAACAGAATAGAAAGTTTCTTCCTTGGTTATGATGCTGATTTATAGGACTTGGTCATAGATGGGTATGTTCATCCCACTGATGGGAATGGCAAGAAAGTAGATAGAAAATCTATGACTGAAGCCCAAAAGAAGGAGTTCAGAAATCACCACAAGGCTAGAACAGTCTTGTTAAATGCAATATCTCATACTGAGTATGAGAAGATCACAAATAGTGAAACTGCATTTGACTTGTTTGAGTCTTTGAAGATGACACATGAAAGAAACCTTCAAGTTAAAGAGACCAGGGCTCTGGCGCTAATACAGAAGTATGAAGCGTTCAAAATGGAAGAATTTGAGTCTATAGAAACTATGTTCTCTAGATTCCAGATCCTCACAGCTGGTCTAAAAGTGCTGGACAAAGGCTACTCAACTGCTGATCATGTGAAGAAGATCATCAGAAGCTAGCCTATCAGATGGAGACTTATGGTCACTGCTCTGAAGCTTGCTAAGGATCTGAACAAGATCACTTTGGAGGAGCTAATCAGCTCACTAAGGAGCCATAAAATTGAACTTGAGAAAGATGAGCCTCAAAAGAAAGGTAAGTCAATTGCCTTAAAATCTAACAATCTGTGAAAGCTTTACAGGTATTAGAAGAGAGTTCTGAAGAGTCTTCTTCTGAAGAAGAAGATGAACTGTCCTTGCTGTCCAAAAGAATCAACAGACTCTGGAAGCACAAACAGAGGAAGTTCAAGAACTTCAAAAAGCCAGATCCGCGCAAGGAGTCCTCTGGACCAAAAAGATCTGGAAAGAAGGAAGTTGTTTATTTTGAATGCAAACAACCTGGTCATTACAAAAATGAATGTCCAAAGCTTCAGAAAGAAAAGCCCAAAAGAAAGCCTGAGCATAAGAAGAAGGTTCTGATGGCAACATGGGATGATTAAGATGAATCTGGATCCTCGTCAGAATCTGAAGATGAATGCGCCAACATGGCTCTGATGGAAGGCATTGAAGAGCAGAATGAGGATCATCTAGATCTGAGTCTGATTCTGAATCTGACTCAGAAGAGGTACTTTCTGATCTCACTAGGGAAGAGCTTATTAAAGTCTTATCAGAAGTCCTGAAAGATTATAATCAGATTAAGCTCAAATGCAAGAAGCTTAAATGCAATCTTGGATCTGAGAATAATCTGTTAAGATCAGAAGTTGTTGAGCTAAAAGAAAATAATTTGAAAATGAAAGCCAATTTTTAAAAAGCTCAACAAAACTCTGAATCTGAAAGCAAGTCTAAATGCAAAAACATTTTAGAAGAATATGACTTCAACTTTCAGAAGTTTCTAGCTAAAAGCATAGATAGAAGCAAGATGACTTTAATGATCTATGGAGTTAGCAGAAACAACAGGAAAGGAATTGGATATGAATCCTCCTCTGGAAAGGATTTAAATCCAATGCCTGTTGATAAACTTGTAATTAAGAAAACTCCCTTATACTCTCATTTCAAGTTTGTTCATCTGAATGATATCAAACACACACGTTCTGATCAGAACATTCATGTGTTTAAGCCAAAAGTAAGTCAGAACAAAACTGTTGTAAAGAGACAGAAGTTCAGACCAACTTTCAAGGCAACTAACCCAAAAGGATCCAAAAAGATCTGGGTACCTAAGGATAAGATAATCCCTATTGCAGATGTATTTAGCAGAAAAGTCAAGACGCCAGTCATGGTACTTGGACTCTGGCTGCTCACGTCACATGATGGGAGAAAGGTTTATGTTCCAAAGCCTGGAGCTTAAATCTGGAGGAGAAGTGAAGTTTGAAGGGAATCAGAAGGGCAAGATTATTGGCTCTGGTACTATTGGCAATGGTAACCTTCCCTCTATATCTAATGTTTTACTTGTAGAAGGATTAAAGCATAATCTATTGTCCATAAGTCAATTAAGTGGCAATGGTTATGACATAATCTTTAATCAACAATGTTGCAAAGCTGTTAGTCAGAAGGATGGCTCAATCCTATTTAATGGAAAGAGGAAGAACACCATTTACAAAATCAATCTTTCAGAACTTAAGGTTCAAAATGTTAAATGTCTTTTGTCTGTTAATGATGAGCAATGGGTCTGGCACAGAAGATTGGGACATATTAATATGAGACTTATATCTCAGATTAATAAACTCAATCTGGTCAGAGGACTTCCTAAGTTGAAGTTCAACTCAGATGCTCTTTGTGAAGCATGTCAAAAAGGAAAGTTTTCTAAATCTTCTTTTAAATCAAAAAATGTTGTTTCAACTTCAAGACCATTAGAATTACTTCACATTGATCTGTTTGGACCAGTGAAAACTGCATCCATCAGAGGCAAGTATGGATTAGTCATTGTTGATGACTACAGCAGATGGACATGGGTAAAGTTCCTAAAACACAAGGATAAGTCACATTCTGTGTTCTTTGACTTCTGCAAATAAGTCCATAATGAAAAAGATTTTAAAATTATTAAAGTCAGAAGTGATCATGGTGGTGAATTTGAAAACAAATATTTTGAAAAATATTTTAATGAAAATGGCATTGCTCATGATTTCTCCTACCCTAGAACTCCACAGCAAAATGGAGTTGTAGAGAGGAAAAATAGAACTCTGCAAGAAATAGCCAGAACCATGATCAACGAGACTAATCTGGCAAAACATTTTTGGGCAGAAGCAATAAACACAGCCTGTTACATTCAGAACAGAATGTCTGTAAGACCTCTTTTGGAAAAGACTCCCTATGAATTGTGGATTAACAGAAAGCCCAGCATTTCTTATTTTCATCCTTTTGGATGTATTTGTTATATGTTGAACACTAAAGAGAATCTTAACAAGTTTGATTCTAAAGCACAGAAGTGTTTCATGCTTGGCTATTCTGAACGCTCTAAAGGCTACAGAGTATACAATACTGAAACACAGATTGTGGAAGAATCTATACATGTTAGATTTGATGATAAGCTTGGCATTGAAAAGCCAAAACAGTTTGAAAGTTCTGCAGATAGAGAAGTAATTCTCACAGACTCTGAAGGCTCAGAGGCAGACAAAGCTCAAGTGAAGGAACCAGAAGCAACGCCAGATGCAATTCCTTTAGCTTCTCAAATGAACAACTTGAATATTTCTGAAGAATCAACTGTTAGAGGATCATCTTCCAGAATCAAGGCCTCTCACCTAGAGGATGTGATCATTGGAAAGAAGGATGACCCCATAAGAACAAGATCCTTCCTAAGATCATCTGAAGCATAATTATTTGGGTTGGTGTCAGTTATTGAACCAACTTCTATGGATGAAGCTCTGCAAGACAATGACTGGATAATTGCCATGCAAGAAGAGTTCAATCAGTTCACAAGAATTGATGTTTGGGATTTGGTTCCAAGACCAAAAGGATTCAACATAATTGGAACCAAATGGGTCTTCAGAAACAAGATAAATGAAAAGGGAGAAGTTGAAAGAAATAAAGCAAGGCTTGTTGCTCAAGGTTATAGCCAGCAAGAAGGAATTGATTATACAGAGACTTATGCTCCTGTAGCCAGGTTAGAGTCTATTCGTTTACTCATTTCTTTTGCTGCACAAAATAACATCACTCTATATCATATGGATGTTAAGAGTGCCTTTCTAAATGGTATTATAGAAGAAGAAGTCTATGTTCACCAACCTCCTGGTTTTGAAAGTGAAAAATTTCGAGAACATGTTTTTAAACTAAAGAAATCTCTTTATGGTTTAAAACAAGCTCCTAGAGCTTGGTATGAGAGATTAAGCAATTTTCTTCTGGAGAAAAATTTCATCAGAGGCAAAGTGGACACAACTCTCTTTTGTAAAACATTTAAGAAAGATATTTTAATTTGCCAAATATATGTGGATGATATTATATTTGGATCTACCAATGTTATGCTGGGAAAGGAGTTTGCTCAATGTATGCAGGCTGAATTTGAGATGAGCATGATGGGAGAATTGAGATTCTTTCTGGGAATTCAAGTCAACCAGACTCCAGATTGCACTTACATTCATCAGACCAAATATGTTAAAGAGCTTCTGAAGAAGTTTAACATGACTGACAATAAGATGGCAAAGACTCCTATGCATCCAACAAGTACACTTGGTAAGGAAGAGGTAAGTAAGAAAGTAGATCAGAAACTCTACAGAGGTATGATAGGATCTCTTCTCTACTTAACTGCTTCTAGACCTGATATTTTATTTAGCGTATGCTTGTGTGCAAGATTCCAGTCAGATCCTAGAGAATCACACTTAACAGTTGTTAAGAGGATTCTAAGGTATCTGAAAGGTACTTCTAATGTGGGTTTGTGTTACAGAAAATCTGATGATTTCAAATTAGTTGGATTCTGTGATGCTGATTACGCTGGAGACAGAGTGGAAAGAAAAAGTACTTCTGGAAGTTGTCAATTTCTAGGAAGAAATTTAATCTCCTGGTACAGCAAGAAGCAACCTACAATTGCACTATCAACTACAGAAGCAGAATATATTGTTGCTGCTGGATGTAGCACGCAGATGCTCTGGATGAAAAGTCAGCTAGAAGACTATCAGATCTTTGAGAGTAACATTTCTATATTCTGTGATAATACTTCTGCTATATGTTTGTCTAAAAACCCTATTTTATACTCTAAGGCAAAACATATAGAAATTAAACATCATTTCATCAGAGACTATGTTCAGAAGGGTATTATAAATTTAGCCTTTGTTGATACAGATCATCAGTGGGCTGATATTTTCACAAAACCCCTTGCTGAAGATAGGTTCAAGTTTATTCTGAAAAATATTGGTATGGATTTTTGTCCAGAATGATATTTGTCAGAAGCAAATTTCTCAGATGCAAAATGTTTAAAACTCTGAAGTATTTCATCTGTTATTTATTTGATTTCTTGATTTATTATATTTTGTGTGTATCTGAACTAACCAATCTTAGAGGATCTGAACGTTGGCTAACGTTTCATTTCTCAAGAGAATTCAGAAGCACATGCAAGCAAACACGTGTCACTCTGAATCTGAAAGGATGGCGTGCACATTACTGAAGAGACATTTGAGGTATTGTTTGAATAGTGAAAATCTTGGTCCCCCCCCCCCCCCCAAATTGTCAGAATCAATTAATGCTTTGAAATGATTTTTTATTCTTTTCATTAAATGCTATTAATTGCTAAGTGGAACATGTTGAATGTGTCTTTTTGAATGCCCTAATTTCTTTCTATAAATACCATAAATCACACCATTTCACACTTTTCATTTCACCAACAATTTATGCATTTCTGTCTGCTCTTTGCTCTTCATAAAAACCTTAAACCTTCGTCCAAATCTTCTTCATCTTCAACAATGGCAACATCATCCTCAACATCAGCTCAGTTTCAATCATCTATGGCTGCAGTTGCATCAGTAAACATGGGTGTTACTCCCTTTAAGGGACCTAAGAGAACATTGTTAACCCCTGCGGACAAGCTTAAAGTTCTTTATGAATCCATGGCGGAATTTGACTCTCTGGCTGACAATGGTTTTGAATTACATTCTATTATTGATGCACAAGGTTGGGTCAAGTATTTTGACAGATTATTTGGACCATTGTATCCACACTTAGTGAAGGAATTTTGGATACATGCATATGTTTACCCAAAGTTCATCCTCTCTTCTGTTCTGGGAAAAGAGATCATCATCACTGAAGATCTCATCAGGAAACTCATAGGGTATGAGGAAACTGATGGAGTTTGTCATCTGCCAACTGGGCGTGTTGACATGGAAGAAGTGTATGAGGAAGTTATTGCAACTGGACAGGCCTCCAACAAATTTAAGGATCTGAAACCTGACTACAAAATTTGGGCAAAGATTTTTCTGGAATGCATCAATCACAGAAAATCCACAAATTCTCCAGATTATGTAAATAATGAACAACTCTATTTTATGTACTGCTTGAGTCAGAGTACAAAGGTAGATCTGTCATACATTCTCTTTATGCATCTATGGAATCATATCAATGCATCCAGAGAATCCATAAAGGATAAGGGACAGAAGATCCGGACGTGGATTCCTTTTGGAAGATTGATCTCAGACATTCTGACAGAGAATGGTCTGGTATCTGCTCTTTATGAAGCTGGAGTTAAAGAAGAGCTTGAATCAATTGTTGGAAAACCATTGAATGGAAAGAGTCTTCAGAGGCTAAAAATTATGGATGAACTCACAGCTGCTCCTAAGAAGCTGAATGTTACTGAAGTAAGTCAGAGAAGGCTTCCAGTTCAAGACTTTCCACTCTTTGGTGCTGAAGAACCTAGGGATATTATTCTTAGGTGTATTGATGTGTGCAAAGCAGATGGAACACCTACTCCTGCTGATATTCTGATTCGTGCTAGAGAACCTATGCCAGATGTGTATGATGAGAACATGAGGAAAAGAAAACAGTTAGAGGCAGAAGAAGCTGCTGCTCAGAAGAAACAGAGAGTTGCTGAAAAGCCACAGAAGCAGATTAAGAGAAAAGCTTCTGGAGAAGTTCCCTCTGTTCCCACCAAGTGCATCAAGATTAAAGGTACTAAATCATCTTTACCTTCTATTTCTAAAATTGTTGTAAATGTATCAACAATTAGTTTTATGCATGAACCTCCTCCCACTCAAAATCAAACTATTCCTGCTCCATCTCAAACCTCTGAACCACCAAAATCATCTGATCATGTTTCCATAACACCATTAAAATCATATGATATTCCACCATCAGAACCACAAACAAAACCAACAGAACAATCTACAACACAACATCAACCTGAAACTCAACAACCAGCTGCATCTGAACCCATACAATCTGATCCAGTTACATCTGAAACTGTTGCATCTGAACAAGTTGCATCTGAACCAGTTGTATATGAACCACCAACATCCAAACCTTTTGAGATTCAACCAGAACCATCCAATCCTGTTGAAACAAATATACCTGAATCTGAGGTTCTGAACATTAAACCTCTCAAGACTGTATTTGAAGTTTCTTCTACATCTTGTACCCTAACCACCTCATCTGATTCATCTGAATCTGATGTCCATCCTGATGTTATCTCACCTCCCTCTCTCAGAGAATTTGAATCTAAACAACCAGAACCACCTGTTTCATCTGAAACTCTCATTCCTAAAACCATTCCAAAACCTAAACCCAGGACATCTGAGTTTGTCTCATTTGCTTCCTTTAAACCACTCCCCTCTGATCCACTTCCTTCTGGTTTCGAGTTTAAACATTTTTATGACAGAATAGAACCATCTGACTCTATCACTCCATTTAAACCTAAAACTTCCACCATTCTACCATCTGTTCTTCAAACCTACTTAAAAGAACTGTCAGATATGATTTCATCAGAACCTCTATTGTCTGATAAATATGCTTTCATTCCTTACACTTCCACTACATTTGATGTTGTTTCCTATGCATCACTTGTAAAACCATTTCTGGTTAATGCCTTATCCAGATCCGAAACTACCACTCCATCTGGCCATCCATCTCTTCCTTTCTACCCTCGTCCTCTGATCATCATTCCAAAATTTACCATACCACCTCCACCTCAACCCAAGCCATTCACTTTGGAAACCCTTTTCAAACCAAAAACTAGGCTGAATGTTGATACTTTATTTGCTAAATTTCTGAAAGAAATAAAGATGACTTTAGGCTCTGTTCAGAAGAGATGCTTTTCAACCATGGATGCAAATGAATCTGATGCTATCTGGAATAGCTTCATTACAAGATTCAATACTATAGCCTCAAATCTGAAGAATGTCTGTTCTGATGATGCGAAGCTAAGATTTGCTGAGACTGCCAGAAGCATGATATGGAATGTGAAAAGATCTGCACCGTTGCTTCTTGAAGATGTACCTTCATCTTCTGGAGTATCTTCTACAGAAGTTCTTGCAGAATCTGCTTCTAAAGAAAATTCATTGGCTATGATAATTGTGGAAAATCCCTCTGGCTCTGTTGCTCCTGACTCTGCATCTCCTATGGAAATTGACTCTGTTCCTGCTCCAGAATTTGCTCCATCCACATCTACTAAGATCAAGAAAGAAAATCCAGATCTAGAAGATAAGATTACAGTATTGGAAGCTGGGCAATCAGAGATCAAGTCATGGATGGCCAAGCAAGACCAGAAGATTGAGAACATGGCACAATGGATGTCTAAGCAAGATCAGAAGAATGAGAACATGGAAAAATGGATGACAAAGCAAGAAGAATCTTCATCTGAGATCACTCAACTTCTGAAGATGATTCTGTCCAAGAAAACCTAGTTTTATGTTTTTTTCTGTATCTGATGTTTGTGCACATGTACTTGAATTCTTATCTGATGATGTGTTTGTTTGTTTATCTAAATGAATGAATGACTCTGCTGTTTTCTCTACATGAATCTATCTTTTCTGTATTTCCTTTTATTTATCTTTAAAAGTTTTACTTTTTGTTTATGACAAAAAAAGTGGGAGAAAATGAATCTTAATTTTCAAATAAACACTACCTAAATGAAACTCAGACATATCTAATTATAACTAACGTAAACTCTTAGTATTTCAGATCATTTGAAAAATCTGACAAATTCTTTAAAAGTAACTCTGAGACTCCCAGATCATATTTAACTAATCAGGCTCTGATTTTGAAACGTTTATCCAAGTCAAGATCTAATTTTTTGGAACAATCAGGCTCTGATTCTGTAAAGAATACTCATGCAAAAAGGGAAGTTTCTATTCTCTCTAAGTATTCAATTCAGGGGGAGATTCATAATCTCAGGGGGAGTTATAATTATATTTTTTATTGAACAAAATTTCTTATGTTTTTGTCATCATCAAAAAGGGGGATATTGTTAGAACACAGATTGGTTCTTAATTATATCTCTATGTTTTGATGATAACTCTTATGAAATTTTAATATTAAAGAATTATATACTCTAAAATTTGTTCAAGTATGTTTGCTGCAGATATTAAAGTGAATATTATTCTGGAAGCAAATTAGATCTGAACATGAAAATATGCAAGGCTCTGAAGCGTCAGAAGCATCTCTTAGAAGAATCTGAATGCTGCCTACAGAAGATTCTGAGCGCTGTCTACAAAAGGATCTGAAGCAGAAGCTACAGAAGGATCTGAAGCAGAAGCTACAGAAGAATCTGAAGCAGAAGCCAGAAGCATCTGAAGCATTGAAGACTTTTGTATGAAGAGTTTCAAGCTTAGTTTATTTCAGAAGACTCTGATAGTACTACGCTGCCAGTACTGAGGATCTGATTCATAAAACTCTGCTCAAATGAAATTACACGCTGAAAGCACACTTGCTGCAAGACTCTGATTCAGCAAACTCTGATGAACATCAAAGACTATGATCACTCAAGGTTCTGATGTTATTTGCTGAAACTTGTTGAAGAAGAATTCAAAGTTATGTCCGTTGGAATGGCCAAACAACTCTTTCCTCATTTATGCTAGAAACAAGAACACAGACAAAAAGGATTTATCTGTGCATTCTATTTCTAGGAAAGGTCATGTGGTGTGAATACAAAAAGGTTCAGACCTTTTTAGTACACAGCCTTCAACGTGAAAGTTACTTGGACCTCTGTGCCTATAAAAGGAAGACTCCATCACTCTTCTTCAGTTGACAAAAATACTTGAAAGAAATTCATTACAAGCTCTCATACAAATATTTATCTTGCTGAATTTATTTCTAAGTTCTTAAAACTTAAGTGTAAAATCAAAGTTGTGATATAGCTTATTAAGAAGCATTTAAACACTTGTTTTATTCTTACATTTGATTGTAAAAGATCCTTAAGAAGATCCAGTTGGGATCAGCAGTTCTTAAGAAGACTAAGAACAGTTGCTCTTAGTGCTTGCTATTGTAATCAGTTGATTAATAGTGGATTAAGTCCTTGTTGAGAAAGGCAAATCACTCTTGATAGGGTGGACTGGAGTAGTTGAGTTCAATGAACCGGGATAAAAATCTGAGTTTTTATTGATATAAGTTTTTCTATATACTTATTCAACCCCCCCTTCTAAGTATTTTCTCACCTTCAGGTTGGTGAAAGGACATCTATTGGGGGCAATTTGTTAGCTCTCATTTTCGGCGCCAGCAAAATCAGAATCGACTCAAGTCAGAATGTTATGTGTAAAACATAAGAAGGCTTCGACCTAGCATCGGGAAGCCTGAGTCGAAGAGAGGTTGGGAAAATCTCTAAAAAATGCTAAGTGTTGGGGAAGCCTTTGACCAAGATCATGCCGGAAGAAACGCGTGGCAGTTATCATTAAGGCTGGAGGGAATTCTTAATATTTGAGTTTCAAATTGGTAGTGGGCGAACGTGGGAACGATTGAAGTTGAGGAAAAAGCATTAAAAGACACGTTCTAAGCAATAACCGTCACGTAGTAGTTATTTTCTAGCATTATAAATAGGAATTATTTTTATAGAATAAGTGTGTTCATTCATCTTGTATAAGTCACTCCAAATCACTCAAAGTACCCGCGTGTAGAGAAACGAGTTAGCGAGAATTTATGTGATGCAACATCGTCCCCTTTCATTAATGCAATTTACATATCTTTACCATTTATATGCTTTTATTAATTATGCATTATTTTTCGCATGTTATCCTTTAATCTTCGTCTTTTACATTTAAACTGCACTTTCAAGCCTTTCTGAAACTTTATTTTCATTTAAACTTCATGCTATTTAACATTCTACACTTTACCTTAACTTGGAATTTAACCTTCTGCACTTTCTTTAAACTTGTCATTTTCAAAGTCTTTTAATTTCTTTTGACATTTACTTTCTTGCACATTTACATTATTACCTTTAAATTCAAAGTCAGTTATATTATTGTACTTTTTACATTACTACTTTTACATTCAAAGTCATTTACATTGTTGCCTTTAAATTCAAAGTCATTTACATTGTTTCCTTTAAATTCAAAGTCATTTACAATTACTGCCTTTAACCTTCGACGCATTACGTGCTTTCTCTTATACATGGCCTTTAATCTTCTAGTTATTTTTCCAGCCTTGTTAATTTCCAAGTTATTTCTACTTTACAAGTCTTTCATAGTCGAACGTGGAGTTCAAATTAGGTTTTCTTTCAAACTTAGCACATGTCCTAGGATTTAGTATGGTCGATCCTGCAAGCTACTCAATTTTTCCCTAGATTGATAGACCAGCGGTTGTTTACCAAATTTTACAATAAACACCAGAAAACTTTTTCCTAAACTTGTTATAGATGTGCCTAACACAAAACCTGTGCTCCGCCCTTGGCAATTGCTCATCCATAATAGGTAGCAGACCCTGCAATAACATACAAAGTAGCATTACAATATAGCATAACAGGAATAGCATAACATAAACACATAAAACCATAAGAATAAATGAAAAACTTGTCTTTTATTGGCCTGAGATGAAGGTGTAAGTCAAGCATTCATCTTTGCCTTCAAGGTCATCAATTAACAGCTCTAAAAACCAAGTCCAGCTATCCTTGTTTTCACTATCCACAACTGCATATGTTATGGGAAGCATCTGATCATTAGGATCCCTCCCAATGGCAGCTAGAATCTGCCCTCCACACAACCTCCTTAAGAAAACACTCATCTAGACCTATTACATGCCTGCACAACTTAAAGCTTTCCTTACATGCATCATAACATATGTAAAGCCTTCTAAAATATGATCTTTCATCCTCAACACCTTCTTGTACATGCTCAACATTGAGCTTAACTATTGACCCTGGATTGGCTCTTAACAGTTCATGACAGTAGTCATAGACCCTTGTGTAATCTCCCAAAAAGGAATCATCAACATAGTATCTAGCTGCAAATCTTGCTCTTATAACTTTAGTTTTGTTGACCCCAACATTCTACTTTTTTTGTGTCTTCTCCTTGATATCCTTTATACTCAACCTTGGATTGTTTTTCAAGCTATTCTGAATTCTTTTACTCAACCACTTTGTACTCATCAGCTTCACATTATACTCTTTACTACAACTGTGTTTGTCAATTACTTTCCTAAGTTGCCAAGTGTCTTCCTTTGACAACTTGCTACAATAAGCCTCCCACTCACAACCAAATTTACATCTAACCCTTACCCTAACTCTGTCATTTTTTACAAACCTTGGTCTCTACCATTTTGCACAACATAAGTTGTTATTGCTTCCCTAAAATCACCATTTGAACTAAAGTACATTCCCACATCCCACTTGTAATTTGACATGTCTTTTGGCTGTCTGGAAAATTGGATGTTTCTTTCTTAGAACTCCACTGCTATCATCACTATCACAACCACTTTGCATGTCCTCACTGTCATTGTCACTCCCTTTACCATCATATTCTTAAACTTCTCTATTACCATCATTTTCATGACCAACTAAGGTATCAAGTTCATCCTCCTCAATCTCATCACACCCATCAGACTCATCCTCAAAAGCCACATCTTGTGCACTATCATAATTGTAGTCCTCATCTTCACTATCATCAGGTGATAAACTTAAGTCATCATACACTGCAGCTTTACCTTTTTCAACTCCAACATTACCTTCTTCCCCTACAGGATTCCCTTTTTCAACTCTAACATTACCTTCTTCCCTTCTAGGATTCCCTTGTTCAACTCCAACAGTATGTTCATCCACTACAGGATTCTCTTGATCAACTCCAACATTACCTTCCTCAAAATCAGCAATGGCTTCATCAACTCTAACATCACCTTCCTCCAACCCAACAGTGGTTTGTTCAACTTCCACAACTTCATCATGCAGTTGACTAAGTAACTCATTTACCTCATCTACAATTTCAGCAGGGTCCTCATCAACTTCATCAACAACAACATTACAGTAGTCAAGTTGAGACAAGGTGTGCTCAATATAAATATCAACATTTTGGTGCACCCTATACAGATCTGCAATTTCTAAAGCACCATTGTCATCAACAAGTGGATTCATCCCAAATTGAGGGTCCTTGTAAAATATTGTTTCAAACTCCCTATAACCTAAGTCTTTCAATACACCAACTAGTTCAAAATAACTTTATTTGTCTACATATACTCTTAAATCATCTACTACTCCATTCTCATATACATTACGACCTTCATCTGTGAACTCACCACTATGATGAATTTTGAGAGTTATGTATTCATCCATGATACCTAATCATATCATCTAAATAATTAGAGTTTACACTAACAAATTTACATAAACCCTAAATCTGAACCTCTAGCAGATATTGCCCTATGAGATTCGTAAACCCTAAATCAGAGATAAATGAACTAACCTTTTGATTATGTCTCCTTGAATCGTCTTCAATCCTCTGCCCTCAATCCTTCGCGTCTTGAATCTTCGCGTCTGCAAACCTTGAATCGTCTTCAATGATTCATTGAGTCTTCAAGCGTTGTATCGTGTAATCTTTTGGGTAATGGAAACGTTGGATTGTTTTATCTTCCTTTAAGACATTTCATATCCACGTCAGCAGCTCCACCTGGACAAACGTGACATTTTTCAAAGTTTGACTAACGGCAACAAACAAAAGGATAAATCTGATACCATTTTAAAAGTTAAAAGACCAACTTAACACTTTTTAAAGTTAAGGGACCAAACTGGACCCCGAGTTAAAGTTAAGAGACAAAAAATATTATTTTGTCTAATAATATACTATGATTTGTATCTATCTAATTCATTTAAATCCTTCCATTAGTATGAGAGCTAAATAAATACATTTTATGAATATTCTTTGTTATTTTATATAAATCACTAAATCATTATTTTGGACTTGAACGTGGAACTAATTTTTTATTAAATAATTTTCGAAACTAGTTGAGGAATTTTTCTGCATCAAATAATTGTGATCGAAACTCATTTAAAATTATTGTTTTTCTCTTTCTATATTGCAATTATATACTGGTTTATCGTTCAATTTCAAGTTTTCGACAAATCTAGGTTTGTTGGATTTTTTTTTTTTTTTGAAAATTAACACTAAGGCTATTCATTTGTATGCATTATGGTTTAAATGATATGTGAAACGTTGTTCACATTATGAATTGGTGTTCAGTCAAATTTTCTTGTTATGCTGCTGCTAGAAATATATTTCTTCCCTCAAATAATTATTATTCTATCTCTCATGAGTAATATAGTTTTAATGGGCTTTCATTTTAGTCCTCAATTATTTATTACTATTTATTTATAACATTATTATAGATTCTTAATTTTAATCTCATTGAACTTGCAAGCTGAATAGATAAATCTGGGTAAACTTTATTTGAGAATTATATTTATATAGACTTGTGTTTTATAAGAATTATTTAAGTCACATGTTAATATATAAATGCAAAATCGGAAAGGAAGCCAGTTAATCACTAATTTACCAATGTTATCTCCAGTTTTAGCGTGTTGATTGTTTCCATGGCACAAGAATCCATAACTACAATACATGCCTTAACTTATTTAATTTCAGTATTAACCTTAATCTATTTTTATTGTGGTTCTAATTATTTCATCGATAAATTATAAATGTTAGATTTCTTGATTTCTAGTTACCTAGAATATGATACTCTCCCAATGTCATATTAAAACATTTTGTGTAAATAAGGATATTTATTCATGATAATTATCTCCTTATTTAAATTAAATTTAAATTAAATTCGTAAACAATTGAATTTAGTTGTATGTGAAAGTAGGGACAGATCTAGATGGTATTAATTGGGGGTATTTGTCCCCACTAGTTTATTTATTTTGTGTTAAATAATTAACTATTTTAGTTTAATTTTTCTTAAAAATTAAATATTGTCTCCATAAAATGAATTAATTAATTTTAATTCTAAATAATTAAATAAAAAATAATTTAAAATATAAGTTGTTAAAATATTATTTGACTACATACACGTAAATATATATGTAATAATATTGAAAATTAAAAAAACACAATTATTCTGATTATCTAACTTAAAGATTAATTTGTTGTTTGAATAACTATTATATATTATTTTATCTTTTTCAATTTTTTGATGTAGTACTCTAATGGCAACAATCAAGTACTAAATAAATTAAATTCACAAGAAAAATATATATTTATTTTAATAAAATTTTTTGCAAAAATTTCTAATATACAGTATGTAATATATTTTAAATATGTGTACTTCCTTCTTCGCATAAAAAGTATCTCACGTTTATATTTTTTAATGTTTTAAAATAATTATCTCTTAAAAATATGATACAATATTTATTATTATTTTTTATTACTATTTCTATTATTTATTAACTTTAATTTAATTCAACTATGTTATTTAGTACAATTAATGAACGTATTCTAGAAAATGACATTGGTTTTTTTTTTATATTAAAATTAATATATATAATGATTTTTCTAAAAACTGTATTGCTCAAATAAAATATTTTTTATGAGGCGAAGGAGTATTATTTCGCCCCTACTAATTAATATTTCTGGATCCGTCCCTGCCCCCATAATAAAACTCCACCATCTCCTCTTTCTCATTCTCCATCATCTTACCATCCAAATCTTAAGTATGCCATTCAAAAAACAGAAAAAACGACCACCAATTCCTCCACCATCACCACTTGTGACACCATTTGATTACTGGAAGTTGGCTGAAATATGACCGACATCATTCTGCAAGTTTAACCTATGTCCCAAAACACCAATATTCTCCATGTTCACAATACACGACCTGTGACCGTCAAACAAAACCAATCCTCAGCCACGTAACTGCGGTGGTAATCCTTTTAATCTTGACAAATTAAGTTTATTTTACTAATGTTGATGTTTGCTAGAGAAAAGTAAGTTTATTTTAATGAATTTTGTTTATTTTACTGTTGTTGAGTTTTGCTAGAGCAAAGTAAGTTTATTTTACTGTTGTTGATGTTTGCTAGAGTAAAGTAAGTTTATTTTAATGAATTGTTTATTTTACTGTTGTTGATGTTTGCTACTATTATGATCATTATTACCTATATATTAATTAAAAATATTTTTTTTTGGTTGTTGTTGATTTATCAGGTGGTTCCTATCAAGGCTAAGTTAGACAAATTTTGGCCAAACTTAATGGGGATGGGACGAAACGATGGGTATAGTTTTTGGTCAAAACAGTGGGAATTACACCGGAGTTGTTCATCAATGAATGAGCCAGAGTTCTTTAATTTAGCATTACAAATTTACCATAAAAATGAGCTCAAGACTATCCTTGATTTGAATGGTATTAAACCTGGTGGTACAAAGAAAGAAAAGATCACAGATATATTCAACGCCATAGAGAAGGGTATCGGCAAAAAAACCACAGATTCGATGTAAAATGTCTTATTTACTTGAAATTAGAGTTTGTTTGAATAAAGTCAGTGTCGATTATACAGATTGTACCGGTCAACTTACTATCAATTGTCTAGTTGAAGTATATTTCCCGTAATGATGGTTTGTAATCTATAAATAAATAAATAAATAAAGTTATAATCTTCTTAGTTAAAATGTTAACTCTAAAGTGTTTGTAATCTATAAACAAATAAATAAATAAAGTTATAATCTTCTTAGTTAAAAGGTTAACTCTAAAGTATCTTTTGTTTTTTTATGCTCTAAAATTGATTCCAACATATATAACTAGAGGAGGTTTTCTTATTACTGTTTAATGTATCATTCATGATTTATTTTATATTTATTTAATCAGAGGCATTTTAATGTATCATTCATGATTTCTTGAAAAAATTCTTGTCTGACGTGTTGAAACAATCTAGTGTAAAATTTTAGTTTAATTGCTTATGCCATTGTCTCGTTCCAATGAACTGCAACGTTTTCTGTTTCTCTTTTAGTAACTTTTTTTTTAATTCTTCTATCAAGAGTTGAGTGTTATAACTCTCAAGTCTTTAAAACGGTTACTAAAGATTTATAGTAAAAATACTATGATCAAAGATTTACAATAAAAATTATAAAGCTATATATTTTATGAAGTGATTTAAGTTAAATGTTTGTAATAAATTAGTGTTTTAATAAATGTTTTATTTAAATAAATTAGCCCTCTTAATTTAAATCTTTTCAGCACATGATAAGTTAAGTTTATTATACCCATTCAAATACGATTAACTATGTTTAGTCTACATGTCTTGAAACTCTATCTACATTTATTAAAACACAAACATGTATTTATACATGTAGATCAGTCATATGGCTTAAAACAATTACATGTAGATAACACATTCTTTTAGCCAGACATACACATAATTTTCCTGCAATCTAATTAGTTTAAAAGATTAATGATATACACTACTATAAAAAAAAAAAAAAAGGTTAATCTTTGTCCGCTACAGTATCCATCTGTCACACCCTAATTTTTGACCCTAAAATCCCACTTCTTTGTCCATCATCTTGCACAACATCTTTAGGTCATGAGGTTTTGTGTGTGTGTGCTTATCAATACTAACTAGTTGCGCAGGTGCATTGGATTTCAAGGGGAGATAATACTTATTCTAACAGTCAGATATTTCAAGGCATGACCATTTGATTCGGACTTAAGGACATCCCAGGGTTTCTACTTGATATGGGATCTACTTATGGAATTCATTCTTCATCCTTGGGCCATTCTTGGATGAAGACTTTGAAGATATTTTGGATGGAATTTCTGGCTATATCTCGTTAAATTTGAGATCGGGGCCAAGGATACCTCGAGATCAAGATATTAAGGGAAAGAAAGGAGTGTGAAGACAAGAGATTTGCTTAAGGGTCAAGGCATAACTTATGTTGCAAAAGTTGAAGTGGTGGGTATGTTGAGATTAAGGTCTTATTGTTTTACAAAGTAAGATGGCTTAGATTCGGGATTAAGATTCAAGTACGCTTCAAATTCAATATTCGCAAAGTGACTAAGTGGTGATTCGGTTTGTGGCATCAAGGTTTAATTCACAATATTTGGAATTCAAATGATTCGATTGAACAGGATCAAGAGGTAAACATGTTATGTCTAGGAAAGAAGATTCATGTAGGTTTCTTAAATAAAATACGAGTATCTATGTTTCGAACCCAAAGTCCATGTTCCATTTTTTTTAAAACTTCAAGCTATGATTCACTCAAGTTACCATATTTTCTATTTTAATTCGTGAACTTTGATACATATGCAAGAAGCGGTTTAAGTCTCACCATGAAGAATTCACCCATTCAAATTCAAAAATCAAGATTTGCAAAGAACAAGTTTCACCAAGTTCTATTCCAAAAGTCAAGCCTATGTTGATTCTAAGATTCAAATTAATGCTCATATTATTACAAGTCCAAGATGGCACATTCTTTGCACCTACAAGTTTTCTTACAAAATTTCATTCTAGTCCTAAAGAGAAAGAGCATAAGTAAACGTCATCAAAAGTGTGATTGTTTCATCAATATAAAGGATCTTGCGGCCATGGCAGTAGTTTGTATTAGGAGACTTGTTTTGGTGAATTGAAAGGCTGACCATATGGATGAACCACGTATCAAGATGTCACTACCATTTATTCACAAGTTGAACTGAGCAAGAGCCAGTGTCGTCACCAATATCCAAACTCGTCATAACAATCGCAAATAACAGTACTTTACCATCCCAAGTCTGTTTGCTGCAAAACAAATGAAGGTGACATTAATAAAGGCCAAACATAATCCAATACAAATTTAAATAAACCAATATCACGTTCCATAAATAGCCATTAAACACTCCCAAAACATGTTTCTAACACGATTAAACGAGAAAGGAAAGTTCTTCAATGATTTCTACAAACATGCCTAAATAAGAAGAAAATTCATCATTTGAAATAATCCAATTGTCAATTATGACATGTCTCAGACAATAATCAAATATAATCAGACAGCATTCAAGGCCAAAATCAGGAGCATTTATCAAATATCATCACTAGATCAACATTCATTTTCAAAATCTGGGACTTAATCCAGGGAGACTATAAATGTGATTTACATTCAGAACAGAGGGAGGGTCTCACGAGTACTACAATATACACACAGAGGGAAGCACAAAATTAAGAGAAATAAAACAAGCCATAGCAAAAAAAAGGATCACAATGCATTACACACATACAGTTATTATGTACACTCACAGTCATTGCGGATAACACCGATATTCACATGAAAAAAATCAAATACACACACACACACAAGCATCAGAGCAGTATGCACCATACCCAGATGCCTGTAGTGAAAAAGCACATGTTGTAGACAACCTGCAGCATACACTCAAAGATTCACAAAAGTAGATCATACATATACACGAGCAATCATTCAACAACACCAATAACAATTGACGTAGAACACCAACAGCAACAGAGGACCATTACAACTCGATCGAATTTGAAAAAAAGCAGAAGGTAGAATAAACACCCGAAGTTGTAATCCCCGAGCCGCTATGGCGAAACCCTCCGAAGGTACGTACTAACGCGATTTTATTCTCAAATTTGGGAAATACGACCATGAGCTTCAATTCATGTTTTCAAACTGAACCCACTACATTAGACTCGCCGAAGAGGCTTGATTTTTTGAAATAGAGACAAAATGGTAACATGCTGTTGAGAAGAATGGAGAAGCCACGAGGCAGAAACAGATATGACGAAAGGAGAAGCTGCAAAAATCAAAGTGGAGAGTGGGGGCACGACGGAGGAAGCTTTCACAGCCAAGATGGGTGAACGAAAAGGGGTATGATGTTGAGTGTGTGACATTGTTGTTGGTGTTTTTCACGGAGAGGATCTGAGTTTTTAACTTTCCTCTCTTGACCCCTTATCCATCGGGTAGGCATTAATGCCTAGGCCCGTGTCCCTTTTTTTGTTTTTTTCTTTGTGTGGAAAAAACAATTTTTCTTTTGTACTCTCCTATTTACTTTGGGCCACAACGACATAGGTCTGTTTCTTTCCACACTCCCTTTATTCAAATTTACCCTCTTATAGATGATTAGTTTCTTTTATTTTTTAGTTTAGATAATAATTTTATCTTAAATATTAATTGTTAGTTAAAAGTCTAATTATGAATTTTCTTAAAAAATTTTAATTAATCTTTTAGTTAATCTAAATTAAAGTTTTGATTTATTTGGATGTTAAATTTAATTAATTATTGTCAAGCTTTCAAGACTGTTAACTGAGTTTGATATATGCTCTGATGACTTTGACTCAGCATATTCCCTTAGGTTAATGATTCAATTTTATTTTCAAACAAAGTATATCTTATGTTTTAAACCATTGAATGATAGCATCAGGTTAGACTTTCCCCTTTATCTTATTTTAGATTCATATTTCAAGATAGGCCCCCTTAAGGAATTGTGTGTTTTTAGATGTTATTTATCATGTTGTACTTAATTTTAGATGTTATTTGTCATGTTGCACTTAATTTTAGATGTTATTTGTCATGTTGCACTTAATGAATTGTGTTTTTTTCTCATTTATTTTTGAAATATATGCATAAAATAGTTTGTAGATTTGACTTTTAGAAAATAATCTTTTGTAATTCATCCTATATATGGGAGGGTAATTAATTTTTGAGAATAAGTTTATGACCCACATGACATGTTTAGATTGTTTAGTCAAAGTAAACAATGGCCGGAAGTAGAAATAGTTCATTTACGGGTGGTTTATTAAGA
Source organism: Lathyrus sativus (assembly GCA_963859935.3). Lineage (NCBI taxonomy): Eukaryota > Viridiplantae > Streptophyta > Magnoliopsida > Fabales > Fabaceae > Lathyrus > Lathyrus sativus. Next base: position 85,110,348 of record OZ012738.1, read on the forward strand.
GTTTGAACAAACTTTGTTTTGTTTTGTTATGACCCACATCACATATTTAGATTGTTTAGAAAAAATAAACCTTAGCAGTAAGTAGAAATAATATCATTTAGGGGTGGTTTGCTTAGAGTTTGAACAAGATATTAAAAGAAGAAAAAAAAATTGTATTACATCAGCAATAATTGATGGGTTCTTCTTATAAATATGATAAGCGGCTTACTTAAAACTTCACAGAAAATACTATTTCACTTTCATGATACAATAATGACTTTTAACTTCATTTCATTATCACAACAAATGGTGATTTGGGTTCTGTTATGTGTTGGATTAGTATTGGTCCCTTCATACTCTTTTTCCCCTATCAGGGACGGATCTAGGTGGTATTAATTGGGGGCATTTGCCCCCACTAGTTTATTTATTTTGTGTTAAATAATTAACTATTTTAGTTTAATTTTTCTTAAAAATTAAATATTGTCCCATAAAATGAATTAATTAATTTTAATTCTAAATAATTAAATAAAAAATAATTTAAAAGATAAGTTGCTAAAATATTATTTGACCACATACACATAAATATATATGTAATAATATTGAAAATTAAAAAAACACAATTATTCTGAATATCTAACTTAAAGGTTAATTTGTTGTTTGAATAACTATTATATATTATTTTATCTTTTTCAATTTTTTGATGTAGTATTCTAATGGTAACAATCAAGTACTAAATAAATTAAATTCACAAGACAAATATATATTTATTTTAATAAATTTTTATGCAAAAATTTCTAATATGCAGTATGTAATATTTTAAATATGTGTACTTCCTTCTTCGCATAAAAAGTATCTCACTTTTATATTTTTTAATGTTTTAAAATAATTATCTCTTAAAAATATGATACAATATTTATTATTATTTTTTATTACTATTTCTATTATTTATTAACTTTAATTTAATTCAACTATGTTATTTACTACAATTAATAAACATATTCTAAAAAATGACTTTGGTTTTTTTTAATTAAAATTAATATATATAATTATTTTTATAAAAACTGTATTGCTCAAATAAAATATTTTTTATGAGGCGAATGAGTATTATTTCGCCCCTAATAATTAATATTCATGGATCCGTCCATGTGTGAAAGAACTAATTTGTTTATTTCACCCCTATTTAAGTGTTTGTATACTATTTGGATTATTAATGAACCGAAACAATTCAAAAATAGTTTGAAATTTGGTTCGACAATTAAATTATTGAACTAGGTTCTTGAATCAAATGACCTGAATTTGAGCGAAAAATTAAGTTCATTAATTAAATGAGTTAAACTTGAACTATATATAGTTTGACTCGTTAGATTCATGAGTCAACTCGATTATAGATGAGAATGCTTACATTGTTTTTAAGAGTAAGTTTAAAGATTTACTTCAAATCTTAACCTTTTTTTTTTTTAATCTAGCAGTGTAAAATATAGCGGTATGTCATATGGTAACAAATATTCTTGTCATTCTAATATCTACGGTAACTTTGGAGTCAACCTTTAACACCGGAGGAAGACTTATTGATTCATTTTGAAATTGGATAATTTTTTAATTAATAAATTTTTGAGACAAAGTTAAATTTTAATATGATAATTTTATCTTATTTCAATAATTTATTTTAAAAAGATATTAATTTGAAATGTTAAATATGTACAAAAAAAAATATATTCATTAAAAAATGATTTTTAAATCCGTGAAGCAAGCAAACTAAACCTAATGAAATGAACCTAACGAGTTGAACCGATTTGTTCGTGAATTTATAACGAGCCGAGTTTGAGTTTAAAAAAAATTATGTCTAACTCGAACTGAGATTCGAGCTGAACCAATTCTTAATAAATCAAGCCGAACTAAGACGGATTTGACTTGACTCGACTCATTTTCAGCCCTATATATTATACATATTTCTTATACTTTAAAATATTCAATCCCAATATATTTGAGAAATAATCTCAAATTTTATTGATTATTTTTTATTACAATTTGATATATTTATTCTTTAATTTATAATAATAATAATAATAATAATAATAATAATAATAATAATAATAATAATAATAATAATAATAATAATAATAATAATAAATATTTTGTTATAATTAAGTTTTGTATATTATCTCATTATTTACATGATTATTCGTAAAATATTATATTTATCTTGAGTTATATTTTTGTAGAAAGTTTAATTTTATTATCTTTAAATTATGGTGATTTACGGTTAGAGTATTATATTCGATATGATAGTCTATTCTTGATTTATGAATGATTGAGATTGGTTGAGATGATATTATATAAATTTACTTGATATTTTCAAACTTATTAGAGACTAAAATTTTTTTACAAAAGAATGTAAGTCACACACTTTTTGAGGTTAGTCCTAAATTTCAAACTTTTTGTGACTTATTTTATAATTATTCTTAATTTGTATAATTGTAATTCGCATATCGTGGATACAGTTGTACAAATTTTGTTTAGTAAGATAATTAAATTTATTTTAATTATATTATAAATTATATTGATGATAATTAAACACTATTAATGTATTATTATTAATAAATTTATTATTGTTCGATGCATTTGTAATTTTTTATATTTATGTCTATTATGGCTTGAATACCTTATCGGTATTAAAATTTTTGGTGAGAAAAAGTTTGTAAATTGTTGCTATATTTCTTATTTATTATTATAGAAAATTATATGTAAATACATGTATTATTATTGATTTTATGAAATCCAATCATTTATTTTTTATTAAAATAGATTTCAATTCTCTACGTATTATATAAGTGATCGGCATACCATATCGATGTGACATTACTTATATGATCTTAATTCTAATTCAACTACTACTCTCAATCAAGTGGAAGAATTTACATGTCAATTATATAAAATGAGAATCAAATATCATTTAATTAACTAAATTAAAGTCTCATATTTTTTCATTGTGTATATCTTAATATGTTTCTCAAATGTGTGTAATAATATTTGTAGTATTTGAGTTTAGAATGAGTTATTAAATAAAAATCTATATTATTATAGAAATTTGATCTCACTTATATATGATGGTAAATCTTTTATATGACCATCAATCTCTTTATATGAAATTGTCTAAATAATTATGAGATTCTATGTGTACAATATGTGATTGAGTTTATAAGACCCTAATAATATTACACAACCACTTTTCGGTAGAGTTTTGCATTTTAAAAAAATAAAAATAAAATTAGTGTCCCATTGCATAATTAAAGTATTTAATACTTGTGAGCTCGGATAAATCTATATATTATTTATAAATGTCGGATCAGTGAAAGTTCATGTGTACACAATTATATAATTCGATATTGTCATATATTCTTGCACATTTTATAGAATATGACATATTATAGGAAGACTTCAAAATATTCAATAACTCTAAGAAGTCTTATTCTATTATAGCGAGATATATATTATTATTCTCTTAATCTTGAAAAACATCATAATTTGATGTTTATGTCACTCTTGTTGAAAAATGCACAATAATTCTTTAGTATGCAATAATATTGTGTTATTTTATCACCAACATTTCATACTCTTACCGTCATAAATAAGAAAGTACAAATATGATATCAATACTCTTATCAAGTATGATATTGTGTAATGAAAGTTCTTATGGTTAAATGTAATTACTCTCATGCCTATATGTAATTACTATTTTAAAACCTAAGTGGATATCCTATGACCTTTAATTTGAAAACTCATTAGTATAATTATTAACTAAAGACTTATACATGAGTAAGTCTTATGATATTTTGAGTTAGTGGGAGTTTATCAATGACATTTTCATATGTTTGGACCATTCTTTATAACATATTACTCTTAACTTAAATATGTTACTCTAAATTCACCATTCTTTATATAAAGTTGTGAGTTTTAACATGTATGATTTGTCTTCCCTATTAGATACAATATTTTCAGCGTTAAAATTTACTTCTTTTTTAATTGATTAGTGTTTTGACCATTATTGGTAATCTAATATTAAAATCAATATTTGTTAATAATTAATTATTGTCATGCAAGTCAAATATTATTAGATTATTTATTTAACTAATCAAATATGGATTGACATAATAACTATTAATTAATTGTATTATGATCTATTGTTATTAAAAACTAAATAGATGAATTGTTTGATTGAGTTTTCTGTATGAATGGACTGTTGTATCATTCAGTTAAACCCAATGAGAAATTTATACCCTCAACCGTTTAGCTATTTAATTTTTTCTCCATTAGACAATTAACATACTTTTAAAACCTTAGATGACAATGAAGGTAGTAATCATTTTATATTCAATCTCTCCGACGACAATCTCTCTAATCCTCCATAATCCTATAAATTACACTGTTCTAATTATTCTTGATTACTATCTAAAATAATAATAATATGATATAATTTGTATCTATCTAATTCATTTAAATCCCTCAATAATATTTGAAAATAACCAGCAATCTCCTTTCAAAAAACATATCATCCAAACACCTCCTGATCTAATGTTTGAAACAGATCGTGAAAATCAAAACTCATTATAAATGGATAAAATCATCAATTTCAAAAGTGTTTTGTCAAAAGGTTACAACATGCAAGAATATACAGACTTTCAAGGTTGGTCTGAATTCTGGACTATCTCTGAAATTCAATATCCCAAGTTAATAAAAGGTTTCTATTCAAATGTCACTATCTTTGATGACTATATTACATGCACTCTCATCGACACTCCTTCTTACCTCAGTACAACACATCATCATTCAACATGTCCACCTTTCTGTTGATATTTCCAACACTTTCCATCTCCCACATCCATATTTCAAACTGAAATCTCAAGAAACTTTAACTATGAGTCTTCATTCTTGACTCATATGTTTCACATGCCTCTAGGGGTGGTCATAGATGGTTAATGTCCAAAACCAATCCATAATCATCAATAATCTATATATTACAACAGGTTATTAAAACCAATTCTAATAACCGGTTTTTATTTTTTAAAATGATTATAAACCGGTTATTAACCGGTTATATTCATATCAAATTTTATAATTAGTTTTGATTTAATTTTATTTTAAAATTAATTTTTTCAAAATTATAATATTTTTAAAAAAAAATATTGATGTTAAAAAAATAATAGTTATTTTAAAATTTTAAAAAAATTATTTTTAAAAATTTTTTGGAAAAATTTGTTATTTACTGAAAAAAATAAAAACAATATTTTTTTCAAAAAAATTTAAATTTTTACTTTTTATTCAGATTTTTTCATTTGGGGTATGGAGTTGGAAAAGTTATTGAGATGGTGGCATTGGAATCTTTAGGTAAAGGGTTTGATTTGACTAGTGATTTTTGTTTAAGTTTGCTAAGGGAATATATGAGGGTGCTGGTGATAGTAGAAAAATGTTGGCGGTGATTATGGATTAATAAAATGTTTATTTAAGATTAAATGTAAAATTTAGGAATATTATTAATAAGGATGCCATTTATGCAAAATTATTGGAGAGGTACAGACAATATTTTAAATGATGTAAAATTCAAACATATTAAAACTCTCAAAAATAAGTTTTTAAAATTTAATTTTAGAATTGGAACTCTTTGTTAAATTAGCATTAAAAATTTTAAAATATTGATGTTAAAAAAACATTAGTTATTTTAAAATTAAAAAATATGTATTTTTTAAAAGTTTTTGAAAAAAAATTTTATTTACTGAAAAAAATTAAAACAATATTTATTTTTAAAAAAATTGAATAATTTGGTTTTTATTTTGAATATGGATGTCCAAATTATGGATTTGGTTAAAACCATATTAAAAATATATCCAAAATGTGGATTTGGTTAAAACCATACTAATAATTAACCGGATTTTAATAACCGGATTTAGATATAGATATGAATTATTTAAATAATCAGTTTATTTGAACACCCCTACATGCCTCACACTAAATCATATTAGTTATCAGATAGTTTTGATCTGTCTAAGTAATATCAAAACAAAATCTCCACTATGTCCATCAAGTCAGATCTTTCAGTCTCCCAGAGGAGATTTTAATCCATTCACCAATATTGCTTTACACGACTTTTTAAATTAAACTGTTTATGACTCATCTCCTCCAAAATTGGAGAAGTTCCACCTTACAATTTACCAAATCCGAAACCTTTTAGTACCTTTTACTCACAAATGGTAAATGAATTTGCCTCTATCCAGCAACATCTCCCATGGCCACTCTCATAACACAAAAAAGGGAAGAAACAAATCTGCCCACAAACATGTTTTTATTTAGAAAATTGTAATCAGTTTTTGAAATCACTTTTAATTGGTTGACAACAAGTTTATTTCTCTTTAATTTTTTTACCTATTCATTGAATCAGGGGGAGTACACTCTCTAAATTCTTTTATCAAAATAAATTAAAATAAAAGAGTTTGACAACATAAAAAGAAGTGTTTTCATTATATCAAACTATCTTACTTTAATTTATTGATCTTCCTCTTACATGTTATTATTAGAGCTAATGAAGTTAAAAAAAAAAAAACAATTGTGCAGATAACTCTTGTATATTATGAATGAGTATCAAATATTAGTCTAGTGACATTTTTGTAATTCAAGATCTACTAATGAGAAATCAAATTTCCAGCCAAATGACAAAATTGTAATTATTTTTCAAGAATACATGATCATTATCCTTAAGGTAATACCTAAATGGCAATTGTATAATAGAATCTATGTTACCTTGTTCTTGATTATGAAGTTAGGCTATTGTAAAGAACACAAACATCATTTCAAGCTGCAGGAAGTTTACACCATCATGCCTTCCCAAATTAATGATGTAGATATTCTTCATAGATGTTTATAGTTTACCATAATCGTTGTTTGTTTCTATATTTTCATTTAATCGTAGTTTAAGCGTGTGTTTCATTTTTTGGTATATGCGAATGCTGGTTTTTCACTAGGCTATAGCTCTCTGTATGGAGCATTGTCATTCTACATAATTGCTGGGAGAAAGTGATTGGTCCAAAACTGTCGTTTTATCGGAAGGAACTGCATGTTTGCCAAGTTTAGCATGTAATTGTGCAAATCACTTTTCATATAAGCTATTGATATACCCCAGTTGTGAAGAGTAATTCATACCCTTGGTCTTAAAATTGCTTCATACCTCTATTGTTGACATTGTTTCATATTTAATGAGCAAGTTCTTTAGATATTAACTTAGTTGCTTTAGTTGTTACGTTTTATCAATCATTAGAATTGACCATTTAGTTTTATATGATTTTATCAACTTCAGACACTCTAAGATTAATCAGAGACACGAGGTTGGAAATAAGACCTTTTTTGTTTAGAGTAAATGTGTGTGAGAATATTAGAGGCTTGATTAGAAATTCAATAGATAGGAGAATTTTGTATAAAAGAGAGAACTTTGTATTTTTGTTTGATTACATCTCTATTTATAGTACTTTAAGGACAACTCTAGACACATTAATTCTATAGAGTTCTCAACTCTAGAAATTTTAAGAGTATTCTAGAAAATATTACAACCCTAAGAAATATCTAGATATTCCAAACACTACAAAAGTTTTCTAAAAACATTACTCAAAGTTACCTAAGCCCAAAATGACTAAATCCAAAAAGCCAAATAATATGTTTAGGCCCAAATCAAGTTTAATCTTTCAACGTCCCCCTTAAACTTGATTTGTGACTCCAAGCATACTCCTTAACTTCACGAAAGTTTCCAACTTGAGTGGCTTAGTGAAAGTGTCGACAGCTTGATCTCGAGACATCACATACTTCAACTTCATCTCGAGACATCACATACTTTCTTTGTGCCCTCGCAGAAGTGTAGTAAGTTCTCACGTATCATTCTTCGTGATTGAATTGATTTCTTTGTCCATGGCGTATCTCTACTTTACGTTTTTAACCGCTTCTTGATAGCTTAGAGTCTCACAACACCAAAAAGACAAAAGAGGTTTATGTCGTTTTTGTTTTCGATTACCTTATAAAGCTTTTCAATGTTCCTTAGTCGTAGTGTCCTCTCACTTGAGATTGTTTCATCCTACCTTGGTGTCGGTGAGGCAGTTGGTGTAATATGTTCCTATATTATTGGTTGTTATATTTCATTTTCTTCTTTTTCAAAGTAAGGAAGAAAGTTATACCTGTCTTCTTGAACACTTCAATCCCAACAATCTTCTCCTTCAAACTCCATGGCACGACTTATGACAATCTTTCCAATATTTATATTATAGAGCTTGAGTCGTAACCCACAAATATGTACTTCTCACTTTTATCATCGAGCTTTGTTCTCCTTTCATCTAGAACGTGGGTATAAGAAATGCTTCCAAACACGTTGAGGTGAGAGATCTCGGGCTTCCTTCTACTCTGCTCTGTTGTACCCTAATTTTTACCCCTAAGATTCCACACGTCATTTGCATCTTATACCACAAACAAGATCATGCTTTGGTTCCTCTATCCCTCTCATCTTTAGGTTTATACCTTGTATGGATCACCGAGCATCTGTGGGCTTCTTATTTGCCTTTATTTGCTTATGTTTACTAACCTTTAATCAAAATACAAACAAAATATATTTGTTTTCCCTTTACAAACTTTTCCAGGAAAAAGTTTGGATCAAGAACACCAATCAACAGCCCTTAGCTCAAATGAAATTCATCTGAAAAAAGTCAAAGTTGATCTGCAAATAATTTAAATTCATCTGATCAAGAGTTCTCAAGTATTGATTAATTATTTTCAAGAAACTTCAAGGTTCATGTGTTTATTTCCATGCCTTCTTTGACATGTCAAAAGAATCGAGCCAGAGCTAGAACAATCTAGCCAACAAAGCATTTTTCAAGTTTTTTAGTTGTGCAATCGATTTGCACTATGGTCCAATCGATTGCACCCTTCATATTTGCGCCAAATTTCAAGTTTTTCGGCAGTGCAATCGATTCCACAAGGAAGTTTTGGCCAAAAATCAGTAAATTTGAATTCTGCAGCATTTTGGCACCAAATTCACTTGTTTCATAATGAGAATATTCTAGATCACCTTATTTTAGTCCCCTACCTCATCATAATTAATTCTCATCATACACCCTCATTAATCACCACTTGATCTTGATTTTGGCTCCAAATTCAAATTTCAGGCCTAATTTTGATTCCAAACTGAAGGCTTTGCAGATTTGAGCAAATTTTGGTAAAACAGGATGTTGCACAAGATGTTCCAACAAGAAGAATTCTACTAAAAGAAGACATGTTGAACAAGATGTCCCAACATGATGTTAGGACTTCGTGTCTGTTACTGTTGTACATGATTTTGTTTCAGCAGAATATTTGCATATTAGTTCTAATATTTAAGGCATGGATCAAGGAATAATCAAACAGATATTTCGAAGCCCATGGACTGCTGAAGCTTACAAAAGTAAGACCAAGACCTAGGGTAAAATAAGACTTCTTATTAAGACTTTTGTAAAGGGAAATAAGGGTTTAGGATTTTGAGAGTCGTAGGGCTTTCTTGTGTTGTAAGTCTACCTTTGTATCGGTTGGATACATTATGGCAGACATAGATGTTTATACAGATTCAAAAACCTTTAGGTAATGAATTGTATATTGTTCTTAGATGAAGCTTTGAATCAAATCTAAGTAGGATTGTTAGTCAAGAGCGATTGGTTGAACTTTGTATTGAAAGAGAATTCTTTCAAGTAGGATGATACATTTATTGTGACTATAACTGTTAGATATCACAAGTTGTGATTAAGGGAGTGAGATCGGTTTCTCTTATCAATTAGATGTGACTTCTAATGATAAAGTTTTCATTGGGTAGTGATAGGTAAACCGGAGATTGTTTACTGTAAAACAGAGGTTGTTTACATAAAACTATACTACTGATAGTGTATTCTTCTTCTTGACTTGGTAGCCCCCAGATGTAGGTGATTTTCACCGAACTGGGTTAATATATATTATGTTATTTATCATTCAGCAAATTTATAATTCAGTATTTGCTTATTGATTAACATGTTGTAACAGATGTTGAAACATCTGTTATAATTCTGTTACTGATATTCAAAGTATCAGCTTGATTATTTTATCCTTGTTTTAAAGTTATGCAGAGAACAATGTCGTGACATGTTATTAGGACATCTGCAATCTGCTTGCTAGAATTTCAATTGGTATCAGAGTAGGCATCCTGTATGTTTCTGGATGAGATCTTGGGAGATACTTTCTGGTTCTTTAAACAAGGTGTGTGTTTCTGTGATCAGACCCTTCATTCTGATGTTTTCAAACGTATTGGATGTTCATAATGATTGGTAATGGATCAAGGATGACATCTATTGGTTGGTTGTTTTTTATTTTGTGAAGATGTTCTTGTTGCTGCTGGTGTTGAGGTTCCTTTCAGCTTGGTGTCCTCTAAGATGTCTTAACAAATTGAATGGAGCCTGTTGAAGATGTGTTATTGTTTCGTTGCATGTGTTTCTGATGAAAGGACTTTGATAAATCTAGATTGAAGACTCTGTTTATCCTTTCATGTTGTCATGATTGCGTTAGCATCTACGAAAGTTCTAGCTGCTCTAGTCGGGAGTAATGGAATGGAGAGTTGTTTGTTGGTGTTCTCCTTTGATGTCTTGGTACTTTAAAGGTTGGTTCCTTCAGGTATCTTGAAGTCATTTTGGAGGAAAGATGAGTTGAGTTCTAGGGTATCAAATGCATGGTCTATGAAGTTGGTAATATACCCTTATCGTGACAAAGCTGCCAAAGACACTTGAGATTTCTCTCAAGTTCACTCATAAAGGCTTCTCTATTATGTCTCTGGAGTTCTCTGGTTGCTCTTCTAGATCAAGGATGCTTTCTGAGGATCATCAATCTGAAGAAATTTGAGGTGATTTATTTTCACCATCCATATTTCCAAGGGCTTCATCAGCAAGAGAAAGTCATAGGCAGATTGAGTCAAGGGTGTCAGCCTTAATGTTTCAACATCAAAGATACTTGCACTAAAGAATACTTTTGGTATTGCTTAAGTGTAATTATTCGTCAGATGGTCTTCTCTACAAGATGTATGGATTTAAGATCAATTTTTATTTATGGAATGCACAAGTATTTAATTGGTTATCCATGAAGCTCAAGATTGCTGGAGCTCAGATGGTTCATCAAAAGGTGCAACATTTCTTATTGCAACAGCTCAAGGACTAACATCAGGTGGATGATTCAAGCTAGTCTTCTAGAATAAAGATTTAGGATTCATTTCTATTTGTGATTTTCACAAGTATTTAATGGATTATCCTTAGTTGATGATCAAGGTGTCTCATCAGTTGATGCTAAAGTATCTGGTCCTTGGATTTTTTTAGACTACTTCAAGGATCTGATGCTCAACCAGATGTTGAAACATCCCTGTCGCTACTATGAAAAAAGGTGCTGGCAATGACAGAAGAGTCGCCACTGTTCGTTATTTATCCCAACGAGGGAAAGGAAACGATCAGGGAAAACCTAACGAAAATGGGATAAGATCGGTCATCGCAACCAAATCTCGGGTTCGGGAGTCGATTACGCAAGGGGAAGGTATTAGCACCCTTTATGTCCGTCGTACTCGACGGGATCCACGCTTATTTGTCTATCTTAAAGGGTAATTGAAACTATCTACGCTAATGGTCTGGGACAAAAGAAAAGAAAAGGGACTCGACAGAGCATCGCTGCTCTGGGCCTACGTATTCCCGTCTTGTTATGCCTAAACTTAACCAAGTTATGAACACAATTAGGATCCAAAATTGAACATACAAACACCTTATTATGCATATGATATGGATACGCAAAGATTAAAGGCTCAAACATTGTACAAAACTCAATTTAGAAACAAACTATTTCATGTATCAAGGTGAAAACCATACAAGGGTAGGCTAGAATGTAAAATACACCAAAAATAGTAAACTAATCCTAAAAATGCCAAGTAAAATCCTATAGGACCCCTCTTGTATTAAGAAACAGGGGTCCAAACTATGGGGAAAAATTATAAACCTAACTAGGCAAACAGAGGGCAAGATTCTAGGGATACCCTAAAAACTAGTGCAAAACAAGGGTCCTAAAAATCAAGCTAAAACCCTAATCAATTGGTACTAAACCCTGGGGTAAAAATGTCACAAAAATCAATTAACATGTCAAGAATATGCACAAGAAAAATAAAACATTTATATGAAAGTTTCATCCCAAAATAAGATCAAACACAAAAGATATGCATTTTTCAATTCACATAAAACACCTCAAAATGAAAAATCAAGATTAATTGAAAAATGGCTTAAAAATTAATCCAAAAATTTTTTTAAATCAATTAACATGATAAAGTGTATAGAAATATTTTTTTCATGATTTTTAGATGCATTGAGGTATTTTTAATGAATTAAAATTGCAACTGAAATTAAAATGAAAAAGAAAGAAAAAAGAAAAGAAAATGGAAAAAAGTTTGGTGCAGATAGAAATGAAAGCAAGTCATACACATTGGGCTTCAAGCAGGAGGGGTTTGAATAGAAGTTAGGGCCCAAGGATCCAAACCAGCTGAACTTAAATGAAACGGTGCGTATCAAGGACACACGCTGGCAAGTCAAAATTTCAACACGTCTGGGATCAAATCACGGCCCTTGGATATGGATAGGTCAACTAGTCAACAGGGTGAGGTGGAGGTACACGCTGGCATCTGGGGTTAAAAGCACACACCGGAGAAGACGAGCCAGACGGTGGCTCCGGTCATCTTCTCCGGCCACCCAAAATTGCAGAGAATCCTAGACTGAACCAAAACCTAAAATCTCTTATTCTAAACTCATCTACGCGTTTCACAGATCATGAATCTAGGGTTCTTGATTATTAATACTTCCTAAATCATGAGATACGAACCAAATCAAAATTGAGCAGCATCCAAGAATTGGCAAGAAAATCAATCAAACCTAACCAGAAACGACCTATGATGCTAGGGGATCATGAATATGTGAAAATGGCAGTTGATTGCTACATAAAGATGGAGAATTTGTGAAGAATAACTTACTCAACAGAGTGCCTCCGTTGGGCCTTCATTTGTTGATGAGAATTGTGCAAAACCACCCAGAAAGATTCCCTGAACTTCAATGGAGGTGCTAGTGCTCTTGAATTGGATTGCAAATGCCTAATTCTTCAAAACGCAATTCCACTTTGTTCTTCACTTGTGAAATTGAATTTTCCTCCAATTTTGCTCCAAAATCACCTCTGGAGGCTTGTGAATGATCCTGAGTTTATATGGAATGGATCCAGATGGAATTGAGGCCCAATCAAGGCCTGTTTGAGGCAATTGGAAATCCAAAAATTTGAACTTGAAGCTTGCAAAATTCATGACTGAACTTGGCTCAAATGGCTTCCAACTTGATTCATACACATTGCTTATGGCTTGGAGTGATCAGTGGGATAAGATTGATCCCTTGAAACCATCTAATGGTTGATCTTGGATGTGTTGCTTCCTTGTGAAGTATGTTGGAAAATGACATACCAAAACTCATCAACTTCAGATTCTGAAATTGGCATTGCAATTGGTATATTCAAGGCACTCAAAAAATGCATAAACTTGTCTTGAAATGGTTCATTATGAATTTAATCCCAATTATGCCTTTTAAGTACTTTTCCATGGAAATTCATTCACCATTCTTCCAATTCAAGCCAAACCCATGATAGGTGATGATTTAATGATGAAAAGGATGCCCTTTGAAGAAAGTTTGATGTTGGAGAAAGTTCCATTTGAGGTGTGCAAAGTTGTGAAATTGACCTATAACCAAAATGACCTATAATCAAAGTTTCCCAAAATACCCCTACCTTGCAAGCTTCATATCTTGAGCTTCACAAATCAGATGAAGGACTTATAGGACTTTTTGGAAAGCTAAGATCATAAGGAAAAACTTTCATGTTTGAGTTAAAGTGAGGAGAAACATCCTTCTAGGTCATAAATGTCTTGGAAGTTGGTTGACTTTTATTGACCAAAATCATATTCATCTGAAGACTCATAACCTGTCAGCATCATAACTTGAGTTCTAGAAACCCAATGGATGATTTCTAGTACTCAAAATAAATCTAGAAACATTCTCTACAAGTCTTGTTTTGGAGTCAAGATGAGATGAAACTTGTATTTTGAGATATGTGGTCTTGAAGTTAAGCACTAAACAGGGGATTTTACACTGACAAGCTTAGAAACCCTAGCTTAGCAACTTCTCACACTCTTGATTCTTTTAGATTTGATCTTGGAATAACTTCTTAGATGTCTCAACACAACATTCCATGATCACAAAGACTTGGAATTGAGTCTTAATCTCCTTTAATTCAACAGTTGACTGAGGGTTGACCAGATGAAAACTCTAACTGCACCACCTTTGACTGTGGCTTCTTGCACTTGATATAATGACTTGCACAAACTCCTTAATGAACCTTAAGAAATTTAATGAGCTTATATAATGCTCTCCATCCATAACCATGGACTCAATATCATATGATGACCTTCTCATGGCCTCCAAGATAGGAGGTGAACCACATTCATTCATCTGCTTTGACAATCTTCTGATGATGAGATGCTCTTGATAGCTTGAATGCCTCCTCTTTCTTAGGCTTAGGCCTTTGATTACCTCCTCTTGATAAGCACACCTCTCTCAATCCCATGTATATGGATAATGATATGCAAAATGCTAATGTTATGAATGCAATGAAACATAAGCTAGGTAAACAAAAGGTTGGGAAAATTTTGGGGTGCAACAGTTGCCCCTATTCAAATGACTTAGACCTGACTGGGTGAAAAGCGAACGGCTTTCAGACGATCAAGGTAAAAGACAGTTGAATACCAACAAACCCGAAAATTTTCCAACCGCAGAAATAAACTGCAAACTCTGACCGGGTAGGAAAATCTCTAAAGATAACTTAACCAATTACAAGAATACTCCGCTGGGGAAGAGAAGCTTAACCAAGCAACTCTAGCAGGGAGAAAAGAGAACAATAATAGGATGAACATATTCGTCAATAGATACGCCATGGTCTGGATACCATATATGCTGAAGGGTACAAATTGCCGGAGCCTGGATACTCAACGTAGAGACCGGAGCCTGGACGCTCAACGTACGATGACCGGAGCCTGAATACTCAACGGACGAAGGAACCGGAGCCTGGATGCTCAACGTAAAATAGGGAATACCACAAATTGTAAATTTGCCGGAGCCAAGATACTCAACAAAATAGCCGGAGCCTAAACGGACAAAGGAATTCATTACAAACTGGGAACTTACCGGAGTCTGGATACTCGACGAAAAATGACCAGAGTCTAGATACTCGACGGACAGCGGAACCAGAGCCTGGATGCTCAACGTAATAGCTGGAGCCTGGATGCTCGACGAAAATGACCGGAGCCTGGATGTTCAACGAAACGGACGACTTTACTGGGGATTTACGGGAGCCTGGATACTCAACGGACAATGCAATACCTCATAAATCGGACATTTACCAGAATCAGGATATTCAACGGAGAAGGAATACAACCACAAAACTTATCAAGATCTCATACCCAACTGACTTTTACCGGAGTCTGGATACTCAACAGAGAAAACAATACCTTACGAATTGAAAATTCATCAGAATGTGGATATTCAATGGAGAAGTCGGAGCCTGGACGCTCAACGTAATCGACTAGAGCCTGGATACTCAACGGACAAAGCAGTAATACCAACTGGAAATCCACCGGAGCCTAGATGCTTGATGCAATAATCGGAGCCTGAATGCTCAACGAAGGTTGACCAGAGTCTGGATACTCAACGGATGAAGAAATACTCATTAGAGTCTAGATACAACACGGGGCTAAGAAATACATCACAAGTTGAAAATTTGCCGGAGTCTGGATACTCAACGACATAGACCGGAGTCTGGATACTCAACGGACGAAGAGAAAATATCACCAGTCTTAATGAGGTCTAAATAGTAAATGAGCTTCCTATAACATGACTAGTTGAAGCCCAAGGACACTACTGAGGAATAACATGAGTCGGGGTCTGGATACCGCGCGGGCTGAAAGAACACTCTTCGAATTGTCGAAATCTGAATATTCAACGGGAAAAACGAGTCAACGAAATTTCCGGAGCCTGGATGCTCGATGCGATAAGGGATTCATCACGAATGAGAAATATACCGAGGAAATTATCACAGATTAGGCAGAACCGGAGTCTCAACACTCGACGAATTAAGAGAAACCATCAATTGGAAACTTACCGGAGTCTGGATACTCGACGGAACTGATTGTAAATATATTCGTCAGGGTCCGGATACCCAACCAAATAAACCGGAGCCTGGATGCTCGACGTACTTGACCGGAGTCTGGGTACTCAATGGACAAAAGAACCGGAGCCTGAATGCTCGACGAACAAGCCGAAGCCTGAATACTCAACGAAATGACAGGAGTCTGGATACTCCACGGACGAAGAAGTAATAACACCCATTGTCGTGGTCTGGACAACCTACAGGCCAAGATATCAGTCATCGGTCGGAGATATACCTGCAAACAAAGAGGTAATGACCTGACTTATGTTTCATATGCATATGTTTGAAAATGGCGTAATGCTCCATACGAAATGGAAATGCTACGTGTTTGGATAGATGTTATGCACGCATGCAGATGTAACGGGACCGATTCAGCAAAATAAATGCTAAAGAAGAGCACCATCCTGCTGGGAAAAGAAAAACCACCCTGTTGGGGATAGTTTATACGTGCCAAATAACAATTGGGCTTATACTGAGGAAGTGAACCTTGGACGGATAACTTAGCTGAGGAGAAACGCTATGGACGGCCTTCCAGAATACGAACTCTTCTGGGGAGATAGACGAATCTACCGGGGAGCCAAACAGCATGCTAAACAGCCACTCTCACCTACTGAAGAAAAACAGGGCCTTGACTGGCCTTCTAGAATACGACTCTCCTGGAGACGGAAAATTCGGCTGATGATAGACAACCAGACGCTGGAATCAATCTTACCTGCCGGGGAGAATACAACTCTGCGGGGGAATCAACTCTACCGGAGACCTTGGTCTGAACTGCTGAGAGCTGAATGCTTACAGACAATCCGTTGGAGAAACTGCATGCTAACCCACTACTGGGAAAGATTCCATACCTGCCCAGTGGAATTAAATCTGATCTTGACTTGCTGAGAGGTAAGCACATATCTGCAATCTGGGGGGATTAATGTGTACCGAATAACTGCCATGAACAACGGGTACACACTTAACTGCTCTTTTAACATGCATACGACTCCACTGGGAATAGGGGTGCAAACTCCAATTGCTGGGGAATGGACCCTGGTTGGGGAGAATTTATCTCTGCTTGGGGAACTAAATCAGTGCTCCTCAGTCCAACCTTCAAACTCTGTGGGGATTTCACCGGGGAAACACACCTGAATCTACTGAAAAGACCCCACACATGCTTGGTGGAAAGAAACCCAATCTTGACACGCTGAGGAATGGGCTCAATACTCTGCATATACTTCTACTGATGATTATGCTGAGGATACATCTCTGACATATGCCCCAAGGGTAACGACCCTGCAAAAATGAACAAACCAAACCAAACATCCTACACAAAGGAAATATCTCAGCCATCATTAGTGACGTTGTTCAAATGATTCAAAGTTTTAACGATTATCGGCCAAGGCCTGCAAGTTTATGCATGCGCAGTTTATCAAAAACATCGGGAGTTTTTTCATAAACAAAACAGTAAAAGTTAAAACAAAGCAAACAAGATACTAAATAGTATATGTTTTATTGATAAATGGCCTGTAAATAGGCAAAGTTTTTACAACAGATGCAACTTCTGAAAAGAGGAAGTTGCGCAAAATACATACAGATATGTACAAAACTATACAAAAGTGTACAGACATGTCGGCAATATGGTGTAGACGAACACCATGAGCTGGTCCCTCTATGACTCTCCTGACTTCGATATCTTTCTGATGCTCCGTCTTCAGAAGAGATTGATTCGGATGAACGGCCCTCAGGTCTTCCCAAACCACTAAGCAATGAAGTATCACATGCGGATCGCAGCCATTTGCTTTTTAAATCTCTAACTTTTGACTGAATCGCCCTTGCGGGTTTTCAATTCACCGGGATACCCATTTTTTCCAAAGCCGCCCTTTCGGGTTTTCGACTTTGCGGGTGTACATTTTTTCATTTATATCCCTAACTTTTGCCCGAACCTATTCTTTTTATGGTTCGCCGGGATGCCCCATTTTTGCCTGGAATTTCTTTTTTTGTCCAGCGGGTCATTTTAAGCAAAGTATTTTTTAATTGCGTCTGCGTTTACAGGGGATGTAAAATCCTCACCATCCATGGTGGACAACAATAAGGCTCCTCCGGAGAAGACCTTTCGTACGACGTATGGACCTTCATAATTGGGAGTCCATTTGCCCCTGTGATCTGATTGTGGTGGGAGAATCTTTTTCAGCACAAGATCGCCCGTCTGAAAGATTCGAGGGCGTACCTTCTTGTCGAACGCTTTCTTCATTCGGCTCTGATACAACCGACCGTATGCAATAGATGCTAGTCTCTTCTCGTCCATCAGGCTAAGCTGGTTCAGTCTATTTTTTATCCATTCTGCCTCATCGAGCTTGACGTCGACCAGAACTCTTAAGGAAGGAATCTCGACCTCCAATGGCAGGACAACTTCCATGCCATACACTAGCGAGAAAGGTGTTGCCCCGGTTGATGTGCGTACCGTCGTACAATAACCGTGCAAAGCAAAAGGCAACATCTCATGCCAATCTTTGTATGTGACAACCATCTTTTGCACTATCTTCTTGATGTTTTTGTTGGCTACTTTGACAACGCCATTCATCTTCGACCGATAAGGCAATGAGTTGTGATGTTCAATTTTGAAGTTCTAGCATAACTCTTTCATCATCTTGTTGTTCAGATTCGAACCATTGTCAGTAATGATTCGCTCGGGCACTTCGTATCGATAGATGATGTCCCTTTTAATGAATTGTGCTACGACTTGCCTGGTGACATTGGCATACGAGGCTGCTTCCACCCATTTGGTGAAGTAGTCGATGGCTACCAAAATGAAACGATGACCGTTAGATGCAGTTGGCTCAATCTTTCCAATCATATCGATGCCCTACATGGAGAACAGCCACGGGGACGCCATGACATTCAGAGGACATGACGACATATGAATCTTGTCTGCATAAATCTGGCATTTATGGCATTTCTTTGCAAATTTGAAACAATTAGATTCCATCGTCAGATTGGGTTGATGATTCTCCCACTCTCCTTTGATCTGATTAACAACAAGCGTTGAATCGTCATATACATCAAGATTCTTGATCCGTAGATCGATGGCTTCTTCTAAACCCATGATGCATGCTTCATATTCCGCTTCGTTGTTGGTGACCGGAAATGTCAACCTGGCAGTGAACGGGATATGAGACCCGTGAAGAGTTGTAATAATTTCCCCAATTCCACTTCCGTATGAATTAACAGCACCGTCAAATATCAATTGCCACTGGGAGCCAAGCTCAGGACCTTTGTCGGGCAGTGGTTCATCACAATTCTTCATTTTGAGGAACATAATGTCTTCATCGGGAAACTCAAAATTCATCGGTTGATATTCTTCGATAGGCTGTTCGGCAAGGTACTCTGACAGAACACTTCCTTTGATAGCCTTCTGAGAAACATATTAGATGTCGTACTCTGTCAGTACCATTTGCCACCTGGCAATTCTACCTGAAAGCGCTTGCTTTTTGAAGACATACTTCATCGGATTCATCTTCGAAATCATCATGGTTGTATGGTTAAGCATATACTGTCTTAAACGTTTGGCAGCCCACGCGAGTGCGCAACACGTTTTTTCAAGCATCGAGTAACGGGACTCACAATCTGTGAACTTTTTACTCAGATAGTATATTGCGTATTCTTTTCTTCCAGTCTCGTTGTGTTGACCAAGAACGCAACCCATGCTGTTCCCAAGAACCTTTAAGTACATGATTAAAGGTCTTCCAGCTACTTGAGGTATCAATATTGGAGGTTCCTGCAGGTATTCTTTGATTTTGTCAAATGCCCTTTGGCAATTATCATTCCAGACGACCGCCTGATCTTTTTTCAACAACTTGAACATTGGTTCGCATGTGACCGTAAGGTGAGATATGAACCGAGCAATGTAGTTCAACCTCCCCAAGAAGCCGCAAATTTCTTTTTCTGTCTTCGGCGCTGGCATCTCCTGTTTAGCTTTTATTTTTGCAAGATCAACCTCGATTCCCTTTTTGCTAACAATAAACCCCAATAGCTTTCCGGACCATACTCCTAAAGTACATTTGTTAGGATTCAACCTCAATTTGAACTTATTGAGCCTCTCAAACAGCTTCAGTAAGTTGACCAGATGTTCTTCCTCTGTTTGCGACTTTGCTATCATGACATCAACATAAACTTCAATCTCATGGTGAATCATATCATGAAACAAAGTGACCATAGCCCGCTGATAAGTTGCCCCTGCATTTTTCAACCCAAAAGGAATTACTTTGTAGTAAAACGTCCCCCACGGTGTAATGAAAGTCGTCTTCTCCATGTCTTCCGGTGCCATCTTGATCTGGTTATAACCGGAAAAGCCATCCATGAAGGAAAATACAGAAAATTGAGCAGTGTTGTCGACCAACACGTCAATATGGGGGAGCGGGAAATCATCTTTAGGGCTCACCTTGTTGAGATCTCTGTAATCTACGCACATCCGCACCTTGCCATCTTTCTTCGGTACGGGCACTATGTTGGAGACCCATGAAGGGTAAGTTGTTACAGCTAAAAACCCCGCGTCCAATTTCTTCTGGACCTCTTCTTTGATTTTCACATCCATATTTGGTCTCGTCCTTCTAAGCTTCTGCTTGACTGGCGGACATTCTTCACGCAGCGGTAGGTGATGAACCACAATATCAGTATCGAGTTCGGGCATATCTTCATAGGACCAAGCAAAGATGTCACTATACTCTCAAAGCATCTCGACCAATCTCTGCTTGAAGTCACTCTTCAATGCAGCCCCTAACCGAACTTCTCTCTTGGCTTCCTCGGAACCCAAGTTAATGATCTCGATATCTTCCTGATGAGGCAGAATAACTTTCTCTTCTTGTTTCAGGAGCGTAGCTAGCTCTTCTGGCAGACCCTCATCTTCATCAATCTCTTCTTCAGCTTGATATATCGGATGATCAAAGTCGAAGCGAGTCATAGGGGGTTCTGAATCGGTGTCATTTGCAATTATGTGAGTCCTGCAATAACAATGGTTAAATGCTTAAAACGATATGCAAATCAGCACAAACCATATTGCCATTTTATGGTTTTAAACGAAAAACAAACCAAGAATAACAAGGATCACAAAATTTGAATACGAGAAATTTCCCTTTGATTTATTGATAAAATGTTCAAGTATAAACAAATGAGGCCCTGAAGATAAAACCACTATGTTCGGGGTAGAACATAGGGTTGTACAATAATCGAGAAAACAAAGAATTACTCTTCGTGTGTCACTTGAATGACCTCCTGGATAGTCCAGTTGTTGAGGTGTTGTCCTGGCGTGCTCGATGTGATCCAGTCGTCCATGTCACAATCACTATCCCCTTCTTCATCAGAAATAGCGTTGACGCGCTCAAAAATAACTCCGCCCTTGGTGAACTGTACCGGCCCCTTGTAGCGTGGCGCGCTCTGTGATGATCCTAAAGAAGATGGACGGTACCCCAGACCAAATTTATCCTGTTTGTTGGGGATGTCTAACACCTGGCCCTAACCTTGTGCTGCTCCAGTCTGCACTGCTGTTTGTGACCCCTTAAAAGAAGACATGGCCCCTTCGGGCGCTTTGCTCGTTGCAGGAGACTCGTCCTTAACCTGGACCGTTTCAAACGCTTGATAGAGAGTTTCGTGGATCTCCCCATCCACTTCCACATATTTAAATGACGACAAATGGCTAACCATTATGTCTTCTTCCCCATATACGGTCATGATGCTGCCACCAATCATGTATTTGAGTTTCTGATGCAATGTAGAGGTTACAGCTCCTAATGAATGTATCCACGTACGACCTAATAGATAACTATAGGCTGGCTGGATGTCCATTATATAAAACACTGCATCGAACACTTCTGGCCCTACCTGGATGGGCAAAGTAAGCTCCCCGAACACTGACTGTCTGGTTTTGTCAAAGGCTCTCACTACGAGATCACTGGGTGTATAGAAAATACCCCAAGTGTCTAGCTTCATCAATGCCTTTTTGGGTAGCACATTTAAAGAAGATCCGGTATCCACCAATACATGGGATATGACAGCCCCTCGACATTCAATCGAAATATGTAATGCGTTGTTGTGGTTGCGGCCCTTCGGTGTCAAATCTAGGTCAATAAAACCAAGACCGTTTCCTGCGTTAACGTGAGCGACAACTCCTTCGAGTTGGTTAACTGAAATTTCTTGCGGCATGTACGCATTTTTCAATATCCTTAGCAAGGCATTGCGATGAGCTTTCGAGCAAAGCAACAATGACAATATGGAGATCTTAGAAGGAGTTTGTTGTAGATGGTCGACTATCTTGTAAATGCTCTTCCAGATCAGCCGCATAAACTCTTCTACGTCCTTGGCCAACAATTCTCTCTCTCCAGCCTGAGAGGTCTCTTCTACAACCGCTTTAACCTTTCCCTTGTCTGTTTTCTCAACCACCACTTCGGGTGGTGCAAATACATGACCGCTTCAGGTAATCCCCCCTGCACCAACCAGGTTCTCCACTAACTCCACAGGTGGACTCTTCAAATCCAGCTTTTGTCCGTTACAATATACCTCAGCTCCATAATTCCATGGAACAACCTTGGTATCCTCAAAAGGCACGAGACCATCTTTTGTAATGACAATCATCGGCGGCCTAGGAGCAGAAATGGTAATAGTTTTGTATGGGATAGAGATTGTAGCAATCTCACCCCTCTGCTTGGTTATCACTTCTCCGGATCTGCTTTCAACGGCCCGATCAAACTGTAGAACCCCTTCGTCAATCAAACTCTGAATACCAATTCTCAACTGATCACAACCATCCAGATGGCATGCACACTTAGCATAGAACATCCCACACCCTGGGAACACACCCCTTTTCAGCAATTTTGCTTTTACGAAGCTCAACGGCATCTTCAGCTCACCGACATTTGCTATCAAATCCAACCCATCATCCTCGATTATTGCACTGACTCTAGCTTGTCCGGGGTTTGGTATAAGATTTTGTATGACGTTGGGAGTGTCATAGGATAAATTTATGGTTTTGTTACCGACCAAATCCTGTACTTTATGTTTAAACGCTTTATAATTATCGATAGTGTGCCCCGGGGCACCTGAATGAAATTCGCAATGGGCGTTCACATCATACCCATATGGAGGTGGCCCTGTCAACGGAGCTAGGGTCCTCTTCTGAATAAGTTGTAATTGCAGCAAAGTTTGGAGCAACTGCGAATACGGCATTGGCGGAGCGTCGAACTGTCTATTTGTCGTCCGGCTTGGAAACCTTTTATACCCCTACTGATTCTGCTGATTCTGCTGCTGCTGCTGTTGTTGTTGTTGAGGAGTGACAGGAATCGTTATACTAGCGACATGTTGGTGCTGATTATTCTGGTACTGACCTCTTCCTCTTCCCTAAGAACTAGACACAGAGCTAGTCTCACCTTCTCGCATCTTACCACCAAACACCTTATTTGCATTAATCGTATTTTATTTTAATTTTGGGAAGTGGGGTGTTACAATTTTCCTCACAGAGGTCTTGTGTCTGTATATCATTAGCATAATCATATCATTTTGTGGACTCTTAGGGCCAAAATTTGGGTTTATTAGTTATATTTAAGTCTCTTCTATCTGGTCGAGACAAAGATATCAGTCTTCATATCTCCGGATAGAAAAAACTTTAATATGGGCAGCTGTAATACCCTAATTTTTACCCTTATGATCCCACATATCATTTGCATCTCATCCCACAAACAATATCACAAGCTTTGGTTCTCTTGCCTTCCTCTATGTGTTTGTTCTTGAGAGATCATCGAGCACCCTTGTTTTCTTGTTTGTTTGATATTTGTTTATGCTTACTAACCATTATTCAAAATCCAAAAAAATGTTTGTTTTTCCTTTACTAACTTTTTCAAGAAGAATTAGAACAATGATACCAATCACCAGTCCCTCAACTCGAATGAATTTCATCTGAACAAAGTCAAAGTTGATATGTAAACAATTCAAATTCATCTGATCAAGAGTCTCCCAAGATTTGATTGATTTTTATTTAAGAGACTCCAAGGTTCATGTGTTTATTTCCATGCTTTCTTTGACAAGCAAAAGAATCGAGCCAAAACCAAGACAACTGATCGGGAAAATAGCAAGTGTACTATTTTTACCGATTGTAGTAATAAGGGAAAAGTCCCAAGTATCGATCTCGAGGACTGCGTAGAAATTAACGGGATTTTTAGTATTCAAAGGAACAAAAAGTCTAGGGGGTTATTTGGTAGCAGAGTAACACAACAAGTAAATAAAGACTTATAGATCAATCGAAGAACGATGTTAGGGGAGTGGGCACGATGCGAGTAAAGACCATGTAGGATTATCCTGAGATAATGTTTATTAACCTTAATTCATCAGTTCTCAAATTTAGTTTTCCTTAATTCCTTAATAGAAACCCTTTTATGAGTTTCATGTACACTAATTCCTCAGTGTCCATGAAAAACATCAAGCAATAGTTCTGACAATAAAATACGTGATACGGGATATCCCCATTCCTAAGCAATATCTACCGTAATATTATTTTGCACAAGCGTTAGGTTGACTTTCCAGACCAAAACCTAATTATGAATCGAACTCTACTTTCCAATATGAATACGCATTAAAATTGTTGCAAAATAAAATATATAAGGTGAATAACATAATTCTCATAGAATAATCAAACAAAGGTCATTACATCATAACTTAGGACCA
Source organism: Lathyrus sativus (assembly GCA_963859935.3). Classification (NCBI taxonomy): domain Eukaryota; kingdom Viridiplantae; phylum Streptophyta; class Magnoliopsida; order Fabales; family Fabaceae; genus Lathyrus; species Lathyrus sativus. The sequence goes on from OZ012738.1 coordinate 85,135,350, forward strand.
CCCCCTAACAAATGGGGGTTTAGCTGCTCATGTTCTTAATAAAAACAAATGCAACTAGAAGTGAAAAGGATAAGATCATTACAATTGAAGTTGGGTCACTTGGATCATCAATTGCTTCCGCTTTTGATCGATCCTTCGTTCTCCAGAAAACTCTCTCCTCAGTTGTCAATCTTATTCCCAATCCAAAAGTGTCTCTTCTTTCTAAAAAGTGGCTCTTATATCTAAATTCAAATTACATCGCGAAATGTCTCAAATGCCCTTCGAAATAGGTCTGACAGCATAAAAATCAGAAAAACAACAAATTCACTATCAGTGGCCCTGACACGGGCCGTGTTGTGCAACACGGGTGGCCGTGTCAGCCTGCTGAATCCACAGAGCGCATTTTCTTCTACAGGGGCTGCAACACGGGCCGTGTTGTGTGACACGGGCACCCGTGTTGCTCTTCTGTTCTCCATTTTCCTCTGCTCATCTTGACCGTGTCTTCCAACCGTGTCATCCCTGACACGGGCCGTGTTGTGCAACACGGGTACCCGTGTTGTGTCTCTGAATTCCATTTTTCGACTTTTCTTTGCCTCCGAAACGGTGCGACTGTCGTGCTATCAATTCCTGCCAAAAACACACTAAAAAAACTGAATCAAACGCACCAGCGGCAAAAGTAATACAAACTTCAAAATAAGACTTGCATAAAAACAACTACGAGTAACTAAGATAACAAAAACCAAAGCTTCGAAAACAGATAAAAACTGTGCAAAATCAATAACAAACAGAGTCTGAAAACATAAGTGAAATCCACCGATCAAACTCCCCCGAACTTGAACTTTTGCTTGTCCTCAAGCAAAAAGCTCTCCAAACCGAACTTACAATATCTTTTTGCACAACGGAACCGTCCATAGAACTATCAGTTACGGTAATGATACTCATACTTGAACTTCTCGTTCCAAGTCCCACTAGGATTAATCTCGGCTTTTCCCTCAAAACAGGTAACATACAAACACTAGACCGCGGTAAACCACAGACCTCAGTCTCCCTATTGGTAACCTCTCCGACTATGCTTTGTACTTAAGTCTTCTTTTTCGATTTTCATCCCTTTCATTCGAACAATCACTATAATGACTTTTATGATTTTTCCTCGCGTGCACAAGATTGATCAACGACATTTTTTTCTTTTTCTCGCACTGTTATTATTTTTGAATGGCTTTCAGGTTCGACCTCCGTTGGGCTGAATAACCAGGTGAGGGTTACCCAACTTAGAAGGATTAGTCGTCTAATTGCCCTTTTTGTTTATTTTTTTTTTCTCTGTGCCTTTGCTCAATATTTTTCGTCAACCTTGCACACACAATTCTTACTGATTAAACCCGATTGTCAAAATAAACTACTCAGGGGTACTTCTCAGATCAAAGCACTATGGTACAAATCTACACGTCGAACTCGTTCCTATTCGGGAAACCCAGGGTGTCTGCTTTTTACCTATCTCTCAAGATTGTTCCGATTTCATCCTCACGGTTCTTTTTCTGAGCATTCTATATACTTTCTCATCACCTCACTCACAGACATCTCAACCAAACAGTTCTCAAACCCACAATGTTATTAATTTTATTAGCTCAATGTCAGGGGGTTTTCACTGTGGAATTTCTATCATGCTTTCAAACGAACACTTAAAAATAAATAACCAAATAAAGAAAAATAGAAACAAAAAACACACAAATAAAATAAATAAAATACCCCTACACTAGGATTCAACAGTGTCCCCACTGTTGGAACACCAGTAGCAGGGGACTCACAGAGTTCATGGTTGCGGAGGTTGGTCGCGCAGCCTCATCTGCCGCATCCATTCGTGTATTTCACCGATCAACCTGCCTTGGCGGATTTGTTCGTTTCCTTGCCTTGTCTACTCATCGCCTTGCCTTGTCTGCTCAATTAGGAGATGACACATCTCACTCTCCATCCATTCCCATTCTTTTTTAGACAAGCTCCAAGAGCCGGAGCCGGACTCCTGATGGGGTGAGACTCGAGTAGTCGGTATAGGCGCTTCTTCTGCCTGATCTCCTTCATCCTCAAAAAATTTTGTACCTGTACCATCATAAAATTGGTCTTCTTCATCCTGCATTGTGTTCTCATACAACCAGTTATTCACATTTTGAATACTAATAAAGTCAGGTGCAGGTAAAGCGAGGAGATGATTGTTTCGGCTTACCAAGGAGTAGTAACTATCAAAGATTCGAATCATACCTTGGGCAGTTAGGGTGGCTAGATCTATCTTTTTCTTACCTGCAACAGTGGGTTCCTCCTTCAGGAGAGGACCGTGGCCAAAGTGATTGGCGATTTGAGTGATCATACCGCCTACACTGATTTTGCCGGAAGGTGCATTCGCAACCCTCTTCAGATGGTCAGCTGCAAAGGCAGCCACATTGATGAGCTCTTGATTCGCCATACCATACATGAAGTACAACTCCCTCTGAGTTGCCACTCCTGTGCTGTCACCCCTGCTGAATAGTGTATAGGCCAGCCCTTTTTGAGCGTACCTGAAACATGGGTTATGAATACACGAGGCTTTTTCCGCCTTAGCGACATAATCAGTTCTGCCTGTGATGGCCCTCCAGAAGTCCCCTGCACTAAAATTTCCCGGAGGGGCTCCAGGTCCAAAATTGGGGAGCTTCAGAATATCTCCCAATTCGGCTACTGTCAAGCTATGGTCAGTATCAAATAGGCGAAATCTAAGAGTGCCATAGTATTCCTCCTCCACACCTGTCCACCTGTGCTTCAACTGAAATTCTAAAGTACTTAAGATATTCAACAGTTATGCGCTCATAAGTCGGCGCTTCCAATTGCATAAATTCCAGCATACCAAGAGTGTGAAACATCCTATGGGCTTCTACTCTCAACCCTACATTATCAAGCGTAGTGTTACAGATATACCTTGTTGGGGTGAGCTTACGCTTGATGATGTTGGAATATTTCGTCTGATGATCCGGGTCTTCAAAGAGTATGTTGTGAGGATTCGCCATTCGGTGTGCTCTCTTTCTGGGGCGCGAAGTTTCCGCCACGTTTTTTCCTGTGTCTCTACGAGGCGGCATTTTTTATCCTGCAAAACACAAACAACACAGACAATTCGAAAAAATTCGAAATCACCGTTAGAGAAAAACGCAACCGTAGGAATGATCACAAGGATGAGGGGAGCGTTTTTTGTGAAGGGCGAAAGTGCTTTCGATGAGTGGGTGTTGTGGAAATTGAAGCTTTTATGGAGAGGAGGCAATGGAGGTTAATGGTTTTGTGAGGGAGAAGAAGGTAGGAAATGAATGTGATAGGGTAAAATGATATGAAATGGGTGGTTACTAAAGATAAGTGGGAAGTAAAGAGGTGGGCCCCACAGGGGTAAAACTGTTGTTTTTACTGCGCGCCTTACAACACGGGTTGTGTTGCACAACACGGGAACCCGTGTTGCACCCCCTATAACTTAATTTTTTTTCAAAATAAAACACCTGCAACACGGGTCGTGTCACACAACACGGGGACCCGTGTTGCACCCCTGACTCCACACGTTTTTGCCCAGATTTGCTACAGCCTGACACGGCCCGTGTTGCGCAACACGGGCACCCGTGTCAAGGTACTGATTTTTCAAAATTTTCGCTCTCTTCTGGTTTCCGACAATCTTCTTTCACCAATGAATCGTGAGTTAACCAAAACCTGTTGAAACAAGAAACAAAATGAAAACGTGAGTGTAAAATGCGTGGGTTGCCTCCCACGAAGCGCTTCGTTTTACATCGCCTGGCTCGACGGTCCTTCATCTTATCCTGTGAGATGAATGACATCGTTTCGATCTTTCTGCTGTCCCTCGTAGTAAGGTTTCAAACGCTGACCATTTACTTTAAAAATGTCTCAGTTTGCTTGATTTTTCAGCTCGACTGCTCCGTGCGGAAACACCTTATGTACTATAAATGGTCCTGACCATTTTGATTTAAGCTTTCCCGGAAAGAGTTTCAGCCGGGAGTTGTACAACAGTACTAACTGTCCTTCCCGAAGTTCCTTCTTATGAATTCTTCGATCATGCCATTTCTTTGTTTGATCTTTGTAAATTTTGGCATTCTCATATGCCCGGTTCCGGAATTCCTCTAGCTCATGGATTGCAGAGTTCTAGACTCTCCTGCTTTGGTGAGGTCTAGGTTAAGGACTTTTGATGCCCATAATGCCTTGTGTTCTAACTCTAGAGGCAGATGGCAAGCTTTACCATAGACCAGTTTGTAAGGGGACATACCAATGGGTGTTTTGTACGCAGTGCGGTACGCCTAGAGAGCGTCGTCCAGCTTTACTGCCCAGTCCTTACGGGAGGCACGCACTGTTTTCTCTAGTATCTGTTTGAGTTGTCTATTTGACACCTCGGCTTGCCCGTTGGTTTGAGGATGGTAAGGGGTAGCTATTTTGTGCTTCACATTATACTTAAGGAGTAACCTTTCCATGAGATGATTTAGGAAGTGAGTTCCTTCATCACTTATAAGGGCCCTTCGTACTCCAAACCGAGAAAATATGTTCTCCTTCAGGAACCTGACCACTACCTTAGCATCATTGGTTGGTAGTGCCACTGCTTCTACCCACTTCGAAACATAGTCAACTGCCACCAGTATATAATTTTTTCCAAATGATGGTGGGAATGGTCCCATAAAGTCAATCTCCCAAACATCAAACAACTCTACTTCTAACATGGAATTTTGCAGCATCTGGTTTCTTTTCGAGATATTTCCCGTCCGTTGACATCTGTCGCATTCCTTCACTATGTTCTGGGCATCCTTGAACAAAGACGGCCAATACAACCCCGATTGGAGGACTTTGGCTGCGGTGCGGTCACTACTCAGATGCCCTCCATAATCTGAATTATGACATGCTTCGAGCACCTTCCTTTGCTCATCTTCAGGAACACATCTTCTGATCAGTCCATCCACCCCTCTCTTGTAAAGAAACGGGTCATCCCATAAGTAAAACCTGCAGTCATGAACAAACTTTTTTCTTTTGTTAGAATCAAAGTCGTCAGGTATTATACCCCCGACCAAATAGTTAGCGTAATCAGCAAACCAAGGGACACCATGAATAACTAGGATGTGTTCATCAGCAAACTCATCCTTTATCGGACGCTTGTCCTCGTTTTCTTCAATCGGTGACATTCGTGAGAGGTGATCAGCTACAGTATTTTCACATCCTCTCTTATCACGAATCTCCACATCGAATTCTTGGAGAAGTAGGATCCATCTCAGAAGCCTGGGCTTTGACTCCTGCTTAGCAAAAAGATATTTTAAAGCCGCATGGTCAGTATAAACAATCACTTTGGAACCCAACATATATTGCCTAAATTTGTCAAAGGCGTACACCACCGCTAGCAACTCCTTCTCGGTAGTTGTGTAATTCATCTGTGCAGGGTTCAAAACGTGACTAGCATAGTAAATAACATGCAAAAGCTTCTCTCTCCGCTGCCCCAACACAGCCCCCACCGCGATGTCACTGGCGTCACACATGATCTCAAATGGTAGAGACCAATCGGGGGCAATCACAATTGGTGCTGACACTAACTTATTTTTCAGGTTTTCGAACGCGTCAGCACACTTCTTATTGAACACAAACGTTGTGTCCTTGACTAACAAGGAAGTCAATGGTTTAGCTATCTTGGATAAATCTCTTATGAACCTGCGGTAGAAACCCGCGTGACCCAAGAAACTTCGAATACCTTTCTCGTTCACCGGTGGTGGTAACTTAGATATTACCTCCACTTTTGCTTGATCGACTTCGATCGCTTTGTGTGAGATTTTGTGACCAAGGACAATGCCCTCTCTTACCATGAAATGACATTTTTCCCAATTTAGGATCAAGTTACTTTCCTGACATCTCTGCAAAACAAGTGAAAGGTTAGTTAAACAATTATCAAATGATGACCCAAAAACAGAAAAATCATCCATGAAGACTTCCATATGCTTCTCAAGCATATCAGCAAAAATAGAAGTCATGCATCTTTGAAATGTCGCTGGGGCGTTACATAACTCGAATGGCATCCTCCTATAAGCAAAAACTTCGTACGGGCATGTGAAATCCGTCTTCTCTTGATCCTCCGGCGCAACCGCGATTTGGTTGTACCCGAAGTATCCATCTAGAAAATAATAGTAGTCGTGCCCAGCCAATCTTTCTAGCATCTGATCAATGAATGGCAACGGAAAGTGATCTTTTCTGGTGGCCAAATTAAGTCTCCTATAATCAATACACACCCTCCAACCAGTGACTGTACGCGTAGGAATCAACTCATTCTTGTCATTAGTCACCACCGTTGTACCTCCTTTCTTGGGCACCACATGAACAGGGCTCACCCATGAACTGTTCGATATAGGATAGATAATTCAAGCATCCAACAATTTCACCACTTCCTTTCTTACTACTTCCTTCATAATGGGGTTCAGTCTTCTCTGGGGCTGCACAACCGGTTTGTGGTCTTTCTCCATAAGGATTTTGTGCATGTAAAATGTAGGACTTATACCCCTGAGATCTTCGATTTTCCATCCAATATCACTCTTAAATTTTTTAAGAACCCCAATCAGCTGTTTCTCTTGGACACTTTTCAAACTAGAGCTAATAATGGCGGGGCACTTTTCCTCGGTGTCTAGAAAAACATATTTGAGATTCTCCGGAAGTTGTTTCAATTCCGAACCTTTAGGCTTTTCGTCATTACCTTCCAGCGCTATAGGTTGCCTTAAGTCTTCCCATCAGTGTGGTCGGGATCCCCTTTGAAATGGTCGAGTTTCCAACATTTCGACTACTTCCATGTCATTCTCATCCACTTCTTTATCTTCCTTAAAAATTGACATGCTTAACACTCTCTCAAGGGGCAGTTGAGTCACACTCTCCAAATGTTCACTCTCTATAACTTGTTCTAGCACTTGTATGTTGCTACTTGTGCCACAATCCTGTTTATGCTTCATGGTATTCCTAACATCAATTTTTAACTCCTCGTCATATACCTTCAAGGTCAGGGTGCCGCCTTCCATATCTATCAAGACTCTCCCAGTTTCCAAGAATGGCCGGCCCAAAATTAACGAAATTTCTTCGTCTTCCGGCATCTCTAGTATCACAAAATCAACCGGAAACACAAATTTATCTACCTTAACCAGAACATCTTGAACCACTCCATACGGCCGCTTAACCGAATGATCAGCAAATTGGAGAGTCATCCTAGTGTCTTGAACCACACCAATACCCATCTTTTTGTAGATGGACAAGGGCATGAGGCTAATACTTGCTCCCAAATCGATTAAAGCTCTGTTGAATGACCTATCACCAATAGTGCATGGAATAGTAACATCTCCACTGTCTTTCTTCTTCACCGGAATCTTCAGACCCTGCAAAATAGCACTACAAGTTTCAGTTAGAATAACAGGTTCGGACTCACTAGTCCGCTTCTTAGCAATGATGTCCTTCATGAATTTGGCATAGGTGGGCATTTGTTCTAGTGCCTCCAACAACGGAATGTTCAGCTCTAACTTTTTAAACAGTTCAAGGAATTTCTCGAAATTCCTCTCTTGTTGTCCTTTCTTTTTATTTCTTGAGGGGTATGGCAGCTTGATCACCGGTTTCGGTTCTACCACTTTTTCTTTAGTTACCGGTACCGGTGTCACCACTTCTTCCTCAACCACTTCATTTTCTTTTATTTCCAGTTCAACTTCAATCATCTGATCATTTAGTTTCGTTTCCTCTTCTTCTGCTTCCTTGGATTTTCCACTTCTTGTTACTACCGCCTTAACTTGGTGGTGATCCTTCGGATTTGGTACTGTAGCACTTGGAAGTGTACCCGACGCTTGCAAACTCGCTAGCTGTTGAGAAATTTGACTCATTTGTACTTCAAGATTTTTAATGGATGCGCCAGCATTCCTGAAGTTGCTCCTTGTCTCTTCTTGAAATTGAGAACTTTGGGCGGCCATTTTTTCAATGGCTACTTCCCAATCAGCTTTTCTAGGAGCTTGTTGTTGATATTGAGGTTGGTACGGTGGCTGCTGGTATTGTTGCTGCTGAGGTTGATACGGTTGTTGGCCTTGAACCGGTTTTTGTACATTTCCTTGCTGATCTTTCCATGAAAAATTGGGGTGATTTTTCCAACCAGGATTATATGTGTTGGCATAGGAGTTGTTCTGCCTCAACATATTAATATGTTCCACCTGCTCTTGAGTTGCTACACAATGCACGGTAAAGTGTGGTCCACTGCATATTTCACAAGGTGCTGCGTGAACTGGTTCAACTTGTGCCACTGTCTGAGTTTCAATATTCATTTTCTTTAACCTTCTCTCTACCTCAGCGGTAATCTGATCCTCCATTTTAACAACCTGGTCTGCCAACTTCAAATCAATCTTGCCTTCCGGTTGGTTTACAGTGCGATCATACAACTCAAGGTGTTCGTTAGCGGAAATTGCTTCTATGATCCTTTTGATACCCGTGGCTGTTGAGAAGTTGGTCGAGCCACCGACAGCAGTGTCTATGAGCTGTTTCATTTTGAGTCGTAATCCATTCACAAAGTTTTGCATCTGCTCAGTGGCATCCATGTTATGAGTAGGACATGCTGTCAGACACCTCTTAAACCGCTTATATGCATCCCTTAAAGATTCTCTTTCTTTTTGCTTGAAGTTGACAATGTCATATCTTTTTCGGATAAACACTGAAGCAGGGAAATACTCATTCAGGAACGCAGTTTCCATCTCTTGCCATGTTGTGATACTCCCAGCTGGAAGCGAGCAAAACCATTCTTCCGCATCATCAGTGAGTGTGAACGGGAACATAACCAATCTTTTGGCCTCTTCGGAATGTCCTTTTATCTTCAAAGAGGTGGTAGTCGTTAGGAATCTCTGAAGATGCTTATTTGCATCTTCGTTGATTCTTCCAGCGAACGGCTTGCTCTCCAACTGACGGATGGTGGAACGGTGTAGCTGAAAATGTGCAACATTAACCAGTTGATTCACAATGGTCATCCGGTTTGGTTGAGCATTGGCCCCTCCATAGTCTCTTAGTAGTCTTTCAGGCTGAGGTGGATTCCCATCCATTTGAACAGTTTCAGGTGTTGTCTCTCTCTCTTCGGAGTCGCTCTGCACAGATATAATTTCCTCTATTTCTTCCAGTCTTTTAACTTTAGCTTTTCTTCGTCTTTCGTGTAATGCTCGTTATGGTTCTGTATCAAAAGAATATTTAGCTGAGGCCTAACCTCGCATACACAATTAGACAAACATTAGATAATCCAAGCACAGAGAGAATGCAGCAAATAATAAAAATTTTAGTCGCAGAGCAACAAACTTTCTTTTGGATTCTAAAAATAATGTTAATTTGGCAGTCCCCGGCAACGGCGCCAAAAACTTGATCGGGAAAATAGAAAGTGTACTATTTTTATCGATTGTAGTAATAAGGGAAAAGTCCCAAGTATCGATCTCGAGGACTGCGTAGAAATTAACGGGATTTTCAGTATTCAAAGGAACAAAAAGTTTAGGGGGTTGTTTGGTAGCAGAGTAACACAACAAGTAAATAAAGACTTATAGATCAATCGAAGAACGATGTTAGGGGAGTGGGCACGATGCGAGTAAAGACCATGTAGGATTATCCTGAGATAATGTTTATTAACCTTAATTCATCAGTTCTCAAATTTAGTTTTCCTTAATTCCTTAATAGAAACCCTTTGATGAGTTTCATGTACACTAATTCCTCAGTGTCCATGAAAAGCATCAAGCAATAGTTCTGACAATAAAATACGTGATACGGGATATCCCCATTCCTAAGCAATATCTATCGTAATATTATTTTGCACAAGCGTTAGGTTGACTTTCCAGACCAAAACCTAATTATGAATCGAATTCTACTTTCCAATATGAATACGCATTAAGATTGTTGCAAAATAAAATATATAAGGTGAATAACATAATTCTCATAGAATAATCAAACAAAGGTCATTACATCATAACTTAGGACCACCCCCTAATAAATGGGGGTTTAGCTGCTCATGTTCTTAATAAAAACAAATGCAATTAGAAGTGAAAAGGAGAAGATCATTACAATTGAAGTTGGGTCACTTGGATCATCAATTGCTTCCGCTTTTGATCGATCCTTCGTTCTCCAGAAAACTCTCTCCTCAGTTGTCAATCCTATTCCCAATCCAAAAGTGTCTCTTCTTTCTAAAAAGTGGCTCTTATATCTAAATTCAAATTACATCGCGAAATGTCTCAAATGCCCTTCGAAATAGGTCTGACAACATAAAAATCAGAAAAACAACAAATTCACTATCAGTGGCCCTGACACGGGCCGTGTTGTGCAACACGGGCGGCCGTGTCAGGCTGCTGAATCCACAGAGCGCATTTTCTTCTACAAGGGCTGCAACACGGGCCGTGTTGTGTGACACGGGCACCCGTGTTGCTCTTCTGTTCTCCATTTTCCTCTGCTCATCTTGACCGTGTCTTCCAACCGTGTCCTCCCTGACACAGGCCGTATTGTGCAACACGGGTACCCGTGTTGTGCCTCTGAATTCCATTTTTCGACTTTTCTTTGCCTCTGAAACGGTGCGACTATCGTGCTATCAATTCCTGCCAAAAACAAACTAAAAGAAACCGAATCAAATGCACCAGCGACAAAAGTAATACAAACTTCAAAATAAGACTTGCATAAAAACAACTACGAGTAACTAAGATAACAAAAACCAAAGCTTCGAAAACAGATAAAAATAGTGCAAAATCAACAACAAACAGAGTCTGAAAACACAAGTGAAATCCACCAATCAACAATTGATCGGTGGATTTCAATTGTGTTTTTAAACGCTGTTTGTTGTTAATTTCGCACCGTTTTTATCTGTTTTCGAAGCTTTAGTTGTTGTTATCTGAGTTACTCGTAGTTGTTTTTATTCAAGTCTTATTTTGAAGTTTGTATTACTTTGGCCACTGGTGCGTTTGATTCGGTTTCTTTTAGTGTGTTTTTGGCAGGAATGGATAGCATGACAGTCGCACCGCTTTCGGAGGCAAAGAAAAGTCAGAAAAGGGAAGTCAGAGCCACAACACGGGTACCCGTGTTGCACAACACGGCCCGTGCCAGGGAGGACACGGTTGGCAGACACGGGCAGGAGAAGCAGAGGAAAATGGAGAACAAATGTACAACACGGCCCGTGTTGCAGCCCCTGTAGAAGAAAACGCGCCCTGAGGAGTCAGCAGCCTGACACGGCCACCCGTGTTGCACAATACGGCCCGTGTCATGGCCACTGAGAGTGAAATTGTTATTTTTCTGATTTTTATGCTGTCAGACCTATTTCGAAGGGCATTTGAGACATTTCGCGATATAATTTGAATTTAGATATAAGAGCCACTTTTTAGAAAGAAGGAGACACTTTTGAATGAAGATTAGGATTGATAACTGAGGAGAGAGTTTTTCTGGAGAACGAAGGATCGATCAAAAGCGGAAGCAATTGATGATCCAAGTGACCAAACTTGAATTTTAATGATCTTCTCCTTTTCATTTCTAATTGCATTTATGTTTACAAAGAACATGAGCAGCTAAACCCACAGTTGTTAGGGGGTGGTCCTACGTTGCGATGTAATGACATTTGTTTGATTATTCTATGAGAATTATGTTATTCACCTTATATAGATTTTATTTTGCAACAATCTCCATGCGTATTCATATTGGAAAGTAGAATTCGATTCATGATTAGGTTTTGGTCTGGAAAGTCAACCTAACACTTTTGCAAAATAATATCACGGTAGATATTGCTTAGGAATGGGGATATCCCGTATCACGTATTTTATTGTCAGAACTATTGCTTGATGCTTTTCATGGACACTGAGGAATCAGTGTACATGAAACTCATCAAAGGGTTTCTATTAAGGAATTAAGGAAAACTAACTTTGAGAACTGATGAATTAAGGTTAATAACTACTATCTCAGGATAATCCTACGTGGTCTTTACTCGCATCGTGTCCACTCCCCTAACATCGTTCTTAGATTAATCTATAAGTCTTTATTTACTTGTTGTGTTACTCTGCTACCAAACAACCTACTATTCTTTTTGTTTCTTTGAATCCTAAAAATCCCGTTAATTACCACGCAGTCCTCGAGATCGATACTTGGGACTCTTCCCTTATTACTATAATCGGTAAAAATAGTACACTTGCTATTTTCCTGATCAAGTTTTTGGCGCCGTTGCCGGGGACTGCCAAATTAACATTGTTTTTAGAATCCAAAAGAAATTTTGTTGCTCTGCGACTAAAATTTTATTATTCGCTGCATTTTCTCTCGGCTTGTATTATCTAACGTTTGTCTAATTATGTATGCGAGGTCAGACCTCAGCTAAATATTCTTTTGATACAGAACCAGAACGAGCGTTACACGAAAGACGGAGAAAAGCTAAAGTTAAAAGACTGGAAGAAATAGAAGAAATTATATCTGTGTAGAGCGACTCCGAAGAGAGAGAGAGAGAGAGAGACAACACCTGAAATTGTTCAAATGGCTGGAAATCCACCTCAGCCTGAAAGACTGCTAGGAGACTATAGAGGTGCCAATGCTCATCCAACCCGGATGACCATTGTGACTCAACCGGTGAATGTTGCACATTTTCAGCTACACCCTTCCATCATCCGTCAGTTGGAGAGCAAGCCGTTCGCTGGAAGAATCAACGAAGATGCAAATAAACATCTTCAGAGATTCCTTACGACTACCACCTCTTTGAAGATAGAAGGACATTCCGAAGAGGCCAAGATATTGGTTATGTTCCCGTTCACACTCACTGATGATGCGGAAGAATGGTTTTACTCGCTTCCAGCTGGAAGTATCACAACATGGCAAGAGATGGAAACTGCGTTCCTGAATGAGTATTTCCCTGCTTCAGTGTTTATCCGAAAAAGATATGACATTGTCAACTTCAAGCAAAAAGAAGGAGAATCTTTAGGGGATGCATATAAGCGGTTTAAGAGGTGTCTAACAGCATGTCCTACTCATAACATGGACGCCACTGAGCAGATGCAAAACTTTGTGAATGGATTACGACTCAAAGCGAAACAGCTCATAGACACTGCTGCCGGTGGCTCAACCAACTTCTCAACGGCCACGGGTATCAAAAGGATCATAGAAGCAATTGCCGCTAACGAGCACCTTGAGTTGTATGATCGCACTGTAAACCAACCGGAAGGTAAGATTGATTTGAAGCTGGCAGACCAGGTTGTTAAAATGGAGGACCAGATTACCGCTGAGGTAGAGAGAAGGTTAAAGAAAATGAATATTGAAACTCAGACAGTGGCACAGGTTGAACCAGTTCAAGCAGCACCTTGTGAAATATGCGGTGGACCACACTTTACCGTGCATTGTGTAGCAACTCAAGAGCAGGTGGAACAGATTAATATGTTGAGGCAGAACAATCCCTACGCCAACACATATAATCCTGGTTGGAAAAATCACCCCAATTTTTCATGGAAAGATCAACAAGGAAATGTACAAAAACCGGTTCAAGGCCAACAACCGTATCAACCTCAGCAACAACAGTACCAGCAGCCACCGTACCAACCTCAATATCAACAACAAGCTCCTAGAAAAGCTGATTGGGAAGTAACCATTGAAAAAATGGTCGCCCAAAGTTCTCAATTTCAAGAAGAGACAAGGAGCAACTTCAGGAATGTTGGAGCATCCATTAAAAATCTTGAAGTACAAATGAGTCAAATTGCTCAACAGCTAGCGAGTTCGCAAGCGCCGGGTACACTTCCAAGTGCCACCGTACCAAATCCGAAGGATCACCACCAAATTAAGGCGGTAGTAACAAGAAGTGGAAAATCCAAGGAAGTAGAAGAAGAGAAAACGGAACTAAATGATCAAATGATTGAAGTTGAGCTGGAAATAAAAGAAAATGAAGTGGTTGAGGAAGCAGTGGTGACACCGATACCGGTAACTAAAGAAAAAGTGGTAGAACCGAAACCGATGATCAAGCTGCCATACCCCTCAAGAAATAAAAAGAAAGGACAGTAAGAGAAGAATTTCGAGAAATTCCTTGAACTGTTTAAAAAGTTAGAGCTGAACATTCCGTTGTTGGAGGCACTAGAACAAATGCCCACCTATGCCAAATTCATGAAAGACATCATTGCTAAGAAGCGGACTAGTGAGTCCGAACTTGTTATTCTAACTGAAACTTGCAGTGCTATTTTGCAGGGTCTGAAGATTCCAGTGAAGAAGAAAGACAGTGGGGCTGTTACTATTCCATGCACTATTGGCGATAGGTCATTCAACAGAGCTTTAATCGATTTGGGAGCAAGTATTAGCCTCATGCCCTTGTCCATCTACAAAAAGTTGGATATCGGTGCGGTTCAAGACACTCGGATGACTCTCCAATTTGCTGATCATTCGGTTAAGCGGCCGTATGGAGTGGTTCAAGATGTTCTGGTTAAGGTAGATAAATTTGTGTTTCCGATTGATTTTGTGATACTAGAGATGCCGGAAGATGAAGAAATGCCGTTAATTTTGGGCCGACCATTCTTGGAAACCGGGAGAGTCATGATAGATATGGAAGGCGGCACCCTGACCTTGAAGGTATATGACGAGGAGTTAAAAATTGATGTTAGTAATACCATGAAGCATAAACAGGATTTTGGCACAAGTAGCAACATACAAGTGCTAGAACAAGTTATAGAGAGCGAACATTTGGAGAGTGTGACCTAACTGCCCCTTGAGAGAGTGTTAAGCATGTCAATTTTTAAGGAAGATAAAGAAGTGGATGAGAATGACAGGGAAGTAGTTGAAATGTTGGAAACTCGACCATTCCAAAGGGGATCCCGACCACACTGATGGGAGGACTTAAGGCAACCTATAGCGCTGGAAGGTAATGACGAAAATCCTAAAGGTTCGGAATTGAAACAACTTCCGGAAAATCTCAAATATATTTTTCTAGACACCGAGGAAAAGTGCCCCGCCATTATCAGCTCTAGTTTGAAAAGTGTCCAAGAGAAACAACTGATTGGGGTTCTTAAAAAATTTAAGAGTGCTATTGGCTGGAAAATCGAAGACCTCAAGGGTATAAGTCCTACAGTTTGCATGCACAAAATCCTTATGGAGAAGGACCACAAACCGGTTGTGCAGCCCCAGAGAAGACTGAACCCCGTTATGAAGGAAGTCGTAAGAAAGGAAGTGATGAAATTGTTGGATGCTGGACTTATCTATCCTATATCGGACAGTTCATGGGTGAGCCCTGTTCACGTGGTGCCCAAGAAAGGAGGTACAACTGTGGTGACTAATGACAAGAATGAGTTGATTCCTATGCGTACAGTCACTGGTTGGAGGGTATGCATTGATTATAGGAGACTTAATTTGGCCACCAGAAAAGATCACTTTCCGTTGCCATTTATTGATCAGATACTAGAAAGATTGGCTGGGCACGATTACTATTGTTTTCTAGATGGATACTCCGGGTACAACCAAATCACGGTTGCACCGGAGGATCAAGAGAAGACGGCTTTCACATGCCCGTACGGAGTTTTTGCTTATAGGAGGATGCCATTCGGGTTATTTAATGCCCCAGCAACATTTCAAAGATGCATGACTTCTATTTTTGCGGATATGCTTGAGAAACATATGGAAGTCTTCATGGATGATTTTTCGGTTTTTGGGTCATCATTTGATAATTGTTTAACTAACCTTTCACTTGTTTTGCAGAGATGTCAGGAAAGTAACTTGATCCTAAATTGGGAAAAATGTCATTTCATGGTAAGAGAGGGCATTGTCCTTGGTCACAAAATCTCATACAAAGGGATCGAAGTCGATCAAGCAAAAGTGGAAGTAATATCTAAGTTACCACCACCCGTGAACGAGAAAGGTATTCGAAGTTTCTTGGGTCACGCGGGCTTCTACCGCAGGTTCATAAGAGATTTCTCCAAGATAGCTAAACCGTTGACGTCCTTGTTAGTCAAGGACACAGCGTTTGTGTTCAATAAGGAGTGTGCTGACGCATTCGAAAACCTGAAAAATAAGTTAGTGTCAGCACCAATTGTGATAGCCCCCGATTGGTCGCTGCCGTTTGAGATCATGTGTGACGCCAGTGACATCACGGTGAGGGCTGTGTTGGGGCAGCGGAGAGAGAAGCTTTTGCATGTTATTTACTATGCTAGTCACGTTTTGAACCCTGCACAGATGAATTACGCAACTACCGAGAAGGAGTTGCTAGCGGTGGTGTATGCCTTTGACAAATTTAGGCAATATCTGTTGGGTTCTAAAGTGATTGTTTATACTGACCATGCTGCATTAAAATATCTTTTTGCTAAGCAGGAGTCAAAGCCCAGGCTGCTGAGATGGATTCTACTTCTCCAAGAATTCGATGTGGAGATTCGTGATAAGAGAGGATGTGAAAACACTGTAGTTGATCACCTCTCGCGAATGTCACCGATTGAAGAAAACGAGGAAAAGCATCCGATAAAGGATGAGTTTGCTGATGAACACATCCTAGTTATTCATGGTGTCCCTTGGTTTGCGGATTACGCCAACTATTTGGTTGGGGGTCTAATACCTGACGACTTTGATTCTAACAAACGGAAAAAGTTTGTTCATGACTGCAGGTTTTACTTATGGGATGACCCGTTTCTTTACAAGAGAGGGGTCGATGGACTGATCAGAAGATGCGCTCCTGAAGACGAGCAAAGGAAGGTGCTCGAAGCATGTCATAATTCAGATTATGGAGGGCATTTCAGTGGTGACCGCACCGCGGCCAAAGTCCTCCAATCGGGGTTGTATTGGCCATCTTTGTTCAAGGATGCCCAGGACGTCGTTAAGGAATGCGACATATGTCAACGGACTGGAAATATCTCGAAAAGAAACCAGATGCCGCAAAATTCCATGTTAAAAGTAGAGTTGTTTGATGTTTGGGGGATTGACTTTATGGGACCATTCCCACCATCATTTAGAAAACACTATATACTGGTGGCAGTTGACTATGTTTCGAAGTGGGTAGAAGTAGTGGCACTACCAACTAATGATGCTAAGGTAGTGGTCAGGTTTCTGAAGGAGAACATATTTTCTCGGTTTGGAGTACCAAGGGCCCTTATAAGTGATGAAGGAACTCACTTCTTGAATCATCTCATGGAAAAGTTACTCCTTAAATATAATGTGAAGCACAAAATAGCTACCCCTTACCATCCTCAAACCAACGGGCAAGCCGAGGTGTCAAATAGACAACTCAAATAGATATTAGAGAAAACAGTGCGTGCCTCCCGTAAGGACTGGGCAGTAAAGCTGGACGACGCTCTCTGGGCGTATCGCACTGCGTACAAAACACCCATTCGTATGTCCCCTTACCAACTGGTCTATGGTAAAGCTTGCCATCTGCCTCTAGAGTTAGAACACAAGGCATTATGGGCATCAAAAATCCTTAACCTAGACCTCACCAAAGCAGGAGAGTCTAGAACTCTCCAACTCCATGAGCTAGAGGAATTCTGGAACCGGGCATATGAGAATGCCAAAATTTACAAAGATCAAGCAAAGAAATGGCATGATTGACGAATTCAGAAGAAAGAATTTTGGGAAGGACAATTAGTACTGTTGTACAACTCCCGGCTGAAGCTCTTTTCGGGAAAGCTCAAATCAAAATGGTCAGGACCATTTATAGTACATAAGGCGTTTCCGCACGGAGCAGTCGAGCTGAAAAATCTAGCAAATGGAGACATTTTTAAAGTAAATGGTCAGCGTTTGAAACCTTACTACGAGGGACAGCAGAAAGATCGAAACGATGTCGTTCATCTCACATGATACGATGAAGGACCGTCGAGCCAGGCGACGTAAAACGAAGCGCTTCGTGGGAGGCAACCCACGTATTTTACACTCACGTTTTCATTTTGTTTTTTTGTTTCAACAGGTTTTGGTTAACTCGCGGTTCATCGGTGAAAGAAGTTTGTCGGAGACCAAAGGAGAGGGAAAAATTTGAAAAAACAGCACCCTGACACGGGTGGCCGTGTTACACAACACGGGTCGTGTCAGGCTGTAGCATATCAGGGCTGACAAGAGGTGGAGTCAGGGGTGCAACACGGGTGCCCGTGTTGTGCAACACGGCCCGTGTTGCAGGTGCTTTATTTTGGAAAAAAAATAACATACAGGAGGTGCAACACGGGTGCCCGTGTTGTGCAACACGGCCCGTGTTGCAAGGCGCGCAGTAACTAATCAAGTTTTACCCTGTGGGGCCCACCTCTTTACTCCCCACTTATCTTTAGTAACCACGCATTTCATATCATTTTTCCCTATCACTTCATCTCCCCTCTTCTTCTCCCTCACAAAACCCTTAACCTCCATTGCCCTCTCTCCATAAAAGCTTCAATATCCACCACACCCACTCATCGGAAGCACTTCCGCCATTCACAAAAAATGTTCTCCTCATCCTTGTGCTCATTTCTACGGTTGCGTTTTTCTCTAACAGTGATTTCGAATTTTTTCGAATTGTCTGTGGTGTTTGTGTTTTGCAGGATAAACAATGCCGCCTCGTAGAGACACAGGAAAAGCCATGGCGGAAACTTCGTGCCCCAGAAAGAGAGCACACCGAATGGCGAATCCTCACGGCATACTCTTTGAAGACCCGGATTATCAGAAGAAATACTCCAACATCATCAAGCGTAAGCTCACTCCAACAAGGTATATCTGTAACACTACGCTTGATAATCTAGGGCTGAGAGTAGAAGTCCATAGGATGTTTCACACTCTGGGTATGCTGGAATTTATGCAATTGGAAGCGCCGACTTATGAGCGCATAACTGTTGAATTCTTGAGTACTTTAGAATTTCAGTTGAAGCACATGTGGACAGGTGTGGAGGAGGAATACTATGGCACACTTAGATTTCGCCTATTTGATAC
This sequence comes from Lathyrus sativus, assembly GCA_963859935.3. Lineage (NCBI taxonomy): Eukaryota > Viridiplantae > Streptophyta > Magnoliopsida > Fabales > Fabaceae > Lathyrus > Lathyrus sativus. The sequence continues at coordinate 85,154,193 of OZ012738.1, forward strand.
TGACCATTGCCTGACAATAGCCGAATTGGGAGATATTCTGAAGCTCCCCAATTTTGGACCTGGAGCCCCTCCGGGAAATTTTAGTGCAGGGGACTTCTGGAGGGCCATCACAGGCAGAACTGATTATGTCGCTAAGGCGGCAAAAGCCTCGTGTATCCATAACCCGTGTTTCAGGTACGCACAAAAAGGGCTGGCCTATACACTATTCGGCAGGGGTGACAGCACAGGAGTGGCAACTCAGAGGGAGTTGTACTTCATGTATGGCATGGAAAATCAAGAACTCATCAATGTGGCTGCCTTTGCAGCTGACCATCTGAAGAGGGTTGCGAATGCACCTTCCGGCGAAATCAGTGTAGGCGGTATGATCACTCAAATCACCAATCACTTTGGCCACGGTCCTCTCTTGAGGGAGGAACCCACTGTTGCAAGTAAGACAAAGATAGATCTAGCCACTCTAACCGCCCAAGGTATGATTCGAATCTTTGATAGTTACTACTTCTTGGTAAGCCGAAACAGTCATCTCCTCGCTTTTCCTGCACCTGACTTTATTAGTATTCAAAATGTGAATAACTGGCTATATGAGAGCACAATGCAGGATGAAGAAGACCAATTTTATGATGGTATAGGTACAAAATTCTTTGAGGATGAAGGAGATCAAGTAGAAGAAGCGCCTATACCGCCTACTCGAGTCTCACCCCATCAGGAGTCCGGCTCCGGCTCCGGCTCTTGGAGCTTATCTAAAAAAGAATGGGATTGGATAGAGAGTGAGATCTGTCATCTCCGAAGTGAGCAGACAAGGCAAGGCGATGAGCAGACAAGGCAAGGAAACGAACAAATCCGACAAGGCAGGTTGATCGGTGAAATGCACGAATGGATGCGGCAGATGATGTTGCGCGACCAACCTCCGCAACCATGAACTCTGTGAGTCCCCTGCTACTGGTGTTCCAACAGTGGGGACACTGTTGAATCCTAGTGTGGGGGTATTTTATTTGTGTGTTTTTGTTTTCTTTGTGTGTTTTTGTTTCTGTTTTTGTTTCTGTTTGTCTTCATTTGGTTATTTATTTTTAAGTGGTCGTTTGAGAGCATGATAGAAATTCCACAGTGAAAATCCCCTGACATTGAGCTAATAACATTAATAACATTGTGGTTTGGGAACTGTTGATAGACATGTCTGTGAGTGAGGTGAGGAGAAAGTATATAGAATGCTCAGAAAAGAACCGTGAGGATAAAATCGGAACAATCGTGAGAGATAGGTAAAAAGCAGATACCCTGGGTTTCCCGAATAGGAACGAGTTCGACGTGTAGATTTGTACCATAGTGCTTTGATCTGAGAAGTACCCCTAAGTAGTTTATTTTGACAATCGGGTTTCATCAATAAGAATCGTGTGTGCAAGGTTAACGAAAAATATTGAACTAAGGCACAGAGAAAAAAAAACAAACAAAAAGGGGCAATTAGACGACTAATCCTTCTAAGTTGGGTAACCCTCACCCGGTTATTCAGCCCAACGGCGGTCGAACCTGAAAGCCATTCAAAAATAATAACAGTGTCAGAAAAAGAAAAATGTCGTTGATGAATCTTGTGCACACGAGGAAAATCATAAAAGCCGTTATAGTGATTGTCCGAATGAAAGGGAGGAAAATCGAAAAAGAAGACTTAAGTACAAAGCATAGTCGGAGAGGTTACCAATAGGGAGACTGAGGTATATGGTTTACCGCAGTCTAGTGTTTGTATGTTACCTGTTTTGAGGGAAAAGCCGAGATTAATCCTAGTGGGACTTGGAACGAGCAGTTCAAGTATGAGTATCATTACCGTAACTCACAGTTCTATGGACGGTTCCATTTTGGAAAAAGATATTGTAAGTTCGATTTGGCAGGCTTGTTGCTTGAGGACAAGCAAAAGTTCAAGTTCGGGGGAGTTTGATCGGTGGATTTCAATTGTGTTTTCAGACGCTGTTTGTTATTAATTTCGCATCATTTTTATCTGTTTTCGAAGCTTTAGTTGTTGTTATCTGAGTTACTCGTAGTTGTTTTTATTCAAGTCTTATTTTGAAGTTTGTATTACTTTGGCCGCTGGTGCGTTTGATTCGGTTTCTTTTAGTGTGTTTTTGGCAGGAATGGATAGCATGACAGTCGCACCGCTTTCGAAGGCAAAGAAAAGTCGGAAAAGGGAAGTCAGAGCCACAACACGGATACCCGTGTTGCACAACACGGCCCGTGTCAGGGAGGACACGGTTGGCAGACACGGGCAGGAGAAGCAGAGGAAAATGGAGAACAGACGTACAACACGGCCCGTGTTGCATCCCCTGTAGAAGAAAACGCGCCCTGAGGAGTCAGCAGCCTGACACGGCCACCCGTGTTGCACAACACGGCCCGTGTCATGGCCACTGAGAGTGAAATTATTATTTTTCTGATTTTTATGCTGTCAGACCTATTTCGAAGGGCATTTGAGACATTTCGCGATGTAATTTGAATTTAGATATAAGAACCACTTTTTAGAAAGAAGGAGACACTTTTGAATGAAGATTAGGATTGACAACTGAGGAGAGAGTTTTTCTAGAAAACGAAGGATCGATCAAAAGCGAAAGCAATTGATGATCCAAGTGACCAAACTTGAATTATAATGATCTTCTCCTTTTCATTTCTAATTGCATTTATGTTTACAAAGAACATGAGCAGCTAAACCCCCAGTTGTTAGGGGGTGGTCCTACGTTGCGATGTAATGACATTTGTTTGATTATTCTATGAGAATTATGTTATTCACCTTATATAGATTTTATTTTGCAACAATCTTTATGCGTATTCATATTGGAAAGTAGAATTCGATTCATGATTAGGTTTTGGTCTGGAAAGTCAATCTAACACTTTTGCAAAATAATATCACGGTAGATATTGCTTAGGAATGGGGATATTCCGTATCACGTATTTTATTTTCAGAACTATTGCTTGATGCTTTTCATGGACACTGAGGAATCAGTGTACATGAAACTCATCAAAGGGTTTCTATTAAGGAATTAAGGAAAACTAACTTTGAGAACTGATGAATTAAGGTTAATAACTACTATCTCAGGATAATCCTATGTGGTCTTTACTCGCATCGTGTCCACTCCCCTAACATCGTTCTTAGATTAATCTATAAGTCTTTATTTACTTGTTGTGTTACTCTGCTACCAAACAACCTACTAGACTTTTTGTTCCTTTGAATCCTAAAAATCCCGTTAATTACCACGCAGTCCTCGAGATCGATACTTGGGACTCTTCCCTTATTACTACAATCGGTAAAAATAGTACATTTGTTATTTTCCCGATCAACAACACATCAAAAAGGAAAATTTATACCATTTTTTTTATTGTGGTGATCGATTACCAGTATTAGGGTAATCGATTACCCTGTGCACATTTTGTGAAAATTGGCCAAATTCAAATTCTGTAGCACTTTTGGCACCAAATTCAAATGTTTCATCATGAGATTATTCTAGATCACTTTATTTTAATTCCCCTACCTCATCATAATTAATTCCCACCATACACCTTCACTAATCACCACTTGATCATTAATTTCCCTCCAAATTCAAACTCCAAGCTTAATTTTGACTCCAAACCAAACTTCAATCCACCAAACTTTCCAAGCCTAACTCCTATAAATAGAGGCTTTATTTCTCTCATTTCACAAGCTTTTGATAGCCAATATCACCTTGTCGAATTTCTTCTTGACTCTCAATTTTCTCCAATTACCAAATTCACCAAAACTCTTTCTTCCTTCGAAAGTTAGTAAGTTCATCACTAGAACTTACGAATCTTTAAGCTAAACCTTCATCCATTCACTTTTTCATCATTAATTTCAGTAGATCAAGGCTTTGGAGTGTGGTTTATGGAGTTGATTTGAAGAATTTCCAGATTTGGAGTGGTAATTTCTTGATCCACCATTGTTACTCTTGATACTTCCTTCACAATGTGATGTATTGTTGATTCTTGTTGCTTGATCTTTAGATCTTGCAAATTGTGTTCTATTGATATTGATTGATGTTATTTTACTTGAATTTTCATGCTCATTTGCATCCTTGATCATGAGGTGTTTGAAGAAATGATTGATCAAGTTTTTGCTCATTTTCAACTTGATTTACTGTTGTTTTAGCAGTGGTAATCGATTACCTTCTAGTGGTAATTGTCATACCCAAATTTTGTCCTACCTGTTTGATTTTCCTTTGTTCATCCACTGAAAAATCCAAAAATATGTTGCTTGGCTTGCTGACTAAACTCGGAGGGTTTCATAGCCGGACTACATTTAAATCGTGGTGCATTTGAGTATGTATCGTGAAAGTTCATGTGCCAATACAAATTCCCTGGGTATAAATCAAGTTGTCATACTATCGATAGTTTCAGGGTGATAATCATTAGGATCCGTTTGGAATGAGAACTGAGGCTTTTATCTCGAGTCATGATCTCTAATCTCAGTATATGCTCATTCGGCCTGTAATGTTCAAAGTGGGAGCATTTTAATCCTTTCATCTCAAGGTGGTGTTCGTGAAAGAGTTCGGGTGTAAGTGTAGATAGCATTTGGTTTTTAAATCCCAACAAAGTCCATAATTCATAAACTCCAAAGACAGGTTAATATGCTCATGCCATTTGTTCAAAAATTCACAATTGAGGTTTAGAGTTCATCATCATTTAAATTCCATATCAAAAATCTCAACAAGAAAGGCAAGCCATGAAGTGATCATGATTGATTTTAAATTATTGATTGTAAGTCAAGATGTTGGTATAGGCATGGGCATGTCACTTATGTCTCTAATCTGTAGGTTCCTTGTGGTCATGTGGATTTATGAGAATGGTGCTAAATAATGAGAAGCACATTGAAAGAAGGGATCTCTTGGTTGTACTTTAAGTTATTCCAATCTATTTACAAGCCAATGAGGTAATCAGGTCTAGTCAAGAGCACAACTTGAGATTATTTATGGTTATATGGAAATGCGGTAATGTATCAAGGACTTAAACTAACAATCACAAGTCATGAAGCAAAATACCACAAGCAGAGGACAATGTTGAAAGTTACGAGGCTATTCAAAGCATATTATGTGAACAATGTTACATCAATAATTCTACAATATATTGCACATTAAAGAGATTCAAAAACTACAAGAGGCTTGAAAGTAATAAAAGGCAATTCAAATTAGGCGAGGCATTAGAAATGGCCAATAATGCATTGTCACTTTGCACTTGATTTAACTCTTCCCAGAAACCCAAAAGCTCGCCCGAAGATACAAGCGGTGTTGCTCGTCGGCAGCGTGTAACAGTGAGGAATTCCGTTCAGTATTCGCTGTGTTGCATTCAGATGTTGAAGCAGTGATTCACGAGGAAAACAAGTAAAGCAATTTTTTTGTATCTGGTGGCAGCTTCAGCAAAATCTCTCACAAATAGAAATTGCACAACGGATGGAGATTGGACGGTTATTTTACCCCGTCGTGGAAGGCAAAGGAGAAAAGTTACTGAAGTTGAAAGAGTTTCCGAAGAAACACAAGAACCATGGGCTCCAACAGATTCTCAAAAAGATCCAATCAGAGAAGCAGCATTAATGCAGAGAATTGAAAGATATATGAGTAAGATTGAGAACTCTCAGTTCTATCATACTTTCAAAGATCAGATTGAAACATCAATTTTGAATTATTTCCACATAGTTCTGGGCTCAGAGACAAGTATGCAAATGGTCATTTACGGAATCAGCAGCATTGAATTATATGAGCCGCCGTGTTTGCAGCTTAGCATTGCAATATTGATGAAACGAGATTTAAATTTGATTGGAAGCATCGAGGTATTTGATCCTATCCTCTCTGTAACTGAGTCTTGCATTTTGGAAGCTCTTGGTTGTTCCGTCATGTCCATAAACGAGCATGGGAAGCGAGAGGCTGTGAAGCCAACAATGTTCTTCATGCCTCACTGCGAAGCAGAGTTGTATAACAACCTGTTGCAGGCAAATTGGAAACCGAGTTTCTTAAATAACATGGTATTATTCGGGAACAGCTTTGAAGAATACGAGCAGCATGTGTCATTGTGTAAGAACTCTCCTGTTCTGAACTCAGTAAAACATATCTTGGCTGCCCGGAGTTTTGCGACGAAATCATGAACAAGTTTGTAAACCATAATACCCCACACCAGACAATACCTGCGTCAACTCACAATAAAACCTGCACAAACAACCGCAACGATTGTGACTTGAATTCAACCGGCGGCAATACGGCATGATAGACAAATTTGAAAAAAAGGAAAAAAGAAAATAGAAAATGATTGTACCTGCTGCACAAAGTGGTTTCACAACATGTGCAACGAAACCAAGTGCCTCCAAACGACAACAACTTGCGGTATAGCATTGTCTTCTGCCAGTCTCCAATGCATCGGTCGCGACTCTACCCTTCAAGTGACCTTGCTCGCGCACATGGCCTGCATTTCCAGCCAGCAATCATACACATAGCTTATAGGTCATGGCAGCAGCATGCCGACAAGCACTCCACATCAGGTCAAATAACTTGCCGTCGAGTCATCACACAACACAACCCCAAAATTCTTCAAGTTTAACACGACATGGGCTGCAAAGTGTTCCACACAAACCAGTTAGCAGAAGTGTCCCAAACAGCAGGTTCAAGGAAAATTGATTGAAAATCAAAAGTCTTCTCTAAAGATTGTCGTAGCTCGTATCGCCCAGCATCCGTCCTGCGGTTACAAGTTAGTTTTAAAATACAATTTGGAATATGAGTCATCTGATATCAAATGGCTGAGATTTGTGGTTGCATGTATGACTATGTGTGACTGCAGAGAATCCATCTCTGAGAATAGACACATGATGTTAACCGATGTTATGTTCAACTGCTTACCAGATTCTGCCACCTGCAGTACACCGTAAATATCATGTGCGAAGACGAAGAGGAAAAGAGAGAGATTCCTGCAACTTGGCTCCTGCATCAGCTCATGATTTACCTGCAATGCAATAAAAGAAGTACATAAGTGAGAAGGTAGTACGGACAGCCACAACTCCAAAGCAAACCGTTCCGTACAACATTGTGAAAACGCAACAAATATCACCAACCAGCTCACCGTGAAAAAACGCCTGCAGCAACATGTGACTCTACCATATCAGTCTTCGAGTCGCGTACATACAGTTGTGGAACCGCGAATAATCACAGCTATTTGTTGCTCATTATAACTTAATTGTTTGATCAGAATTCCAACTTCTGCAGAGTCCATGAAGTCCATAAAAAACTGAATTCCATCTTCGAATAAAGCCCGTGACTTAAAGAGCAACTGTGGATTTTCTCTTCATACCCAGTCCTCTTCGCCGTGTTAAGTCCACCGTGTCCAATCTTCCGCAAGGCAAGTTTCAAGGTTGATTTATACTCTCATCACGTACATGAAAAGGAATAATGGAAAGAGGTTAGCAGAGAAAATATTAATCAGATGTTTGTCGGAATGAATGGCGAAAGAAATGTTTGAGTACATATGCTGAGACATTTCTGTCGGGGCAAGGTTATCACATCAGAACTAATAGCCTGAAGATTAAGGGTCAAGTATATTACCTCAGGCCACTATGTAGTCTAAGACATGAGTCCAAAGCAGGTTAAGGTTGAGCGTCACCCTGCGGAACAAACTCGTAAACAAAGCTCAAACTACAAACCTGCAGAAGACTGATTTCAATGTAGGACCAACTCAAAACAATAGGCAAAAAGAAAAGTCAGTGAAATCCTTATCATCTGATGATAGCTCTGATGCTAAAAAAATATAAGTAGAAAAAAGGAAAAATATCTTCCAAAGACAGGAGGAAGAGAAAGAGGAGCATAATATCACTACAAATCTTGATTTTTCATCACCAGGAAAGAAGTCAAAGAGTGAAGGGTTTGCTGGTCTTGATGATTGGGATTTAAGCAATGAAGAAAACGATAAGCTGGTTAGAAGGTCACCCTGAAAGAAATCAACTGTCAAGAGAACTTTGGGTTCTAGACCCAGAAAAGGTGCTACTGCTAAACTGAAGAGTTCAGTTTGCTTGAATAAAACTATGCAGCAAGATGAAGGCTTAAGTTCTTCCAGTGGAAGCAAAGAAATAGCAACTTCTGGTGCTAAGAAGCGTCAGGCATCACCCCCAGTCCTTGATGTTAACAAATTGATGGAGCAAAAAGCGGTTAGTGAATATGCAGAAGATGCTGGTGGCAGAACTGATATTTTGGATGATGAAACAGAGGCTCCAGATGACAAATGTGAATCTGAGTTGGGTATGGCTCCTGAGGAATTGGTTCATCTTTCAAAAAAACTTGACACCTCAACAGAAGACAAGTTAGAAATAGTTGAACCTGATGAAAAATGTGAAGTAATGCCTCCTAAAAAATTCACAAATGAAACTGAAAAACAGAAATCACTTTCACTGTTAGACCCAACCTCAAAGTTGAAAGTAAAGCATCAAGCGATAAAGCGTCCTGCTAGTAAAACCAAGAAGCCCACAACTGCAAAGAAAATAGCGAAAACTGTAGAGGCAGTATCGGGGGAGATGATTCCTACTGAGACAAGGGACGAGGCAGAGATAATCCTGCCTAACCCAGATATCAAAGCAGAAGCGGTTGAAGCCCCTCATTGAGAAGGCCAAGCAGAAAACAAGCAGTTCTCGGTGAACAATGGTGTCAATTTTAAGAAGAGGATCACCATAGATATCATGTTGCACTTATTTATATATTTAGCATTCTGTTGAGCACTGATTCTCAAGTTTTTTCCCATCAAAGGGACATACGATGAACCTCGATCTTTAATTGCATCACACCAACATCAAAATGATAAGCGCTCTAGAATTATACCATGTCCTCGCAGCTGTAGTACCTCTCTATGTAGCAATGATCCTTACCTACGGTTCGGTAAAATGGTGGAAAATCTTCACACCAGATCAATGTTCAGGAATAAACTGTTTTGAATGGCATACTTCTCAGCAAACTTTGCTACGACCTCCATGTTGATGATAGGATTGGTGTGTTGATTAGAGGATAATGATGTCATTCCTGGAGGGAAGCTTGAGACAATAACAGAAGCCCTGCAAATAAATTTTGATTATGCAGAATCAGAGCCATACAAATTCAATCAACTCAATCAAAAACCCAATTAAGTCATGTTTTACCATATTATTTACTTAAGTCAAAATTTTAAACAGAATAATGAGAAATGGGGGACCACATGTTTAGACCCACAAAAATGGAAAGTATAGAGCAGTGGCAAGCAATTGCAGTACCACAGTCCTAACACAAGAATAGGAATAAGACAAATCAGTAGCAGACCAAACCTAAACCCTAGGGTACAGGGGATTTCAGAGCTGCAAGAGTTTGGTCTGCTAAACCTAATTGGTCTCAATATAAGGGTTTCATTTTGGGGAGAAGAGGCTAACCGGAAAGAGATTTCAAACCCTAACGGCCCTCTCTCACAACCCCACCTTCATCATTCTGAGCAACTGGCCGTTTCAAAAAACTTCAGAAAACACTTCCCTCCTTCAAACCACCGCAACAAACCTCACTCTTCTTAAACCTCCAAATCACCATTAACGCACCACAGATAGTCCCCTTATTCTCACCAACAAACCCCAATCTTCTCACTTTCATCTCCACTGTCCATCCGAATCCAACCTCCACACCTCCATAAACCCATTTCCACCAAGACCCAGATCAATCTCTCAGCAAAACCTATCCCAAACAGAATGAGCAAAATGAATCAGAAAAAGTTTGAGATGAACTAGAAGGATTTAAACCCGAGTCGAACATACCCATCTCCAATCGAAAAGAGACAAAGCAGACCACGAACCTGAGAGAGACGAACGAAAAGAGCGAGTTTGGGATCGAGTTTTCCTTTCACACAGAAGAAGGTAGATTCTTGCGAATGTCTTTTTTTTTGTTTTTGTTTTGTGAGCTTGTATCTTTCTTTTGAAAACTTTGGAAACACCCTGTTCGTAACCTGAAGAGTTTTCTAAACATAACTTTTATTTATTTATTTATTTTGTTTTGTTTTATTTATTTTATTTTTTCTGTTTCATTTATTTTATTTTTTCTGTTTCACGTTGGTGTGTTGATATTGGTTTGGGCTTCATAGCCCGTTCTACTATAGACACTCCCTAACTCAACTTTTTACACCTCTGTTTTATTCCCTTTTTTTCCTTCAATAAGTAAACTGTATTTTAGTTTATGTTAATATTTCTATACATCAGTTATTGCGTTTTTTTATTTATATTTTATACATTTTATTTTAGAACTTTATATAGCATACTGTTAAGATATATACTTTATTTTCTAATTTATGAATATACAAGTTTATATAGTATTTTCTTTTTTTTGCTAGAGATATATTTTATCTCTCCTTTTATTGGACGTTATGCTCCACTTTATTTGTATTGGGTCGATGACGAGACCTCCGTAAATCGTTATTAAGTTAAACTGTTGATAAATAACGTTGGATCTGAGACCATTTCGCTTTCAACGCTTATCCTCCTAAAACCTCGGTCTCGTACCGAGTGTAACTTCGAAAATATTTTCAAATCATATTTTCTTTGTATTGGATTAAAAATAGAGGATTGGGTGTAGACCCCTTCTTCTTCGAGTGTTGGGATGCCCACTGTAGTGAGGGTGGTTCCGACACTCGTCTTTCAATACGAAGACGCTTCTAAACTTTTCTCTCCTAAAAAACCTCGGCTCCGTGTCAAGTACATTTTCAAAAACCTCGGTCTCGTACCGAGTCCATTTTCAAACCATCTTTAAAATAAATTTCTCTTTGTATTGAATTAAAAAGAGAGGATTAGGTGTAGACCTCTTCCTCTACGAATGTTGGGATGCCCACTGTAGTGAGGGTGGTCTTGATATTCGTTTTTCAATACAAAGACGCGACTTTATCCACCATCTCGCTTTCACAACTTCCTTCCACAATTTTCACACCTAAAACCTCGGTCCTGTACTGAGTGCATTTTCAAATCTTTTCATAACAAAAACTTGAATGGTCGTGGAGTGGTTAGGCGTAGGCCTTCTCCTATCCCGAGTGCTGACGTTTACCGTAGGGTTCTCTGTCGCAAAGCACTTACCATTCAAAACCAAAAACATTTTTAATAAGAGAACGAAGTTCCCTTTGTATTGAATTAAAGAGAGAGGATTGGGTGTAGACCTCTTCTTCTCCGAGCGTTGGGATGCCCACTGTAGTGAGGGTGGTTTCGACGCTCGTCTTTCAATACGAAGACGCCTCGTTCGCCACACCTTTTTATAACAAAAACTTTGAGATAATGAATTGGGTACTACCCGTAGGGGTTACTATCCGAGGACCTATCTCGCCCCCCCTAAAAACGATCCAATCAATCAAACGTGACATCTTGCCTCGCATGGCGAAGACCTGATCATTTCAAAAAGGATATGTTACGTTCGTTCTACCGCAAACAGGTAACGCCTAAGTCTCCAACGAGCGAGCAGCAATACACCTAAACTGCTAGAATGCGCACGATAGCATCATCCATAAAAAAAACATCAACACACCGTAGGCCGAACTACGGCTGCTCTGATTCTTCACTTCTTTCAAGTAAAGATACGTAGGCACAAGGGCCACAATCCTTGTCGAGCACATTCCCCCATATCCGTAGCCCCGAACTACGTCGACTCTGACTTTCTCATATCTGTTGAGAATACGTAGGCCTAGGACTGCGAAGTCCTACCGAGTCCGTTTTCTCTCTTCTTCCCCCCGTTACTTCTCTTTCCCCGTTTCTAAACCCTTCTCTTTACCCATTGGAACACTCTTTATAGGATAATATTTAAACAAATGAAATCACACATCGACAAACAAAAGGTTCCCATCGAGTACGATGGATGCGAGGGGTGCTAATACCTTCCCCTCGCATAACCGGCTTCCGAACCCATTCTTGGTTGCGAGACCATCTTATCCATTATTTTCTTAAGGTTTTCTCGATATTTTCCTTTCCCCTCATGGGATAAATAAAGTTCGGTGGCGACTCTTCTGTCCTTTCTTTTCGCCTTCCCCGTCGTTGCACGATGCATTTTTCGAGTAGCGACAGCTGGCGACTCTGCTGGGGATAACTCCTAGCGAGCCAGACCTAATTTGTTTGTCGTGTTTGTGTTTTATTTGCTTTTATTTTTTATTATGTTATGTTCACTAACTGTTGGGTTTATTTGGATGGTTTGTGAGATAAGGCTTTCTACCCGAGCTTTCAAGTACACACTAATATAGGAGGTGGGTTCTTTCTGATTTGCGAGACTTAGGACTCGTTGAGTTGGATCGAATTCCACCGCTCAGATGAGACCCCGTTGGAATGATTATGTCTTACGTGTAGTCGTAATGACGTCTTTATTTCCGACGTGGGAGTCCGCGACTCTGAGGACCTTTGTAGAACCTTATTCCAAAGGTTGCTGAGACATGACTCTGTGTTCATCCTTTGAAGGGATTACCGTCTTACGAGTAGTCGTTATGATGGAAAACTTTCGAGGGCTAGTGCATGGGACTTTGTTTAAAAGCCTTTGGGATGCCCTCTTACAAACCAATAGATAACCCACCCGATGGGAGAAATATTTTGTGTTGTTTTGCAGGACCAGTGATCTTGATCTCGTTTTGTGTTCTTTATCATGTGCATTCATAAAACATTGCATTGCATATCATTTCTCGCATATCAAGGGACTTAAGAGACTGTGATTATCTCAGGTATTGGTGAATACAATGACTGACCAAAGAAAGAGAAGCACAAATTCCATCAAGTTTAGAGAACCAAAGCTGGAACTAATTCAAGACATTCTGATTGACGTACCAAAGGCTATCAAGATCAACTTTCAGGGGAAGTATGGGAAATTGCTTGATCTCCTCCATTCTAGGGTCGATACTTGGGCTTTGTTCGCTATGGCTCAGTTCTATGATGCACCTCTCAGATGTTTCACTTTTCAAAACTATCAGTTGGCCCCTACTCTTGAGGAATATTCTCACATTTTGAACATCAAGATTAAGGACCAACCTATATACACAGGCTTGGAAGAAGAACCAAAACCTCCTGCCATTGCTCTTACTCTACGTATGACCAAAGAGGAAGTCAAAGAGGGTCTAACCAGTAAAGGGGGTGTTCAGGGTTTTCCATTGAAATTTCTGCTAGAAAAGGCTGCTCAATACAAGGTGGACGAAGATTGGGAAAAGTTCGGAATAAGCGTTGCTCTAATGATTTATGGGATTGTCCTCTTTCCAAATGTGGACAATTTCATAGACATCACTGCCATCGTTCTCTTCATGCAGAAGAATCCCATCCCTACACTCCTTGCCGATGTTTATCACTCCATTCATTGGAGGAGTGAAAAGAAGGCGGGAATGATCCAATGCTGCTCTCACCTACTATACAAGTGGTATGCTTCTCATTTGCCCAAGAAAGGGCCGTTCATAGAAAACAAGAAGAAATTAAAATGGTCTCAACGCATCATGTCTCTGGAAGCTAGTGATATTGCTTGGTACTCTCCTGAGTACTATGATGTGGAAATCATTTTTAGTTGTGGAGAATTCAGTAATGTACCTTTGATCGGTAGGGCCGGTTGTATTAACTATAACCCAGTCATGGCATTACGTCAGTTGGGCTATGCTATGGAGGGCGAGCCCGAGGCAGAGAAGGTTCAGAGTTTCTTTTTGCTAGCCACATCAGAGGACCCTGCGTTTGTCAGGAAGATTGCTAAGGCTTGGGGTAAGATTCATACAAAGGGGAGGAAGGAGTTAAAAGCGAAGAATTGCGTGGCAAAGGAGCCATAAAACCGGTGGTTACTAGCTAGAGTAGCTGAAAGGTCGTTACCATTTCCCTTAGAGCCCTCTATGCAAGAAGCACCTCCTGCTCCCACTCATGTGTCCATAGAAGAATATGAAAAACTGAAGCTAATAGTGGAGAGATTGACTAAGGAGAACCAGGACCTTCAGAATAAAGTCCACCAAGCAAAGGTGGAGAGTGGTCAGTACAAAAGAAAGGTGGAGTTTGAACAGGATCAAGCAGCTGAAAGTAGCAAGAAGCTAAAATTAGAAACAGATCTGAGAGTCAGGTACCAACAGGGTTACGAAGGGGCTGATGCATCATTAACAACTCTCCGACAACGCTTAAAGGAAACCAAAGCTTCTTGTGATAGGGCGTGGCACCTCTTTGAGATAGCCTCTGCCGAAAAGAAGGAAATACGAGAGAATCTTGAGGCCGATATTGGGGATCTTGAAGAACGACTGAGAAATGCCTTGACCCTAGCGGAAAATGAACGAAGACTCAAATAGGAGGCATTGAAAGACTCATATGTCACGTCTGACCTGTGGAATAACAAATGTCAAGAATTGGAAACTGCCCAAGAAACAGCCCTTCTGTGGAGGAATCGTTTCGAGGCTTTGCAAAGAGATAGTGCGCAGTGGCTCGAGAAGGAGGCCCAGCTCAATGAGTTGTTGGACACCCATGTGGATTCTATTTGTTATTACCAGTCGACTCTAGATATGTGTCGTGCTAGGTACAACAATTTAGTGGAGCATTGCAACCTCATGATCCGTGATATCCCATGGAGGTTGGAAAGCGCCATTCAAGACTTGGAAGGAAATGATATCCCCCCTTCTGTTCACCACTTTATCCAGCTTTGCGACCAAATGGTTAGGAGGTTCATGTTTGAGACGAAGAAGCTTGAAGAACGTCTCCAAAAGAGAGAATTTTAGTTATTCAGTTATCTTTTGTAGCACGACTTGTAGTTTCGGCTTATTCAGCTTTTATCTGTATGAATTTTTTTCTAAAAAATTAATGAAAGATTGCTTTTTGGTCCAAATTGTGCATTTCTTTATTATTCAGTCATGATTCTATGATACCAATGATAATCACAAGCCTCGAAAGTCTCTCGAGCATTTTGCATACGTTTGCGCATTTTTCTTTTTTGCATTTCCTACAACCCGATCTTACACACCGCTTACCCCTTTCAGAAAGAGTAAAGCAAGCTGACTTCACGGCATCGGTATAACACAAGGAATAGCCAGAAGAGAATCATGGATCAGATAGAGCAAGACCAGGCTACAATGAGGAGCGAGATGCTAGGCATGAAAACGCAGATGAATCAACTCATGGAGGTGATTCAGAATATGGCCAGGAGTCAAGAGGAGATGAGACAAGCAGCGGAGAGGAGCGCTAATCAGACTTTGGCTGGTGCGATTCCCCATGCAAGTGGTGCAATTCCAATCCCTGTTGATGCCACCCCAACCCCTGTTGGGGCAATTCCTACTTCTGCCGGCGCCGTACCTATCAACACCGTCCCTCCGCCAGTCGGTACTACTCAACCTCATGGCACTGCGATCCCAATACCAGTCCAGTACGATGAACATGAGGGCTTCTATGAGAATTCAGCTGAAGCATGTGCACCCCAAACCGCTGAGTTGGAGAAAAAGTTCAAGGCCTTACAAGAGGTGGTAAGGGCATTGCAAGGCCCCGATGTTTTGGGACTGGATGCCGCTGAAATATGTCTTGTACCCGGAGTTAAGATACCTCCAAAGTTTGTAATTCCAACCTTCGAGAAGTACAAGGGTAACAGTTGTCCTAAGACCCACATAAGGTCTTACTGTAGGAAGATGGCCGCCTATTCTGATGACGAGAAGCTACTAATCCATTTCTTTCAAGATAGCTTAACAAAGGCATCCCTAGAATGGTATATGCACCTTGAACGATCCAACGTAAGAAGCTGGAAAGAGTTAGCAGACGCTTTCGTGAAGCATTATCAGTATAATACTGACATGGCTCCGAATCGTATGCAGCTTCAGAATTTGACTCAGAAGCCGAATGAGTGTTTTAAGGACTTCGCGCAGAGATGGAGGGGAGTAGCTGCAAGGGTACAACCTCCACTGATGGAGAAAGAACTGACAGACCTATTCATGGGCACGCTACAAGGACCGATCTTTGAGCGGTTAGCATCCTCAACCTCCACGGTGTTTTCTGAACTTGTTATGGCTGGAGAGAGATTAGAGAGTTTCATGAAGGCGGGAAAAATTCAGAATGCAGGCGGATCTGCAAGCGGGGTCAAGAAGCCTTATCAGGGTTTCGTTAAGAAAAGGGAAGGCGAAGCTAGTGCAGTGTTCACCAATGGAAGGAGAACTCACCAAGGTTATCACCACATTGCTGCCATCGCTCCACAGCAGCCACTTTCTATTCCGGCAAATCGGCCTGCGCCTCAGCAAAATCGACAACAACAACCCTATCAACCAAGACAAAATCAGTATCAAGGGCAGAGAAAGCCAGAAAGGAGGCTTGATCCAATTCCGTCCACTTACGCCAAATTGCTTCCGTTCTTGTTGAAAGCAGGTCTCGTTCAACTTAGGGAAATGAAAGATCCTCCGGCTGTTCTCCCCTACGGCTACGATGTAAATGCGAGATGTGAATTCCACTCTGGCGCCCCAGGCCATAGCATCGAGAATTGTAAGGCTTTAAAATACATTGTGCAAAATCTTATCGACTCAAAAGCGATAAACTTTACCCGAAATACTCCGAACATCAAATCTAATCCAATGCCACCTCACCACTCAACAAACATGATTGAAGGCTCTAAGGGGATCCGATTAATTTCGGATATTGAGAAATTGAGGACCCCACTTTCCACTATTAAGGAGCAACTCTTGTTGAAAAACATTTACCCAGGATGTCCAACTAATTGCCATGTTTGCATGGACGGATCTCAAGGATGCGCTGAACTGAAGAAGGGTATACAAGGCCTGATTGAGCAGGGTGTATTAGTAGCAGAACAACTATCAAAGATTGAGGAAGTTACTACTCTTGAAATTCCGTTCGAAACATTGGAGATACCATATGATGATGGATATGAGCTTTGGATCCCAGTGGACAATTCGAACCGCACACCATTGACCATACCGTGCGATGAGGAAGAATGGGACAACATGTATGGACATACTTCTATCCCACTACAAATCCCGTATGATCCAGTTAAGATACCTATGTCTCCACCATCAATGAACCAGCTTGTCATTTCGACCCCATCTCCGTTTCCGTACAAGAGCACCAAGGCTGTACCTTGGTTATATGATGAAGTTGTTTTTCTAAATGGACAGAAGGTGGCAGAAGAAGATGTATTGGAAGAAAAGAAGACTGTAGAGAACATCGTGGGAACCGGAGGCGTCACTAGAAGTGGTCGAATCTTCGCTCCGACTGAACCTCCTGTCAACAGCAGTGACAATACAAGGAAAGGTACTGCCGTGCCGAGCACCAATGAACAGGGGCAGTCATCTAAACAGAAAGGCATCCCAAATGATGAGGCGGAGGAGTTTCTAAGAATCATTCAGAAAAGCGATTACAAAGTGATTGATCAGCTCAATCAGACGCCTTCGAAGATATCCATGCTGTCATTGTTAATGTGTTCAAAGGCCCATCAAGAAGCACTGCTAAAATTCTTGAAGGCAGCCCATGTGCCAGAGGAGATATCAGTAGTACAGTTTGAAGAAGTGGTGGGAAATATTGCATCAGGTCATATTTTGAGCTTTAATGATAGCGAATTACCTCCCGAAGGTAAAAATCATAACAAGGCCTTGCACATTACCATCGAATGTGTGGATGTTGTATTCTCTAGGGTGCTCGTTGACACTGGATCATCGCTGAATGTATTACCCAAAAGCTCGTTGTGCAAGCTGTCAATTGAAGGGCTTGTGATGAAGCCAAGTCAAACTATTGTAAAAGCTTTTGATGGAGCTAAGAGAACTGTGGTAGGCGAGGTTGACCTCCCGATCAAGATCGGACCTCATACTTTCATCATTACATTTTACGTAATGGATATATACCCCGCTTACAGTTGCCTTCTTGGTCGTCCGTGGATTCATTCCGCAGGCGCTGTAACTTCAACCTTGCATCAAAAGATCAAATTTATGATTAACAATCAGATGGTCATCATTGAGGGTGAGGAAGATGTTCTTGTGAGCCATCTTGCTTCTTTCCGCTATGTGGAAGTAGGAAATGAGGTGCATGAGACACCGTTTCAAGCTTTTGAAGTGATCAATGTTGAAATGATTTACGAAAAGCCAGCATCTTCAATAGTGACTTGGAAGGACGCGAGGACGGTGATAGAGGAAGGACATTCGCGAGGATGGGGCAGGGTGTTGGAATTGCCCGTCAACAAAAATGGAGTTGGTCTAGGCTACAAGCAGAAGAATGCAACTGATAAGGGCAAAGAGCTTGCAACTCCGTTGGTTTTTACTAGTGGAGGCCACCTTGTCGATGGTCAAGTCATGTTTTTGGAAACTGAAGCCGAAGATCATGAAGAGCTGTGTATGGTGTATCCTAGGGCGCCTAATCAAACTTTGAACAATTGGAGAGTCGTTGAAATCCCCGAAGTTACTCTAGTAGACGAGTAATTCCCTTTTATTTTATCTATAAAAAAATCATATGCTCTGCCCAAGGCATATGTATCATGTTGTAGGGCCTTTTGCTTTTAAAGCATAACTTATCATCAATAAATAAACTTTCGCATCCAATTACGCTCTCTTTCTTTCATTTTTTACTTTTTGCACATAAAATTATCTTTGAAAGACAATGTTTTGTTTTATTTTCCTTTTTTCTGTCAACCTTTTCTAAAAATAAAAAAAATAATAAAGCATGAAGTCATTCATCGTGCAGATCTTCCCTTGCTCCTGTCAATAACGACCCCGCTATGGTCCAATATGACTTTGATAACCCGATCTACCAAGCCGACGAAGACTGCGAGGAAGATTGTGATCTCCCAGAAGAGCTAGCTAGACTATTGAAGCAGGAGTCAAAGGTCATTCAGCCCTACCAAGAAGAGGTCGAAGTCATCAACATGGGAACTGAAGAGGATGCCAAAGAAATCAAGATAGGCGCAGCTTTGGAGTCAGAGATTAAGTCAAAACTGATAATATTGCTTCGAGAGTATGTTGACGTTTTTGCTTGGTCTTACAAAGATATGCCCGGTCTAGATGAAGAGATTGTGATGCACAAACTACCTCTCAAGGAAGGCTGCCCACCGGTGAAGCAAAAGTTGAGGAGAACAAAACCAGAGATGTCCTTCAAGATCAAAGAGGAAGTGCAAAAGCAGTTGGACGCTGGTTTTCTGGCAGTGTCCAACTATCCACAATGGATAGCGAATATTGTCCCAGTACCTAAAAAAGATGGGAAGGTGCGAATGTGTGTAGATTATAGAGACCTCAATAGAGCGAGTCCGAAAGATGATTTTCCTTTACCACACATTGATGTGCTAGTAGACAACACGGCCCAATTTTCTGTCTTCTCATTTATGGATGGCTTTTCTGGATATAACCAGATTAAGATGGCGCCCGAAGATATGGAAAAGATGACTTTCATCACTCCATGGGGAACTTTCTGTTACAAGGTTATGCCATTTGGACTTAAGAACGCAAGCGCAACATATCAGCGAGCAATGGTCACTCTTTTCCATGACATGATACATAAAGAGATTGAGTGTTATGTAGACGATATGATTGCGAAATCCCAGACTGAGGAAGAGCACCTTATCCACTTGGGAAAGCTATTCGCCCGGTTAAGGAAATTCCAGCTGAGACTAAATCCCAACAAATGCACTTTTGGTGTAAGATCTGGTAAATTGCTAGGTTTTATTGTGAGCCAGAAAGGGATTGAAGTTGATCCAGATAAGGTCAAAGCTATCCAGGAGATGCCGACACCCAAAACTGAAAAAGAGGTCTGAGGTTTCCTTGGGAGGTTGAATTATATCGCCAGGTTCATATCTCATCTAACGGCCACTTGTGAGCCCATCTTCAAATTACTTCGAAAGGATCAAGCCGTGGTATGGAACGATAATTGTCAGAAAGCCTTTGAGAAGATAAAGGAATACCTACAAGAACCGCCGATCTTGATACCTCCGGTGCCCGGACGACCCCTGATCATGTACCTGATTGTGTTAGAGGGATCCATGGGATGCGTATTGGGACAACATGATGAAACCGGCAGGAAAGAGCTTGTGATCTATTACCTCAGCAAGAAGTTTAATGACTGTGAAACGAGATATTCGATGCTCGAGAAGACATGTTGCGCATTGGCTTGGGCAGCAAAACGCTTGAGACAATATATGCTCACCCATACGACTTTGTTGATCTCCAAGATGGATCCTGTCAAATACATATTCGAGAAGCCCGCTCTCACCGGGCGAGTAGCTCGTTGGCAAATGGTGTTAACAGAGTATGACATCCAGTATGTTACGCAGAAAGCTATTAAAGGGAGTGTGCTCTCTGAATACCTTGCCCACCAACCTATGGACAACTACCAATCTATGCGCTTCGATTTCCCCGATGAAGACGTCATGTTTGCCAGAGATTATGCCACGCCAGGCCCAGATGATGGACCCGAACCAGGATCGCGATGGACGCTCGTGTTCGATGGTGCTGCAAATGCCAAAGGATGCGGAATCGGGGCAATCATCACTTCTCCAACTGGCTTTCACTTGCCATTCACCGCCAGATTATGCTTTAAGTGTACTAACAACATGGCCGAATATGAAGCTTGTATTTTCGGAATTGAAGCTGCCATTGATAATAGAATCAAGATTCTAGAAGTCTATGGAGATTCCGCGCTTGTCATATGCCAGATTAAAGGGGAGTATGAAACACTGGACCTCAAGTTAGTTCCTTACAGAGATCATGTCTTGAAGTTAATCCCGTACTTTGATGAGATCACTTTCCATCACATTCCCAGAGGAGAAAATCAGTTGGCTGACGCTCTAGCAACACTAGCATCTATGTTTCAAGTCAAGTGGGAGAATGAGGCGCCATCCATCCGTTTAGAATATTTGGACGAACCCGCTTATTGCCTAGCGGCCGAGGGGGAAGAAGCTAAAACTGATAATCATCCTTGGTTCTATGACATCAAGCGATATCTAGAGACACAAGAATATCCAGAAGGCATAACTATCACTGACAAGAAGTATCTCAGAAAGCTCTCCTCAAAGTTCTTCCTCAGTGGCGACGTGTTATACAAGCGAAATTACGATTCGGTTCTACTCAGATGCGTGGATAAACACGAGGAAGAACGTATCATAAATGAAATGCATGAAGGATCTTTTGGGACACATGCTAGTGGTCATACTATGGTTAAAAAAATTTTGAGGGCAGGATACTATTGGATGACGATGGAAACGGATTGTTGTCTCCATGTCCAGTCATGCCACAAGTGCCAAATTTACGCAGACAAGGTCCATACTTCACCACTCCCTCTGAATGTTTTGACTTCGCCCTGGCCCTTCGCTATGTGGGGTATAGATGTAATCGGACGCATCGAGCCAACCGCTTCAAATGGGCACCGTTTTATCTTAGTGGCCATCGATTACTTTACCAAATGGGTAGAAGCGGCGTCCTATGCCAACGTCACTAAGCAAGTGGTGACTCGCTTCATCAAAAAAGAGATTATTTGTCGATATGGAATCCCGAACAAGATCATTACAGACAATGGTTCAAACCTCAACAATAAGATGATGAAAGAGTTGTGTGAAAACTTCAAAATTGAACACCACAATTCAACACCTTATCGCCCTAAAATGAACGGAGCTGTTGAGGCGGCAAATAAGAACATTAAGAAAATCGTCCAGAAGATGGTGAAGACTTACAAAGACTGGCACGAGATGTTGTCGTTCACGTTGCATGGCTACCGCACTTCAGTGCGCACTTCCACAGGGGCAACCCCGTTTTCTCTCGTATATGGCATGGAAGCAGTATTGCCAATTGAAGTAGAGATTCCCTCCTTAAGGATTTTAGCAGACGTCAAGCTAGATGAGGCCGAATGGATACAAGCCAGACTCGACCAACTCAATCTCATCGACGAGAAATGCATGACGGCCATCTGTCATGGACAATTATACCAAAAACGATTGAAGAGGGCCTTTGATAAGAAGGTTCGCCCGCGACACATCCAAGCAGGAGATTTGGTACTAAGGAAAATTCAGCCAACTCACGTCGATCCAAGGGGAAAATGGGCACCAAACTATGAGGGTCCGTATATAGTAAAGAAAGTTTTCTCCGGAGGGGCCTTGATTCTGTCGACCATGGATGGTGACGATCTCTCATCCCCTGTGAATGCAGATGCAGTTAAAAAATATTATGCCTAAAAGATAGGCCTGGTGGACCCAAAAAGAAAATCCACGCAAAAATGGGCGTCCTGGTGGACCATAAAAATGGTTCAGGCAAAATTAGGGACTAGAAGTAAAAAAAAAAAAGAGTATCCTGATAGGCTGAAAACCTGAAAAGGCGGCCTAGGCAAAAGTTAGGGATTCAAAAAGGCAGAACTGCATCTTGAAAAGACGTGTGAATTATTCCTCGTAACCATCAAGCTCTCGACTGAGAAAGATCAATTCGATTCTGGCGCTCAAAAGCAAGGCGTGAAGGGTCTTCAGAGACATATGGGCCATAGCGGATTTGAAACTTGGCGGGGACCATTTTCAACATTGCCTTAGTCTTTATTTTCTCTTTTAAAAGCAGTTACCTCTTTTAGGAATTGCCTCCTTTTGTAATTTTCCCATTTATGGGTTTTCATCAATAAAATTACTTTCATCAAAGCTTTTTCTGTTTTTATTTACCCTTTGGTTGCAAGTTTCATTTATTTGATGATGGGTTTTGCATATAATGACATTATGGTAAATTAGATTAAGGGATAACTTACCCTCTTGGGATAACTAAAGGGTGACCATGACTCTAAAGAGTACGCAGGAACATCATTCTAAATCTTGTAACGACTTGACTGACAAGGTCGTCAAACCCGGCAGAGCAGGCCATGAGCTGAAAATCTCAACACATCCAAGTTCTTTATACATCATAAATAGATGATGTCGGGAAGTCAGGCTTATCTTTCACTTTCCCACCACCAAAGTCCGCCATGTCGGCACCTGTATTTCCATTGCCCGTTCGCAATCATATGCATCATACGCATCGCATTCGACATCATAAGAATCTTGCTTCATAAGCATCTTGCTTCATAAGCATCTTGCTTCATAAGCATCTTGCATCATATACATACCTATGATTACATCATACTTTCCTCAGCTCTTGCATCACCGCGTGTTAGCATTTGCATTTGCATCTCCATTCGTTATGGAACATCATTATCATCAAGCATTTACATATACGAGATCAGATCCAGGATCAATTTCGAAGATTTTCAAGATCCTAATCAGCCCAGTCAGGGGCATCTTCCGCAAGACCGTGGGCGTTCCCCACGAATTTGTTCAACAATTCGTTGGGCAAATTCAAGAGATTCAATGCAATCATCAGCCTAGTCAGGGGGATTATCTACAAGACCGTGGGTCCTCCCACAAAATTCAAGATCACTAAAGCAAATTCAGCCCAAACCAGGGGCATCTTTTCAAGACCATGGGTGTATTGCATGATGTATTGCAACCTCGTAGCTAATCAGATCTTCAAATTAACAATCAGCCCGGACAGGGGCATCTCCAGTAAATCCATGGGCGTTTCCCAGTGAGTTGTCTCCAGAAGACTTCAGTGATAAGTGGCAATCTCTTCAGAGAAGCTTATCCATCTTCAGCGATAAGTGGCAATCTCTTCAGAGAAGCTTATCCATCTTCAGTGATAAGTGGCAATCTCTTCAGAGAAGCTTATCCATCTTCAGCGATAAGTGGCAATCTCTTCAGAGAAGCTTATCCATCTTCAGCGATAAGTGGCAATCTCTTCAGAGAAGCTTATCCATCTTCATTGATAAGCAGCAATCTCTTGGGAGAAGCTTATCCATCTTCAGCGATAAGTGGCAATCTCTTCAGAGAAGCTTATCCATCTTCAGTGATAAGTGGCAATCTCTTCAGAGAAGCTTATCCATCTTCAGCGATAAGTGGCAATCTCTTCAGAGAAGCTTATCCATCTTCAGCGATAAGTGGCAATCTCTTCAGAGAAGCTTATCCATCTTCATTGATAAGCGGCAATCTCTTGGGAGAAGCTTATCCATCTTCAGCGATAAGTGGCAATCTCTTCAGAGAAGCTTATCCATCTTCAGTGATAAGTGGCAATCTCTTCAGAGAAGCTTATCCATCTTCAGTGATAAGTGGCAATCTCTTCAGAGAAGCTTATCCATCTTCATTGATAAGTGGCAATCTCTTGGGAGAAGCTTATTCGTCTTCAACGATAAGTGGCGATCTCTTCAGAGAAGCTTATCTTTCTTCATTGATAAGTGGCAATCTCTTGGGAGAAGCTTATCCGTCTTCAGCGATAAGTGGCGATCTCTTCAGAGAAGCTTATCTTTCTTCATTGATAAGTGGCAATCTCTTGGGAGAAGCTTATCCGTCTTCAACGATAAGTGGCAATCTCTTCAGAGAAGCTTATCCCCCTATCATCCTTTTTGGTGTTAGGGTTGATTTTGTTACGCTCCATCATCCTTTTGGTGGTGGGTCTGGCATCCTTTTGGTGTCATGACTAGCATGTTTTCCATTATCCTTTTGGTAATGGACTCCTTACATCCTTTTGGTGTCGGGGTTGACTTGTTTCGCTCCATCATCCTTTTAGTGATGGGTCTAGCATCCTTTTGGTGTCATGACTAGCGTCTCCGCTCCATCATCCTTTTTGGTGATGGGTCTGACATCCTTTTGGTGTCATGACTAGCGTGTTTTCCGCTATCCTTTTGGTAGTGGATCCCTTACTTTCTTTTGATTTCAGAGCAGTGTGTGTGAGTGTACTATCATCCTTTTGGTGATAGGCTTGTCATTCTTTCGGTGTCAAGTTTTCTCTGTTAACATCCTTTTGGCGTTAGCAAACTTTGCAAGATATCCAATATTTCATTCCCAAGCAGTTTCCTTCTTTTTGACAAATTCAGGGTATTCTTTGTATCCAATTGACTTCTACCTTGAAAAAATGAACGCTGCAGCAATTCATCTTACTCGGTCTAAGCCAATTAGATAGGGGCATCTGTCATACCCAAATTTTGTCCTACCTGTTTGATTTTCCTTTGTTCATCCACTGAAAAATCCAAAAATATGTTGCTTGGCTTGCTGACTAAACTCGGAGGGTTTCATAGCCGGACTACATTTAAATCGT
This sequence comes from Lathyrus sativus, assembly GCA_963859935.3. Classification (NCBI taxonomy): domain Eukaryota; kingdom Viridiplantae; phylum Streptophyta; class Magnoliopsida; order Fabales; family Fabaceae; genus Lathyrus; species Lathyrus sativus. Next base: position 85,179,225 of record OZ012738.1, read on the forward strand.
GGTGCATTTGAGTATGTATCGTGAAAGTTCATGTGCCAATACAAATTCCCTGGGTATAAATCAAGTTGTCATACTATCGATAGTTTCAGGGTGATAATCATTAGGATCCGTTTGGAATGAGAACTGAGGCTTTTATCTCGAGTCATGATCTCTAATCTCAGTATATGCTCATTCGGCCTGTAATGTTCAAAGTGGGAGAATTTTAATCCTTTCATCTCAAGGTGGTGTTCGTGAAAGAGTTCGGGTGTAAGTGTAGATAGCATTTGGTTTTTAAATCCCAACAAAGTCCATAATTCATAAACTCCAAAGACAGGTTAATATGCCCATGCCATTTGTTCAAAAATTCACAATTGAGGTTTAGAGTTCATCATCATTTAAATTCCATATCAAAAATCTCAACAAGAAAGGCAAGCCATGAAGTGATCATGATTGATTTTAAATTATTGATTGTAAGTCAAGATGTTGGTATAGGCATGGGCATGTCACTTATGTCTCTAATCTGTAGGTTCCTTGTGGTCATGTGGATTTATGAGAATGGTGCTAAATAATGAGAAGCACATTGAAAGAAGGGATCTCTTGGCTGTACTTTAAGTTATTCCAATCTATTTACAAGCCAATGAGGTAATCAGGTCTAGTCAAGAGCACAACTTGAGATTATTTATGGTTATATGGAAATGCGGTAATGTATCAAGGACTTAAACTAACAATCACAAGTCATGAAGCAAAATACCACAAGCAGAGGACAATGTTGAAAGTTACGAGGCTATTCAAAGCATATTATGTGAACAATGTTACATCAATAATTCTACAATATATTGCACATTAAAGAGATTCAAAAACTACAAGAGGCTTGAAAGTAATAAAAGGCAATTCAAATTAGGCGAGGCATTAGAAATGGCCAATAATGCATTGTCACTTTGCACTTGATTTAACTCTTCCCAGAAACCCAAAAGCTCGCCCGAAGATACAAGCGGTGTTGCTCGTCGGCAGCGTGTAACAGTGAGGAATTCCGTTCAGTATTCGCTGTGTTGCATTCAGATGTTGAAGCAGTGATTCACGAGGAAAACAAGTAAAGCAATTTTTTTGTATCTGGTGGCAGCTTCAGCAAAATCTCTCACAAATAGCAATTGCACAACGGATGGAGATTGGACGGTTATTTTACCCCGTCGTGGAAGGCAAAGGAGAAAAGTTACTGAAGTTGAAAGAGTTTCCGAAGAAACACAAGAACCATGGGCTCCAACAGATTCTCAAAAAGATCCAATCAGAGAAGCAGCATTAATGCAGAGAATTGAAAGATATATGAGTAAGATTGAGAACTCTCAGTTCTATCATACTTTCAAAGATCAGATTGAAACATCAATTTTGAATTATTTCCACATAGTTCTGGGCTCAGAGACAAGTATGCAAATGGTCATTTACGGAATCAGCAGCATTGAATTATATGAGCCGCCGTGTTTGCAGCTTAGCATTGCAATATTGATGAAACGAGATTTAAATTTGATTGGAAGCATCGAGGTATTTGATCCTATCCTCTCTGTAACTGAGTCTTGCATTTTGGAAGCTCTTGGTTGTTCCGTCATGTCCATAAACGAGCATGGGAAGCGAGAGGCTGTGAAGCCAACAATGTTCTTCATGCCTCACTGCGAAGCAGAGTTGTATAACAACCTGTTGCAGGCAAATTGGAAACCGAGTTTCTTAAATAACATGGTATTATTCGGGAACAGCTTTGAAGAATACGAGCAGCATGTGTCATTGTGTAAGAACTCTCCTGTTCTGAACTCAGTAAAACATATCTTGGCTGCCCGGAGTTTTGCGACGAAATCATGAACAAGTTTGTAAACCATAATACCCCACACCAGACAATACCTGCGTCAACTCACAATAAAACCTGCACAAACAACCGCAACGATTGTGACTTGAATTCAACCGGCGGCAATACGGCATGATAGACAAATTTGAAAAAAAGGAAAAAAGAAAATAGAAAATGATTGTACCTGCTGCACAAAGTGGTTTCACAACATGTGCAACGAAACCAAGTGCCTCCAAACGACAACAACTTGCGGTATAGCATTGTCTTCTGCCAGTCTCCAATGCATCGGTCGCGACTCTACCCTTCAAGTGACCTTGCTCGCGCACATGGCCTGCATTTCCAGCCAGCTATCATACACATAGCTTGTAGGTCATGGCAGCAGCATGCCGACAAGCACTCCACATCAGGTCAAATAACTTGCCGTCGAGTCATCACACAACACAACCCCAAAATTCTTCAAGTTTAACACGACATGGGCTGCAAAGTGTTCCACACAAACCAGTTAGCAGAAGTGTCCCAAACAGCAGGTTCAAGGAAAATTGATTGAAAATCAAAAGTCTTCTCTAAAGATTGTCGTAGCTCGTATCGCCCAGCATCCGTCCTGCGGTTACAAGTTAGTTTTAAAATACAATTTGGAATATGAGTCATCTGATATCAAATGGCTGAGATTTGTGGTTGCATGTATGACTATGTGTGACTGCAGAGAATCCATCTCTGAGAATAGACACATGATGTTAACCGATGTTATGTTCAACTACTTACCAGATTCTGCCACCTGCAGTACACCGTAAATATCATGTGCGAAGACGAAGAGGAAAAGAGAGAGATTCCTGCAACTTGGCTCCTGCATCAGCTCATGATTTACCTGCAATGCAATAAAAGAAGTACATAAGTGAGAAGGTAGTACGGACAGCCACAACTCCAAAGCAAACCGTTACGTACAACATTGTGAAAACGCAACAAATATCACCAACCAGCTCACCGTGAAAAAACGCCTGCAGCAACATGTGACTCTACCATATCAGTCTTCGAGTCGCGTACATACAGCTGTGGAACCGCGAATAATCACAGCTATTTGTTGCTCATTATAACTTAATTGTTTGATCAGAATTCCAACTTCTGCAGAGTCCATGAAGTCCATAAAAAACTGAATTCCATCTTCGAATAAAGCCCGTGACTTAAAGAGCAACTGTGGATTTTCTCTTCATACCCAGTCCTCTTCGCCGTGTTAAGTCCACCGTGTCCAATCTTCCGCAAGGCAAGTTTCAAGGTTGATTTATACTCTCATCACGTACATGAAAAGGAATAATGGAAAGAGGTTAGCAGAGAAAATATTAATCAGATGTTTGTCGGAATGAATGGCGAAAGAAATGTTTGAGTACATATGCTGAGACATTTCTGTCGGGGCAAGGTTATCACATCAGAACTAATAGCCTGAAGATTAAGGGTCAAGTATATTACCTCAGGCCACTATGTAGTCTAAGACATGAGTCCAAAGCAGGTTAAGGTTGAGCGTCACCCTGCGGAACAAACTCGTAAACAAAGCTCAAACTACAAACCTGCAGAAGACTGATTTCAATGTAGGACCAACTCAAAACAATAGGCAAAAAGAAAAGTCAGTGAAATCCTTATCATCTGATGATAGCTCTGATGCTAAAAAAATATAAGTAGAAAAAAGGAAAAATATCTTCCAAAGACAGGAGGAAGAGAAAGAGGAGCATAATATCACTACAAATCTTGATTTTTCATCACCAGGAAAGAAGTCAAAGAGTGAAGGGTTTGCTGGTCTTGATGATTGGGATTTAAGCAATGAAGAAAACGATAAGCTGGTTAAAAGGTCACCCTGAAAGAAATCAACTGTCAAGAGAACTTTGGGTTCTAGACCCAGAAAAGGTGCTACTGCTAAACTGAAGAGTTCAGTTTGCTTGAATAAAACTATGCAGCAAGATGAAGGCTTAAGTTCTTCCAGTGGAAGCAAAGAAATAGCAACTTCTGGTGCTAAGAAGCATCAGGCATCACCCCCAGTCCTTGATGTTAACAAATTGATGGAGCAAAAAGCGGTTAGTGAATATGCAGAAGATGCTGGTGGCAGAACTGATATTTTGGATGATGAAACAGAGGCTCCAGATGGCAAATGTGAATCTGAGTTGGGTATGGCTCCTGAGGAATTAGTTCATCTTTCAAAAAAACTTGACACCTCAACAGAAGACAAGTTAGAAACAGTTGAACCTGATGAAAAATGTGAAGTAATGCCTCCTAAAAAATTCACAAATGAAACTGAAAAACAGAAATCACTTTCACTGTTAGACCCAACCTCAAAGTTGAAAGTAAAGCATCAAGCGATAAAGCGTCCTGCTAGTAAAACCAAGAAGCCCACAACTGCAAAGAAAATAGCGAAAACTGTAGAGGCAGTATCGGGGGAGATGATTCCTACTGAGACAAGGGACGAGGCAGAGATAATCCTGCCTAACCCAGATATCAAAGCAGAAGCGGTTGAAGCCCCTCATTGAGAAGGCCAAGCAGAAAACAAGCAGTTCTCGGTGAACAATGGTGTCAATTTTAAGAAGAGGATCACCATAGATATCATGTTGCACTTATTTATATATTTAGCATTCTGTTGAGCACTGATTCTCAAGTTTTTTCCCATCAAAGGGACATACGATGAACCTCGATCTTTAATTGCATCACACCAACATCAAAATGATAAGCGCTCTAGAATTATACCATGTCCTCGCAGCTGTAGTACCTCTCTATGTAGCAATGATCCTTACCTACGGTTCGGTAAAATGGTGGAAAATCTTCACACCAGATCAATGTTCAGGAATAAACTGTTTTGAATGGCATACTTCTCAGCAAACTTTGCTACGACCTCCATGTTGATGATAGGATTGGTGTGTTGATTAGAGGATAATGATGTCATTCCTGGAGGGAAGCTTGAGACAATAACAGAAGCCCTGCAAATAAATTTTGATTATGCAGAATCAGAGCCATACAAATTCAATCAACTCAATCAAAAACCCAATTAAGTCATGTTTTACCATATTATTTACTTAAGTCAGAATTTTAAACAGAATAATGAGAAATGGGGGACCACATGTTTAGACCCACAAAAATGGCAAGTATAGAGCAGTGGCAAGCAATTGCAGTACCACAGTCCTAACACAAGAATAGGAATAAGACAAATCAGTAGCAGACCAAACCTAAACCCTAGGGTACAGGGGATTTCAGAGCTGCGAGAGTTTGGTCTGCTAAACCTAATTGGTCTCAATATAAGGGTTTCATTTTGGGGAGAAGAGGCTAACCGGAAAGAGATTTCAAACCCTAACGGCCCTCTCTCACAACCCCACCTTCATCATTCTGAGCAACTGGCCGTTTCAAAAAACTTCAGAAAACACTTCCCTCCTTCAAACCACCGCAACAAACCTCACTCTTCTTAAACCTCCAAATCACCATTAACGCACCACAGATAGTCCCCTTATTCTCACCAACAAACCCCAATCTTCTCACTTTCATCTCCACTGTCCATCCGAATCCAACCTCCACACCTCCATAAACCCATTTCCACCAAGACCCAGATCAATCTCTCAGCAAAACCTATCCCAAACAGAATGAGCAAAATGAATCAGAAAAAGTTTGAGATGAACTAGAAGGATTTAAACCCGAGTCGAACATACCCATCTCCAATCGAAAAGAGACAAAGCAGACCACGAACCTGAGAGAGACGAACGAAAAGAGCGAGTTTGGGATCGAGTTTTCCTTTCACACAGAAGAAGGTAGATTCTTGCGAATGTCTTTTTTTTTGTTTTTGTTTTGTGAGCTTGTATCTTTCTTTTGAAAACTTTGGAAACACCCTGTTCGTAACCTGAAGAGTTTTCTAAACATAACTTTTATTTATTTATTTATTTTATTTTGTTTTATTTATTTTATTTTTTCTGTTTCATTTATTTTATTTTTTCTGTTTCACGTTGGTGTGTTGATATTGGTTTGGGCTTCATAGCCCGTTCTACTATAGACACTCCCTAACTCAACTTTTTACACCTCTGTTTTGTTCCCTTTTTTTCCTTCAAAAAGTAAACTGTATTTTAGTTTATGTTAATATTTCTATACATCAGTTATTGCGTTTTTTTATTTATATTTTATACATTTTATTTTAGAACTTTATATAGCATACTGTTAAGATATATACTTTATTTTCTAATTTATGAATATACAAGTTTATATAGTATTTTCTTTTTTTTGCTAGAGATATATTTTATCTCTCCTTTTATTGGACGTTATGCTCCACTTTATTTGTATTGGGTCGATGACGAGACCTCCGTAAATCGTTATTAAGTTAAACTGTTGATAAATAACGTTGGATCTGAGACCATTTCGCTTTCAACGCTTATCCTCCTAAAACCTCGGTCTCGTACCGAGTGTAACTTCGAAAATATTTTCAAATCATATTTTCTTTGTATTGGATTAAAAATAGAGGATTGGGTGTAGACCCCTTCTTCTTCGAGTGTTGGGATGCCCACTGTAGTGAGGGTGGTTTCGACACTCGTCTTTCAATACGAAGACGCTTCTAAACTTTTCTCTCCTAAAAAACCTCGGCTCCGTGTCAAGTACATTTTCAAAAACCTCGGTCTCGTACCGAGTCCATTTTCAAACCATCTTTAAAATAAATTTCTCTTTGTATTGAATTAAAAAGAGAGGATTAGGTGTAGACCTCTTCCTCTACGAATGTTGGGATGCCCACTGTAGTGAGGGTGGTCTTGATATTCGTTTTTCAATACAAAGACGCGACTTTATCCACCATCTCGCTTTCACAACTTCCTTCCACAATTTTCACACCTAAAACCTCGGTCCTGTACTGAGTGCATTTTCAAATCTTTTCATAACAAAAACTTGAATGGTCGTGGAGTGGTTAGGCGTAGGCCTTCTCCTATCCCGAGTGCTGACGTTTACCGTAGGGTTCTCTGTCGCAAAGCACTTACCATTCAAAACCAAAAACATTTTTAATAAGAGAACGAAGTTCCCTTTGTATTGAATTAAAGAGAGAGGATTGGGTGTAGACCTCTTCTTCTCCGAGCGTTGGGATGCCCACTGTAGTGAGGGTGGTTTCGACGCTCGTCTTTCAATACGAAGACGCCTCGTTCGCCACACCTTTTTATAACAAAAACTTTGAGATAATGAATTGGGTACTACCCGTAGGGGTTACTATCCGAGGACCTATCTCGCCCCCCCCCCCTAAAAACGATCCAATCAATCAAACGTGACATCTTGCCTCGCATGGCGAAGACCTGATCATTTCAAAAAGGATATGTTACGTTCGTTCTACCGCAAACAGGTAACGCCTAAGTCTCCAACGAGCGAGCAACAATACACCTAAACTGCTAGAATGCGCACGATAGCATCATCCATAAAAAAAACATCAACACACCGTAGGCCGAACTACGGCTGCTCTGATTCTTCACTTCTTTCAAGTAAAGATACGTAGGCACAAGGGCCACAATCCTTGTCGAGCACATTCCCCCATATCCGTAGCCCCGAACTACGTCGACTCTGACTTTCTCATATCTGTTGAGAATACGTAGGCCTAGGACTGCGAAGTCCTACCGAGTCCGTTTTCTCTCTTCTTCCCCCTGTTACTTCTCTTTCCCCGTTTCTAAACCCTTCTCTTTACCCATTGGAACACTCTTTATAGGATAATATTTAAACAAATGAAATCACACATCGACAAACAAAAGGTTCCCATCGAGTACGATGGATGCGAGGGGTGCCAATACCTTCCCCTCGCATAACCGGCTTCCGAACCCATTCTTGGTTGCGAGACCATCTTATCCATTATTTTCTTAAGGTTTTCTCGATATTTTCCTTTCCCCTCATGGGATAAATAAAGTTCGGTGGCGACTCTTCTGTCCTTTCTTTTCGCCTTCCCCGTCGTTGCACGATGCATTTTTCGAGTAGCGACAGTAATCGATTACACAGTGTTGATTTTTGCTTTTTGGCTTTGTTTTAGGGCTGTTTTGGTTCTTTCTTCTTCTTCTTCCATTTCCTTTTGGTTTTTGCTTTGGAATACACTTTTAAAGGTCCTTTTCCTTTTTAAATTCGTTGGAATTAGGGTGTAGATGAAGTTGGATAAACATTCACTAATTCAAATCTATCTTTAAAGTGAAATATTCATTCATTTTAGGTGCTTTGAGTTAATGATATGTTTAGTGCTTTAATCTAACAAGATGAGTGGATGAACTTGAAGATGGAATGACCTTGGAATTGTAATTCAATTTGGTATTCCCTCTCCTCCTCTCTTTTTTCTTTTGATCAATAAAAATCTTCGATATTGTTGCGGTGGAAATAGGATACCAAACTATTAATTAGTTTGAATCAAAATTCTTAATTCACAACCGCTCTTTAATTTATCCGAAGGAAAAGGTCAAAAGAGGGAAAAACCTATTTTTGCATCGTAAACACAATGCGGGGAGAGACCTAGGTAAGGGGTTGGTTAAGTTTAGGGAAGGTACTAGCACCCTAAACTTCTGTAGTACTCTACAGGAACCTTTTGTTTATTTTTGCTATTTTGCTTTATTATTTGCATTAAATATATATAATGAGCCAAGGGATGAAATGACCTAAAAGACCTAATGGTTAGTCCTAAGTTTACTTGGCAAGATGTTGCATCTTGTGCCTACGTATCCTGGATAGGAAATGGAATCAGAGTAATCGTAGTTCCCCTCGAAAGGGAGGTTAGAAACTTCTTGACTGTGGTCAAGGTTTCAATGGAGAGTAAACTTATCTTAAGAACACGCTTACGTGGAGTCTTGAAACTCCTATCTCTATGTTGAAATTGTTAATTGAAATTAGGGTTAAGAGGTATTCCACAGCGGGAAACCCTAAAATAGAGTATGGCGACTCTTTGACCTAAAGCTAGGGTAAAGGGAATTTTCGTCCACGGCGGGACACCTAGGCTATTAGGGTTTTGAAATGTTCAAAGGGTTTAAGACTATTGACTCGGTGGCCAAACGGCTAGACTGTATTAATTAGGGCTATTAAAACAAACAATAAACATGATAGTAATAAAATAAGAAACTAACAATCTAAATAATAATAAAAAAACAATAAAGGATATAATTTAAAAGGCTGGGATGCAATTTGTACGTGTTGTTGCTTCTTAATTTTCCTTCTTCTTCTCCATTAGACCAGCGGCGGCCATGGTCGATGCATCGAAGCTTTTCCGATTTTTTCTTCATCTTTCCAACATGCATGGCTCGATTTGCTCCTCTCTTTTGATCCTGAAACATAATAACAACAAAAAAGAAGAATCACAACCCATTTTCTCACCGTTTACGGTTTGAAGCGATCGGCGGTGATGATGAAACTCCTCGACAGTTGGTGATGATGAATAATCCGTTTGGATTCTCTGAACCTTCGTCGACTGTCCCTCGGTTCCGTGGCCTCTGGCTAGTTTGCAACTTTCCTCTTCTTCTTTCTTGAACGAGGTGATGATGAAGGAGTTATGGCTCTTCTGAACCAATGGATCCCTTGCCTCTTTTGAGCTATTCTTCTTTTTAAACTTAGGGTTCACGGACCTTCTGATGCACTATTTATATTATTTCACGAATTGGATTTGTGGGGCTGGATGATCTGCGGATAACCAGGTTGCCTTCGAATTTTCCATTTGATTTCTTGGCTCAATCTCTATGCCTTGCTTGCTGTTAAGTTTGAATGGTTCTTGGATGGGCTTTTCCGAAAAGAATGTTGCTGGATTTTTGTTGGCGTTCATTTAACCGGATTTGCGCTTGCGGAACTTGTTCGTAGAACCGGTTTGTTAGACGGATTTCTTGAACCGGTTTGAACTGGATTGGTTTGAACTGATTTGAACTGGATTGGCTTGTTGATTTTCAGGAAGATTGGCGTTAAGGTCCAGTTTGGACAAACCGTCTTCTTGATAAATCACTTTTCTAAAAAATGCTTTCTCAAACTGGCTTTTAAATAAGCATTTTTTCTGCATAATCTCTTTTTGGCCAAACATCTTATCCCAAAAGCACTTTTCTCTTCTCTTTCTCGGTTGCCTTCAATAAGAATAGAAAGCTGCCGGATAGGCCATTGACCGAGAATCGAACCTGATGACGAGAAAACGCATCGGTTATATCGCTAGATTTCATTGACTTTTACCGCGCATTCACCGTTTTAACGCTCGATTCCTCGAGTTTTTCTTACTATTTTGCAGGTACATCGATATGTGAGGCCAAATCAAGAATTAAGAAGAAAAGAACAAAGAAACCACAAGAAATGAAGCAAGACAGAAGCCTGCATAAAACTCTGCATAATTTGTTACGGCCACGGTCGTTACAAGGGTGTCACGACCGTGACACCTTGCTTTGGGACCTCACGACCGTGAGGAAGTAGTCACGACCGTGACACTTGAAAACATAAAGCAACGAGCGTGAAGACCTTGTCACGCCCGTGACAAGGGTATAACTTGATTCTTTTGACTCAGACTACGTCAAAGCCACCAGTGAAGCCACTCCTCCTAATAATTCTCACGTGAGGGAGACTTCTCCCACTTTCTGCTGCCACTTTCCAACATTTTCTCAACCACTTCAGCAAAGCCCAAGAAGCAAAAGACCCAGGACCAGCCCCTTGGAAGCTCTATAAATAGGACCAGCTCAGGAGGATTCAGGGACAGACTTCAGTATCCAAATTTCCTGCGGAAGCTCTGCCGAATTACCTTACCATCAGAATTATTATTCCAGCATTTTATTTTCTGCCTTATTTATTTGTATCCAAACCAACCGTGTAACAATTTCCAACATTAGGGAATTGTTATACCTTTATTTGTTTCCAGCCTTCAGCATTTCGTTTTAATTTTTATTTCCGCCTACTCCAAGCCTTCCGGTCTGTGGAAGAAGGAGTCTACTCAGATATTTGTTAATCAGGTTTTTCAGTTATTGCAATTTAATTTATTTAATTTATTTATAATGTCTAATTATTTTTCTGCCATTAGTAAGCTAATAAATAACTCTGAGTCTGATTTAACCTCGATGAGTAGCTAAATACCTTAGGGCGGTATGTAGTTATAACTAACTTAACCGGTAAAATATAACCATGGGCTAAAATAATTGATCGCTTAACATTCTGGCTGATTCTTTTTAATTAAATTCGACCTTTCCGTTACGAGAGTAAGAAAAGGGTATTAGGTTGGGTCAAGACCACGAGAGTGTGAGATTTTAACCAGATAGCTAAAGTTAGGCATTTAAATTAAATACAGCGAGAGCGCTTTAAGATAAATTAGGATTATTTAGTTTCCAAAAATTATCTCTAAACACTTATGGGCTAGCGAGAGCAGGCATAGGGCTTTAGGGATAAGATCTGATTCAAGACCACGAGAGTGTGAGTTGAGGGTATTCAAACTAGTAATCTCTACCGAATAGATTAAGTGAACATCTTTATAAGCCTAGGTTAGATTGACCCACCTAAGTTAGTATAATTACATACCGACCGTTTTAGTATTATTTTATTAAAAACTTGAATTTAATTCCGCCTTCAATAGTCTTAGGAAACCAACAACAATCGTGACAACTATTCGCCTTAGCTAAACTAGAAGTTCATCTAGCACTAAGTAACGATAGAATCCCTGTGGATCGATAATCTTAAATATTACTTCGATAGGCTGTGCACTTGCAGTAAGATACCGCTAGACGCATAAGTAGACACGTCTTTAGCCCATCAAGTTTTTGGCGCCGTTGCCGGGGATTCCTTAATTTAGTTACTAGTGCACTTAGGTAGCATTGTCTAGACTAAGGTATCAACTATTTAATTTAATCTAATCTCCGAGTGTATGCCACGTACTCGCTCCAAAAGCGAAGACTTGCAACCTCTAATCCCTGAATCGGAACGCTTCTTACACGTAAGAAGACGTATACTCGATTTCGAAAATAATTCCAACATTCCAGATCTTCAATTAGATCCGCCTGAACCAGTCGTAAAATCAGAAAACTCAGGAATGGCTGAAGAACAAACTCATCCACTCAAGTATTACGCTAATCCTTCGCAAGGTGAACCGCATTCAAGCATTGCAGCACCGGCTATCAACCGAAACAATTTCGAACTAAAACCATCATTAATATCAGCCGTGCAACAAAACCAATTCGCCGGAAATCCTACCGAGGATCCGAATCTTCATCTTTCGATCTTTGTGCAATATGCAGATACTGTAAAAGCCAATGGAGTTACCCAAGAAGCTATTAGACTACGTTTGTTTCCTTTTTCGCTTCGAGACAGAGCAAGAGCATGGCTTCAATCTCTACCTTCAAACTCAGTAACTACGTGGGAACAGCTTAAGAAAGTTTTCTTGAATAGGTATTTTCCACCTAGCAAGACAGCTATGCTGAGAGCTCAGATCAACGGATTTAAGCAAAGAGAAAGTGAATCATTATTCGAAGCTTGGGAACGCTATAAGGATCTACTTAGGCTTTGTCCACACCATGGATTAGTAGAATGGATGGTCATCCATACCTTCTATAATGGACTCTTGTACAATACAAGAATGACAATTGACGCTGCCGCGGGTGGTGCATTGATGGACAAAGAATATAGTGATGCCTATGCACTTATCGAAAGTATGGCTCAAAATCATTACCTTTGGGGAAGCGAGAGAGTCGCAACTGAGAAACCAACAAAAGGGGGTATGTACGAAGTAAGTAGTATGGACCAAGTCAATGCGAAGTTTGACCAACTAAGCCAAAAGATCGACAACTTGGCCATAACGCCTGCAGCCACCGTGGCTGCAGTAACACCTAACTGTGAGTTATGTGGAGTCCCGGGACACGAAGTCTCTGATTGTCAACTATTGGCAGGAACTCCCACTGATCAAGTGAATTATGCTCAAGGAAACCCTTACTCAAACACATACAACCCAGGTTGGAAGAATCATCCGAATTTCTCCTATAAGAGTAACAATGCTTATTACGCACCAGGTCAAGCACCAGCTACATCACCAGGATATCAAAAGACTGCTCCTAATGTCCCTAGAAAGTCGAACCTTGAATTGATGATGGAAAGCTTTATAGCTAGCCAATCTCAGACAAACAAGGACTTCTTAAACCAAAACATTCACACTAGCGAGCAGATTAAACAATTAGTGAGCAAAGTAGATGCATTAGCTACCCATAACAAAATGCTTGAAACTCAGATTTCACAAGTAGCTCAACAACAAGCACCTACTGCTGCACCAGCTGGAGTGTTCCCTGGACAACCTCAACCTAATCCGAAAGGACATGCTAACGCTGTAATATTAAGAAGTGGCAAGGAACTTGACGGACCTACCGATCCAAGACTTGACAATCCAGCCATGTACCAAAAACCGGATAAACCGACTGAAGTGGTGAATGATCCAGAAGAAAAGGAAGATGAAAGTCAAGAGGTAGTGGAGAAAGAACAACCTTATGTGCCTCCACCACCCTATAAACCACCAATTCCGTACCCTCAAAGACTAATAAGTTCCAAGACGACGGGTCAATTTAAGAAATTTGTCGAACTTCTGAAACAGTTGAATATTACTATTCCGTTTACAGAAGCAATTACCCAAATACCCTCGTATGCCAAGTTTCTAAAAGAAATCTTATCCAATAAGAAAAAGATAGAGGATAACGGAACAGTTACACTTACTGCCGAGTGTAGCGCCATAATTCAGAATAACATGCCTCCTAAGCTAAAAGATCCAGGAAGTTTCTCTATACCCTGTGTAATAGGAAAATTCGTCATTGACAAAGCTCTATGCGATTTAGGAGCCAGTATCAGTGTTATGCCCTTAACAATTTGCAAAAGGCTAGACATGGGAGACCTAAGACCGACTAAAATGTCTGTTCAACTAGCCGATCGCTCTGTTAAATATCCTGTAGGCATACTAGAAAACGTCCCAGTACGTATAGGACAATTCTACATTCCTACTGATTTTATAATCATGGAAATCTCTGAAGACTCCACTACACCTATCATACTAGGAAGACCATTCTTAGCTACCGCCGGAGCTATAATAGACGTAAAAAGAGGAAAGCTAACCTTTGAAGTAGGTGAAGAGAAAGTTGAATTTGTTTTAACACAATTCTTACAATCACCAGCTATAGAGGATACATGCTATCTAATGGACGTAATTGACGAATGTGTAAGAGAAATGGAACTGGAGGAGACCACTTATTCTGAAATAATGAAAATTCAAATCCCTCCAATTCTCGAAGATGATAATTGGCAAAAACCGTATCAGGATAATAGTCTGAGCGAAAGCTTAGCACTTACACCGGATCCCATGCCAAGTAAAGATAAACCTACATTAGGATTAAAAACTTTACCTAAAAACCTAAGGTACGAATTCTTAGACGTTGAATGTAAAAGACCAGTTATAGTGAATTCCAGGTTAGGGACTATAGAGACAAAGAAACTTTTAGATGTCTTGAAGAAATATCCAACTGCATTAGGATATAACATATCTGATCTCAAAGGAATATGTCCTTCAGTTTGCATGCATCGCATTCTGCTAGAAGAAGATTGCAGAACCTCCAGAGAAGCTCAAAGAAGAATAAACCCAACCCTTAGCACTGTAGTAAAGGAAGAAGTCAAGAAATTATTAGATGCAGGGATAATATATCCAATCTCTGATAGTGAATGGGTTAGTCCAGTACATGTAGTGCCAAAGAAAGGAGGTATCACTGTTGTGAAAAACGCTCAAGGCGAATCGATATCGCAAAGAGTAGTGACGGGATATAGAGTGTGCATAGATTATCGTAAACTAAACAAAGCCACTCGAAAAGATCATTTCCCACTACCTTTCATAGATCAAATGTTAGAACGATTAGCCAAGCATTCTTACTTCTGTTATCTTGACGGTTACTCAGGATTCTTCCAAATCCCTATCCATCCTGATGATCAAGAGAAGACTACATTCACATGTCCTTATGGAACGTTCGCTTATAGGCGAATGCCCTTCGGATTGTGCAACGCTCCTGCAACCTTTCAAAGATGTATGATGTCAATCTTCGCAGATTTTATAGACAACATCATGGAAGTGTTCATGGACGACTTCTCTGTATGCGGGCAAAGCTTTGAAGGATGTCTATCAAACTTAGAAATGGTGTTAGAAAGATGTGTAAAAGTGAACCTCGTGCTTAACTGGGAGAAATGTCATTTTATGGTCAACGAAGGAATCGTATTAGGTCATGTAATATCAGATAAGGGAATTGAAGTCGATAAAGCTAAGATTGAAGTAATAAAGGACCTTCAACCTCCTAAAACCGTTCGAGAAATACGAAGCTTTTTAGGACACGCCGGTTTTTACCGACGATTCATCAAAGATTTCTCGAAAATTACTAAACCTCTTACTGGTTTATTGATGAAAGACGCTGAGTTCATATTCAACGAAGATTGTCTTAAGGCATTCGAAACTCTAAAAACAGCCCTCATCACCGCACCAATCATGCAACCCCCTGACTGGAGATTACCTTTTGAAATCATGTGCGATGCGAGTGACTATGCTGTGGGCGCAGTCCTGGGTCAGAGAAAAGAAAAGAAACTCCATGCGATTTACTATGCGAGTAGAACCTTGGATTCTGCCCAGATGAACTACGCCACTACAGAAAAAGAATTGCTAGCAGTTGTCTTTGCGCTTGACAAATTCCGCTCTTACCTAGTTGGAGCGAAAATAATCATCTACACAGACCACGCTGCTATCCGATATCTGTTAACTAAGAAGGATGCTAAGCCAAGACTCTTAAGATGGATTTTACTCTTACAAGAGTTTGATCTAGAAATAAAAGACAAAAAAGGTACCGAAAACGTCGTAGCGGACCATTTATCTAGAATAGAAGGTATTAAACCCGAACGAGTGCCGATTAACGATGACTTTCCGTATGAACAGCTGATAGCGCAAATAGGAAGCGACCTAGCGCAGTTAGATATAAATGAACCAGAACCCGTGGAAGTAATACAGACAACTGTGGGACTGCCATGGTACGCTGACATTGTCAATTACCTAGCCGCAGGAGCCCTTCCACCCGATCTAACCTATCAGCAGAAAAAGAAGTTCTTTCATAACCTAAAACAGTACTATTGGGATGAACCATTACTGTTCAAAAGAGGACCAGATGGAATCTTTCGTCGATGCATTCCCGAAGAAGAAATAGAAGATATCATTGCCAAATGTCATTCATCTCCTTATGGTGGACATGCGAGCACTTCCAAGACTTGTGCAAAAATCTTGCAAGCCGGCTTATACTGGCCTAATCTATGGAAGGATGTCCACATCGCTGTTATAAGTTGCGATCGGTGTCAACGCACCGGCAATATTTCAAGAAGAGATGAAATGCCCCAAAAGGGAATTTTGGAAGTAGAAATCTTCGACGTCTGGGGAATAGATTTTATGGGACCATTCCCATCATCTTTCGGTAATAATTACATACTCGTAGCTGTTGACTATGTCTCAAAATGGATCGAAGCCATAGCTTCTCCTACGAACGATGCACGAGTAGTAATAAAGCTTTTCAAAAACATAATCTTTCCCAGATTTGGTGTACCTCGACTCGTCATAAGTGACGGTGGCTCACACTTCATTTCAAAAATCTTTGACAAATTACTATCTAAGTATGGAGTGAGACACCGTGTGGCCACACCATATCACCCACAGACAAGTGGACAGGTCGAAGTCTCAAACCGAGAGATAAAACAAATCTTAGAAAAGACTGTCGCCATATCTCGGAAAGATTGGTCATCTAAACTTAATGAAGCTCTATGGGCTTATAGGACCGCTTACAAGACTCCCATAGGTACTACACCTTTCAAACTAGTTTATGGAAAATCTTGTCACCTCCCAGTAGAACTAGAACACAAAGCTTATTGGGCGATCAAAACTCTCAATATGAACTATAGTGCTGCAGGAGAAAAGCGAATCCTAGACATTAACGAATTAGAAGAATTAAGATTAGATGCATATGAAAATGCTAAGCTATATAAGGAAAGAACCAAGCGATGGCACGATAAACGCCTATCTAAGAAAGAATTCAGTGTGGGAGACGTTGTACTCCTCTTTAATTCAAGACTTAGGCTCTTTCCTGGAAAATTGAAGTCTAGATGGTCGGGACCTTTTGATATAACTAAAGTATTCCCAAGTGGAGCAATAGAAATCAAGGGTAGGAACAATGAACCATTCATTGTAAACGGACAACGCCTAAAACAATATCATAAAGTTGAAAATAGAGCCTATACGAATGATCTAAAACTTTTGAAATTGTCCGATAATTCCCCTGATTAGTCTAAACCTCAGCGTTACGTCAGGCTTTTGACAATAAAAACAGCGCTTAGTGGGAGGCAACCCATTTTCTTAGTTACCTATTTTAAACTACTCTTTTCTTTTTAAGCATTTTTAATTATCGTTATTACTATTTGTTTAAATTGTTTTGTTAGTTTTATTTTACATTACTATTATAGCCATTACATTTTAGCATTTCATTTTCTTATTTTTATCCTAAATCACTTTTTACAGATTTTCTAAAGTCTTTTCCACTGAATTGTTTCCACCGTATTTTCACTGACTATGGCTAACCAACCTATTAACTATATGGAAACCCAATTTAGAGGTAGGAACCAAAGAATAAAGTTCGAAGAGTTATCACAGAGGCAAATGGATTTGACCCTGTACCCAAATGAAAAGACTATGGAAACCTTAGGTATACATGATAGCATGATATACCTGTTCAACCGACTCGGATGGGAGAATGCAATGATCCAACACAAGTTTGCGACTTACCGTGAGCTCACCCTTGAGTTCCTTAGTTCCCTACTTTACCTACCTGAGCGCGGTTTTGGTTCTAGGAAAGGATTCATTAGTTTCCGCCTATTCGGAATAGAATACGACTTTAACCACAAAGAACTAGCTGACCTATTAGGATTCCCTAGTGGACCTTTTGCCTTTACTACCACACAGGTAGAATTGATGGATGTGGAGCTAGATTTCTTTTGGGGAACTCTGACCGGAAACTACCACCCTGAACCAAATGACATGAACAATGATGAGATCCATAACCCTGCTCTTCGTTACTTCCACAAATTCCTCGCCCATACCTTCTTTGGAAAAGAAGAAAACATCACAGGAGTCTCTAAGGATGAATTATTTATTATGTCATGTTTCAATACTGGACAGTGTGTCAATGGTGTCCCTTTCATGACGCAAACCTTCACCCGCATCCAAGATGAACCTGAATTACCTATAGTGGTAGGAGGTCTTGTAACCATGATTGCTGATGCCTTAGGACTTAGGTACCAACTGGACAGGTGCACCCGTCTGGGAACCCTACGCCTGATGAATCTTAAATTCTGCTTCAATAGACATATTATAAGGAATTTAGGACGCCCACCTTTTGAGTACCTGATCCGGAACACAGTAGTCACCCTGTTCACATTGCCCAATCATGCAAAGGTAGGTGTTCATAATAAGGATAATTGGCTTTATGAGTTAAACCCACCTGATTATCCAGCCACTCCTGAAACACCTCAGTCTCACAGGATAACAGATGATGTAATGACCGCTGTTGAAACCGACCCCGAGACACCTCCTGGATACTATGACATTGACCCAACTGATAAAGTTCATGAAACCCCTGGAGCGAATCACGGAGAGTACGCTAACAACTTGCAGAACATCATGCACACTCTCAATGCCTATCAAGCTGACATTAATCTATTCAGAGAAGACATTAAGAGTATGCGATTGGACATCGTGGGATTGACTGACATGGCATGCGAACAATTCTATCATCTGGACTCCGCCATCGAAGATCTGAAGAAACGCCTTTGAACCGGCTATCAGTGATTTAGTTTACTAATTCTTTTCTCAATATTTTTTTATCATTATTTCCAGTTAAATTTATCTTTCGCAACGATTTCATAACATAATTTGAGTTTATGTAATTTAAGTTTTTCTTTATGCCATGCACTTTTTATTTCAATTGATTCTTCATTTTAGCAGCTTAAATAATTTTTCTATTTCTTTTCTATACATTGTGTGACCATATACTGTTAACTGCAATATTCTATCTTAGATTCGTATACTACTGTTTTGAAATTGCTATATATTATGGTGTATGTTACTATAGTGCTACTAAATAAAATACATTATTATTAAATTAAAAAAAAATAAAAATAACGTGAGACAATGTGCTTTTCTGGAAATTACTCAGCACCACACAGCCTCACGGTCGTCACGCCCACTTACGATCGTGACATGCTCATTTAGCGCGTCACGACCGTCACGATCCACTCACGACCGTGACGACCTCTATTACAGAGGTCGTGAGACACAGAACTGTTTCTTCATCGTGTCCACTCCTCTTCTCCCTCCATAACCTATCTAAAACTTCCCCCACTCATTCCCAAACCGCCAAAACCTTTCCACTACCCCATTAATCCACCATTACCAGTAACCATTCCAATTCCACTGTCCCATATTTAACCCGAACACCAACCTCCCTCATTCTACCACTCTTCTTCCAAACACTTCACAAAAAATCCTTCCACCCTCTCTCTCCACATTTGCATGTTATGGATTCTATCGTCTTCAGAGAAGGAGAAGCCGGAGAAACCCAGCGAGACCGTTTCGTCCGCTTCCAGAACCGCGGTCTGCAACCCACCCGGTACATTTCCACCGACTGTCTGCAAGAACTCGGTATGCTGTCCAGCGTCCAAAACCTATTGCAGAAGGTTGGCCTGTGGCACCTCTGTCACCAGCCACAGCCTACTTTCGAACTTCTGACGCTGGAATTCCTCAGTTCCTACAGCTACATCACCCCTAATGGTTCTCAGAGTCAGCTTACCGGCATCGTAACATTCAGACTGCTCGGCCGGGAGTTCAACCTCACACAAAACAGGATTGCCGAGCTGTTAGGTTTTGACCACGGCACCGAAGCCCACCGTCGCGTGCCCGACAACTTCAGTGAACAAGCATTCACACTGTGGCACGACCTTACTAACACCCGTGCGACCACCTTCCAGAGCCTCAACGCCACACACATCCACAATCCGGCTATCCGCTACTTTCACCGGGTCCTCTGCAACACCATCTTTGCTAGAGAGAGCAACCACAAGCTCAACTCAAAGGAGCTCCTGTTTTTGTACTGTGCCCTTCATGACGAGCCAATCGCCGCTGCCCCCTTTATGCTCTACCACATCCAGGCCATCGCGCACCGCGGCTCATCCCCGTTCTTCATTGGAGGCATTGTCACCGCCCTCGCCATTCAGCTGGGGCTTGGTGACGCGCTCGCTGATCTGCCGCACCTCGCCGCCGATTTCCTGACCATGAGCTACTGCCGGTCCGCCCACCTGATCGCGCAGCGAGAGGATGGCAGGTACAGCCCTGTCGTCAATGGCACCGTCTTCCACCACATCACCCTGCCGTCCCGCACACGCATCGACCCAGCAAACCGAGCCAACTGGCTCTTTGCCCTACCAGCTGCTGCGGCTCACGCCCCGGTACATGATGATCAGCCAAACGCCCCAGTGGACGAGATGCAGGACGCCATGGATGCAGCTGAGCATGCCCAGGACATCCCCGAGACTTCCACCCGACAGCAGGCAGCCCCCGCTGCCACACTTGAGGACGTCCTATTTGCGATCCACCAGCAAAACCTGATGAACGCAGCACTAGAGCGTCAGCAGAAGGCACAGTACGACGCTCTACTCGGCACCATTGCTGTCAACCACGCGGCCACCAATGAGCGGTTTGGAGAACTTTTCGGCGAGCTCGAGGCGCTCCGCATCAGCATTACTGCTACCTCCGGCACCGGCTCTGATCCCGACGCGACTCCCTCCAGACGCCGCTCTCGCACCAGAGGCCGAGCCCGCGATCACCAGCAGCAGTAGTTTGCTTTTATGTTGTTTTTCAGTTTTGGTCTTGTACTGTATCTATACCGCTATTATATCACAACATTGAGGACAATGTCTGATATAGTGTGGGAGAGGTACTTTTCATTTCAATGTACTTTCAATTCTGTTGTATTCCTTTTAGAAAATCAATGAAATGAGCAATTCTGTGCGTTATTTTCTTGAATATCGAGTTTTCCCCGATTATTAAGCCATACTAGAAAAATCCTTAAATTACTCGCATTACCCGACCGACCACCGAATGGTTCGTAATTACGAAGCCGGGAACGATTAAACAAGACCAATACAATCTTGACATCTTCGACCCCCTGCTTAAGAAATTCCATCCCGATCACCATTGCGAGTGCACCTTTAGTTTCAGTTCAAAAGTAACCCCCAGTAGTTTATACTAGCAGTCAGCACCGTCTGAACACAAACCACGCGGGGAGCCGATGAATATAAGCGTTTGATACCTAATCAATAATGATCCTTCGTATCTCAATGCAAAATAAAAAGAGATTGCACCAAAGTACACGGTCGCAGATAATAAACGAGAAATATGAGAAGGACTCCGTTTCGGGTTGGTTCAGAGGTACTGGTTCTGAACTCGGTAGGGCGTGCTACGGCTCGATCCCCCACAACCTCCGCATCGGATAAAACATGAAGGGGTTACCACACTCGTGTACCAGACCCCGTGCTAAAAAAGGATCAAAATCGTTAACCGGCTACTCCACTACGTGCGTGCGAAGGCAAAGGGCTTAATGTGACTGCGCTAGAACGAACCGGGTGAAATGAGATCGAAAAACTCTAGGTGAAATCGCAATGTGATTGCCGATTATTTCGCTTGACGGGAAGTCGACGACATAGCCTGTTGCTTATGTCAGCAGTGTATCGGTAGTGTTCTATCAAAGTACCGGACTATCCGACGAAACGATCCACCGGACGGTTTGCTATGAGTATGCGCGAGTAAAATCTTGTCCGCCGATTTTCAACCGACTATTTGCTTGAGGACAAGCAAAGGTTTAAGTTTGGGGAAGTTTGATGACGAGAAAACGCATCGGTTATATCGCTAGATTTCATTGACTTTTACCGCACATTCACCGTTTTAACGCTCGATTCCTCGAGTTTTTCTTACTATTTTGCAGGTACATCGATATGTGAGGCCAAATCAAGAATTAAGAAGAAAAGAACAAAGAAACCACAAGAAATGAAGCAAGACAGAAGCCTGCATAAAACTCTGCATAATTTGTTACGGCCACGGTCGTTACAAGGGTGTCACGACCGTGACACCTTGCTTTGGGACCTCACGACCGTGAGGAAGTAGTCACGACCGTGACACTTGAAAACATAAAGCAACGAGCGTGAAGACCTTGTCACGCCCGTGACAAGGGTATAACTTGATTCTTTTGACTCAGACTACGTCAAAGCCACCAGTGAAGCCACTCCTCCTAATAATTCTCACGTGAGGGAGACTTCTCCCACTTTCTGCTGCCACTTTCCAACATTTTCTCAACCACTTCAGCAAAGCCCAAGAAGCAAAAGACCCAGGACCAGCCCCTTGGAAGCTCTATAAATAGGACCAGCTCAGGAGGATTCAGGGACAAACTTCAGTATCCAAATTTCCTGCGGAAGCTCTGCCGAATTACCTTACCATCAGAATTATTATTCCAGCATTTTATTTTCTGCCTTATTTATTTGTATCCAAACCAACCGTGTAACAATTTCCAACATTAGGGAATTGTTATACCTTTATTTGTTTCCAGCCTTCAGCATTTCGTTTTAATTTTTATTTCCGCCTACTCCAAGCCTTCCGGTCTGTGGAAGAAGGAGTCTACTCAGATATTTGTTAATCAGGTTTTTCAGTTATTGCAATTTAATTTATTTAATTTATTTATAATGTCTAATTATTTTTCTGCCATTAGTAAGCTAATAAATAACTCTGAGTCTGATTTAACCTCGATGAGTAGCTAAATACCTTAGGGCGGTATGTAGTTATAACTAACTTAACCGGTAAAATATAACCATGGGCTAAAATAATTGATCGCTTAACATTCTGGCTGATGCTTTTTAATTAAATTCGACCTTTCCGTTACGAGAGTAAGAAAAGGGTATTAGGTTGGGTCAAGACCACGAGAGTGTGAGATTTTAACCAGATAGCTAAAGTTAGGCATTTAAATTAAATACAGCGAGAGCGCTTTAAGATAAATTAGGATTATTTAGTTTCCAAAAATTATCTCTAAACACTTATGGGCTAGCGAGAGCAGGCATAGGGCTTTAGGGATAAGATCTGATTCAAGACCACGAGAGTGTGAGTTGAGGGTATTCAAACTAGTAATCTCTACCGAATAGAT
This sequence comes from Lathyrus sativus, assembly GCA_963859935.3. Taxonomy (NCBI): domain Eukaryota; kingdom Viridiplantae; phylum Streptophyta; class Magnoliopsida; order Fabales; family Fabaceae; genus Lathyrus; species Lathyrus sativus. The sequence continues at coordinate 85,202,268 of OZ012738.1, forward strand.
TAAGTGAACATCTTTATAAGCCTAGGTTAGATTGACCCACCTAAGTTAGTATAATTACATACCGACCGTTTTAGTATTATTTTATTAAAAACTTGAATTTAATTCCGCCTTCAATAGTCTTAGGAAACCAACAACAATCGTGACAACTATTCGCCTTAGCTAAACTAGAAGTTCATCTAGCACTAAGTAACGATAGAATCCCTGTGGATCGATAATCTTAAATATTACTTCGATAGGCTGTGCACTTGCAGTAAGATACCGCTAGACGCATAAGTAGACACGTCTTTAGCCCATCAGAACCCGATGATGATACCACTCTGAGGGTATCGAAACTAACTGATTAATGTTTACTTTTTTTGTCCGCTTTGCAGGTTCGAAGAAATGTCGGAAAAGTCGGAGAATCGGAGGACTTTAGAAATTCTTTGAGGAATTTTTTTATTATTTTTGTGTAATTTTATTTATATATTTTTTTGTAAAGAAACATTATTATTAATGAAATTCTTTATTTTTTTAACATATGGTAAACTGAAAACAGTATCATTATTTTTTTTAACGCAAAATAAAATAAAATGAAAACCAACATTACAATATATGCTTTTTTTGTTTTAAAATATAAAATGAAGACAGTATTAAAAATTGGATGAAAATGAGAATAAATATTTTAAAATGAAATAACATTATCTAAAAATGAAGTGCAAATAATATTTAAAATGAGATGAAGTTATTTAAAATGAAGTTATTTGAAAAGAGAATAAAACTTAAAAATGAGATGAGAATAAAATAGAATGAAATTAATTTAAAAATAAAAATGCAAGTAGAATACAATACAATTGATTTAACAATACAATGAAATGAAATTCCACAACTTCTTATTAATTCCTAATTCCTTCGATTTATCCGACTAATCCGCTTCCGACACCATTTCCGATTAAAACCTCTCAACCAGATCAAATCAACCCAAAATTTCTGATTACAGCTCAAAATTCAACTTGACGGCTGGCTGCGAACAAATGAACGTTTTGCCCTTTGTGAACCAAAGAGTGTGTCACCTGGTATTTTCCTTCCAAAATCAACCAACTACACGAACTTGTTAGTGGTTAGTTAAAATGCGATGCGAAATGCAATGAAGTGCGAAATGATTCGACTAAATCTCAGGGAAAAATTTGGGGTACTACAGATATCGTTTGAACTTATTTCAAGTTCTTGATGAAGATGAGATCGTTACCATTTTTCTTTTCGTGCAGTATTGTTTTCGGAGAGTGATCTACATATCACTTCTCTAGCATGCATTAGCACTAACATTGTTATTGACCGACCTCAGATAGTCGTGGTTTCTACATAAACCCAATTACGATTGTTTAACATAGTGCTAAGTTGTCCCGTAATCGAAAAATGATCATTCATGGCTCAAGCATTTGTTTGAAATTCCAAGTATGGTTGATTATTTATCTTATGTCCATTACCTATGAAACTTGTTGTTAGGAGGCTTTGATTTTATCAATCCTCTAATGAGTTTTCATTAACTTTGCCTTAAGTGCATGAGTTAACTATCATTGATCATTTGTTCTAACAACTAATTACTAACTCACTAACAATATTATTGTACTAATTTTGTTTATGTTTTCTCCTTGATCCTTATCTCTCTTTTATTTTTATGCTCCATTTTTATCATCTCATATCATATTATTGTTTATGTTTTCGCTATTTTTCCTTTGTCCGTTGGACACATGATTATGTTTCCGCCATTTTTCTTTTTGCCACTTGGACCATATCTTGTTTAAAACATTAATAAAGTATTAAACCTCTAAAAAACTTGGTGCTCTTAACTTTGTGGTTATGATCTTGGACTATTCTTAGACCTTGGACCTCTTGGACTTAGAATTAGGTCTATTTCCCTATGCTTGGAGCATTATGGATCTTTGCCTTTATTTGACTTGCTTATTTGCCTATGCTTTAAGATGGATGGAATTCTTATTTGGCTTGCTATGGAGTGTGCTACAATTTAGTTAGATCCTTATTATCTCTAACTTTTATTTTGCTTTCTAGGATAGTCATTGCATCTCATCCCCTTCTTAAATTTTCAAAATTTTCTCCCTTTTTCAAAAAACCTTCTTGTTTTCAAACTTAAAACCGCTTTTATAAAAAAACTTAACTTTTTTCAAGTGATTTTCAAACTTTGTTTTCTTTAATAAATGTCAATCAATATTAACCATACTTTGACCAATTTCAAGAAAAAGATATTAAAAAAACTCCACCTCATTCAAACTTTTTGTGTCTTTGTGCACTTTTCATTTTAAAACTTTTCATAAAATTTATACATGAGTCATTTTCATAGTTGAGACGTAATTCTCCTATTCCTCATAGTATTTAAGATGTTGACATTTTCCACTTAGATGTTGAGTGATAAACTTGTTGATTTTAATCCAAGCGAAATCCTTCATCTTTAGGTGATGCAAATGTTGTCTTATACTTGTGGGCGACTAGTCATAGTTTTCTCCTTAAAATAACGACTTGTCTTTACATTTAATAATCAATCAAAATAAACCATTTTTGTTATTTGTACCACGAACTACGAGGCTTTGATCCTATATTTCACTTTGTGGGTACGTAGGCATGAGGCGATAAGTCTCTCCAAACACAAAAATTTTAAAAATATTTCTCTTCTCACCTCCCCAATCTCATTTCAAGCAAACTTTTTCAAACCAAAAAGCGTAGATATTTCAAAGGTCTCCTATAGAGTACTATATACGTTTTGGATGCTAACGTCTTCCCATTGCGTAACCAACCCCTTTACCCAGATCTCTGTTTGTTCTTGTTTTAGAACTTGTTTAGGTTTTGTTCGCTCTTTTTCCTTTTCTTTTTGGAAAAATTAAAAGTACGGTAGCGACTCTTGCATTTTGAGTTAAGTTAATCAATAACTTACACTCACAAACTTCCCACTACACATATGTGATAACATTTTTGATTACGTGTGATATGTTTTATTTCAATTCGCCAGTGTGGGAAATGCATATAAGAAAATCTTGTTAAATGATGTAAATGAAACACGCATAGTAGATAATCAACTTCAGAAGTTTTCCCTAGTAGAAGTTTCCATTGTTTATGTGTTGGAGGTGCACATCATTCAATGAACAACGAACATTGATTCGCATCAGTCTTGGAACAACGAACATTGATTCGCACCATTCAAAGAAGAAATTAGGTTGTTTACAGTGGTCTCAACGCGACTTCTTTGGAGTGGTCCCAACAAGAAGTTTCTGAGAAGGCGAACAAGTGGTCCTAAGTAAGATGCAATTGTCTCCTCTATGTTCCCTCATTTGAATATCATATGTGTTGCTTTCTCAATGGTCCCTTTCCTTATTCAATTTGTTATTCTGTTGTATAATAAGTTTGTTCGCCTTTTTAGAAAAAATCAGGGTAAACATTTTTACATTGTAATGGTAAGATTTAAACGTATGTTAAATGTTGTGTATAGAAAATGTATAAATTCAGGTTGTATTTTACTCAAATGGTTGTTTCGTAAAAGACCCTAACATAAGATATGAGGAAGGGGATGTGTGGCTTTTAATGGTCAAGACCCTGATTATTGGTCTTTCTTTGAAGCATGTGACCTAGTTAAGTTTATTGAACCTGAGTTTGATATAGGTGGTGTTAAGATGTGGTGGAAACATGATGAAGGATCATTTAAGCATGACTTAAAACCATTTAAGGATGATGGAGATGCTTCTGAGTTAGCCATGTATGCTGTAGGAAATAAGTTTGATGTTGAAATATTTTGTGAGCCTAAAGTTGTAGGAGAGGATACCTTTATGGATAGGTTTAAAGAAAGGGAAAAGGGAATCAAATGTGTTGAAGATGTTGACAGGTTGATTGAAGAAAGTGATGATTCTAGTGATGAATCTGTTAGAGGAGTTCACTTTGATGATAGTGAGAAGGAGATGATGAAAGGGTTTAATGAAGGCCTTGATGAAGTGTTGAAGTGTTTGATAATGGATTTAAAGTAGAACAAAAAGATGGATCTGTTGCAAATGAAGAGGACACTGCTCATGTAGACAAGAAGATGTTTATAACAGAAGAGATGGGTAAGGAATGTAACACCCTTCTAAACCCCGCGGAATAAATATAAATAAATCAGAGTAATTATCATGCATTTCACAAAAGGGTGTCACATAGAATTTCAAAACATCACACAAATACCTGTCATGCTCATTAACACTTAAAATAAAGTCATACTTTTCATAAACTTTCACCTTAGCATGTAGCAGCGAATTTACTTCAATCATAAAAGATATAATGAAAGTCTCATGCTCATCACATCTAAACCCCGCGGAGTAAATATAAATAAATCAGAGTAATTATCATGCATTTCACAAAAATGTGTCACATAGAATTTCAAAACATCACACAAATACTTGTCATGCTCATTAACACTTAAAATAAAGTCATATTTTTCATAAACTTTCACCTTAGCATGTAGCAGCAGATTTACTTCAATCATAAAAGATATAATGAAAGTCTCATGCTCATCACATTCATAACCAATACTTAGGCATAAAAGTCAAAACTCCACATAATTCAAATAAACATAACAACATAAAGAAGAATATATAATGTATCTCTCAAATATAAATCAAAACGATCCCATTGTTACAAGATTAGAGCACGACTCGACCCAACATAAATAAAGACATTAATCAAGCTACTCTAACGACTACCTCGCACTAGAAGCAACTCTATTCCTCGGTACCTGAGCGATATCATATAAAACATCATTCCAACAGAAGGGTGAGAATTCACATAATTATTGAAATTATGAGATGATATATAATTTAAGGCATACAAGCATGATTATAAATATTTTCACACTTTAAAGTTTCATCAACATAGTATTACTCAAGTAATCATACTATTCACAAGTATATATATACACAGGTCCATAATTCACCAATTCGACAATTTCACATAAATACGCATAATCTCATATAACAAACATATACACAATGAGACTCAATGCAAGACTCAAATGCAACTCATACCATGTGGTACCAACACTTGTTATTATTTTTCAATTTTTACATTAAACCGGGTTCGTTCCCTAGGCCAATAACACACAAAATCTTTATCTCTAAGCTTTCAAATCCCGCTCTAGGTTTGGAACAAGTCACTAGCTCCCTCGGAACCAACAAACATTGCCTCTTGACACAATTATGTGTGTGCAAATTCAACAATCATATGCAATTAAGACCATACTCAAATCTTAATAGTCATGCACATCTTCAATAATTTATCACATTTGAATTACCACACATTTGCACATACAAACACAATCCAACCTCAATTCACAAAACACTCATCACCAATTAAACATAGAATAATTAATCAATCATTAATAATTAAAAATTTGATATTCAAATAAACATTCACTACTCAGTAAATATTAAATAATTAGTCAATATTCAATAAATAATCAATATTTTAATAAACAATTATTAATTTAATAAGTAATCAATATTTTAATAAATATGCAAGAAATATTCAATATTAAATAAACATCCAATATTTTAAATAAATAGTTAAAATTATCCAGTATTTAATAGCCATTTAGTAATTAAGAAACATTCTAATTCTAATTCATATATATATATATATATATATATATATATATATATATATATATATATATATATATATATATATATATATATATATATATATATATATATATATATATATATATATATATATATATATATATATATATGCTACAGTAATTAAAGTAAAAAAAGAAAGAAAAAGAATCACATGTTTTTTTACTAACTTGTACCGCTACAGTGGCAATGGAGAGAGATTCACATAATTCCTATGACCTTTATTTCATTATTATTACTTTTTCCACTACAGTATCATGAAGTGGTATTAAATTCACATCAAATTGCTCAATTTTAAATCACATTAGGCCAATTTATTTGATTTCTTTACTAATTGTTAAAAAACTAAATCCATATAAGTAGTAGTTCATGACCATTCAATTTAAACAGCAGCAGTAGTTCACTTCATCAATAACATTTCATCGCTAACCAAGCTATTTTTAACAAGTTAACTAATTGCATAAATAATTTTATCATGTTTCAAATTAAGCTCAAGCATAACATAGTCAAATTCAGACTAACAGCATCATTACGAAATTTAACCAACAGCGAGTGCATACATAGTTCGGTTCCACAACTCAGTATTAATAGCATACACACTCATCAACCTAATTTCACTTATCCAATGACCAAACTCTAGTGAAAAGAAAAGATAATGAAAAGAAAAGATTATATTCATTCCACAACCCATATTAATTTCAAACCAATTAATTATCACATATTAAATATTATCATTAATATCTCACAATTACCCCATCATAAAATTTTAGGGGTTTTATACTAAATATATTTCTATCCATTAATAATGATCAAATAATTCCAATAAATAAGTGAAAACCCACATTTATCTTGGTTTGATAAATTCTTGAGTTTTCTCTTCTCTTCTTCTACACTCTTCTTTTCTCGTCCTTTTCAACTTTTTCTCTTACTATCTTTCTACTCTTATCAAATCCTAACAATTTAATTATTCCTATTGGGCTTACTAACTCACTCTATCACTTTCTATTCACACTCTCAATCTAGGCCCAATTAATTAATGCTACCAATTCTATATTATTTCACCAAATAAAATAAATTAAATTAATTAATAATCAAATTAAATCAATTATTTCAAATAAGTCTAATAAATCAATTAATTCAAATAACTCAAATAAATCACTTAATTTATATAAATCCAATAAATCAATTAATTCATATAATTCAAATAATTCATATAAATCAATTAATTCAAATATATTCAATAAATCAATTATGTACAAAATCACTCAATTAATCCATTAATTCAATTAAATAAATAATTACTAAAATTGAGGTGTTACAAGGAACATGTCATTGAGGATGCTTACATGACTTATGAGCTAGACAGTGGTGGTGATGGTGACAGCTGTGATGAAAGGCCATGTGTAGTCAGGTTTAATCAAGAAGAATCTTTAAGCAGGAATTTTGTTTTCAAGGTGGTAATGGAGTTTTCTTCTTTGAGGTAGTTCAAAGATGTTGTCTTAAAGTACAATGTTTTGAATGGTATGGATGTTAAGTTTGAAAAAAAATGATGCTAACAGATGTAGGGTAGTATGTAAGGATAAGAAAAAATGTGACTATACAGTATTGTGTAGTAGAGTCTTAACATTCACCACATTTAGGATTAAGACTTTGTTTGCAAAGCACAAATGTGGAAGACAGTTCTTCAACAAAAGTGCTAAAGCACAGTGGGTAACCAAGGTAATTGTTGGTGGATTGAAGAATAACTCTAGAATGAGGTTAAGTGAGATAGTAGTAGATGTCAGACAAAGGTATGCAACATAAACTCCAGGATGCAGAGCATTCAAGGCAAGAAGATTGCAAGACACATTGTTGAAGGAGATTCTAGTAAACAATTTAGTCTTTTATGGTCCTATGCTGCTGAGTTAAGAAGGGCTTCAACTGGGGACACTTTCAAGATCAACACTAGTGTTCCTAGTCCTGGCTTGAAACATAGATTTGAGAGGTGATATATGTGTTTTGATGGGACCAAGAATGTTTTGAAAAAGGCATGCAGACCATTCATTGGACTAGATGGGTGCCATTTGAAACACAAGTATGGTGGTATTTTACTCATTGACTAAAACTATATTCAATTTTATACAATCAATTATATCTCATATTATGTCAGGTCAGATTGTGTCAAAACTATGTTCCTTGAATGAAACTACAAAATGAACATACCAATTGAACAATACTAAATGAATTACATAAAATTCCAATTTGTATTTCAAACCAATTCAAGATTACAAAACAAGTACATGTTACATTTCACAACATACCACATAGACAAGATTAATACTTACACAACATTACAGAAGATTACACCTAATCAACAATTACACCTAATTAACAAATACAAATTGATCAAGACTGAAACTACAAAACATATTGTCTTCAGCTTCCCCAAAATGTCTATGCCTTAATCTTCATCTTCAACCTTTTGTTCTTCTTCATGGATGATTCATAGAGCTCCTTTAGAGTTTCTAAAGCTTGCATTTCCCTCACCTTACTCTCGTCCTTCCTCTATTCTGAATCTACGTATTCATCATCTTTCTTTTCTTGTGCAATTTCATCATCCAAAATAAATAAATTGCAAGTACCCTCATTTTTCCAATACGGATATCTCCAAAACAATTGACCTTTGTTCATTCCGTTCTTGCACAGGCATGAAATCATAACACCATTGCATCCACACCTTTTCACTCCACGGTTCGTCAGACTCGTCTAATAGTACGAAACTACTTTGTTTAACCTAGATGAAGACGACATATTTCTGAGATGGATGGGGGAGACGAATAAGAAGAAGAAGAACGATTGGAAGGAATAAGAAGAAGATGAAAAATGTGAACAAATGAAAATAATGTGGTGTTATGAAGGAAAACTGTAAACAAAAGGATTATGAATCACTTAGTTTTTTTCTACTATTTATGATAAGAAAAAAATTACCAAATCAAACTGACGTGACTATGACAAGGATCTCTGCGGCATGCCACATCACCCTCCGTTAGAGGAAACTAACGGAAGGAACCATTTTTCTAGACAAAAAATTTTGTGAAGACCATTGTTTAAAATAAAATTTTGAAGGAACTAAAATTGAAAGTAGATATATTTACATGAGATGTATATTTAACTCAAAGTTTAATAATCTATTAGAATGCAAATGTTGTAAAACTCCTTCATAGTAATTTCGAACCACTTAGCAATAACTTTAATGTGATATATTTTTACTCATTCAACTCATGTCCTATTTACATGTTAATCAAATAGGTCAAATTTGAGTGTATTATTGAAAACAATGAAAAGATGGTTCGGCCGCAATGTCTATAACAAACTTGTCGTATGAACTTCAAAACAAAGGTCAAAATGTTCCCCAAACACCATTCGAAATTGTGGAGAAAACAATGTATTAATTTACCTCAAACTTAGCAAATACAAATTGATTCTTCCATTTGGTAACCATATACATTTTGAAGGTTATTTAATGCATTTAATGAAGAAAAATAATTATTTGCATCTATAATATAATGATAAGATTTTAATATTTTTAGTTGTATTATAATGAATTTGGATTTTTTTTTATATATCATGTCATATCTCATATTTTTAATCTAACAGTTCAGAATTTATAATAAATAATTAAATAAAAAAACAAAGACAAATTACTTATCCATTTCTCTCTCCTATTAAATAAATTTTTTTATTTAATTATTCATTATAAATTCTGAACCGTTAGATTAAAAACATAAGAGATGATATGATATATATAAAAAAAAAAGAGGATTCAAATCTGTATTATAATAATATCCTTCAAAAACTTTCTTAATAAATATTTTTCATCTCTATTTTACTATTTATTTCAAAACAAAATAATTTCTTACCTAGATTATCTAGAAGGGATTTTTTGTATTTTAATATAAATTGTAATACAAAGTTAAGTTAATTGTATATAATTAATGAATAGTTGAATGTTTCTTTTTTATCCAAATTATTTTAAGTTTTTTTTCACCTCTATTTTACTATTTATTTCAAAACAAAATAATCTCTTATCTAGATTATTTAGAAGGGATATTTTTGTATTTTTCTTTAATTTATCTAAAAGGGATGTTTTTGTATTTTTCTTTAATTATAAATATTTAACCTTTAAAATATAAGTTTGCATTATTTATAAATTAAATATTTTTCTTTGATTGTATTTTTCTTAATAATTCAACTTAATGCACTTTAACGAAAAAAAATTTATATATATATATATATATATATATATATATATATATATATATATATATATATATATATATATGTATATATATATATATAATTTTATTTATTTATTACTAAAAGTATTAAGTAATTTATTTCTAAATGTTTTATAAAATTAATAACTTATTTTATTAAATTAAACACTTAATAGCGGTACAGACTATTAATTTTTCAATTCAGAGATTACTATCTTCATAATTTATTTTATTTTAATTAATAATTAAATAGAAACAACATTCTTATAATTAAGTGAAAAATATCATTTTTATTTGCAACTGTGCCAAAGAAAAGCAAACAGACATAGACTAATAAATAGTAAAGTCAATGTGAAAAAAATGTTTTTAACAACTTGATTACCACATAGTGAAAGTCAAGAATCAAATTTTGAACTTCAAATTCAAAAGAATTGAACCATTGAATCAAGGAACGTGGGTCCTACAATTTTTCAAGTCATTTTTTATGCCTTTTCTAATCCGCATTTTCCCGAGAACTCTCTCTCTGCATGTCTTTAATTTGAAAAATTCTCGTTCCACTTACAGACGCGCATTCTTCATTTATTACACACTTCGTTGAAAACTCGGAACCCACCCAAAATAATTTCTTCATCTTCTCTCTGATCAATTTATCGTTACATTTCAGGTATATTTCTCTTCAATCTTCATTCTAGTTTTTTCGTTTCTCTGATTCTTCTACTTTTTTTAGTTTTATAATTACTACTCTGATTAAGGTTCGATTTTTGTGTCGTTCACAGTTTTTATATTTTGGGATTGTTATTTGTGTTTTTGGTAGATCTGTTTCATGTTTTATTTTGAATACGTTAGGGTTTTAATTACCCTGTGTTTGTGAATGGATTGCACGGTTTCTTCTGTTTAAGGTTTGTGTTTGGTTTTTTTTTTATTAGGTATTTTTTTTGGCTGGTCAATGGGATGGTATTTGAATTGTCAATGTTTAAAATTAGTGTCTTAGAATCAGTCCTGTAAAGGGATACTGATTGCGGTCATCACAAAGACTTTTGCGATTTTGGTCTGGATAGGTGCTGTGATACTAATTGAGATCATCACAGTTTGAATTAATCACAATTTCTTTTTCATCATAAAAACTGTGAATAACTGTATGCGGCACCTTCTGATCCTATTTTGTAACCTTGGTTAGAGTATTACATTGTGTGTAGTGTGCTTGTTTTTTGTTTTTCTGACTTCAATTTATTTTTGTTCTATGGTATGTTTGGTATAATGTGTGTTGATTTTCATGAGAAGAACACATATTACTAATGAAAATTTAGTGATGTGTTTTCATTTGGGAAATTTATTTTAGATTGCTTTCTAGTTTCTAGTGATATGGATATTGAGTTGGTTTGATGATTGCCGGGTGCCGATCATTTGATTTTCTCCTTTATCAGATCAATGTGTCTCTGTAGTTTGATTCTTGAGGTTTAGGCTTGTTTAGACCACACTTTGATTACTCCAAAGTGTTTTCGACGGGGGGAAGGTAAAAAATCTGCCGTATAAAGATACTACTGCGGCCTATGGCGTAACCATGGCGGGAGTTCTTTCACAAATTGCTCTTATGACAGTAATAAAATAATCTGCTACGCCATTCTGCCATACAAACACGCTATTGTAGCCTATGAAGCACAAGCACAGTCACCTCTGAAAATAGGTGTGTTAGGGTCCGTGTCAGTGTTGGACACAGACACTTGTGATTACATTCAAGTGATTCATTTTTTTAAAATTATTACTAGTGTCGGTGTCATGTTCAGTGTCCGCGTCTGGGTCTGTGCTTCATAGATTGCTGCCTATGGTGCCACCATCTCGAGCGACCTTTCACAAATTTCCTATGGCAGTTGCCAAAAGGTCTGCCACGCCTTTCTGCCATAACGACACCATGGCCGCTATTTAAAAACACTGTTTTCTGGTAAGCAGACTGTTTTTGACACCGAGTGTGTTTCACGGCATTCATGTTCTTCCTTTGCATCTATCAACATGCAAATTCTATGGTTAATGATGTACAGCGACAAAGATAACAAGCCAGCCTTATTTTATCAGATGATGTTTCATATAACAAAATTCAATGCTTAGGAAGGGGACAATTTAGGATCCAAGTGTTTCTTTGCCGTCTTTATACCCTTGTCTTTTTTCTATCCCCTTGAGTACCAATTCAATGACCCTATGCCTGCAAACTTCCACATTTGACCTGGTCATGTTAATATACACAGATTACTTTTCGTCTTTCTCTAGTCTGTTTTTTTGGGTTTGTTTATTCATAGCTAATCAGGACTGGTCAAAGTTAGTAGTTGTGAAGAACCAACCATGACAGTTTTTCTTTTGTAAATATACAAATGGATTTTCACTTCCATTTCTTTTGATGAGTTGGATTATAGCTCTATTATTTGTATTAAATAGGGTACACAATTGACTTATAGTCAATGCTGTAGACGGCATTCCGTGCCTTCTTACAATTTGCACTTGCACAAAATATTAGTGTTTCTCATTCAGGTAATCAGTTTCTTGGAAGAAACAGTACGGTGCATGTATACCTAACTAGTTATGCTAACGATATAAAAAAAGTAAACAAGAATAATTTTGTATGGATTTTAATTCCAATGTTTTTTCTTGTCTCACAAGGAAGCTGGTGATTTCTCGTGCTAGCATGACATTGAATAATCCACTCTTTGATGATACTCGGAGCAACAGAGATGTTGATCCTCCTCTAAATGAAGAGTCAACAGATGTTGTTGAATTTGTCAATGATCCTGTACAAACTGCAAATAAGCCTACCGGAACTGTTTTAAGCAGTGTTCGTGAGCTTCTAGAGTGTCCTGTATGCCTGAGTGCCATGTACCCTCCAATCCATCAGGTTGTTCATCGATTATTAATGACGGTTCTATTGTTGATTTTTTGTGTTCTTGATTCAAATTAAATATCCTCTTAAAATAAAAGAAATTTAGTTAACTTATTTACCTTTTGTTGCTATTGCAGTGTTCGAATGGTCACACTATATGCTCGGGTTGCAAACCGAGAGTACATAACCGGTGCCCGACTTGTAGGCATGAGCTGGGAAATATTAGATGTCTAGCACTGGAAAAGGTGGCTGCATCTTTTGCACTCCCTTGCAAATACAAAGAGTTTGGGTGCATTGGTATATATCCTTACTACAACAAGCCAGAACATGAATCCCAATGTTCATATAAGCCCTATAACTGTCCATATGCTGGTTCAGAATGCCCTGTTGTCGGTGATATATCCTTCCTGGTGAACCATTTGAAAGAAGATCACAAAGTGGACATGCACAATGGTAGCACTTTTAACCATCGTTATGTCAAATCAAATCCTCAAGATGTCGAAAATGCCACATGGATGTTAACGGTATTATTCTTTTGTTGAACTTTCTCTTCTTTTCTTCTATTGACTCGGCAAATTTTCTAGTCTGTTGGTAGATTGCTTATTTTGGTGCATGTTTGGAAGTACACATGTCTGTTTGCATCGGTTGATGAGAAGGTAGCACTGTAATTAACCTCTGTAGCATCGATACCTCTGAAAAGAGATGTGTCAGTGTGTTGTGTTTCTAGTGTCTGTGCTTCATAGTAATTAACCATGTCACTTTCTTTACTTCCTTAAACAAGAAATATGCAATATTGCGAATTGTGGAACATGTAACTTCGAGTTTTATATTTTGAAGTTGTATTTAAAGGAACTATTTGTACAAGGGTCTGATATAAGCATTTCATTTTTATTTCTACAAAATAATTGGCTTTTAAGTGATTTATGGATTACACACTGGTTTACAGGTTTTCAGCTGTTTTGGCCACTTCTTCTGTCTACATTTTGAAGCTTTTCAGCTCGGAATGGCTCATGTCTACATAGCCTTTTTGCGGTTTATGGGTGATGATAGCGAAGCGAAAAATTATAGCTACAGTCTAGAGGTAGGTGGAAATGGGAGGAAGATGGTTTGGCAGGGAGTACCAAGAAGCATAAGAGAGAGTCACCGCAAGATTCGCGACAGTTTTGACGGTCTCATTATTCAGAGGAACATGGCTCTCTTTTTTTCGGGCGGTGACCGGAATGAGTTGAAGCTGAGGGTCACTGGCAGGATTTGGAAAGAACAATGACAAGAAAGAAAACAATGTCCTTTCTTTGATTATAAATTATATTTAGACTTAATAGTTTGCGGGGAATATGTAATTTGTTTTGTTTTTTTGTAATTTAGAAGGCAATGTCTCTTTGCTTATCCTTACATCAAATACATGAACAAGAAAGTGTACTTCCTAGCTATCGATATGATAATTTTAATTCTATTGAAATGATTTTGCAGGCACATGATGGTAAGCTACAATCATGTAGTAATCAATCATGAACCTATAATAGGGGATTATAAGTCCCGATCGGAATTACCAAACCGGGGATTACAAGTCCCAATCAGAATTACCAAACATTCCTCTAGCGTACAGATTGAAGGAGAAGAATTATTTGAAGTGCTCTCAAATTTGGAAAAGTAAAGGGAATGCAGAATGCCTAACTGAAGAATCTTCGAAAGAGATGAATTCCAAGATTAAGAAGTGAGATACTTAAGAGAACAATAACTATTGCATTGATTATGGAGGGAATGCATAACGCCTAACTGAAGAATCTTCGAAAGAAACGAATTCCACATTTAAAGAGTGAGATACAAAGACAACAATAACTATTGCATGATTATGGAGTTCAACAATTTCATGAATCGGTGATACTTGCGTGTTTTTCAATACAACAAATCAGTGGTTAACTAAGAAGAAATTGGTCAAGATGGGGTTGATCAGAAGAAATGTGGAGGAAAGAAGAAAGTTAAATGAGCGTGGCATACTTATTGTATTGCAACAAGCCTCGCCACACACAAGAAAAATGCTAAAAATTGAATCCTTATAATTGTATTCACTCAGAGCATCTTTAATGAGAGTAAATTAATAGGTAAACTAAGATATTTTTTGTGAGTTCAAAGTATTTTGTAGGATTTAAAAAATTTATAGTTGATTTGAGTAGTTTTTACTTTAATGATGGTTGTCTATAAGAAACCAAAATTTGACCCCACTATTTTCAAATATCATGCCATTACTTTAATACTGTTGGAATATTTTATTAATTTAATAAATAATATTATAATATATTTCACATAATTAACGTTAATTATATAGATAATGGGAACTAAATTTTAGTTCACTTAGATGTCATGTCAGCTCTAATATAATGCAAATTCTTTATTACTAACGTAAGCTATACAAAATTTTGGTTTAACAACCCTGCACTAAAGTTGCTCTCACTTCTCTCCTTATTCACCCTGCCCAAATAACAGAACCAAAAAAAAATCTGCAGAGCAATTGGTATCCTTATAATTGTAACAGGTCAATGGATTGTCCAATTTACGGGTTAATATCCAATCCATTTCTTTGTCCCTCCATTTTCTTCATTATTATAGTTTTGTGTAATATAAAATCAACTAAATATTAATTATATATCACATGTCATAAAAATGTGTGTTATTTACACACAAAACTATAGTAATGAAGAAAATGGAGGAACAAAGAAATGGAGTGGATATTAATCCCCAATTTACTCCATCCATCAGTTCATTGAACTGAACCATATTTATAGTTTGATTCAATTTGCAATAATCATTTCAATAAAAGTTCAACTGTTAAAATAGTTACAATTCAATTAAAAACTAATTTAGAACTAGTTTATATTTATAAACTAATTTATTATCGGTTTACAATTTTAAACCACTTATATATTTTGAACTCTTTTAAAACCAAAATTTTTTAACTTCATAAAAATTTAAATTTTTTTATATTAAAAAAAATATTTTTCCATAATATTTATTTTCAATTCTTTTTTATATCATATTTTGTATTTTCGGAAAAAAAATGTTTTATCATTTTTTCATATTTTAGAAAAAAAAACTCGTTTTTCACTTTTTTTTAGAAAATCGATTTTTTGTATTTTTGAAAAAATATTGAATTTTCGTGTTTCAAAAAAATCCGATTTTTCGTATTTTTGGAAAAAATCGATTTTTTTGTATTTCTAAAAAAACTCGAATTTCTATATTTTTTGAAAAAACTCGACTTTTTCATATTTTCAAAAAACTCGACTTTTTCATATTTTCGAAAAAACTCCACTTTTTCATATTCTGAAAAAACCCGACTTTCACATATTTAGGAAAAACTCAACTTTTCATATTTTCGAAAAAAAACTCGACTTTTTCATATTTCCAAAAAAAAACTCAACTTTTTCATATTTCCGAAAAAACTCGACTTTTTCATATTTCCGAAAAAAAATCGACTTTTTATATTTTCGGACAACTCGACTTTTTCATATTTCTGAAAAAAACTCGACTTTTTCATATTTTCGAAAAAACTAGACTTTTTCATATTTCTAAAAAAACTCGACTTTTTCATAATTCCAAAAAAAACTCGACTTTTTCATATTTTCAGAAAAACTCGACTTTTTCATATTTATGAAAAAACTCGACTTTTTCATATTTTTTTGAAAAAAACTTGATTTTTTCATATTTTCGAAAAAGCTCGACATTTCATATTTTCGAAAAAACTCGACTTTTTTATATTTCCAGAAAACTCGACTTATTCATATTTCTGAAAAACTCGACTTTTTCATATTTTCGAAAAAACTCGACTTTTTCATATTTCCAAAAAAACTCGACCTTTTTTTTTATATTTTCGAAAAAAACTCGACTTTTTCATATTTCCGAAAAAACTTAAATTTTTCATATTTCTGAAAAAACTCAATTTTTTCATATTTTAGAAAAAACTCAACCTTTTCATATTTTCGAAAAAACTCGACTTTTTCATATTTCTGAAAAAACTCGAGTTTTTCATATTTCCGAAAAAACACGACTTTTTCATATTTTTGAAAAAACTCGACTTTTTCATATTTCCTAAAAAGCTCGACTTTTTCATATTTTCGAAAATACTTGACTTTTTCATATTTCCAAAAAAACTCGACTTTTTCATATTTCCTAAAAAAAGTCGACTTTTTCATATTTATGAAAAACTCGACTTTTTAATGTTTCCATAAAAACTCAACTTTCATATTAAAAAAAATCGACTTTTTCATGTTTTCGAATAAAAATTGACTTTTTATATTTTCGAAAAAAAACTAATTAATTTTTATAATGAAATCAGTTTATAAAAGAAAATTGGTTCAAATCGGTTTTAAACTGAATTTGAATTGTTTTAATTAAATGGTTCAGTTCATTAACTATTTAAATGGTTCATATTTTTTTATAGTGCAATGCAGTTCAATTCAAATATACAATTTAGTTAATCATATTTTTGAACACCTCTACTTTAAACAACATCTTTTTACATCCAAAACTATTCATTAGCCTACTTTCCATACAAAACTCATAAAAGACATATCGAGTAAAGTTATTTCCTATTATAATACTTGTATTTTTTGGATATGAATTCGGGGATGACGATTGAAAATACTAGACAATACAATAGAATGATCTTTACAACTCGTATAACCAAGATTCACACAAATTATTTCTTATTTTATTTAAAACATTAGATGTTAAGATTTTTTATTGAGTGTGTGGGCTAGCAAAACACATCTGTTTCGGTCAATAATAAAAATAGTTATTTTTATTTTATCTATTTTTTACAGATGCGTCTGATCCATTAAATATTTCCAATATCTCATATGTGTGTTGTTTTGTAACCTTTATTGATGATTATTGTTATAAGTACAAAAGTAAATGTATTTTTATATCGTCCATGAGAATTGATCGTGTTTCAAAAACCATTCAATAGTTTCTATTATTTTAAGAATGTTTTTTCAAAGGTTGTTTGTTTGTGAATTTAAAAAATGATAGAAAGTAAAATGACACGAAGTAAATTGAATTTTGGTGTTAACAATTAAGAAAACTTGTTGAGGTTATATTTCATCGACTTATCCTCATGTATTATCATTATCAATAATATGCAATTCTAATCAGCTTTATTCAATACAATTACATTAAAGTTCAATAGTTAATATGAATATTAGGCCTAAATCTATCTTTAGAGTTTAACATATCTAATAAATGAAAAGTTTGGATCTAGTAATGACAAGTACCTTTCTAATATTGAGTCAACCCATGAAAATATGTTTTAGGTATCTAATCCAAAACAAGCATTACGAAAAAAAATTAATCAGTATTAAAGAATAAGAAGAATTACATAGAACGTCATGCTCGTGATCAATACATGAGTATTAGGAAGACTATATCTAAACCAACAAAATATAAACTAGCTACTCTTACTCATTATAGATTTACAATTAAGACCTAGAAGAAAGAAGTTGAATACCATTCGTGACGATTCCTCTGACAATATTTATGCTCTCAATATTCCTCTCCTGTTGTGATTTTGGTATCAAGTCTGTTTCTAGAAACACTACAAAGAATCCACCACCAAGTTATTTCCAATGCATCGACTATCAACCTTATTTATAGAGATTGATTTGCCCTTCTCGCTTATCACGTCTACTTTCTTCTGCCCTAAGTTTTGCCAAGTCGAACCTTGGAAGCAAGCGACTTAGGCAAAAAAAAATAGGGCATCCCGCTGGACTTCAAAATCGAAGAAACTCAATAGAGTTAGTCCAGATAAAAGTTAGGGAATGAAAAAACAAAAAGCAAAAAGGATTACAAAAGAAAAAACCTCGAAAAGAACGAAATTGTGTGGCTACCGGTGCCCAAACAAAGACGAAAAGTGAGTGATTGTCACTCCGAAAACTTGTGGTTTCCTAAACCGTCACTCCTGTCATTCTACCTTTGAAAGGTGAACGCTAAGGTCGAATTAGCTGAACGTAAGATTGGAGAACATCTCGAAGAATGGGTGGGTTAAAATGAATTTTGGGCCTATATCCTTTCCTTCATAAACCGTAAACCTGACCACGTTACAACCTGGAAAAGTCCTAATTGAAGCAGGTTTGTTTCGAAAGCATACTTCGGTAAAGATCGCATCGAAACTGACTCCCAATAAAGGATTCCTCTTACAGCGTTGTATTGATTTTAACATCTTGATGAATGATTCATACATTTTATGTCACAAATTTTTTTCCAATGAACCGAACTGGATTGTCAAAACTGCCATATGCATTGCATTTGATATGTCTTTTATGCAGAACAACTTATTTTACTAGCGAGTAAGTGCTTGACAGCAGGAAAGTTTCCACAATGGAAAGTCTGATCAGAATAAATGCAGAATGCCTGAATATTCTGGTGAACGGGGCGAGCTATGTCAAATGATCACAGCATGGGAGTCAGCCATCCAGAAGTCAGTTAATCTGAAGCAGTCAGGTCGAGATTTGATGAATCTCTCAAATACAACCAGGGTATTTCCCCACAGATTAGCCAATCAGGGGCAAAGTCGTTGCAAGACAGGGGCAGGACACCCTAAGAGCGCAAAAGTTATTTCTTGCCCATGAGGCAATTAACTTGAAGCATTCTTTCGAGGTTCAAGATGCTGAAGCAGACCAGGGTGCAGAGATTGCAGATTTCCTTTCGAGGGACATCCCCACAGAGATCCCACAGGCTGGGGCAAGATATGGAAACAAAGGAATCGTTCCTCTCCGTATCATCAGAGCTAATCAAGCAGGTTTGACCAACTTGAAAGTTCAAGAAGAATGTCGGGAAGTCATCAATCACCGTCAGGTTTCACCTGTCTTCCCCAGCAAAAGTCCAATCATCATTGGCATGCGCAAGCCATCCCCAGAAGAGTCCAATCATACTTGGCACCTTCTGCTATCCCCCAGCGGAGTCGTCTTCACCTTCCCAACATTTATTTTGCTGGAATAATTCTGTGATACCCGGTTATACCCAGCGGAGTTGGCCTTGTCTTCGGCATTTATTTTGCTGAAGCAAATCTGTCGTACCCAGCTCTCTCCGGCAGCCTGAGCCTGCATTTGCATCTTTGCATATATCATCATATTTGCATCACATTTTCATTTCATCCTCAAATGCGTAGCATTTCCATTTCGTATGGAGCATTACTCCATAGAAAATTCAAACATACGCATATGCATACGAAGCATAAGCCAATTTTCTATCAGCCTTCCGTGGCAATGTGAATCTCTCTGTAATGAATACAGGGGAATTTATTCAACAGTTATGTTCAGATAACTCATCAGCTTACTCGGGTTCCAAATCGTGCGTCAGATTTTCTCTGTCCATCAGCCCGTTGAGGATGACTTCTCCAAGCAAATTTTCTTTGTCCATCAGTCCTCTGATGACGACATCTCAATAGATTCTTGTTATCAATCTCTTTTGACGATAATTTTCCCCAGCAAGTTTTCTCTCTGTCTATTCTTGGACGATGCGAGAGTTGGATATGTCTCTCCAGCGGGTTTTCTTTCCGTCTATTCTTAGATGATGCAAGATTTCGATTTAATGTTCTCTCCGTCTAGCCTTAGACGATGTGAGTTTTGAAGATGATCTTCTGTGCGCCTAGTATTTGGATATGAGATCTGGATATGGTTTTCTCTCCGTCTATTCTTAGATGACGCGAGGTTCGGACATGGTTTTCTTTCCGGTTATTAGATGAGATGACATTTCGGGAGGGTTTTCTTCGTACTCTCGATTCATATTGATGTCGTGGCTCTTTTGAAAAAATTTTGGTTCGTGTTGTTAATCACTATTGACGATATGACTATTTGAAGATGGTTTTCTTTCTGTCAATCACTATTGATGATGTGGCCCTTTGAAGATATTTTCTTTCCATCAATTCCAATTAACGAAAGGATTCTGAAGTTTGTTGTATGGGTTTGAAATTCATTGACATGATATATGATTGGATACTTTCTTTCCGTTTTTCTTTAGACGATGTGAGTATTGGATGTCTACCCTCAGATGATATGAGTGTGGTGGCTTTCTTTCTGTCTATCCTTAGACGATGTGAACGTATGGTGTCTTCCCGTCTATCCTTGGACGATGTGAGTATGGTTTTCTTGTTGTCTATCCTTAGACAATGTGGAAGGATCAAGTGCATGTTGATCCAGCTTTCAGTGGTGAATTCCCGTCTATCCTTAGACGATGTGAGTATTGGTTTTCTTGCTGTCTATCCTTAGGCAATGCGAAAGGATCAAGTGCATGTTGATCCACCTTTCAGTAGTGACTTTCCGTCTACTTTTAGACGACGTGAGTATTGTTTCTCTTTCTGACGAAGTGAAAGGATCAAGTGCATGTTGATCCGGCCTATGGGTTCGATATCTATGGCGTTACACAGATGACTGACGATGAGGTCAGGTGTTCTGTATCTGATGAGCAGTCAGCTGGTTGCCGTGCAACTGTATTCAGTTTTCTGGATATTTTTTCCCAAATTAGTTTAGCAGTTTATTTCTGCAGGTTGGCAAATTTACAGGTTTCTTTGGTATTCAACCGTCTTCTACCTTGATTTTCTGAAAGCCGTTTGCTTTTGACCCAGTGAGGTCCAAGCCGTTTGAATAGGGGCAGCTGTTGCACCCCAAAATTTGTTCAACCATTTCTTTAACTGGCTTTTGTTTCACTGCATTCATATAGCCTCAGCATAGCATAACATTGCATTAGCATTTGCATACTATTATCCATTTACAGGGGATCAAGGGGGTGTGCTCATCAAAAAGATATTATCAAGTTCTAAACCTAATCAAGAGGTTGCATTCAAGCCATCAAGGGCTTATCACCATCAGAAAAGTCAAAGAGTTGTATGTGGTTCACCTCCTATCTTGGAGGCTATGAAAAGATCACCAGATGATTGTGAGTCCATGGATATTGGTATGAATCATTTTGGGAGCTCATAAGAGGTCTTGAGAGTCATTATGGAGCTTATTTAAGTCATTATGCAAAGTGCAAGAGGCCACAACCAAGATTGGTGCAACTAGGGTTTTCTCCTGGTCAACCCTCAGTCAACTGTGAGTGTTGAGGAGATTAAGACTCAATTCCAAGCCACTATGATCATGGAATGTTATGTTGAGACACCTAGGATATCATTTCAAGATCAATTCATCAATATTCAAGAGTGTGAGAAGTTATTGGGCTAGGGTTTCTAAGCTTGTCAGTGTAAAATCCCTCATTTTAGTGCCTAACTTCAAGACCACATAACTCAAGATACAAGTTTCATCTCATCTTGATATAAACATGAGACTTGTAGAGCATGTTCTTAGATTTCCTTTGAGTATTAGAAGTCATTCATTTGATTTCTAGAACTCAAGTTATGAAGTTGACAAGTTACAGGTCATCAGATGAATATGATTTTGGTACTTGAAAGTCAACCAACTTCCAGGACATTTTTGAGCTAGAAGGATGTTTCTACTCAACTTTTGATAAACATGAAAGTTGTTCCTCATAATCTTAACTTTCCAAATAGTACTAGAAGTCCTCATTTGGATTTATAGAACTCAAGATATGAAGCTTGCAAGTCAAGGGTATTTTGGGAAAGTAAGATTACATGTCATTTTCATTATAGGTCCATTTCACCACCTTGCATACCTCAAATGAAAATCTTTCCAACTTCAAAGTTGCTCCAAATGGGGTCATTTGGTCAACAAAACCTCAAGGGATCATTTACATGGCTTGAATTGGAAAATGCTTGGAGAAAAATTCATGAAAGGAAGTTTGAAAAGGGCTAATTCAAATCAATTCATTTTGGAACCAATTCATGTCATATTTGTGCTTGTTTTGAGTCCAATTGATGTTTTAAGAACATTAGAAAAATCAGAAATCAAGTTTGAATTCATTTGCTATGCCAAATCCAAGATTTCTTCATCCTTAAGCAACATAATGCAAATCTACCATCCATTCATTTCCAAGGCATCAATCTCAGCCCTTCATGTCCCTTACATCATAAGTAACTAGAATGGATCAATTAGCAAGCTTGACAACTCTGTTTTGATGAGTTTCACAAAGCTCCATAATCAAAAACTTGGATTTTGAATTGGGCTGTTATGGACTTCCATTGGGCCTCAAATCATTCTGAGTCCATTCCATATAACATCCTTGATGATTCCCAACTGCCATAACTAACTTTTGGATGAAAAATAACAAAAAAAACAGTTGAAAAAAAGTGGTGGAAGATGAAATTCGTTTTTTGAGAATTAACCAGTTTCAGGCAAAATCAAGCATCCACAAAGCTTCTACAACATCCATAGAGTGATTCTGAGCAGAGAAAGGGAAGGATTCGTGGCTGTTAAAGGTTGTGTGAAGCTTTTTTCAGAGGTATGTAAACTTCACGATTACTCATGATTCATGGCGTTTTAGAACTCGTTTGGTATGCGGTTAGGTTCTTGACAACCCCTAGATGGATTCTAGATAGGTTTTGTACTCAATCGTGACAATTCTTGATGTGGTGCCAAAACTTGATGGCTTCGGTTTAGGTTAATCTTAGGTTTAAAATGAAAACGAACCATGGAATGTTGATCTATGCATCAAGGCGAAGAGATTAGTGTATTAAATTTCATGTTTTGGTGAGATCGAGTGCACGCTACAGTGCCATAGCATCCGGAGAAGACGACCGGCATGGCTCCGGCCGCCGCCTGGTTCGTTCCCTCTTTCTCCATTTGAAAATCCCACTTTCCATCATGGCCATTGGATGTTTGATTTATTTGACTTAGTAGGCCCATCAAACGTGTGAGAGTGAACCTCATTTAGGGTTTTACCATTTTAATTACGTGGCAGCGTGAGATCTGTAGGATTGGATTACTTAATGAATACACGCGTGAGATTAAGACGCACAGTAGGCTTACTTTGACCAGACACACGTGATCACTCAGGTTTCCACTTAAGCGCCTTGGGCCTTGGGCTGGCTAGTGCTATCCCCACCCGCTCTCGTGTTGGCCCAAATAAAAATAACGTGAATCCATTACTGAATGCACCCCCTGGCCTTTTCCACTTTATTTCTTTTTCTTATTTGCATTTTATTTTCTTTGTTCATTTTAATTCATTTTTAATAGAAAATATATCCCATAAATCCTGGAAAAAATCATGAATGTAGTTTAACATGTTCTTTAATTTTGCACATTTTTTAATTGCAATTTTAATTCCTTTTTCAATTAATTCTGTATTTTTCTTTTATATGCTTTTCAATAAATAGAAATAATAGCATGTTAACTTCTAGATTTTTGTTTCCATGTCAATGCTTGGATTTAATCTCTGATTTTTTTGTATGATGGATGTTGATACATTGTAGAATATTGTAGTATTTTTCTTGCATTTTTTAGATTCCATTTGAATAGGTTTTGAAGTACATCTTTAGAGCCTTCCCCATTTGAATCTCCCATAACACACCTTTAGGTTTAGTATTTAGATAGTGCCCTTATATTTGGAGTTTGGTTCTGAAATTTCTACCATCGGTTTATAACATCCTTAGGAGCTCTTAGGATTTTTGTTAGACTTTTTAGGTATGATTTCCTATTTTTCCCATATTTTGCTTTCTGACCAATGTTTGCATGTTTCAACTTGCACCTTCTCATAGTTTGGCCTCTTAAGTGAAGCTTTAGCAAACTTTAGGCCCCTAACCATTTCATAACCCTATAGTACCTAGGTTTACACCTTTATAGGCTCATTTTCAAGTCATTAGAATATCATTAGCTCCCTTAGTAGAGATGTCCTTTAGAGCTTAACCATTAGGATTTTTTAGAAGCTTTTATGAATGGTTTCTCCTTGTGTGGTTCTTTGCTTGAGTTTTTCCTTGTCATTCCAATCTCTCCAAGTCCTATTCTTAGGATCCCTCTTGGGAGAGCCTAATCCTTCCTTTGGTTGGATTCTGTGCATTCCTCAAGAGGTTGATGAAGGTGAGAAAAATACTTAGAAGGGGGGGGGGGGGTTGAATAAGTATGACAAATAATCAAAGATTTAAACACAGTTATTTTTATCCTGGTTCGTTGAACTCAACTACTCCAGTCCACCCTCTCAAGAGTGATTTGCCTTTCTCAGTCAAGGACTTAATCCACTATTTAATCAAACAAATTACAATAGTAACACCTAAGAACAACTGTTCTTAGTCTTCTCAAGAGCTACTGATCCCAACTGGATCCTCTTAAGGAAACCTTTTACAATCAATGTAAAACTATTACAAGAGTAATAATGCTTCTAAAAAGCTATTATCACAACTGTGATATTTCTCTTAAGTTTAAGAACAATGTTACAGCAAATAGAATATAAGAGCTTTCGAGAGATTTGCTTTGATGAGTGATTTTTGCAAGTAGTTTCGTCATTTGAAGAAGATGGAGTGGAATTCTTTATATAGGCACTTAGATCCATGAAGTCTTCTCAACGTTGGAGACTGTGCTGAAAAAGCCTGATGCCGTTTGTCTTTACGTTGGAGGCTGTGCTGAAAAAGCCTGGTGCCTTTTGTCTTCTCATTGCAGAAACTTTCCTTAGAATGGAATGCACAGATAAAACCTTTTTGTCTGTGTTCTTGTGTCTAGCACAAAAGAGGAAAGAGCTGTTGAGATATGCCAACGGACATATTCAAATCTTCTTCACTAAGTAAGTTCAGCTATCAACATCAGAGTCTGGATCTTCAGAATCTCCAGAGTAGAGATCTTCTAGATCTTCAGAGTCTTGGGATGTTCTTCAGATTATGCTGAATCAGAGTATATGCAGCTTGTGTGCTTGAGCGTGTAGTTCTGTCAGAGCTGGGTCTTCTATATCAGATTCTCAATACTGTGTCGTGCAGTATCTTCAGAGTCTTCTGATGACTAAGCTTCTGAACTATCAGAGTCTTCTATTCTTTAGAGGCTTCTGCTTCAGAATCTTCAGTAGACAGCACTCAGATTCTTCTGGAGGCAGTGTTCAGATCTTCATTTAAGATGCTTTTGAACCTTTGAAGCCTTTCATATTATCATTGTTCAGATCCAAATTTGCTCTTTAAGAATATTTTCTTTAGTACCTGTAGCAAACAGTCTAGAACAAATTTAGAGTATATAATTCTTGAATACAAAATTCATAAGTGTTATCATCAAAACATAGAGATATTACTAAGAAACAATCTGTGTTCTTACAATCTCCCCTTTTTTGATGATGACAAAACATGAGAAATTTTGTTCAATAAAAAGTATGAATTATAACTCCCCCTGAGATTAACAATCTCCCCATGAAATGAATACTCTAATAGAAGAAAACACTTCCCTTTTTGATTAAGTATATTTCAGATTCAGAGCCTGATGCAAGAGGTTTGACTTTCAGAATCAAATCTTGATGCCAGATAATTATGACTTCCTTCAGTCAGAGCGCCTGGTTATCATCTTGCTTGAATTATCTTTCAGAGTAAAGGTATCAAAGTAAGATATCAGAGTTGATTGAATACTCAGATTTGCTTTGGAAGATCAGGTTTTGGTTGGAAAAGTCTCAGGGTAACTTCAATGAATTATGTCAGATATATCAATGTAATCTGAAAGACTTAAATTCAAAGTAAGTTAATAAAATGTCTGAATTTCAGTTTTAGTAATTGCTTATAGGTTGAACAATCAGATTCTCTTTTTCTCCCCCTTTTTGTCATAATCAAAAAGATTTTTAAAGACATAAAGATACAAAAGAAAAGAAGCATATAGAAGCAAAAACATCAACTTTCATTTAAACAGATCAGAGTTCACAATCAAACAGAGTCACAAAAGAACAGATAGATGCCAAAAAGCATAACAAAAACAATAAGAAAACAATAAGAAAACAACAGAAGCAATAACATGTGCAAAAACATCAAATAAAACTAAGTCTAGCGTGAGGCAATAAGGGTCAGAAGCTCTGTCATTTTGGCTGTTGACTGTTCTTGCTTAGACATCCAGGTCTTGATCTCATCAGTTGTCTTCTCCTACTTTATCATCCAATATTTTATTTCCTTGACATCATTCACAAGCTCTGTGACCACAGATGAAGAAGAAGCAGATGCAGTAGCAGCAGTGTTCTCTTCAGACTGGTTCTCTTCAGAAGCTTGTTCAACCAATTCAGATGCAGGAGCCTCTGGAGGAGCAGCTTCCAGAAGCAACACAGGAGGAGGAGGAGGAATGTTCATCAGAGTTATCTTGATTAACTCTGCAAACTGAGTCTTTGCAAGCTTAGAACATTTAGCTCTAACTTTTAAAGCAGCTTTGTTGAACATCCAGATGAAACGTTTCCAAGAAGCATTTGAAACAGCCGGATCCAAACTTGACATGCACACTTCCTTAACACGAGCATACTCAGAATCTATCTCCTTCTTGAATATTTCAAACATAGTATTAACACATGATCCTAGATCTGACTGTTCAGACTGTTCAGAGGGTTTAGGATTAGGAGTGTTAACAGGAGTAGGTTCAGATGGTGTAGGTTCAGATGGTTGTGGTTGAGGTGGTGTTGGTTGAGATGTTTGGATGTCAGACTGAGGAAGTTCAGTTGGTTGAGGAATTGTTTGTGTTTCAGATAGATGGGTTTCAGATGGTTGAGGGATGGTTTGGGTTTCAGATGGTTGAGGGATGGTTATCTGAGGTGGGGAGTTAGGTGGAGTAGGTTGAGGGGGTTCAGATGTAGTATGAGGTTGGGGTTCAGATGTTGTTAGTACAGAAGATGGTTGTGATACTGGGGGAGATGAAGGTGGTTCAGATGAAAGGTTTGCAGATGGTTGGGGTTTAGAAGTTCTATGTCTAAGGGTTGGAGAGAGTTGAGGTGATGAAAGGGGTGAATGAGCAGCAGGGGTAGGATCAGATGTTAATACCTGATGAATAGTGTCTCTTATCTCTTCCAGAGTAGCATCTCTAGAATTGATTCTGGCTTTCTTTACTCCTTTCTTCTTCTTCCTTGGAACTTCAGATTCTTTCCTTTTCTTCTGAACAGAGCCTTCTTCAGCTTTTCTCTTACTACGCCTTTCCTTCATCAGATTGGGAAATTCTTCTCCTTGTTTCTGAACAAGGTTAGCAGGTAGAGGAATTCCATTCTTCAGACAATCTGCAATGTAAGCCCAGACAATAACTTTTGGTTCATCTGCGCTGAACATTGGAAAATGTTCTATTGGTATCTGTTGCACCCCAAAATTTGCCCTCACCATACAAGACTTTGTGTTCTAAGAAGGTTCACAAGATTCACAATGTTTACAAAGCTTTCCTAAGGGTCATGGGGCCTACAAAGCCACTTCATGATGTTCACAAGGTTCACAAGCTTCACAATACCTCCCATGAGTATCACAAGATATCTTATGAAGATTCACAAGGTTCACAAAGTTCACAATTGGTCAGAAGAGTTGACAATTCCCTCAGACAATGCACCTCCTAAGCAGTGCATCCAAAACTAGGGTTTTGACTTTAATCAGGCTAAATGGACTTCCAAGACTTCAGATTTGGTCCCAGGGGTATTTTGGTCATTTTTACGTGGATCCCGCTAATTCTTTGAAGACGGGCTGTTACTGAGCTGTGAGACACTTGAGACACTATTTCTGAGGCATTTATTTATCACCTGTTTTGATTATATCAAGGTGCCAATTCGATGTGTTCGGTATCGAAATTTGTCGGGCATAACTGGATTTAAGGTCCATTTTATCGCTCATGGTTTATTTTCAGAGCATTTCCGTTGCTGTTAATAAGGCGCAGTTTAATTGGGTATTATTGGATTGTTGCTTATATCATTTGGTCAGTGGAATTCAATTACGGGCAATATCATCATTGATACTAAATCTGTTGTGATTATGGCGCACATCCGTGTTTGGTTATGAAATTGCTGGCTAGAATTTAAGTTGGAATGCAAGTGAATTTAATCAGTGGATGAGATTAGGATTACGGGCGAGACAAGTACACAGACAAGAATATCATTCGTGAATATTTATGATTTATGACTAAGTTAATGATTTTCAATATTTGGGGATTTATTCGCAAACGTTTATAATTTATAACTAAGAAATAAATATAAATTTAAAGCTGAACAGTCATGGATATATAAATGAAGTTCTGACATTTTCATTTCATAAAAGATATCATGATACAAAAAGGAATAAATTGTTTCACATTCTGAATTGCTGTAAAATTTCAACTACAGATGTTACTTCTATCCTAAAAAGCCCTAAGTCCTAAAGAATTCTAAGTCTTCATGATGTCCCTCGATCTTCACCGCAAATCTCTGATTAACCTGCACAAAGAGAAACAGAACAAAACAGAAGCAGAGAAGGGTTAGAAGTTTGTTTTCGACACTCTCAGAACAGCGTCATCATCGAGTGCCGGGAGTGGCACAACCGAAGCTGCGTCCTACTCCCGTTACCGATCCACGCCATTGGCGTCAGATAAGGTAATAATGTTCTTATCTACGGGACAGCCGAGAAAGAGTGAGAGAAAAAGAAGTTTTAGGCCGATGAAAGATTTTGCCGAAAATGATTGTTTAAGCCAAATGGTTTGTTCTATCAAGTAAATATTCAGACATCCATCTCCATCAAGTAAATTTATGGATATCCAGAGGTAAGACCAAATCCGAATTGGAACAGCAGCAAACAAATTCGGATTAAATCCACATAAAAAAACTGAACTGAATCTGCATCATCCAACAAACCAAATCAATTTACCAGAAAAATCAGATCCAATCAATATCAGAAACTGAATCAGTAACAGGGATAAGCCAAAAACGAAAATCATATCTAAAACTGAATCAGCAAATAATATCATAAATAATCAATTAATCCGCAGCCAAATCAAATCTAAAAAGGAGTCAACACAACAGCACCCAAAAACGGAAAGAAGATCCGCAAAATCCAAAACCGTAGCAATCAAATCAGAGAAATCACAAAAATTATATCAGGTAAAATCAACAAATCTACACCAGATCAGAAATATCAGCAAGCAAATCACAATCAAATCACATATCAAAGATAAAATCATCACACAAAGTAACGCAAATCCAAAAATTAGTAAAGCCCAACAATAATCAGAGAAAGAGATATAAAAGGGACGAATACACCTTTTTGCAACCCTAACAAGGGAGAGGGATAACTAACAACGAAAACGGCCGCGAGCAAAGAATACCAACCACAAACGACAATTCCATCAGTGAATCAAGGACACAATCAATCGTTCAAACTCCGAGGAACGAACCTCACTACCGTCGAAAACCCAACTCGTGTATCAATCCGAAGCCACTAGCCTCAGCTTCAAAACATCATCGGCCGTGAAAAACCGTAAACCGCCACCATCGTCACAGAACATCATCATTCACACGAAACCAGTCGCGATTACAACAGAGGAGACCACCGTCGCCTTTCGGCGGGCAATCAACACTCCTGGCCTCAGCACAATCCATCATCGACCGACAATCACAACGACGAAATTCACTAAACCATCAAACGTAAGCCATCGCGTGGACACTTATTTCTGATGTATTATCTTTGTTTTTTTTCCAGAACATTGTGAGAAACAGAGAAAGAAATCACGAAGAAGACGAAGTGTACGAGAGAAAGGGGAGAATGAAAAAAACCTAAGAGGAGTGAGTGCCGTTTGCCGTTATTTAGTTTTCTTCTTCATCCATTACTATTGTTTCTTTTTCTTCATCGTTTACCGTTATTTCTTTTCCTTCATCTATTACTGTTGTTTCTTTTTCTTCATCTTTTACCGTTATTTCTTTTTCTTCATCTATTACCGTTATTTCTTTTTCTTTATCTATTACTGTTACGTTTATATATATATAATTTTTAAATTGTTAGAGTTTATATATATAAGATTTTTGATCGAATTATGTCGATACGATGTTTGCACATTTGTGTGCATGACGCGTGACATTTGTGTTAGTTCGGTCTGGTTGCGATGATCGCATTTTTGTGTGAGCAATAATACTATTTTTTGCTTAATTTCTTTTTCTTTGCGATAAATTTTGTTTCGTCCGATTTAGATCTGGTTGCGATGAGCGCATTTCTGCGTTAGCAACATTGTTGGGTTATTTGGCACATTTAAAATTCGTTATTGCTTTATTATTATTATTATTATTATTATTATTATTATTATTATTATTATTATTATTATTATTATTATTATTATTATTATTATCATTATTTATTATTATTATCATTATTATCATTATTATTACCATTATTATTATTATTGTTATCATTAATTTATTAAAATTTGTTATAATATAAAAATCTGTTTTTTAAAATAAATAACATTAACATCTTTTCCAAATTAATATGAAAACCTATTATTTTTAAGAAAAACTTTTTTTTAGATAAATTTAAAATAATAACTAAAATCTTTTTTTTAAAATAATAACTAGAACCGTTATTTATTTTATTTTATTATTGTTCAATTCAAATTTCATTATCATATTGTATCTGCTCCTCTCATGTAACCTCGCGAACTTAACAATCGCTCTTTAAATTCTGCCTTTAAATTTCTGCTTGCATGGTTTAAATTATGACATTATCTCTCTATTTGCATGATTCAATTATCTCACGCGTTTACTATTATTTCTGTCACATTGCACACATCCGAAGGTTAGGTCTAACTGTTTGGCCGCCGCGCCAATAGTCCGTAAAACTTCACACATTCTATTTCAAATCCTCAAAACTACAAACTACAAACCCTAATTTTCACAAATGCCTCGCCGCAGGCAAAATTACAATTTTACCCTTAGCATTAGGTCAAAGAGCCGCCGCGCTCATTTTTAGGGTTTCCCGCCGTGGAATCCCTAATTTAACCCTAATTACAACTTAACATTTCAACGTAGAGATTTGGAGTTTCTACACTCCACGTAAGCGTGTCCTTAAGATGCGTTTATTCCCCTTGAGACCTTGACCACAGTCAAGAAGTTTCTAACCTCCCTATTGAGGGGAACTACGATTACTCTGATTCCACTCCCGTAAGGATACGTAGGCACAAGATGCGATGTCTTGCCGAGTAAACTTAGAATTAACCCCCTTTATTATTTATTATTGCTTATTTATATTTTATTTATCTTTGCTATTTAATTATTTTGCTTATTATTTTGTAATTGTTTCTTGGATGTAAAGTTGTTTAATTATTTAATTATCATTATGGTTAGTAATTAGGGAGTGTAACAACATGTATGTAATATTAAAATAAATTTAGACCGCTTTTAAATAAAGATAATTAAAATAAACACGTCACACACGTAAGTCGATTTTAATCGCCGTCTCACTTCCTAAGGATATCCCTCAAGTTGCCTACGAATAATGGTTAAGTGGGGTGTATAAAGCAAGTCCCTCAAATAGAAAAATCATCAAAGTCCCTTATGGTTGCCTTTACGAATCGAGTCCCTTTCGAAGAATGATGATGGTCCCTTATACGTGCTTATTACATCCCACAATGGCCTTCAAAGTCAAATTGTCCCTCACATGTCCCTTAACATCCAAAGTAAGGACTACCTACTCCATTATAGTAGGGATAGTCTTACTAAAGGAAAGAATGAAGAATAAGAAAGACCTTTAAACATTAGGGTAGGTTACTCCTAGGTGCTTGCTCACTTCAAAACTGTTTCGCACTTAAACAAATTTTCAACAAGTTTTCAAACAAGTTCTTAACACATCCTCACATGGATTATTTATTAACTATTCTGAAAATTTTCTATTCACACACTACAATTTCAAAACAATTCAAAAGTGAGCTTAAGTACCTAAGAGCCCATGGATAACCATGGATGAAAAGGATGCTAATACCTTCCCTTTTCATAACCTACCCCCCGGACCCAAAATATTCTCTAAGGTCTTTCCTGTTCTTTTATAACCTTTCCTTATGGATAAAATAAAAGTCGGTGGCGACTCTTGCTATCCGCAACATTGTTTAAAGTCAGTTCACCGGGTTACAGAACTGGCGACTCTGCTGGGGATTTATTTAAGAGGGGTACCCTTAGGAATTAAGATCACTTTAAATTGTTTGCCTTGTTTGCTTTATTATTATATTGTTGGGGTGCTCTTATGTGTGAAAGGTCCTAACCCGGATCTAGTGTACCTTAAGTAAATGGCAATAGACCAAGGAAACTGTACGACGTATATCGATACGGTTGATCTGGTGGCCATAGTTAGTGCGACTTCTTGGTTGGTGCTTATATTCCTTAAGTCAAGTTGAGGATAATATTGAGGCTGCCATATGTTGTCAATGCACTAACTGACTTTTAGAACCCTAGTTAACTCATCTTGGCCTTTAGAAAGTAGTGAGGTAACCGGCTTTGGTGCAGACTGAAGTTGGTTGACACTCGATGCTACGCTCATTGAGATCTTAAACTTGGAGGGTTTTGGTTGGCAAGTAAGTTGCCTTCTGATCAACCACCCTTGTGAAGGATCAATGATATTGAGATCCCTTAGAACCCGGTTACTTTTGTAGGACAGGATGAACCATCTAACTTCAGGGGAGGGTACTTACCTTTAAACCTCATGCAAGCCTTTAAACCTAGGGCAATTGTGTGACTTGTTTGTGTGTGCCACATGTTTGTGATTGAACATAACATCATGACATCATCATGCATCATGAGCATATCATTTTCCCTAACCATTTCAAGGACCAAGGGATTTATTTTTGTTCTTTGTTGCAGGTCATGGCTTCTGCTCGTAGAAACACCATCAGGATCAACTTTGTAGGGATACCTGCTAAGCTCAAGGAGTTGGTTTCCCTAGTGCCTGATCATTCCCAGTTCAACAAGAGACATGGTCACTTATTGGATCTAGTTACTTCAGGGTTCAGTGAAGACATGATGAGTGTGCTGTTTCAGTTCTTTGACCCTAAGCACCATTGCTTTACATTTCCTGATTATCAGCTGGTTCCAACCATGGAGGAGTTCTCTAAACTTCTGGGTATACCTGTTCTTGATCAGAAGCCATTCACAGGCTTAGAGAAGGAGCTTAAACCAGAAGTTATTGCTGCAGCTCTACATCTGAAGAAGTCTGACATTGTTCTAGAGACGAGAAGTGGAGTTAAAGGTATTCTTGCCAAGGTATTAGTGGATAAAGCTCAAATGTTCTTGAAGGCTATGAGCTACGATGCTTTTGAGGAGATCTTAGCCTTATTGATTTATGGCTTAGTGTTGTTCCCCAATCCTGATCAGTTCATAGACGTTCATGCCATCAACATGTTCCTGAGTCACAATCCAGTGCCTACCTTACTTGGAGACATCCTACATTCTCTTCACACCCGTACTACAAGGGCAAGAGGAACTTTGATGTGCTGCATACCTTTACTTTCTAGGTGGTTTATTTCTCACCTTCCTCGCTCAGTAACGAAGAATGAGCAAGGGTTCAGATGGTCCAAGAGGATCATGTCACTTTCTCACTCAGACATCCATTGGTGCTCCAGATCTATGGAGAATGTCACCATCATTGACCGTTGTGGGGAGTTTCCTAATGTGCCACTTCTAGGCATAAGAGGAGGCATCACCTACAACCCATCTCTAGCTTTACGACAGTTTGGTTACGCCCGGAGCGATGGTCCACATGACATGTTGATTCAAGGCATTGTGTTTGACTACGACAACGATCTTCAGGGTTACCGTCAGAGATTCATACGAGCTTGGGGAAAGGTAAACAGGATTGACAGCAAGACACTGGAGCCTAAGTACACCATTCCTATGGAGGCTTATCTCAGATGGGTACGATTTCGTGCTCAGACACTCATGATGCCATATCCTGCCATCCTACCAGTTACCATGGAACCTGTTGCTGAAGGAGACACAGCTTATACCATCCTTCACCCAGACATGCCTACTGATATGGAAGACTTGCAGAGATCATGGATCCAACTGAAAGAGCAAAGGGATACTTTCGAGGCTCATCACAAAGCAAGCCAAGCAAGGATCCTAGAGCTAACAAAGCTACTTCATGAGGAACGAAACCTCAACTCATACCTCAACACAAAGAGGAAACGTCCATGGGAGACTTAAAACCCCATCTTTTGTACTTATTTCGTTTTCATTTTTTGTAAGCCTAAAAGGCAAAACAAGTTATTACTAATAAAAAGTTACTTTCTTGTTTGTTTAAGCAAATTTAAATCCTGCGGTCCTTGAAAACATTGCATATGCATTCCCATATCATTGCATCACAGGTTTATAATTGTGCACAGGTTTCTCATCTCCTCGCTGTTTATTTCAGCAATGGCTCTTGAACAATCAGTTAAGGATCTCCAGGCACAGAATGCACAGTTCCAGGAGCTGATCCTGAACCTATCCAAGGGGCAGGATGAATTGAAGACACTGCTGGCCAAGAAGACTAAGAAGGCTAGAAGGTCTGCTGGGTTGCTCAACATGGGAAGAAGGTTCAAAGGTCCTGCCAAGACCAAGGAACAGGTTGAAGACTATGAATCTGAAGAATCTGAGCAGGAGAGAAGCAGTCTCCACAACACTATGGGGGACTCTGATTCTGAGGCTAACTACTACCATGACCCTAACGAAGACAAATTCAAGATGCTGGTGGATAGAATGGATGCTATGGAATTACAGAAATCATCTGGGCTGGATTTTGAGGATTTGAGCTTGATATCTGGGGTGGTCATACCCATTGGATTCAAAGTTCCTACATTTGTTGTCTATGATGGGGTCTCTTGTCCCAAATTGCATCTGAGGTCTTATGTTAGAAGAATTCAACCCCACACTGCTGATAAAAAGTTGTGGATCCATTTCTTTCAAGAGAGTTTATCTGGAGCTCAGCTAGAGTGGTATTATCAGTTGGAGAGTGTCAACATCAGAGATTGGAATGACCTTGCTGAAGCTTTCTACAAGCAGTATCAATACAATGCTGACTTAGCCCCCACTCGCATGCAGCTTCAAAGCATGTCTATGGGTGCCAAAGAAAGCTTTAAGGAGTATGCTCAGAAGTGGAGAGACTTAGCTGGAAGAGTTCAACCCCCTTTGACTGATAGGGAGTTGGTTGATATGTTCATGTGTACGCTGAATGGTCCGTTTTACAGTCATCTCATTGGAAGCTCATCATCTGGCTTCACTGAGTTGATCATGACAGGAGAGCGAGTAGAGAATGGTATCAAGAGTGGTAAGATCCAAGTGGGCACTTCTTCATCAGGTGCTGCAAAGAAGCCTCCCACTGGGAAGAAAGAATCTAATGCTGTGTATGGTCAGCCTGATCGTAACAGAAGGCATCAGTCTGTTAGTGCAGTTCATATTTCAAATCCAACTCCTGCAACAACAGAGCAGCCTCAAGGCAACCAACAGAGGGCTAGAAGACAGTTCACGAAGATCAACATGTCAATGGCTCAGGCATTGCAACACTTCTTGAAAGCTGAACTTATTACCCTGAGGGAGGCCCCTCAGAATCCCAATGTTACCTCTCCCAAGTACAATCCCAATGCACGATGTGCATATCATTCAAACTGTCCAGGACATGATACTAATAACTGCTGGGTCTTGAAGAACAAAATTCAGGATATGATTGATGCTGGAGAAATTGAGTTTGATCCACCAGGTACTCCAAATGTGATTACAGCTCCAATGCCAAATCACGAGAAGACTGTCAACGCCATTGTTGAAGATATTGATGAAGATCTGCATGTCTATTCAGTTATGGAGTTGAGCACACCATTGTCTGTTATCAAAAAGAGGTTAGTACAAGCTGGGATCTTTCCAGGTTGTCGTGAAGATTGTTTGTATTGTACCTATAAGCCGGATAGTTGCTTCATTTTGAGAGATGGGATTCAACGTCTCATGGATAAGTATACTATAGTGTTTGAAAGAAGACCAGCATCTGTAGAAAGTATGGTAGATCATCTGACTCAGGGTAAGAAGATTGAAGAGGTTGATATGGTTGACAAAGTACCACTAAGAATCACTTCAAAGGGTCCCATTAAAATCACTCATCAGGGCCCAATCAAGATTACTGCTGAAGGTCCTGTGAAAGTTGTTGCTGAAGCCAGAGTAGCTCCTCTGATCATTACCACTCCTGGTCCTATTCCTTATACATCTGACAAAGCTGTGCCTTGGCACTATGGGTCTGATGTTTACATCCATGGTGTCAAGCAGGAGCCTTTACCTGATATGCCTGTTGACATTGATAATATTGCTGGATCTAGCAAGATCACTCGTAGTGGAAGAGTCTTCTCTCCTCCAGTTGCTTCTAAGAGTGCAGTTACTCCTGCTGTTACTTCCACCACTGATGCTCGGGGCAAGGGTCCTGTTATTGAGCCTGTATCTACTGATGTGCCAGCTGCTGATGACCTCTCTAAGCAGATGGAAGAAGTATTGAA
This sequence comes from Lathyrus sativus, assembly GCA_963859935.3. NCBI lineage: Eukaryota > Viridiplantae > Streptophyta > Magnoliopsida > Fabales > Fabaceae > Lathyrus > Lathyrus sativus. The sequence continues at coordinate 85,239,340 of OZ012738.1, forward strand.
AATCATTCGCAAGAGTGATTATGATATTGTTGATCAGCTGGGGCATACTCCCTCAAAGATTTCTATGCTCTCCCTGTTATTATGTTCTGAGGCTCATGCCAAGTCATTGATCAAGTTTCTAAAGATGGCTCATGTACCCAGTGCAATTTCTGTGGACCAGTTTGAGAATTGTGTTGCTCACCTGACCTATGACAACGAGTTAGGATTTTCTGATGCTGACTTGACCCCTGCCAAGAGGGGTCATAACAGGGCCTTGCATATTCCAATTGAATGCAGGGGCACTACCCTGTCTCATGTGCTGATAGACAATGGTTCCTCTCTGAATGTGTTGCCTAAGGAAGTCCTGAACAAGCTGAGTCCTGAAGATACGGTATTGAAGCCCAGTAATATTATGGTAAAGGCTTTTGATGGTTCTAGAAGAGTAGTGCGTGGGGAAATTGATCTTCCAATCAAGGTTGGTTCTCAGGTGTTCACTGCTACATTCTATGTGATGGATATTCGTCCTTCGTACTCATGTCTGCTTGGTCGTCCCTGGATCCATGGGGCAGGTGCTGTGACCTCCACATTACATCAAAAGTTGAGATATCCGGTGAATGGAAAAGTTGTTACTGTCTTTGGAGAGGAAGAATACTTTGTCAGCCATGTAAACACTTTCAAGTATCTGGAAGTAGAAGGTGAATACATTGAAACTCCATGTCAGTCATTCGAAGTGGTTCCCTGGGCTGTTAAGGATTGTGTGACTCCTCCTGCTGTGAAGAAGGTTCCTGTGGTCATCAGAAACCCTCCAACAATGGCAATGGTCTCTCTCAATGATGCAAAAGCTGTGGTGGAAGAAGGTGGTTGTACTATTTGGGGTCAGCTTCCTGATATTCCATACAAGTCTGACAAGTTTGGTTTGGGTCTCACTGCAGAGTCCCAGAAGGCTGTCCGTCGTGCCCGTGCTGTTCGTATCACCAATCAAGGGGTTATCAATGCTGTGGGAGATCAAGATGAAGACTACAACTTGGAGGCATGGATTTTTCCTACTGTGGGTGCTGGACTCAATAATTGGACAGCTGAAGATGTTATCCCTATCTCCTTTAGTCAGGAGTAAATACTATTACTGTGTTATGTTTTTAAATTTATGATTTCTGGAACAATTAAAACTTTCAAGCCATGTGCCTTACCCGGGGCACAATGGTGTGCTCGTTACGGGTTGTCATTTCATTTGCATACTGCATTCAATAAAATCAGTGGACGTTTCGTTTTCGTAAATATTGTGTTCCTTGTCTTTCTTTTTCTTTTATTTTTGCTTTATCAGCTATGTGTTCTTACACACACCCACGTCACTAAAATGCAGATCCTCATCCACTCTGGATCCAGTTGATAACAGTTTTACTATTGCCAATTACAATTTCGAGAATCCGATCTATCAAACTGAAGACGGAAACGAGGACGATTGTGAAATACCTGTAGAGCTTGCTAGGTTGTTACAATCAAATCAAGATGGCACCTGAAGATATGGAGAAGACTACATTCGTGACACAGTGGGGCACCTTTTGCTATAAGGTAATGCCATTTGGTTTGAAGAATGCAGGGGCAATATATCAGCGTGCCATGGTGGCTTTGTTTCATGATATGATTCATCATGAGATAGAGGTATATGTGGATGATATGATAGCCAGGTCTCAGAATGAAGAACAACATCTTGATCATCTGCACAAGTTGTTTGAGAGGTTGAAGAAATACAGGTTGAGATTAAATCCAAACAAGTGTACTTTTGGAGTTAGATCGGGAAAGCTCCTGGGTTTCATTGTCAGTGGAAAAGGTATTGAAGTGGATCCTGCAAAAGTGAAAGCTATACGAGAGATGCCAGCTCCCCGTACTGAGAAGGAGGTTAGAGGTTTCTTGGGACGATTGAACTACATTGCAAGATTTATTTCCCAATTAACTACCATCTGTGAGCCAATCTTCAAGTTGTTAAAGAAAGATCAGGTGATGGAATGGAATGATGAGTGCCAGACTGCCTTTGATGAAATCAAGAGATATTTGCTAGAACCTCCAATTTTAATGCCACCAGTTGATGGAAGACCCTTGATTATGTATTTAACAGTATTAGACAACTCAATGGGGTGTGTATTGGGGCAACATGACGAGTCTGGTCGAAAAGAGCAGGCAATATACTACCTTAGCAAAAAGTTTACCGACTGTGAAACAAGATACTCACTGCTCGAGAAAACTTGCTGCGCTTTGGCATGGGCTGCTCGCCGACTAAGACAGTATATGTTGACCCATACTACCTTGTTGATTTCGAAGATGGATCCAATCAAGTAACTGATCTCTGTACGCAGTTCAAGATTAAGCATCACAACTCTTCTCCGTATCGTCCAAAGATGAATGGGGCAGTTGAAGCTGCTAATAAGAACATTAAGAAGATTGTACGGAAGATGACTATTACTTACAAGGATTGGCACGAGATGTTACCATTTGCTCTGCATGGTTATCGTACTACAATACGTACTTCAACAGGGGCAACCCCATTCTCCTTAGTCTATGGTATGGAAGCCGTTCTGCCTATTGAAGTTCAGATCCCCTCCTTGAGAATTATGAAGGATGCAGGCTTGGATGAAGATGAGTGGATTCAGACTCGACTTGACCAGATAAACTTGATTGATGAGAAAAGGTTAGCAGCAGTTTGTCATGGCCAGATGTACCAGAAACGAATGATCAAAGCTTTTGACAAGAAGGTTAAGCCAAAGGTATATCAGGCTGGTGACTTGGTAATCAAGCGTATCATATTACCACAGGGTGATCCTAGGGGCAAGTGGACTCCAACATATGAGGGACCATTTGTAGTCAAGACAGTGTTCTCAGGAGGTGCCATGATACTGACTACAATGGATGGTGAAGACTTCCCACAACCTGTAAACGCAGACATAGTTAAAAAATACTACGCATAAAAAGAGACCCGCTAGGTTGACAGGCCTAGGCAAAAATAAGGGCATCCCGGCAAACCAAAAGGGTTTGGGCAAAAATTAGGGATATATATATAAAAAGATGTACACCCGGCAAGTCGAAAACCTGAAAAGGCGGCTTGGGCAAAAAAGGGTATCCCGGTGGATTGAAAACCTGAAAGGGCAATCCAGGCAAAAGTTAGGGATTAAAAGCGTATGACTATGTCTCGTTTGGATCACTCATGAAACTGCAACCAGTTGTACTACTTACTCAAGCTCAAACAGATAAAGCTCAATCCAATCGTTTTCGTCTCAACAGCAAGAAGATGAGATACTTGAGTGGCAATAGTAGAATTGAAACTCAATAGGATTATTTCCCACATAGCTGATTCTTTTTGTAAAACTTCATGACAAAATTCTCTTACTAGGGTTTATGTCTCCTTGTACAAACTTACCCGTGTATGGGTCACTTTTGATATAAATAAATTCCATCTTTTGAATCCAGATTTACTTTTACCCTATTTACATAAGCGAAACGTCCATTGGTTGTGTTTGAATGTATGTATGCCTTTGAATATGATTGATGTTTACCAGAAACGCATGTATGCTTTTAATATGATTGATGTTTACCAGAAATGCATGAAAATGCAGTAATAGTATTTACTAAGGACGAACGAGGGAAGGATTTCAACGAAGCTTCGCCGGTTCATCTTTACAAGACAGTTACAAACCATCAGTAGGACTAATCCATTTTCACAAAGTCTAATCTCCCCTGGAATTTATATCCATCTCTTTTATCCTCATACGGATATACGGGAAATTACTTTCCAATAAGGGCACGATGAACGAAGACGGGATGTTATACTTATCCTACTATCAAACGAAAACGAAGGTTATCTATACCCTACTATCCCCAACAACGGGAGGTTATCTATACCTTGTTATCCCCAACAACGGAAGGTTATCTATACCTTGTTATCCCCAGCAGACGGAGGGTTATATATTCTTCAACAACGAATCGGGATTTATTTTCCTTGGCCAGCAGTTGTTATACAAGGATATCCAGACACTTCCAGCAGTGTCATATCATACATACATCATTTACATCATACCATAACATATATGTCTATAGTACATTACCTAAGTGCATCATGTCATACATGCATACATAAAGCATAAACTAATGTTGTTATACAGAATGCTACCTTGTTTTCAGGTTAATTATCCAACAAACAAGCTTATGATCTTTGGGACTGCTTTATTGTAACCTCAGGGTTACTTTATCCTCCTAATGAGCTTCTTATTACTTTGGGACTGCTTTATTGTAACCTCAGGGTTATTTTATCCTCCTGATAGCCTCTCATGACTTCAAGACTGCTTTAGAGCTATTCATGGCTCTATCCTCCTGAAGCCATCTAATTATTTCAAGACTGCTTTAGAGTTATCCATTGCTCTATCCTCCTGAAATTACATTATTATTTCAAGACTGCTTTAGAGCTATCCATTGCTCTATCCTCCTGAAATCATCCTATTACTTCAAGACTGCTTCAGAGCTATTCATTGCTCTATCCTCATGAGGTCATATTACTACTTCAAGACTGCTTTAGAGCTATTCATTGCTCTATCCTCCTGAAGCCATCTAATTATTTCAAGACTGCTTTAGAGTTATCCATTGCTCTATCCTCCTGAAATTACATTATTATTTCAAGACTGCTTTAGAGCTATCCATTGCTCTATCCTCCTGAAATCATCACTTCAAGACTGCTTTAGAGCTATTGATTGCTCTATCCTCCTGAAGACATATCACATTATTATTTCAAGACTGCTTTAGAGCTGTTGATTGCTCTATCCTCCTGAAGCCATTCTATTACTTCAAGACTACTTTAGAGCTATTGATTGCTCTATCCTCCTGAAGCCATTATTACTTCAAGACTGCTTTAGAGCTATTGATTGCTCTATCCTCCTGAGGTCAGATTTATCACTTCAAGACTGCTTTAGGGTTATCATTATTGATTGCTCTATCCTCATGAAGACATGCTGTATTACTCCAGACTCCTGACAGTTCTCATTATACTACTGAAGGACTTTCCCCTAGTGGCATCTTTAAGCCCACTCAATCATGTTCAACCAACCATCAATATCACTCCGTGCACTGGTGAGTGCAAATTTTTGGGCTTTTGTGTTCAATCCCCTTCAACCTTCCAGGTTACGACTGGCAAATATACCAATCTAACCCCTCAGGTTTCAGAAAATTGAACAGGGGCAGCTGTTGCACCCCAAAATTTGCCCTCACCATACAAGACTTTGTGTTCTAAGAAGGTTCACAAGATTCACAATGTTTACAAAGCTTTCCTAAGGGTCATGGGGCCTACAAAGCCACTTCATGATGTTCACAAGGTTCACAAGCTTCACAATACCTCCCATGAGTATCACAAGATATCTTATGAAGATTCACAAGGTTCACAAAGTTCACAATTGGTCAGAAGAGTTGACAATTCCCTCAGACAATGCACCTCCTAAGCAGTGCATCCAAAACTAGGGTTTTGACTTTAATCAGGCTAAATGGACTTCCAAGACTTCAGATTTGGTCCCAGGGGTATTTTGGTCATTTTTACGTGGATCCCGCTGTAAGAGCACAGATTGTGTCTTAGTAATATCTCTATGTTTTGATGATAACATTAATGATAATTTGTATACAAGAATTATACTCTCTAAATTTGTTCTAAACTGTTTTCTACAGGCACAAAAGATTTTAATCTTAAAGAGCAAATTTGATGTGAACAATAAATTCTGAATGGCTCAAGAGCATCTGAAGATTAGAAGAATCTGAAGTATAAGAGCTTAATCATCAAGATTCTGAAGATACAACACGCTGCATATATTATCAAGAATCTGAATGAAAGAAGACTCTGAGTGAAGAGACTCTGAATGAGAGAAGACTCTGATCTGAGTGAAGACTCTGATCTAAGAGCATGTTACGCTTCAAGCACACAGCTGCACCAGACTCTGATTCAGCAACATCTGAAGAACATCTTAGGCTCTGAAGTTTCCAGAAGATTCTGAAGACTGAAGACTCTGATATTGATTGTTGATCTGAACTATCTGAAGAATTATTTGAAGGAGATTATTTTAATATATCCGTTGGAATATGCCAGCAAATCTTTCCTTATTTGGGATAGACAAAAATCTCTGCAAGAATATTATTCCTCTGATACATTCCATATATGGTATAATCACAGCTCAGCAGACAATTGCTACACCCACTATTTGTGCGCCGTCTCTCTGCTGCAATAGTACAAAGGACTGTACCTTTTTGATATTGGAAATATCTTCTCCAACGGTAAAATATTCTCTCCAATATTCAAGTGGCTATATAAAGGATATCATAGCACTTTCTTCAGTGACGAATTGAGAACAAGACGAAATCATTGCAAGAACACTCTCACGCGAAAAACTCTCAAGCTCTCATATTCTTTGCTGTTCATACATTGTTCTAAACTTAGAGAAATAACACAGTTGTGTTTATAGCTTTCATAGAAGCGTTTTATTACTCTTACATTGTATTACATTAATTTGTAAAGGAAGTTTTCCTTAAGAGGATCTAGGTTAGATCAGTAGCTCTTGAGAAGACTAAGAACAGTTGTTCTTAGGTGTTGTTTTCCTTAAGAGGATCTAGGTTAGATCAGTAGCTCTTGAGAAGACTAAGAACAGTTGTTCTTAGGTGTTGCTATTTGTAATCAGTTGATTTGAATAGTGGATTAAGTCCTTGTTGAGAAAGGCAAATCACTCTTGAAAAGGGTGGACTGGAGTAGTTGAGTTCAACGAACCAGGATAAAAATACTTGAGTTTTTATCTTTGATTATTTTCTGTCATACTTATTCAACCCCCCCTTCTAAGTATTTTCTCACCTTCAGTTGGCATCAGAGCTCCGGTTCTGAGTGTGCATTCACTTAACCGTGACAGATAAAGATCCAGTGAGAAGAATACTCTGTTATTTATTTGGTTGCTAATATGGGTGATATTCCTACATCAAGCAACAAATATGAAGGAGACAGAATCAGCACCAAACCTCCAATGTTTGATGGAGAAAAATTTGATTATTGGAAAGATAGACTTGAAAGTTTTTTCTTGGGGTATGATGCTGATCTCTGGGATTTAGTCATTGATGGATATGAACATCCTACTAAGGATGGCAAAAAGATTGATAGAAAATCAATGACTGAGGAGCAGAAGAAAGAATTCAAGAATCATCACAAAGCCAGAACCATACTTCTTAATGCAATCTCTCATATAGAGTATGAGAAGATTACCAACAGAGACACTGCTCATGATATGTTTGAGTCTCTCAAAATGACTCATGAGGGAAACTCTCAGGTGAAAGAAACAAAGGCTCTGGCGCTGATACAGAAGTATGAAGACTCAGATGAATCCGAATCATCTTCTGAATCTGAGGAAGAATGTGCAAATGTTGCGCTGATGGCCAACACAAATGATCAAGATGAAGGAACGTCATCATCTGAATCTGAGTCAGAATCAGACTCTGACTCTGAAGAGGTATTTTCTGAACTCTCCAGAGCTGAACTTGTTGAAAGTTTATCTGACATGTTGGAAAGCTACAGCAAGATTAAACTCAAATACAAGAAGCTGAAAAGCAATCTTGAATCTGAGATTGATCTTCTGAGAACAGAACTTGTTGAGCAGAAAGAAATAAATTTAAAACTCAAAAATGATTTAGAAACAACTCAACAAGAATCTGATACTGAAACAGAGTCAAGTGAAAATATTTTAGAAAAATATGACTCCAGTTTTAAAAGATTCCTCACTAAAAGCATAGACAGAAGCAAAATGGCTTCTATGATCTATGGTGTTAGTGGGAACAACAGAAGAGGCATTGGATGTGAATCTTCCTCTATAAGCAATCCAAAATCTGTTGATAAACTCTTCATCAAGAAGACTCCTCTGTATTCTCATTTTAAGTTTGGTCATCTGAATGATATTAAACATACAAGCTCTGAAAAGAGTACTTATGTGTTTAAGCCAAGGGCTAGCCAGAATAAACACTATGTTGAAAAACAGAAGTTTAGGCAAAACCACAGAACATCTAACCCCAAAGGACCCAAGAAGATCTGGGTACCTAAAAGTAAAATAATACCTGTTGCAGATGTTCTTAGCAGCAAAATCCAGACACCAATCATGGTACCTGGACTCTGGATGCTCACGACATATGACGGGCGAAAGGTCTATGTTCCAAAGCCTGGAACTTAGATCTGGAGGGGACGTGAAATTTGGAGGGAACCAGAAGGGCAAGATCATTGGCTCTGGTACAATAGGTAATGGTAACCTACCCTCTATTTCTAATGTTCTGTTAGTTGAAGGATTGAAACATAATCTATTGTCCATAAGTCAATTAAGTGACAATGGTTATGATATCATCTTTAATCAAAAATGTTGCAAAGCTGTATGTCAAAAGAATGGTTCAATCCTATTCAGTGGAAAGAGGAAAAACAACATTTACAAAATTAACCTTTCAGAACTTAAAGTTCAAAATGTAAAATGCCTTTTATCTGTGAATGATGAGCAATGGGTCTGGCATAGAAGATTGGGACATATTAATATGAGACGTATATCTCAGATTAATAAACTCAATCTGGTCAGAGGACTCCCTAATCTGAAGTTCAATTCAGATGCTCTGTGTGGCGCATGTCAAAAGGGTAAATTTTCAAAATCTCATTTTAAACCAAAAAATGTTGTTTCCACTTCTAGACCATTGGAATTACTTCATATTGATCTGTTTGGACCAGTGAAAACTGCATCCATCAGAGGCAAGAAGTATGGGTTAGTCATTGTAGATGACTACAGCAGATGGACATGGGTAAAGTTTCTAAAACACAAGGATGAGTCTCATTCTGTGTTCATTGACTTCTGCAATCAAGTCCAGACTGAAAAAGAATGCAAAATTATTAAAGTCAGAAGTGATCATGGTGGTGAATTTGAAAACAAATATTTTGAAAAATATTTTTCTGAAAAAGGAATTGCACATGATTTCTCCTGTCCTAGAACTCCACAACAAAATGGAGTTGTAGAGAGGAAAAATAGAACATTGCAAGAAATGGCCAGAACCATGATCAACGAGACAAATCTGGCAAAATACTTTTGGGCAGAAGCAATAAATACAGCATGTTATATTCAGAACAGAGTGTCTGTAAGACCTCTTCTGGAAAAGACTCCCTATGAATTGTGGAGAAACAGAAAGCCCAACATTGCTTATTTTCATCCATTTGGATGTATTTGTTATATGCTTAACACTAAAGATCATCTGAACAAGTTTGATTCCAAAGCACAGAAGTGTTTCATGCTTGGTTATTCTGAACGCTCTAAAGGCTACAGAGTATTCAATACTGAAACACAGATTGTGGAAGAATCTATTCATGTTAGATTTGATGATAAGCTTGGCTCTGAAAAGCCAAAGCAAGTTGAAAGTTCTGCAGATAGAGAAGTTATTCTCACAGACTCTGAAGGCTCAGAGGCAGACAAGACTAAAGACAAAGACTCTGAAGCAAACCCAGATGCTACGCCTCTAACTTCCCAACTTGACAATCTGCATATTTCTGAAAGACCAACAGTCAGAGGATCTTCTTCCAGAATGAAAGCTTCTCATCCAGAGGATGTGATAATTGGAAAGAAAGATGATCCAATAAGGACAAGAGCATTTCTCAGAACTTCTGAATCTTCCTTCTGTGGCTTAGTGTCAATTATAGAACCAACATCTGTTGATGAGGCTCTGGAAGATAATGAATGGATTTTAGCTATGCAAGAGGAGCTGAATCAATTCACAAGGAATGAAGTCTGGGATCTGGTTCCAAGACCTAAAGGTTTCAATGTCATTGGAACAAAATGGGTTTTCAGAAATAAACTTAATGAGAAAGGAGAAGTTGAAAGGAACAAAGCAAGACTGGTTGCTCAAGGCTACAGTCAACAAGAAGGCATAGACTACACAGAAACATATGCTCCTGTTGCAAGGTTAGAGTCTATACGCTTGCTTATTTCATTTGCTGCACAACATAACATCACTCTTTATCAGATGGATGTTAAAAGTGCTTTTCTTAATGGAATTATAGAAGAGGAAGTGTATGTCCACCAACCTCCTGGTTTTGAAAATGAAAATTTTCCAGATCATGTTTACAAACTGAAAAAATCTCTTTATGGACTAAAACAAGCTCCCAGAGCTTGGTATGAGAGGTTGAGTAATTTTCTTCTGAAGAAAAATTTCATCAGAGGAAAAGTGGATACCACACTATTTTGTAAAACCATTAAGAAAGATTTGTTGATTTGTCAAATTTATGTAGATGATATTATTTTTGGATCAACAAATATTATGCTTGGAAAGGAGTTTGCTAAATGTATGCAGGCAGAATTTGAGATGAGCATGATGGGAGAACTGAGATTCTTTCTGGGAATCCAAGTAAATCAGACTCCAGAGTGCACCTACATACATCAGACCAAGTATGTTAAAGAGCTTCTGAAGAAGTTTAACATGCTGGATAGCAAAATGGCAAAGACTCCAATGCATCCTACAAGCACTCTAGGTAAGGAAGAGGTAAGTAAGAAGGTAGATCAGAAACTCTACAGAGGTATGATAGGATCTCTTCTTTATTTGACTGCTTCTAGACCAGACATTCTGTTTAGTGTTTGTTTATGTGCTAGATTCCAATCAGATCCTAGAGAATCACACTTAACTGCTGTTAAGAGGATTCTAAGGTATCTGAAAGGTACTGCTAATGTTGGTTTGTGTTACAGAAGATCTGACGAATATTCACTAGTTGGATTCTGTGATGCTGACTATGCTGGAGATAGAGTTGAGCGCAAAAGTACTTCTGGAAGCTGTCAGTTTCTTGGAAGTCATCTGATCTCGTGGTACAGCAAGAAGCAACCAACAATTGCACTATCAACCACAGAGGCAGAATACATTGCTGCTGCTGGATGTTCCACTCAGATGCTCTGGATGAAGAGTCAACTAGAAGATTATCAAATCTATGAGAGTAATCTTTCTATCTTCTGTGATAATACTTCTGCTATATGTTTATCCAAAAATCCAATTTTACACTCTAAGGCCAAACATATAGAGATTAAACATCATTTCATCAGAGACTATGTTCAGAAGGGTGTAATAAATTTAGCCTTTGTTGATACAGATCATCAATGGGCAGATATTTTCACAAAACCCCTTGCTGAAGATAGGTTTAAGTTTATTCTGAAAAATATTTGTATGGATTTTTGTCCAGAGTAATATTTCTCAGAGTCAACTTCTCAGATGCTAAGTGTTTAACACTCTGAAGTATTTCATCTGTCTTGCTTGTTTAATTTATCTGTGAATTATTTTTTTTTGTGTGAAACTCTGAACTGACCATCTCAGAGGATCTGAAAGTTGAAAACGTTTCATTTCTTAAGAGTTATAGAATCACATGCAAGCAAACACGTGTCACTCAGAATCTGAAAAGATGGAGTACACCTACTGATTATGACGTTTAAGGTATTGCTTTGAAAATCTCAATCTGTCTTGATTTTCCCCCAAATGTCATATCATAATTAAAAATGATTACTTTTCACTTAATGCAAACGTGCGTATGTGTCCTATGTGTGTCTGTTGTGTTTCCCATGCTTGCTTTATTTGTCTATATAAACCACTCTCATAACACATTCACACTTTTCACATTCTCAAACACATATGCGCTTTTGTTTGTTGTTCTCTCTCTTTGCAAACCCTAAAAGAACTCAGAAACCTTCATCTTCTTCATCATCATCAACAATGGCATCTACTTCAAACGCTGTTACTACCAAAAATGCTACCACTGTCATAGAACCAGTACGCACTCTCCTAACTGCTGTTGATTCACTAGAAGTACTGTGTGAAAGTTTCGTGGACTTAGAAGATCTTGCTGAAAATGGGTTTGATCTGATTTCTTCAATCAAAGCACAAGGCTGGGACGGTTACTTTGACAGGCTTATGGGTCCTGTGTATCCAAAGTTAGTGAAGGAGTTTTGGATCCATGCATATGCTACTCCAAAGTTCATTCACTCCTCTGTGCTGGGAAAAAAGATAGTTATCACTGAAAACCTGATAAGGAAACTCATAGGTTTTAAGGCAACTGATGGAGTAACCTCTCTGTCTTCTGCGCGTGAAGACCTGAAAGATGTATGTCAAGAAATCTGTACTACTGGTGAACCTTGTAAGAAGGTTAAGTTCTTGAAACCCACTTACAAGATATGGGCTAAGATTTTCATGAACACCATCTTTCACAGACCCTCTTCAAACTCTTCTGATTATGTTAATGCTGAACAACTTTACTTCATGTATTGTTTACACCAAAACATTCAGATTGATCTTCCATATTTGTTGTTTAATCATCTGGTGTCTCACGTCAAGGAAACAAGGGAAACAGCCAGAGATAAATCTGGAAAAGTCAGAACATGGATCCCTATGGGAAGGCTGATTTCAAATATTCTGATAGAAAACCAACTTGTGGCGCATCTGCAAGAGGCTGGGTTGACAGAAGATCTGACTTATATCATTGGCTCTGAAATAAACGGTTTAACTTTGAGAAGGATGAAACTGGTTGATGATTTATCTGAGAAACCAAGGAAAACTAACTCTGAAGAAGTTAGGGGAAGAAGGATTCCTGTTAAGGATTTTCCTTTATTCACCTCAGATGAACCTAGAGAAATTATTGCTGAGTATGTTGCTCGCTGCCTAAGAGATGGTGTTGAGATTCCTGCCAATCTTGTGCAGAAGGAAGGCCAAGTTCTTCCTGATTTGACAAGGGAAAGAAGACGTAAGAGAAAAGTTGATAGTGAAGGTCATCAGAAGAAAAGGAAGCATTCAGATGCTGAAAAGAAGAAGAAAAGGAAGAAGCTGAAGAAGGTTCAACCAAATCCTCCTGCAGCAACTTTTGAAGAAATTAGAGATACTCTGAAACAGGTATTTAACACTGATTCTAATCCTGTTCATCATTCTGATACCCCCACACCCTCCAGACCTTCTAAAACTTTTATCTCTAAACCATCTTCTGTCCCCCCTCATACACCACAATCCAAGCAACCAACAAACATACAAACAGAAATTCCACAACAAACTCAACAAACAACACCACAACCACAAAACACTATCCCAGAATATACCATTCCAGAGGATGCTCACCCTGAACACTCTGACCATCCTGAATATCTCATTGATCCTGATGAGATATTAGATGTCACACCTTTAAACCAGTCTGTCAATTTATCTTCAACTTCTGAAAAATCTAACCACTCTGATGCATCATCTGATGATGAATCATCTGGTTACATTAATGAATGCTTGAATGATCTCAAACAACCTCGTTCTGAGAGTGTTTGGAAACAGCTGTTCAAATCTCCAACTTCTGAACATCCACCTTCTCCACAAAATTCCCCAACTCAAACTCTCACTCCACAACCTCTTGAAATCCAAAACACTCCACAACCAACAGAAACCCAACCAATTCCCTCAATACCTCAACCACAACATTCTGACCAACAAACATCTGAACCACAAACCAACCAACCAACATCTGAACCACAAATCAATCCTCAACCTTCTGAACCACAAACATCTGAACATCCATCTTCACAACCTCAACCTTCTGAACAAACACCACAAACACAACTAACCCAACCAAGAAAACCCAGAATCCCTGATGAAGCAGAATTGGGATCACGTGTTTATACTCTGTTAAGAGATTTTGATAAGGATAATGTCTCAGACTTTGCTGACATTATGGATGTTTGCATGACTACTATGGACAAAGAGGCTGCTGACGCTGTTTGGAAGAAATATCTTTACAGACTGAATAGAGAGGCTTTGAAAATCAGGACTCAATGTCTTAGATTGTCAAAAGTAAGGTTTGCTGCTTATCAAAAACGGATTAAGAGAAACACTCCTCCTATTCTTCTTCTAGAAGCTCCTCCACCTCCAGAAATTCCTGCACCTGATGTTACTCAGACTGTTCCAGAATCTACTGTTTCAGAATCTACTGTTTCAGAATCTACAGATCTTCAGAAAGATGTCAAAGAACTTAAGGATTTTATGGTTGATCAAAAGAAAACAAATGAAGAAATGAAAACTTGGATGGCTAAGCAAGATGAAAATTCAGAAAGGATTACAGCACTGCTGCAACTCATTGCTTCTCAACAAGCCTCATCTGCTAAACCTACTTGATGTTTTGCACAAGTTTTTCATGTTTTGCTTTGTTTTGATTTTCTTCTGATATGTTTTGCATGCTTTTATCTGAATCTGGATGTTCTCTTGACTTAATGACAATGATCTTTTTGCTTATCTGGATATGTGTTTCTTCTGCATCTTTACTGTCTTTTAAAATTCTTTTTGATTATGACAAAAAGGGGGAGAAACAAAATAGAATCTGATTGTTCAAATCTATAAGCAATTATCTGAACTAAGTCAGACATGTTACTAACATTCTTTGAATTTAAGTGTCCCAGATATTATTAAAAAATCTGACAAATTTCATTGAAGTTTTTCCTGAGATCTATCTTTTCAGAACCTGATAAAAAATAGCTAAATCTGAGTAGACCAGACTCTGATATCTAACCTTGAGTACTATGATCTAAAAGATAACTCAAGACAGGAAATGGCAAGATAAACAACCAGGTGTTCTGAAGTTGTTCATCTGGCATCAAGCTTTAATATGGCATCAAGCTTTGACTCTAGAAGTCAAACATATGTCAACCAGGCTTCAATCAGGCTCTGAATCTGAAATGTACTCAACCAGAAAGGGAAGTATCTAATTCCATTAGAGTATTCATTTCAGGGGGAGATTGTTAATCTCAGGGGGAGTAATTTTAATTCATATTTTTATTGAACAAATTTCTCATGTTTTGTCATCATCAAAAAGGGGGAGATTGTAAGAGCACAGATTGTGTCTTAGTAATATCTCTATGTTTTGATGATAACATTAATGATAATTTGTATACAAGAATTATACTCTCTAAATCTGTTCTAAACTGTTTTCTACAGGCACAAAAGATTTTAATCTTAAAGAGCAAATTTGATGTGAACAATAAATTCTGAATGGCTCAAGAGCATCTGAAGATTAGAAGAATCTGAAGTATAAGAGCTTAATCATCAAGATTCTGAAGATACAACACGCTGCATATATTATCAAGAATCTGAATGAAAGAAGACTCTGAGTGAAGAGACTCTGAATGAGAGAAGACTCTGATCTGAGTGAAGACTCTGATCTAAGAGCATGTTACGCTTCAAGCACACAGCTGCACCAGACTCTGATTCAGCAACATCTGAAGAACATCTTAGGCTCTGAAGTTTCCAGAAGATTCTGAAGACTGAAGACTCTGATATTGATTGTTGATCTGAACTATCTGAAGAATTATTTGAAGGAGATTATTTTAATATATCCGTTGGAATATGCCAGCAAATCTTTCCTTATTTGGGATAGACAAAAATCTCTGCAAGAATATTATTCCTCTGATACATTCCATATATGGTATAATCACAGCTCAGCAGACAATTGCTACACCCACTATTTGTGCGCCGTCTCTCTGCTGCAATAGTACAAAGGACTGTACCTTTTTGATATTGGAAATATCTTCTCCAACGGTAAAATATTCTCTCCAATATTCAAGTGGCTATATAAAGGATATCATAGCACTTTCTTCAGTGACGAATTGAGAACAAGACGAAATCATTGCAAGAACACTCTCACGCGAAAAACTCTCAAGCTCTCATATTCTTTGCTGTTCATACATTGTTCTAAACTTAGAGAAATAACACAGTTGTGTTTATAGCTTTCATAGAAGCGTTTTATTACTCTTACATTGTATTACATTAATTTGTAAAGGAAGTTTTCCTTAAGAGGATCTAGGTTAGATCAGTAGCTCTTGAGAAGACTAAGAACAGTTGTTCTTAGGTGTTGTTTTCCTTAAGAGGATCTAGGTTAGATCAGTAGCTCTTGAGAAGACTAAGAACAGTTGTTCTTAGGTGTTGCTATTTGTAATCAGTTGATTTGAATAGTGGATTAAGTCCTTGTTGAGAAAGGCAAATCACTCTTGAAAAGGGTGGACTGGAGTAGTTGAGTTCAACGAACCAGGATAAAAATACTTGAGTTTTTATCTTTGATTATTTTCTGTCATACTTATTCAACCCCCCCTTCTAAGTATTTTCTCACCTTCACCCGCTAATTCTTTGAAGACGGGCTGTTACTGAGCTGTGAGACACTTGAGACACTATTTCTGAGGCATTTATTTATCACCTGTTTTGATTATATCAAGGTGCCAATTCGATGTGTTCGGTATCGAAATTTGTCGGGCATAACTGGATTTAAGGTCCATTTTATCGCTCATGGTTTATTTCCAGAGCATTTCCGTTGCTGTTAATAAGGCGCAGTTTAATTGGGTATTATTGGATTGTTGCTTATATCATTTGGTCAGTGGAATTCAATTACGGGCAATATCATCATTGATACTAAATCTGTTGTGATTATGGCGCACATCCGTGTTTGGTTATGAAATTGCTGGCTAGAATTTAAGTTGGAATGCAAGTGAATTTAATCAGTGGATGAGATTAGGATTACGGGCGAGACAAGTACACAGACAAGAATATCATTCGTGAATATTTATGATTTATGACTAAGTTAATGATTTTAAATATTTGGGGATTTATTCGCAAACGTCTATAATTTATAACTAAGAAATAAATATAAATTTAAAGCTGAACAGTCATGGATATATAAATGAAGTTCTGACATTTTCATTTCATAAAAGATATCATGATACAAAAAGGAATAAATTGTTTCACATTCTGAATTGCTGTAAAATTTCAACTACAGATGTTACTTCTATCCTAAAAAGCCCTAAGTCCTAAAGAATTCTAAGTCTTCATGATGTCCCTCGATCTTCACCGCAAATCTCTGATTAACCTGCACAAAGAGAAACAGAACAAAACAGAAGCAGAGAAGGGTTAGAAGTTTGTTTTCGACACTCTCAGAACAGCGTCATCATCGAGTGCCGGGAGTGGCACAACCGAAGCTGCGTCCTACTCCCGTTACCGATCCACGCCATTGGCGTCAGATAAGGTAATAATGTTCTTATCTACGGGACAGCCGAGAAAGAGTGAGAGAAAAAGAAGTTTTAGGCCGATGAAAGATTTTGCCGAAAATGATTGTTTAAGCCAAATGGTTTGTTCTATCAAGTAAATATTCAGACATCCATCTCCATCAAGTAAATTTATGGATATCCAGAGGTAAGACCAAATCCGAATTGGAACAGCAGCAAACAAATTCGGATTAAATCCACATAAAAAAACTGAACTGAATCTGCATCATCCAACAAACCAAATCAATTTACCAGAAAAATCAGATCCAATCAATATCAGAAACTGAATCAGTAACAGGGATAAGCCAAAAACGAAAATCATATCTAAAACTGAATCAGCAAATAATATCATAAATAATCAATTAATCCGCAGCCAAATCAAATCTAAAAAGGAGTCAACACAACAGCACCCAAAAACGGAAAGAAGATCCGCAAAATCCAAAACCGTAGCAATCAAATCAGAGAAATCACAAAAATTATATAAGGTAAAATCAACAAATCTACACCAGATCAGAAATATCAGCAAGCAAATCACAATCAAATCACATATCAAAGATAAAATCATCACACAAAGTAACGCAAATCCAAAAATTAGTAAAGCCCAACAATAATCAGAGAAAGAGATATAAAAGGGACGAATACACCTTTTTGCAACCCTAACAAGGGAGAGGGATAACTAACAACGAAAACGGCCGCGAGCAAAGAATACCAACCACAAACGACAATTCCATCAGTGAATCAAGGACACAATCAATCGTTCGAACTCCGAGGAACGAACCTCACTACCGTCGAAAACCCAACTCGTGTATCAATCCGAAGCCACTAGCCTCAGCTTCAAAACATCATCGGCCGTGAAAAACCGTAAACCGCCACCATCGTCACAGAACATCATCATTCACACGAAACCAGTCGCGATTACAACAGAGGAGACCACCGTCGCCTTTCGGCGGGCAATCAACACTCCTGGCCTCAGCACAATCCATCATCGACCGACAATCACAACGACGAAATTCACTAAACCATCAAACGTAAGCCATCGCGTGGACACTTATTTCTGATGTATTATCTTTGTTTTTTTTCCAGAACATTGTGAGAAACAGAGAAAGAAATCACGAAGAAGACGAAGTGTACGAGAGAAAGGGGAGAATGAAAAAAACCTAAGAGGAGTGAGTGCCGTTTGCCGTTATTTAGTTTTCTTCTTCATCCATTACTATTGTTTCTTTTTCTTCATCGTTTACCGTTATTTCTTTTCCTTCATCTATTACTGTTGTTTCTTTTTCTTCATCTTTTACCGTTATTTCTTTTTCTTCATCTATTACCGTTATTTCTTTTTCTTTATCTATTACTGTTACGTTTATATATATATAATTTTTAAATTGTTAGAGTTTATATATATAAGATTTTTGATCGAATTATGTCGATACGATGTTTGCACATTTGTGTGCATGACGCGTGACATTTGTGTTAGTTCGGTCTGGTTGCGATGATCGCATTTTTGTGTGAGCAATAATACTATTTTTTGCTTAATTTCTTTTTCTTTGCGATAAATTTTGTTTCGTCCGATTTAGATCTGGTTGCGATGAGCGCATTTCTGCGTTAGCAACATTGTTGGGTTATTTGGCACATTTAAAATTCGTTATTGCTTTATTATTATTATTATTATTATTATTATTATTATTATTATTATTATTATTATTATTATTATTATTATTATTATTATTATCATTATTTATTATTATTATCATTATTATCATTATTATTACCATTATTATTATTATTGTTATCATTAATTTATTAAAATTTGTTATAATATAAAAATCTGTTTTTTAAAATAAATAACATTAACATCTTTTCCAAATTAATATGAAAACCTATTATTTTTAAGAAAAACTTTTTTTTAGATAAATTTAAAATAATAACTAAAATCTTTTTTTTAAAATAATAACTAGAACCGTTATTTATTTTATTTTATTATTGTTCAATTCAAATTTCATTATCATATTGTATCTGCTCCTCTCATGTAACCTCGCGAACTTAACAATCGCTCTTTAAATTCTGCCTTTAAATTTCTGCTTGCATGGTTTAAATTATGACATTATCTCTCTGTTTGCATGATTCAATTATCTCACGCGTTTACTATTATTTCTGTCACATTGCACACATCCGAAGGTTAGGTCTAACTGTTTGGCCGCCGCGCCAATAGTCCGTAAAACTTCACACATTCTATTTCAAATCCTCAAAACTACAAACTACAAACCCTAATTTTCACAAATGCCTCGCCGCAGGCAAAATTACAATTTTACCCTTAGCATTAGGTCAAAGAGCCGCCGCGCTCATTTTTAGGGTTTCCCGCCGTGGAATCCCTAATTTAACCCTAATTACAACTTAACATTTCAACGTAGAGATTTGGAGTTTCTACACTCCACGTAAGCGTGTCCTTAAGATGCGTTTATTCCCCTTGAGACCTTGACCACAGTCAAGAAGTTTCTAACCTCCCTATTGAGGGGAACTACGATTACTCTGATTCCACTCCCGTAAGGATACGTAGGCACAAGATGCGATGTCTTGCCGAGTAAACTTAGAATTAACCCCCTTTATTATTTATTATTGCTTATTTATATTTTATTTATCTTTGCTATTTAATTATTTTGCTTATTATTTTGTAATTGTTTCTTGGATGTAAAGTTGTTTAATTATTTAATTATCATTATGGTTAGTAATTAGGGAGTGTAACAACATGTATGTAATATTAAAATAAATTTAGACCGCTTTTAAATAAAGATAATTAAAATAAACACGTCACACACGTAAGTCGATTTTAATCGCCGTCTCACTTCCTAAGGATATCCCTCAAGTTGCCTACGAATAATGGTTAAGTGGGGTGTATAAAGCAAGTCCCTCAAATAGAAAAATCATCAAAGTCCCTTATGGTTGCCTTTACGAATCGAGTCCCTTTCGAAGAATGATGATGGTCCCTTATACGTGCTTATTACATCCCACAATGGCCTTCAAAGTCAAATTGTCCCTCACATGTCCCTTAACATCCAAAGTAAGGACTACCTACTCCATTATAGTAGGGATAGTCTTACTAAAGGAAAGAATGAAGAATAAGAAAGACCTTTAAACATTAGGGTAGGTTACTCCTAGGTGCTTGCTCACTTCAAAACTGTTTCGCACTTAAACAAATTTTCAACAAGTTTTCAAACAAGTTCTTAACACATCCTCACATGGATTATTTATTAACTATTCTGAAAATTTTCTATTCACACACTACAATTTCAAAACAATTCAAAAGTGAGCTTAAGTACCTAAGAGCCCATGGATAACCATGGATGAAAAGGATGCTAATACCTTCCCTTTTCATAACCTACCCCCCGGACCCAAAATATTCTCTAAGGTCTTTCCTGTTCTTTTATAACCTTTCCTTATGGATAAAATAAAAGTCGGTGGCGACTCTTGCTATCCGCAACATTGTTTAAAGTCAGTTCACCGGGTTACAGTATCCTTCTGCCATTGACCTCCTCAGAGTTTATCTTCCTTAGTTTACCATTCAGTTCTGAAATGATCTTCATTCTTTTTAGAGTAAGTCCGTTTATCTCAGATCCAATGATGTAGGACAGATCCTCTGTTGTTTTTGCATCTGTCAGATGCTTCACCAACTGATTCTCTGTAAGTATGTCTGAAATAAGTCTTCCCAGAGGTATCCAAGTTCTAACTTTCCCAGCTTTAGCTCTGACCTCTTCTCTAGTCTCTTTGACATGAGTCAGAAGATAACTGAAAATCAGATAGGGCATATCCACCTTAATATTCTTGCTGATGCAGTACATGAAGTACAAATGCTCTAAACTCACATAGTCTGGTGAGTTGGTTGACTTTCTGTGAAAGATTGTACTCATAAATATCTTTGTCCAGATCCTATAGATAGGTTTCAGATCTTTAACCTTACTTGTTGGTGTTCCAGCTACAATAATCTCTTCATACATCTTAGCCATATCAATACGTGAAGAGGCTAGGTTTGTAACACCATCAGATTCTTTATAACTAAACAGTTGCCTGATCAGTTTCTCAGTGATCACTATCTCCTTCCCAAGGACAGATGAGTGAATGAACTTAGGACCAGCACTAGCGTGAATCCAGAATTTCTTCACAAGAGTTGGGTACATAGGACCCATCAGTCTCTCAAAATACTTCTCCCAGCCTTGAGCTTTAATGGCAGTTGTTAGGTCAAACCCATTTTCTTCTATTGATTCAAGATCAACGAAACTCTCACACAGAACCTCAAGATCCACAACTGGAGTAAATAGAGTGCGTACTGATTTCTTGTACATTATATTTTTGTTGGAGATTTCAGCAGCATTTGACGAAGAAGCCATTGATGAAGATAAAGATTTTGATTTGGGTTTAGGGTTTTGGTAGAGGTTGAAGAGTAAGCAAAAACGCATAAGTGTAGTGAGTGTGAAAAGTGTGAAAATGTTGTGATAGGTGGTATTTATAGAAAACCAAAAAATCAAAAATTGGGCACATCAATAGACACCTACGCACGTTTACACATAGCATTTAATGAAAATAATCATTTCAATTTAAAGTTATGACAAATGGGGGGAAAACAAAAAAATGAGATTTTCAAAGCAGTACCTCAAACGTCAATTCAGTAGAGCACTCCATCTTTTCAGATTCTGAGTGACACGTGTTTGCTTTGTATGTGCATCTGATGTCTCTCAAGAAATGAAACGTTTCCAACGTTCAGATCTTCTGAGTTTGTTAGTTCAGAGTTTCACACAAATAAATCAATCAAAGATAAATGAACAAATAATCAGATGAAATACTTCAGATCTTTAAACATTTTGCATCTGAGAAGTTGCCTCTGATAAATATTACTCTGGACAAAAATCCTTACAAATATTTTTCAGAATGAACTTAAACCTATCTTCATCAAGGGGTTTTGTGAAAATATCAGCCCATTGATGATCTGTATCAACAAAAGCTAGATTTATTACACCCTTCTGAACATAGTCTCTGATGAAGTGATGTTTAATTTCTATATGTTTAGCCTTAGAGTGTAAGATTGTATTTTTTGACAAACATATAGCAGAAGTATTATCACAGAAGATAGAAAGATTACTCTCATAGATATGATAATCTTCTAGCTGACTCTTCATCCAGAGCATCTGCGTACAACATCCAGCAGCAGCAATGTATTCTGCCTCTGTAGTTGATAGTGCAATAGTGGGTTGCTTCTTGCTGTACCATGATATCAGATGACTTCCAAGAAACTGACAGCTTCCAGAAGTGCTTTTACGTTCAACTCTGTCTCCAGCATAATCAGCATCACAGAATCCAACTAATGAATATTCATCAGATCTTCTGTAACACAGACCCATGTTAGTAGTACCTTTCAGATACCTTAGAATCCTCTTAACAGCTGTTAAGTGTGACTCTCTAAGATCTGATTGGAATCTTGCACATAAGTAGACACTAAACAGAATATCAGGTCTAGAAGCAGTCAAGTATAGAAGAGATCCTATCATACCTCTGTAGAGTTTCTGATCTACCTTCTTACTTACCTCTTCCTTACCTAGAGTGCTTGTAGGGTGCATTGGAGTCTTTGCCATCTTACTATCAGCCATGTTGAACTTCTTCAGAAGCTCTTTAACATATTTGGTCTGATGTATGTAGGTGCACTCTGGAGTTTGCTTGACTTGGATTCCCAAAAAGAATCTCAATTTTCCCATCATGCTCATCTCAAACTCTGCCTGCATACATTTAGCAAAATCCTTTCCAAGCGTAATATTTGTTGATCCAAAAATAATATCATCTACATAAATTTGACAAATCAACAAATCTTTCTTAAGAGTTTTACAGAATAAAGTTGTATCCACTTTTCCTCTGATAAATTTTTTCTTCAGAAGGAAATTGCTCAACCTTTCATACCAAGCTCTGGGAGCTTGTTTTAAACCATAAAGAGATTTTTTTAGTTTAAAAACATGATCTGGAAAGTTTTCACTTTCAAATCCAGGAGGTTGGTGGACATATACTTCCTCTTCTATAATACCATTAAGAAAGGCACTTTTAACATCCATCTGATATAGAGTGATGTTATTCTGTGCAGCAAAAGAAATGAGTAAACGTATAGACTCTAACCTGGCAACAGGAGCATAAGTCTCTGTATAGTCAATTCCTTCTTGCTGACTGTAACCTTGAGCAACCAGCCTTGCCTTATTCCTTTCAACTTCTCCCTTTTCATTCAACTTATTCCTGAAGACCCATTTTGTTCCAATAACGTTGAATCCTTTAGGTCTAGGAACCAGATCCCAAACTTCATTTCTGGTGAATTGATTTAGCTCTTCTTGCATGGCAATAATCCATTCATTATCTTTCAGAGCCTCATCCACAGATGTTGGTTCAATTATTGACACTAAGCCAAACAATGAAGATTCAGATGTTCTGAGATAGGATCTTGTCCTGATTGGATCATCTTTCTTTCCAATAATCACATCTTCTGGGTGAGATGCCTTGATTCTGGAAGAAGATCCTCTGACATTTGATCTTTCAGAAATGTGTAAGTTGTCCAATTGAGAAGATAAGGGAATAGCATCTGGAGTTGCTTCAGATTCCTTCTCTTTAGCCTTTTCTGCCTCTGAGCCTTCAGAGTCTGTGAGAATCACTTCTCTATCTGCAGAATTTTCAAACTGCTTTGGCTTTTCAGAGCCAAGCTTATCATCAAATCTTACATGAATAGATTCTTCCACAATCTGTGTTTCAGTATTGAATACTATGTCGCCTTTAGAGCGTTCAGAATAACCAAGCATGAAACACTTATGTGCTTTAGAATCAAACTTGTTAAGATTCTCTTTAGTGTTAAGTATATAACAAGTACATCCAAAAGGATGAAAATATGAAATGTTGGGCTTTCTGTTCTTCCACAGTTCATATGGAGTCTTTTTCAGAAGAGGTCTTACAGACACTCTGTTCTGAATGTAACAAGCTATGTTAATTGCTTCTGCCCAAAAGTGTTTTGCCAGATTTGTCTCATTGATCATGGTTCTGGCCATTTCTTTCAAAGTTCTGTTTTTCCTCTCTACAACCCCATTTTGTTGTGGAGTTCTAGGACAGGAAAAATCATGAGCAATGCCATTTTCAGAAAAATATTTTTCAAAATATTTATTTTCAAATTCACCACCATGATCACTTCTGACTTTTATAATTTTGAAATCTTTTTCATTCTGGACTTGCTTGCAGAAGTCAAAGAACACAGAATGTGACTCATCCTTGTGTTTTAAGAACTTTACCCATTGTCGCTACTGCGAAAATCGGCGCCGGCTGAACAGAAGAGTCGCCACCGTGCGTTATTTATCCCAAAGGAGGGAAAGGAAACGCTCAGAGTAAACCTACTGCAAAGACGGTAAAGGAATGGTCATCGCAACCAAATCCTGGATTCGAGAGTCGGTTACGCAAGGGGAAGGTATTAGCACCCCTCACGTCCGTCGTACTCGACGGGATCCACGCTTGTTTTCTAGTACGGATTGTTGTTCTATCTATTCTACAAGTCTGGGGTTAAAAGAAAAGAAAATGACTCGGCAAAGTATCGCACTTTATGCCTACGTATTCCCGTCTGGAACAAGAAATCAGAGTCAACGTAGTTCGCCTACCTACTGGAAAGGAGGGGAAGGTTGCTCGCTAGGATATCGCATCCTATGCCTACGTACTTTCATACAGCATGAAAGATCAGAGCAAACGTAGTTCGGGCCACGTACGACACAAGTCTGTCTTGATTGTTTTTATCCTTCTGAAAAAGGTTTTCTCTTGATTACGCGTCCCAGCGGACAAAAAAAATGACTCTTTGATTGGTTTACAGTCTTTTACGCAAGAACTGTCTTTTATTGATGTTTACCCTTTTATTGTATTTTTTTTATTGTTTTGAGATGAGAAGAGAAAGAAGCTCTAAAACCTAGGGTTAAAAAGGGAATCAAAATCTACCCTAATGTTGGCATGCATGGATGAGAGCCTAATGTCTGTCATATTTCTCTCTTGCGCAGAGAGAAATAGAGATCCTAAGGGAATAAACAAAAAAGAAACAACATATATACAGTAAAGCAGTAAAATGCATGAATGCAGCAGTACAAGCGAGGCAAGGGAGTCCCACTCAACCTTGAACCTAGAAAACAATGAGCAAGGTGAAACAGCTTCACCTCAACCTCAAGGGGAAGAATTACCAAACAATACAGCAAAGAAAATAAACCCCAAAAACCCAGCTCTGACAGCTCACCCAACTCTGACAGTTGATAAACAGCAATCTCCCAATGAACCCCAAAGTCAGGCTCCAATGAGACCCAAGCTATAATGAGCTTCCATCTTCAAAAAATCACCAAGCTCAAGCAAGCACAGAATCTTAACCAGTTGACAGCATCAGCAGCAGTAAACCCTAGCTTTAACAGTTGCACAGCTTTGACATGAACAATCTTCATCTTTGTCAATATTTGATCTTCACTTCTATCTTCAATGGCTTCTTTCTTCAAGGCAAGCTCTCCAGCAAAGAATTGATGTATCAGGATGAATTGAATGTCAAACAGTTCATTGACAACCAAAGGAAGCCTACAAACAGTTGACATTGTAACAGACTATTTCCCTCAAAGTTCTACCTCTAAGGTAAGGCCACTTATCCCTCCAAAGGAGGGAGGTGAATACCATAGAGGGACTTTATGTCATAGAGAGGAATGGAAGCACACGAAGCTATCCATGTTTGTACAAAAAATTCAGTCTATTCTAAGGCTCTGCTTACTCCTATTATCCTATGTCTTCAAAACATCTTCAATCCAAGCAATATTCAAGCTTCAACATTGATCTTTGTCTTCAATCTTCTCCATTGATTATTCATGCTTCCACAAGCCCAAGCCAAGACCCATACCCCAAATAAAAGCCCAAAAGCCCAAGCAGACAAACAAAAACCCCAAATGGGAACACCAAACAATCACACAATTTGCAAAATATACTAAAAATAGTAAAATAGTATCTAAAATTCTAGGAATTATTCTAAGGGAGTCTCTATATCTACCCTATATACCCTATATGTCCCATACCCTAATTCCAGCTAAAAACCCAAAAGAAAAATGGTAGAATGCACCTATGTTGATTTTGAATCCTAATTATACTATCCTAATGTTTTCTAATCAACACTAATCAAAATTAATCCACAAAAATATGGAATAAATCTGTAAGGGAGCTTAATGCTCTACTCTAGCTAGTACAAAAAGAACGGGATCAAAATATGAGTTTAAATTGCTAAACGAAATTCATTAATATGTATGTACAAACAATATGAAAATAAAAACCATTAAAATGCAAAAAATCACCATAAATGGAAAAAGGCCTAAAATATTATTTTTATTTTCTTACAATATTCTTGAGACAATCATTAAAGTGGAGGAAAAAATCCCATATCAAAATGATCATTTTCTGATTTATTATGAATTTATTTGTAACCAATATGCAAATGAAAAAGAAAAAAAAGAAAATCAATTAAAAATGAAAACAAAGGGGGGTGGCAAAAGCAGTCAGATACACTTCAGAACACAACTGGGCCCAGGAGGGGGGTGCGCTCAACAATGCGCTGGGCCCAGTCCACCAATTCAGAAAAACCACAAAAAAACTTAGGGGGGTGCGAACGGCATCCAGCTCACTTGTTATCCACTCTGGGCCTCCAAACGGGGGTGTTAACAGCAATGGGGTTAGGCCCAACCAAAATACCCACCAGGGGAGGGGGGTTTCACGCGTAATCTGGGGAGTACATTCAGCAATTTTAGGACTGGGCCTAATGCCCGAGCCCAATCACACTAAGCCTCAGCACAAACCCTAAAATTCCTGATACTCTTCTAATCCTCCAACACTGATACTGTTCATCTTCTCCCTAAACAAACCCTCAACGGCGCTATTCCACCTCTCAGACCAACCTCTCTCTCTGAAACCTATTACAATCTCTGAAACCAACAACATCCCTAATTTCACTATACGAAACTCAACCTTCCTTCAGATCATCACCACCAACAACTCAGTTTCCAAAACTCACCTCACCGCAACAATCCTTAAACCCTTCTAATCAGCTATATCCTCAAAAACCTAAGTCTATACCTAACCACTTAGCACTAACATGCAATGGATCGGAGGAGAAGAGAAAACAAACCTGGATGAAGACGCCAATGGAGATCTACAGATGATGAAGAGGTTCTGCCGAGAATCTTGAAGGAAATCTGGAGAGAGCTTCGGCGAAGATCTATGGATCGTGGACGAAGTTTGGAAAAAGCTGCTCGCTGAAGATTGCTCGTTGAGGACCTTCAAAACTAGTTGATATCTGGAGGAATCTGGAAAACTGATGGCGATTGAAGTTCTGGAGATCTTGGAAAAGTGATGAATGAGCGATGAAGGTTCTTGGAAAAATCGATTGAAGCTTGATGTCGCTCATGATAAATGTTCTTGGAATCTGGAAATCAAATCAAGATTCGTGACGATGATGCATGCATGAAGATTCTGATGATGAAGGAGTCGATCGGGAAAACGAATCGAGATCTTGAAGGAGGAGTTCTGGAAATTGATGGAGATTATGACGAAGTTTCCAGCGAGAATTGACTTTCCGGTGATGATGGATGGAGGCGGATCAGTGAAGAAGATGAAGTTGGAAGGTGTTTGGAAGAGATTCTGGGGATTTCTGCAGATTCCGGTGAATTCACCGGTCTCTGGCGACAGTTGCGGCGGAGGGAGGTGGTCCGGTGGGTTGTTGCATGGCCGGCGGTGGGAGTCTCCGGCGAAGTGGACGGGTGGCAGAGGGATGCGTGAGGGAGAGACACGTGGGGGGTGAGGTGGCTGGTCTGAGAGAGAGTGAGAGAGGAAATGTGGCAGGTTCTGGGTGAGAGAGAGTGTGAGGTGGAAGAAGACCTTGGCAAACGCGTGGCATTGCCTTATATACAACACGTGGCACTGCGAATTGGATCTGAACTCTGGGCTCAATCAATGGATAATGGCCCAATTGACTAATTCCTGGCTTAATGATGATTAGGACTAATTAAGACTAAAAAACCTGAATTAAACCCTAAACTAAAATCAAAAATAAAATCTAATTAATCTCTAATTACCCTAATTAACTAAAACGAAAATTAAACATAAATCCCTAATTAAACTCTAATAAACCCTAATTAATCCTAAAAATGAAAATTAAAACTAAAACCTAATTAATCTGTAAAACATTCTAAAACTATTATTTAATATCTACAAAAACTTTTTTTTTATAAACCCTATTTAAAATCTGAAAAAACAATTAAAAATCTAAAAAAACCATACTATCTATTTTATTATTTTTCTTTATTAATTCTTTCTTTAATAAAACTCTAATCTAAAAAACACTACCTATTATTATTATTATTTTTTTTCTACTCTTTTTAAAAGAAAAAAAACTATTTATCTATTAACTATTAAAAGAAAATTAGTTTCTAAAATTTGTTAAAATCTTTAATATCCATTAATTCTTTAAAAACCTATTAATTTCTAAAAAATGAAAAAGAAAATTTATTTAACTCTAAAAAAATATTAAAAAAACTTAGTAAATCCAGAAAAATCCAATTAAGGGCATTAAAATCCAGAAAAATGACAGAAAAAAATCCTAAAAATGCCAGGAGGCCGATTAAACCGATTAACCCAATTACGCAACCGTAGCGAAACCCGAGCACCGAGATAGCCTGAAAACACCAGGAACGAGCCCCAATTCTCAACAAACTTTCATTCTGACGGGCCTGTACTGCCTGAAACACCAGGGGCTCTAATCCTGATAAAAGTCAATCTTGATTGATAAAAATGCCATGCATGTCGTATGCAACTGCGAATGCAAAATGTATTGAAACATAAACCAGATAGGGAACCGGTTGGTCAAATTTTAGGGTGCAACAACTGCCCCTATTCATGCGGCTTGGACCTG
The DNA here is from genome assembly GCA_963859935.3 of Lathyrus sativus. Lineage (NCBI taxonomy): Eukaryota > Viridiplantae > Streptophyta > Magnoliopsida > Fabales > Fabaceae > Lathyrus > Lathyrus sativus. The sequence continues at coordinate 85,268,374 of OZ012738.1, forward strand.
AAGGGTTGAAGAGCGAACAACCTTCAATCATTCAAAGGTAGAAGACGGTTGAATACAAAATAAACCCGAAAATTTGCCAACCGTAGAAATAAACCGCACCCTCACTTGGGGAACACCATCCAGAGAACTGAATCCAATTATTATGGCAACAAACTGATCGATCATCAAATCTGTAAATAACCTGGACGACTTCGCTGGGGGAAGCATTGTTTTTTTTCAAAATTATACCGGAAAACTCATCCGCCTGCTTCGTACGGAGAAACTAGCTACAACCCGCCTGCTTCATACAAAAAAACTAGCTTTGTGAGTACTGGAACATTATCTACGTCCGCCTGCTTCTTACGGAAGAAAACTATACACGTCCGCCTGCTTCATACGAGACACTAATCTACATTTGATACGAATCTGATTAACTTGTCAATAGCAATAAGCTTAGTGACTTCACCGGGGGAATATTTTTGTCTTTTTGTTTTTTCAAATGTCTGAACACATCCGGTCTATCATGGGACCACCGTTTATCTGAATACGAAAAATTCATCCACCTGTTCCATACGGAAAAACTATCTACTCCCGCCTGCTTCATACGAGAAAACTATCATATTTGCCTACTTCATACAGAACAAGTGATCTTAACATCCTCCTGCTTCTTACGGAAGAACTTATCTGTCTGATTCTTACAGAACAATTCTTTTGATATCCGCCTGCTACCTATGGAAAAAAACTCATCTGTCTGATTCTTACAGAAAGGGCTTATCTTACATCCACCTGCTTCTTACGGTGCAATCCATTACATGTCCTTCTGCTCCCTGCGGAAGAACTTATCTGTCTGATTCTTACAGAACAATTCTTTTGATATCCGCCTGCTACCTACGGAATAAACTCATCTGTCTGATTCCTACAGAAAGAGCTTTCAAATGCATCCGCCTGCTTCTTACGGTGCAATCTATTTCATGTCTGCCTGCTCCCTGCGGAAGAACTTATCTGTCTGATTCTTACAGAACAATTCTTTTGATATCCGCCTGCTACCTACGGAATAAACTCATCTGTCTGATTCCTACAGAAAGAGCTTTCAAATGCATCCGTCTGCTTCTTACGGTGCAACTGCTGTTAACATCCGCCTGTTCTATACGGAGTAAATCCATCATCTGCCTGATTCCTACAGAAGAACACTCATCCTTTTGATTTTTACTGATTACTTCTTGTTCTTATCCGCCTGTTTCATACGGAAAGACTATCTTGCACATATCTTCTTTGCCTGTTTGCAACAACAACTAACTCTACTGGGGATATTCTGAAAAATAAACACCGAACACTCATCTCATCAACAAGTGAACACTCCTGAAATTTTGATTTTATGAAACCCTGAAATGCTGCCGCAGCAACCAACTTGAAAAGACGTTCCGCTGTTCGGATCCTCTTCATTAATAACTCTGTGGGGACAACTGAATTGAATCACATCATCACTTGTCTCTCAGCGAGACTCCGATTGTCTGAAAATACATTTGATCTTTTAAACTCCATACTCCTATCGGAAAAAGGATAAACTCCATATTCCTGTTGATAAATAAACTCCATACTCCTGTCGAGAACCAAATCCTGTACTCCTGTTGAGAAATAAACTCCATACTCCTGTTGAAAAACTCCTGTTGAAAAATAAACTCCATTCTCCTGTTGAAAAACTCCTGTTGAGAAATAAACTCTATTCTCCTGTTGAGAAACAAATCCTGTACTCCTGTTGAGAAACCCCTGAAATGCAAAAGGTTAACCAACCTGACTTATGTTTCAAAATGCGCATGTTTGATAATGGCGCAATGCTCTGTGCAATATGGAAATGCTACGCATTTTTGTGTTTGGTGGATGCAAATACGACACCACATGCCAATGCAAATGCAGGCTCGAACTGTTGGAATAGCTCTAACAAACTTGCTTCATCAATTTTGGCCGTCGAGGACAACTATCACCCTGCTGGGGAGTGAACGGGTATCACAAAGCATTCTGGCAAAATAAATGCCAGGACACACAACCAACTCTGCCGGGGAGAGTTTTAACCTTCGATTTCCACTGGGAGGAAAGAAAACACTGGCTGAAAAGAGAGAACTCCGCTGGGGACAAAATAACTCTCTTGGGGAAAATTAAACGACTCCGCTGGGGGGAATAGACTGTCTGGTGAGTATCCTTCGGATAAGCTGCGACTAGCTGGGGAATTTGATCCTTCTTCAGTAAGGAACATTGTCATCTCAGCTTCAGGGAATGAAGTGCGACCTGCATGGGGATTCACTTCGCATAACGATCACGTCTTTTCGTTACGAGCCTCTGGTTAGGACTGCAATCTTCTGATCGTCCACCTCATATGGGCAAGAACCCTGCAACATCACAAACGAGACAAGACAAGTCTATACAACCAAATCTATTCAGGTTAGCGTTAGTGACATCATCTTCAGTCAATTCGAAGTTTTAGCAATTATTGGCAAGGGCCAGCAACGTTATGCACTTGCTAGTTTTATTAAACATTGGCGCTTTTCACATACAAAACAGTAAAGAACAAGCATCAAATACTGAATAACATGTTTTATTAATTGGGCCCCTGAATGGGCAGAGTTTTGTACACTGGATGTAACTCCTGAAAAGAGGAAGTTACGCACAACAACTATACAAGTATGCACAGGAAGCATAAATACAGTGACAACTCAAATTTGCACATATGTCGGCAACGTGATGCAGGCGAACATCATGAGTTGATCCTCCTATGACTTGCCTGACTCTGGCGCTTTCCCGGTATTCAAACTTCTGAAGATTGTATCTGATAATCGAACTCTCAGGTATATTCTCCCGCACCAATGTGCACCATAGTATCAAATTCGGACCGCAGTCATTCGCTTTTTTAAATCCCTAACTTTTGCGTGAACCGCCCTTTGCGGGTTTTCAGTTCACCGGGATACCCTTTTTTGCCGAAGCCGCCCAGTGTAGGTTTTCAACTTCGCGGGTGTACATTTTTTCAATTTTATCCCTAATTTTTGCCCGAACCTTTTATTCTATTTTTGGTTCGCCAGGATGCCCCATTTTTGCCTGGACTCTCTTTTTTTCTGTCCAGCGGGTCGATTTCAAGCAAAGTATTTTTTAACTGCGTCCAAATTCACAGGCGACGTAAAGTCTTCACCGTCCATGGTGGACAACAATAAAGCTCCTCCTGAAAAGACTTTTCTGACAACGTATGGCCCTTCGTAGTTGGGGGTCCATTTGCCCCTGTGATCAACCTGTGGCGGGAGAATCCTTTTCAGCACAAGGTTTCCCATCTGAAAGCTCCGAGGATGTATCTTCTTATTATACGCTTTCTTCATTCGGCTCTGGTACAAACGACCGTATGCTAGAGAAGCTAGCCTCTTCTCATCCATTAAACTCAGCTGGTTCAACCTGTCTTTCACCTATTCTGCCTCGTCGAGTTGGACATCTTGTAATACCCTCAGGGAAGGAATCTCAACTTCTAGTGGTAACACTGTTTTCATTTCGTATACCAACGAGAACGGGGTTGCCCCGGTTGATGTGCGTACCGTCGTACGATAACCGTGCAAAGCGAAAGGTAGCATCTCATGCCAGTCCTTATAGGTCACCACCATCTTCTGAACAATCTTCTTTATATTCTTATTGGCCGCTTCAACAGCGTCATTCATCTTGGGTCGATAAGGAGAAGAGTTGTGATGTTCGATCTTAAAACTCTGACACAGCTCCTTCATCATCTTGTTATTTAAGTTCGAACCGTTGTCGGTAATAATCCGCTCGGGGATTCCATATCTGCAAATGATATCTCGTTTGATAAACCTGGCTATCACCTGCTTGGTCACATTTGCATATGATGCTGCTTCCACCCACTTGGTAAAATAATTAATTGCTACCAAAATGAAACGGTGTCCGTTAGATGCCGTCGGCTCAATCTTTCCAATCATATCAATTCCCCACATCGAGAATGGCCACGGCGACGACATCACGTTCAGAGGACTCGGAGGCACATGGATCTTATCCGCATAGATCTGGCACTTATGACACCTCTTCGCAAACTTGAAACAGTCAGTTTCCATAGTTAGCCAGTAATAACCTGCCCGCAGCAGCTTTCTCGTCATAGCATCCCCACCAGCATGCGTACCAAATGTACCCTCATGTATTTCCTCCATAAGCAACTTCGCCTCTTTCTCGTCTACACAACGTAGCAGCACCAAGTCATGATTCCGTTTGTATAGGACACCGTCAGGATTCAGATAGAAATTACCAGCCAATCTCCTGAGAGTCTTCTGATCGCGACTGGATGCCCCCGCCGGATACTCCTGGTTCTTCAGGATATTCTGGATGTCAAAATACCAGGGTTTATCATCAGATGCTTCGTCGATGGCAAATACGAAGGCGGGTCTGTCAAGCCGAGAGATAATAATTCTGGGAGCCTCATTCCAGAAGTTGACTTTATACATGGAAGACAATGTGGCCAGGGCGTCCGCCATCTGATTTTCTGCTCGCGGCACATGATGCAATTTAACCTTGTTAAAGAAAGGCAACAATCTCCTCGCGTAATTCATGTACGGTATCAAGTTGGGCTGACGTGTCTCCCATTCTCCTTTTATTTGATTCACCACCAGAGCTGAGTCTCCATATACATCCAGATTTTTGATTCGCAAATCAATGGCTTCTTCAAGCCCCATGATGCAAGCTTCGTATTCGGCTTCGTTATTGGTAACCGGAAAGGTCAATCGAGCAGTAAATGGGATGTGCGACCCATGTGGGGTAGTGATGATTGCCCCTATTCCACTACCATAGGAGTTTACAGCTCCGTCAAAGATCAACTGCCATTTGGAACCCAATTCTGGTCCTTTGTCCGGCAACGGTTCTTCACAATCTTTCATCTTTAGGTACATGATATCCTCGTCAGGAAAATCAAACCTCATCGATTAGTAGTCCTCAATAGGCTGCTCAGCAAGATATTCCAATAACACGCTCCCCATTATAGCCTTTTGTGAGACATACTGGATGTCATATTCAGTCAAAACCATCTGCCAACGGGCAATTCTCCCAGATAGTGCCTGCTTTTCAAATACGTATTTGATAGGATCCATCTTCGAGATGAGCATGGTTGTATGATTCAGCATGTACTGCCTCAAACGCTTGGGGGCCCAGGCTAGCGCGCAACAAGTTTTTTCGAGCACTGAGTATCGAGATTCACAGTCAGTAAACTTCTTACTCAGGTAGTATATCGCATGCTCTTTGCGCCCTGTCTCGTCATGTTGACCGAGAACACAACCCATACTCCCCTCAAGAACCGTCAAATACATAATCAAGGGTATCCCTGCCACTGGAGGTATCAAAATAGGAGGCTCCTGCAAATACTGTTTTATTTTATCGAACGCCTTTTGACAATTCTCATTCCATGTTACAGCCTGGTCTTTTTTCAACAGCTTGAATAATGGCTCACACGTAGCTGTTAGGTGAGATATGAACCGAGCGATGTAGTTCAAACTCCCTAAAAACCCGCGCACCTCTTTTTCTGTTTTAGGCGTCGGCATTTCTTGTATTGCTTTTATTTTCGCAGGATCAACCTCTATTCCTTTTTCACTCACGATAAACCCCAGCAGTTTACCCGATCTCACCCTGAAGGTGCATTTGTTAGGGTTCAGTCTCAACCTGAACTTCCTAAGCCTTTTGAATAATTTCAGCAGATTCACCAAATGTTCTTCCTCCGTCTGGGATTTGGCAATCATATCATCGACATAAACCTCGATCTCCTTATGCATCATGTCATGAAAGAGAGTCGTCATTGCACGCTGATACGTTGCCCCAGCATTCTTCAATCCGAAGGGCATCACTTTGTAGCAAAATGTTCCCCAAGGCGTAATGAAGGTAGTCTTCTCCATGTCTTCTGGCGCCATTTTAATCTGATTGTAGCCCGAGAAGCCATCCATGAAGAAGAATATGGAGAATTGAGCGGTATTGTCAACCAGCACATTGATGTGAGGAAGTGGAAAGTCATCTTTCGGGCTCGCCTTATTCAGATCACGGTAATCTACGCACATTCTCACTTTACCGTCCTTTTTTGGCACTGGCACAATATTAGCGACCCATGAGGGATATTTCGTAACAGCTAGGAAACCGGCATCCCACTGCTTTTGAACTTCCTCCTTAATTTTCACTGCCATATCAGGTCTAGTTCTGCGAAGCTTCTGTTTAACCGGTGAGCATTCTTCTTTTAGCGGCAAACGGTGCACAACCATATCTGTATCCAATCCAGGCATGTCTTCGTACGACCAAGCGAATACATCACTATACTCTCTGAGCATTTCAATCAACTCTCGCTTGACATCGCTCCGCAGCGCGGCCCCTAAACGGATGTTCCTTTCAACCCCTTCCGACCCCAGATTGACGATCTCAATGACTTCCTCATGAGGCAGAATGACTTGTTCTTCTTGTTTTACCAACCAAGACAACTCTTCTGGAACGTCGCCCTCTTCAACAATCTCTTCTTCGGTCTGAAATACCGGGTGCTCAAAGTCGAAGTGAGTCATAGGTGGTTCATAGATGTCATCTGAAATAGTAATCCTGCAAAGGAAATGGTTAAATGCTTCAAAACACATACAAAGCGAGTAACCACGTTGCCATTTTATTGTAAAAAATAAAAACAGGAAAAACAGAGATCACCATATTTGTACATGAAAAACGCCTTTTTATTTAACGATTAAACAGTGCAATGTACATAACAGAACGGCCTTAAGCAAAATCACGATGCCCTGGGTAGGACACCAGATTGTTCAACAATTAAGAAAACAAAGTATTACTATTTAGTTGTCACAGGAACAGTATCCTGAATAGACCAGTTGCAAAGCCCTTGTCCTGGCACGCTAGGCTGAATCCAGGCGTCCATGTCGCAGTCGCTGTCTCCTTCTTCGGAATTTGAAACAGCGTTGATGGTCTCGTGATATACTCCACTAGCCGTGATTGTTATTGGTCCTTTGAAACGGGGTGCCCCTGCAGCCGGCGTTGATGATGAAGGTTGATACCCTAGCCCAAATCTGTCCATCTTCACGGGGATATCCAGAACCTTGCCCCAGCCCTTGGTCTCACTAGTCTTCACTAGAGCCTGAGCCTCTTTGTATGAAGATACTGCCACCTCTGATGCTTTGCTGACAACTGGAGCTTTATCTTTGATTTTCAATCCTTCAAACCCTTGGCAGGGTGTCTCATGAATTTCACCATCAACCTCGACGTATTTAAATGAGGACAAGTGACTCACCAAGATATCCTCCTCTCCGCAGACTGTAACGACACTGTCACCCACCATATACTTCAGTTTCTGGTGCAAGGTAGAGGTAACTGCCCCAGCACCATGTATCCACGGTCGTCCAAGAAGACAGCTATATGCTGGCTGGATGTCCATAATGTAAAATTCAGTTTCAAAAATCTCCGGCCCTACCTGCAGAGGCAAAGTTATGGATCCAAAAACTGACCTCCGTGTACCATCAAATGCCCTGACCACCAAATCACTAGGCGTACAAATGATCCCCCTGATGTCCAATTTCATCATTGCTTTCTTTGGCAGCACGTTCAAGGAAGACCCGGTATCTACCAGCACGTGGGACATGACTGCGCCCCTGCATTCAACTGAGACGTGCAACGCCATATTATGCTCTTTCCCCTCGGGGTCAAATCAAAATCCGTAAATCCCAAGCTATGGCCTGCATTCACGTGCGCCATCACCCCCTCCAACTGATTCACAAAAACATCTTGGGGTACAAACGACGTGTCCAGGATTTTCAATAACGCATTCCTATGGGCTTCGGAACACAATAATAGTGACAATATGGATATCTTCGACGGCGTTTGTTGAAGGTGCTCAACAATCTTATAGTCACTCTTACGGATAAGGCGCATAAACTCTTCTACATATTTCAGTGATGTTTCTTTTTCATTCCTCTGCATAGGGACATCCTCATTCACTTTACCTTTACCTTTTGCCAATCGTTCAGCCTCTACCTCAGGCGATATAAAAATTCTCCCGCTCCTTGTCATCCCTCCAGTGCCGACGACATTGTCTACAACCTCAGCTGGCTGTTTACTGATATCGATTTTCTCCCCATCACAATATGCTTCCAGCCCATAAGTCCAGGGTACTGCCTTAGTGCTCTCATAAGGTGTTGGCCCTGCCTTTGTGATAGTGATTGTCGGTCGTCTGGCTGGCGCCGTTATAGTTACGTTTTTCAGGGAATTGTCACCGTAGCGACATCATTTTGCTCATCAACTAATACTTCTGCAGGTTTCTCAACTGTCGTTCTGTCGAATTGCAACGTGCCTTCATCTATCAAGGTCTGAATACCCTTCTTCAATTCAGCACAGCCCCCAGCTTGGGTCCAACATTCTAGACAAAATTCATCGCAGCCCGGATACACACCTCCCTTCAATAACCTGCTCTTTATTTCACACAACGGCGTTTTCAGTTCATCAACATTCATGATCAGATTCAAACGCTCCTCAGTCAAAATAGCATTTGCCCCGTGGTTGGGCATTGACTGTTTTACTATGTTCGGACCTGCTTGTCCAAAATTTATGGCCTTGCTATCCAACAGATCTTGCACTACATGCTTGAAAGCGTGGCAAGCTTCTATGTCACGTCCGGGCGCCCCGGAGTGAAATTCGCAGTGTTTGTTGGTGTCGTACCCGTACGGAAGTACCGCCCCTTTAGGTGGTGCTAGAGTCCTCTTTTCTACCAAATTTAACCCCAACAATGTTTGAAGCAACTCTGCATAGGTAGAAGGAGGAGCGTCGAACACCCTTTTCGTCTTCTGAAACCTTCTCTGTCCATAATCCTGCCCCTGCTGCTGTGGTTGCTGCTGTGGCAGTATCTGTTGCAGTGGTATTGGTTGTTGATGAAATGGAATTGTGACGCTTGCCACCTGTTGCGGATGATTGTACTGATTCCGTCCTCTGCCCCGGCCTCGGCCTCGGCCCCCGAATACTGCACTTGTGTCACCCTGACGGTGACTACCAAAAGCTTTTCTGTTACCTCCAACTGAAGTGGACTCCTCAGCTTGGAATCTCCCCATTTTAATATTACTTTCAACCTTCTCGCCCATCAAGATTAGATCCGAGAAACTGCCCAAGGAAGCGGGAAACAGCTTATCATAAAACATACCGGTGAACGTTCCTATGAACATATCATTCATCTCCTTCTCAATCAAAGGAGGATGAACTCTTGCAGCCATGTCGCGCCACCTCTGCGCATATTCTTTGAAACTCTCATCTTTCTTCTGTGACAACCCCTGCAGCTGGACCCTGTTCGGTGCCAGGTCACTATTGTACTTATAATGAGTCACAAACGCTTCGGCCAGTTGCTTCCATGTTTTTATCAGAGTAGGCTCCAACCCCATGTACCATTCAAGGGAAGGACCAGACAAGCTGTCTTGAAAGAAATGCATCAGCATTCTCTCATCATTCGAGTAAGCGGACATCCGTCTGTAGTATGACCGCACATGCACCTTCGGACAGGTATCTCCCTTATATTTGTCAAATGTAGGAGCTTTAAACTTCAGCGGTACCCTCAGGCCAGGCACCAAACCCATTGTGGTCATATCTAAACCAACAGCACTTTGATTCACCACACCTTTCATCTGCTCCTCGAGCATCTTGATTCGCTGAGTGTTGTCTACAGGACCTTCGAAACCTCTACCAGAGAAAGCATCCTCTTGTTGGTCTTCCATCCAATTACCATTCTCATTTCCGTATCCATCATACCCATTGTTACGACCAAATCTAGTCTGATTCATCACAGGGCCCCGTCCCCTGTTACCATACCCTTGAGCGACCCCGACAGGTCCAAAAGGCATCATTCCATCACCAATTCCGTTACCGAATCCACCATAGCCCTGATTGGCATTACCAAATCCCTCATGTCCGAAACCCGGAGCGTTGAAGCCAAACTTCCCATCCTGGTTAACATAATCAAACCCCTGGTCGTTATAGCCAAATCCGTTGTTACCGAAGCCAGTACCTCCATTATTATCCCCGCCCAGATTGGCGTCTCCGAATCCAACGTTGTTAATGACAGTTTCGTTACCCATTCCTGTATTACCATTCCCGGCTCCAGCGTCGTTGTTCATATTCGCAGCAGGTATATTCACCACAGGTGGAGCCACCGGTGTAGGAGTACCATCCCCGTGAATGGTGTCAACACGTACAGAATTGTGGTCTTCGTTTCCATGCCCAGCATTTCTCACCAGCAATGGCTGCACCAAAGTTTGCAGGTTTTCCTGCCCTTTTACAATTGTCTCCATCGTCTGCATGAACAGCGCCAGCTTCTCACGCATGTCCTGCATCTCGCTCTGCACCTGGTCCATAACTCTTTTGCAGTTGGTACGAGTAGAGTATCAGTGAGGACGTTGACTTTCAATCCTGGAAAAACCTGGAGAATGCAGGAAATGAGATACAGTTCAATAATCACCTGTAATGCAATATGAATGTGTATGCAAATGCAACATGTGTCTGTGCATTAGGGAATATCACCCCCCAATTCTAGTGCTAATGTGTCAGTGTGGTGACAGTGTCAGCCATAAGAAGTTCGGAACCCAATCATAGAAAACATCTCATACATTACAGAGAATCCCATCAAGTCAGGAATACAATATCAATGAGCGTACAATAAGAAGGCATGACCTCAACCAACAATCCTGGTGATGGCCAGCACAATGCAAATAGTGCATACACATCAATACATAAAATAGTCAAGTGCAACCATACGCCTGGTACTCCTCCAACAATCTCTTAGTCTCAGGATGATTTGGTTGAGTAAGCAAACCCTCGACAAGTAGATCTCTTCGCTTGAGAACACGTCGTAAATCACCAGCAGATTCCTCCCGTGCCCCTCCTCCGAAGCGATCCTCTAACTTCCGTTTCTGAGACACAGCCTCCTTCTTGCACTCGATGGATTTGTTCAATGAATTCTTAAGACTATATCTTGCCATAACCTCCTCTTCATTCTTTCTCTTGCTAGCCTTCAACTGATCTTCGAGTTCAGAAATTTGCTGCTTCAATTTGTCTTCTCTCTTTTTGTTGTTGGTTAGCGTAGCATTCCACGTTTTGTTGCACGAAGAGATTTCTCGGTAGGCGGCATCGAGTGACTTCTTCTTGGACTCTAACATATCATGAGAGCTTCTGAATTCTTTTCCCAGGCGTTCACGCTTCTTTTTCTCTTCTGTCAGTTCACACCTAGCCTGTTTACTAACTCAGTCTGCTGTTGGAAGGAATACACAGCTTTGTTTTTCTCACTCCGCATCTGAGCCAATTCCTTCTCTAACTCCTCATTGATCTTTATCAAGTCTTCTTTTTATTTCACAACCCGCTCATAGACCTCAACAGCTACAGTAGTTGGTTCCTCCACTGGAATGGGAACAGGACGTGATACTGCTGGAAAAGGCATCTGTACCTGTCTTACCCTCTCCTGAATCCACACCTTGTATGGCATATAGGCTTGACAATCATTCTTTCCTAGCAATGGTTTTCCTCTTCCGCAGATATGATTCCAAGCGTGTTGAAGCTTGGCCAATAATTCCCCACTCAGGTCACCAGTGAAATACAGAGATTCCTGTATTTCTTCCTCCCTTGGCGGGCTTTTCAAAGCATAACCGAATTGCCTGATCAATAATGATGGATTGTAGTTAATGCACCCTTTCCTCCCAATCAGAGGAACATTAGGATATCCGGCGCAGCTGTAGATAATCTCAGATCCCAATAAAGGTCTGTCAAACCAGACAACATCTTCTAAAGAAAGTCCCATTAGATGCTCAGACCAATCCACCGTATCTGCAGACTCAGCAAAAATACCCTTCTTGGGCAGGTGACTCTCAAACCACATATACAACAAAGGTACACAACAAGAGACGTTCTTGCCCCTCCTATTCTCATTCTTATAATGCAGTGAGTGATAGAAATCTCCAATCAGGGTGGGCACAGGATTGCTTGAAGCAAATATATGGAATGCATCCAAATCAACGAAGTCAGGCATATTAGGGAACAGTACAATGCCATAGATACACAAAGCAAGGATAGCATTAAACACAACCCAACAACCACTCTTGGCGTACTCTTGTGCTTTCCCAACTAAGAACTTGAGAGGAAAACCAGAAACTCCATTCCACGAGGTTAACAGCAGTTCTGAGGAGTCTAAGTGCAAAGCAACAGCCAAATCCTCCAGCTTGGGCTTAGCACCCATATGAATGAAGGGCACCTTGTTCTGAATAGTCAACTCCAAGATCTCAGCATATTCCTCCATGGTCGGAGCCAGAATGAAGTCAGGGAAAGTAAAACACCTCAGCGGGGGATCATAGAACTGCATCAGTGTGTACAATCCGTTACGCTCATACATGGATGGTTTATAAACCAGCCTGAGCAGTTTCCCATAACTCTTCCTGAAGCTTCTCTTCACCTCATCATCAGCTAGAGATATCAAACCAAGTAGAGAAGAAACATCGGGACTAGGCAACTTGTACGCAACAGTCTTCCTCAAAGTACTCATAATAACAGATGGAAGTCCAGAGCACTAGAATCGGGAAGTATGAAAATGCACCTGCAGCACAGACACACGTTAATGATATGCACATGATAATGCAAACAATGCAATATGCAAGCAATGCAACAAGGGATCAAATGCCCCTGGCTGAGAAATCCAATCCACAACACTGGCCTCAAATAGACCCACAAACTGCTCAAGATCATCCACAATGCTCCAACCTGGTCTCTGACAGACCTAATAACACTGTCCTCAAATATCACACCACTGAATCTCAATCAAGAAAACCGGTAATCTGGAGGTCAAGTTGCCTGCATGCCCCAACCCCTCTCACAGGTAGGTGTCCTAATAACTGACACAAGGTACGGCATCCTATGCGGTCGTTGGCGTCACAGACTTTCAAGACAGATGATACGATACCCAGAAGGTGTGGCATCATCATGTCCTGAAGAGGCCTCACTTAGCCAACTTCCAAATGATCGGTCCCCGGAGTCGACAATCCAACTAACCAACAACCCCCTCAACCCAAAGGGTTGAAAAAGAAGTCAACCAGAAGAACCTCGTCCGAGCGTGGATTTCATGAGACACTAGTACATGCAAAGCATGCACGCGTCCACTAATTTCCACTCTAATTCTAGGTGCACTCAAGCCCAGGTCCGGCTTATCTCTCAATCATAGAACCCCCTCATACCCACACCAATAATAACAGAAATATAATGCTGAATGTAAAATACAGAAAAAGTAAATCCATACAAAATCCTCGACGGGAAAACAAGCGCTAGGATTGACTCGCGTAGGGAACCGTTGGAGTCCCCAGCAGAGTCGCCAGCTGTCGCTACTGCGAAAATCGGTGCCGGCTGAACAGAAGAGTCGCCACCGTGCATTATTTATCCCAAAGGAGGGAAAGGAAACGCTCAGAGTAAACCTACCGCAAAGACGGGAAAGGAATGGTCATCGCAACCAAATCCTGGATTCGGGAGTCGGTTACGCAAGGGGAAGGTATTAGCACCCCTCACGTCCGTCGTACTCGACGGGATCCACGCTTGTTTTCTAGTACGGATTGTTGTTCTATCTATTCTATAGGTCTGGGGTTAAAAGAAAAGAAAATGAATCGGCAAAGTATCGCACTTTATGCTTACATATTCCCGTCTGGAACGAGAAATCAGAGTCAACGTAGTTCGCCTACCTACTGGAAAGGAGGGGAAGGTTGCTCGCTAGGATATCGCATCCTATGCCTACGTACTTTCATACAGCATAAAAGATCAGAGCAAACGTAGTTCGGGCCACGTACGACACAAGTCTGTCTTGATTGTTTTTATCCTTCTGAAAAAGGTTTTCTCCTGATTACGCGTCCCAGCGGACAAAAAAAATGACTCTTTGATTGGTTTACAGTCTTTTACGCAAGAACTGTCTTTTATTGATGTTTATCCTTTTATTGTATTTTTTTTATTGTTTTGAGATGAGAAGAGAAAGAAGCTCTAAAACCTAGGGTTAAAAAGGGAATCAAAATCTACCCTAATGTTGGCATGCATGGATGAGAGCCTAATGTCTGTCATATTTCTCTCTTGCGCAGAGAGAAACAGAGATCCTAAGGGAATAAACGGAAAAGAAACAGCATATATATAGTAAAGCAGTAAAATGCATGAATGCAGCAGTACAAGCGAGGCAAGGGAGTCCCAGTCAACCTCGAACCTAGAAAACAATGAGCAAGGTGAAACAGCTTCTCCTCAACCTCAAGGGGAAGAATTACTAAACAATACAGCAAAGAAAATAAACCCCAAAAACCCAGCTCTGACAGCTCACCCAACTCTGACAGTTGATAAACAACAATCTCCCAATGAACCCCAAAGTCAGGCTCCAATGAGACCCAAGCTACAATGAGCTTCCATCTTCAAAAAATCACCAAGCTCAAGCAAACACAGAATCTTAACTAGTTGACAGCATCAGACAGCAGTAAACCCTAGCTTTAACAGTTGCACAGCTTTGACATGAACAATCTTCATCTTTGTCAATCTTTGATCTTCACCTCTATCTTCAATGGCTTCTTTCTTCAAGGCAAGCTCTCCAGCAAAGAATTGATGTATCAGGATGAATTGAATGTCAAACAGTTCATTGACAACCAAAGGAAGCCTATAAACAGTTGAAATTGTAACAGACTGTTTCCCTCAAAGTTCTACCTCTAAGGTAAGGCCACTTATCCCTCCAAAGGAGGGAGGTGAATACCATAGATGGACTTTATGTCATAGAGAGGAATAGAAGCACACAAAGCTATCCATGTTTGTACAAAAAATTTAGTCTATTCTAAGGCTCTGCTTACTCCTATTATCCTATGTCTTCAAAACATCTTCAATTCAAGCAATCTTCAAGCTTCAACATTGATCTTTGTCTTCAATCTTCTCCATTGATTCTTCATGCTTCCACAAGCCCAAGCCAAGACCCATACCCCAAATAAAAGCCCAAAAGCCCAAGCAGACAAACAAAAACCCCAAATGGGAACACCAAACAATCACACAATTTGCAAAATATACTAAAAATAGTAAAATAGTATCTAAAATTCTAGGATTTATTCTAAGGGAGTCTCTATATCTACCCTATATACCCTATATGTCCCATACCCTAATTCAAGCTAAAAACCTAAAAGAAAAATGGTAAAATGCACCTATGTTGATTTTGAATCCTAGTTATACTATCCTAATGTTTTCTAATCAACACTAATCAAAATTAATCCATAAAAATATGGAATAAATCTGTCAGGGAGCTTAATGCTCTACTATAGCTAGTACAAAAAGAACGGGATCAAAATATGAGTTTAAATTGCTAAACGAAATTCATTAATATGTATGTACAAACAATATGAAAATAAAAACCATTAAAATGCAAAAAATCACCATAAATGGAAAAAGGCCTAAAATATTTTTTTTATTTTCTTACAATATTCTTGAGACAATCATTAAAGTGGAGGAAAAAATCCCATATCAAAATGATCATTTTCTGATTTATTATGAATTTATTTGTAACCAATATGCAAATGAAAAAGAAAAAAAAGAAAATCAATTAAAAATGAAAACAAAGGGGGGTGGCAAAAGCAGTCAGATACACTTCAGAACACAACTGGGCCCAGGAGGGGGTGCGCTCAGCAATGCGCTGGGCCCAGTCCACCAATTCAGAAAAACCACAAAAAAACTTAGGGGGGTGCGAACGGCATCCAGCTCACTTGTTATCCACTCTGGGCCTCCAAACGGGGGTGTTAACAGCAATGGGATTAGGCCCAACCAAAATACCCACCAGGGGAGGGGGTTTCACGCGTAATCTGGGGAGTACATTCAGCAATTTTAGGACTGGGCCTAATGCCCGAGCCCAATCACACTAAGCCTCAGCACAAACCCTAAAATTCCTGATACTCTTCTAATCCTCCAACACTGATACTGTTCATCTTCTCCCTAAACAAACCGTCAACAGCGCTATTCCACCTCTCAGACCAACCTCTCTCTCTGAAACCTCTTACAATCTCTGAAACCAATAACATCCCTAATTTCACTAAACGAAACTTAACCTGCCTTCAGATCATCGCCACCAACAACTCAGTTTCCAAAACTCACCTCACCGCAACAATCCTTAAACCCTTCTAATCAGCTATCCTCAAAAACCTAAGTCTATACCTAACCACTTAGCACTAACATGCAATGGATCGGAGGAGAAGAGAAAACAAACCTGGATGAAGACGCCAATGGAGATCTACAGATGATGAAGAGGTTCTGCCGAGAATCTTGAAGGAAATCTGGAGAGGGCTTCGGCGAAGATCTATGGATCGTGGACGAAGTTTGGAAAAAGCTGCTCGCTGAAGATTGCTCATTGAGGACCTTCGAAACTAGTTGATATCTGGAGGAATCTGGAAAACTGATGGCGATTGAAGTTCTGGAGATCTTGGAAAAGTGATGAACGAGCGATGAAGGTTCCTGGAAAAATCGATTGAAGCTTGATGTCGCTCATGATGAATGTTCTTGGAATCTGGAAATCAAATCAAGATTCGTGACGATGATGCATGCATGAAGATTCTGATGATGAAGGAGTCGATCGGGAAAACGAATCGAGATCTTGAAGGAGGAGTTCTGGAAATTGATGGAGATTATGACGAAGTTTCCGGCGAGAATTGACTTTCCGGTGATGATGGATGGAGGCGGATCAGTGAAGAAGATGAAGTTGGAAGGTGTTTGGAAGAGATTCTGGGGATTTCTGCAGATTCCGGTGAATTCACCGGTCTCCGGCGACAGTTGCGGCGGAGGGAGGTGGTCCGGTGGGTTGTTGCATGGTCGGCGGTGGGAGTCTCCGGCGAAGTGGACGGGTGGCAGAGGGATGCGTGAGGGAGAGACACGTGGGGGGTGAGGTGGCTGGTCTGAGAGAGAGTGAGAGAGGAAACGTGGAAGGTTCTGGGTGAGAGAGAGTGTGAGGTGGAAGAAGACCTTGGCAAACGCGTGGCATTGCCTTATATACAACACGTGGCACTGCGAATTGGATCTGAACTCTGGGCTCAATCAATGGATAATGGCCCAATTGACTAATTCCTGGCTTAATGATGATTAGGACTAATTAAGACTAAAAAACCTGATTAAACCCTAAACTAAAATCAAAAATAAAATCTAATTAATCTCTAATTACCCTAATTAACTAAAACGAAAATTAAACATAAATCCCTAATTAAACTCTAATAAACCCTAATTAATCCTAAAAATGAAAATTAAAACTAAAACCTAATTAATCTGTAAAACATTCTAAAACTATTATTTAATATCTACAAAAACTTTTTTTTTATAAACCCTATTTAAAATATGAAAAAACAATTAAAAATCTAAAAAAACCATACTATCTATTTTATTATTTTTCTTTATTAATTATTTCTTTAATAAAACTCTAATCTAAAAAACACTACCTATTATTATTATTATTATTATTATTATTATTATTATTATTTTTTCTACTCTTTTTAAAAGAAAAAAAAAACTATTTATCTATTAACTATTAAAAGAAAATTAGTTTCTAAAATTTGTTAAAATCTTTAATATCTGTTAATTCTTTAAAAACCTATTAATTTTTAAAAAATGAAAAAGAAAATTTATTTAACTCTAAAAAAATATTTAAAAAACTTAGTAAATCCAGAAAAATCCAATTAAGGGCATTAAAATCCAGAAAAATGACAGAAAAAAATCCTAAAAATGCCAGGAGGCCGATTAACCCAATTACGCAACCGTAGCGAAACCCGAGCACCGAGATAGCCTGAAAACACCAGGAACGAGCCCCAATTCTCAACAAACTTTCATTCTGACGGGCCTGTACTGCCTAAAACACCAGGGGCTCTAATCCTGATAAAAGGCAATCTTGATTGATAAAAATGCCATGCATGCCGTATGCAACTGCGAATGCAAAATATATTTAAACATAAACCAGATAGGAAACCGGTTGGTCAAATTTTATGGTGCAACACCCATGTCCATCTACTATAGTCATCAACAATGACTAATCCATACTTCTTTCCTCTGATGGATGCAGTTTTCACTGGTCCAAACAGATCAATATGAAGTAGTTCTAATGGCTTGGAGGTAGAAACAACATTTTTTGATTTAAAAGAAGATTTTGAAAACTTCCCTTTTTGGCATGCTTCACAAAGAGCATCTGAGGTGAACTTCAGATTAGGAAGTCCTCTGACAAGATTAAGTTTATTAATCTGAGATATACGTCTCATATTAATATGGCCCAATCTTCTGTGCCAGACCCATTGCTCTTCATTAACAGACAAGAGGCATTTAACATTCTGAACTTTAAGTTCTGAATGATTTATTTTATAAATGTTGTTTTTCCTCTTACCACTAAATAGGATAGAGCCATCCTTTTGACTAATAGCTTTACAGCATTTTTGATTAAAGGTAATATCATAACCATTGTCACTTAATTGACTTATGGACAATAAGTTATGCTTTAACCCTTCAACAAGTAAAACATTAGTAATAGAGGGAAGTTTACCATTTCCAATAGTGCCAGATCCAATGATCTTGCCTTTCTGGTTCCCTCCAAACTTCACGTCACCTCCAGATCTAGGTTCCAGGCTTTGGAACATAGACCTTTCTCCTGTCATGTGTCGTGAGCATCCAGAGTCCAGGTACCATGACTGGCGTCCTGATCTTGCTGCTAAGAACATCTGCAACATGAATTATTTTGCTCTTAGGTACCCAGATCTTCTTGGGTCCTTTAGGGTTAGTTGGTTTGTAGGTTTGTCTAAACTTCTGTTTTTCAACATAATGTTTATTCTGACTTGCCTTGGGTTTAAACACATAAGTATTCTTCTCAGAGCTTGTGTGTTTAATGTCATTTAAGTGACCAAACTTAAATTGAGAGTACAGAGGTGTCTTCTTGATGAAGAGTTTGTCAACAGATTTCGGATTACTTCCAGAGGAAGATTCATATCCAATACCTCTTCTATTGTTCCCACTAACACCATAGATCATAGAAGCCATCTTGCTTCTGTCTAAGCTCTGAAAGCTAGAGTCATATTTTTCTAAAATGTTTTCACATGACTTAGTCTCAGATTCAGATTCTTGTTGAGCTATTTCAAAGTCATTTTTTATTTTCAGATTAATTTCTTTTTGCTCAACAAGTTCTGTCTTCAGAAGATCAATCTCAGATTCAAGACTGCTTTTCAGCTTCTTGTATTTGAGTTTGATATTGTTATAGCTTTTCAAAACTTCTGATAACACTTTGATAAGTTCTTCCTTAGTAAGTTTAGCCATTACCTCTTCAGCGTCATCATCAGATTCAGAATCAGATTCAGATCCTGAAGTTCCTTCCTCCTGATCTTCTATGTTGGCCATCAGTGCAACATTAACACATTCTTCTTCTGATTCAGAAGATGATTCAGATTCATCTGAGTCATAACATGTTGCCATCAGAACCTTCTTCTTTTTGTCAAACTTCTTCTTGGGTTTTTCTCTTTGAAGTTTGGGGCAATCATTCTTGTAATGCCTAGGTTCTTTGCACTCATAGCATACAACTTCTTTCTTGCCAGATCTTCTGTGCCCAGAAGATTCCTTTCTATGATCAGATTTTCTGAAGTTGTTGAACTTCTTTCCCTTGTGCTTCCAGAGTCTGTCGATCCTTCTGGACAGCATGGATAATTCATCTTTTTCTTCTGAAGAAGATCCTTCAGAGCTTTCTTCAATAACCTGCAAAGCTTTAGCAGATTTATTAGATTTTAAAGCAATAGATTTACCTTTCTCTTTCTTTTGAGGTTCATCTTCCTCAAGCTCAATTTCATGGCTCCTCAGTGAGCTGATGAGTTCTTCTAAAGAGATCTTGTTCAGATCTTTAGCCATCTTCAAGGCAGTCACCATTGGTCTCCATCTGGTAGGTAGACTTCTGATGATTTTCTTTACATGATCTGATGTGGAGTATCCCTTGTCCAGAACCTTTAGACCAGCTGTGAGGATCTGAAATCTAGAAAACATAGTTTCTATATTTTCAGATTCTTCCATTTTGAACGCTTCATACTTCTGTATAAGCGCCAGAGCCTTGGTCTCCTTCACTTGAGAATTTCCCTCATGAGTCATTTTAAGTGACTCAAACATTCCATGAGTTGTTTCTCTGTTAGTAATCTTTTCATACTCAGTATGAGAGATTGCATTAAGCAATATTGTCCTAGCCTTATGGTGATTTTTGAAATCCTTCTTCTGGGCTTCTGTCATTGATTTTCTATCAATTTTCTTGCCATCCTCATTTGTAGGATGTTCATAGCCATCAATGACCAAGTCCCACAAATCAGCATCATACCCAAGGAAGAAACTTTCTATCCTGTCCTTCCAGTAATCAAATTTCTCTCCATCAAACATAGGAGGCTTTGTGTTGATTCTATCCCCTTCATATTTGTTACAGTTGGATGTAGAAGCATCACCCATAATGACAAACAGATATATATCAAAGTAACTTTTCTCACTGGATCTTTACTGACACGGTTAAGTGATAGCCCACGCAGAACCGGAGCTCTGATGCCAACTGAAGGTGAGAAAAATACTTAGAAGGGGGGGGGGGTTGAATAAGTATGACAAATAATCAAAGATTCAAACACAGTTATTTTCATCCTGGTTCGTTGAACTCAACTACTCCAGTCCACCCTCTCAAGAGTGATTTGCCTTTCTCAGTCAAGGACTTAATCCACTATTTAATCAAACAGATTACAATAGTAACACCTAAGAACAATTGTTCTTAGTCTTCTCAAGAGCTACTGATCCCAACTGGATCCTCTTAAGGAAACCTTTTACAATCAATGTAAAACTATTACAAGAGTAAGAATGCTTCTAAAAAGCTATTATCACA
The DNA here is from genome assembly GCA_963859935.3 of Lathyrus sativus. NCBI lineage: Eukaryota > Viridiplantae > Streptophyta > Magnoliopsida > Fabales > Fabaceae > Lathyrus > Lathyrus sativus. Next base: position 85,289,261 of record OZ012738.1, read on the forward strand.
ACTGTGATATTTCTCTTAAGTTTAAGAACAATGTTACAGCAAATAGAATATAAGAGCTTTTGAGAGATTTGCTTTGATGAGTGATTTTTGCAAGTAGTTTCGTCACTTGAAGAAGATGGAGTGGACTTCTTTATATAGGCACTTAGATCCATGAAGTCTTCTCAACGTTGGAGACTGTGTTGAAAAAGCCTGATGCCGTTTGTCTTTACGTTGGAGGCTGTGCTGAAAAAGCCTGGTGCCTTTTGTCTTCTCATTGAAGAAACTTTCCTTAGAATGGAATGCACAGATAAAACTTTTTTGTCTATGTTCTTGTGTCTAGCACAAAAGAGGAAAGAGCTGTTGAGATATGCCAACGGGCATATTCAAATCTTCTTCACTAAGTAAGTTCAGCTATCAACATCAGAGTCTGGATCTTCAGAATCTCCAGAGTAGAGATCTTCTGGATCTTCAGAGTCTTGGGATGTTCTTCAGATTATGCTGAATCAGAGTATATGCAGCTTGTGTGTTTGAGTGTGTAGTTCTGTCAGAGCAGAGTCTTCTATATCAAATTCTCAATACTATGCAGCGCAGTATCTTCAGAGTCTTTTGATGACTAAGCTTCTGAACTCTCAGAGTCTTCTATTCTTTAGAGGCTTCTGCTTCAGAATCTTCAGTAGACAACACTCAGATTCTTCTAGAGGCAGCGTTCAGATCTTCATTTAAGATGCTCTTGAACCTTTGAAGCCTTTCATATTATCATTGTTCAGATCCAAATTTGCTCTTTAAGAATATTTTCTTTAGTACCTGTAGCAAACAGTCTAGAACAAATTTAGAGTATATAATTCTTGAATACAAAATTCATAAGTGTTATCATCAAAACATAGAGATATTACTAAGAAACAATCTGTGTTCTTACAGTTGAGCCTTGAATGGACATTCAATAGCATAGTACATTCCTTTCGTTTGCACTATCTTCATTCTCCAAGTCCTATTCTTAGGATCCCTCTTGGGAGAGCCTAATCCTTCCTTTGGTTGGATTCTGTGCATTCCTCAAGAGGTTGAGCCTTAAATGGACATTCAATGGCATAGTATATTCCTTTGGTTTGCACTATCTTCCTTCTCCAAGTCCCTTTCTTAGGATCCCTCTTGGGAGAGCCTAATCCTTCCTTGGTTGGATTCTGTGCATTCCTCAACAGGTTGAGCCTTTGATGGACATTCTATGTTGATACACATTAACCAGATACATTAGATTGACATCTAGGTTCCACCATTCTCATCTGTTATACATCCTTAGGATCCCTCTTGTGAGAGCCTAATCCTTCCTTTGGTTGGATTCTGTGCATTCCTCAAGAGGTTGAACCTGAGATGGACTCTTGTGTTAACACACATCTAGACCTGATGTAGCCTGGGATGATTTCCATATTGCTCATATTGTTTACACTTCTCCTCCCCGTTTGATTGATTTGCTTGCTGCATTAGGATAGAACTGCATGAGTAGAATACTTTTGTTTAGGTGCATGACTGCATTGAAAGGTTGAGCTAGTCTCCCTTTGCTTGTTTGCATGAAAGGTTGAGTGTGTCTCCCTTTGCTTGATTGTTTCTCTGTTTTCACACCTGTCATGTTTGCATTAAAGGTTGAGTTTGTATCCCTTTGCTTGTGTGCTTTCTCTGTGCATCCCATGTTTGCATTAGAAGTTGAGGCTTCCTCCTTCTGCTTGTACTGCTGCATCGCATATGCATCTGTTTATATTCTTATCTCATCTGCTTAATGATTTTAGCTTTGTTTGCTTCCCTTTGCATGCTCCCTTAGGGTTATCACTTCCTTGTTTAAGGAGTGATGACAGACATTAGGTTTAATCCATGCATGACAACACATAGGATAGTTTCCCCTTCAAACTCAACATTAGGACCATCTTGCATGATAACATTAGGGTCTTGATAGTTTTCCCTGTAGAGTCCTTTCTCTTTCTCGTCTCCAAACAATAATAAAACATCTAATAAAGGCTAGTTCGTATTGTACGCTACGAGCCTTAAGCCACTTGGGAAATGATAATTGAGCTGTCTCCTCTCAATCGTCTAGAGTGTTTAGTATACGTCCTTAGGACGATATGCGACGCATTCGTTCCTGAGTCATAGTCTCTAGTGCAATATGAATTACAAACATTCATAGAAAACACTTCTTTCCGTAAAAGACAAAAAAAAACATCAAACCTCCTTTTTCCCCGTGGGCTCCTCTTTAATCAGGAAAACCTTTTCAGAAAAAGACTATCGTTAACGCCCAGTTCTACTGCAAACGGCAACGCACGAGTCTCCGATGAGCGAGCTGCATACACCAAACTGCTGGAACTGTTTGTTAACCCTACTCGAGTAAAAATAGATGAATCAAAACCTGTGTTTCGTTATCCCGAACTACGTTCACTCTGATCTTTCATACCAGATGAAAGTACGTAGGCATAAGACGCGACGTCTTGGTGAGCAACCTTCCCCCATCACCCGTAGTTAGCCGAACTACGTTGACTCTGATTTCTCGTTCCAGACGGGAGTACGTAGGCACGAAGTTGCGAGGCTTTGCCGAGTCAATTTTCTTTTTCTTTTGAGCCAGCCTTGATAGGTAGATAGATAAACAACCCGTCAGATAAACACAACAAGCATGGATCCCATTGAGTACAACGGACGTGAGGGGTGTTAATACCTTCCCCTTGCGTAACCGACTCCCGAACCCAGACTTAGTTGCGATGACCTTGTCTTTTCCTTTTCGTTAGGTTTTTTCCGATCGTTTCCTTTCCCTTCCTGTGGGATAAATAACGAAAGGTGGTGACTCTTCTGTCTTTGCTGGCACCTTTTTTCGCAGTAGCGACAATGAGGAAAAAGAAGATGAAAATGAGGAAACTCGTCATATAGATACCGAGCCTCGTTTTGACAGTCATGATAATAATGCTTGGTTAGGTGGTTCACTAGTGCATGATCCTTATGCTAAACAAGGATGGGGATCTTGGCAACAAAATGCTTGGATTAACTAAGGCTCCTCTTATATGCCTTTATCTCCACCTCAATATCAAACCGATAATTCTGAAGTTCTTGATATGCTACGAAATATGCAGCTTGAAGCTATGCAGGGTCAGATTCAAGATCAAAATGAAAATTTTGATCTATTTGCTTCAAGAGTGTTGAGCCGGTTTGATGATATGGTTGAAACAGCTGCAAGTCAGCATCGTGCTCTTTCAGTTAGCTTCAATACATTCAACGGTAGTGAAATTCTGGTATGCAGATCTCATATGTCCCAAGAACATTGATCTCTTTTCAACAAGGACGAGGACATATTATGAACAATTTAAATCTCTTTAAGTTGTGCCAATGTCATGACCAACGTCATGACCTCTGTTGTGACATCTGTCGGCTGACAGACCTATTTATCTAACCATTTGAATTATGCAGAATTGTAAATGTAGAAAGATAAATAACACCAGTAATTGTTTACCCAGTTTGGTGCAACATCACCTACATCTAGGGGCTACCAAGTTAGGGAGGAAATTCACTATTAGCAGAATTAATTCAGAGTCAAACAACCCAGTTTGCACTCCTCACTTAAAACCTACCCAATGACACTTCAACCTAGAGACACTCTAGACCTGAGTATGCCCACTCACTCCCCCTCAATCACACCAGAGTGATATCAATACACAATTAGAAAACAGTTATGGAGATACACTCCAAAAACACACCATGATCTTACTTCACAGCTTTGATCAAGTGAGACACACTCTTGCTTAAAATCTTTGAGTGACACAATGAACACAACAGTTCATACACAATAACTAAAGCAATTATTCAGCATACAATTGCTTGGCACACAAGGAATCCTAAGACTCCTAGACACACATGAAGAGCAAACCTCTTCACTCACAAATATGTCTACCACAATGTATCAAACGATATAGAGGGTGACTTACACACAAGGGACTCTCAAACCACATACCTTTATTTTACACTCTGGTTTTTCTTGATGTGAGTGCTTAATTTTCCCTTGCTTCTGCGCCTCCTTTTATAGCACTTCAGACTGGGCTTGGGTTGTTCACATGTGGCATAAATTAGGTTTAACCAAGTTAAACTAATTTCTACAATTCAAAGAGATTTCAAATAGGTCATTGGCGTTTCATGATATGCTCAGCACTGCCTAGAATCTCACCTGAGATATCTAGGGAACCCTAATAAGCCTCCTGAAATCTAGCCTGAGCTATCTCACGCATTATACCAGAAAACCAACATGCCTGTTGTACACGTCAGCTACCTGATGTCATACGCTTGATGTTATGACACTCAACATGACTTCCACTCTTCTGCAGATTTTTCTTTACACCAGTCCTAGCTTCACCCAATCTTCTGCAGAATAACATTAAAAACAAGTATATTAAAGTTTCCTAAAAGGTCTCCAAGATCGTTTTATGAATACCAATACAATATGTTCTTGTTCCTAATAAATCTCCTTGACATATTTACTGATGAGGTATTTTCAACATGGTCTCATCAATCCAAACCAATTTTGTCAAGAGATATACACTAGCAGCTCCTTTTGATGTCATACAGCAATGTCCAGACATTGAAAATGACATCCTGCTTAAAACACATGACAGCAGAACTGTCATTAGCTTCTGCTGTACCAGACAGCGATGTCATGACATTGGAAATGACATCAGTGCAGGATCATGTTTTTACCAAAATTTAGAAAATCACAGAACCATGGATAAGTCATAGACTCATGGTACTAACAATCTCCCCCTTTGGCAAATTTTGGCTAAAATATCCAACCAACTTATCAGAGCAACAATAGTAGTTTTCACAGCAGTAGTTTTCTCAACCTATCATGCTCCCCCTTAATAGTTGCATCTACACACTACTACTCTTTCCTTAGCAGAGTAGGAACAACACTTTACTCCCCCTTGGTTTAGTCAAAAGTTGACAAAATTGGAGTAAGTGTATATGCTCATAACATAGCCAAACCTAAACTGAGTCAGGAACACCATGCTTCAAATCAAGACTCAGTTTCCCTTCAGTCATCTCTCAATCTCCCAAGAGATACACTGACTGCTTGATCCCTAACAGTAGAATGAATGTACTACTGCAGCAACACTCCATGGACAAGCCTTTAAAAACAGTTGGACACAACAACAACAGCTCCACAGGTCATCACCAGACAACCATAGAGAGAACTAGACTCTCATGTAGCTCCCTCAGAGACACAATGTTCAGACACCTTGTCTGACATTCCAAAAATTATTCTTAAGCACCTTAAGAAATAATTCCTTCATCCACCAGTCAGACTGTAAGCACCAAGTCATGGACTACATCTCTTCTTGTACCAGATCTATCAATAGATGGGACACACACCCATGCTTCATTATGATGAGAAACACTCTTCCACAGTAAAACTCCACATAGATTTACCCTATGAACATAGTCATTTGATCTTGAGTTGTTGCCTTGTCTGAAGCTGCACCTTCAGGAGTGACACTTTTGTCATCACCAATTAAAGGATAATCAATTAAGTACTTGCCAAACGTAACAGTTGATTTTAAATCCCCAATTTGAGACACACAAATATTCTCATCAGTGGTCCAGGACACAAGCTTGCCTGAGCTTCAGCAGTCTTTGTACACATCTTCATGTTAGTAAAATTCCAACACAAGTAATGTAGCTACATATCAGACAGGTACACAACTCCCCCTGTCAAGCATACTCAGTACTCCCCCTAAAAGAGAGAGAGTCCAACCATATGAAGAATTTCTTCAACTTCTTCATACTGTAGCTTTACATTCCTATAGACCATACTGGAACAGATAGCAGAAGAGTTGTAGGATAACTATTTGTAAGATCTCCAAAAAGTCAAGGTAAATGCCATGTTTCCTTGACTTTTACAAAACCAGAGCTGATGATATCTTGATCTTCACCTTTGTGCAATCTGATTCGGTCCATTGGCACCTAATGACAGACCTAAAAGGAATACCCTATCATCTTCACCATGAGCTTGGAGCAGTAACCCAATGTCACAACATCTTGTCTGACATTCTACCTTCATCAAGTCCCAGATTTGTTTGAAACCATAAACAATCTTGACACATAACTGCACTCTTGCAGCAACCCAACCTAGATAGAAATATATCTCCCCATATCAAGGGTAACCAGTGCGCATGAATGGAAAACATAAGACGCATCTTTATGTCTTCAAGAACTCATTCTCTGTTCAACACACATGTTGAGCGCATTCACCTACTGCTTGAACCACAAGCAAATAGTACACCTATCAACCAAAAGCTCTCCCCTTATCTTTGACCAAAGATGCTCCAAGATCACCACATTATATCTCAAGACCAACTTCATGCTCATCCAATGAGAGTGTATCAAACTGCTCCACTTCTTTATAGAGCCTAAGGTATACTCCCAGGCATTCTTTACCTTATCATTCTCCCGTATGATGGGTTAGAATACTTCTGAGTCGCCTAGTGACTTGATGACTTCCATATGCCACATCAGGATGCAATCAGTCAATGATCCACTCCAGTCTTGTATAATGTCTTCACATCATCCTCCAAGACAGTCCTTTTACCTCATCATTCTCCCGTATGACAAGATAGAGTACTTCTTAGTCAAGAAGTGAATCACAAGTTCTGCACCAGACCTTCAAGTCATTTGCCAAGGAATACCAAACCATATCCACTGGTTATCTGCCCACAACTAGACTTACTTCTGCCTAGTAATCCAACTGAAGATCTTCAGAGAACACAACTCCACCAGCTTGATCAAAAACATCTCCAAAAGAGGGTAATCTTCCATACACAACTTAGGGCTTCTACCACAAGCTCCAATATATGAACAGAAACAGATCCTCCTTTGGTCTTCAACCAACTACCCTTCTGTATAAGAGTACTTAGTTCCAAGCATGAACATTCCCAGAACCTTCTGTGGTCTTCAAATGACTACCCTTCTGGACAAGAATAGTTTTCTAAAGGCACACTGCTTAAATAACCAAATGCCATTGTTTGGTTATTCAGCATCTTTCACAGCTCTAGAAAATCTGCTACTCCACCAGGCCACTTTGATCTTCAAGTCACAAGTTCTACTTGCTCCAAAGCAAGGCATCTACTCCTTCACATAGCTCCCGCAAACTGCATGAGATGAAGCATTAATTCCATTCGTACCTGAGAAGATCAACTCATCTTTCATCAATGAAGGCCTTGAAGTTACTGCTTGATGTCACAACTTTGGTTAAGACATCCAGCTGGAGACTTCAGGCTTTCATTCTGCCACTTAGAATAACCTCATCACTCAATCAGAAGGAGCACATAGACTTGAGTTTGAGTAGACAACCTCCATCTTGCTTTATTAGACTACAACACATTGCTTGAAATGAATTTGCTTCACGAACTCCTCTTAAGAGAAACCAAACATGCCAAGGCTTGATTCTTTAATGAGGAAGGGTCACAAAAGAAATCTTTACACAAGGATTACCGCTTTCCTTAAGTAGAGACTTCTTTAGAAAGTCAGAGACAACTGCCACTTATCCTTGACCTCCAATATGACCAAGGTAATATGCTCCTATGCACTTAGATCAGAAATAAACTGACCTAAGTAGTGCTATCACCAACACCATCTTCTAGACAAGTTTCTTGCCAGGAAGCTTTCTAGTTAATGGACCAGATGCTTCTAGTAGAAACTAGAACACATCAGCTGCACTCTAATACTCCTGGATTAGGAATAACTAGATCTAAGAAAAGTGTCTTCATCTTCACTTCCATCAACACTACATTCTAGCCTTAGTTTCTTGCCAAGAACCTTACTAGAATGGAGACAGATCCATCTAAATCTCCTTTTGAGCTAGTGATTCACTCCTTGAATTAACAGAATTCTCCATAATCTCTGCTGAAGGAATGTCTCAACATCTGGATGAACATCAGATCCTTGAAGTAGACCAAACAAATCAGGGGCCTGCCACTTGTGCAACAACTGATGAGACAACTTGATTATCAACTAAGGATAATTTATTAAATATTTGTGAATATCTCAAATATCAATGAATCTTAAATCCTTATAATCAATCCTTCTCTGACCTTCATGGATAATCAGTTAAATACGTGTGTAGACCATAAATAGCAATTGATCTTAAATCCACACAACTTCAGGAATACCAAGGCTGACACCCTTGACTCAACCTGCCTATGACTTCCTCTGTTGAAAGAGCTTTTGCAAGTCATGAGTGGTGAAAATAAATCACCTCCCATCATCCTTTCTAAAACAGCCTTTGTAATACACAATAGAACAACCCAAGCACACCATCTGCCAATCATCTACACAACTGCCACAACCATGCATCAAACTGTATATAGTCCAATCTTCTCTCAGGGCTACCAGAGTTCTTTCATCAGGAAAATATGCAGTGGAACCACCAAAAGAACATCTTCAGCATGTCCAGAATAAGATGTCAGAATATCTTATAGGTCATCATACAGAAGTAGCCACTCCTCCTTTGGCAAACCCTTCAGCGGATCATAGAAGCTCATATTTTAGAGGGCACATCAGCAGATACACATAATCCTTGGCAACCTCCTCCTAAACTCCATAAGCAGCAGCTCACATGTTTAGAATGATCAGCAACTCAGCTGTAGCTTCTCCTTGTTTAAACCACCAGAAAGTATCTCCCAAGATCTCATCCAGAACAGACAGGATGTCTGCTCTGATACCAATTGAAATTCTGGTATGCAGATCTCATATGTACCAAGAACATTGATCTCTGTTCAACAAGGACGAGGACAGATTATGAACAATTTAAATCTCTTGAAATTGTGCCAATGTCATGACCAACGTCATGACCTCTGTTGTGACATCTGCCGGCTGACAGACCTATTTATCTAACCATTTGAATTGTGCAGAATTGTGAATGAAGAAAGATAAATAACACCAGTAATTGTTTACCCAGTTCGATGCAACATCACCTACATCTAGGGGCTACCAAGCCAGGGAGGAAATTCACTATTAGCAGAATTAATTCAGAGTCAAACAACCCAGTTTGCACTCCTCACTTAAAACCTACCCAATGACACTTCAACCTAGAAACACTCTAGACCTGAGTATGCCCACTCACTCCCCCTCAATCACACTATAGTGATATCAATACACAATTACAAAACATTTATGGAGATACACTCCAAAAACACACCATGATCTTACTTCACAGCTTTGATCAAGTGAGACACACTCTTGTTTAAAAGCTTTGAGTGACACAATGAACACAACAGTTCATACACAATAACCAAAGCAATTATTCAGCATACAATTTCTTGGCACACTAGGAATCCTAAGAGTTCTAGACACACGTGAAGAGCAAACCTCTTCACTCACAAATATGTCTACCACAATGTATCAAACGATACAGAGGGTGACTTACACACAAGGGACTCTCAAACCCTAGACCTTTATTATACACTCTGGTTTTTTTTGATGTGAGTGCTTAATTTTCCCTTGCTTCTGCACCTCCTTTTATAGCACTTCAGACTGGGCTTGGGTTGTTCACATGTGGCATAAATTAGGTTTAACCAAGTTAAACTAATTTCCACAATTCAAGGAGCTTTCAAATAGGTCATTGGCGATTCATGATACGCTCAGCACTGCCTAGAATCTCACCTGAGATATCTAGGGAACCCTAATAAGCCTCCTGAAATCTAGCCTGAGCTATCTCACGCATTATACCAGAAAACCAACATGCATGTTGTGCACGTCAACTACCTGATGTCATACGCTTGATGTTATGACACTCAACATGACTTCCACTCTTCTGCAAATTTTTCTTTACACCAGTCCTGGCTTCACCCAATCTTCTGCAGAATAACATTAGAAACAAGTATATTAAAGTTTCCTAAAAGGTCTCCAAGATCCTTTTATGAATACCAATACAATATGTTCTTGTTCCTAATAAATCTCCTTGACATATTTACTGATGAGGTATTTTCAACATGGTCTTATCTATCCAAACCAATTATGTCAAGAGATATACACTAGCAGCTCCTTCTGATGTCATACAGCAATGTCCAGACATTGAAAATGACATCCTGCTTAAAACACATGACAGCAGAACTGTCATTAGCTCCTGTTGTACCAGACAGCGATGTCATGACATTGGAAATGACATCAGTGCAGGATCATGTTTTACCAAAATTTATCCAATCACAGAACCATGGATAATTCATAGAATCATGTTACTAACAACAGTAGTGTTCTTAGTTTGACTAAACGCTTGGATTATAAAAGGACAACATCATGATCACTCATTCAGGGGGAGAGGTCATCCACATAGGGGCAGAAGACCTTAGATTATTGAGTTGTGTTGGTGTCGTCCTGCATATAATTTGGCATTCTGTTTTATTTTGTGTTTGGTTTTGTTTTATGATTGTCTTGAGACATGTAATGAACAAATTATGGTGTGTAATGCATTAATATTTCTTCTATATGTTTGTTGTGTTATTTAACTCTACATTTTTTGCATTAGCAACATTATATGTGAATTTTTGTTGATGAATTATTTGTTACAAAGCATATCTTTATGTACATATGAATATGATTTGATTATAAATTACCATTTGCTTCACTCTTATTGATGTTGTCAAAGGGGGAGAATGCAAAATTAAGTGTTTCAAAAAAAAAAGATCATAATTTCACAAAGGAGAAAATGCATACAGTCAGGGGGAGAATGCTTTTCACAAAGTACTCAATGTGTGAAAAATTTTGCAAGGTTTTGCCGTCATCAAAAGGGGGGAGTATGTGAGAGCAAGATTCCTTATTAAAGGTTCTTAATTACTCTGTTTTATTGATGTCAAAACTAGGAAAATTTAGTACTTGTGTATTTTGGACGGTATCGCCTTGTCTTAGCTTGCATTCATTCTTTTAACATGTGTATAATGATCCACATACATGAATCTAGGCACATAGAATCATACTCTATGTGTAACATGTGTTTTAAATCATGTTTGATGCATTTTGTCGATGCATACTAATTGATATCATCTTGGAGCTCTCAGGTGCTCATGCGTCGATGCATGGTCAGAGTTCAGGTCGTCACACAGTTTGATTTTATGCGCGGGTTTACTTTTTGGCATGTTCAGGTCGACTCACAGGTTGTGGAGGTCGACCTCTCGCGCATTTGAGCTTAATTTTCTGCACCTTTGTGATTTAAAAAGTTGTTATTCCTATTATGTTTTCATAGTCATATATATATATATATATATATATATATATATATATATATATATATATATATATATATATATATATATATATATATATATATATATATATATATATATATATATATATATATATATATATATATATATATATATATATATATATATATATATATATACATATATATATATATATATATATATATATATACACACACACACACACACACACACACACACACATATATATATATATATATATATATATATATATATATATATATATATATATATATATATATATATATATATATATATATATATATATATATATATATATATATATATATATATATATATATATATATATATATATATATATATATATATATATATATATATATATATATATATATATATATATATATATATATATATATATATATATATATATATATATATATTCATATGCATCATCTTTTATACAGAACCAACAAGAAAATTAAAAATATACATTGACTTGCTCTTTATCTTCATTCTCATATTTGCACTCATCAACAACCACACATGATAATTTTTGTTGATATTTGCTTTGTCGAGGTGATAACGTCCAAACTTAGAAATTGTAAATCTAGTTTGGGTTGATATTTCAATGGGATTTTCTTGAATAAAACCATTGAGGTTTTGTCTTCCAAGATCTTGGTGATTTGGGGGGGGGGGGGGTGCCCAAATCTTTGCATCACAAATTCAGCCGAGTGAAAGGATTGAAGAATGGTGGGTTCGATCAAGAAAGTAACGGTAACAGGAGGATTGTGTTGAAACATTTGGGGTCAAACTTCTTGCAAGTAACAGTATCCGAGAGAATGATTTGAAGAATGGAAGGTTTTGTCAAGTAAGTAGCGGTAACTAGAGGTTTGTTCGAAGCGTTTGATGCACTTGATTTAGCTTGAATCAAAGGGAGTGAAGTAGATAGAATTAACATGAACAATTAGTTTTAAGTGTGTGGTAACTATAACTTATCTTTTACAAACATTTGCAACTAGATATTATACATATCTCAATTCTCGATTTAGAATTAGGGGCAAACGTACCCGAAGCGAGGACGAAATGGGAACTGCCTAAACAAATCGGGTGTCGTTCTCTCTCTCTCTCTCTCTCTCTCTCTCTCTCTCTCTCTCTATATATATATATATATATATATATATATATATATATATATATATATATATATATATATATATATATATATATATATATATATATATATATATATATATATATATATATATATATATATATATATATATATATATATATATATATATATATATATATATATATATATATATATATATATATATATATATATATATATATATATATATATATATATCTTTACTTTGTATTGTTAACGTTTGTGTGAAATCAACTATTCGATACATTTTTATTGATTTGTAGTGCTGAAAAACTATTTTGGAAATATATTGCAATCACTTTGATTGTGACTGTGAAAAATTATGCATTATCATTTCATAGGAAATTGAACTTGGGGTGTTGTGTACACCAAGTGTTCGACATATTGATCGCACACAAACTGTTCGTAAAATTATCAATTTAATTTTACCATTTATAATTCTTTGGAAACCGATTAATTCAAAGTGCTCTTCATTTGAATAATTGATTATGAAAATTGTTGATTCCGTTATCTCATCAATATTATTCCATTCGGCAACGCATGTCCGATCTTACTAATAACAGTTCGTTTAGACGATTTAAATCCAAGGCCGCTTCCGTACATTTTTGAAACAATTTTTTAAGTGCCGATTTTATTAAAATTAGTGATTTATTCAACCCCCCCCCCCCCCTTATAGATCAGTGTCATCGTCTAACACATACCTCACTTGGAGAGTTTGATATTGCGCTAAGAAAGATTGTTGCTTAGTCTTGAAGTTACTTGGATCTGAAGTTATATGTTGTTGCATTAACTCGCTTAGTGTGACCCTCTTGTTGACTTAGCGAGCTTTGGTTGTTAGAATGTTCTTTTTTACTAGTTTTTGTGATTTCTTGGTTCTTTTTACACGTACTTAGTGAATATACAATTAAAAAGTTCATACACGTGTTTTATTATATTTTGATGATAGATTGAGGTTTTTTTTGTTGATTACATGCAAATTAAGTTTATAAGTGCTTATATATTTTACGTATTTTTGATACTTATCAACTCTTCCCAACTTACCTTTGTGTTTGTCCTCAAATAAAATCAATATAATTGGTTCAGAAAAATTTAATATGCATAGTCCATATGAGGTTTAAAAACTCTAATCAAGAACTTTTTGAAAGATCTTTCAAGTATGACATGATTTATTTAAAATGCAAGTTCACAATCAACATTATAAGCATCCATAAACCGTAACATGAAGATGAAAAATTTGCTTGATTCAAAGTATGATTTTAAAACATGTTTTAGATCAATAGTTAATTAATAATCTTAATCATTATCTCATTATGTAACACTTAAATGGTTAGTGTTTCTCTCATTCATCAGACAAAGCAGCAACTATAGAAATATTTTTCACTTCATCTAAATAGTATTAGAACATACATAACTAGTCATGAATCATTAAGGTCTTTATTTTGGTTGTAACGCGGCTGAGCTACAAAAAATCTTGATTTTTCTAGGACTCAAAAGTGCCTAGCAGATAAGAGAGAAAACTTTGTTTATTGCTTTTATTTTTAAATGTCTCTTATCTTTTTCACTTTACAACACTTATTTTGTGACTTTTATTTTGTTTTGTAGAATATTGACAATTTTGATTCTTTTTCTATCTTTCTCTTTTGAATCTCAAATCACGTTATTTTCTTTTCTTTTTATTACCATCATTATTTTCTACTTAATTTTGTTATTTTTCAAAACATTTTCTTCTCTTATCTTTGATACAAGGTATGAACATTATTTTTCTTTTAAATTTGGGCAAGGTTTGTAACTTTTTAAAAACAAAAATTTTCATGTTAAAAGTCAAAGGAGTTGTCAAAGGATCAAACCCTCACAAGGTAGAATTTATGGTCAATTAGTTTTTTATTCAATAAGCAAACAATGCCTTGGTGATTTCCATGACATAATATATATAAAGAAATAGCAAGAATGGTGAAAAATTATCATAATAGCAAGAATGGTGAAAATTTTCATAATTAGAATGTCTGTCTACTCTCATTCATTTATATAAAACATGAGATATGCACTAATTTCACTTGGTTTAGGCTTATTATTTTTAACTTACATTGGCATGTTTCCGCCAAACAAGTGGTATATTTTAACTGATGAGTCCAAGCTTTTGAGATTGACATCAATTTTGGTAAAACTAACTTGACAACTAGATGTTGGATAAGATGTCCTAACATGAAGAACTAACTGAAGATCAAGATGTTAGACGAGATGTCCTATCATGCTGATTCGACATCTTTGTTTGTTACTTTTCAGTTTTTGATTTGGTTTTTTTTTTTCCAGATTTGAGATTATTCTAGGAATATTTGTTTATCCTAGGTGGTGTTCAAGATTGAGGAATCAGAGATACTGTAGGAATCTGAAGATGTAGTTTTCTAAGTGTGGTGTCACTTTAGGAAACTTTGGATTGAAGAAACTATTCTTTTAGAGAATTAGTTGCAGATTCTGTGTAACAGAATTGCTACGTTTTTTAAGCCCAAATCCAATCTAGTTTATGGTTATAAATATGATAGATTTAACTTAAGAAAAGTTTCAAACATACTTTATTGCTTAGTGTGTTTAGGGTTTGTATTTTGTGAGCCTCTCTTGTGTCATGTTGATACTTGAGCTAGAATGTTTACATTGAGTTGTAATTTCTGACACTGTTGTGATTGAAAGGGAATTAAGAAGGGTCTCATACCTAGGAAGAGTCTTAGTAGAAATTAAGCACGGGTAGTGATTAAATGATAAGTTGTAAACTAGAGGTTGTTTTGCTTAGAATTAATACTATCTAGTGGATTTTATTCCTGGCTTGCTAGCGCCCAAACGTAGGTGTTGTTGTTCATTGAACTGGGTTAACAATTACTGTGTATTTGTTTACTTTCTATAAGTTTTTATTGTGTTGCTTCTTGTCATTGTTCTTAACATAGATCAAGTGTTCTGACATCTCTTGGAAAATTTGAGATCTGTATACCAGAATTTCAATTGGTATCAGAGCAGGCATTCTGTTCTGCATTTGGGTGAGATTCAAGGAAGTTACTTTATGGTACAATGGACAAAGAAGGAGGAATATTTAATACACCACTAATTCTTGATGGGTCCAATTATGAATATTGAAAAGTGCACATATGTCATACCCCAAATTTGTCCTACCTACTTTTACATTTCATTCAGTAGATTCATCCCCCAGTTAGTAGTAAGGAGAATCCAAAATGAGTGGTTGTTGCTCGGGTATCACAAATTTAAATTTGATTGAAATGAGTCTGGCAGGAAATGATATAAAGTCGTGTGTGTAGTGGGTTGAGTTTCAATGGTTATGTTTTTTAGTTGGACAAAGGTTTGTTTGAAACACAATCCTGGAGAAAGTGCTGGTCCAAGTGATGCGTGTTTGGGGATCAATTGGGGATACATGTTTCAAAATGAATTTCTCGGTTCATTCAAAGTAGAATCGACAGAAACTGTGCTGATTAAGCTCAAACTGGTGTTAAAATTGGCCATAGATTCGAAGATTCTTTTAAGACATGATCCTAAGGCATGGGCATAGTGGTTAGTAAGAAGCGTTTGTGGTCAGGAAATTTTCAAATCATGGTCCATAATTTTTGAGTGGCAAGAAAGACTTTGATTCGTCAACTTTTAAAAAGTGTTAGAATTCAAGAAGTTGGATTTGTTCGTGAGCATGATATGTGTGGAGGCTTTTTTATTTAAGAATTATTCTCATTTTATGGATTGATCAAGCGTGGTGTAAATTGAAAAGATGAGTACGAATAGTATGTCCAAGTCCAATTCAATTGTCATAAAAAAGCTCAATATATTTTACAATCCATAAAGGTCATACATTGCAGCATGCCCATTCATATTCATATTTTAGCAAAAAAAAGAATTCAGCAAATAAGAAAAGGGTATTCAAAAGCTATTGTTGAGAAGTTGGAATATAATTATATTCTCATTACAACAAGAGTTACATTTGCATAAAACAGAAAATATTGATACAAGTTGCAAAACTCATTTATGCTCTAACTCATTGCTACAAGTCAAATAGGATTGAAAAGGACTAGGGTCCGTTTACAATATTTATGAAATAAGGGGATGTTTATTAACAAGACCACTTGCTGCAAAATGAAAAGGAGGCCACGAGGACCCCACCCCACAAGTCATCCTGCTTTTCACAATTCCAACCATTACCTGTAAGAGAAGAACAACATAACAAGCCATAAAACTTGTTTTTACCTACATGAAAAGAAACGAAAAAACACAATTAGCAACAGCACTTCAACAAAACATAAAGCACATATGCTGTTCATTCACAGAATACCACAAGACAATAGCAAAAGGGTTGTCATTTTTATACAGAGCTGCCAAACCCAGAATCTTATCTTAGAAAGATATATGCCCTTGCATCATCGGCATGGGCTATTTTGGACCGCTCATTGCGTAAAAAGAAGCCGCCAACACCGAAGAATAATGTATGATGATGTGTTGGACTCATCAATGTTGTGTAGTAGCGGTTGTTGCACTTTATACACCAAACACCCAGGAGGAGGTTTTAGGAATGTGTTCAGGTTACTAACATGAATGATTTGTGCCAGATACAAGACCCAAACTGATTCAACACCTGTGATCACACCCTCGGATACACCAACCATCATAGCGGTTCCTTCCACAAATCCTGTCACGATTTCCCCTACAAATCCAGCTGCAATGCCTGTAACGGTTCCTTCTACTACACCTGTTGTTCCTTTGCCTCCAACAAAACCAACCAATTCACCGGTTCCGGTCTTCAATCCAGCTACAACACCTTCAACAGTTCTAGATGCACAACCAGTAACCAACCCTGTAACGTCTTATTCACCTCCATCGGGAAGTGCTCCTGTTCCTGTCATAAACCTTCCTTCAAACACAAATGCTCCTTCCGTTCAGGGACAGAGTTGGTGTGTGGCAAAAGCTGGTGCTCCACAAACTTCTCTTCAATCAACATTGAATTATGCTTGTGGAATGAGTGATGTTTGTTCTCAGATACAGCAGAATGGGAGTTGTTTCAGTCCAGTCACATTGCAGAGTCATGCTTCTTTTGCTTTCAATAGTTATTATCAAAAGAATCCAGCTCCAACAAGCTGCGACTTTGGAGGCGCTGCCACTTTAATTAAACACAAATCCAAGTTCTGGGTCTTGCATTTTTCCATCATCATCGTCGTCGTCATCCTCAACGCCAATGATATCATCCCCAACACCACCTACACAATCAACTCCAACTTCCATGCCACCACCAAGTCCAATACAAGCCCCACCATGTTGTCCTTCCAAACCAGACCGCGATGCAGGGATCAAATTCACCTGAAAAGAAATGAAGAGAACAGGTCAAAGTCTACAAAGACGTCATGACATTAAGTGTTGAAGCTCACACCTCAGAGTAGGCTTACAATGAAACATGAACTTTGATCCATTCCCAAGCAGCACCATCTCCATCAAAATGCCCTTAATTTTTGCGGGTCTTGATCTGTTGTTGTGCCACATTTCCATGAAGCATGGACGACATTGGCGTGAACTGATGGAAGAGGTTTCCTATGAATCACTACAACAGCAGAATATGTCACGAAACCTTAATGGCGTAACCGTATGCGAGTAATAGATAAAATACCACTGGAGGAGTCATACCACAGTTCCACATCGCCCTGCACCAGATTCACACATGGGAAAAAGAGCCATCTTCTAAAAGAAAGAATTGTTGAACTTATTCCATGACAACTTCATTAGTGATTCCCTGCAAAAAAAATACAATAAGCATGACAAGATTAGTAGATATTTGAAAATGAAAAAGGGAGTTCATTTGGAGTCAGCAAAATATCACGTAAGTGCAGTAATAAGCCATATTTTACACAGTAAAAAAAAAACTTAGGAAACTAGATATTTTACCTCACTACAGACAAAAGTGAAGGTTGAGTGAAAATCTTTTTTGAGGTCCTTTCTCTCCACAAAGCCCCACCATGTTTTGAGGTTGTCCTGCCACAAAAGACAACAATTACAGCTAGCAATAAGAAATTGCAGGAAACGGTACTACAAAGCAAAGTTTTACCTCAATTCTTCAGGAATTCGGGGACATATAGAAACATGTGAGGGGCAGATAACCCTAATCGAGCATTTCAGCCGCCCTCATCTCTTGTTCACTACCATCACCATTTTCTTCCATTCAGAACTACCAACAAACCTTCAAGAAATTTCCGAAAATTCCAGCAAAAACCTCACTCGAAATCATCTTCCTCACCTCGATTTTCGCACGCCCAGGAAAACATCTTTTAACCCATCTTCAACTTACTAGCAACACCCAGACTCAAACTTCACAAACTTCATCCAACAACCAACCTTCAAACATGAACTAACCATTCGTTTCACCAACAACCAACTCAACACCATCGTAAACCACGCTTCCTTCCATCTCAACACGACTCAAAATCAACGCTAAACTCGTTTCCGTCTCCTTCACAATCACAGAGAAAAAACCTCCGTTTTAACAACTCATCCTCAAACTTGTTTTAGAACCGGAAATTTCAGCCATCATTAACATCACCCAACCTCCATCCTCATGGAAACAAACAAACCCCTCAACTTCAAAACCTTCTCCGCCGACAACATCCCTTCATAATCGTTTCAAAATCACGAACAACCTTCGAACCCTTTCCTCCACTCCCGATAACTTCCGATAACCCACAACAAACTTCAATCAAGCGAAATCAGAAAACAGAAGAAGATTCTATTGACGGTTAGATCCAGAAACTCATGAAAAACTGAGTGTGAAGCAGAAAGAGAAAGACGCAGAAAGTCCAAGTGGAATCGAGTGGAGGTTGGACGATATTGTTTTCATTTTATTCTTGATAAGCGGTGAAATAAACTTGATTCAAACCATTCGGAGATGTTGGTTTTTCGTCACACATTTGTTGTTTCCATGATGCGTTGTTGTTTCTCGATTTTCTTTTTCACAAAGCCATCCACCTTTTTCTTTTAATCTGACTGATTGGAGGCATTTGGTGTTGTTTTGTTTTAAAAAATAGGCTGTTTTTTTTTCCGATGGCATTGTGTGGGCTTTATTTTGAGCCCATGAAGCTCCTTTTACACACCGTATCTCTATCTCAAACCCACCCCTGTTTTCTCTTCTTTTTTTTTAACTTTTATTTCTTTAAAAAAAATTTATAAATTGTTTCATGTGTATATGTTATTTTGGATATCACATATTACTATTAAATATTATGCAGTTTATTGTATTCTAAAATATATTTTTACATTGTATTATTTAGTTTTGTTTTATTTTGTAAATATATTATATACTTTTTATATATACTTCTTTTATTACCTCTTATATATTTCATTTAGAAGTTTTATTAACTTTTATTTGTAAATTGTTTTAAGGACTTCTTCCTTTAGAAGTTTATTCCATTTCACATTTGTTGTTGGGCATTCTCCGCCGTTTTGGTCGATGACGATACTCCAAGTTATAACTTTGTCAATTTATTGACGAGTAATGACAAACCCGAGACCGTTTTCTTTTTAACTTCTTTCATTTTCGATTTTTATTGATTTCTTGCTTATTTTTCTCAATGACAAATTTTAAATTATTATCGGTCAAAGTTATTGATAGATGATAATTTTAGTCGAGATTATTTCACTTGCACTTCAAATTATCTTTTAAACATTTTCTCGAAAAAACTCCAAAAGAGGGAGATTCTTGAAATCTAGCATTTCTTGGATCTTCGAATGAGCAACTCTCGAGACTCGCTCTTGAGTTGTTGTTCATTCAATCTTTTGATTTTCTCAGGCATATTCTCAACGTCTTTTGATCAAAACCCCGAAAAAAAGAGGCACTTGGAGTCTAGCATTCCTTGTGTCTTCGAGTGAATAATTCTCGAAGCACGCCCTTTGAGTTGTTATTTACTCAACCTTTCAAATTCAATCATTCTCAAACGTTCTCCTAAGTCGAATGCTCGTCCGCATTTGCAGCCCTTTTTCATTCACAATTCCTCGTGGTCTCGATATTAGGAGCACCCTCAGGGACTAATATCGTTTCTCACAATCCGAACCCTTGACACATCGTCAAGTCGGTTCAATCTTCGATCAAATCTTCGACACGTCGTCGAACTACTTCCAAACCAACTTCCTTTGGCCTCGCATGCTATTCTTCGATCCGATCCTTTCACAAACATTTTTTAAAACTTACGAAAGAGGGATATTCTCAGAATCAAGTATTCTTTGAATATTCGAATGAGTAACTCTCGAGGCGTTCCCTTGAGTTGTTATTAGTTCGTTCTTTCGATTTCAAAGCATCCAACTCTTTATCTTCCATTTATTCAGTCAATTCCCGAAAGAACTGAGTTCTTGGAGTCTCGCATTCCTTGGATTCTTGAGTGACAAGCTCTTGAGACGCGCTCTTGGGTTGCTTGTCAGTCATCCTTTCGTCTCCTTCGCAAAACTTTCAACTCATTCAACCTCATCTTTCGTGGTTGTTACCACGAACTACGGACGCTCTGATTCTTTATTCATTCTTGAATATAAGATACGTAGGCACAAGATTGCGATGATCTTGGCGAGCACACTTCTATCCATCTTCCGTTTCCCCCCATCCTTTCCCGTAGTCGAACTACGACGCTCTGATTTCTCATTCTCGTCCGAATGAGCATACGTAGGCACAAGTGCCCCAATCCTTGGCGAGCACCCTATTCTTCTAACCACCCATCTCTCCTTAGCGTCTTTAACATTTTATCCTACCAATTCTACCTTTAACAACGAGAAGAAAACAAGTAAACCTAAAACAACACTCCCCACATTTACCTTAAGAGGTTCCCGTCGAGTACGACGGACGTGAGGGGTGCTAATACCTTCCCCTCACGTAACCGACTCCTGAACCCGGAACATGGTTGCGACAGCCCTGTTCCTATCCTTTTCATTTTAAGAGGTTTTCTCGATATTTTCCTCTCCCGTTTATTCGGGATAAATAAAGTTCGGTGGCGACTCTGTCGAACCGCATTTCCGCGCCTTTCGCGCGAGGGTCGTTTTCTCTGAAATATCTCCGTGATTTTTCGAGGTGCGACAGGTGGCGACTCTGCTGGGGACATTTTTGCTCCATGCAAAGAGAGAGTCGAGCCTATCTTTTGGTTTGTGAGGAGTGTTTGTTTTTTATTTGTTTTCTTTTTGTATTTGTTCTCTTGTAGATTTTATTTGTGCTTGTTATCTTGGTCGCCTCTTGGTTCTTGGGATGACATCATGAGTAAGGCTCTACGCCCGAGCTTTGGTAAAAGCAGAGAGAACACATAGTTTAGAATTGGTAGTCGAGTAGTGTTAGTCTCCAAGGATTTGCTCCTTGTGGGCCTAGCATGAAAGCTCCTCTAGAGGAGACCTATTCGTAGATCTTGTTGTAACACAGCTAGCCTGTTGCACGACTTGATTAATGAAGGGTCCGTGATTCTGGAAACCTTTTGTTAGCACCAGTTTCGATATTGGTGGTCGTGTAGTGTTAGTCTCCAAGGACTCGCTCCTTGTGCGCCTAGCACGAGGACCCCGCTCAGGAGAGACCTTATCGTCATTATCGTCGTAATACAACCAGCCTGTTGCGTGACGCTAATACGACTAGTGTCTGTGATCCAGGGAACCAAACGTAGAAACCATCCCGTAAGTGGGTTTATAGGTAGAATGTTTAGATCTTCCCGCATAGGTCGTACCTATCAATTTTCTTTGAGCAGGAATTATGGTTACTTATCTGTTACAGTTACCAGCTTCAGGAGTTGTTGGAGTTGTGATCCTGTGATCCTGGATCTTATATCTTGCATTGCATCTTGCATATCATTTGCATTGCATTTCATATGTTGTGCATTTTGCATTTCCAGTCCTTCAACAGAATCTTATGTCTCCGTTCCTTCTTCTCCAGTAAATCAAGTTGATTCCTCGACACCAGTACGCAACTAGAGCCAATACCAGACGAATGATGGAGCAGATTCAACAGGAGCAAGTCGCCTTCAGGGAAGAATTGGATTCAATGAAAGGAAAGATCAACCAGATCCTCGAAGCCATCCTCGCAGCCAGGAGAGAAGAAGAACAGCGTGAAGCCGCCGCTGTCGTCAATGGACAAGGGTCTACTGCCATCCCTTTGGTTCCAATTCCAAATTCTCATGGGATGCCGTTGAACTTCAACAACGCAGCCGAAGGAAACGCTTCTCAACCAATCCCAGTGCCTGGAGTTACTGTTGGAGTTATCCCGCACGCCCAGCCTGCTGCTGTGCAAATCCCGGTTCCTCATATCGAAGATACTCTGATGGATCAGTATGACGACGTTCAGAACTATCATGCTGCTATCCCCATTGCCAGTCCTGTTGCTGCTCAGGATTCTGAAGCCATGAAGATGTGCCGAGATCTAGCCGAGAAACTCCGCGCCATGGAGGGGCATAACTCAAATTCTTTCAGTGCTCTGGAATTGTGCTTGGTGTCTGATGTTGTCATTCCTCCAAAGTTCAAGGTGCCCGAATTTTCAAAGTACAAAGGTCTCGGCTGCCCAAACATTCATCTGAAGATGTACTGTCGCAAGATGGCTTCCTATGCCAGAGACGAGAAGCTCATGATCCATTGCTTCCAGGACAGCTTGTCTGGGGCATCACTCGAATGGTATATGCAGCTGGAGCGTAATAGTGTGCGCACTTGGGCCGAGCTAGCTGATGCATTTGTCAAGCAGTACAAATACAACACCGATCTTGCTCCAAATCGTACTCAGCTTCAGAGTATGACTCAGAAGGACAATGAATCCTTCAAGGAGTGCTCGCAACGATGGAGAGAGCTAGCCGCAAGGGTGCATCCACCTCTTGTTGACCGTGAACTTATTGACATCTTCATGGGCACTTTGCAAGGCCAGTATTACGAAAAGCTGATCGGTAGTGTCTCCGCTGGATTCTCTGACTTGGTAATCGTCGGTGAAAGGATTGAGGAAGGGCTGAAGAGTGGGAAGATCCCAGGAGGTTCTAGCAGTCAGGCTAATGCCAAGAAGCCTTTCAACGGATACAAGAAGAAAGAAGGAGAAACAAATGCCATCTTTTCGCAGAAAGGACAAGCTTCTCAACAAGCTCTTGCTCCTATGCCTTATCAAGTTCCCTACTATCAGTATCCATATGTTGCTGCTGCGCAATATGCTCCAATGCCTTATCAGCCAACTGTTCATGCAGCGCAAGCTCAGATGCCACGGCAACAGGCTCCTCAGCAACAAGCCTACAACCAGCAAGGATACCAGTATCCTCCTCAGCAACAGCAGATGCAATCAACTCAGCAACGACAAGGTGCTCGCCCACAGCGTCCGCAGAGAACATGGAGACCAGATAGAGTCTTTGATCGCCTACCAATGAAATATGCTAGTATCTTTGCTCAGTTGATGGAGAAGAAAGTTGTTATTCCCAGAGATTTGGCTCCTCCAACTGTCATTCCTGCCGACTACGATGCAAATGCTCATTGTGAGTTTCATAAAGGCGCTCCAGGTCACACCATTGAGGACTGCAGGGCTTTCAAGCACATAATTCAAGACATGATCGATAGGGATGCTATCAACTTCAATGGGAAGTCTCCAAATATCATCAACAATCCGATGCCACCAGTCAACTAACGCCAACGTCAGATCGATTCCAGTCAAGTTCATTCCTCGAAGAAGGCAGTCATGTTGCCATTTCATATTTCGCAGTTTCTTATGTTTTGTCTTTGTTTATTTAAGTATTGTATGCTTTGAACAATTGTCATTCGTATGTGGTTTTCATTAATGTATCGTTTATGCATGTTTTGAATTAGTTATGTCGTATTCACTCATTTTCGCTAATCACCGACACATCTCTTTACTCCATTCTATTCACTGTTGTTTAGCGTGATTTGAGGGAGGATGATGAAAACGAGATACCCATAATTGCAAATCGTATGCTTTCAGACCGAATCTCGTCAATGATGTACAGGCATTGTTTCAATTCCCCCAAACACCGAAGATATAAGGAGGTAATCCCTAGTAAACCACTTCGAGCCTAGAAGTAGCAGTTTCCTTCGGATATTCAAACCTTACATTCAGCCTGGGGCAGGGTAGTGTTCAGTTAATTCAACTCCGCAAAATCCCGAAGACGGTGGTTCATCAAAGACCCATGTTATGGCAGTCCCAACAAAATCCAGAAAAAATCAAAAGCCTGCTAAGTCAGACACCTTAGAGGGGACTTAGGCAAAATCAAGGCAATCCCGATGGATCTGACAAACGAAGTCAATCCATGCAAAAGTTAGGGATCAAAACAAAAACAAAAGAGGACCCCGAAACCCTCAACAAAAACAAAGGAGGATTCAGTGGCCACCCAAATCAAAGGGACACTGACATTCATCAAAGCCAAAATAAGGTGACTTCCACGTCGAGCAAACCTTGAACCTTCAAGTTTACACTGTCCAGACAAGTGTAGAATTAACTGAGCGTAGGACTGGAGATCATTAAGAAGAAGGGTGGGTACAAATCATACTTTGAGCCTAATAACCTTTTGTTTCATAACCGTAAACCAGACCACGTTACAACCCTTGAAAGACCTAATTGGGACGAGTTTTATTCTGAAAGCATATCATCGCAAGGTTGCGTAACCTGACTCCTCACATGATTGTTAATCATTAACATTGGTGTCACTATGCTTGCAACATCTTTTCGCACCAATCAAACAGCACAACGTCTGGGCTAGCACTCCATTCGTCTCACACTTTCACGACACCTCAATAAATGACACACCTTTTTCGAAACTTACATTGAATTGTGCATTAATATTACCATTTATGAATGTACAATTTTAATTGCAAATCAGTGCTAGGTATTCAAAGACACTCCATCAAGGAGCGATCAAGGAGGAACTTGACTTACAGCGATTGGCACAAAGCAAGACTATTTCAAAACCCACAGGCCAGGGCAAATCACTCAACGGCTCGAACAGGGGCAAGTCACCCGAGTTCAACTTCCATATATCAGAACGGGTTAATCCGGGGCAGACCATTGCCAGGTTCGAACTGGGGCAAGACCAGGTCGTCCTGACCATCAAGCAGAGTAGCAATTCTCTCTGAAGTAAATTCACAATCACCAAATATCCCAGACTTGGGGCATCAAGGACATCTTCTGCTCTAGGCATGGCGTCTTCAACAAACTGCGTGTCGAGGCAGTCAATCCCTCCCACCACCCGAAGTCCAATCCGCATTGGCAACTACCAGAGGCCACCACGCTGGCATTTCCACCTGCATTTCCAATTACCCGTCTACATCATATGCATCATATGCATTGCATTCATCCTCATAAAGTATCTCGCATCATATGCATACTCCAATCATACTATACTTCCCCAGCTCTTGCATCTCCGCGCGTTAGCATTTGCATTTGTACTTCCACCCATATGGAATATCATCCAGCATTCATATATGCAAGTCAAGGTCCAGGATCAATCCCGAAGATTTCCAAGACCATCGGTAGCCCATTCAGGGGCATCTTCCACATGATGGTGGGTTTATCCCACGATTTTCAAGAGCTTCAAAGCAATCACCAGCCCAGGCAGGGGAAATCTTCCGCAATTGGGTGTTTCTCCCAAAGATTCAGGGACATTCAAAGCAAGATTCAGCCCAATCAGGGGCATCTTCCGCAAGACTGTGGGATTCTTCCACGATGTTCAAGAGCTTCAAAGCAATCATCAGCCCAGTCAGGGGCATTCTTTTCTAGACCATGGGCGTCTCCCGTGACAAATTTCAACCTCGTGGTTGATCAAAATTGCCAATCAACATTCAGCCTAGTCAGGGGCATACCATTCAAGACCGTGGGCGTTCCCCACGAAGTTGTTCAACCTTTTGTTGGGCAAATCCAAGAAGTTCAGTGCAAGATCCAACCCGAGCAGGGGCATCTTCAGCAAGACCGTGAGCGTTCCTCATGAGGTTGTTCAGCCTTTTGTTGAGCAAGACAAAGCATCAAGACAAACTCAGCCCAGTCAGGGGCATCCTCTTCAAAATTCATGGGCGTAACCATGAAATCATTTCAGCAAAGCTATGATCTCCAAACAAGACGGTGGGCGTACCCCGTTGATTTATTTCAATTCAATCTTCCTCTTGGGGGGTCCCCCATTGAGTTGTACCCAGCAAGCGTGACCGTTGTCAATTGCCTTACTATCATCCTTTTGGTGATAGTCGAACTTCGTCAGTTCAACCTAGCCTGCATCCTTTTGGTGTTGGTAAACTTCAAATTGGTGTTGTCCTATCATCCTTTTGGTGATAGCGACCTGTATGTTGTGTTTTCTCTCTACCATCCTTTTGTTGGTAGGTCTGGCATTTCGTCGATGTCAGATTGTGCGATGTTTTGTTTGTGTTTTCGCTCTACCATCCTTTTGGTGGTAGGTCTGGTATTTCGTCGATATCAGATTATGCGATGTTTTATTTATGTTTTTGCTCTATCATCCTTTTGGTGGTGGGTCTGGTATTTCGTCGATATCAGGTTACGCAATGTTTTGTTTGTGTTTTCGCTCTACCATCCTTTTGGTGGTAGGTCTGGTATTTCGTCGATATCAGATTGTGTGTTGTTTTGTTTGTGTTTTCGCTCTACCATCCTTTTGGTGGTAGGTCTGGTATTTCGTCGATATCAGATTGTGCGATGTTTTGTTTGTGTTTTCGCTCTACCATCCTTTTGGTGGTAGGTCTGGTATTTCGTCGATATCAGATTGTGCGTTGTTTGGTTTGTGTTTTCGCTCTACCATCCTTTTGGTGGTAGGTCTGGTATTTCGTCGATATCAGATTACGCGATGTTTTGTTTGTGTTTTCGCTCTACCATCCTTTTGGTGGTAGGTCTGGTATTTCGTCGATATCAGATTGCGCGATGTTTTGTTTATGTTTTCGCTCTACCATCCTTTTGGTGGTAGGTCTGGCATTTCGTCGATGTCAGATTGCGCGATATTTCTTTTATGTTTTCGCTCTACCATCCTGTTGGTGGTAGGTCTGGCATTTCGTCGATGCCAGATTACGCGATGTTTTGTTTGTGTTTTCGCTCTACCATCCTTTTGGTGGTAGGTCTGGCATTTCGTCGATGTCAGATTACGCGATGTTTTGTTTGTGTTTTCGCTCTACCATCCTTTTGGTGGTAGGTCTGGTATTTCGTCGATATCAGATTGCGCGATGTTTTGTTTTTGTTTTCGCTCTACCATCCTTTTGGTGGTAGGTCTGGCATTTCGTCGATGTCAGATTGCGCGATGTTTTGTTTGTGTTTTCGCTCTACCATCCTTTTGGTGGTAGGTCTGGCATTTCGTCGATGTCAGATTTGCGCGATGTTTTGTTTGTGTTTTTGCTCTACCATCCTTTTGGGGGTAGGTCTGGCATTTCGTCGATGTCAGATGGTGGGATATTTTGTTTGTGTTTTCGCTCCATCATCCTTTTGGTGGTGGGTCTGGCATTTCGTCGATGTCAGATGGTGCGATATTTTGTTTATGAGTTTCGCTCCGTCATCCTTTTGGTGGGGGGTCTATCATGGTCATTAATGATAGATTGTGCGATGTGTTTATTTTGTTTATCTCGCTCTGTCATCCTTTTGGTGGGGGGTCTATCATGGTCATTAATGATAGATTGTGCGATGTGTTTATTTGTGTTTCGCTCCGTCATCCTTTTGGTGGGGAGTCTATCATGGTCATTGATGATAGGTTGTGCGGTATTTTATTTGTGTCTTGCTCTACCATCTTTTTAGTGGTAGTAGCTATGTGTGTTTCATCCCATCATCATTTTGGTGATGACGACCTTTTGCTTATTACTTACGGTCTACTCAGAGGCACCTCATCCATCATTTTCGATTCCCAGGATTCACTTTCCTTTTCGGACAAATTCAGGGTTTTCTTCATATCTATTTGTCTTCTACCTCGAAAGAAAGAACTCCATAGCAGTTCAACTCACTCGGTTTAAGTCAATTAGATAGGGGCATCTGTCATACCCCAAATTTGTCCTACCAACTTTTACATTTCATTCAGTAGATTCATCCCCCAGTTAGTAGTAAGGAGAATCCAAAATGAGTGGCTGTTGCTCGGGTATCACAAATTTAAATTTGATTGAAATGAGTCTGGCAGGAAATGATATAAAGTCGTGCGTGTAGTGGGTTGAGTTTCAATGGTTATGTTTTTTAGTTGGACAAAGGTTTGTTTGAAACACAATCCTGGAGAAAGTGCTGGTCCAAGTGATGCGTGTTTGGGGATCAATTGGGGATACATGTTTCAAAATGAATTTCTCGGTTCATTCAAAGTAGAATCGACAGAAACTGTGCTGATTAAGCTCAAACTGGTGTTAAAACTGGCCATAGATTCGAAGATTCTTTTAAGACATGATCCTAAGGCATGGACATAGTGGTTAGTAAGAAGCGTTTGTGGTCAGGAAATTTTCAAATCATGGTCCATAATTTTTGAGTGGCAAGAAAGACTTTGATTCGTCAACTTTTAAAAAGTGTTAGAATTCAAGAAGTTGGATTTGTTCGTGAGCATGATATGTGTGTAGGCTTTTTTATTTAAGAATTATTCTCATTTTATGGATTGATCAAGCGTGGTGTAAATTGAAAAGATGAGTATGAATAGTATGTCCAAGTCCAATTCAATTGTCATAAAAAAGCTCAATATATTTTACAATCCATAAAGGTCATACATTGCAGCATGCCCATTCATATTCATATTTTAGCAAAAAAAAAGAATTCAGCAAATAAGAAAAGGGTATTCAAAAGCTATTGTTGAGAAGTTGGAATATAATTATATTCTCATTACAACAAGAGTTACATTTGCATAAAACAGAAAATATTGATACAAGTTGCAAAACTCATTTATGCTCTAACTCATTGCTACAAGTCAAATAGGATTGAAAAGGACTAGGGTCCGTTTACAATATTTATGAAATAAGGGCATGTTTATTAACAAGACCACTTGCTGCAAAATCAAAAGGAGGCCACGAGGACCCCACCCCACAAGTCATCCTGCTTTTCACAATTCCAACCATTACCTGCAAGAGAAGAACAACATAACAAGCCATAAAACTTGTTTTTACCTACATGAAAAGAAACGAAAAAACACAATTAGCAACAACACTTCAACAAAACATAAAGCACATATGCTGTTCATTCACAGAATACCACAAGACAATAGCAAAAGGGTTGTCATTTTTATACAGAGCTGCCAAACCCAGAATCTTATCTTAGAAAGATATATGCCCTTGCATCATCGGCATGGGCTGTTTTGGACCGCTCATTGCGTAAAAAGAAGCTGCCAACACCAAAGAATAATGTATGATGATGCGTTGGACTCATCAATGTTGTGTAGTAGCGGTTGTTGCACTTTATACACCAAACACCCAGGAGGAGGTTTTAGGAATGTGTTCAGGTTACTAACATGAATGATTTGTGCCAGATACAAGATCCAAACTGATTCAACACCAGTGATCACACCCTCGGATACACCAACCATCATAGCGGTTCCTTCCACAAATCCTGTCACGATTTCCCTACAAATCCAGCTGCAATGCCTGTAACGGTTCCTTCTACTACACCTGTTGTTCCTTTGCCTCCAACAAAACCAACCAATTCACCGGTTCCGGTCTTCAATCCAGCTACAACACCTTCAACAGTTCTAGATGCACAACCAGTAACCAACGATGTAACGTCTTATTCACCTCCATCGGGAAGTGCTCCTGTTCCTGTCATAAACCTTCCTTCAAACACAAATGCTCCTTCCGTTCAGGGACAGAGTTGGTGTGTGGAAAAAGCTAGTGCTCCACAAACTTCTCTTCAATCAACATTGAATTATGCTTGTGGAATGAGTGATGTTTGTTCTCAGATACAGTAGAATGGGAGTTGTTTCAGTCCAGTCACATTGCAGAGTCATGCTTCTTTTGCTTTCAATAGTTATTATCAAAAGAATCCAGCTCCAACAAGCTGCGACTTTGGAGGCGCTGCCACTTTAATTAAACACAAATCCAAGTTCTGGGTCTTGCATTTTTCCATCATCATCGTCGTCGTCATCCTCAACGCCAATGATATCATCCCCAACACCACCTACACAATCAACTCCAACTTCCATGCCACCACCAAGTCCAATACAAGCCCCACCATGTTGTCCTTCCAAACCAGACCGCGATGCAGGGATCAAATTCACCTGAAAAGAAATGAAGAGAACAGGTCAATGTCTACAAAGACGTCATGACATTAAGTGTTGAAGCCCACACCTCAGAGTAGGCTTACAATGAAACATGAACTTTGATCCATTCCCAAGCAGCACCATCTCCATCAAAATGCCCTTAATTTTTGCTGGTCTTGATCTGTTGCTGTGCCACATTTCCATGAAGCATGGACGACATTGGCGTGAACTGATGGAAGAGGTTTCCTATGAATCACTGTCGCTTGCGCGAAAATAAGGTGCCGGCATGACAGAAGAGTCGCCACCTTTCGTTATTTATCCCTCAGAGCGGGAAAGGAAACGATCGGAAAAAACCTGACGAAAAAGGGTAAGACAAGGTCATCGCAACCATTGTCTAGGTTCGGGAGTCGGTTACGCAAGGGGAAGGTATTAGCACCCCTCACGTTCGTCGTACTCGACGGGATCCACGCTTGTTTGTTTACTTGGACGGGTTGGTTATAATCTATCTACCTATCAAGGCTGGTCTGAAAAAGAAAAGAAAAATGACTCGGCAAAGCGTCGCACTTTATGCCTACGTATTCTCATCAGAGAATGAGAAATCAGAGTCAACGTAGTTCGGCCTACGAAGGATTACGGGGAAAGGTTGCTCGCTAGGATATCGCATCCTATGCCTACGTACTTCCACACTGTATGGAAGATCAGAGCAAACGTAGTTCGGGAAACTACGGGTTATCTCCTGCTTTGAAAGAAGTGTTTTTTATTGTGTTTGCGATTTCAACCGCACTAGAGACTATGACCTGAGAGTGAATGCGTCGCATGTCACCCAAAGGGTACCATGCTAAACATCCAATCTCAGATAGCTTAAGGCTCGTACCGTACGAAAGAAATCATTCATGATTACTGTATCTTAAACTGCTTTGAGATGAGAAGAGAACAGGCCCAACTAGGAGGGAGACTATCAAGTCCTACTGTTATCATGCCATGGATTCATCCTATGGTTGAGGTTTGAACAGGGAACTCCTAGAAGTTGTCATGCATAGGTTTCAACCTAAGAGTCTATCATCAAATCCTTATCAAAGGAAATGAGATGTCCTAAGGGATCATGTCAATGATACACCAAAACAGACAAAGCATCAGCTTTAACAGTAAAATGCATGCAATGCAAGTGAGGGAGGAAATGTGTGTGGGGATTCAGCCTCCACAAGCTCGTCTTGACCTCAAGCCAGTCATGAAATAACAGTAATCATACTGAAAAATAAACAACATGCTATCACGCAATATACAGATAAAAGAAATGAAGTGCCATCAGGCAAACAAACCACATACTTGAGAAAGAAATCATCTACATCTAATCTCTAATCCTAACCCTAAAACAGAATCCTGATCAAATCTAAGCAAAGCCCTAAAGCAAAACCTACACAAGAGAAATCAATCCCAGTCTTCGAGCTTCAGAATAAGCTTACCAAAGAAAGGGAGCTAAGTAGGCAGACTCATAGTGCCTTCCTCAGGAAAGCACTAGGAGGCTTATACTCAGGAATCATATCCTATGTGGCTCAACAACTGTGATCAGTTTACATTCCTCCTCAGGAGAAATTAAACTCACATGTTGGCTCCAACATCACTGGATATTTAGGAAGTCCTACATGAACTAATGGAACTAAGTGAATAGACCCATAGGACCTTCCTCAGGAAAGTACTAGGAGGCTTCCACTTAGGAATCGTATCCCATGTGGCTCAACAACTGTGATCAGTTTACATTCCTCCTCAGGAGAAACTAAACTCACATGAAGGCTCCAACATCACTGGATACTTAATAAATCCTAGAAGAACTAAGGGAACTAAGTGAATAGACCCATAGGACCTTCCTCAGGAAAGTACTGGGAGGCTTCCACTTAGGAATCGTATCCCATGTGGCTCAATAACTGTGATCAGTTTACATTCTTCCTTAGGAGAAATTAAACTCACATGTTGGCTCCAACATCATTGGATACGTAAGAAAGAGGTGAGAAGAAAGAATGAAAGTCATTCATAAAGTACCATAAATTTCCTTCAAACTTCAGGATCTCAAACCTCACAAACAAAGAACAAGCTCCATCCTCTGGGTCTCTGGGTCTTGATCTTCAATCTTCTCCTCCACCATGCTCCTCAACAAGATCTTCAAAAAAAACTAAGCCCCACAACAAATTCCCAAAAATAAACCCCAGAGACAGACAAACATCACACAGACAGTCAATACAATCAATCCTATTCAGAAAATACTTAAAAATACTAAAGCAAGGGGGAAAAATCTAACAATCCTTCACAAGGGTCTATAACATCTACCCATAACATCCCTATATGCCCATACCCAAAAATCAAGTCAAAACTCTTCAAAGAAAATGAATTATCTCACCTATGCATAACCTAAACCCTAATTAGGCACCCTAATGCTAACCTAACTAAACTAATCAAATTTTAATCTAAAAATCATGAATTAAATCCTATGGGGAACTATGATTCAATATCTAATCACACAAAAAAGAATGGCTCAAAAATCCTAAGGGAAGGTCCTAAAAGAAATTCTACAAAATTGAGGTATCAAACTAAACCTACTTAAAAGCTATTTAAATGAAAAATATACTAAAAATATTAAAGGAAAATAAAATGCCAATTTTATTTATTGATATTTTTCTAGACAAAATTATGAACATGCAGAAAAAACAAGAAATGAAAAACAATGATTTTCCTATTTTATATGAATTATTGAAAATGCAAGAAAACATTAAAAGAAATGAAAATAAAAGAAATTGAATTAAAGGGGAGGGGGTGTTAAAATGAAAAGCGCCCAGTTGTTTATGATGGTGGGCCAAGAACCCAGGGGTGCAGATAGAAACTTCGCTAGGCCCATTATGAGTCAGAAGATTAATATGAAAAATCAAAAGAAAATACTATGAGCGCGGTGCAAATAGCGATAGGTTTTAGTTCATTTTTGGATTGGGTCGTGCGAGGGGGTGTGAGTATCAAAATTTTCATTAAGCCCAGGATTACTCACTTATTCAAACGGTGCGTTTTGGCTTTACTAATTCCCTCCACTTCTGAAATTAAATTGGAGCCGTTAGATCGGATTAAGAAGTCAAATTTCTGGACAGATCTAGTGGTTGTGGGTCATCGTCCCCAACAAGCCTCCTAGGGTTTTCAATTTTCAGAATCCATGCACGAATTTCTCTCCAATCGTTCTCCCTGCTCGCTCCATGAAATTCAAAAATTCCAAAAGCAAAGATGCTCTACTAATCACCAAGAATATGATGGTATCCATAGCTTTCATTAAAACCTCGTATATCTCTCTAACAGAACGCACAAACATTAGGGTTTCAACATGCTCCTCCGAGATCAACCTTGCTAAAGCTTCAATCTAATGATATAAACTTGTTCTACACGCTACCCTAACCAATCTATGCTATCACATGACCATTAAAACTCAATACACAGCTTGTTCTTGGAAATTAAAGAACCATCACCCTGCCATGAAACTCCATGGATCCTCCTATAACTCTCAGGAAATCATCCACTAACCTAGCATGTTAACTTTACACCTAGAATTCTGACAGTAAGCACATAAATAAGAAGGTATGGAGCAACTTACCAACCTGTCAAATGGTGATGGTAGAGGTGCGAACAGATGGCTTCAAGGCTTGTAATTGATGCCAAACACTCCTTTAATGGTGGATATGGTTCTGTTTGCAAGAATCTTGAAGGAGGAAGCTTGTAAATGAAGAAATGGAAGCTTGCTTGATTTTGAAGAAACTTTGAAATGGTACTTTCTCTCTCACTTTCTCCAATGGATTCACCAACCTTGACCAACCTTAATCTCATGGTGATTCACTCTTTAAATAACAACCAATGGAAGAGTCTAGATTCATCTAGAAAGCCCTAGAAAATCATGGAAAATCTCATGTAGTGATATGTGGTATATCTCATATCATGCATTAAGACTTCTTAATCTTGTGCCAAAATATCCTTACATGAGATATTGAAAGGGAATGTACAAAAAACAAGCTTATCTTTGCCTTTGGTGAGGTTTCTCAAGGGTTCCTTAAGATGCAAGAAACAAAATTACAAAGCAACCTCCATTTTAAGACCTCAAATCAAAAATCTATTTGAACCATTGTTTTTAAAATGATGTTTGGATTCAAAATGACATATTGGATGATCTACTTTGGATGCATAAATCTCTCAAACCAATTTCTAACTTGGATCCATTTAAGTTATAAGTCATTTTTAGGTCATTTTCACCCATTCATGTAAATCCTTGCTACAAGCTTTTCCAACAACTCATGACCACTTTTATAGGCTTAAAATCCCATTTTGAACAACTTTTATGTTTTGAGTTTTTTCATTTGAGGCTTGGAAATAGGAGATAGGGCCTTTGCTTAAAATGACCTATAATCACCAAATGACCAAAATACCCCTGTCTTGTTTAAACCATAAGTTGAGTTCTATAAATCCTATCAAGGACTTCTAGTACTCTATAGAAATCTAAGAAGATGCTATTCAACATTCATGTTGACCAAGAGATCATAGGAATCATCCTACAAGGGCAAAAGTTGTCTGCAAGTTGGGTGACTTTCAAGGACCCAGATTCACACACCTCAGATGACCTGTAATTTGTCAAAACCATAACTTGAGCTATGCACATCCTATAAAGGACTTCTACCACTCAAATTAAATCTAAGAACAAGCTCTACAACATTCATGTTGTGGGGAAGATGAGATATCAATCACATCTTGAGCTAAAACTGCCTGGAAGATAGGGATCAAACTAGGGGGTTTTCACTGACAATCCTTGGAAACCCTGACTTGAAACTTCTCAAACTCCTCAATCATGATGAGTTGGTCTAGGAATCATCTTTATAACATCTCCATACATCATTCCATGATCTTCTGGCTCTTGGATTGGGTCTCAACCTTCTCCAAATCTTCAGTTATCCTAGGGTTGACCCAGTCAAAACCCTAACTCTACCATACATGGTTGAATCTTCTGACTTCTTGCACAATGACCTCTCTGGGCTTCATGATGACTTTCAAGACATCTCATAAACTTTCCCAAAGCTTCAAGTTCATTCTCAAAGTCTCAGAATCATCTGAGGAGCTCCCACAACTCTCAAGCTATGAAGCACACCATCTTGGTTTCAACCAATTTCTCTGAGGATCTCTTGAACTTTCTGATGAAGGTATCAACTTTCAAACACTTGATGGATAAATAATTGTTGGTCAAATTTTGGGGTGTAACAGCTGCCCCTATTCAAACGGCTTGAACCTGACTGGGTGAGGAGCGAACGGCTCTCATCCAATCAAGGTGCGAGACGGTTGAATACCGGTAAACCCGAAAATTTGCCAACTGCCCGAGCACACGATACTCTGCGGGGAACAAATCTTCGAACACTGCAACACTAGCTGCTCCACAACTAGCTGGAGAAATATCGATCTGACGCCACCGTCAGTTATCCACATTAAATTCTTCTGATATTGCCTTCAGACAACCACAACACCCAACATCGCCGCTGGAAGACTAAACCATCTGACATCGCCGTCGGACAATCAAAACATCACTCTGAGAGACACTCGACATCACCGTTGTACAAACATAACTCTGAGTCGGGGATTTAAAGAGTCTGACCTTGTCGTCAAACAAACATCTAACCTCGCTGCTGGAGAAGATACAACACTGAACAATTCTGACCTGGGGTTCACCCCTGGTAAATGGAACAAAAGGTACACTTGCGTATTTGAAACTACTCTGCTGGGAATGAGAGACTTAGCCAAGCACACTCTGGTCTGGGGTTCACCCTCAGAACCATAACGAACATCCAAATACTACTGCGTACTGATCCCACCGTAGAACTTCGACATCAAAGCTATATGAAACCCTGGCCCCTGGCCACTTCCAGCTTCAGCTAGAAAATATCTTCCAGTACTCCTGAAAATGGTATCCTTGGCCTCCAAGGATATAAACCTTGCCCGTCGGCGATTCCAGCTTCAGCTAGAAAAGATCTTCAAGTATTTCTGAAGATAAGCATCCTTGGCCTTCAAGGATGTAAACTTTGCCCGTCGGCAACTCTGCAGGAGGTATCTTCGACTTCAGTCTGAAGAAATGGTCCTTGGCCTTCAAGGATACATGGGTCTGCCTTCAGGCAACTCCACCTCTGCTATAGAGTATCCGTGACTTCAGTCAGGGATATACTTCGGCCTTCAGTCCGAAAAATGAATCCTAGGTCATTCAGGACCTTGGGGATAACCTTGCCTTCAGGCACCTTCGCTTCAGCTTGGGAAATCTATGACTTCAGTCAGAGAAATGGTATCCTGAGCCATTCATGACTCTTCGGGGATTCAAACACTTTGCCTTCAGGCAAACTCCGCTTCGGCTGGAGAAACATCTTCGACTTCAGCCAGAAGAAACATTATTCACTTGATCGCAATCAATCATCACCTCAGGACAACTGACTTGGTCTTCAGGCCAACACGGATCATCTTGCATACAAAAATTGGACCTACCAACTTTTGAACCTTGTCTTCAGACAAATGTTGATTCATCAACAAAGGAAATCTGAATCCACAGGAACCTTCTGATATCGCCTTCAGGCGTTTACGAAGTCAATCTTCAGATTAGACATCACTGTTGGAGCAAACATATCACGCTGCTATTCTCTTGACATCCTGTCAAGTCGTTGCTAAATAAAAGCAAACATGCCGGGTCACCGGACATAATCATCAGGTTAACAACTCTGTTGAGGAGAGAAGAATGAGGGTTCACCCAAACAATCCTGACGACTCACTGGGGAAAAGGAAGAAGGGTTCACCCAAACAA
Source organism: Lathyrus sativus (assembly GCA_963859935.3). Lineage (NCBI taxonomy): Eukaryota > Viridiplantae > Streptophyta > Magnoliopsida > Fabales > Fabaceae > Lathyrus > Lathyrus sativus. Next base: position 85,326,650 of record OZ012738.1, read on the forward strand.
CCTTGTAGACTTTGCTGCAGAAAGACGAGAGAGCTCACCCAAACGACTTCAACAACTGCTGGAGAATAACGAAAGAGATCACTCAGACGATTCCTACCAACTTTACTGTGGAGCAAGTACTTCTGTTCGAGAGCACGGTAACCACCTGGTTCATGCTTCATATGCAAATGCTGGAAAAATGGGCGTAATTCTCCGCCCGAAACGGAATGCTACGCTTTTGAGTAAATGTTATGCAATCATGCAAGGAAATGCCCCAGCAAAATAAATGCTGGGAAGAGGAACCATCCACTCGGGGAGAGTAACCATTATGCTGAGGAAGAGCTACCCTTCAAGGGAGCTGCATTTTCTGCCGATCTCATCTTGACTTACACTTGAGGATGACGGGCTCCTCCGGAGAACACAGCATATCAGGCTGATCAACATACTATCCTCTGCTATACTCTGCACGGGGAAAGTGATAAATGCTCTGAACGACTCTCTGAGGAACGACCCTTCTAGGGAACATAGCCTTCAGGCTACAAGACACTCATGTCATTAAGTCCTCAAACTCACGGGGATAAACAAACTTCTGCTTGCTGGACAATCCTTCGGGATCTGCTTGGGGAAACATTTCATCTACCACTCATGGCTGTGCTCGGCTGGGGATATCAATCTACCTGCCTGCTGCTGGGGAAGTGCCAACCACCTGCTGGGGAAAAGACCCCCACTCTGTTGGGGATTCCAAGGATTATCTTGGGCGACTCTTGCCGGGTACAAACCAATCACGGCTTGAGCAGCTTCCAAGGACTCGGTTTTCTTGGAGTTTCAGGCATTGTCCTGGGCGATCTTCGTCGGGGACGCTACTGGGGAGCTCAAGAATCATATTAAGCAAACAACTCAGGAGACTGCGCTGGGGATCTCAAAAATCATCTTGAGCGAGCGACTTCGTGGGGGAGAATGTCAGGAATCATCCTGAGCAACTGATCCTTTGGCGGGACACCTGTAAAACAAGAATGATAATAACCTAGATCATGCTTATGATGCATATGCTTCAGCGCGATGCCCCACACGGTGGAAATGCTATGCGTTTATGCTAAATGCTATGCAATCATGCACAATGATGCGATCCCGTCAGCAAAATAAATGCCGGAGGGGAGTTCTCTCGTCAAGGAGAAAGAACTACTCAGATAGAGGAATCATCCTGCTGAGGAAAACGCTGCATGCCAATATCAATCGGACTCCGTCTGGGGAAAAGATCTTCCGTTGACTGCTGCAGGGGAAACAACTTCAGTTGATTACTGCAGAGGAACGAAGCTCTACGAGAACCTGGACCTGCTGATATCAATCGCGAGAATAAACTGCGTGGCCACCATGGCTACTTTTCTGGGGATAACTCTGTGGGGAAACAACTTCAGCTGCTCGACACTCCACTGGGGAAAAACCACTCATGATCTAATCACCTTCCAAGGGCTCGACTCTCTTGGACATCTGCAAACTCGGCTGAGGAAGGAGAAATCATTCTACTTCGCTGGAGAGAGTGCGACTCTGGGGAAATACAGCATCAGCTGTTCAATATCTGCTAGGGAACATCCACTCAAGGTCCCAACTGCTTCCAAGGATTCGGCTCTCTTGGGGGTTTGCGGACTCAGCCGGGGAGAGAGAAATCCTTCTACTTCACTGGAGAGTACGCCTCTGATGAGGAATTTCAATTTCGCTAGGGAAGAAAGAATCATCTGACTTCGGGGGAGAGTACAACTCTGCAGGGGAATACAACATCAGCTGTTCCAACACTCTACTGGGGGAAGAGGGAATCATCCAACTTCGGGAGAGAATACGACTCTGGTGGGGAATCTCAATTCCGCAGGAGACTTCAGTCTGGCACCATCAGTTACTGCATATTTCGGCGTACGAACAATTTCCTGCGAAACCTGCACTTGTGGCCCGGCGCTGGGGGGACACCCGCTTCGGCAACCTTACTGGGGAAAACACGAGCTTCGGTACCCGAACATTTCTATGAAACCTGCACTTGTGACCCGGTGCTGGGGGAGAATACGAGCTGCTGCGCGCGACTTAGCTGATGAGGTGACGTTCCTTCAGGATGCGCCTGCTTGGGGAAGAGAGTCATCTCTGCCAGGGGAGACACATCAATGTTCACCATTCTGCGTTCATACCCTGCGGAGGAGAGACTACTGAACTCTGCTGGAGAAGGAGGACTCGCCCTGCTTCGGGGATATCAATCCTGGTCTGCTGAGGGTAATCTTGACCCTAATCTGATAAGGGATAAACGCCATCTCAATTTGCTGCAGTCTCCAACTGTACCGGGGGAACAACCTTAAACCGTACATCTCTGCTGAGAAACGATCCCGGTTCAACAACGTCAACACAGGGAACACAAGCTATCAATCATGGAACCAAGCAACAGGTTAGGCTATAGGATAGCAATCCAATGACCGCAAGGCTTCTTCAGAAGGTTCAGGTTTTGGCAGGGTAATGACACGATTCCCCGATACTCAATTCTTGCTAGGGTGCGCAAACTCATCTGAACAACTTGCCCCAGCGCAATTCAACTTGCCCCAATCCGACTTTTGGGGGATAATTCATTCTGGACCGAAAACAACTGGCCACTAGACAATCATCAGAAGGCTTGCTCCAATATCTGTACAACGGAAGGATTCATCCTCCACTGATCAACTCTCAGCATGGTTGGCTTCAATATCTCTGAAGTAGTTTGCCCCTGAACGAGCGATGAGCGACTCAACATGCTCTGATCGAACACTGGAGGGACCTGCGCCCAAATCGCAAGAATTCTGGATAACTGCCCCTGATTGGGTCCCGAGAAGATTCACTTCCAACCAACCGCTTCTTGCATAAACTGCCCCATAATCAACTGATGCTCCGGGACTTGTCCTCAGACAAACTGATTCCAAACTCACCGGCAGTCATTGCCCCAAATTCACAGGGCTTCGCAGCATGCCGTTCTGATCCAGACCTCTGACGATTTAGTCCTGATTGACTATTCCCTGTTGAAGTTCCTTTGTATCAGCTACTAACCTGCAATTAAAATTGTTTATTCACGAATGGTAATTTTAATGCAGTGTTCATGCAAATTCCAAAAAAATGTTGTACTGTCACTCATTTACGTGTCATGCTAGTGAGTGACGAATGAACCAAAGAGTTCAAACGTAGTGCTGATGTGATCAGTGAAAAATACAATAAGGATATGATTAGTAAATCATGAGGGAGTCAGGTTACTCAATCTTGTCGTAATGCGCTCTCAGAATAAACCCTGCCTTAGTTAGGTCTTTTAAGGGTTGTATCGTGGTCGGGTTCACGGTTTGTGAAACAAAGGATATTTGGCTCAAATTATGATTTGTACCCACCCCTTCTACGTGATGATCTCCGATCCTAAAGTCCAGTTAACTTAGCTCGAGCGTTCGCCTCTTCGAGAGGTATGTTGAACATTGGGAACAACTGGTTAAAGAATTCACAAGGTGTTTCGGAGTGACAGTTACCCCTTTTTCGTTTTCGGTGTCTGTATCTACACGACTTCGTCCTTGTCCGAGGACTTTTCTCTTTTATAATCCTTTCTTTTTCATTCATTTTTTTTTTATTCCCTAATTTTTGCCTGGACTGACTCCTTTTGAGTTCTTTTCGATTTTTTCTTTTGAAGTCCAGCGGGATGCCCTGATTTTTTGCCTAAGTATTCGCTTTTTAGCTTTTCTTTTTTACTTAGCGGGCTTTCTTATTCCTTTTTTTTCTTTTGGAACAAGTCGTGCGACACTGGCTGTCTGGATTTATCCGAGAGGCTTGTAACTGTCTCACTCCTGATTGGTGAGGTTTATCCATTGTGGTTAGTGAGGTACGACCTCTGGAGAGGAATATGATGTGATTGGTCCTCGAAGGACAACACTCCTCTATAAGACTTGAACGCTAGATCAAGCTAACTGACAACTACCCTGCCCCGGGTTAAGATGTGAGGGTTTAAAAGTCCGAAAGAAACTCCTACTCCTCGGCTCGAAGTGGTTAACAAGGGATTCTCTTCCTTATCTCTCTGGTGTTTAGGGGATTTGAAACAATGCCTTGTACGTCATCGGCAAGGTTTTATCTGAAAGCAATACGATCATTGGTTATGAGTATTCAGTTTCATCCTCCTCCCTCCGCTCATTGCTAAAGTGGAGTAAATAAAATGCAAGTGTCAGTGCAATGCAGTAAATGAGTGACAACGACATAACTAATTCAGAAAAATGCATAGTCACTTTATTAATATTACCATTCGAAACATACAATGTTTAACAGCAAGCAGTAACTAACAGAAAAGAAACTACAAATGCAAATGGTAAAAAGTCTGAGGACTGCCAATGCTGAGGACGTCTGCCTGTCTGGACCACTGGCTTCTGGAAATAACCCTCTGAATCTGCGAGCTCAAACAGCTGAGAGGTTGTCACGTACAACCAAAACTCCGCCTGGAAAGGAAATACACCCTTTGTCGATCAATTGTTGCACTTTCGCCTGAAAAGCCTTGCAATCTTCAGTTGAATGCCCCAGAGATCCACCATGGTAACCACACTGAGCATGAGGATTGTACCCTGGAGGGTAAGGCTCTGGCACGGGCTTGAGAGCTTTCGGTTCCACCAAAGAATTCTGAATCAACTGTGGAAGAATCTGGCTATACGGCACAGGCACTGGATGGAAAGAAGCATTCCTTCGTTCTAAGTGGTTGCGAGGTCTCTTGTGATCCTGGTGTTGGTATTCTTTCCGCCCAGGAGCAAGAGGTCGTCGTTTCTGAGTGGCAATGGTCCCTTATTTAGGCGCTTGCGTCCTTGAACTTGATCCAGGTAGAAACTGCGAGCGAGGCGATGCAGTCACCAAAGGTCGCGGGACATATTCAAGATCTTTCTCAGCTTCAGGCAAAGGAGTGGAATCATTCACCTCTTCTGCAGGGTACGGGATGAACTTTCCCGATGCTCTCATGCCGCCCGGCACAAGCCTAATTGTCCTTGAGTCAATAAGGTCTTGAATCTTATTCTTGAGAGCCCTACATGTTTCGACATGGTGCCCCGGTGCTCCTGAGTGGAAATCACAACGTGTGTTGAGATCAATGTCTGGTGATACGTCATCTGGTGGATCCGAGGTCCGAAGCTTGAGAACACGGTTCTGAACCAACAGTGGCAACAGTCGGGCATAACTCACAGGTATTGGGTCCACAACTCTATCAAGTAGCTTCTTCTTTTGATTATAACCTTCAGGGTTATTCTGAGATGCCCGGCGCGGCTGCTGACGAGACAGGTCTTGAGCTTCATGTTGTGTAGAGGATCTATGAGGTCCATTTGGCTTCAGCACAGGTGGCGCTGCCGGCAATGGAGGAAGCAGTTTAGTCTCCACCTTGGGTGCTTGACCACTCTCATTTTTTAGCATACTTCTCACCACTCCCATAAGAAAGCTCAACTGATTCTGCAGCTGCTGATTCTCTTCTCTGAGTACTTGCTGATCTAAGCGCACTGCCTGTATATCATTCATGACCTGCCCCAACTGGCTTTGGATTCTCCCCAACTCATCTTGTACCTGCTCCATTAGTCTGAGCTGCTCGATTCTGAGTCAAACCTGCAAACACAAGGGTTAGAAGACAAGCCCCGGCTTCTGTCATGCAAGATGAATTATGCTAATGCCATGGGTGTCTGTACGTTTGGGAGATCACCCCTAATTCTGGTGTCAACGTGCCAACATAGTGTCAATGCAGTGATAAGACTGGATCCATTCATGGAAGAAAATATCTCATATTGCTCGGGACACCAGAATCAGGGTACGAAATGCGCCTGCAGCACAGACACATGCTAATGGGATGCAAAAATGGATATGCGGCCTAATGCAACATGCAGTCATGCAATAATATATCCAGGTAACTGCTGTGGAGATTTCGGGGTCAATAATCACTGATGAGAAGAAAACCCCGGTGTAAGACCACTGATCTGATCTGCTAGGAACAACCATCTGATAGGACCATATACATAGGATTAAAATTCTGCTCTGTCAAGAACAAATGTCCGATAACAAGGACCCCAGATGTATGATCAAGAAATATATGCTGATGAAGTCTTCAGACCCCAAATCAAAAGTCTGCCCTATCAAGAACAAACATACAGCTGCTGATGAGATCTTCAGACCCCACTCAAAATCTGCCCTATCAAGAACAAACCGCTGATGACAATACTCTGATCAAAACCTGCTCTATCAAGAACAGACATACACCCGATGATAAGATCCTCTGATCAAAACCTGCTCTGTCAAGAACAGACATACACCCGATGATAAGATCCTTTGATCAAAACCTGCTCTGTCAAGAACAGACAAATCTGCAACTGAGAACCCTGGTACCAACATAACTGATTCACTGTCAAGAAAACCAGGTGGTCTGGAGGTCAAAGTTTCCTGCAATAAACCCAATCCCGCTCACAGGTATGGACCTAATCCATGGACAAAGGTACGGCATCCTATGCGGTCATCAGCGTCACAGACTTTCATGAGTGACGATACGATTCCCAGAAGGAGTGGCATCATCAAGTCATGAAGAGGCCTCACTTAGCTGACTTCCAAATGATCGGTCCCCAGAGTCGACAATCCTCACGTCTGGACTCCCCTCAGATCCTCAGGACCGGAAAGGAGCACCACTGCAAGAATCTCGTCTGAGCGCAGATTTCGTAGGGAACTGTGCCTGCTCAGCAGACAGGTTCGTCTACTACTCTCCGCAACTATGTCTAGGTGTATACTCAAGCCCAGGTTCGGCTTCTCACTCATAGTAACATCCCTCTCCCACAGCAGCACAGATAATCATATCAAACTGGAAATAAAATGCGGGACATAAAGTGCGAGAAGTAAAAATGCGATAAATAAACGCAACCCAACAAGCAAACATACAAGCGCTAGGATTGACTCTCATAGGGAACCGAGGAACCAGAGATTCTGGGTTCAACTCCCCAGCAGAGTCGCCAGTTGTCGCTTACGCGAAAATAAGGTGCCGGCATGACAGAAGAGTCGCCACCTTTCGTTATTTATCCCTCAGAGCGGGAAAGGAAACGATCGGAAAAAACCTGACGAAAAAGGGTAAGACAAGGTCATCGCAACCATTGTCTGGGTTCGGGAGTCGGTTACGCAAGGGGAAGGTATTAGCACCCCTCACGTCCGTCGTACTCGACGGGATCCACGCTTGTTTGTTTACTTGGAGGGTTGGTTATAATCTATCTACCTATCAAGGCTGGTCTGAAAAAGAAAAGAAAAATGACTCGGCAAAGCGTCGCACTTTATGCCTACGTATTCTCATCAGAGAATGAGAAATCAGAGTCAACGTAGTTCGGCCTACGAAGGATTACGGGGAAAGGTTGCTCGCTAGGATATCGCATCCTATGCCTACGTACTTCCACACTGTATGGAAGATCAGAGCAAACGTAGTTCGGGAAACTACGGGTTATCTCCTGCTTTGAAAGAAGTGTTTTTTATTGTGTTTGCGATTTCAACCGCACTAGAGACTATGACCTGAGAGTGAATGCGTCGCATGTCACCCAAAGGGTACCATGCTAAACATCCAATCTACGATAGCTTAAGGCTCGTATCGTACGAAAGAAATCATTCATGATTACTGTATCTTAAACTGCTTTGAGATGAGAAGAGAACAGGCCCAACTAGGAGGGAGACTATCAAGTCCTACTGTTATCATACCATGGATTCATCCTATGGTTGAGGTTTGAACAGGGAACTCCTAGAAGTTGTCATGCATATGTTTCAACCTAAGAGTCTATCATCAAATCCTTATCAAAGGAAATGAGATGTCCTAAGGGATCATGTCAATGATACACCAAAACAGACAAAGCATCAGCTTTAATAGTAAAATGCATGCAATGCAAGTGAGGGAGGAAATGTGTGTGGGGCTTCAGCCTCCACAAGCTCGTCTCGACCTCAAGCCAGTCATGAAATAACAGTAATCATACTGAAAAATAAACAACATGCTATCAAGCAATATACAGATAAAAGAAATGAAGTGCCATCAGGCAAACAGACCACATACTTGAGAAAGAAATCATCTACATCTAATCTCTAATCCTAACCCTAAAACAGAATCCTGATCAAATCTAAGCAAAGCCCTAAAGCAAAACCCTACACAAGAGAAATCAATCCCAGTCTTCGAGCTTCAGAATAAGCTTACCAAAGAAAGGGAGCTAAGTAGGCAGACTCATAGTGCCTTCCTCAGGAAAGCACTAGGAGGTTTATACTCAGGAATCATATCCTATGTGGCTCAACAACTATGATCAGTTTACATTCCTCCTCAGGAGAAATTAAACTCACATGTTGGCTCCAACATCACTGGATATTTAAGAAGTCCTACATGAACTAATGGAACTAAGTGAATAGACCCATAGGACCTTCCTCAGGAAAGTACTAGGAGGCTTCCACTTAGGAATCGTATCCCATGTGGCTCAACAACTGTGATCAGTTTACATTCCTCCTCAGGAGAAACTAAACTCACATGAAGGCTCCAACATCACTGGATACTTAAGAAATCCTAGATGAATTAAGGGAACTAAGTGAATAGACCCATAGGACCTTCCTCAGGAAAGTACTAGGAGGCTTCCACTTAGGAATCGTATCCCATGTGGCTCAACAACTGTGATCAGTTTACATTCCTCCTCAGGAGAAATTAAACTCACATGTTGGCTCCAACATCATTGGATACTTAAGAAAGAGGTGAGAAGAAAGAATGAAAGTCATTCATAGTGCCTTCCTCAGGAAAGTACCATAAAATTTCCTTCAAACTTCAGGATCTCAAACCTCACAAACAAAGAACAAGCTCCATCCTCTGGGTCTTGATCTTCAATCTTCTCCTCCATCATGCTCCTCAACAAGATCTTCAAAACAAACTAAGCCCCACAATAAATTCCCAAAAATAAACCCCAGAGACAGACAAACATCACACAGACAGTCAATACAATCAATCCTATTCAGAAAATACTTAAAAATACTAAAGCAAGGGGGAAAAATCTAACAATCCTTCACAAGGGTCTATAACATCTACCCATAACATCCCTATATGCCCATACCCAAAAATCAAGTCAAAACTCTTCAAAGAAAATGAATTATCTCACCTATGCATAACCTAAACCCTAATTAGGCACCCTAATTCTAACCTAACTAAACTAATCAAATTTTAATCTAAAAATCATGAATTAAATCCTATGGGGAACTATGATTCAATATCTAATCACACCAAAAAGAATGGCTCAAAAATCCTAAGGGAAGGTCCTAAAAGAAATTCTACAAAATTGAGGTATCAAACTAAACCTACTTAAAAGCTATTTAAATGAAAAATATACTAAAAATATTAAAGGAAAATAAAATGCCAATTTTATTTATTGATATTTTTCTAGACAAAATTATGAACATGTAGAAAAAACAAGAAATGAAAAACAATGATTTTCCTATTTTATATGAATTATTGAAAATGCAAGAAAACATTAAAAGAAATGAAAATAAAAGAAATTGAATTAAAGGGGAGGGGGTGTTAAAATGAAAAGCGCCCAGTTGTTTATGATGGTGGGCCAAGAACCCAGGGGTGCAGATAGAAACTCCGCTAGGCCCATTATGAGTCAGAAGATTAATATGAAAAATCAAAAGAAAATACTATGAGCGCGGTGCAAATAGCGATAGGTTTTAGTTCATTTTTGGATTGGGCCGTGCGAGGGGGTGTGAGTATCAAAATTTTCATTAAGCCCAGGATTACTCACTTATCCAAACGGTGCGTTTTGGCTTTACTAATTCCCTCCACTTCTGAAATTAAATTGGAGCCGTTAGATCGGATTAAGAAGTCAAATTTCTGGACAGATCTAGTGGCTGTGGGTCATCGTCCCCAACAAGCCTCCTAGGGTTTTCAATTTTCAGAATCCATGCACGAATTTCTCTCCATCGTTCTCCCTGCTCGCTCCATGAAATTCAAAAATTCCAAAAGCAAAGATGCTCTACTAATCACCAAGAATATGATGGTATCCATAGCTTTCATTAAAACCTCGTATATCTCTCTAACAGAACGCACAAACATTAGGGTTTCAACATGCTCCTCCGAGATCAACCTTGCTAAAGCTTCAATCTAATGATATAAACTTGTTCTACACGCTACCCTAACCAATCTATGCTATCACATGACCATTAAAACTCAATACACAGCTTGTTCTTGGAAATTAAAGAACCATCACCCTGCCATGAAACTCCATGGATCCTCCTATAACTCTCCGGAAATCATCCACTAACCTAGCATGTTAACTTTACACCTAGAATTCTGACAGTAAGCACATAAATAAGAAGGTATGGAGCAACTTACCAACCTGTCAAATGGTGATGGTAGAGGTGAGAACAGATGGCTTCAAGGCTTGTAATTGATGCCAAACACTCCTCTAATGGTGGATATGGTTCTGTTTGCAAGAATCTTGAAGGAGGAAGCTTGTAAATGAAGAAATGGAAGCTTGCTTGATTTTGAAGAAACTTTGAAATGGTACTTTCTCTCTCACTTTATCCAATGGATTCACCAACCTTGACCAACCTTAATCTCATGGTGATTCACTCTTTAAATAACAACCAATGGAAGAGTCTAGATTCATCTAGAAAGCCCTAGAAAATCATGGAAAATCTCATGTAGTGATATGTGGTATATCTCATATCATGCATTAAGACTTCTTAATCTTGTGCCAAAATATCCTTACATGAGATATTGAAAGGGAATGTGCAAAAAACAAGCTTATTTTTGCCTTTGGTGAGGTTTCTCATGGGTTCCTTAAGATGCAAGAAACAAAATTACAAAGCAACCTCCATTTTAAGACCTCAAATCAAAAATCTATTTGAACCATTGTTTTTAAAATGATGTTTGTATTCAAAATGACATATTGGATGACCTACTTTGGATGCATAAATCTCTCAAACCAATTTCCAACTTGGATCCATTTAAGTTATAAGTCATTTTTAGGTCATTTTCACCCATTCATGTAAATCCTTGCTAAAAGCTTTTCCAACAACTCATGACCACTTTTCTAGGCTTAAAATCCCATTTTGAACAACTTTTATGTTTTGAGTTTTTTCATTTGAGGCTTGGAAATAGGAGATATGGCCTTTGCTTAAAATGACCTATAATCACCAAATGACCAAAATACCCCTGTCTTGTTTAAACCATAAGTTGAGTTCTATAAATCCTATCAAGGACTTCTAGTACTCTCTAGAAATATAAGAAGATGCTATTCAACATTAATGTTGACCAAGAGATCATAGGAATCATCCTACTAGGGCAAAAGTTGTCTGCAAGTTGGGTGACTTTCAAGGACCCAGATTCACACACCTCAGATGACCTGTAATTTGTCAAAACCATAACTTAAGCTCTGCACATCCTATCAAGGAATTCTACCACTCAAATTAAAGCTAAGAACAAGCTCTACAACATTCATGTTGTGGGGAAGATGAGATATCAATCACATCTTGAGCTAAAACTGCCTGGAAGATAGGGATCAAACTAGGGTTTTTTCACTAACAATCCTTGGAAACCCTGACTTGAAACTTCTCAAACTCCTCAATCATGATGAGTTGGTCTAGGAATCATCTTTATAACATCTCCATACATCATTCCATGATCTTCTGGCTCTTGGATTGGGTCTCAACCTTCTCCAAATCTTCAGTTATCCCAGGGTTGACCCAGTCAAAACCCTAACTCTACCATACATGGTTGAATCTTCTGACTTCTTGCACAATGACCTCTCTGGGCTTCATGATGACTTTCAAGACATCTCATAAACTTTCCCAAAGCTTCAAGTTCATTCTCAGAGTCTCAGAATCATCTGAGGAGCTCCCACAACTCTCAAGCTATGAAGCACACCATCTTGGTTTCAACCAATTTCTTTGAGGATCTCTTGAACTTTCTGATGAAGGTATCAACTTTCAAACACTTGATGGATAAATAATTGTTGGTCAAATTTTGGGGTGCAACAATCACTACAACAGCAGAATATGTCACGAAACCTTAATGGCGTAACCGTATGCGAGTAATAGATAAAATACCACTGGAGGAGTCATACCACAGTTCCACATCGCCCTGCACCAGATTCACACATGGGAAAAGGAGCCATCTTCTAAAAGAAAGAATTGTTGAAATTATTCCATGACAACTTCATTAGTGATTCCCTGCAAAAAAAAATACAATAAGCATGACAAGATTAGTAGATATTTGAAAATGAAAAAGGGAGTTCATTTGGAGTCAGCAAAATATCACGTAAGTGCAGTAATAAGCCATATTTTACACAGTAAAAAAAAACTTAGGAAACTAGATATTTTACCTCACTACAGACAAAAGTGAAGGTTGAGTGAAAATCTTTTTTGAGGTCCTTTCTCTCCACAAAGCCCCACCATGTTTTGAGGTTGTCCTACCACAAAAGACAACAATTACAGATAGCAATAAGAAATTGCAGGAAACGGTACTACAAAGCAAAGTTTTACCTCAATTCTTCAGGAATTCGGGGACATATAGAAACATGTGAGGGGCAGATAACCCTAATCGAGCATTTCAGCCGCCCTCATCTCTTGTTCACTACCATCACCATTTTCTTCCATTCAGAACTACCAATAAACCTTCAAGAAATTTCCGAAAATTCCAGCAAAAACCTCACTCGAAATCATCTTCCTCACCTCGATTTTCGCACGCCCAGGAAAACATCTTTTAACCCATCTTCAACTTACTAGCAACACCCAGACTCAAACTTCACAAACTTCATCCAACAACCAACCTTCAAACATGAACTAACAATTCGTTTCACCAACAACCAACTCAACACCATCGTAAACCACGCTTCCTTCCATCTCAACACGACTCAAAATCAACGCTAAACTCGTTTCCGTCTCCTTCACAATCACAGAGAAAAAACCGCCGTTTTAAAAACTCATCCTCAAACTTGTTTTAGAACCGGAAATTTCAGCCATCATTAACATCACCCAACCTCCATCCTCATGGAAACAAACAAACCCCTCAACTTCAAAACCTTCTCCGCCGACAACATCCCTTCATAATCGTTTCAAAATCACGAACAACCTTCGAACCCTTTCCTCCACTCCCGATAACTTCCGATAACCCACAACAAACTTCAATCAAGCGAAATCAGAAAACAGAAGAAGATTCTATTGACGGTTAAATCCAGAAACTCATGAAAAACTGAGTGTGAAGCAGAAAGAGAAAGACGCAGAAAGTCCAAGTGGAATCGAGTGGAGGTTGGACGATATTGTTTTCATTTTATTCTTGATAAGCGGTGAAATAAACTTGATTCAAACCATTCGGAGATGTTGGTTTTTCGTCACACATTTGTTGTTTCCATGATGCGTTGTTGTTTCTCGATTTTCTTTTTCACAAAGCCATCCACCTTTTTCTTTTAATCTGACTGATTGGAGGCATTTGGTATTGTTTTGTTTTAAAAAATAGGCTGTTTTTTTTTTTCCGATGACATTGTGTGGGCTTTATTTTGAGCCCATGAAGCTCCTTTTACACACCGTATCTCTATCTCAAACCCACCCATGTTTTCTCTTTTTTTTAACTTTTATTTCTTTAAAAAAAAATTATAAATTGTTTCATGTGTATATGTTATTTTGGATATCACATATTACTATTAAATATTATGCGGTTTATTGTATTCTAAAATATATTTTTACATTGTATTATTTAGTTTTGTTTTATTTTGTAAATATATTATATACTTTTTATATATACTTCTTTTATTACCTCTTATATATTTCATTTAGAAGTTTTATTAACTTTTATTTGTAAATTGTTTTAAGGACTTCTTCCTTTAGAAGTTGATTCCATTTTACATTTGTTATTGGGCATTCTCCGCCGTTTTGGTCGATGACGATACTCCAAGTTATAACTTTGTCAATTTATTGACGAGTAATGACAAACCCGAGACCGTTTTCTTTTTAACTTCTTTCATTTTCGATTTTTATCGATTTCTTGCTTATTTTGCTCAATGACAAATTTTAAATTATTATCGGTCAAAGTTATTGATAGATGATAATTTTAGTCGAGATTATTTCACTTGCACTTCAAATTATCTTTTAAACATTTTCTCGAAAAAACTCCAAAAGAGGGAGATTCTTGAAATCTAGCATTTCTTGGATCTTCGAATGAGCAACTCTCGAGACTCGCTCTTGAGTTGTTGTTCATTCAATCTTTTGATTTTCTCAGGCATATTCTCAACGTCTTTTGATCAAAACCCCGAAAGAAAGAGGCACTTGGAGTCTAGCATTCCTTGTGTCTTCGAGTGAATAATTCTCGAAGCACGCCCTTTGAGTTGTTATTTACTCAACCTTTCGAATTCAATCATTCTCAAACGTTCTCCTAAGTCGAATGCTCGTCCGCATTTGCAGCCCTTTTTTATTCACAATTCCTCGTGGTCTCGATATTAGGAGCACCCTCAGGGACTAATATCGTTTCTCACAATCCGAACCCTTGACACGTCGTCAAGTCGGTTCAATCTTCGATCAAATCTTCGACACGTCGTCGAACTACTTCCAAACCAACTTCCTTTGGCCTCGCATGCCATTCTTCGATCCGATCCTTTCACAAACATTTTTTAAAACTTACGAAAGAGGGATATTCTCAGAATCAAGCATTCTTTGAATATTCGAATGAGTAACTCTCGAGGCGTGCCCTTGAGTTGTTATTAGTTCGTTCTTTCGATTTCAAAGCATCCAACTCTTTATCTTCCATTTATTCAGTCAATTCCCGAAAGAACTGAGTTCTTGGAGTCTCGCATTCCTTGGATTCTTGAGTGACAAGCTCTTGAGACGCGCTCTTGGGTTGCTTGTCAGTCATCCTTTCGTCTCCTTCGCAAAACTTTCAACTCATTCAACCTCATCTTTCGTGGTTGTTACCACGAACTACGGACGCTCTGATTCTTTATTCATTCTTGAATATAAGATACGTAGGCACAAGATTGCGATGATCTTGGCGAGCACACTTCTATCCATCTTCCGTTTCCCCCCATCCTTTCCCGTAGTCGAACTACGACGCTCTGATTTCTCATTCTCGTCCGAATGAGCATACGTAGGCACAAGGGCCCCAATCCTTGGCGAGCACCCTATTCTTCTAACCACCCATCTCTCCTTAGCGTCTTTAACATTTTATCCTACCAATTCTACCTTTAACAACGAGAAGAAAACAAGTAAACCTAAAACAACACTCCCCACATTTACCTTAAGAGGTTCCCGTCGAGTACGACGGACGTGAGGGGTGCTAATACCTTCCTCTCACGTAACCGACTCCCGAACCCGGAACATGGTTGCGACAGCCCTGTTCCTATCCTTTTCGTTTTAAGAGGTTTTCTCGATATTTTCCTCTCCCGTTTATTCGGGATAAATAAAGTTCGGTGGCGACTCTGTCGAACCGCATTTCCGCGCCTTTCGCGCGAGGGTCGTTTTCTCCGAAATGTCTCCGTGATTTTTCGAGGTGCGACAACATGGTGGCCATTATCATGTTTATGGATGGTAAAGCTTGGAAATTTGTGGTCAAATGATGGGATCCTCCAAAGGTTAAAGATCAGAAAGGTCAGATTACTAATATGATAAATCCTGAGGAAGACTGAGATGATGAAGATGAAACGATTGCTCAAGGTAATTCCAAAGCAATTGAATGCCTTATTCAATGGTGTGGACAAAAAAAAATTCAGGTGGATCAAGAATTGTATTGTTGCCAATGAGGCTTGGGAGATTTTGAAGACTGCACATGAAGGAAATTCTAGGGTGAAATCATCAAGACTTCAACTTCTCACAACCAAGTTTGAGAACTTGAAGATGAGAGATGATAAAAGTATTCAAGACTTTCATATGAATATTGTTGATATAGCCAATACTTCAAGTGATCTTGGGTAAAAGGTTCCAGAAACTAAGTTGGTCCAAAAAAATTTAAGATTTCTTCTCAAGAAATTTGACATGAAGGTAACTGCCATTGAAGAAGCTCAAGATATAAATACCCTGAAAGTGGATGAACTCATAGGTTCTCTTTAAACTTTTGAAATGGCTATCAGTGAGAAATATGAGAAAAAGAAAAGCATAGCCTTGGTGTCTAATCAAGATGAATGTAAGACAAATTTCAAAGGAGAATTGTCTAAGGCAATTGTGCTCCTTGGGAAATAGTACAATCAATTGCTGAAGAGGATGGATGGGGAGTCAAGATCAAATGTCAAGACTCAGTCATCCGACAACAACAAAAGGAGGGATTTTGGAAGAAAATCCAAAAATTAAGAGAAAGCTAACAGATGGAAAGGAATCCAGTGCCATGATTGCGAAGGATTTGGGCACATCAAATCTTTTGATCTTCCCAGGAACTTGTTGATTAAAATGGAGGAAAATGTCACAACATTTCCTCTGACATATACTTTCCTGAAGTTTTCACTGTTTTCATCATCACAACCTTCAGGAAGGTTCATCGAAAATTCCTTCACTAGCTTCTCGTAGCAAGGACTAAATTTAGTGACTGTCTTCTTCAAGCCAACAACTTCAATCAACTTTAACACCTCTTTGCATTCAAGGACATTTTTCCCTAATTCTCTTTCCAAAGCAACTCTCCTTTGGCACACATATTACCATCTTCTCACGTTTTCATCAGCATGGAAGGAAACATTTTCCAAAGGACATTTAGGGAGAACAACAACCTTTTTCTTAGAAGTTGGTTTCTCTACATGCATGATGTCTTGGACATCTCCTTCAACATCATAGTCTGACTCAGTATTAGACTCAACCTTTCTCTTTTGCGACATAATAATAACCTTGCTCCAAGGTTTATGTGATCCAATCATAGATTTCTTGATAAGGTTGTTCTCTTTAGCCACACTCTTACCTTTTCTACACTTCAGTCTCTTGGCAACACCAGGGTGGAGACTCTTTGTAATGATATCATCATCAGGTGGTAGGTCATCAACATTGATAGCCTAATTAGCAGCCTTTCCAGCAGTTCCTTCAGATGCTTGACCCTTTGACTAGGATTCTTCCACAGAGGGAGATGTTCCACCATATGCTTCAACATCTATTACCACAGAATCAGCAAGGGTGTGAAGATTCTCTTCTAATTTTTCATGATCATCCTCTTCAACCATATCCTCAATAACATTCTCCTCAGTCACTACCTCTGGTTTATCAACCGAAGCAGAGATAGTGGGAAGAATCTGAGCCAGAGGTCTAGTAATCCCAATAATGTTCAGATGACTCTCTATATTTAAGGTTCTAGCAACCATTTTACTAATTCTCTTATCAGTATCAAATCTTTCTTTCTCAACTCTAGGGTTAGGAAAAGCATAAGAGGTCTTTGAAGCATTACCTGTAGGGAGGTCCTTAGATCTTCTCACAAGTAGTTTTCAGGCTTGCATGGCACCATAGCCAGGGGAGCAACATCAATCTCATATGCAGCTGACATCTTCCCAAACTTAGCCCTGGCTGCTGATGATGAAACATTCTCCTTCCTGGTTACCCCTTTAGAAGATTGTTGTTGAGACATCTTGGAGCACTGGAGAGTTGGAGAAGAATAAACTGAATTAGGTTTTTCTTCGAGCAGGAAGGTGAAACAGTTTGTGAGGAAAGGTACAGTATGAAGGAGACGTGCGAGAGAACAGTTTAGGTAAATTTGAAATGATTGATTTTGAAACCCTCTTTTATTTGTTAGGAACACACTTTGTTGCTTAATTTGATTAGGGTTTATATTTTATGAGCCTATCTTGTATCGTGTTGATACTTGAGCTGGACTGTTTACATTGAGTTGTAATTTCTGTTGTTGCTGTGATTGAAAGGGAATTGAGAAGGGTCTCATACATAGGAAGAGTCTTAGGTAGAAATTAAGCACGGGTAATGATTAAGTGATAAGTTATAAACTGGAGGTTGTTTAGATTAGGATTAATACTATCTAGTGGATTTCATTCCTGGCTTAGTAGCCCCCAGATGTAGGTGATGTTGTTCACCGAACTGGGTTAACAATTATTGTATGTTCGTTTATTTTCTATAAGTTTTTATTATGCTGCTTCTTGTCATTGTTCTTAACAGAGATCAAGTGTTCCAACATCTCTTGGGACATCTGAGATATGTATACCAGAATTTCATTAACTTTAAATAAGTAACTAATTCATGATGATGCTTTAATTTAAATATAATCACAATATTATCATGGCTCATCCAATGTTAATTTGCCATGGTTCGAGCGAATGAGTTGTCAGAAGATTATTTCTCTAGTGCAATATTTCCCGTTGGCGTAGGAAAAATGTTCGAATGAAATTTAATGTTGCTTCCTTCAATGTTGCCAGCGGTCTCATCTTGAGTCTTTGGTTGAGAGGTGGTGCCAGACTAGAGGGGAAGGCTTTCTTAAGCTTTTTCTTTGTCTTATTCTCAGTTAGTTGATGCTCACAGGTGACAACATGAGTGTGCTTAGGATGAGGGATTTCCAAATGACCAGACTTCGTTGATGGCTTAAGGCTACCATCTTCCTCCATATCTTGGGTTTCTTGGAAAAAAGGGAAATAAGCTAAGATAAATAAATAAGCAAAATTGAGGGAGGAATAAATAGTCGAAGTTTCAAACCTGAGGTTTCTTCGATACTTCAACAAGGGCGTCTTTCTTGCTTTTCTTCAACGAAGGAGGAAGAACGAGTGTATTATTCACACATTTTCAATCTTGAAAAAAAAAGAAGTGTTGGTCATGTAACATGTAAGTCTTTACCATTAAGATAGAAAAATGTGATGTACAAACCTATTTTGCTACTTCCTCTTCGACAAGAGCTTCTTCTTTTTGCTTTGCGTTTCCCTTGGGGCAGCAACAGTCGAAGTAGTTTCTTTTTTTCATGGAAATGGCAACAAAAAAAGCATGCATAATGTCAGAAATGGTGAAAGGGATTGATACCTGTGATTTCCAAATGAGTGATTTTTCTTCCTGAATAGGAGGTTCAGGTACATACAACTGATTCCCAGCAAGAGTAAGTGTAATGATGGATGGCGCCAATGGAATCTCTTGGTTTGAAGTTGATGAGGTTGCTAGTTGAGCAAATAAAGGTTGAGTTTTTGTAGAGAAAAACTTGAAAGTTTCGTTAAAGATGGAGAAAATTGGAAGAAAATAGAAGAAGAGAAAAAGAAGGCTATTTATTGCTTTGAGGGAAAACCCGTTATGTTTCTTTATTTTCTTTAAAAGAAAATAAAATCAGAGGGCTTTTTGACAAGTGTCTCACTAAAAGTGAGAAAGTGGGAAGTTGGATTTTATGTGTGGCCCATGTTCTTCCTAGGAACTGGGAGCCATGATGACTTTCCTGAACTTGAACGTCTCGAAAATACGTTATAGGCAGTTGCCATGTTGACAATGACGTTAGCACACAATTTTGAATAGTGATATTTTAAAAACGTCACCTGTCACTCAAGAAATGAATCGAAATTGACATTGGGGGCAGGGGGTTTTGTTATCCAAGAAACACATGTAGATTTGACAAAGAAATCAGCTGGAATTTCTGCACAAACACAAGACAAGGTTAGAATCCTTTCGATCAAAGACCTTGGAGGTAAAATTTAGCGTTCAACATCAGAACATGAAGTCTGGTACCTAATGAAAATTTTAAAGGAATTTAGTCACTTAACAATTCGACAAGACGAGAGAGGCTCGACTAAAGCAGATTCAAATTTCAAACCCGATAATCGTCTTTTGGTCTTATCCAAAATTCCAAAGACACGTAGGGATCAATTGAGGATGGACGAAGCATGCATAAATGACGTGTCGGGCAGAAGACATTTGATCATTGGAGACCATTAATTTTGTAGTATTATAAATAAGGATTCTTATGTTATGATTCGAGGTGACAAAAATCATTGTAAACTTCAATATACACTTAAAGTACCCATACGCAAGCGAAAAACAAGTTTTCTGAAAAAATGCACTTGCCTACCACTTTTTACTTATGCAAATAAAATTCTTTTCCATTTAATTTACTTCTACTTATTTTATTTAACATTTAAGTCACTAATTCCGACCTAGTCGAAATCAGTTGTCATATTTACTTTTAAACTTAATCACTGTTATAGATATCGTCAAAATTAATGCAAAATTTTCGACAATATTAATACACACTTTCTTTTTTCCTTAGTGTCGCTACTTGAAAAATGCATCGTGCAACGACAGGGAGGCGAAAAAGATAGACAGAAGATTCACCACCGGATTTTATTTATCCCAAGGAGGGAAAGGGAAATAACGAGAAAACCTTAAGAAAGAAAAGGATAAGATGGTCTCGCAACCCAGAACGGGTTCAGAAGCCGGTTATGCGAAGGGAAGGTATTAGCACCCCTCGCATCCATCGTACTCGATGGGAACCATTTTTTTGTCGATGTGTGATTATATTTGCTTAAATATTATGCTATAAAAAATGTTCCAAAAGATAGGGAGAAAAGGGTTAGAAATAGGAGAGAGAGAGAGAGAGAGAGAGAGAGAGACAGACAGACAGAGAGAGAGAGAGAGAGAAGTGACGGGGGAAGAAGAGAGAAAGAACAGAGGAAAGAACATACTCGGTAGGACTCCGCAGTCCTAGGCCTGCATATTCTCAAAAGGTATGAGAAAGTCAGAGTCGACGTAGTTCGGGGAACTACAGATATAGGGGGAATGTGCTCGGCAAGGATTGTGGCCCTTGTGCCTACGTATCTTTACTTGAAAGAAGTAAAGAATCATAGCAGCCATAGTTCGGCCTACAATTTGTTAATCTTTTTACGGATGATGTTATCATGCGCGTTCTAGCAGTTTATGTCTTTTGCCGCTCGCATGTGAGGAGACTTATGCGTTACCTGTTTGTGGTAGAACGGACGTATCATATCCTTTTTGAAATGATTAGGTTTTCACCATGCGAGGCAAGATGTCACATTTGATTTATGAGATTGTTTTTTAGGGGTGAGGTAGATCCTCGGATAGTAATCCCTTGCGGGTAGTACCCAATTCTTTATCTTAAAGTTATTTGTTATGAAATGGTGTGGCGAATGTAGCGTCTTCGTATTGAAAGACGAGTGTCAAGACCACACACTACAGTGAGTATCCTGATGCTCGGAGAGGAAGAAGTTTACACTCAATCCTCTCTCTTTAGTTCAATGCAAAGAGAACTTCATTCTCTTATTAAAGATGTTTTTTGGTTTTGAATGGTAAGTGCTTTGCAACAGAGAACCATACGGTAAATGTCAGCACTCGGGATAGGAGAAGGCCTACGCCTAACCACTCCACGATCATTCAAGTTTTTGTTAAGAAAAGAATTTGAAAAAAGCACTCGGCATGAGACCGAGGTTTTAGGTGAGAAGGTTGTGTGGTGAATACGGACGCGGTCTTCGTATTGAAAGACGAGTGTTTAAACCACCCACACTACAGTGAGCATCTTGACACTCGGAAAGGAATAAGTCTACACTTAATCCTTTCTCTTTAGTTCAATACAAAGAGAACTCGATTTTCTTTTTGAAAAATGCACTGGGTACGGGACCAAGGTTTTTTAGGAGAAAAGGATGGAAGTGTCTTCGTATTGAAAGACGAGTATCAAAACCACCCACACTACAGTGAGCATCTCGACACTCGGAGAGGAAGAAGACTACACTCAATCCTCTCTCTTTAATTCAATACAAAGAGAATTTATTTTCAAGATGGTTTGACAATGTACTCGGTATAGGGCCAAGGTTTTTAGGAGGAGGTTTGAAAATTCACTCGGTGCGGGACCAAGGTTTTAGGAGGAAGGGTGTGGAGAACTCAATTCTTTTATTGAGGATGGTTTGATAGCGTCGATGAATCGAATCGGGACAAATGTAACGTTAAACCGTCTTAGCTCGACTTATGAGAGAATTCAAACTATAAGAGGTCGCGTACTGATTTCTGTGCTAAGGACAAGACAGAGGAACGATATTGAGGATTGTTCTCCAATTGAATCGTGTCGCACGGACCAAAAACAGTGGGATCTCGTCTTGCGGATAAAAGACTTCATCGATCACAAAAAGTCAAAATGAAATCGAAAAGATAAAAAGAAATGAGGAGAGAAAGAAGGTGGTCTCGGATCCAACATTATTCATCAATAATTTGACTGGTAATGGATTACGGAAGTCTCTTCATAGACCAAAACGGATGGAAATGGGACAAAACGCCCAATAACAAATGCGAAATGGAATTTAACTCTAAAAACAAAACAAGTCTTAAAATCTCTAAAAGAAAATGAATATAAAGAAATATTACAAAATACTATAAATCAAAATTTAGAAAAGAGTTAATATATTAACAAATCTTAATAAAACTAAATATAATATATATTAAAGATTCTAAATAAAATAATGTTAAAGAAACCATATATAAAAAAATATATTTACATAAAATGATAATATATACACAGTATGATAATAATAATAATATATAATAATCAAAGTTAATATAAAACAAAAATCTAAAGAAAAGCAGGCAGGGGGTTTTGAATAATAACAAGGGTGTGTAAAAGGTGGGATTAAAAAAACGTTGAATCACATGGGCTTTTAAGAAGCCCATCATCAACTCAAAGATTTGATGGTGCTGCGCATAACAACTCGGTGGGCTGAAAGCCCAAACCGACATACCCAAAAAATAAAAAAGAAACAACGAAAATGGGATAACCTTTTTCTTCTTACACTCTCATTCTCATTAGTGACAGTCTAGAAGGAGATCACAGGGAGAAACCATGAGCAACCTCATATTACTCATCCCGGGAAGGAATACCGTGCGGACAACACTCTTCTACAAGCTGGCTTTGTTCGAAATCAAATAACACAAAATGCAACAACCCAACGTTTCGATGATTCCGAGTCATCGCTTGAATTCAACTCTTCTTCATCTCTTACTTGTTCACTTTATGGATCTGAAATGGTTTTCCAATGGTGAAGGTTATTGAAGGTTGCGGGTTGGAGAAGATTTTGGTGAGGGGACAAAGTGATTTTCGTGTGGCTGTTGAGTTGTTGTGAGGTTTGATCAAATTGAAGGTTGATTGGGTATGGTTTACAATCTCGCTCACCACATGTTCGATGAAAGTACTGTTATAGTTTGGATGGTTGTATGTTGGTTTGAAGAAGGTGGAAGAGGTTGGTTTCGGTTGACGAAAACTGAGGTTGAAGGTGACGTTAAACTGATGGTGGTTTGAAGCGTGTAGAGATGTTGGTGGGGTTTTGGTGTGAGCTGTAACACCCCCTTCTATACCCCCAAATAAATAATTAAATTACATAAACACATAATAAATTTTCATCAGAGTAAATTTGAAACATGGTATAACAGTGGGGTAGTTCAACAGAGGAACTTAGTCCTACACCCACATCTCAATACTTAGAAATTAAAGCGGAAGATTAAAACATTGAATTACTTAAGACATGTTATCATTTAGATACATGATTCAGTTTGGTTCACAATATCATTCATGTATACAAAACATACACGAATGTATCACAGAGGAATACTATACAATCCTAACTACCCGGTGCTACATATCAGAGCATAACCGACCAAAAAGGATGAAGCTAAACTTCACAAAAGACCTCTAGCAACCTAATCTGCAATGCCTAATAGAGCATTATAAAACAGCAGAAGGGTGAGAAATATTATCATAATAGTCAAAGCATATAAATAAATATATATATATATATATATATATATATATATATATATATATATATATATATATATATATATATATATATATATATATATATATATATATATATATATATATATATATATATATATATATATATATATATATATATATATATATATATATATATATATATATATATATATATATATATATATATATATATATATATATATATGTCGCTACTGCGAAAATCGGCGCCTGCTATGACAGAAGAGTCGCCACCATGCGTTATTTATCCCAGAAGAGGGAAAGGAAACGCTCAGAGAAAACCTAACGCAAAGAGGGAAAGGAATGGTCATCGCAACCAAATCCTGGATTCGGGAGTCGGTTACGCAAGGGGAAGGTATTAGCACCCCTCACGTCCGTCGTACTCGATGGGATCCACGCTTATTTTCTATCTAAGGGTATGTTTATCTATCTACTCTAAAGGTCTAGTCTAAAAAGAAAATGAAAATGACTTGGCGAAGTATCGCACTTTATGCCTACGTATTCCCGTCTGGAATGAGAAATCAGATTCAACGTAATTCGCCTAACTACGAGTTATGGGGGAAGGTTGCTCGCCGAGATATCGCATCTCGTGCCTACGTACTCTCATACGGCATGAAAGATCAGAGCAAACGTAGTTCGGGCTACGGAAGACACAAGTTTGTCTGACAGTTTTTTATCTCCTCAAGAAAGGGTTTTCCTGATTAAGAGTCCAAGAGGACAAAAACAGAGTTTGAGTGTTTGTTTGAATCTTTTACGAAAGAACTGTTTTTTAGGATGTTTGCAATCTCAGTCGCACTAGAGACTATGACCCAGGAGTGAACGCTTCGTATGTCACCCAAAGGGTACCACACTAACATCCAGATTACTGGAGAGAGACCCTCCACCAACCTTTTCCCATATAGCTTAAGGCTCGTAACGTACGACTTCAATTAACCTTATTACTGTATTTTTGAATTGTTTTGAGATAAGAAGAGAAAGACGCCCTAAAACTATGGTTGAAAGGGAATCTACCTACAGTTATCATGCATGGTTTAAAAACCTAATGTCTGTCATAATTCCCTCTTGCACAGAGGAAATCAGAGATCCTAGGGGAAACAGCAAAAGAAAGCAAGCAGTAAATAGTAAACAGTAAAATGCATGCTATGCAACAGTACAAGCGAGGCAAGGGAGTCTGGCTCAACCTCAAACCTAAGAAAACAACAGGCAAGGGGAGACAAGCTCCACCTCAAACCTAAAGGTAGGCAACACAAGCAAACAGACAATACCACAAAAGAAAAACAAAGGAAGAAGCCCAAGCAGCAACAACAAACTTCTACAGACAGCAACTTCAACCTTGAACAGCAGCTCTAGTCAGCAAAGTTGAATTAACAGCAAAGTTGACAGCAAAGAGTCTTCATCTTCAAGCTAGCTCCTATCTTCAAGCTTCTTCAATTCTTCATCTTCAAGCTAGCTCCTATCTTCAAGCTTCTTCAATTCTTCATCTTCAAGCTCTAGCAAGCTCCACAAGAAGAGAAATCATCATTGAGATCAAGTTACAATGCTAGGAAACCTGATGAAAACCAAAGGAAATCATCAGGAACCAACATGAAAGAAAGTGCATCCTCAAAAGTTCTACTCATTAAGGCATGCCACTCATCCCTCCAAAGGAGAGATGGAGCTTCCTTAAGAGGACTTTGCATCATGGTATGAGGATAGAAGCAAACAATGCATTCTATTTTTTTATGAAAGAAGAAGGATTAGTTCTAATGGCTCTTCCTAAACCCTAATCTTATAAGCTTCTAAAAAGAACTCCTAAAAGAGAAAGAAAGCTTCAAGCTAAGCTCCACAAGCCAATCCACAGCAGATATAAGATGTCCAGAAGCTCCTCCAAAAAGGAATCCAAGCACTTCAAGCTCCAAAGCCACCAACAAGACCAAACAAAGCAAGGCACCAAAGATGGAACACCACATGCACCACCAACTTGCAAATTCTACCTAAAATAGAAAACTATGTTGTCAAATTCTAATAAATTTCCTAGGGGAACATGCATGTTTTAACATTCTAGGTTCAAATATTAAAGCCTAAATCAACTTCTAGGTCTACTAAACAATTCCTAAGTTGAGATATGTCAAGGTAAACCACAAGTTTGGGAAGGCTCTAAACACCTCACCTAAAACAGAACCTATAATTGTTGAAAAAATCTAATAAAAATCCTAAGGGAGCATGCACATCTAACCTACAACATACTCAAAAATCAAAGTCAGATTTAATACCAAAAGATCACACCAAAATCAACAAAACAGATGAACAATTATGCAAAAATTAAAGAAATAAACAAAATGAGAAAAATCAAATAAAATTGAAAAATTCATGAAAATATAATTTATTGATCCCAAAAAATCACAAATTTAATCAGGAGCATGGAGATATTTTTAAAATATTTTTCAGATCAAAAATGGATTTATTGTGATTTTTGGAATCAATTTGCATTAAAATAAAATCAAAATGAAATAAAACAAATTAAAAACTAAGAAAATAACATGAGTGTTGGATGAATTGACAAGGTATGCAGATCCAAGGTCAGTGAGCGTGTCCACATGAGCATCCCAGTCACACGCTGACTGGGATTAATGAAATGCAACATTTTTGGTTTGGAGCCAACTACTCAGTTCAAACATGAGCCACACGATCTGGATACTAAGTCAATATTCAACAAGATCTAATGGCCAGAACCTTATCTTCTTCCTTGGACCTCCGGTAGGGCTTCAAACTCAGACGGTGGCGCCACCGTCTTCTCCAGTGAGAATCAATTGCAGGCAACCAAAACATCACAAACCTTATATCAATCTTGCTCAATTTTTCACGTAGATCACGAATCTCCTATCCAAATCACCTAACTCTCAACAGGTTTCAAAATTCGCATCAAAGTTCAGAAATCATATCCAAATTGATCATCACCAATTCCAAATCTAAAACCATAGGATTGATCCTCATGCTTCATACATCACTCTGATCTATCCAAATCGTGTTCTAGCCTTAAGATCAGGTCAAACTGTGCTCAAATACAAATCACATGTCACCTAAGTTTGTCTCTAATTGTCCAAAATTCTGTCCAGAAACGATCTACTCCTTAACTAGATCCTAACCACATGTCCACTGCTAACTGCATCATGCTAGATCAAGAGGAATTTTGAAGTTTACTAACCTGGTATAGATCCACTAACAGAGGTAGCTAGAGCTTGCTTCTTGCATCAAAACTCTCCAGACACGATCAGTGATGCAAGAGGAAGAGTCTTCAACCTTCAATTTGCTCTGAACTAGCTTGGAAATGAAAACCCGATTCTCACTTGCTCCCTTGAAATTTCAAATGCAATCTCAGCTTCCACCACCAAATGAGCTCCAAAATGATTCTGAAATCATCAAATGACTTAAATAGAACATGTCTATGGGCTTTAGAGATTCAATTGAAGCCCAATCCAGCCAATTCAATTTTTTGTTTTCTCTTCAAAATCTCCATGTGACAGTCACGAATTTGCCATCACAGCTTGCTCTAGAAGTTTCCTTTTGCTTGCATAATGCCTTGTGAGTAAGATTGGATCAAAAGAAGTGCTTGAATTGCTTTGGTAAGTGATTTGGCTATGTAACTTGCATATGAAGAAACCAAATTTTAACTCATGAAAATTTGCCTCAACTCAAAAATCTACCAATGCCAAAGTGTTTGAAATGAACTTTCCAATCAAAATGAGTACTTATTTGACATGTTTTGGTCATTTAACCATTAATTTGAATTTTTCAACTTTGAATCCTTTGAAAATCTCCCTTTTTAAGCCATTTCAAACCAAATCTTGATGAGTACAATAAATTCATCATGACTTCTTGGTTAGCCTAAAAACCACATTTTGAACAAGTTTCATGTTGAACAAAAATCCATTTGACAAGTGCAAGTTGGAGATTTTGACCTATGATTGAAAATGGCCTATAATCTCACTTTCCCAAAATACCCCTGACTTGTAAACTTCATAACTTGAGTTCTACAAATCATATGGAAGACTTATAATACAATTTAGAAAGCTAAGATCATGAGGAACAACTTTTATTTGTGCCAAAAGCTCAGGTGAAACCTCCTTCTAGTTCAAAAATAGCTTGGAAGTCAGATGATTTTCACAGACAAATTTCAGAGGCATCTGAGGACTTGTAACTTATCTGAACCATAACTTGAGTTCTATAAATCCCCTTGAGGACTTATAGTACTCAAATTAAAGTTATTTAGGTTATCTACAAGTTTCATGTTGGCCAAATATCCATTTGAAACTTGTATCATGACTTATGTGGTCTTGAAGTTAGGCACTAAACAGGGGATTTTACACTGAAACCCTAATTTAGCAACTTCCCACACTCTTGACTCTTCTTGACTTGATCTTGGCACAACACCACAAATGTCTCAACATATCATTTCATGAACTCCATTACCTAAAAGTAGGCTTTGAACTTCTTCAATTGCACAGTTGACCTAGAATTGACCCAGATGAAACCCTAATTGCTTGCACCTCAACTGTGGCTCTTGCATTTGACACAATGACTTGATTGAGCTCTCCCATGGCCCTCTAGGTATTCTATGAGCTCCATACACATCCTCTTCTCATATTCACACTTCACATCCCTCTGATGGTCTTCAATTGATCCTCAAGTTAGGAGAAAATCTTCATGCAAGTAGCTAAACTCTTAGACACTCAAATTACCTCCTGATGACTTTGATAACTTCTCAATCTTGAATAAGACCTCTTGCTAGGCTTCTCTTGATAAGAATCAAACTTGATCCCCTTCTATATGAATGATATCATGATATGCAAATGATATGACTATGCAAATGTTAATGCAATGAAACATAAACCAAGTTAAGAAAAGGTTGAGCAAATTTTGGGGTGCAACAATATACATACACAAGTATAAAACACATACTTTCACATTTCTCACCACAAATCATTCCAACCATAATATACATCACATAAAGGTAAACTTTCATAAAACAATACACATTAATCATGTGACTCAATGCAACTCATGCCATGTGGTACCAACACTTGTTATCATTTTTTCGGTTGTTACACTTAAACCGGGTCCACCCTTCTAGACCGATAACAACAAAAGCCCGTTCCCTAAGCTTTCAAACCCACCCTTCTAGGTTTGGGACAAGTCACTAGTCTCCACGAAACTAGCAAACATTGCCTCTTGACTAAATGATGCATATGCAATCGACCGCCAAATGCACTTAAGACCGTCTCGCATCTTAATCCCATGCATTCACATAATTCATCACACCAGAATTATAACATAATTGCACACACAACATATTCAGATATCATCAATACATTTATCAAGAAATGCACGCATATTCATAATGTTCTCATGCATTCTATTCATACAATCTCATACAAACAAGATGTATTCATAATCAATTCCACAGTCTAGGATTCACGCCTTACGGCTACCCACAACATATATTTCGTAGTATACAATTACTCATTTCCAATAAGGATTAAACACAGCCGAACAAAGAAATCAACATGGAATAGATCATAAGAAAACAAAAATGTTGTCACGCTCGCTGGCTTGCTCGCCTAGCGAGTCACTAGCGAATACTCGCTAACTGTTCGCCTAGTGAACGAGTTCGCGAAGGCAAACAAAAGTTACTGACTTGCTTCGCTACCTAGCTCGCTACAGCGAAGTCCTAGCGAACCTTCGCTGCCCCATTCTCTACCAGCGAAGAACCTCAAATCCATTCTGCCCAAGTCTGGGACCTCTCGCTAACCATTCGCTCAGCGAGTTGCTAGCAAACGTTCGCGACCTGTTCGCCTAGCTAAGGTGCTAGCGAATTCAGAAAATCCCCACTGTCACCAAGTCCTCAACTCCTCATAAAACCGACCGATTCTCACCAAACCAGTTCAATAGTCTTAGTATAACCTCCCTCGACTAAATTAGATCACTTATTTCCAGGTTCTATCGATTAAATCCAATTTTCCCTAAAATGGAAGTTGTAGAAAAACAACCAACAATCTAACCCAAGCATACATAATCATAGACATTGACTAGATAATGATATTCCACACCCTTACCTCGATTAATCGATGCTTGAGAGTTGTTCTTGAGCTTTTCCAACTTTTTCTTCTTCTCCTTCTCTTTCTCCTTCTTCCTCTATCTTTCTTTTTCTTTCTCTTATGTTTCTATCTTCTTCCTTTCTCTCCACTTTTCCTTATAAGTTTTTCCCTTCTAATTCTATCTAACATCTATTAATTCATTTAATTAATCATACCTTAATCAAACAATCCTCTTAATCATTTAACTAATATAAATAATTAATTAGTGAAAATTGGGCTGTTACAACTCTCCCCCACTTTAGGAATTTTCGTCCTCGAAAATGTTACCTGATTCGAACAACTCTGGATAAGACTCCCTCATCTGACTTTCTAGTTCCCAAGTCACACTTCCTCCAATCGATCCTCTCCAAGCGACCTTCACCAAAGCAATCTCTTTGCCTCGATGTTGCTTCAACTCTCGATCCTCTATCCGCGTAGGTGATGTCTCCACTGTCAGGTTATCTCTCACCTGCACATCATCCACTTGGACTACATGAGACGGATCTGCAATGTATTTTCCCAACTGAGATACATGGAATACGTCATGAAGATTAGCAAGCGACGGCGGCAAAGTGACACGATAGGCTACCTCCCCTATCTTCTGCAAAATCTGATAAGGACCAATAAAACGCGGTGTCAACTTACGCGACTTTAATGCCCTACCAACACCAGTCATAAGAGTAACTCGAAGAAACACATGATCTCCCTCTTGAAATTCAAGTGCCTTCCTCCTCTTGTCATGATAACTCTGAAGGTGAGATAATACTTAGAAGGGGGGGTTGAATAAGTATGAAAGATTAAAACTTAGAATTAAAACACAAGTATTTTTATCCTGGTTCGTTGAACTCAACTACTCCAGTCCACCCTTCCTAGAGTGATTTGCCTTTATCAATCAAGGACTTAATCCACTATTTAATCAAACAGATTACAATAGTAACACCTAAGAACAACTGTTCTTAGTCTTCTTAAGAGCTACTGATTCCAACTGAATCCTCTTAAGGAAATCTTTTACAATCAATGTAAAACTATTACAAGAGTAAGAATGCTTCTAAAAAGCTTTAATCACAACAGTGATATTTCTCTTAAGTTTAAGTACAATGAAATAAGTTCTTAGAAAGAATATGAAAGTATGAGAGCTTGAGTGTTTTAATTTCTTTTCAACAAAACGTCTCACTGAAGAATTTGGTAGAGTCTTGCTTTTATAGGCAGCTGATCCAAGGTGAGCTGCACGTTGAGAAGAGTGTCCAAAAGGTCTGAGCCTTTTTGTCTTCACATCAAGTGACCTTTCCTAGAAGAAGAAAGCACAAAAAAATCCTTTTTGTCTGTGTTCTTGTGTCTAGCATAAATGAGGAAAGAGACGTTTGATTTACTCCAACGGATATAATCTTTGAATATTTCTTCTTCAGTTTTCAGCAAGTTCATTAGAGTCTAATTGGGTCAGAGTCTTCTGATGATGATCAGAGTCTTGCTAGATCAGATTCTTCTGCAGCAGGTGTGCTTTCAGCGTGTTAAATATCAGAGCATATTTGAAACAGAACTTCAGTACTGGCAGCTTTAGTACTTTCAGAAACTTCTGTAGAATCTATGCTTTGAAAAACTCTTCATACAAAATTATTCTTTGCTTCAGATGCTTCTGACTTACTTCAGATCCTTCTAGAGCTTCTGCTTCAGAATCTTCTGGAGCTTCTTGCTTCAGATCCTTCTGGAGCTTCTGCTTCAGAATCTTCTAGAGCTTCTTGCTTCAGATCCTTCTGGAGGCTACGCTCAAAATCTTCTGTTGACAACAATCAGATTCTTCTAATGTATGCATCTGGCGCTACAGAGTCTAGCTAATTTCTTGTGTTCAATTCTGATTTGCTTCTGGAGTGTTAATTTCTTTACTATCTGCAGTAAAAACTCTCAAGCAAATTTTAGAGTATATAATTCTTAAATACAAAATTTTCTAATAGTTATCATCAAAACATAGAGATATTATTAAGAACCAATCTGTGTTCTAACAATCTCCCCCTTTTTGATGATGACAAAAACATCAGAAACTTTGTTTAATTGAGAATATTAAAATTATAACTCCCCCTGAGATGATGAATCTCCCCCTGAGTTAAATACAGAAAATAAATAGAAACTTCCCTTTTGTCTTGAGTAATTATCAGAGTTAGATCTTGATTGTTCTTTCAATATTTGAGAGTCAGAATGTCTTGCAAATATCAGATTCAGAGTTTGATAATAGTCAAATGATCTGAGAGACTCAGAGTTTCTTTTATAGTGTGTACTTATCAAATGTTCTGAAATACTCAGATTAAATGTTAGATAGAATAAATATGTCTGAAGTTTCATTCTGGTGAAGTTAAATTAAACAGTTCAGATCTATATTTTCTCCCCCTTTTTTGTCATAAGCAAAAAGTAAAAACTTTAAAAAGACAAATAAAAGGAAACAGTAAATAAGATAATTCAATGGAGAAAACTTTGATTCATTCAATAAGTTCAGATCAAGAGTACATGCATCAGAAGATATATCAAAAAGTACAATAGTAAACATCAGATGCAAAAACAATCAGAATGAAAAAAATGAAAATCTAAGAGTGTTTGGACAAAAGCATCTTCAATAGATCTGTAATCTCAGAGGAGGACTGCTCTTGCTTGGACATCCACTTAGCCATTATTTCATTCTTTTGATCCTGCTTTGACATCCACTCTAACATGTCCTCAGATTTCTTATCCTGTTTAGTCATCCAAGATTTGATCTCTGATTGACCAGCTTCCAGAGCAGCAATCTTATCTTCAAAATCTGGATGTTCTTTCTTTATCTCAGATGAAGAAGTATGATCAGGTTCTGGAGCTTGAACAGAGTCAATTTCCATGTGATCTGTAGAGTATGGAGCATTGGAGCTAGAAGGAGTGTCTACCAGAGTCATGGCCAAATGATTTTCTTCAGATGCAATTTCAGTAATTTCTTCTGATGATGGAGGAGCATCTGTAAGGAGCAGAGGTTCAGATTTCTTGACAGTCCAGAATAGAGTTCTTGCAGCCTCAGCAAATCTGAGCTTCGCATCATCAGAACATATGTTCTTCAGATTTGAGGCCACAGAGTTGAATCTGTTGATGAATCCATTCCAGATGATATCAGATTCTTGGGCATCCATTGTTGTTGAGCATTTCTTCTGTACAGTACCTAAATACAACTGTATTTCTTGCAAAAATGATTGAAATAAATGATTAACATTAAGTCTGGGCTTAGGATGTAACAGAGTTTCCAGAGTTATTGGTTTTGGTTGGGGAGTTGGTGGAAAAAGAGATTTCTGAATAGAGATCAGAGGAGGAGGATAATATGAAATGAAAGGAATTTCAGGAGCATTTTCTTTGGATCTATTTAAGGCATTTAACAGATGAGGTTTTGCTCTGGTGTGAAAGGTAACCACATCAAAGGGTTTATTTGAGTAGGCTTGGAAGGCAGATTTGGGAGGTTCATCAGAAGCAACATTGTTATCAGATGAAATTGGTATAGCTGAAGCAACAGCTTTATCAGATTTAGCAGAACAAGATATAGTTGCTAATGAACCTACATCTGACATAGATTGAATGTAGGTGAGAATCACAGATGGAAGGGTCATTGTGAGTTTGGGTTTCAGAGGGGTGATAGGGTCAGATGGTTCAACTCTGTCATAAAAGTCTTTGAGTTTGAAACCATACGCCAGATTATGAAATAATGATGAAACTTGGGCACAAGAAATAGATGATCTTGGGTTAGAATTTGGAATCAGCATTTCAGATGATGGTGCAGGTGTGGGAATAGGATCTCGAATGGGAGCTTTAGAAGGTATAATGGGTTCTGGTTGGTTTACCTCAGAGTCTCTGTGAGATGGAGAGACTAGAAAGTCTGGGTGGATGTCAGATTTTGAGGAGTTTGAAGAGGTGGTTGGTGTGCAGGAAGTAGAAGATACTTGAAACACAGTTTTTAAGGGTGTGACATCAAGAACTTCTGTCTCAGGAATGTTGGGTTCAGAAGTGTTGATTGGTTCTGAAGGAATTTCAGAGGGTTTTGATGGTTGTTCTGAGATGGGTGAATCAAATGGAATTATGATTGGTTCAGATGAGACTGGAACAGGTGTTATTTTTGTAGGTTCAGATGCAGTGGGTTCAGATGATTTTGATGGTGGATTATTTGATGGTGGTTGATTTTCAGAGTCTTTTCTGGTAGAGATTCTTGTGGTTTTTCTGGTTGTTTTTCTTGTGGGTGCTTTTGTTGTTCAGATTGCTTTTGTTTAAGGTGTTTAGAGGGTTTTTGTTGAGCAGATGGTTGTGGGTGGTGTTCTTTAGGTTGTTGTTCTGATGGTTGTTTCTGTGGTACAGTTTTTGTGATTTGAATTTTTGATTGAGATGATTGTGGTACAAAGACTTTTGGTGTTGGAATTGTTTTTGTTGTTGTTGGTGTTGGAACAGATGCTTGTTTTTGTGGTGATTTAGAAATTGGAGCAGTAACAGAAGTATTTTGTGTAGAGGGTGGTTTTGGAATAGACTTAATATTAGAATCATTTAAAACAACAGGATTTGCAGAAGATACAGAAGATTTAGTACCTTTGATTTTGATTCTCTTGGCTGGTACAGAAGGAATGTCTCCAGATTCTTTCCTCTTTAAGAGCTTTTGTGGCTTCTCAGCAAGCTTGACCTTCTTCTGAACAGGTGCAGCTTCTGCTTCTGGCTGAGTCCTCTTTCTTTGTAGTTGTTCTTCTTCTTCTTCTGCTTCAGGTAGTGGTTGTCTTGCTAGCTGTATTATGTTTGCAGGAACAGGCTTTCCTTCTTTCTTACACTCATCAATGTACATCACAACAATGTGCCTTGGTTCTTCAGCAAAGAACAGTGGATAATCATCTATAGGAATCCTCTTCTTACTCAGTTCAGAAACATTCAGCTTCTTGGGAGCTGTTATGAGTTCATCCACTATTTTAAGTCTCTGAAGACTTTTGGCATTCAGAGGCTTTCCCATGATGAATTCCAATTCCTCTGTAACTCCAGCAGCGTACAGAGCATTGACCAATCCATTCTCAGTTAGAAGATCTGAGATCAACCTTCCAAAAGGGATCCAGGTTCTGATCTTCTGTCCTTTTTCTTTCACATACTCTCTAGAGGCATTTATATGGTTCCACAGATGCATAAAGAGAATATATGGAAGATCTACCTTGGTGCTCTGACTGAGGCAATACATGAAATAGAGTTGTTCATTATTGACATAGTCTGGAGAGTTTGTTGACTTCCTATGATTGATGCATCCCATGAAGATCTTAGCCCAGATCTTGTAGTCAGGCTTCAGATCCTTGAACTTGTTAGAAGCTTGACCAGCAGTCATCACTTCTTCATACACTTCATCCATATCCACACGCCCAGCTGGCAAGTGTGAAACACCATCTGTTTCTTCATATCCAATAAGCTTTCTGATCAGATCTTCTGTGATTATAATCTTTTTGCCCAGTACAGAAGATAGGATAAACTTAGGGTAAACTGACGCATGGATCCAGAACTCTTTCACAAGGAGGGGGTAAACTGGTCCAAAGAGTCTATCAAAGTACTTTACCCATCCTTGAGCACCTATGATGGAACGAAACTCAAAGCCATTTTCTGCAAGTGAATCAAATTCTACCATTGATTCACATAAAACTTCCAGCTTTTCAACAGGGGTTAACAGAGTTCTTTTTGGTGGAGAATAAGGAGCAACACCCATGTTTGCAGAAGTAACTGCAGCCATTGAAGATTGGAATTGAGCAGCTGTTGATGATGAAGTTGCCATTGAAGATTGTTTTGTCACACGCTTAGGGTTTTTATGCAGTGAGAAGAGAAGATGAAAATGCATAAAATTTTATGAGATTGTGAAAAGTGTGAAAGTGAAGATAGGTCATGTATTTATACTAAAACAAGTAGGCATACAAACAGTCAGATTTTGCACGTTTGAATCAAAGCATTAAATGAAAAGAATAAAAATCATTTCAAGCATTTATTGCTTCTGACAAATTGGGGGGAAAATCAAGATTTTCACTATTCAAACTTCACCTCAAACGTCTCTTCAGTAATGTACACGCCACCTTTGCAGATTTAGTGTGACACGTGTTTGCTTGCATGTGTTCTGAATTTTCTTGAGAAATGAAACGTTAACCAACGTTCAGATCCTCTAAGGATTGTTAGTTCAGAGTTTCACAAAAAAAATATTAAGCAGAATAAGTAAGCAATCAGAAGAAATACTTCAGAGCATTAGGCATTTTTGCATCTGTAAAAATTTGCTTCTGACAAATATTATTCTCGACAAAAATCCATACCAATATTTTTCAGAATAAATTTGAATCTATCTTCAACAAGGGGTTTTGTAAAAATATCTGCCCATTGATGATCTGTATCAACAAAAGCTAAATTTATGATTCCCTTCTGAACATAGTCTCTGATGAAATGATGCTTAATTTCTATATGTTTTGCCTTAGAGTGTAAAATAGAGTTATTAGACAAACATATAGCAGAAGTATTATCACAAAAGATAGAAATGTTACTTTCAAATATTTGATAATCTTCTAGTTGACTTTTCATCCAGAGCATCTGCGTGCTACATCCAGCAGCAGCAATGTATTCTGCCTCTGTGGTTGAAAGTGTAATTGTGGGTTGCTTCTTACTGTACCAGGAGATTAGATTTCTTTCCACTCTGTCTCCAGCGTAGTCAGCATCACAGGATCCAACTAATTTGAAATCATCAGATTTTCTGTAACACAAACCCACATTAGAAGTACCTTTCAGATACCTTAGAATCCTCTTGACAGCTGTCAAGTGTGATTCTCTAGGATCTGATTGGAATCTAGCACACAAGCATACACTGAACAATATGTCAGGTCTAGAAGCAGTTAGATAAAGAAGAGAACCAATCATACCTCTGTAGAGCTTCTGGTCTACTTTCTTACTTACCTCTTCCTTGCCAAGTGAGCTAGTTGGATGCATGGGAGTCTTTGCCAGCTTACTATCAGTCATGTTAAATTTCTTCAGAAGTTCTTTAACATATTTGGTCTGATGTATGTAAGTGCACTCTGGAGTTTGATTGACTTGGATTCCTAGAAAGAATCTGAGTTCTCCCATCATGCTCATTTCAAATTCTGCCTGCATACATGTAGCAAACTCCTTTCCCAGCATAGTATTGGTAGATCCAAATATTATATCATCCACATAAATTTGACAAATTAGAAGATCTTTCTTAATTGATTTACAAAAGAGTGTTGTATCCACTTTGCCTCTGATGAAATTTTTCTCCAGAAGAAAATTGCTCAATCTCTCATACCAAGCTCTGGGAGCTTGTTTTAAGCCATATAGAGATTTCTTTAATTTGAAAACATGATCTGGAAAATTTTCATTTTCAAAACCAGGAGGTTGGTGGATATAAACTTCTTCTTATATAATACCATTAAGAAAGGCACTTTTAACATCCATCTGATACAGAGTGATGTTATTTTGTGCAGCAAATGAAATAAGAAGGCGTATAGATTCTAACCTTGCCACTGGAGCATAAGTTTCAGTGTAATCAATACCTTCTTGTTGATTGTACCCTTGAGCTACAAGCCTTGCCTTATTTCTTTCAACTTCTCCTTTCTCATTCAGCTTATTTCTGAAGACCCATTTTGTACCAATTATATTGAATCCTTGTGGTCTTTGAACTAGATCCCATACATCATTTCTGGTGAATTGATTTAGCTCTTCTTGCATGGCAATAATCCAATCATTGTCTTGCAGAGCTTCATCTACAGAAGATGGTTCAATTTCTGACACCAGTCCAAATAGTGATGCTTCAGATGATCTTAGAAAGGATCTTGTTCTGATGGGATCATCTTTCTTTCCAATAATGACATTCTCTGGATGAGAAGCTTTAATTCTGGATGATGATCCTCTAACAGTTGATTCTTCATAAATGTTTAGATTATTCATCTGAGAAGTTAAAGGAATAGCATCTGGCGTTGCTTCTGGTTCCTTTACTTGAATTTTGTCTGCTTTTGGGACTTCAGAATCAATGAAGACTACTTCTCTATCTGCAGAGTTTTCAGACTGCTTTGGCTTTTCAGAGCCAAGCTTATCATCAAATCTGACATGAATGGATTCTTCCATAATCTGTGTCTCAGTGTTGTATACTCTGTAGCCTTTAGAGCGTTCAGAATATCCAAGCATGAAACACTTCTGTGCTTTGGAAACAAACTTGTTCAGATTTTCCTTAGTATTTAACATAAAGCAAATACATCCAAAAGGATGAAAATATGAAATGTTGGGCTTTCTGTTCTTCCACAGTTCATATGGAGTCTTTTTCAGAAGAGGTCTTACAGATACTCTGTTCTGAATGTAACAGGCTGTGTTGATTGCTTCTGCCCAAAAGTGTTTTGCCAGATTTGTCTCATTGATCATGGTTTTGGCCATTTCTTGCAGAGTTCTGTTTTTCCTCTCTACAACCCCATTTTGTTGTGGAGTTCTAGGACAGGAAAAATCATGAGCAATGCCATTTTCAGAAAAATATTTTTCAAAATATTTATTTTCAAATTCACCACCGTGATCACTTCTGACTTTTATAATTTTGAAATCCTTTTCATTCTGGACTTACTTGCAGAAGTCAAAGAACACAGAATGTGACTCATCCTTGTGTTTTAAGAACTTTACCCATGTCCATCTACTATAGTCATCAACAATGACTAATCCATACTTCTTGCCTCTGATGGATACAGTTTTCACTGGTCCAAACAGATCAATATGAAGTAATTCTAGTGGTTTGGAAGTAGAAACAACATTTTTTGATTTAAAAGATGATTTTGAAAACTTCCCTTTTTGGCATGCTTCACAAAGAGCATCTGAGGTGAACTTCAGATTAGGAAGTCCTCTAACAAGATTAAGTTTATTAATCTGAGATATACGTCTCATATTAATATGGCCCAATCTTCTTTGCCAGACCCATTGCTCTTCATTAACAGACAAGAGGCATTTAACATTCTGAACTCTAAGTTCTGAAAGATTTATTTTATAAATGTTGTTTTTCCTCTTACCACTAAATAGGATAGAGCCATCCTTTTGACTAATAGCTTTACAACATTTTTGATTAAAGGTAATATCATAACCATTGTCACTTAATTGACTTATGGACAATAAGTTATGCTTTAACCCTTCAACAAGTAAAACATTAGTAATAGAGGGAAGTTTACCATTTCCAATGGTGCCAGATCCAATGATCTTACCCTTCTGGTTCCCTCCAAACTTCACATCACCTCCAGATCTAAGTTCCAGGCTTTGGAACATAGACTTTTCTCCTGTCATGTGTCGTGAGCATCCAGAGTCCAGGTACCATGATTGGCGTCCTGACCTTGCTGCTAAGAACATCTGCAACAGGAATTATTTTATTTTTAGGTACCCAGATCTTCTTGGGTCCTTTAGGGTTAGTTGGTTTGTAGGTTTGTCTAAACTTCTGTTTTTCAACATAATGTTTATTCTGACTTGCCTTGGGTTTAAACACATAAGTATTCTTCTCAGAGCTTGTGTGTTTAATGTCATTTAAGTGACCAAACTTAAATTGAGAGTACAAAGGTGTCTTCTTAATGAAGAGTTTATCAACAGATTTTGGATTACTTCCAGAGGAAGATTCATATCCAATACCTCTTCTGTTGTTCCCACTAACACCATAGATCATAAAAGCCATCTTGCTTCTGTCTATGCTCTTAGTAAGGAGTCTCTGAAAGCTAGAGTCATATTTTTCTAAGATGTTTTCACATGACTTAGTCTCAGATTCAGATTCTTGTTGAGTTGTTTCAAAGTCATTTTTTATTTTCAGATTAATTTCTTTTTGCTCAACAAGTTTTGTCTTCAGAAGATCAATCTCAGATTCAAGACTGCTTTTCAGCTTCTTGTATTTGAGTTTGATATTGTTATAACTTTTCAGAACTTCTGATAAAACTTTTATAAGTTCATCTTTAGTAAGTTTAGCCATTACCTCTTCAGCGTCATCGTCAGATTCAGAATCTGATTCATATCCTGAAGTTCCTTCCTCCTGATCTTCTGTGCTGGCCATCAGTGCAACATTGGCACATTCTTCTTCTGATTCAGAAGATGATTCAGACTCATCTGAGTCATCCCATGTTGCCATCAGAACCTTCTTCTTTTTGTTAAACTTCTTCTTGGGTTTTTCTTTTTGAAGTTTGGGGCAATCATTCTTGTAATGCCCAGGTTCTTTGCACTCATAGCACACAACTTCTTTCTTGCCAGATCTTCTGTGCCCAAAAGATTCCTTTCTATGATCAGATTTTCTGAAGTTGTTGAACTTCTTTCCCTTGTGCTTCCAGAGTCTGTTGATCCTTCTGGACAACATGGATAATTCATCTTCTTCTTCTTCAGAAGATCCTTCAGAGCTTTCTTCAATAACCTGCAAAGCTTTAGCATATTTATTAGATTTTAAAGTAACATATTTACCTTTTTCTTTCTTCTGAGGTTCATCTTCCTCAAGCTTAATTTCATGGCTCCTTAGTGAGCTAATGAGTTCTTCTAAAGAGATCTTGTTCAGATCTTTAGCCATCTTCAAGCCAGTCACCATTGGTCTCCATCTGGTAGGTAGACTTCTGATGATTTTCTTTACATGATCTGATGTGGAGTATCCCTTGTCCAGAACCTTTAGCCCAGCTGTGAGGATCTGAAATCTGGAGAACATAGATTCAATAGATTCAGAGTCTTCCATCTTGAAGGCCTCATACTTTTGGATCAGAGCCAGAGCCTTTGTTTCCTTGACTTGAGAGTTTCCCTCATGAGTCATCTTTAAGGATTCAAACATATCAAATGCAGTTTCCCTGTTAGTAATTTTTTCATACTCAGTATGAGATATTGCATTCAATAATATTGTTCTGGCCTTGTGATGATTTCTAAAATCTTTCTTCTGAGCATCTGTCATAGATTTTCTGTCTATCTTCTTGTCATTCCCATCTGTGGGATGAACATATCCATCTATGACCAGATCCCATAAATCAGCATCATATCCAAGGAAAAAACTTTCAATTCTGTCTTTCCAGTAATCAAATTTCTCCCCATCAAACATAAGGGGTTTGGTGCTGATTTTGTCCCTTTCTTCATATTTATTGTTAATATTGGATATTGTATTATCAGCCATAGTAACAACTAAATATATATCAAAGTATTTCTCTCTGGATCTTTACTGTCACTGTTAAGTGGTAGCACACACAGAACCGGAGCTCTGATGCCAACTGAAGGTGAGATAATACTTAAAAGGAGGGGTTGAATAAGTATGAAAGATTAAAACTTAGAATAAAAACACAAGTATTTTTATCCTGGTTCGTTGAACTCAACTACTCCAGTCCACCCTTCCTAGAGTGATTTGCCTTTCTCAATCAAGGACTTAATCCACTATTTAATCAAACAGATTACAATAGTAACACCTAAGAACAACTGTTCTTAGTCTTCTTAAGAGCTACTAATTCCAATTGAATCCTCTTAAGGAAATCTTTTACAATCAATGTAAAACTATTACAAGAGTAAGAATGCTTCTAAAAAGCTTTAATCACAACAGTGATATTTCTCTTAAGTTTAAGTACAATGAAATAAGTTCTTAGAAAGAATATGAAAGTATGAGAGCTTGAGTGTTTTAATTTCTTTTCAATAAAACGTCTCACTGAAGAATTTGGTGGAGTCTTGCTTTTATAGGCAGCTAATCCAAGGTGAGCTGCACGTTGAGAAGAGTGTCCAAAAGGTTTGAGCCTTTTTGTCTTCACATCAAGTGACATTTCCTAGAAGAAGAAAACACAGAAAAATATTTTTGTATGTGTTCTTGTGTCTAGCATAAATGAGGAAATAGACGTTTGATTTACTCCAACGGATATAATCTTTGAATATTTCTTCTTCAGTTTTCAGCAAGTTCATCAGAGTCTAATTGGGTCAGAGTCTTCTAATGATGATCAGAGTTTTACTGGATCAGAGTCTTCTGCAGCAGGTGTACTTTCAGCGTGTTAAATATCAGAGCATATTTGAAACAGAACTTCAGTACTGGCAGCTT
The DNA here is from genome assembly GCA_963859935.3 of Lathyrus sativus. Classification (NCBI taxonomy): domain Eukaryota; kingdom Viridiplantae; phylum Streptophyta; class Magnoliopsida; order Fabales; family Fabaceae; genus Lathyrus; species Lathyrus sativus. The sequence goes on from OZ012738.1 coordinate 85,368,471, forward strand.
TAGTACTTTCAGAAACTTCTGTAGAATCTATGCTTTGAAAAACTCTTCATACAAAATTCTTCTTTGCTTCATATGCTTCTGACTTGCTTCTGATCCTTCTGGAGCTTCTGCTTCAGAATCTTCTGGAGCTTCTTGCTTCAGATCCTTCTGGAGCTTCTGCTTCAGAATCTTCTGGAGCTTCTTGCTTCAGATCCTTCTGGAGGCTACACTCAGAATCTTTTGTTGACAGCAATCAGATTCTTCTAATGTATGCATCTGGCGCTACAGAGTCTAGCTAATTTCTTGTGTTCAATTCTGATTTGCTTCTGGAGTGTTAATTTCTTTACTATTTGCAGTAAAAACTCTCAAGCAAATTTTAGAGTATATAATTCTTAAATACAAAATTTCCTAATAGTTATCATCAAAACATAGAGATATTATTAAGAACCAATCTGTGTTCTAACAAACTCTTCTAACAAACTCTTCTGACGACTCTGAGAAATCTTCATCTTCTCCTGAATCATCTTAATCTTATCGGTAGTCTGCTGGACTATCTCGGGTCCAACCATAGAACTCTCTCCAGATTCATACCAACACAATGGCGTTCTACACCGTCTACCATACAATGCCTCAAACGGTGCCATTCTAATACTCGAATGAAAACTGTTGTTGTAAGTAAATTCAATCAAAGGTAAGTAGCTATCCCAAGCTCCTCCCTTATCCAACACACAAGCTCTCAAAAGATCCTCAATTGATTGAATCATCCTCTCAGTCTGACCATCGGTCTGCGTATGATAAGCTGAACTCAAATGCAACTTCATACCCAAAGCACTTTGCAACCCTTCCCAAAATCTCAAAGTAAACCTCAGATCTCTATCTGACACAATGCTAGACGGAATACCATGCAAACTGACAATCCTCTCAATGTACAGATTTGCCAACCTCTCCAACGGGTAATCCATTCGCATAGGAATAAAGTGTGCAGATTTGGTCAATCTATCCACAATAACCCAAATAGCTTCAAAGTTACTCGGTGTCCTTGGTAAACCAGAGACAAAATCCATAGAAATGCTATCCCATTTCCACTCAGGAATAAACAACGGTTTCATCAAACCTGACGGTTTCTGATGCTCAATCTTCGACTTCTGACAAGTCAAACAAGAATACACAAACTCGGCAATATCTTTCTTCATGCGAGGCCACCAAAATACTTTCCTCAAATCTTGATACATCTTAGCAGCACCCGGATGAATACTCAATCCACTACGGTGTCCTTCCTCAAGAATACTCTTCTTCAGCTCAACAACATCAGGAACACAAACCCGATCATGACACCTCATGATACCATTCTCATCAATCCGAAAATCACCACCTCGACCTTGATTGATCAAAGTCAACCGATCAACTAAACTCAAATCAGATTTCTGTCCTTCTCGAATCTCATCCAGAATACCACTAGTAAGCTTTAACATACCCAGCTTAACTCCATAAGAAGTCTTCTCACACACCAAACTCAAATCACGAAATTGCTCAATCAATTCCAACTCTTTTACCATCATCATTGACATATGTAACGATTTCCTACTCAATGCGTCAGCTACCAAGTTTGCTTTACCTGGATGGTAATTCAAACAAAAATCAAAATCTTTCAGAAGTTCCAACCATCTTCTTTGCCTCGCATTCAATTCTTTCTAATTAAAAAGATACTTCAAACTCTTATGATCACTAAACACCTCAAATCTCGAACCAAACAAATAATGCCTCCAAAGTTTCAGCACAAATACAACAGCGACCAACTCTAAATCATGTGTCGGATAATTCTTCTCATGCACTTTGAGTTGCCTCAAAGCATAAGCTACAACTTGTTTATCTTGCATCAACACACCTCCTAAACCCATCAAAGAAGCATCACAATACACAACAAATGGTTCTGTCGGATTCGGCAAAATCAAAACAGGAGCTGTCGTCAATCTTCGCTTAAGCTCTTGGAAACTTCCTTCACACTTTGCATCCCACACAAAAGCTTGACTTTTCCTAGTCAACTGCGTCAATGGCAATGATAACTTGGCAAATACCTCAATGAATTTTCGATAATATCCCGCCAAACCAAGAAAACTTCTAATCTCAAAAACTGATTTCGGAGTCTCCCATTGCGATACTGCTTCAACCTTCGACGGATCCACTGCAATACCTCTACTTGAAATCACATGACCAAGGAAACTCACCTTCTTCAACCAAAATTCACACTTGGAAAGTTTAGCATACAAACGCTTCTCTTTCAATACGGATAACACAATCCTCAGATGCTCGACATGCTCTTCTTCGCTCTTCGAATAAATCAAAATATCATCAATGAACACCACCACAAACTTGTCCAAATAAGGATGGAAAATCCTATTCATGTACTCCATAAATACACCTGGTGCATTAGTCACACCAAATGGCATCACAGAATACTCATAGTGTCCATACCTCATTCTAAAAGCAGTCTTCTGAATGTCTCCGGCTTTCACGCGAATCTGATGATACCCAAATCTCAAATCTATCTTACTGAACACACTCGCACCAACCAACTGATCCATCAAATCATCAATCCTCGGAAGTGGATACTTATTCTTGATAGTCACCTTGTTCAATTGTCTGTAATCCACACAGAGCCTCATAGAACCTTCTTTCTTCTTAACCAACAACACCGGTGCACCCCACGGTGACACACTCAGATGAATAAACCTCTTCTCAAGTAGCTCTTCAAGTTGACTCTTCAACTCTTTCAATTCCGATGCGGACATACGATATGGAGCCATCGATATCATACTAGTTCCAGGAATTAAGTCAATCACAAACTCCATTTCTCGTTCCGGCGGTAAATCTATTATCTCCTCAGGAAAAACTTCTGGAAACTCACGAACAATTGGCAAAGCATCAATCGATCCACTTTCACCAACACTCATCGTTGCCATTAACAAGAATACCTTAGCACCTTCTTGCAATGATTCCTTCATTTGCTTAGCAGTTATAAACAAATCTTCTTCCTTCTCAGGTTCAGGAAAAATAACCGTTTTGTAAAAACAGTTAATATAAACACGATTGAATTCCAACCAATTCATCCCCAGGATAACATCAAGTTGATCTAAGTGAAGACACACTAAATCAACTCCAAAATCCTTACCAAAAATACTCAACGGACAATTCAAACACACATATGGGGTAGTTACCGAACCCATAACAGGAGTATCAATAACCATATCTCCACTCATGACTGACAACTCCAGACTTAATCTCTTAACACAATCCAAGGAAATAAAAGAATGCGTAGCTCCAGTATCAATTATAGCGATCAAAGGTATACCATTAATGAAACACGTACCTCGGATTAATCGATCATCATTAGCAGTCTCTGACCCTGATAGAGCAAACACCTTCTCACTCCTTTGAGTCTTCTTTGGCTTATCACACTTGGTACTAGTGTGCCCTTGCTCACCAGAGTTATAGCAAGTCACATTCGCACCGCTTCTACACTCTAGAGCTTTGTGGCCTGGCTTCCCACACTTAAAACATTTCTTATCAACACTTTTGCACTCGGGAGCATGATGTCCCTCTTCATCGCATCTAAAACATCTCACCGGAGTAGGAACCCCTCCCCCACTTGGCTTCTTGCCGAAACCAACTTTCTGCTTCCCTTTCTCTTCAGGAGTCACATACGGCTTTCCTCTAAATTGACCTTTTCCTTTCTTTTCACTTAAATTCTTGTAGTGGCTAGACCGAGCCCTACTATCTTTATCATAAATCCTGCTCTTGTTCACCAGTTCCGAGAATCGCCTAATCTCCTGATAACCAACAACTTGCTTAATTTTCGGTCTCAAACCATTCACAAACTTGAGACACTTGGATCTCTCAGCATTAACAATATTATAATGAGGACAAAACTTAATCAACTCCTCAAATCTCGCCGCACACTCGGCCACAGTTGAGTTACCCTGCTTCAACTCAAGAAACTCAATTTCCTTCTTCCCACGCATATCTTCTGGAAAATACTTCTCCAGAAATGTTTCCCTAAAAAGATCCCAAGTAATCACCATCTCATTCTCTTCAAACCTTTGGCGAGTATTACCCCACCAATTCTTAGCTTCCTCTTCGAGCATATGAGTGCCAAACTGCACCCTTTGCGCATCCGAACAATTCATAACCCGAAAGATCTTCTCTATAGCTTTCAACCAAACTTGCGCTTTGTCAGGCTCATGGGTTCCCTTGAAAAGTGGTGGATTATTCCTTTGAAACCTCCCCAAAGCACAGAACTCCTCATCAGCATGGTTTCCAATATTCACACCGGCTTGAGGATTATGCTCAATCGCTCCCGCCAACCTCGTCAAAGCCTCCGCAATTGCTTTGTCATTCCTACCTGCAACCATCGTTCTTGATTCCCACAATAAACCTTCATTAGAACAACCACATTGATAGTGCTACACACATGTACCAAATGCAAATGGGGAGTAAACACATTAACAACTTGGTCAACAGACCGACCTGCTCTGATACCAATTAATGTAACACCCCCTTCTATACTCCAAATAAAATAATTAAATCACATAAGCACATAATAAATTTTCATCAGAGTAAATTTGAAACGTGGTATAAAAGAAGTATGCCACAATATTCAACAAAATAACATATAACACCTGCTCTATAAAAGACATGCAACAGTGGGGTAGTTCAACAGAGGAACTTAGTCCTACACCCATATCTCAATAGTTAGAAATTAAAGCGGAAGATTAAAACATTGAATTACTTAAGACATGTTATCATTTAGATACATGATTCAGTTTGGTTCACAATATCATTCATGTATACAAAACATTATCAAAAGATACATACACGAATGTATCACAGAGGAATACTATACAATCCTAACTACCCAGTGCTGCATATCAGAGCATAACCGACCAAAAAGGATGAAGCTAAACTTCACAAAAGACCTCCAGCAACCTAATCTGCAATGCCTCATAGAGCATTATAAAACAGCAGAAGGGTGAGAAATATTATCATAATAGTCAAAGCATATAAATATATATACATACATAAGTATAAAACACATACTTTCACATTTCTCACCACAAATCATTCCAACCATAATATACATCACATAAAGGTAAACTTTCATACAACAATACACATTAATCATGTGAATCAATGCAACTCATGCCATGTGGTACCAACACTTGTTATCATATTTTCGGTTTTTACACTTAAACCGACTCCACCCTTCTAGACCGATAATAACAAAAGCCTGTTCCCTAAGCTTTCAAACCCACCCTTCTAGGTTTGGGACAAGTCACTAGTCTCCACGAAACTAACAAACATTTCCTCTTGACTAAATGATGCATATGCAATCGACCACCAAATGCACTTAAGACCGTCTTGCATCTTAATCCCATGCATTCACATAATTCATCACACCAGAATTATAACATAATTGCACACACAACATATTCAGATATCATCGATACATTTATCAAGCAATGCACACATATTCATAATGTTCTCATGCATTCTATTTATACAATCTCATACAAACAATATGTATTCATAATCAATTCCACAATCTAGAATTCATGCCTTACGGCTACCCACCGCATATATTTCACAGTATACAATTACTCATTTCCAACAAGGATTAAACACAACCGAACAAAGAAATCAACATGGAATGGAATCACAAGAAAACAAAAATGTTGTCATGCTCGCTGGCTTGCTCGCCTAGCAAGTCCCTAGTGAATACTCGCTAACTGTTCGCCTAGTGAACGAGCTCGCGAAGGCAAACAGAAGTTACTGACTTGCTTTGCTACCTAGCTCGCTACAGCGAAGTCCTAGCGAACCTTCGTTGCCCCATTCGCTACCAGCGAAGAACCTCAAATCCATTCTGCCAAAGTCAGGGACCTCTCGCTAACCATTCACTCAGCGAGTTGCTAGCGAATGTTCGCGACCTGTTCGCCTAGCGAAGGTGCTAGCGAATGTCTGCAAATTCAGAAAGTCCCCACTGTCACCAAGTCCTCAACTCCTCACAAAACCGACCGATTTTCACCAAACCAGTTCCATAGTCTTAGTATAACCTCCCTCGACTAAATTAGATCACTTATTTCCATTTTCTACCGCTAAAACTCGGTTCTATCGATTAAATCCAATTTGCCCTAAAATGGAAGTTGTAGAAAAACAACCAACAATATAACCCAAGCATACATAATCATAGACATTGACTAGATAATGATATTCCACACCCTTACCTCGATTAATCGATGCTTGAGAGTTGTTCTTGAGCTTTTCCAACTTTTTCTTCTTCTCCTTCTCTTTCTCCTTCTTCCTCTATCTTTCTTTTTCTTTCTCTTATGTTTCTATCTTCTTCCTTTCTCTCCACTTTTCCTTATAAGTCTTTCCCTTCTAATTCTCTCCAACATCTATTAATTCATTTAATTAATCATACCTTAATCAAACAATCCTCTTAATCATTTAATTAATATAAATAATTAATTAGTGAAAATTGGGCTGTTACATGAGCCACCATTGATCATCCATAGATGAAGCTGATAAACTTCTTATAGTTCCAAATGGTTTAGTGAAGAAGGCATGCTCATCTACCTCTTCTCTCAGTCCATAAACATACCTGTTCCTGCAATCAGTGTTGTTGTTATTGTGAGAGGAAGAACCAGAACTGTCAAGAAACATTGGAGCACTAGTGTTGATGTCTTGAAATGAGAAACTAGGCCTTGAAGATTGAGGGTTATTGTTGTAGATGAAAGCGTGTTGAAGATGAGAAGAACCATAAGAAGAGTTCTGTTGAGGATAATGGTAAGTAGTGCTATCATGATGAGAGGTTGGGGTGAGTGATGCAGTGTTACTATCAGCATCAAGACTAGTGCTATTTTTAGTCATTTGATAAGATTGATGAAGTAGCAACAACAATAGCAGAAACAAAATCTGTGTTTGTTGTTTTCAACACTTCCACAGGCTTCCTTGAGTAGCTGTTTGCAACGTTGAATGATTTTTATGGAAGGTGAATGTTAGGATGGTGGTGACAGAACATGGAGGAGGTTATATGGGAAGAAGAAGAAGATTGATTTTTGTAGTGGTTAGCTTGCCAATCTGAAGGAGGTGATGGATGTTTGTGAAGAATTGTATTTTTTATTTATAAAAAATATGAATGGGAGGATGTGGTTGTCCTCCTCCTCTCATATCTCTGTGAAGCTGGCTTTTAGTAATTGTTGTTTTGGCTTCTTTGCAACAGGTCCTGTCTGGCGTGGTATAACTCAAAGGAAATGGGGTAAGGACCTGCTGTCCTTTTTGCAGGTCGTGGCTGGTGGATTTTGTAGCACCAGCAGGGTAATGGTCGCATGGAAATATGAACAGCCGTAGGTGCGTAAAATTGGAAGGCTTGGTTTGCAACTTTTTCTGAATTTCTAGCTTGTATTACTTTTAACATCGTTTTGGATTGTGTACGATACCATGTAGCTGCTGCAAATTTCAGGATTGTGGGGTTCATTTGGTGGCTGTATTTTGGCTAATGGAAAGTCAATTTACTTTTTACCAATTTTGTGTGGGGTCATGTTTTTTGGGTAGCTCTGATGTGGCTCAAGTTGGGGTTGTACGGTTCACTCTGTGAATTTTGTACTTTTCATTTTTTCTGGTGTATATGCATTTTTGTCTTATTGTTTTGCAGGTTGTATCATGATGTACGAAAGAGAAACCAAAACAATTTTGTGAAGACTAATAACCGTTGGGGCTACTGAAGGCGCGACTTGATGTCGGTATTACGTTACATGAGAGATTTGTGAAATTCACAATGCGTTCTTGTGTGAGCAACATCCGCATCAGTTTTCTTTTCTCAAACTGGTGTGGTCAAGGCATTTGGCTGGTTGTGGTGTTTTCTGGCTTTGAGAAAAAGGTCTCCATTTTTTTGAATTTGCTCCTTTGTTCAGCTTTTATGAAGGAGAGGCTGTTGTTAAGGCTGGTGATTCAAGGAAGAATGATGGGTTCTCTTTTGAAAATTTCGTAATCATTCTAATTGTCTTTGACGCTTTCTGCTTTTCGTTTCGGTAAAATCGACTCCGTACGAGAACAATGAGCTGGTAAGCGTACAAATTGATTTATGTTTTGACTGTCTTCTTTTGGAACATTGTGGTGAGCTGTTTACTACTGCATTTTCGTTTTGTAGGGGTGTATGGTTGTACGTACAAGGTTATGGCTACACCTAACGAACCGTTTTGGTGAGAGACTTTATGAAGCATTTTGGGACGTAGAGGCTATTGTGCAGGCTGGGAAGTGCGTGGGTGTTTGACAAAAATGTATTCTCTTTTGTATATTTTGTTGTTGTTATGGATATGAGAAAAGTGAATTTGGAAACATAGTATTTGGTTTGAGTTTGTAAATTGGATTCAAATTTTGATCATGGTTATAATATGGATATTTGGTTTGATGGTAGGTATGGAATTTTAAGAATTAGATTGAAAATGGATATCGGATAATTGGATAATTGAAAATGAACATGGATATGGGTTAAACAAAAATATGGATAATGAATTATTTAAATGGATAATGGATTAAAAAAAAGACATAAAATGTGGAATAAAAAAAATGGTAAAATAACAAAGTGGATGAGAATGGTTACGGGAATGGACATAGAATTTGAAGCGAAGTGAATGATATTTGGATATAAAACTTGGATGTGGATAAAAATGATTATGAATATGAATATTGAATATTTGGAAACAAAGGATGGATGACAAACAATGGTGAGCGGACAACGTATTTGGACCATAAAATGAATTCTCAAACCAGAACCACACTTGCACACCTTGACGAATCTAAATTCAACACTGCACTTTAATCGGCTTCCCACATGCAACAGGGGCCAAAATTCTTTGAAATGCGACCTGAGAAAATTAATCATGAAACCTTCTGAATCTTCAAACACCTCAGAACCTTGCCACTTATAGACTTATGAACCAAATGAGATGAAATATGCCTTGACATCAGAAAATGATGCTTTGAGACATGCTCTATACTACCAAAAATCCCGATTGCAAATGCAATGACCTCTTGAAGATCTTCAACCATGGAACACTGATAATTTGGTACAGCCTAACACCTTAGTCCATACACTAACCACTTGAATTATCACAAACTCTAATTGAAACCTCAAGAATAACCGCTTGAACCAATCGCACCTACACGGTCCCTGGTCATGGAAAAGAACTCTTGCCTGACCAAGATTAGGCTAGAACCATTTGAACCATAAACAACATCATGCGCACACACCTGTCATAGCGAACCTCAAATGAAACTTAGTTCATCTCTGCAAAGCTGGAATAAAAAAGAAAGCAACGACGACACCCCCTACTTGGAGTTCTGAATGATGGTTAATTGACAGAAATACAAATGAAAATAATATACAGGTAGGACAAATTTGGGGTATGACAGATGCCCCTATCTAACTGGATTAGACCGAGTAAGATGAACGACTATGGCGCTCACTCTTTCGAGGTAGAAGATGATTAGATATAACAGACCCCGAATTTGTCCGAAGAGAAGGAAAATGCTTGGGAACAAAATATTAGATATCTTACAAAGGTCGTTATCACCGAAAGGATGATAATACTCATGCACACTGCCCTGACATCAAAAGGATGTAGGGGATCCATTAACAAAAGGATGATGGAGAACAAATGCTAGTCATAACACCAAAAGGATGTCAGAACCATCACCAAAAGGATGATGGAGCGGAAACGTTAGTCATAACACCAAAAGGATGTTAGACCCATCACCGAAATGATGATGGAGTGAAACAAAATCAACCCTAATCACCAAAAAGGTTGTAGGGGATCCATTACCAAAAGGATAATGGAAAACGCACTAGTCATGACACCAAAAGGATGCCAGACCCATCACCAAAAGGATAATGGAGCAAAACAAGGCAAACCCGACACCAAAAGGATGTAAGGAGTCTATTACCAAAAGGATAATGGAAAATACGCTAGTCATGACACCAAAAGGGTGCCAGACCCATCACCAAAAGGATGATGGAGCGAAACAAGGCAAACCCGACACCAAAAGGATGTAAGAAGTCCATTACCAAAAGGATAATGGAAAATACGCTAGTCATGACACCAAAAGGGTGCCAGACCCATCACCAAAAGGATGATGGAGAGAAACAAGGCAAACCCGACACCAAAAGGATGTAAAGAGTCAATTACCAAAAGGATAATGGAAAATACGCTAGTCATGACACCAAAAAGATGCCAGACCCATCACCAAAAGGATGATGGAGGAAACAAAATCAACCCTAACACCAAAGGATGTAGGGGATCCATTACCAAAAGGATAATGGAGAACAAATGCTAGTCATGACACCAAAAGGATGCCAGACCCATCACCAACAGGACGATGGAGCGAACCACGAACACAACCCTGACACCAAAAGGATGTAGGGGGATAAGTTTCTCTGAAGAGATTGCCACTTATCGCTGAAGAAGGATAATTAAGTCTGCTGGAAACAACTCATTGGGGATGGCCCAAGAGAAAGACTGGATCAAGATAGGTCAACGGGGAACGCCTGCTGACTTAAATGATATGCCCCTGACCGTGTTGAACTTGTTGTTGAAGTTTTGTCTTGGTCAACAAAAGGTTGAACAACTTTGTGAGGAACGCTCGCGGCTTTGCTGAAGATGCCCCTGTCTGAGCTGAATGTTGATTTGAAGATTTGATCAACCACGAGGTCAAAATACATCATAGGAAATACCCATGGTCTTGAAAAGATGCCCCTGACTGGGCCAAATTTTGCTTTGATATTCTTGAATCCCGTGGGGGACCCATGGTCTTTGCAGATAATGCCCCTGACTGGGCTGATGGTTACTTTGAAGCTCTTGAATTTGTCCAAGAGAAAGTTGCACAACTTCGTGGGGAACGCCCACGGTCTTGAATGACATGCCCCTGACTGGGCTGAATTTTGCTTTTGATAGCCTTTGAATCTCGTGAGAGAAACCCACCATCTCGCAAGAGATGCCCCTGACTGGGCTGAAGGTTACTTTGAAGCACAAAAAGTTGCACAACTTCGCGGGGAACACCCATGGTCTTGAATGTCATGCCCCTGACTGGGCTAATGATTGCTTTGAAACTCAGAAAGCTGCACAACTTCATGGGAAACCCCCACTGTCTTGCAGAGAATGCCCTTGACTAGGCTGATTATGATCTTGAAAATCTTCAAGATTGATCCTGGATCTGAGCTCGTGCTTAATGATAATGATGTTTCAATAACCGTTGGGGCTGCTGAAGGTGCGACTTGATGTCGGTATTGCGTTACGCGGGAGATTTGCGAAATTCACAATGTGGTCTTGTGTGAGCAACATCCGCAGTAGTTTTCTTTTCTCAAACTGGTGTGGTCGAGGCATTTGGCTAGTTGTGGTGTTTTCTGGCTTTGAGAAAAAGGTCTCCATTTTTTTGAATTTGCTCCTTTGTTCAGCTTTTATGAAGGAGAGGTTGTTGTTAAGGCTGGTGATTCAAGGAAGAATGATGGGTTCCCTTTTACAAATTTCGTAATCGTTCTAATTGTCTTTGACGCTTTCTGCTTTTCATTTCGGTAAAATCGACTCCGTACGAGAACAATGAGCTGGTAAGCGTACAAATTGATTTCTGTTTTGACTGCCTTCTTTTGGAACATTGTGGTGAGCTGTTTACTGCTGCATTTTCGTTTTGCAGGGGTGTATGGTTGTACGTACAAGGTTATGGCTACACCTAACGAACCGTTTTGGTGAGAGACTTTATGAAGCATTTTGGGACGTAGAGGCTATTGTGCAGGCTGGGAAGTGTGTGGGTGTTTGACAAAAATGTATTCTCTTTTGTATATTTTTTTGTTGTTATGGATATGAGAAAAGTGAATTTGGAAACATAGATTTTGGTTTGAGTTTGTAAATTGGATTCAAATTTTGATCATGGTTATAATATGGATATTTGGTTTGATGGTAGGTATGGAATTTTAAGAATTGGATTGAAAATGGATATCGGATAATTGGATAATTGAAAATGAACATGGATATGGGTTAAACAAAAATATGGATAATGAATTATTTAAATGGATTAAAAAAAAAGACATAAAATGTGGAATAAAAAAATGGTAAAATAACAAAGTGGATGAGAATGGTTACGAGAATGGACATGGAATTTGAAGCGAAGTAAATGATATTTGGATATAAAACTTGGATGTGGATAAAAATGATTATGAATATGAATATTGAATATTTGGAAACAAAGGATGGATGATAAATAATGGTGAGCGGATAACGTATTTGGACCACAAAATGAATTCTCAAACCAGAACCACACTTGCACACCTTGACAAATCTAAATTCAACACTGCACTTTAATCGGCTTCCCACATGTATCAGGGGCCAAAATTCTTTGAAATGCGACCTGAGAAAATTAATCATGAAACCTTCTGAATCTTCAAACACCTCAGAACCTTGCCACTTATAGACTTATGAACCAAATGAGATGAAATATGCCTTGACATCAGAAAATGATGCTTTGAGACATGCTCTGTACTACCAAAAATCCCGATTGCAAATGCAATGACCTCTTGAAGATCTTCAACCATGGAGCACTGATAATTTGGTACAACCTAACACCTTAATCCATACACCAACCACTTGAATTATCACAAACTCTAATTGAAACCTCAAGAATAACCGCTTGAACCAATCGCACCTACACGGTCCCTGGTCATGGAAAAGAACTCTTGCCTGACCAAGATTAGGCTAGAACCATTTGAACCATAAACAACATCATGCGCACACACCTGTCATAGCGAACCTCAAATGAAACTTAGTTCATCTCTGCAAAGCTGGAATAAAAAAGAAAGCAACGACGACACCCCCTACTTGGAGTTCTGAATGATGATTAATTGACAGAAATACAGATGAAAATAATATACAGGTAGGACAAATTTGAGGTATGACACTTAGCATAAACTTTCTTCAAAATTTACTAGTTTGGTCATTCAAACAATAAATTTAAAGTTAAGTGATTATTTACCAGAACACCTTAATACCACTATACCCGAGTTACATCTTTTATCACTTAAAACACTTTTAAAAAGAAGTCTAAAAAGGGAATATAACCTACAATTTTTTTTTAAAATCTTTAAGATTGTTTTTTTTTTTATAAAAAATAAACCTCTTAAAATATCAATCCAATATACCCCTTACATTGGATTTCTTAACATTTTCCTTAACAAATATTACTATAATTTCAAATATAAGTAAAAATTGATAAAATAAGAGTTGATGCATTTTCGATCTAAAATTAAGGCCAAATACATAAATTTTCTTTTGACAAATATTTATTAAATTTTATTAATATTTATATTCATATTTATTTTCTATCTAGAGCATAATATTAATAAAGAAGAATTTTGTTTTGAAATTTCTAAAATTAAAATATCAATTATTGAATAAAATAAGAACACGTCTAACGGCGATCAATAATGGCTCTTTGAAGACCAAATTATATGCATAGCCTAGAAAATAGAAATTACCCATTTTATTTTCATTAATTTAATTTAATTTGTAGTTTTATAATGCCTACTTGATATCCACCGGATCAATAAAAGATAAACGGTCACGATCTTTCCTCGGGCCAGAGCTACACTGTGGTTATAAATACGCTGCTAACCCTCTCACTTTCTCATAACTTATTTTAGGGTTTATCATTGCGGCTAATTAGATAGTTGAAGTTTAAACATAGCTCTCAAATTTCATTCAAATTTTGTTATTTCTTTTCTTTCGAATTCGAATTTTCAAATCTCTTCTCCATAGCATACAATCGTTTTGTTATTATTCTTGAATTTTCTGTTTTTGATGTTTTTTATTTCTTAACGAGGCTATATTGTACCGAGAGAAGGGTGGTAACAAAAACCAATACCTTTGATCTTGAATTTGCCATTGTGGCTATAGCTAGATTAAATCGAAGAAGCTTACTGGCCGGTTATTGTGAGACCCTTTTGGATCTCTGTCGATAAATCTGCTTACCGAGTTTCTCACAATTTTTTTATTTTTTTATATCAATCTTACTATGTTTTTTTATTTACTTATGTATTTATTTTGGTACGGGATAAAGGAAATAATCTTATAAAATTTTCTGGGTTTATGTTTGGTATTTGCTTTTTTTTTTCTTTTCTTTTATAAAAATTTTGTAGTTATTTCACTTTTATTTTAATCAATTTTATATATAAAAATTTTGTAGTTATTTCACTTTTATTTTAATCAATTTTATATCTTCATTTATTAAGGATTGTGATTACGTTGTAATTTGTAAAAAAAAATCAATAATATTTAAAAAAATTAACTTTTTAAAAAACTTAATTCATCTAATTCTCTAGCGAGAAAAAAACATATGGTCTTAAATAAGAAATTTTTAATTTAAAAAAGGTCTCAATTTATCACAAGATCAATTTAAAATTTAAAAGGGGTTAATTTAAAAGAATGGTCTTATCAATTTAATTTAAAAGGGGTTAATTTAAAAAACATATAGTGGTTTTACAAGATCATTTAAAAGAGGGGGTTAATTTAAAAAATAGTGGTTTTACAATCATTTAAAAGGGTTAATTTAAAAAATAGTGGTTTTACAAGATCATTTAAAAGGGTTAATTTAAAAAACATAGTCTTGATCAATTTTAAAAATATACAGGGTTAATTTAAAATTATTTAAAAAATATACAGGGTTAATTTAAAATTATTTAAAAAATATATAGGGTTAATTTAAAATTATTTAAAAAATATACAGGGTTAATTTAAAACTATTTAAAAAATATAAGGGTTAATTTAAAAACTATTTAAAAAATATAAGGGTTAATTTAAAAACTATTTAAAAAATATATTTTAATTTAAAAACTATTAAAAAATATATTTTAATTTAAAAACTATTAAAAAAATATATAGTACAGATCATCAATTTAAAAGGAGTTAATTTAAAAATTATTTAAAAAAATAATAATTTAAAATAAGGAGGTGGTTAATTTAAAAATAAAAAGGAGTTAATTTAAAAATTATTTAAAAAAATAATAATTTAAAATAAGGAGGTGGTTAATTTAAAAATAATTTAAAATAAGGAGGTGGTTAATTTAAAAATAATTTAAAATAAGGAGGTGGTTAATTTAAAAATAATTTAAAATAAGGAGGTGGTTAATTTAAAAATAATTTAAAATAAGGAGGTGGTTAATTTAAAAATAATTTAAAATAAGGAGGTGGTTAATTTAAAAATAATTTAAAATAAGGAGGTGGTTAATTTAAAAATAATTTAAAATAAGGAGGTGGTTAATTTAAAAATAATTTAAAATAAGGAGGTGGTTAATTTAAAAAATATATGATCTAAAATAAGGAGGGGTTAATTTAAAAAATATATGATCTAAAATAAGGAGGGGTAAAAAACATACCGTAGATATACTACCCACTCTTCTTTTCTCTTTCTTGCTATAAAATTGTTTTCTTTTCTCTCTTTTGCTATAAAATTGTTCTTGCTATTCTCTCTCTTCTTGCTATTCTCTCTCTTGCTATAAAATTGTATTCTTTTCTCTATAAAATTGTAGTTTTTTTTCTTTCTTGCTATAAAATTGTTCTTTTCTCTCTCTTTTGCTATATAAAATTGTTCTGTGTAGTCTTTTTTCTCTCTTGCTATAAAATTGTTCTGTGTGTAGCACTCTTTTCTCTCTCTTGCTGTGTTGTATACGTTAAAGTTTCAATTTCTTTTTCAAACTTCAGGTATCTGCTTGTGATGCAACTATATTCCATGCAAAATTAGATTCTTCTCCAGATTTATGACTGATTTATTGTCCATATTCTTGTTCCATGCCCTAAGTGTCTGTTCGTGATTATAGAGCACTTTGTGCAACTATACTTTCTTTGCTTCCTCCTGAATCACAAACCCAAGAGGTTTATAGAGCACTTTGTGCAACTATACTTTCTTTGCTTCCTCCTGAATCACAAACCCAAGAGGTTATGTAACATACACCTTTTCATCTAAAGGTCCATTCAAAAATGCAGATTTCACATGTAAGTGAAATGTTAACCAACCTTGATTACGTGCCAAGGCTATTGATCGCGACTTTCTATGTCTAATACAACTAACTGCAAGTGCACAGTCTATCGCATAGTAATAAAAGATATCGATCCCATAGGGACTCGTAATCAAACTAGTGTTCTCGGGAGTTACTATGTTTAGCTAGGTAGAATATGTTTAAGGGAATAAGATTTGTCACTAAAAAGGGAACTAAGATTACTATTTAGATTTTAATTAATTGAATCGATACGTAGTAATTGTGTTCTTCAGGGATTTGATAAATTACTGGTGTATGAAATAGTTTTCACAGTTTATTTAAGCAGAAAATGGAGATTTGAAGACTCTCGTCTCACGAAGGTTATTGACGCTAATCATAATCCTAAGGGCCGAACGTACACTTTCGTATCCCGTTCGGGGTTAAAATCATTTTTTGAAAATCTCTAAGTTCTAATTCGTTTTAAAGTGCTTTCGCTGTTATTAAAACAAATGCCTAGTGTTTACTATCTGACCTTACCGCAGCTTTCGCTTGTTGGTTCGTATCTTAATTAATTTCCCACTTTCGTGGCAAAACTACTTTTAAATACGTTCTCGCTTTCGCGACGAAGTTTATTCAGTGAATCAATTTTAAACACTTAGACCATAGATTATTTTTGTGAAAAGAAAGTTTTCAAACAAGAGTTATCAAATCCCATTCGAATTATTACTACATATCGATTACCTAAGTTTAGCTAGACATGGAATTGGGAAAAACAAAATATAAATAAGAATAATAAATAATAAATTGCATTATAATAAAACAGAAGTCGATCAAAATGAAAACCTGTAAATATGCCAATTGGCCTTTGGGCAGATCCTCCACAGATGTTGGCAGGATTCTGGTCTTTAGTGCCAATTTGATCGTACAGTACAATAGCAATTACAAAAGAGCGGAAATGGGAATAAGAAAATGTAAAGGGAAATGAATACAAATAAGAACTGGTGCTCTGGAAATTAAATTCGGCAGCACTTCGTGGTATGAATGCAGCACCCTTTTTGAAGTCCCCTGCTTCCCTTTTTATAGAAGTGGAATCCCAACGGTTATCTCTGAGGATGATGGACCTTGAGGCAGATAATTTAGGGAGTAGTGGTCCACTTAATGGGAATTGGAACTACTCTTTTGACGTGTAATCTGAGTGGGGCGTTTTTGCCTGCATGACGGTCGTCACAAGGTGTGACGGTCGTCATGCATCTGTGACGGTCGTCACATCAGCAAAAACAGTCTGTTGCGCTTTTCATTGTGTTTTCACTCCTTTTTCGTTCATATTTCATCTGGGATTGCTTCTTTTCTTCATGTTGCCTTGTTTAGACGTGATCGTTGAATACCTTCAAAAACATCAGACAAATACACGGAAATAACCCGAAATCGGATCGAAAACGGTTAGCTTTTAGTCGAATTATGCATAAAAACATCTATATGATTTCGTGTTATCAAACTCCCCTAAGCTTGAATCTTTGCTTGTCCTCAAGTAAAACGTGGAAAAGTCGGCAAGCACGAGGCTGCTTCTTCGTTCGCAAAGTTTGGAAAAGCCGGGATTCTTGGTAGGAACAAGACGAGTATCATGACGACACTGGACTACGAGTCTCCGGAGGTCTCCTTTTTATGCAAATCGGTCTCGGTCATGCTACTGTATCTTGGTGTCAAGGTTCTCGCGGCAAGTTCACCCTGTTTGTTCTAGCGCAATCACATTAAGCCCGTTGTCCGCACACTTTCATGGCAAGTCGACCTGTTAGTGAATATGATCTCATTTCTGTTTTTGATCTTCTTCATTGATCATAATTTGATGTCATTGATTTTTCAATGAGTTTTTCGTGCCGTTGGGCTAAATGCTCGGGTGAGGAGCACCTAACTTAGAAGGAAACGTATCTTATATTCTTGGGCTTTTTAGCTCTCTTTTCATGATTTTTCATCTTTTTGGAGATCATACACTTATTTGCATCGGTCGCTCGCTTAAAAGTGTTTTTAGGATGGTGCTGACTGCTAGTATAAACTACTTGGGGTTGAGTTTGCGTAGACACTTGAGACTTTGGTACACGTAGGTGGTGAAACCGACTCGCATAAACTAGAGATCTAAGGTGTCTGGACGATACTGGTTTTGTTAGAACTGTCGTTTCCTCGGAGTTTTCAAAACTTGTTTTGAACTCAGGTGCATTCTCGTGATGCTTTTGCTTTTGAGGAACAAATGAAAGTTTTTGTTTACGTTGAATAATGTGGGGATTGTTTGTGTAACGTGAAAAATATATAGACGAGCTTTATTTGCTAGAAAATAGAAAGTGTAAAAATAGAAATTACTAAAATTCAAAGTGCAGTGAAATGGAAATAAAGGAAATAAGGGAAGTTCAGAGTACAGTGGGAATAAGGCTCCGCTCCCACACTATCTCGATCAGTGTCCTCACTGATTCTTGAAGCATGCGAGAGGGAGATACAACTGAAAATGAAAATACAAAGAACTGAAATATAGTAAACAATGAAGGAAAAAATGAAAATCTAGTCTCGGCCTCTGTCACGTCCACGCTGGCGTCCTCTAGCTCTAGCAAGGGCTACTCTGTCCTCATAGCTCATGGCTCCGGTGTGGTAGACGGTGTCCCGGAGTCCTTTGACCTGCAGGGTCAGATTCGCTAGGCTCTCAGTGATCGTAGCTTGGCCGGTGTGAAGTTGTTGCATTTGAGTCCGGTGCCAAGCCTCGAACTGGTCAGCTCGCTGATTCTGCTGCTGCAGCATCGTGAGTATCTGTGCCTGTTGGTCTAGGGAGCGACGGAGGTCCTCTTCTGTGTAGTCTGGCATGGGATGGTGACGGCGGCGGCGAGAAGATGTACCTACTGGAGGAGGAGGCTGCGATGCCTCTGGCTGCTCGGACCTGTCCAACTCAGCTTGGATTTCATCGTCGGACTCATGAGTGGGATCCTGAGTGGGAACAGCGGCAACAGGAGGGGCAGTGAGGTCGAACAACCAGTTGGTACGGTCCTCTGGATGGATGCGGGTGCGGGACGGAAGGATGATGCTTCGGACGGTCTTGCCACGCACAACCGGATGGTATTTCCCGTCAGCTCGGGAGCGGATGAGATGGGAGGCTCTGCAGTGGTCGGTGTCAAGGAACACCGAGGGGATGGAATGGAGGTGCTGGAGGCGGTCGCCAAGGTTCAGCCCAAGTGCAATAGCCGTGATAATCCCGCCAAAGTAGAATGGCTTCGAGCCACGGTTGCAGTTGGCCTGAATGTGAGCCAGCAGAAACGGGGCAGCGTTGACGGGTTCATTGTTGAAGACACAATGAAGAAAGAAGAGCTCCTTGGAGTTCACTTTGTGGTTGCTGTCTCTGGCGAAGATAGTGTTACTCAACACTCTGTGAAAGTACCTGATGGTGGGGTTATGGATGTGAGTGGCGTGCAGGGAGTCCCAACCATCGGCATTGAGGCCGGTCAACTGATACCACAACGCGAAGGCTTCGTGCTGGAACTGATCGGTGATGCGGCGATGAGCGTTGTCGCCGCGGGGTAGCTGTAGGATGCTGGCAATCTGACTCTGATTCACCTGATAGTTGACGCCAAACATTCGGAAGCAAGCGGCACCTGTGTGCTGGTTGAGTTCGCCGCTGCTGGTGACGTAAGTGAACGAACTCAAGAACTCAAGAGTGAGTTGTTCGTAGGTTGGCTGTGGGTTGGTGCAGAGGTTCCAGATGCCTGCTCGTTGAAGCATCCAGGTTACACCTTCAAGGAGTCCGAGCTCCGTAAGCGATGGAAGGTGCGGGTAGTGAGTCGGCTGGAGTGACCTCTGATGAAATGCAATGTACTGTGCTCGTTGTCTTTCGCCTAACTCGCCCTCAGGGAAGGAAATGTTGCTGACATCTGCGTTCCTGGCCATTGTTGGAAGATGGAGAGGGTTCTGAGGTTTTGGGGTTTTTCTGCAGAGAGGGAAAATTGACAGAACGGTGGTTTGAAGGTTGAATTTGGAGTTGAAGTTTATAGTTCAATGTGGGGAGGATGAAAATTCGTAGTGGGGTAGGAGTTTGGAAGTTTGAAAGTGATAATGGGGGGAGTGGAAGGGAACACGAACCCTGTTTTATCAGATAGCAGTTCTGGACAGCGTGACAGTCGTCACAAAGGTGTGACGGTCGTCACCCGCGTGACGCTCGTCATGGGGCTGTGACGGTCGTCACAGCAGCAAAATCTGCAGAATGCAGAATTTTGCTCTGAGGGCGTACTCGTGGTGATTTTAAAGCTTAGTATTGATACGGTGATGTAATATAACAGCCAACAAGCAACAATTAATGCGAAAACAAAATAATTGAATAAAAACTAGAATTGAAATAACATAAAATGGAAACAATTGTATGTAGTACATAATGAAAACTAACAATGCGAAAAATCCAAATGATTAAATTAAACTAAACTAGACTAGACTAAACTGAAACTACTGCTACGAGCTAATAACTAATCTTTTCGTGCCTTCAACTCATCGAATTTCTGTGAATAGTAGTCGAGTTGGTCGCAGACTAGATCCATGAAGCCTACCAGTTCGCTGTGCATGCCTGCGATATCAGCTTTTACATTAGTCAGAGCTTTATCAACGTCGTCCAATCTGAGTAACACGACATCCATTTTGTCGGTGGTCTTCTCAGGGATAGGCTCAGGATAAGTATTGTAGTGTGGAGGAGTCATAGGGTCTACTTCAGTTTCAGAGGCATCGTCCTTATAGTACATATAGTCGTGTGCCTCAGAGATGTGGTCACTGTCATACATATAGTTCTGGGGTGTTGACTGAGGTGAAAGAGGTCCCATAGACTCATCCAATTCGTAGAGCCAGTTATCCTTGTTGTGGATGCTTGTCATCAGATGATCAGGCAGTGTGAATAGCTGTACTGGTTTTTCGTTAATAAGGTACTCATACGGTCCATGCCCCATAGTCCCTAAGATGCGTCTGTTAAAGCAGAATTGTATGTTCATGGGTCTGATGGTACCAAAACGAGTGCTGGCATTTAAATGGAATCTAAGGCCAAGCTCGTGGGCAATCATTGTTACTAGTCCTCCTATAAGAATAAGTGTCTGAGGTTCCAGCGTGAGGCGTTTGAAGGATCTCATCATGAAAGGCACTGCATTTACTGTCCGTCCCTGAGAAGCACAGAACATGATGAATAACTCTTCCTTAGACACTGTAGTAATATTTTCTTCTTTTCCAAACAAAGTGTGAGCTAGTATCTTATGGAAGTATCTAAAGGCTGGGTTATGAATGTCATCATTGTACATTTTGTCTGGTTCAGGGTGATAGTCGCCTGTGATTCTACCCCAGAAGTGATTGAGTTGCAAATCAATATCGTCATCTTCTGCACTGATGAACACATGCGGTCCGCTAGGGAATCCTAGGAGGTTAGCTAGTGACATCCGGCTATGGGTTTGGTCCATTCCAAACAATCGGAAGGTAATCAACTCTGTGCTGGATCCAAAACCATAGTTGGGTGTATATCTGAAGGAACTAAGGAATTCATAGGTAAGATCCTTGTAGGTAGAGAAACGTGTTTTCAGAGCAGTGTTCTCCCAACCCAGTTGATTGAACAGGTATTGAATGCTATCCGTGATCCCTAGTTTATCCATAGTAGCCTTATCATAATACAGCGTTAAGGCGAATTCTCTTTCGGTCAGTGCTGCAAATCTTGCCTTTTGAGCGAGTCCTCTGAAGTGAACCTTTGTGAAATCGTACTCGGCCATACTCGCAGGTAATTCGGAGAAAACAGAAGGAATGTTTTGAAGGCTTTAAAAATCCTGAAAAGTTTGAAACAGGAAATTGAAGTCAGGATTTTTAGAAACGAAAAGTGGTAGAAACAAAAGGCAAAAGAGAAAAAATAAAATAAGAATAAAAGTATGAAAATGAACGAAAGTAGAAAGTAGTAGTACTTTTAGAATTTTTGTTGGATTTTTCAAAGTAAAATTTTAAAGAAAAATGAAATGCAATAACGAGGGAAAATTTGGGTTGCCTCCCAGTAAGCGTTGTTTTTAACGTCTAAAGCCTGACGATAGCTTGGTGAGAAGCTATTCGGGTGTTTGAGCCAGAAGCTCGAGCAATGTTATATTGCTGACTTGAGGACTGTTGTCGTTCTTATTGTAATGTTTTAGACGTTGCCCGTTTACGATAAACGGTGCATTTGTCTTATCGGTAATTTCAACAGCTCCACTCTGAAGTACTTTAGTCACTTCATAGGGTCCAGACCACCTAAATTTTAGTTTTCCTGGGAAGAGTTTTAATCGTGAATTAAAGAGCAATACGATGTCTCCCACACTGAATTGTTTCCTGATTGAACGTTTATCATGGCACTTTTTAGTTTGTTCTTTGTAGATACAGGCATTTTCGTAAGCGTCTAATCGAAGTTCTTCCAACTCGTGTAAGTTCAAGATTCGCTTTTCTCCTGCCTCAGTGTAGTTGAAGTTGAGTGTTTTAATGGCCCAAAAGGCCTTATGCTCTAACTCTACAGGGAGATGGCAGGATTTACCGTAAACTAATTTATAGGGGGTAGTACCTATTGGTGTCTTAAATGCGGTCCTATAAGCCCATAAAGCTTCTTGTAGCTTTGATGACCAATCTTTTCTCGAGGTAGCGACGGTCTTTTCCAATATCTGTTTTATTTCTCTGTTCGAGACCTCTACTTGTCCGCTAGTTTGCGGATGATAGGGTGTAGCTACTCGGTGCCTGACTCCATATCTAGAGAGAAGTTTATCGAATATTCGTGATATGAAGTGAGATCCTCCGTCACTAATGACGAGTCTGGGTACACCGAATCTAGGAAAGATTGTGTTTTTGAAGATTTTGATTACTACTCGTGCGTCGTTTGTTGGAGCAACTATGGCTTCTATCCATTTAGACACGTAATCGACAGCGACGAGTATGTAGTTATTTCCAAAAGAAGGAGGGAAAGGTCCCATGAAATCTATTCCCCAGACGTCGAAGATTTCTACCTCTAAGATTCCTTTCTGAGGCATTTCATCGCGTCGTGAGATGTTGCCAGTTCGTTGGCATCTATCGCACTTTTGCACAGCGATGTGAACGTCTTTCCAGAGATTAGGCCAGAATAGGCCAGCTTGGAGAATCTTAGCGCACGTCTTGGACGTACTAGCATGACCACCATACGGTGCTGAGTGGCATTGGGAAATAATATTTTCTATTTCTTCCTCTGGGACACAACGACGATATATGTTGTCGGCCCCTCTCTTGAAGAGTAGGGGTTCGTCCCAATAATAGTGTTTCAGATCGTGGAAGAATTTCTTCTTTTGCTGATAAGTAAGATCCGGTGGAAGCACGCCAGCAGCGAGGTAATTAACGATGTCAGCATACCAAGGTAATGTGACTTGGGCATAGGCGGCTTTTACGGCTTTTTCGAGTTCTGGATCTTCCGAGATTGAATTGGGCGTGTCACTTTCTAATTTGGCTATCAGACGTTCGTACGGGAAATCGTCATTTATCGGTACTGGTTCGTGTCTGATGCCTTCTATTCGGGATAAGTGATCCGCAACAACGTTCTCGGTTCCTTTCTTATCTTTGATTTCTAAGTCAAACTCTTGTAATAACAGGATCCATCTCAATAGTCTTGGTTTGGCATCCTTTTTGCTTATTAGGTACCTTATGGTAGCGTGGTCTGTGTATATTATAATTTTTGCTCCTACTAAGTAAGAACGGAATTTGTCAAGCGCAAATATAACTGCTAGAAGTTCCTTTTCTGTGGTAGCGTAGTTCATTTGGGCAGGATCTAAGGTTCTACTGGCATAGTAGATAGCATGGAGTTTCTTGTCCTTCCTTTATCCTAGAACTGCGCCTACAGCGTAATCACTCGCGTCGCACATGATTTCAAACGGTAGTCTCCAATCTGGTGGTTGCATGATTGGTGCGGTGATAAGGGATGATTTCAATGTTTCGAATGCTTTTAAACAGTCGTCGTCGAAGACGAACTCAGCATCTTTCATTAACAGGCCGGTCAGAGGTTTTGTGATTTTCGAGAAATCTTTTATAAATCTTCTGTAGAAACCGGCATGTCCTAGAAAACTCCGTATTTCTCGTATGGATTTTGGAGGTTGGAGATCTTTTATAATCTCTATTTTAGCTTTGTCTACCTCAATCCCTCTATCTGATATGACATGTCCTAGAACTATTCCTTGTCGGACCATAAAATGGCATTTCTCCCAATTTAGGACGAGGTTTACTTTTACGCAACGTTCTAGTACCATTTCTAAGTTTTGTAAGCATCCTTCGAAACTTTGTCCACATACCGAGAAATCGTCCATAAACACTTCCATAATGTCTTCTATGAAATCTGCGAAGATTGCCATCATACATCTTTGGAAGGTTGCTGGAGCGTTACAGAGTCCGAACGACATTCGGCGGTAAGCAAAAGTACCGTAAGGACAGGTGAATGTAGTCTTTTCTTGGTCATCAGGATGGATGGGAATTTGGAAGAATCCTGAGTAACCATCTAGATAGAAGAAATATGAATGTTTGGCTAGTCTTTCTAACATTTGGTCTATGAAGGGTAACGGGAAGTGATCTTTGCGCGTAGCCTTGTTAAGCTTCCTATAATCAATACACATCCTACTTCCAGTCACGACTCTTTTTGTTATTGATTCGCCTTTTTCGTTTTTAACTACCGTGACTCCTCCTTTCTTTGGTACGACATGAACTGGGCTAACCCATTCACTATCGGAGATCGGATAGATGATTCCTGCATCTAGCAATTTCTTTACTTCATCTCTGACTACCGTGCTCAGGATGGGGTTCAGTCTTCTCTGATGCTCTCGAGAGGTTTTAGAGTCTTCCTCTATTGTAATTCGATGCATACAGATTGAAGGGCTTATACCTTTTAGATCGCTTATGTTATAGCCTAACGCGGTGGGGTACTTCTTTAGGACTTCTAATAACTTTTCGGTTTCTGGTTGTCCTAAGTCGGTGTTGACTATCACTGGTCTTTTTAGTTCATCATCTAGAAATTCATATCTGAGGTTTTTGGGTAGTGTTTTAAGTTCTAAAGATGGGTTCTTCGGACCTGGCATATGGTTTGGTGTCAGTGCTAAGCTTTCGCTTAGGCTGTCGTCTTTATACGGTTTACGCCAATTGTCGTCTTCAGAAATGTCGGATATTTGAATCTTTATTATTTCTGAATACGCGGTCTCTTCATTTTCAAGTTCTCTTATGCATTCGTCAATTTCATCTACTAAATAGCAGGTATCGTCTATTGCTGGTGCTTGTAAGAACTTGGTGAGAATGAACTCTATCTTTTCTTCTCCTACTTCGAATGTTAGCCTTCCTTTCTTCACGTCTATGATCGCTCCGGCTGTATCTAGGAATGGTCTTCCTAGGATAATTGGGGTTACAATGTCCTCCTTGATGTCCATGATTATGAAGTCGGTTGGAATGTAGAATTGTCCTATGCGTACTGGAACGTTTTCCAGTATTCCGACGGGGTATTTTACTGATCTGTCAGCTAATTGTACGGACATTCTGGTTGGCCTGAGGTCTCCCATATTCAGCTTTTTGCATATAGATAAGGGCATAACACTGATACTGGCTCCTAAATCGCATAGAGCTTTGTCTATTACGAACTTTCCTATGACGCAGGGTATGGAGAAACTACCTGGGTCTTTTAATTTAGGAGGCATGCGGTTCTGAATAATAGCGCTACACTCTGCAGTAAGTGTAACTGTTTTGTTATCCTCGATCTTTCTCTTATTCGACAGGATCTCTTTGAGAAATTTAGCGTATGACGGCATTTGAGTTATCGCTTCTGTAAAAGGAATAGTAATATTCAGCTATTTAAGGAGCTCTACAAATTTCTTAAACTGTCCTGAAGTTTTAGAGTTTATTAGTCTTTGCGGATAAGGAATAGGTGGTTTATATGGCGCTGGAGGTGCTTGAGGTTTTTCACTTGCGGTATCCTCCTTCTCGTTGTCCTCCTTCTTCTCTAACTCAGATTCCTTTTCTGCTTGTTCAGTTGGCTTCTGTTGCATGGCTGAGTTTTCGGTCCTCGGATCGATCGGTTCGTCCAATTCTTTTCCACTTCTTAGTATCACAGCATTTGCTTGGCCTTTGGGATTCTGTTCGGGTTGTCCAGGAAATGTGCCAGCAGGTGCGGCAGCAGATGCTTGCTGTTGAGCCACTTGTGATATCTGAGTTTCTAACATTTTGTTGTGGGTGGCTAAAGCGTCTACTTTTCCTGTCAACTGTTTAATTTGCTCGCTAGTGTGTATGTTTTGATTCAGGAACTCTTTGTTCGTTTGAGCTTGAGTAGCTATGAACTTTTCCATCATCAATTCGAGGTTAGATTTCCTAGGTGCATTCTGAGCAGCTGGTTTCTGATATCCTTGCGGAGCAGTAGGCATTTGCAATGCATTTTCGCTTTTGTAAGAAAAGTTTGGATGATTTCGCCAACCTGGGTTGTAGGTATTTGCGTAGGGATTTCCTTGAGCATAATTTACCTGGTCTGGCGGGATTCCGGCTAGCAATGGGCATTCGGGTGCATTATGAGTGGTGCTTCTGCATAACTTGCAATTTGGAGTTAATGCAGCGACAGTTGCAGTGGGGTTAACGGTCAGACTATCGATCTTCTGTGCTAGAGCATCTACTTTAGCATTGAACTTTTCAAGGCTGTTGATTTCGTACATCCCACCTTTCGCTGTGGTTTTCTCAGTTGGAGTGCGTTCACCTCCCCATTGGCAATGGTTTTGTGACATGTTTTCTATTAATTGATAGGCTTCATCGTATGGCTTATCCATAAGTGCACCGCCCGCGGCAGCGTCTATTGTCAATCTAGTATTGTATAGAAGCCCATTATAGAAAGTATGGATTGTCACCCAATCTTCTAGACCGTGGTGAGGACATGTTCTCATCATATCTTTGAATCGTTCCCATGCTTCGTAAAGAGATTCAGTATCTTTTTGTCGAAATCCGTTGATTTGAGCTCTAAGCATAGCAGTTTTGCTTGGCGGAAAATATCTCGCTAAGAAGACGTTCTTCAATTGCTCCCACGTCGTAACGGAGTTGGATGGTAACGATTGTAACCATGTCCATGCTCTGTCTCTAAGAGAGAATGGGAAAAGACGAAGTCTTATCGCGTCTGGAGTTACTCCATTTGCTTTCACTGTGTCTGCGTATTGTACAAACTTCGTTAGATGTTCGTTCGGATCCTCAGTTGCGTTTCCTGAGAATTGGTTTTGCTGTACAGCCGACAACAATGATGGTTTCAGCTCAAAATCATTTCGGGTAATAGCTGGGGCAACAATGCTACTTCTAGGCTCCATCTGAGATGGTGTAGCGTATGCCTTCAGCGGTTTGTTCGGAGGTCCTTCAGCCATCTCTGGTTCTTCTTCTTCTTCTGATTTGGGAATGGGAGTGAGAGGTTCGGGAGTGTTATGTTTGAGTTGTTTGAGTTGGTACTCAATGATTCTACTTCTTAAATGTAAGAAGCGTTCTAGTTCTGCGACTGAAGGTTTTACGATATCGCTTTGCGGGCGATTTCTTGGTATACAATCGACAGAACTAGTAGAGGAAAAATGAAAATTGTTTACCTAGTCTATACGGCGTAACAGAAGGTTACACTATTGACTAAACGGGTCCCCGGCAACGGCGCCAAAAACTTGATCGCGACTTTCTATGTCTAATACAACTAACTGCAAGTGCACAGTCTATCGCGTAGTAATAAAAGATATCGATCTCACAAGGACTCGTAATCAAACTAGTGTTCTCGGGAGTTACTATGTTTAGCTAGGTAGAATATGTTTAAGGGAATAAGATTTGTCACTAAAAAGGGAACTAAGATTACTATTTAGATTTTAATTAATTGAATCGATACGTAGTAATTGTGTTCTTCAGGGATTTGATAAATTACTGGTGTATGAAATAGTTTTCACAGTTTATTTAAGCAGAAAATGGAGATTTGAAGACTCTCGTCTCACGAAGGTTATTGACGCTAATCATAATCCTAAGGGCCGAACGTACACTTTCGTATCCCGTTCGGGGTTAAAATCATTTTTTGGAAATCTCTAAGTTCTAATTCGTTTTAAAGTGCTTTCGCTGTTATTAAAACAAATGCCTAGTGTTTACTATCTGACCTTACCGCAACTTTCGCTTGTTGGTTCGTATCTTAATTAATTTCCCACTTTCGTGGCAAAACTACTTTTAAATAAGTTCTCGCTTTCGCGACGAAGTTTATTCAGTGAATCAATTTTAAACACTTAGACCATAGATTATTTTTGTGAAAAGAAAGTTTTCAAACAAGAGTTATCAAATCCCATTCGAATTATTACTACATATCGATTACCTAAGTTTAGTTAGACATGGAATTGGGAAAAACAAAATATAAATAAGAATAATAAATAATAAATTGCATTATAATAAAACAGAAGTCGATCAAAATGAAAACCTGTAAATATGCCAATTGGCCTTTGGGCAGATCCTCCACAGATGTTGGCAGGATTCTGGTCTTTAGTGCCAATTTGATCATACAGTACAATAGCAATTACAAAAGAGCGGAAATGGGAATAAGGAAATGTAAAGGGAAATGAATACAAATAAGAACTGGAAAGTAAATTGCTCTGGAAATTAAATTCGGCAGCACTTCGTGGTATGAATGCAGCACCCTTTTTGAAGTCCCCTGCTTCCCTTTTTATAGAAGTGGAATCCCAACGGTTATCTCTGAGGATGATGGACCTTGAGGCAGATAATTTAGGGAGTAGTGGTCCACTTAATGGGAATTGGAACTGCTCTTTTGACGTGTAATATGAGTGGGGCGTTTTTGCCTGCATGACGGTCGTCACAAGGTGTGACGGTCATCACCCGTGTGATGGTCGTCATGCATCTGTGACGGTCGTCACATCAGCAAAAACAGTCTGCTACGCTTTTCATTGTGTTCTCACTCCTTTTTCGTCCATATTTCATCTGGGATTGCTTCTTTTCTTCATGTTGCCTTGTTTAGACGTGATCGTTGAATACCTGCAAAAACATCAGACAAATACACGGAAATAACCCGAAATCGGATCGAAAACGGTTAGCTTTTAGTCGAATTATGCATAAAAACATCTATATGATTTCGTGTTATCAGCTATCATTAGTCAAACCGTTTCCAATCTTGCGAAAGGTGCAAATACTTTGGAGTAGTCGAGTGTTTCTTTCTGAAGAAATCCTCAAGCTACTAATCTCGCCTTATGTCTTGCTATCGACCCATCAACATTGTGCTTCAACTTGAACACCCACATAACTTTGATAACTTTTGTATGTGCTGACAATTCAACCAACTCTCATATGTTGTTTCTTTCGATTGCTTATAACTCTTCGACCATGGCAGACTTCCAATGTTTATCTTTGAAGGCTTTGTTATAGTTGATTGGTTTAACACTTGCAAGTAAAGTAAAATGAACTAGTTATCCATCTGTTGTGACTTCATCATCACCAACCACTTCATAGTCTTGAAGTCTTGTTGGACGAGCTCTAGTTCTTTGAGGTCTCTGGCTTATGCCAGCCATATCCTCTTTGACTTCGAATATGTCGGGAATCTCACCAACTGATGGAAAAATTGCGATCTAAACGCAGCGGAAAACAAAAATTTCCTTTAGTGATCCTTACGAATGAGCATGGTCAGTGATAGAATCGTTACCTCTTTGTGGCGATTCAGATCTTTGATGCAGCGATCACAAGCGTTGATGAAGTGCAACGCCTCTACTCAGTCCACACGAACAGCTTCCGGTCACAGTGCTAGCTGCTTACGAACAGAATTATATGAGTGAGAAAAGAGAATCAAAACGAAATTGCATCAAGTGAAAGCTTCATCACAAGGGTTCCTTTTATAGACTCTCTTGTGGGCTGCGGGCTAAAAACCCAATTCACATGATCCATAATAATATTATATATTATTATAATAACTATTATTATAATAAATATATTTATTTTATTATTATTTTATAACCATTATAAAATAACAACAATTATTATTATATTATCCGAATTTCTATTTTTCACTTAAGTGCACCGTACCTTACGGTGTTCCTTTGATTTCTCTATCTCTCATCAAACTGTCCTTATGTGTGTGACCCTGTAGGATTTCGTAACGTTGGTAATTATATTAAATTATATATTTAACATAATAAACAGTAAGCGGTATCTAGCAACACATCACTGCTACCCAAGTCACGAAAATGTCATGTGATCTGACAAAACCTTTTTCGTGATAATATATGTTTGTACAATTACCCTTTTGCCCCTATGTCTATATTGAACACAAGGCATACACTGTGTCATCCTTGTCCAGTTCAATATTGGGCCCTTAGACATTTCTCCTGTTATGCAGGATTGACAAATTCCATCTAGGACACTCATGTCCCTCAGCATGCTTCGTGGAGTGCCCATCAACTGTCTTTATGATCATCCAGTTACGGATAATGTTTGATCAGCAATAAAGCACCCGACTCTACATCTAGGGTCCATAGTGGTTTCAGGTCGAAGGGTGGTAATACACCATTATCACCATGAGAATAACTTATGACACTTTGCATAACATACTATGTAGTATTCTCATAGCGGGTCAATCCGGTATAAATATTACTCCTAATATTTATACCTATGTCAAGACTTGATAACTCTTTATCCATGATCCATGAGATGTGATCATCAGTCTATCTTCATAATAGTCTCAATGCTTTTAATGTTATCCCACTTTGCAATAAAGCTTGACTACGGATATTTTAAGAATAATGTCTTTATGTTTAATGGGATCTCTTGATTAAGTCACACTTAACATTTCGTTAAACAGACTAACTATTCTAGGGACTTTATTATTCTGAAAGACAAACATAATAAAGAAATGCCTTTTATTATTAAACGAATAATCCGATACAAGTACCAAAAAGTATTGGCCTCTAGGGCTTACACCAACAATCTCCCACTAGCACTAGAGCCAATTAGGCATACCCTTAATACCCATAGATCTAGTATGACCATCATGCTTCTGTTGCGCAAGAGGCTTTGTTAATGGGTCAGCGATATTGTCAAGTGTAGGTACTCTGCATATCTTCACATCTCCCCGATCGATTATCTCTCGAATGAGGTGATAACGCCTAAGTATGTGTTTGGATCGTTGGTGAGATCTAGGCTCCTTAGCTTGTGCGATAGCACCATTGTTATCACAATATAAACCAATGGGATCCACAATGCTAGGGACTATGCCAAGTTCACTAATGAACTTCTTGATCCAAACAGCTTCCTTTGCTGCATTTGAGGCAGCAATATACTCGGCCTCAGTTGTAGAATCAGCAACTGTTTCTTGCTTTGAACTTTTCCAGCTCACAGCGCCACCATTGAGACAGAACACATAACCAGATTGTGATCTAAAATCATCCTTATCTGTCTGGAAGCTAGCATCAGTGTAACCAATTACATCAAGCTCTTCCTGACCTCCATATATCAAGAATGAATCCTTAGTCCTTCTCAAGTACTTAAGGATATTCTTGACAGCTACCCAGTGAGCATCACCGGGATCAGATTGGTACCTACTCGTTGCACTTAATGCATACGAGACATCTGGTCGAGTACATAACATGGCATACATGATAGATCCTGTTGCAGATGCATATGGAATCTTATTCATGCGATCCCTTTCTTCCTTAGTTGAAGGGGATTGTGTTTTTGATAAACACAGACCATGTTGCATAGGTATGAATCCTTTCTTGGAATCATGCATATTAAAGCGTCTCAACACTTTATCTATGTATGTACTCTGACTTAGGCCAAGCAGTTTTTGTGATCTATCTCTATAGATCCTAATTCCTAATATATAGGCTTCTTCACCTAGGTCTTTCATAGAAAAACAATTCCCTAACCAAGTCTTCACTTGTTGCAAGGTAGGGACATCGTTTCCAATGAGTAATATGTCATCTACATATAATACCAGAAACACGATCATGCTCCCACTAACCTTCTTGTAGACACAAGGTTCATCTTCATTTTTGATGAATCCATATTGTTTTACGGTTTCATCAAAATGAAGATTCCAGCTTCTGGAAGATTGCTTCAATCCATAGATTGATCGTTGTAACTTGCATATCTTTTGGGCATCTTGTGGTATGTCAAATCCTTCAGGTTGTGTCATGTACACATCCTCAAGAAGATTCCCATTAAGGAAAGCAGTTTTGACATCCATCTGCCATATTTCATAATCATGATATGCAGCGATGGCAAGTAAAATCCGAACAGATTTAAGCATTGCAACTGGTGAAAAGGTTTCATCATAGTCAACCCCATGAATTTGTTTATAGCCTTTTGCAACCAGTCTTGCTTTATAGGTATGTACCTTACCATCCATGTCAGTCTTCTTCTTGAAGACCCACTTGCATCCTATAGGGTTAACTCCTATAGGAGGTTCTACCAAGGTCCAAACCTGGTTTGTGTACATGGAATCCATTTCAGATTTCACGGCTTCTAGCCACTTCTCAGACTCAGGACCAGTTATGGCCTCTTTGTAGGTCATAGGCTCATCTTGATCCATGAGTAATACATCACCCTGATCACTTATGAGATATCCATATCTCTCAGGTTGGTGACGTATCCTGCTTGACCTACACTGGTCTTGTTCTACTTGAGCAGGTTGCTCTTCCACAACTACTTGTGTTTCCCGCTCTAGTTCCTCCATAGGTGTTTCAATGTTTTGTGATTCTTGAATTTCTTCAAGCTCTATTTTCCTCCCACTGTTTCCTTTGGAAATAAAATCCCTTTCCAGAAAGACTCCAGTTCGAGCGACAAACACTTTGCCCTCAGAAGGATTGTAGAAGTAATATCCTCTTGTTTCTTTAGGATACCCCACAAATAAGCATTTGTCAGATTTGGGCTCAAGCTTGGTTGAAATTTGTCGTTTGACGTAAACTTCGCAACCCCAAATCTTCATGTAAGACATATGTGGTTTCTTACCACTCCATATCTCATATGGTGTCTTATCAACCTTTTTGGATGGAACACGGTTAAGTGTGTAAGCTGCTGTTAATAATGCATGTCCCCAAAAGGAGTTTGGAAGATCGACGTGACTCATCATGGATCGGACCATGTCTAACAAGGTTCGATTTCTTCTCTCAGATACACCATTCCATTGTGGTGTTCCAGGAGGAGTAAGTTGGGATAGAATCCCATACTCTTTTAGATGGTCATCAAATTCTAGGCTTAAATATTCACCGCCTCGATCTGATCGAAGAACTTTAATATTCTTACCTAGTTGGTTTTGTACTTCATTCTTGAATTCCTTGAACTTTTCAAAGGACTCAGATTTATGTTTCATTAAATACACATATCCGTATCTACTGAAGTCATCAGTAAAAGTGATGAAATACTGAAAACCTCCTCTGGCTGGTATGTTCAGTGGTCCACATACATCAGTATGTATGAGTGCCAAAAGATCATTAGCCCTTTCACCTTTTCCTGTGAATGGGGACTTTGTCATCTTTCCAATTAAACAAGATCTGCATGTCTCATATGATTCATAATCAAAAGAGTCCAAGAGTCCATCTTTATGGAGTTTGGAAATGCGTTTCTCATTTATGTGGCCTAATCGACAGTGCCAAAGGTAAGTTGGATTCAACTCATTAGGTTTCAACCTTTTAGTATTAATGTTATAAATTGGCATTTCAAGATCAAGGACATATAGTCCATTATTCATTTTTGCAGTAGCATAAAATATATCATTCAAATAAATGGAGCAACAATTGTTCCTTATTATGAATGAAAAACCAAACTTGTCCAAACAAGAAACGAAAATAATATTCCTGCTAATTGCAGGTACATAATAACAGTTCTCTAACTGAATTATTAAACCACTAGGTAAAGTTAAAACATAAGTTCCTACAGCTAAAGCAGCAACCTTTGCTCCATTGCCAACTCGTAGGTCAACTTCACCTTTTGCCAAATCTCTACTCCTTTTTAGCCCCTGCACATTAGTACAAATGTGAGAACCGCATCCAGTATCTAATACCCATGATGCAGAAGTAGATAAATTAATTTCAATAACAAAAATACCTGAATTTGAAGTCTCTACTCCATTATTCTTATCTTCCAGGTACTTTGGGCAATTTCTCTTCCAATGTCCGGTCTTACCGCAATGGAAGCAAGTGCCCTCCTTTGCTATTCCTCCACTAGGCTTCAAAACAGGAGGAGTGGGTTTGGGTTTGGCAACTTCCTTGCCTTTCCCTCTACCACCCTGTTTGATGGGCCTCTTGTTCTATTTCTTTCCATTACTGAGCATCAGAATGGATTTCCCTTTTGTCTTCATATTCTGCTCAGCAGTTCTCAACATGCCTAGCAGTTCTGGAAGACTTTTGTCCAAGTCATTCATATTGAAATTCAGGACAAACTGACTGAAGCTCTCTGGCAACGATTGCAAGATCAGATCAATCGCAAGTTCTTTTCCAAGGGGAAACCCTAATCTGTCAAGGTTCTCCACATACCCAATCATCTTGAGTACATGGGGACTTACAGGGGCTCCCTCAGCTAACTTGTTGTTAAAAAGGGACTTTGAAACCTGAAACCTCTCATTTCTTGCTTGCTCTTGATAAAGCATTTTTAGATGTCCGATCATATCGAACGCAAACATGTTCTCGTGTTGCTTTTGCAACTCAGAGTTCATGGTAGCAAGCATGAGGCAAGCGGTTTCATTGGCATCATCGAAATGCTTCTTATAAGCATCTCTTTCTGCCTTTGGTGCAGAACTAGGAGGTTCCTCCTCAGGAACTGGTGTCTCCAAGACATACAGCTTCTTATCGTGCTTGAGGACAATCCTCAGATTACGGTGCCAATCCAGGAAATTTGTCCCAGACAATTTTTCCTTATCTAGGATGGATCGCAAAATATTGTTCGATGTGTTTGTTGTCATGGTAATCTACAAGAGAAATATGAAAATATAAGTATCATTAAAACAACATATTTAATTAGGCCTTTAATCAAATATGCTCCCACTATTTTATTCAAAACAAATGAACCTCATCAACTGATTCGGAAAATCCCGTTGGAAGACTTTCTAGTGGGTCGAGATCCATGTTTCACTTTGTTTTAAGTCAGCGTTAGGCTGATTACACAAAACTAAGTTATTTAGGTAGGAACTCCTTCCAATTGTATCTCATACAACTCTCGAATATTTTCAATTGGGTGAATAACTCCTTATTCTGATCCATCACATGAATCATTCCCAATTCTTGCTTCTAAACATATATAATCTTATTATAATTTGTTTAGTTAAGTTTGACCCATTGTTTTAGCAATTGGATATTACAATTATCCCATCACACCTTACTAATATAGAACATGCACCTCGCGTAGGCGAAACCTACAATGCTCGATACTAGTCTTGATGAGTGCTAAAAATTGGAAAGCATAAACTTAATATTTAATTTTGAGGGAATTTGTTATTAGTTTGATCTCACCGGCTTAACATGCAAAACGTCTCTCACATGCATCAACATACAATTACATGCATCAACATACATATAAAAAAGATACAATTATGGCCCCTAACGCAATTGTTCTCTCAAGCCAATGAGAGAACCTAAGCTAACCTAATAACGATCTAAGCTTCTCCAAGCATGATCTCCAAGGTTATCCTCCTTTAATATTGAATACTTCCTTTTTTTTTCATAACATAATATTACATTACATATAAGAAAACTCGTTTTACATACGAGTGAGTGAGATGAGAAAAGAAGTTACATAAAGAGATTGAGAGAGAGGCACGACACGCAGGCCGTATTCAAAAATCCCAAAACAATAATAAAGGATAAACTAAGGCCATAACTGATCACCACAAATAAATAATAATAAACACACTTTTATTATTAGTTTAAAATTCCGATAATTAAATAAACTAAATTAAATTTCGGCTGATTGATCACACTTTGCAGACTTAGCCGGGGGTTCCGCTGCCCGGTCAGCGGACGGTGGATAAGTCTGCGGCAATACAACACTTGTACTGCCATTAATCCTAATGCAACAATTTCATGCCGTCAAACACAACTCGATTGATAACTCAATATGATAGATCAACATGTC
The DNA here is from genome assembly GCA_963859935.3 of Lathyrus sativus. Classification (NCBI taxonomy): domain Eukaryota; kingdom Viridiplantae; phylum Streptophyta; class Magnoliopsida; order Fabales; family Fabaceae; genus Lathyrus; species Lathyrus sativus. The sequence continues at coordinate 85,404,619 of OZ012738.1, forward strand.
ATTGCTTCACCATACTAACGTCGGATTCTGAAGCGAATGAAAATGATGATCTTTCAAAAGAATTACAATCCTTATGTGATTGAATGGATGAAATCAAAACAGTATATCCCATATACCATCTTTGCATCAGAATTTCTTATATCTTATATAAAAGTGATCGATCTAATTGTGTAACCTATGGATGATCAATGTATTGCACAACTTCACCATACTAATGTCGGTTTCTGAAGCATAATCAACATCAATCATCCAAATCGTACACAACAGATGCCAAATTTAATTAATCGTTTATTGTTAAATTCATTATGTGTTTTAATCGAATCAAATACAGAAAAGACGGAAATTTAACAGCTATCAGACCCATGGTTTCGTAAGTGGCTCTGATACCACTGATGGAAAAATTGCGATCTAAACGCAGCGGAAAACAAAAATTTCCTTTAGTGATCCTTACGAATGAGCATGGTCAGTGATAGAATCGTTACCTCTTTGTGGCGATTCAGATCTTTGATGCAGCGATCACAAGCGTTGATGAAGTGCAACGCCTCTACTCAGTCCACACGAACAGCTTCCGGTCACAGTGCTAGCTGCTTACGAACGGAATTATATGAGTGAGAAAAGAGAATCAAAACGAAATTGCATCAAGTGAAAGCTTCATCACAAGGGTTCCTTTTATAGACTCTCTTGTGGGTTGCGGGCTAAAAACCCAATTCACATGATCCATAATAATATTATATATTATTATAATAAATATTATTATAATAAATATATTTATTGTATTATTATTTTATAACCATTATAAAATAACAACAATTATTATTATATTATCCGAATTTTTATTTTTCACTTAAGTGCACCGTACCTTACGGTGTTTCTTTGATTTCTCTATCTCTCATCAAACTGTCCTTATGTGTGTGACCCTGTAGGATTTCGTAACGTTGGTAATTATATTAAATTATATATTTAACATAATAAACAGTAAGCGGTATCTAGCAACACATCACTGCTACCCAAGTCACAAAAATGTCATGTGATCTGACAAAACCTTTTTCGTGATAATATATGTTTGTACAATTACCCTTTTGCCCCTATGTCTATATTGAACACAAGGCATACACTGTGTCATCCTTGTCCAGTTCAATATTGGGCCCTTAGACATTTCTCCTGTTATGCAGGATTGGCAAATTCCATCTAGGACACTCATGTCCCTCAGCATGCTTCGTGGAGTGCCCATCAACTGTCTTTATGATCATCCAGTTACGGATAATGTTTGATCAGCAATAAAGCACCCGACTCTACATCTAGGGTCCATAGTGGTTTCAGGTCGAAGGGTGCTAATACACCATTATCACCATGAGAACAACTTATGACACTTTGCATAACATACTATGTAGTATTCTCATAGAGGGTCAATCCGGTATAAATATTACTCCTAATATTTATACCTATGTCAAGACTTGATAACTCTTTATCCATGATCCATGAGATGTGATCATCAGTCTATCTTCATAATAGTCTCAATGCTTTTAATGTTATCCCACTTTGCAATAAAGCTTGACTACGGATATTTTAAGAATAATGTCTTTATGTTTAATGGGATCTCATGATTAAGTCACACTTAACATTTAATTAAACATACTAACTATTCTAGGGACTTTATTATTCTGAAAGACAAACATAATAAAGAAATGCCTTTTATTATTAAACGAATAATCCGATACAAGTACCAAAAAGTATTGGCCTCTAGGGCTTACACCAACACCAACTGCTTCAATTTCAACTGGAATATAGACAATATCTTCGACTTTGACATCATTACTTGCTTCGTCAAAATCATAGTTCATCAATGGCTTGTTAATTGGATCACTATATTTCCAATCCCATGCAAAGTTCTCATCAATCATAATGTCTCGACTCTTCACGATCTTATTGTTCATTGGATTGAATAGCCTGTATGCTTCAATCTTATGATATCCTACGAGAATCATAGGTTCACTCTTGTCATCAAGCTTCCTTCTTCTTGCATCAGAAACATGCTTGTAGCAAATAGTGCCAAACACCTTCAAATGACTCACTGATGGTCGTTTATCACTCCTCACTTTTTCAAGAACATTATTCTTCAGCTTCTTGGTAGGGCACTTGTTCAGAATATAAACAACAGTTGAAACAACTTCACCCTATAAGGACTTTGGCAATTTCATCTACTTTAACATGCATCTTGTCATGTCCACTATGATCATGTTTTTTCTTTCTGTTATTTCATTATGTTGAGGAGTATAAGGAGCAGTTAATTCATGATCAACATGTTCTACACAGAATGCTTCAAATATCTTGGATGTGTATTCACAACCTCCATTTGTTTGCAGAATTTTGATCTTCTTCTCACTCTGGTTTTTGACAAGCATCTTTAATCTCTTAAAGATTTTGAACACTTCGTCCTTTCTCTTGATCACATATATCCAGAACTTTCGACTAAACTCATCGATAAACGAAACAAAAATATCAGTTTCCACCAATGGTATACTCCTCTAAAGGACCACATACATCTGAATGTACAATTTCGAGTATGCAGGATAATCTCATTGACATAGTCTAAACGAAAGACTTCCTGAAATTCTTTCCGACTAGATAACCTTTACAAATTTTATCAGGCATCTCAAGACTTGGTATACCAGTTACCATATCTTGAGTGACCAATTGATTGAGCGAACTAAAGTTTATATGACCAAACCTTAGATGCCACAACCAACTATTCTTGTGGTCAACAACTATTTTCAGACATTATACCTCAGTCAAACTAATCATTCTCTTAAATGTCCCATTCTTCGATAGAGGAGATTTCAAGACCAAGTTATTCTGGATGTCAAAAAGTTCTAAGGCTGCATCTTTCATAACCACTGAGAACCCCTTTTCGACAGTTGTCCTACACTTAGCAGATTACACTTCATTCTGGGGACATAGGGTACATCTTTAATCATGGCTTTTGCTTCATTACTCCTTTGAATAACTATGTTTCCAGTACCTTTTGGTTGCAACAAGCTATTATCAAGAAGTTTGACCTTACTCTTCTTCAACTCTTCGAAATCTACTAACCATACTTTTCGACTAGTCATGCAATTTAAGCAACCTGAGTCGAGGAACCAGATCTTGGATTCAACATGGTCATGTGCAACTGCAGCCATAACCACCATATCATCAGAATCATCAGAATCTTGACGTGCAAGGTTTTCTCATTCGTCCTTGCCTTTTGTTGATCCCTCGTCTTTCCTATACCAACAATGCTTGGCCAAGTGACTCCACTTTTCACAGTTATAACACTGCTCACCTTTTTTCTCTACTTTGTCTTTTTGATAGGAATTTCCTTCTCCTCTTTTCGAGGATTCAAAAATTCTATCATCGATCTTATTTTTGTGAGGGTTTGACCAAGATTTCTTGCCCTGAGTCTTGTCGATTTTGCCTTTGAACTTATTGGAACCACCATTATTCTTCCATGACTGAGCCTGTAGTGCTTGTATTGAGTCTTGAACTCATTTCCTTTCGACAATCCTAATCTCATGCGCCTCCAACAGACCAACCAAATCTTCCAGTTTTAGGTTTTCAAGATTGTTGGATTCTTGAATAGCTATGATATCGTGATCAAAGTGAGAGGTCGACCTACACATTACATCCTCAAACATCATTTTATCAGTTAAGGTTTCACCACAACCCTTCATGAGATGGATGAGTTTCTGCACCTTCTACATATAGTCTGTAATCTTTTCGTCTTCTCCCATCGGCAATAATTCATATTTTCGTCGCAAAGTTTGCAACTTGACAACTTGAATTTCTCGCCTCCTTCGTAGTACTTGACAAGAATATCCCATGCCTCCTTCGTCGATTCAGCATGAGCGGTTCTGTCAAAATTAGTCGCATCAACCGCTGATTGGATGTAAAACGCCGTCTTGCAATCCTTCTTCTTGACATCCTTGTGAGCGGTTCTCTGTGCGTCGATTGCATATTCACCAAGCGCAGGAACACCGTTAGTAGCCACTTTTAAGGTTTCATGAAAGGAAAATAGAGATTACATTTGTTTTCTCCATCGAAGTCAATTCTTGCCATCAAGAGCTAGAAGAGAGTTTGGTAAATTTACGTTACCATTCGTCTTTGCAGCAATTAATCAACAGCAACCCACGACCTCGGAAACACGATGTCTGACGTGTGATTCTTGAAAACACGATCAAGAATCTATACGAAGCTCTAGATACCAATTTGTTAGTGGGTGATGCACTTTAAGTGAGGTGAGAAAGAGAGAGAATAAGAAAATAAGAACTGATATTATTGAATGAATAAAACTGAATTACAAAGTGTTTATTTATATACACCTAAGTGACTTGACTACTAAGTAAAATAAAAAACTAAATAACAAACCCTAAACTTTAATTAGCTTTGGACTTGGGGCACATAATTTAACTTGAATTATATCTAATATCTCAAAAGTATATATTTATATTAAAAAATAAAATAAACGAAAGATGAAGAAGTCAAAGCAACTAATACTCAATTAATCTAAATTTGTTTTACATGAGATGTGTAAATCAAAGTTTTTCAATTGATTAGGAAATTTATTATTACAGTTTCTAGTATTAATCACAGGTAAAACCGTTCAAAATTTTAATCTAACACAAACTTAATTTTATTCAAGAAGTTGTTATGCAGGTTAGGGCTGACCCAACACATCTCGAAGCTTGAGGCAAAAAAAATTAAAATTAAATATTTAAATATAAAAAATATTATTATTTTAAATTAATGAATTTTAATTTTAAGTTTTTAATAATGTAAAATTATTAAATTATTCTAATCAATTTTATCTTTTTTTTTTCTTTTCAATTAATTATAAAATCAACACATCTAAATACTCTACTTATCATTTAAGAAAACCATAATTAAAAAAGCATTACAAAAGTTCTTAAAAAAAACTTAAGTGACGTATTATTTATGCAAGAGAACTTAAAACTTATTATTTAGATCCTTATTTATTTTCTGAAATTAAACTACAATAAACTTACATAAGACTTTCGAAAATTTTAGACGATTTTGATTTTTAAGCTAATCAATTATACACCACGTATCCTAAATAGTTGGTACTATCATAAATTCTCAATAGATCTACTGAACTATGTTATTTAATTAGTATGGAGAATAATTTAAAAATTTTTTTATAAAAAAAAGTTAATTAATTAAAATTATATAAATAATAAAAAAGTGAAACCCTGGCCTATCTTTAGGGCCGACTTTGATGAAGGTGGTTAAACTAAGAAAATGATAAATCTTAAGCATATAATTTTAAAAATATAAAATAAAAGACATAGAAAAGATAGATGATACACAAAATTTATAGTGATTTATCATGTTGCTCATCACTTTATGTCTAATTTATTTTTCAATGATTTCTTATTAAAAATTTATAGTCTTCCCTTATCATTGAAGAAAATTCTCCGAAAACGATTTTTACAAAAATTATATTTATCATATCGTTGGTATTTTCTATAAAACCTGTTTAAATTTTGCCCATCTGTTTGGGTGAGTTTTAAATTTTTTTCCATTATTTATAACTGTTTGAATTTTTTATTCAATTTTGAAACATCACTTATAGACTGTTGTGGTTATGATAGAATGTGTACTAAAACTTACATTAATAATACATAGCAATTAAGTCATTAAAAATACTATGCATGATGCATTATAAGAAAAAGTAATTCTTAGAATAAACAATTATCATCTCTTTTTGGCTTAATTGCAACTTTGCTCCCTCTATTTTGTGTTTTTTTAGTTTTGATCCCCCCATTTTAAAAACCACAATTTTGGTCCCTTTTTTAAGTTTCAAGATTAATATTAGTCCCCTTGTCATTTTAAGTCATGTTTTTAATGAGGTAGCGCTTTGAATGCTAATGTGGCATGTCCATGTCAATTAAAATGATTTTTTTAAATTTAATTTAATTTCCATGTCATTAACTTAAATATTATTTCATTTTCACAAATTTAATAAAATAAAATTTAATTGTAAACATTATTTCAAACCTAGTAAACCCTATTTCATTTTCACATTAACGTAAACAGTTCATCTTCAAACAACGAACAAGGTGAAGCTCGCTTCAAATCCAAACCTTCATCTTCAAACCGCTTCAGAATCCAGTTCATCTTCAAACCGCAGTTCTATAACCTTCATTTTCATCTTCTTCCCATTGTAACCCAAACCTTCATTTTCATCTTCTTCCCATTGTAACCCAAACCCAGTTCTATATCAAACCGCAGCTCGCTTCAAATCAAACTGTAGCTCGCTTTCCGTCGTCTCTGAAATGGTAAACCGAAGTTACGTGTCGAGGTATGTTTCGTAACTCACCTCTGAATACAAAAACCCTAAACATGCAAATGGCGTTTGTGTTCTATTATAGCATATGAATTATTAATACCAACTCCCGGTTTTATATATGGTTTAATTCAGCTGCTGTTTTTGTTTGTTTTGTAGGCCCTCTGATACGGAAGCTGTCAGATTTAGAGTACACCATAGGGGACATTTAATTCAGAATCCAGTTCTGTTATATGTTGATGGGCTTGTAAGTGAAATGAATTGGGATTGGGATGTGGACTTGATGTCCTACATGCAAATTAAAGATTTGATCAAGAGTGAGGGGTATCGTAATATAAAGTGTTTATGGTATTGGAATCCTAATTTTTCATTTTCTCGTGGACTTCGGCCTCTTAACAATGACAATGATGTCTTAAGGTTAATGGAGGATGTTAGAGGATTTAAGGTAGTTGATCTTTATGTTGAACACAAAGTTGAAGAAATAAGTATTGAGGATGTTATTTTTGAGAAGGATAATGGTGAAAAAGGCAATGCTGAAGGAGCAAATGATGAAGAGGTTAATGTTGAGGAGGATAATGGTGAAAAAGGCAATGGTGAAGGAGCAAATGATGAAAAGGTTAATGTTGAGGAGGATAATGGTGAAAAAAGCAATGGTGAAGGATTGGATGCTTGTTTTCTTAAAGGGGACTTTGGAGGTTAGTTAATAGGTGCTGTTGGTAAGGATGGAAATAACAAGATTTATCCAATCGCTTATGCCGTAGTGGAAGCTGAAACGAAAGACTCATAGAATGGTTCCTTAATTTGTTATTAGAAGACTTACAATCTATACAAGACAACAAATATGGATTTATATCAGATCAACAGAAGGTTAATTATAACTGTTATATACAATGCTAAGACTGTTAATTATACAATGCTGATTATACAATGCTGATTATAACTGTTATATACAAAATTCTGTTAATGTTAATGTTAACTTATACAATGCTGCTGCTATGGTACTTATAACTTGATACAAAATTCTGTTAATGTTAATTTGAAAATTCTGTTAAATATGCTGCTGCTATGGTACTTATAACTTGATACAAAATTCTGTTAATGTTAATTTGAAAAATCTGTTATATATGCTGCTGCTATAGTACTTATAACTTGATACAAAATTCTGTTAATGTTAATTTGAAAAATCTGTTATATATGCTGCTGCTATGGTACTTATAACTTGATACAAAATTCTGTTAATGTTAATTTGAAAATTCTGTTATATATGCTGCTGCTATGGTACTTATAACTTGATACAAAATTCTGTTAATGTTAATTTGAAAATTCTGTTATATATGATGCTGCTATGGTACTTATAACTTGATACAAAATTCTGTTAATGTTAATTTGAAAATTCTGTTATATATGCTGCTGCTATGGTACTTATAACTTGATACAAAATTCTGTTAATGTTAATTTGAAAATTCTGTTATATATGCTGCTGCTATGGTACTTATAACTTGATACAAAATTCTGTTAATGTTAATTTGAAAATTCTGTTATATATGTTGCTGCTATGGTACTTATAACTTGATACAAAATTCTGTTAATGTTAATTTGAAAATTCTGTTATATATGCTGTTGCTATGGTACTTATAACTTGATACAAAATTCTTTTAATGTTAATTTGAAAATTCTGTTATATATGCTGCTGCTATGGTACTTATAACTTGATACAAAATTCTGTTAATGTTAATTTGAAAATTCTGTTATATATGCTGCTGCTATGGTACTTATAACTTGATACAAAATTCTGTTAATGTTAATAAGAAAATTCTGTTATATATGCTGCTATGGTACTTATAACTTGATACAAAATTCTGTTAATGTTAATTTGAAAATTCTGTTATATATGCTGCTGCTATGGTACTTATAACTTGATACAAAATTCTGTTAATGTTAATTTGAAAATTCTGTTATATATGCTGCTGCTATGGTACTTATAACTTGATACAAAATTCTGTTAATGTTAATTTGAAAATTCTGTTATATATGCTGCTGTTATAACAATGTTGCTATGGTACTTATAATTTGATATATGCTGGTGTGGTACTTATATGCTGTTGCTGCTGTTAATTTGATATATGTTGCTGCTGTTATAACTTGATATATGTTAACAATGCCGCTGTTATAACAATATTGGTGTGATACTTATAATTTGATATATGATGCTGTTATAACAATATTGGTGTGGTACTTATCATTTGATATATGCTGCTGTTATAACAATATTAGTGTGGTACTTATAATTTGATATATGCTGCTGTTATAACAATATTGGTGTGGTACTTATAATTTGATATATGCTGCTGTTATAACAATATTGGTGTGGTACTTATAATTTGATATATGTTGCTGCTGTTATAACTGTTATATACTGATATATGCTGGTATTTCAGGGATTGGTACCGGCTATTCTTGAGACAAGCCAACATGTTGAACACAGACTATGTGTTAAACACTTGTATGGCAATTGGAGAAAGAAATATCCGGGGATATTTATTAAGGAGGCTTTATGGCGGGAAGCTAGAGCCACAACAATCCCTGAATGGGAAAGAGCAATGAATCATATGAAAGAGCTCAATGTCAATGCTTGGAAAGACATGATGGATGTCCCAACTGCATGTTGGACTCGATCTCATTTCAAAACAGACACACAATGTAATTTGCAAGTCAACAATATGTGTGAGGCTTTTAATCGTGCAATCTTGGAGTATAGAGATAAGCCGATCATTTCACTACCTGAAGGAATCAAACATTACATAACAGTGAGAATATCTACTCAAAAGGAGAAATTAAGTAGGTACACAAGTGTTACAAGTCCTAGCATTCAAAAAGTCTTGGAAAAAACAAAGAGGGCAGCAGAAGGATGGATTGCAACATGGCATGCAGATGATGACTTTGCAATATTCGGAGTTTCAAACGGTGTTGAGACATATGCTGTGAACTTGCTTCAACAGAAATGTGGTTGTAGGAAGTGGGATTTAAGTGGAATACCATGTTGTCATGCTATTGCATGCATATGGTATAACAAGAAGGAGCCCGAAGATTACGTTTCATCATTCTATAGGAAATCTACTATTCTGGCTACTTATAGCCATATCATCATGCCAACCAATGGCCCACAACTATGGCCTGTTAATGTTGCTAACCCAATCAGCCCTCCAGTCATGCGAAGATCTATCGGTCGTCCTAAGAAGAATCATAACAAGGCAAATGGTGAACCGAGGATAAGAAATACACTACCTAGAACTCTTCAAACTGTCAAGTGCAAGAAATGTGGGAGTTTTGGCCATAACAAACGAACGTGTAAAGGGAAGCGAGCTGCGGAGAGAGCGATTCCTAAAGGTGGCAACAAAAAATCTAAAAAAAATGGTGACAAGTCGGGCAAGGAAGCGGGAGAAACTGTTGTAGACAGAGGGTCGCAAGCACCGCCACCAACCCAAGAATAGTTCTATGTTTTGCTTTATTTTTTGTTAAAATATGTTGTCTTTAATATTGTCGTCAATGTAATGATACATCGGTCTTGAACTTCTGTTGCAAGAGCCAAAACAAAACTTCTGCTATTATGAAGTGTATACATTCACTGTTAATTTTTTATAACAGATAGCTTATGAAGTGTTCTTTACTACTGTGTCAAATTCTTCTCTAAATGTGACTAGTACTTCAAAGCATAAATTCTAACTACAGATGCAGTTCATAACTAATTACATGTGCTCCACGTGCATTGTCCTAGCTGCACATTCAGCTGTACTTCAAATGACCTTTTCAAAACAAACCAAAATATTCTGCATTAAGAGTATATATCAGTAGTTTAAAAGAAAGAAAACAGAAGAAAGAAAACAAAATTGAGAATCATTTGAAAGACTAATTTAATTGGAAATGTAAAATGCATTAAGAGTATATATCAGTAGTTTTTGTATTGTTAGCTTCTAAAGCAGAAGAGAATACAAGGCCAATGAAACAGAAATATTGAGAATGATGGTGAAGATCCAGCTCAACCAATTCGGATAGATCCCAAGTAGCTGAAATGTAATCATCAAAATAGAACACACCGGACGAGTAAAAACAAACTGCCATGTCCAATATTTCAGAAGCTTCAGATTATGATGGTTTAGCCGAACCGAATGAGGCTGCAAAAATCAATTAACAACACTAGTATGAATCAATATACCTAACCTCAATAACAGATACCAAATTGTCTTAGGCCTACAATTTCAAGAACTAAATCGTTGATTCACTCGTATAATAACCAAACATGCAAGTCATAACTAATTACATCAAATGACCTTTTCAAAACAAATTAACTAAATATATACATTACAGCTGCAGTTCATAACAGTTTTCATGCTAACTAATCAAAACATTCAAGTCGCGTTACGCTGCTGCAACTGCTTTCCATTTGCAACCATCAATCAATCCAACTCAGTGGAATAAACATCAAAGTAATAAACTGCAGAAAATTTGTAATAAACATCATTTGAAGACAATCAAAGTAACTACAACATAACTCTTCATTAACACAGACAATCATAACTCTTCATTTGAAATTAGTTCATTTGGAAACTACATAAACATCAAAGTAACTACAACACTTGACATTACATCATTTGAGTACATGTGTTGCAACTAAGGCAAACACAATTAAAAAGACAAACATCAAAGATAACCCCACAAAATAATACATAACCCTAATTTTCATCTTCAACAAATCTTCATTTTTCTTGATGTCCTTAATCACATCCATGAGCTCCTCATTCTTGTCTTTCAAAGATCTTATCACATCTTTAGCACGACTGCTCATGTCTTCATCAACCCACTGAAAGTAATTACATCCTTTTTTTCTCATCACCTTAAAATTACCACACCCATGAAATCTTCTTCCCGGATTATCGCATGTCCATGACGTCATCAACGGTGACTCAAGCTCACACCAACATCTATTACCTCTTCTTCTTATACCAGACCCAGACTGGTTTGTTGAGGAAAAAGATAAATTCGTTTCGGACATGTCGGAAGATGAACTGCGGTTTGAAGATGAACTGGATTCTGAAGCGGTTTGAAGATGAAGGTTTGGATTTGAAGCGAGCTTCACCCTGAACGGTTTGAAGATGAAATAGGGTTTACTGGGTTTGAAATAATGTTTACAATTAAATTTTATTTTATTAAATTTGTGAAAATGAAATAATATTTAAGTTAATGACATGAAAATTAAATTAAATTAAAAAAAAATCATTTTAATTGACATGGACATGACACATCAGCATTCAAAGCGCCACCTCATTAAAAACATGACTTAAAATGACAAGAGGACTAATATTAATCTTGAAACTTAAAAAAGGGACCAAAATCGTGATTTTTAAAATGGAGGGATCAAAACTAAAAAAAACACAAAATAGGGGGACCAAAGTTGCAATTAAACCTCTCTTTTTTATAAAACTTATAAAGTAGTAATTGTAATTTGAGAATATATAACTTTTTAAATAAGTTTTTAAGTTTAAAACTAATCAAACACATTATTCTTTTATCTAATTAAGATGATCATTGCACTAAAGATTTGATGTTGTTCCAACGTGAGTTGGGTTTTTACCATTAATAATAAATATGAGTTTGAACTAAACATTTTTAGAGAGAGCAAGAATTCTTCTTATTTCTCAAATTTCTTTCGGCCATATCTGTCTCATTATACTTTTGTTAGTATTTACTACTTGTCATCAAAACCTCGACACTTTTGCCATTTTAATACATTGTATCACATGCATAATATTTTCTATATTATTGATAGTTATTTTAATAAATAATCATCATGACAATTTTATTATTTAATAATTATTTTACTTTAAAATTATACTTTCACTTAAATATATGTAAAATATATTTAATGTATTTAACATTTATAAATATCAACTACCATGATCACAAATATTTATCATGACTAACCTTAATTTTATAAGGGGTTTAAACATGTAAATCATATACACCACATAAACTTAAATACAATATTTATTATAACTTATTTATATTATTTTAAATAAATATTTTTATTGCATAACTAACATGTGTATCATAATATGTATTAAATTCAAGTTTTGTGTTTAATTATGTTGTATGATAAATTCAAATAAATATCAATCACATGCCTAAAGAAAGTAAATTCCAATCATGATGAGACCCGATTCAAAATGGTGCGTACTAAGACATTAAGAACTCAAGGTACTGTACTCGCAACCATAAATATGAATTGTCTCTTATAATTTTATCTCTTGTTTAAAGAATAATATATACGAAATTGTATTTTTAAATAAATTTAAAATACTATATTATATATTTATAAACAAGTGTATATTGTGTATTTATAAACAAGTGCATGTATGTGACTATGCTAACTTGATACTATAATTTTTTTTTATTATCAATATTTTATATATTAAAAAATACAAAAGTTATGAAAATTAAACTTTTCCTTTTAATCTTATCATTTTCAACTTTCAACGTCAACAAATAAAATGAAAATAAAAATAAATATATAACAATTTCATTTTAAATAAAAATAATAGTATTTATAAATAAATAATATTTTATTTTTTGTTGATATGTAAATTAGAATAAATATTATACAAAGAATATGATAAAATATACACGTAGTACTTGTTGATTTCTCTAAGGAATTATATATATATATATATATATATATATATATATATATATATATATATATATATATATATATATATATATATATATATATATATATATATATATATATATATATATATATATATATATATATATATATATATATATATATATATATATATATATATATATATATATATATATATATATATATCAAATGTGATTTGGTTTGATTTGCAAAATACAAACTGCAAATCAAATCAAACTGCGCAATTGTGTTAGAAAATGACCCGAATACATCCGAACCAAATGCGATTTTTGTGATTATTAGTTTGGTTTCGTTCGGTTAGCGATTTTCTATTAGGTCATTTATGTTTTGAACTCTCTAGGATACTCGAAACCATGAGACCTGCACCTAATCCTCACCCTTGAGTGATCGCCCATTGTCAAATATAACCAAAACTCCCTATAAGGCACGTGATCTCATGAGGATAGTTGTAACAGACCACATTATATGACATCTAACACACGCTATTTCAGGCACTGATGCATTCACATATTCAAACTATTTTCTCACTCAATGACTAACTTGGGCGTTGAAGTGATAACCTTACAGATTCACCCTTGGCTTTGTCGTATTAAAAGCTCATTCCACCGCATCAAAATTATATTTCATCCAATACCACCTATTTTTGGTTCTTGTACGAAACACAACAACATATCTAGGAATAAACGTGTAATTCTCACTAATTTCTATGATCATATTCTTTTGATTCCAAAGTCAAGAGTCACCCCTATGCATATGGAATGCCATTCCTGCCATTAATTCCTACTCTGCAGTATCAAAAAGATTCCAGATATAAAAGTAATCTCTTCTAGGGATGTAAGACTACACTTCCTTGATTGTACGGGGTCTCATAGTCACGAAGAACTCCTGAATAGAGTAAGCGGGAAAATCACTTTTATTACCACTTATGGTAACTTTCTCATGTGAAGGATAATGTTGACTTATACCTTTTAGCAGGATTTCCCTTCTGGGATATATCCTTGCCAAGGCCTCTTTTGAAGGATTCACCACCGAGGGGATTTGAATGAATGTGAAACATTTTACTCCAACCCTACAAACATAGACACCCTCGTTTGGGCCTGTTTTCTTGCCCAACATGGTTCTGTTATGTCTATTCAACATTCAGAGCATTGTTTCCCTTTGGGGTGACTTTCGTCATTACCTTAGTAACATTTGGAGTAAAGTTTAGTGGGGCAGGTGGGGGACTATATCATGAACTAACTGCATGTTATATGCAAGACAAACTGAAAGTAATGATCTGATCAAACATTAAAAGTAGTAAAGACAAACAAAGATAACTTCTCCCTCTCTCACCAAGAAACATTTTTGCTTTCCTGCATATCGGTTGCTTCTACCACTGACCGTGTATCGATATGCCGCCTCTCATGTAGTGTATAAGACACATCTTAAGGGCCAACTTCATCTTCGTAACCCAACCTCTCATAGAAGGTGAATAAGCCCCCCTTTCAAGACTTGTCCTTTTGGGTTCATATAATTCGATGTAAATGAATACTGGTTGAAAGTTTGGAAGAAGTGGTCCCAAGTCTATCTAGCTCCTAACTAGGGGGCTAGAATGGGAAGGGTTATATGCTATAAGAACACATAAATTGGGAATGGGCTTCTTGACTATGGGGGACAATCATGAAGTAATGATCTTTAAAATTCTTCAATCTATCAATATAAACATCGATTACCTTTTTCGGTTGGTGAAGTAAGAACAACCCTTTCCCCTCTTCGCTTTGAAGGAAATACGTGTTTTTTTAATGACGTTGAAGAATAAATTTAAAGTTTGCACTCCATCCTGGTACTCGCACCAATGTTAGAAAACCTTCACAAAAGCAACAAACAATGGTTGAAAGGGAGTGATTCAATACCTACACTTTAAAATAATTTAAGGGAAGCCTAAATTTTAATCTAGAAAACTAACACTCATTAAAAGGCATTGAACATCCATAAAAAAAGTTATAAACCCTTTTGTCAGGATCGATACGAGAGACAAACCAAGTAGAGGACGACTCTATATCCTGGTGGTTACACTCTAAACTCTGTACAATACTTAAAATAGAAGTTGTTCCCGCTAATTCCACATCCACCCAAAAATACTAAGAGGTGTTGGTGGGAAAATCAAGGCATAGTTGGTCCTTTGAACCATTTTTGCTCCATTATCAATGAAAAGAAAATGCATGTCATTAGTTTTGGAGGGATAATACCTGCCAAATAAGTAATACCTTGCATTTATAGGTCTACCACCCATGTGCGAGATAAGGTGTCTCTTATATCGTCGACATTGGGTATGTTTATAATGTTTGCAGGTTCATCTCCTAAACCGTTCGTTGTTAAAATGAAAGAGCAGGAAGTGTCGACAGTAAACAAGAGGGAGATAAATGGTACTTGAAAAAGTTAGAGATGCAAAGCTAAAGCTACAATGAAAATCGCTCAAAACGTGAGAGACAAATGAGTTGCAAAATCTGAAAAGGAAAACACACAAAAATAGCAAGTTGTCACAGGAGCTCAAGGAAGGATGATCGAAAACTTGTGCAAAAGGTGAAACATAACCTGATAAGTGAAACTACCTTTATACAACAGAGTGGAGTAGACAAGTTAATGACCTATACCGACTAAAGATATCCAAAACAAAAATTCAAAGAAAAAATTCACCTTGAGATCACAATGATACTTTCGTACACTTGAGCGGCCTAAAGCACAACGTCACACCCTACCCTAAGGATGTAGGGCCACATGGAAGAATGATTTGATGACAAAACTTGAATTTAATGTGCTTATTCTGAAGGTTGTTTGCTCTCACTCTACAAGCCTTTCCACTTCTGCAAGGTTTGAATCTGTAATAAGGACCATGGTTGAGGGCGACAACAACTTGGTACTCTTAAAATTTATTCCATTTCAACGTAACGGAAGAACTTAGGAGCAACTGTTATGGGTCGACCACATGCCCAAGGATCGTAAAGTCCAATCATGATGAGGCCCAACCCAAAAATAGACATACCAAGATATTGAAAACTCAGGGTACTTACAACGTCGAGACCTTCACTCGATCATTGCTCTTGAATGATCGCCCACTGTCAAATATAATCAAAAGTACTCCTAAGTAAGACAAGAGATCACATGGGGACGGTTCTAACCGCCACACTATATAAAGTCAAACACGTGCCATATTATATATTCATTCATTCACACACTCAAACTACTTTCTCACTCATGGGTGTTGGAGTGTTAATCTTACAATTCCAGCCTCTGTTCTACCATCTAGAAGCTCACTCTATCGCATTAGAACTCTGTTTCATCCAATATCTACATATTTCCGGTTCTTACACGAAATATATCACAATTACAAATAAACAATTAACCAAATTCATTTATATTTTTCAAAGTTAATACATATTTTCTTGCCTTTTATATGGAATGATCGTACCTGACCAGAAGGAAATCAGTGACCTGCCACACGTCGTTGATCTGCTAGCGGCTCACCGAAGGTATGGAAGAGGAGGGGGGTGTACCTGAAACACACTCCGATGCCAAAGTAAGTGACGATCAGAGTGGAAGCAAGTACAAAGAGAGAGTAAGAGGGTTAAGTTACCTGATCCTCTAGTAAAGAGGGTATTTATAGTGAGCCTCCAGTGCAGGGCCAACGGTTTCCTAACACTAGGCTGAGCTGTCAGGCCCAATGTTAGTAACTGCTAGGGCTGACGTGGCGTCATGAATACTAGCACGTGATCTTCACCCTAGGGTAATTATTCCGCACTATCCAGGAGGAGGAAGACTGAATCTCCAGGACGTGGGTAGTTACTTTATGATGTGTCCCTGCGTGAGGGGCATGTGGAGAACGTGGGGGGAGGCTCGAGGAGCTCCCTGGGCAGGATGGATTCTGCCTGACGACGAGGGAGGAAGAGGTTGGCTGGTCAGATGTGAGAGTCCTGCCCGACAGATGTTGGCCTATGCTCGACGGGGGAAAGGTTGTGCTTGGAGGAGCTTCTGCCCATCAACATGGTACTCTTGGGCCTAACCTCATTGGGGTTTGGGCTTGCTTGGTTGTGGGCTAAGCGTCAGCCCAGTCCAGAACAGTAGCCCCCCAAGTCGTTGTTCACGGTCAGGCGAGCTATGGCTTGATCAGGGACTGGCGCCGGGCGTGTCGATATGTCGGGCAAGGAGCACTCGCGTAGGTCATAGGGCAATCGTGTCGAGCAGATGGGTGAACGACGAGGTGCAGCCGTGAACAAGGGGAGAACCTGAAGAGACGCAGTGAAGATGGAGAGTCTCCACATGTCTTCTTGTGACGGTTATGGGCTAGGCACTCCTATGCTAGGGGTATATATGTGTTGACTCCGCTCGTCGTTTCGCTCATTCGCTTATTCGCATCTGCTCAACATTACAAGACTTCTGCTTGACAGCTTGGATCGTTTCTGACCGACATCTGGGATTTTTCTGCCCGGCGACACCTTTCAGCATCCATATCAAGTAAGTTCCTGCAGCCTTCCTGGTGTTTTTTGCTGTTCATGATGGTGTTTCTGGCGGCCCCACTGGGGGTGCTGGGAATACCGTGGATTTTTCCGGCGAATACGCTAGGGGATCCTTCAAAATTAGGATAGAGAACGACCTTCCCCGGCCCTGGCGATGGGTGCCCTGGGGAGGATTTGTAAGAACTTTGAATGCCCCAAGGACAATGGGATGAATGCCCCGGGCACAAGTGAATGCGTGCGCCGAGGACAGAGGATGCATTCTCTGGTGTCCTTGGGGGTTAATATTGCCCCAGCTCGTCCTATGGGCTGTTAGGTGACCATGCCCTTTCACTTGAACTATGGTGGAAGGGTGGATTTGATTTGGCTGTTGAATTCACCAAGTTCCTATGCTTTTCAGGTATAAAATGGCTAGTCACGCCGAGGAAGAGGTGGAGTGGTATTTATCCGAGGACGAGGAGGGCCGCGAGGAAGAGGTCGATCTGGATCCTCCAGAGAGACCCTTGGAGGAGTGGGTCGTGGAGGAACCCTTAAATTATATGTCGAGGTTCGTCGTCGATGATTCTGATGTGTTTGCAGTAATAGAAGATAGAGTGGCGGGGAGCCCCAGTCAATTTCGAACCTGCCGCCCCCGGGAGGCCGATCGCATATGCTCGCGATATCTTGGCGGTTGGTTCCTGATGTACGAGTTCTCCTTTAAGGAGGTGGGAATGCAAATGCCCTTCACTGGTTTCCAGCAAGGCGTATTCGATCATCTCATGTTGGCGCCATCACAACTTCACCTGAACTCCTTGGCCTTCATTCGATCATTCGAGATCATTTGCAACTACTTGGAGCTCAGGGCCACCATTCCACTATTGTTCTGCGTCTTCCACCTGCAGCGCCAGACAACGGCTGGCCGACATAGCTGGGTTTCGCTGAAGCAGGTGACCAGGCTCTTCCGGCCGTACACCGATTCTGTTCGAGGTTTTAAAGATCGCTGGTTCGTGGTCATGTCGGACACGGATGAAGCACATGAGACCATATTTCGGAAGGAAGTTGTGGTCGTAGATGGGCGCACCGAGGACAACTATGAGTATTAATTCCCGTTGGACTAGGGGGACCTGCATTTTCGTTCAGGCACTGACAAATTCATCTTCAGGCCTGGTCGGTTGGGCGAGGAGGACAACCTGGCCTTCTAAAGGTTGGTGGACTTTGTCGGTTATCTTCCTCCTCGGAAGTGTGTGTCCCCCGACGGGGAGTATATCCACGGTGAAGACATGCAAATACTGACAGAGGCCCGATATATTAACGTGAAGGCTCTGCTCAAATGCAGGATGGAGGCTGAGGCTCATCGGCTCCTAGGTAGTTTGGGTGCCTCCGGGCTGATCTTGTCACTTGTCTAGATTTTGCTTCTAACTGTTTTTCTTGTGTTCGTTTTACAGGTTCAATGGGTTCCGTGGAGGAAAGAGTGACGAAGCTGATGAATAGGGGTAGCCGTCAGGCCCCTGCTGCGCGGAGGGAGCTGGTCGTCGCCTCTTCGGGAACAACCTCCTCTTCGCGGGAAACTGGGTCCCCGACGCAGCCCCTGGTCTCCAAATGGCGACGGGAGGACGAGGTGTCTCGGATTGATCTTACTGACGGTTCCCCGGATCGCGGTTTCGTCTTGCCCCCTTGCTGTCTCCGGCCAAATTTCTTTTCGGGGAGGAACGATCCCGGGGTGGCCCCAAAAGAGGTGAAGAGCATATTGGTGTCGAGGAACGATCCCCAGAAGATGGTGAGGGTCTATGAGACGGCCCATGTGCTGAATGAGGCGGGGTGCTCCTCAGAGGACCTAGCTTCTATCAAGAGTGACCTTGCGGTGTCCGAGGAAGTTCGGGTTAAGCTGGCGGCCGACCATAAGGAGTACCAGAGGCAGAACATGCTCCACCGGGAATGCATTGGGGTGCTGGAAAAAGCCTTGAAGGAAAGGGATGAAGAGCTGAAGGGGGCCAAAGGTCGCATTGCTGAGCTCGAGGACCTGGTCTCCTCTGCCGAGGAAGAGTCCGAAGAGGAGCGGTTGGTCTCGTCTAGGAGAGGGCTGGTGGCCAAGGTTCGTCAACTCGAGGAGGATTGTTTGGGGGCCGTCAAAATGGGCTTCAAGCATGCTGTCGACCAACTCAGGCTTGCCAACCCTGACCCGACGACTGACGAGATTGGTCCTTTTCATCAGATCCAAGACGGTCGGATCGTGGCGCCCGGAGGCTCGGACAATGAGGAAGACGACCAGACTGCCTGCGAGGAGGAGGAACCCGTAGAGTAGGGATGTTGGCCTGCGTGCCTTTTTACTTTTCGTTCGGCCTGCGTGCCCGATATTTTTTTGGCCTGTGCGCCATGATTAATTTTGACTTCTGGGCTCCTGCCCGTTTATGGAATTTCTTGTTTTCCTGTTTGTGTGTGTGCTCGATTATTTTATACGTGATTCATATTTCTGTTCGTATTGTATGCTTGCTTGCACATTTGTTATGCTTAATGTATATTTTTGCTAAGTTGAGAGTCATAGACCGACATTCGTTGTGCCCGGTAGTGTATGGAACTGGCCGGTTGACCGGGGTGGTTACCTGGTCGGATACAAGGTGGACCATGATCGTGGACCAGTCCCCACGGCATGAACGTCCCATCGCGAGCTGGGTGTTCTTCCGGTCCTGGTACTGCAGCGAAGACTCTCGGTCGAGTGGTCGCCGTCGAGCAGAGCTTTCTGTCTGCACACACAAAGGGCAGGCGTTTGCTATTTCATTGATTTCGGGGAGATGCTGTCGTACCACTCCGCAATCCTGTGGTCGCGAGGAGGGTTCTCGCGGGAAGTGTTTAACTGTAGTATTTTTTAGCTTTTCATCGTTCCATGGTTGAGCTATTTGATCCCCGTGTAGGTTTTCGAGGTAGTAGGCCCCATGCTCCGTCTTGTCCCGAACACGATATAGGCCTTTACAATTTGCGGCGAGTTTCCCCATATGTGAGTCCTTTTGGTTTCTTCGTAGGACCTGGTTATCAACCTGGAACTCGCGCTTTAGGACTTTGCTGTCGTAGCTGTTGCACCCCAAAATTTGCCCAACCTTTTTCTTTGGGTGGCTTTTGTTTCTTTGCATTGTTCTAGCATTTGCATTACATATCATTGTTCATTTAGAAGGGGATCAAGAGGTGTGACTAGCAAGAGAATGTTACCAAGGGTGTTGATCCTAAGAAAGGGGTTTTATTCAAGCATGAATGGTCATCAAGTCACCAAGAAGTGGTCAAGGCTTTGTGAAAGAGTTGATGGATGTATGAGGATCAACTCCTAACTTGGAGGATAATTGAGGATCATTAGAGGATTGTGAATTCATGATTATGGATATGGGATGTTGAGGAAGCTCATTGAAGGCTTTGAGAGCCATTTTGGAGCTTGTTCAAGTTGTTGTGACACGTGGAAGAAGCCACAGTCAAAGGTGTTGCATCTAGGGTTTTCATCTGGTCAACCTTAGGTCAATTGTGAAATTGAAGGAGATTAAGACTCATTTCCAAGTCTTTGTGACCATGTAATGTTATGTTGAGATGCCTAATATATCATTTCAAGATCAAATCAAGAAGAATCAAAAGTGTGAGAAGTTACTAAATTAGGGTTCTCAGTGTAAAATCCCCTGTTTAGTGCCCAACTTCAAGACCACATATCTCAAGATAGAAGTCTCATCTCATCTTGACCCTAACATGAAACTTGTAGAGCATGTTTATAGTTTTATTTTAAGTACTAGAAGTCATTCATCTGATTTCTAGAACTCAAGTTATGATGCTGACAAGTTATAGATCCTCAGATGAATGTGATTTTGGTCAACAAAAGTCAACCAACTTCCAAGCCATTTTTTACCTAGAAGGATGTTTCTCCTCACCTTGACCAAAACATGAAAGTTGTTCCTCATGATCTTAGCTTTCCAAAGAGTACTATAAGTCCTTTATCTGATTTGTGGAATTCAAGTTATGAGGCTTGCAAGTCGGGGGCATTTTGGGAAAGTAAAATTACAAGTCATTTTCATTATAGGTCCATTTCACCACTTTGCTTACTTCAAATGAAAATATTTCCAACATGAAACTTGCTCCAAATGGGGTCATTTGCTTAACCAAACATCAAGGAACCATTTATTTGGCTTAGAAGGAATATTGGATGAAGAAACTTCCATGGAAAAAGCCTTAAAAGGAGAAAATCAAATTAAATGCATTTTGGATCATTTTGTACCAAGTTTATGCATATTTTGAGTGCAAAGCACATTCTAAACATAATGGCAATTTTAGAATTTGAATATGAGGAGATTTGGTATGCCATTTTCATGCTTGCTTCACCATTAAGTAACAAATGCAAATCATGCCATAAGATCAAATTG
Organism: Lathyrus sativus; assembly: GCA_963859935.3. NCBI lineage: Eukaryota > Viridiplantae > Streptophyta > Magnoliopsida > Fabales > Fabaceae > Lathyrus > Lathyrus sativus. The sequence goes on from OZ012738.1 coordinate 85,426,543, forward strand.
AGGAGCCATTTTCAGCCTTTGGATCAATTCATCCCATGTGCAAGCTAACTGAACCAAAATTACAGCTTGGCAAGAGGCATTTTCGTGCACATTTTCAAGTTTCATGAAGGGAAAATTTGATTTTCAATTGGACCTAAAGAAACTTTGTTTGGGCTTTCTTTTCACCCAAATCCAACATATATAATCTCAGGATCATGAGCAATGCATCAGGGGCGAATTTGGTGTGAAATTGGCCAAGAACACAGTTGGAGAAAATGAAGAAAAGGTGAAATTCAAATTTCAAGATTCAACCAGATTCAAGCCAAATTAAGCACTCAAACAACTTCAGTGAAGATCAAGCATCGTTTCTGGAAGCTTTTCATCAAGAATCAACAACAATTGAAGGTCCAACGGAGCTATTCCGTTAGGTAAACTACAATTCCAAAATTCTCACAATCCATGATGTAATTGCACGTCATTTTTGTATGTTTATGATCCTCTAAGTTCATGGTTGGATTCTGGTTTAATTTGGTTTATGTTTGTGCAAATCCTTGAAATGAATTCAATTCTTGTTGCTTGCATTTTGGTTTGTTTATCCACTGAAAATTAAAATGAACCACGTATTTGTGATCTATGCGAGATGTAGATGAGTTTTGACCTAAGTTTTTCCTGATTTGGTTGAGTTTAGACATGGCCTCGCTGGAGCTATCGTCGGAGAAGACGACCGGAACAGTGGTTCCGGCCGTCTGGTTCTCTCCCTCTGTTTCCTTGTTTAAGTGAGGAGGATGACCACGTGTGCGTGTGTGTGCCTTTGATTTTGTTTACTTTTATTTCCATGGCCACGATTAAGACGTACCGTACATGCTGTTTGACCACACACACCATATCACATTTAAAATTCACTTAAATACATGGCATGCCCTGGTCCTCTTAATTTGATTACCTTTTGATCTGACTGCCCAGATTGTGTTCTACCATGTGCTCACAGTTTACTCCTCACACACAATCACCCAACACTTACATTTTGTTTTTTTGGCTATTTGGACTAGGCCCTCCTTGCTAATGACACCCCCTACGCGCTGGCCCATAGTTTTTGAACTGATTTGGGCTGCTATCTGCACCCTGGTTTTTTTATTTTAGTTTTATTTTCTTTTTATTTTGTTTTGAATTTGTTTTGATTTAATTCCATTTAAAATGCTTTCAAGCTTGATAAAATTCCAGAAAAATATGTTTTAGAAATTTTAGGATGTCTTTTATTTTTAGGAAATTTTTATTTTATTTTTTGGTTTTATTTTCAATTAAAAATGGAATTAATCATTGGAAGTGTTTTATTGGACTTATTTCTTGACATGGTTTGTTCTTGATTTTGTTTTAGCATTTCCTTTTTGATCCAATGACTGAAAATTGATCCTCATATCCATGGTGAGTTGATCAAATTTTGAGGACCATTTTTCCCCTGTTTCATTGACTTTTGGTTTGTCTTTTATTGCATTTCATTTGACCCTCAACAATCCTCATTCACAATGGGACACCCTTGTGAATCAATTTCTTTGGTGGTGTTGTGAATTGATTTTGATTGTAATCTTTTGGCCTCTGTTTGCCAACATGTTTAGGTACCTATTGCATTTTATTTGGTCATTTTTGAACCATTTTCCTAATTTTGAGGTAACTTGCAAGTCAAGTTATCTCCAAGGGAGGTTCATACAAGTGCATGACCTAGTTTGAGTTGGAAGTGACCTTTGTGGATCGATTAAGCTCTCAACTCCTCTTGTTTCATATAATAGAGATGTTGAGCTTGCTGTATGCTCATTTTTAGGTCAAAATTATGTTCATTACTTGTTCATTTGTGTGTCTCCTTTGTTGCTTCCATTTAATGTTTCCACATGTGATTTGCTTGCACCCTTTTGTGTAGTTGCCTCTTGTGAATTTCTTCTTCTCCTTTCTTCTTTGTTTCATTTCATATGTGCATGCTTTGTTGAGATGAGCTTGTGGAGGCTACTTCCCCACACTATTTTCCTCCCACTTTCATTCTATTTGTGCATCTTATGTTTGCATTTTCATTTTCATGTTCTTTCTTATTCTTCTTCTTCTTCTTTTCTTTTCCATGTTCCCCATAAGTTCTCTAACCTCTTGAGGTTATGATATACTTTAAGTTTAAACCATGCATGATAAAATTAGGTAGTTCCCTTTTGTATCCCAACTTTAAGTTCACTTTTCATGATAACTTTTAGGATTGATTAGTCTCCCATTAGTGGTCCTTTCTTCTCTTCTCATCTTCAAACATTCATAAAACACTTAATAAAGAATGATAAGTGTTGTACGCTACGAGGCTTAAGCTACTTGAGAAATGGTGATTGGGGGGCTTCCTCTTAATGACCTAGAGTGTTTAGTGTACACCCTTTGGGTGATATACGACGCATTCGCTCTTAGGTCATAGTCTCTAGTGCGACATGAGTTACAAATCAAACCCAAAACACTTCTTCTCTTAAAAAACACAAAAAAACTTCAAACCCTTTTCATCCTTCGGGATTCTAATCAGGAAAATCTTTTCAAATAAAAAGAGTGTTGTTAACTCTTAGTTCTATCGCAAACGGTAACGCCTAAGTCTCCCATGCTCGAGCTGCATACACCAACTGTTAGAACTGATTGTTAACTCTACTCGGGCCTAAAAAACTTTTGAACCAAACCAGTGTTCTTTTTAGCCCGAACTACGTTTGCTCTGATCTTTCATGCCAGATGAAAGTACGTAGGCCCAAGACGCGATGTCTTGGCGAGCAACCTTTTCCCCTCCACCCGTAGTTATCTGAACTACGTTAAATCTGACTTTCCCATTGCACGAGGGAATACGTAGGCACAGAGCGGCGATGCTTTGCCGAGTCCCTTTTATTTTTTCTTTTGTCCCTTGACCTTTAGCGTAAATAGTTTCAACACACCCTTTTTAGATAGACAATAATGCGTGGATCCCGTCGAGTACGACGGACGTGAAGGGTGCTAATACCTTCTCCTTGCGTAACTGACTCCCGAATCCAGACATGGTTGAAATGACCTTGTCTTTCCCTTTTTTGTCAGGTTTTTCCGATCGTTTCCTTTCCCTCTCTTTGGGATAAATAATGAAAGGTGGCGACTCTTCTATTTTCCGACGGGCGATCTTTTGTTTTAGCGTAGCTTCGTGGAGAGCTGCTCCTAATCAGATCTCCTCGATTAGGTCGAGCTCCTCTCGGAGAGCGTCGTTGTTGGTTTCCTCCTCGAAGGGAGCTTCGGTCCTTCTGGACGGCTCTCTTATCTCTACCAGGATCACCGCCTCGGTTCCGTACGTAAGACAAAATAGTGTTTCCCCGGTGGTCGAATGAGGCGTTGTCCAGTATACCCAGAGCACACTATGGAGCTCCTCGGCCCATCCTTTCTTGGTTTCGCCGAGTCTTCGCTTTAGTCCCCGAAGGATTAATTTGTTCGCGACCTCGGCTCGGCTGTTCGTTTGTGGATGCTCAACCAAAGTGAAATGGTGCTTGGTCCCGAGTTTGGTGACGAAGTCCCGGATGTTTCTGTCTGTGAACTGTATCCCGTTGTCGGTGACTATGGCGAGCGGGACGCCGAACCTGGAGAGGATGTTTCTCTTGTAGAAACGGAGTATGTTGTACGTCGTGATCTTGGTGAGGGCTTCAGCCTCGATCCATTTGGTGAAGTTGTCGACGCCCACTATCAGATACTTGTTTCGATAGGAGCCTAGGGTGAACGGGCCAAGGATATCCATCCCCCACCAGGAAAAAGGCCAAGGGGAGGAAAGGGATTTGAGCTCGTTCGGAGGGGCGAGGTGCATGTCCCCGTGACACTGGCACATGTCACACTTCCTGACGTGTTCCTTCGCATCCTCCTGCATCGTCAGCCAGTAGTACTGTTAGTTCCATGGTTCTATGATATATAATTTTCCATGGTTCTATGATTGGCTAAATTGTGGTAAAACATGATTCTGCACTAATGGTATACAAGATGTCATTACCAAAGTCATGACATCAAGGTCTAGTGCAGCAAGAGCTAGTAGGTGAGCAAATGACAGTACTGCTGGCATGTGTTTTGAATAGCATGTCATTACCAAAGTCATGACATCACTGTCTGGTGTAGCAGGAGCTAGCAGAGGCTGACATTAAGGTCGAGTGCAGCAAGAGCAAGAAGGAGCTAGTAGAGGCTGAAGAAAAGACTGCTGTCATGGATGTCATTACCAAAGTAATGACATAGCAGTCTGGCACATCAGGCACTATTATGTGTTAGCAGTAGCCTAGTTCCTCACAGGTTGAGCTATGATGAAGTTCCTCACAGGCAGTGTGAGGTGTGCAGCCACAACAGGTTAAGTTGTGATGAAGTTCCTCACAGGTAGTGAGTGAGGTGTGTTGTCATGTGTCTTAAGCAGAACATCGTTACATGACAACAGAAGGAGCTGCTAGTGTATATCTCTTGGCAGAATTGGTTTTGATTGATGAGACCATGTTGAAAATACCTCATCAGTATTTATGTCAAGGAGATTTATTAGGAACAAGAACAAATTATATTGGTATTCATAAAAGGATCTTGGAGACCTTTTAGGAAACTTTAATATACTTGTTTCTAATGTTATTCTGTAGAAGATTGGGTGAAGCCAGGTCTGGTGGAAAGAAAAATCTGCAGAAGAGTGGATGTCATACTGAATGTCATGACATTGATCGTATGACATCAGCCGTGCAGACATGTTGGTTTTCTGTTATCTCAGGCTAGATTTCAGGAAGACTTATTATGACCCCTGAGTTATCTCAGGAGAGATTCAAGGTAATGTTGACCATGCCATGACCTAATCGGACAACACCTTGAATTATGGAAATTAGTTTTATTTTGTTAAAACTAATGTTTGTTACTTCTGCACAGTCCAAGCCCAGTCCGCTGTGCTATAAAAGGAGGCGCAAAAGCAAGGGAAAAGCAAGCACTCACATCGGGAAAAACCAGAGTGTAAAATAGAGGTCTAGGGTTGAGAGTCCCTTGTGTGTAAGTCACCCTTTGTATCTTTTGATACATTAAGGTAGACATATTTGTAAGTGAAGAAGGCTAGTCTTCATGTGTAAAGTCTATTTAGGAATACTTGTAATCCAAGCAATTGTCTGATGGATGACTGTTTTGGTTAGGTAGATTCTAGGCTGTGTCTCACTTGAAGTTGTGAAGCAAGAGTGTGTGAGTTCCTTGATCAAAGTTGTGAAGCAAGATCAAGGTGTGTTTGAAGTGTTTCTTCATACTATTTTTGTAATTGTTTGATATCACTGTTGTGTGATTAAGGGGGAGTGAGTGGGTATACTCAAGTACTAGAGTGTCTCTAAGCTGAAGTGTCATTGGGTAGAGATTAAGTGAGAAGTGCAAACTGGAGGTTTGACTTTGAATTGATTCTACTAATAGTGAATTTCCTCCCTGGCTTGGTAGCCCCCAGATGTAGGTGTTGTTGATATCGAACTGGGTGAACAATTACTGTGTTATTTATCTTTCTGAATTTATAATTATGTACTTTAAATGGTTAGATAAATAGTATGACAGACTGCAGATGTCACAACAGAGGTCGTGACATTGGTCATGACATTGGGACAATTTAAAGAAATTTAAATTGGCAATGGTATGACCTCATCCTTGTTGAGCAGAGATCAATGTTCTTGGAACACATGTGATCTGCATACCACAATTTAAATTGGTATCAGAGCAGGCATCCTGTCTGTTCTGGATGAGATCTTGGGATATACTTTCTGGTGTTTTGAATAAGGAGAAGTTGTAGCTGAGTTGCTGATCTTGCTGAATGGTTGAGCTACTGCTTATGGAGCTAAAGAGAAGCTTATAATTGCTGTTGTGCCCTATGATATAGGAGCTTTATGACCAGCTGTATGTTATGCAAAAGGAAGAGTGTCTACTTCTATCCTATGGCCTGTTGGATGATCAGACATCTTATGTAGGGCATGTTCTTTTGGTGGTTCCGCTGCATATTTCTCTTATAAAAGAACTCTGATGCCCCTGGGAGAATATTGGCCTATATTCAGTTTGATGCATGACTGTGGGAGTTGTGTAGATGATTGGAAGATGGTGCTTGCATCTGTGTTTGGTTGTGTGCCTGGACTGTTCTGTTGTGTTCTACAGTTTGCTGGAAGCTATGTAGAGAAGATAGTGGGAGGTGATTTATTTTCACCACTCCTGACCTACAAAGGATCCTATCAGCAGAGGAAGTCATAGAGAGGTTGAGTCAAGGGTGGCAGCCTTGATGTTTAAGCCTTGGTATTCCTGAAGATGTGTGGATTTAAGATCAATTGCTATTTATGGTCTACACATGTATTTAATTGATTATCCATGAAGTTCAGAGAAGGATCTGTTACAAGGATTTAAGATTCATTGTTGTTTGAGATATTCTCAAATATTTAATGAATTATCCTTAGTTGATGATCAAGTTGTCTCCTCAGTTGTTGCACAAGCATCAGGCCCTGATATGCTTGGATCTGATGTTTAACCAGATGTTGAAACATTCCAGAACTCTGTTGATTCAAGGAGTAAATCACTAGGTCAATAAAGATAAAGTTGGATCTGACCTTATTCTAGTAGGTTTCCTGACTAGAAACTAAGACTAGAATGTAGTGCTGATGGAAGTGGAGATGAAGACAGTCTCTTGAATCAGCCCATTGGAGTGCAGCAGGTAAGGCTAGAATGGAGTGCTGATGGGAATGAAGATGAAGACAATCTGCTCTATAAGAGTATTGGAGTGCAGCAGTTGTGTTCTAGTTTCTACTAGAAGCACTTGATCTATTAGCTAGAAAGTTTCCTGGCAAGAAACTTGTCTAGAAGATGGTGTTGGTGATAGCACTGCTTAGGTCAGTTTATTTATGATCTAAGTGCATAGGAGCATATGACCTTGCTCAGCTTGGAGGTCAAGGATAAGTGGCAGTTATCTTTGATTCTCTGAAGAAGTCTATACTTAAGGAAAGCGGGAATCCTTTTATAAAGACTTGTGTGATCCTTCCTCCCTAAAAGAATCAAGCTTTGGCATGTTTGCGTTCTCTAAAGAGGAGTTTCATGAAGCAAATACACTTCAAAGTAACTATTGTGGCACAACAAAGCAGAATAGAGGTAGTCGACTCCAACTTGATATCAAGCCTATGCACTGATATCTTTTAAGTGGCAGAATGAAAGCCTAAACTCACCAGCTGAATGTCTTAACCAAATTTGTGACATCAAGCAGAAACTTCAAGGCCTCAAGTGATGGTGTGGCACATCATTTGAAGATAAGTTGATCTTCTCAGGTATGAATGAAATTAATGCTTCATATCATGCAGTTTGCGGGAGCTGTGTGAAGGAATAGATACCTTACTTTGGAGCAAGAAGACTATGAAGATCAAAGTGGCCTGGTGGATTAGCAAACTTTATAGAGCTCTAAAAAATGCTGCATAACCAAACAGTGGCATTTGGTTATTTAAGCAGTATGCCTTTAGAGAACTATTCTTATGCAGAAGGGTAGTTATTTGAAGACCACAGAAGGTTTTGGGACTGTTCATGCTTGGAACTAATTACTCATGTGCAGAAGGGTAATTGGTTGAAGACCAAAGGAGGATCTGTTTCTGTTCACATATTGGAGCTTGTGGTAGAAGCCCTAAGCTGTGTATAGAAGATTACCTTCATGTGGAGATGGAGTTGATCAAGCTGGTGGAGCTGTGAAGATCTTCAGTTGGACTACTAGCAGCAGTAAGTCCAGTATGGGCACATAAAGAACCATGGTATGGTGTGTCTGTGATATGAACCATCTGATATATGGAGATCTCTTGTGGAACTTGTGATTCACTTCTTGGCTAAGAAGTACTCTATCTTGTCATACGGGAGAATGATAAGGTAAAATGATTGTCTTGGAGTATGATGTGAAGGTATTGAGTGCATTCTGATGTGATAAAGTCCCTATGCGGTGTCTATCTTGTACTCAGCCTAAGGCCATAATACTTGTGGAGAAGTGGTCTCTTCTACTACAAGTAACTCTAGGGAGAGGTGAATCAGTTTGGTGCCTTCTCTCTGTATGAGCATGGAGTTGGTCATGAGAAGATAATGTGGTGATCTTGGAGCAACTGTTATCAAAGATAGGGGGAGAGCTTCTAGTTGATGGGTGTACTACTTGCTTGTGGGTCAAGCAGTAAGTGAATGCGTTCAACATGTGTGTTGAACAGAGAATGAGTTCTTGAAGACATGAAGATGCGTCTTATGTTTTCCGTTCATGTGCACTGGTTACCATTGATATGGGAGAGTTATACTTCTATCCAGGATCTGTTGCTGCAAGAGTGCAGTTATATGTTAAGATTATTTATGGTTTCAAACAAATCCGGGACTTGAAGAAGGTAGAATGTCAGACAAGATGTTGTGACATTGGGTTACTGCTCCAAGCTCATGGTGAACATGACAATGTATTCCTTTTGGGTCTGTCATTAGGTAACAATGGATCAAGTCAGGTATTTGGGACTCTATCCAAGTATTTTATATGATTGGTGAAGATGAAGATCAAGACACCATCAGCCTTGATCTTGTGAATCAGGAAGGAATTTCACTCTAACATAGGGGGAGTTTGTTAGTTCCATGGTTCTATGATATAGAATTGTCCATGGTTCTATGATTGGCTAAATTGTGGTAAAACATGATTCTGCACTAATGGTATACAGGATAACATTACCAAATTCATGACATCAAGGTCTAGTGCAACAAGAGCTAGCAGGTGAGCAAATGACAGTACTGCTGGCATATGTTTTGAACAGGATGACATTACCAAAGTCATGACATTACTGTCTGGTGCAGCAGTAGCTAGCAGAGGCTGACAACAAGGTCGAGTGCAGCAAGAGCAAGAAGGAGCTAACAGAGGCTGAAGAAATGACTGCTGTCATGGATGTCATTACCAAAGTAATGACATAGCAGTCTGGCACATCAGGCACTGCTATGTGTTAGCAGTAGCCTAGTTCCTCACAGGTTGAGCTGTGATGATGTTCCTCACAGGCAGTGTGAGGTGTGCAGCCACAACAGGTTAAGTTGTGATGAAGTTCCTCACAGGTAGTGAGTGAGGTGTGTTATCACGTGTCTTAAGCAGGACATCATTACATGACAACAGAAGGAGTTGCTAGTGTATATCTCTTGGTAGAATTGGTTTGGATTGATGAGACCATGTTGAAAATACCTCATCAGTAAATATGTCAAGGAGATTTATTAGGAACAAGAACAGATTGTATTGGTATTCATAAAAGGATCTTGGAGATCCTTTAGGAAACTTTAATATACTTGTTTCTAATGTTATTCTGCATAAGATTGGGTGAAGCCAGGTCTAGTGGAAAGAAAAAGCTGCAGAAGAGTGGATGTCATACTGAATGTCATGACATTGATCGTATGACATCAGTCGTGAAAACATGTTGGTTTTCTGTTATCTCAGGCTAGATTTCAAGAAGACTTGTTATGACCCCTGAGTTATCTCAGGAGAGATTCAAGGCAATGCTGACCATGCCATGACCTAATTGAACAACACCTTGAATTGTGGAAATTAGTTTTATTTTGTTAAAACTAATGTTTGTTACTTCTGTACAGCCCAAGCCCAGTCTGCAGTGCTATAAAAGGAGGCGCAGAAGCAAGGGAAAAGCAAGCACTCACATCAGGAAAAACCAGAGTGTAAAATAGAGGTCTAGGGTTGAGAGTCCCTTGTGTGTAAGTCACCCTCTGTATCTTTTGATACATTGAGGTAGACATATTTGTAAGTGAAGAAGGCTAGTCTTCACGTGTAAAGTCTGTTTAGGAATACTTGTAATCCAAGCAATTGTCTGGTGGATGACTATTTTGGTTAGGTAGATTCTAGGCTGTGTCTCACTCGAAGCTGTGAAGCAAGAGTTTGCGAGTTCCTTGATCAAATTTGTGAAGCAAGATCAAGGTGTGTATGAAGTGTCTCTTCATACTGCTTTTGTAATTGTTTGATATCACTGTTGTGTGATTGAGGGGGAGTGAGTGGGTATACTCAGGTACTAGAGTGTCTCTAGGCTAAAGTGTCATTGGGTAGAGATTAAGTGAGAAGTGCAAACTGGAGGTTTGACTTTGAATTGATTCTACTAAATACTAATAGTGAATTTCCTCCCTGGCTTGGTAGCCCCCAGATGTAGGTGTTGTTGATACCGAACTGGGTGAACAATTACTGTGTTATTTATCTTTTTGCATTTACAATTCTGTACTTTAAATGGTTAGATAAATAGTATGACAGATTGCAGATGTCACAACAGAGGTCGTAACATTGGGACAATTTAAAGAAATTTAAATTGGCCATGGTCTGACCTCATCCTTGTTGAGCAGAGATCAATGTTCTTGGAACACATGTGATCTGCATACCAGAATTTCAAGTACCCAGCCCGTAAGGCTTTCCTCGCCAAGGACCATCCTCCAAGGTGTTGCACGTTAATGCCTTCGTGCACCTCTTGCAGGATGGTCGAGGCTTGGGTTTTGTCGACGCATTTGAGGAGGGGGATCGAGAAGCCCCTTCAGTAGAGTTTGTTGTCGAGCAGGACGTACGAGCAGGATCGTCATTTGACCGCACTGGCCTCCTTAGCATCGTCAAGCAGGCGCCCCACATTGAGGTATGCATGTATAGGTGTCATCCAACAATTGGCATCCCCAATGGCATTGATGTCGAGCAACATTTTTGCCCTCTTCGTGCTCGGTTGCGCGAAGATTGTAAGAGCACAGATTGTGTCTTAGTTATATCTCTATGTTTTGATGATAACACTTATAAATTTTGTATTCAAGAATTATATACTCTAAACGTGTTCTAGATTGTTTGCTACAGGCACTAAAGAAAATTATCTTAAGAAAGCAAAATTGGATCTGAACATTGTTTTTATGTAAGGCTTCATAAGTTCAAGAGCATCTTTAGTGAAGATCTGAACACTGCTCCCAGAAGAATCTGACTACCATTTCTTGAAGATTCTGAAGCAGGAGCCTCTAAAGCATAGAAGACTCTGCTCTGAAAGATTTACACGCTCAAGCACACAAGCTGCACATACTCTGATTCAGCTCTATCTGAAGAACGTTTAAGACTCTGATGATCCAGATGATCTCTATTCTGGAGACTCTGAAGATTCAGATTCTAATGTTGAAAGCTGAACTTACTTTGAAGAAGATTTAAATATGTACGTTGGTTTATCTCAACAGCTCTTTCCTATTTTGTGCTAGACACAAGGACACAGACAAAAAGGTTTTATCTGTGCATTCCATTCTGAGGAAAGTTTTCTGCAAGTGAAGACAAAAGGCATCAGGCTTGTTTCAGCACAGCCTCCAATGTAAAGACAAAAGACTTCAGGCTTTTCTGCACAGCCTTCAACGTAACAAGACTTCTTGGATCTTAGTGCCTATATAAAGAAGTCCACTCCATCTTCAGTATCAAATCTCTAGCAAAATCACTCCTCAAAGCAAATCTTTCAAAGCTCTTAATTATATTATTTTGCTTTAACATTGTTCTTAACTTAAGAGAAATATCACAGTTGTGATAACAACTTATTAGAAGCATTCTTACTCTTGTAAAAGTTTTACATTGTTTGTAAAAGGTTTTCCTTAAGAGGATCCAGTTGGGATCAGTTGCTCTTGAGAAGACTAAGAACAGTTGTTCTTAGGTGTTGCTATTTGTAATCTGTTTGATTAAAATAGTGGATTAAGTCCTTGACAGAGAAAGGCAAATCACTCTTGAGAGGGTGGACTGGACTAGTTGTTTTCAACGAACCAGGATAAAAATATCTGCGTTCTAATCTTTGATTTTTAGTCTTACTTATTCAACCCCCCCTTCTAAGTAATTTTCTCACCTTCAGTTGGCATCAGAGCTCCGGTTCTGCGTGTGCTCCACTTAACCGTGACAGTTAAAGATCCTGTGAGAAAGATACTTTGATATTTGTTTTGTTGTCAATATGGATACATCTACATCAACTTGCAACAACAAATATGAAGGAGATAGGATCAGTACCAAGCCACCCATGTTTGATGGGGAAAAATTTGACTATTGGAAAGATAGAATAGAAAGTTTTTTCCTTGGGTATGATGCTGATCTTTGGGATATGGTCATTGATGGATATAAACATCCTACTGATGAGGATGGCAAAAAGATTGATAGAAAATCAATGACTGAAGTACAGAAAAGAGATTTCAAGAATCACCACAAAGCCAGAACTATATTGCTTAATGCAATCTCTCATACTGAGTATGAGAAGATTACAAACAGAGATACTGCTCATGACATGTTTGAGTCACTCAAAATGACTCATGAGGGAAATTCTCAGGTTAAAGAGACCAAGGCGCTGACGCTCATACAGAAGTATGAGGCATTCAAAATGGAAGAGTCTGAAAATGTTGAAACTATGTTTTCTAGATTTCAGATTCTTACTGCTGGTCTGAAAGTTCTGGATAAGGGCTACTCAACGTCAGATCATGTCAAGAAGATCATCAGAAGTCTTCCCACCAGATGGAGACCAATGGTGACTGCACTGAAGATGGCAAAAGATCTGAACAAGATCTCCTTAGAAGAACTTATCAGTTCTTTGAGAAGCCATGAAATAGAGCTGGAGGAAGATGAACCCCAGAAGAAAGATAAAGGTAAATCCATAGCTTTAAAATCTAACAAACCTGTTAAAGCTTTGCAGGTAAAAGAAGAAAGTTCTGAAGAATCGTCTTCTGAAGAAGAAGATGAACTGTCCATGCTTTCCAGAAGAATCAACAAGCTCTGGAAGCACAAGGGAAAGAAGTTTAACAACTTCAGAAAAGCTGACCACAGGAAGGAATCTTCTGGACACAGAAGATCTGGAAAGAAAGAGGTTACATGCTATGAATGCAAGGAACCTGGGCACTACAAAAATGACTGCCCCAAACTTCTCAAGGAGAAACCCAAGAGAAAGTTTGATAAAAAGAAGAAGGTTCTTATGGCAACTTGGGATGATTCAGATGAATCTGAATCTGAATCTGAAGCAGAAGAAGAGTGTGCCAACATGGCATTAATGGCTGGAATAGAAGATCAGAATGAAGAATTATCATCTGAATTTGAGTCAGACTCCGACTCTGACGCTGAAGAGGTAATGTCCAAACTTACCAAAGATGAACTTATAAAGGTGTTATCTGAAGTTTTGAAAAGCTACAATAATATCAAACTCAAGAACAAGAAGCTGAAAAGCAATATTGAATCTGAGATTGATAATCTGAAAACAGAACTTGTTGAGCAGAGAGAAATAAATTTAAAAATCAAAAATGATTTGGAAATTGCCCAACAAGAATCTGACTCTGAAGCTAAGTCATCTAAAAATATTTTTGAAAAATATGACTCTAGTTTTCAGAAGTTCCTCACTAAAAGCATAGACAGAAGCAAAATGGCTTCTATGATCTATGGAGTTAGTAGGAATAAAAGAAAGGGAATTGGATTTCAATCTTCTTCTCTTGAAAAAGATGTAAGACCAATACCTGTAGATGATCTGATCATTAAGATAACTCCTTTATACTCTAATTTTAAATTTGGTCATTTAAATGATATTAAACACACGAGCTCTAAAAAGAATACTCATGTGTTTAGATCTAAGGCAAGTCTAAACAAAAACTATGTTGAAAAACAAAAGTTTAGACAAACCTACAAGGCAACTAACCCTAAAGGACCCAAGAATATCTGGGTACCTAAAGACAAAATAATCCCTGTTGCAGATGTCCTTAGCAGCAAAGTCAGGACACCAATCATGGTACCTGGACTCTGGATGCTCACGACACATGACGGGAGAAAGGTCTATGTTCCAAAGTCTGGAACTTAGATCTGGAGGGGACGTGAAATTTGGAGGGAACCAGAAGGGCAAGATCATTGGCTCTGGAACTATAGGTAATGGCAACCTACCCTCTATTTCTAATGTTCTGTTAGTTGAAGGATTGAAACATAATCTATTGTCCATAAGTCAATTAAGTGACAATGGTTATGATATAATCTTTAATCAAAAATGTTGCAAAGCTGTATGTCAAAAGGATGGCTCTATCCTATTCAATGGAAAGAGGAAACACAACATTTATAAAATTAACCTTTCTGAACTTAAAGTTCAAAATGTAAAATGCCTCTTATCTGTGAATGATGAGCAATGGGTCTGGCATAGAAGATTGGGGCATATTAATATGAGACGTATATCTCAGATTAATAAACTCAATCTGGTCAGAGGACTTCCTAAGTTGAAGTTCAACTCAGATGCTCTGTGTGAAGCATGTCAAAGAGGTAAATTTTCAAAATCTCATTTTAAATCAAAAAATGTTGTTTCTACCTCCAGACCATTGGAATTACTTCACATTGATCTGTTTGGACCAGTGAAAACTGCATCCATTAGAGGCAAGAAGTATGGGTTAGTCATTGTAGATGACTACAGCAGATGGACATGGGTAAAGTTTCTAAAACACAAGGACGAGTCTCATTCTGTGTTCTTTGACTTCTGCAATCAAGTCCAGACTGAAAAAGATTGTAAAATTATTAAAGTCAGAAGTGATCATGGTGGAGAATTTGAAAATAAACATTTTGAAAAATATTTTTCTGAAAAAGGCATTGCACATGATTTCTCCTGTCCTAGAACTCCACAACAAAATGGAGTTGTAGAAAGGAAAAATAGAACATTGCAAGAAATGGCCAGAACCATGATCAACGAGACAAATCTGGCAATATATTTATGGGCAGAAGCAATTAACACAGCTTGTTATATTCAGAACAGAGTGTCTGTAAGACCTCTTCTGAAAAAGACTCCCTATGAATTATGGAGAAACAGAAAGCCTAACATTGCTTATTTTCATCCTTTTGGATGTATTTGTTATATGCTTAATACTAAAGATAATCTGAACAAGTTTGATTCCAAAGCACAGAAGTGTTTCATGCTTGGTTATTCTGAACGCTCTAAAGGCTACAGAGTATTCAATACTGAAACACAGATTGTGGAAGAATCTATTCATGTCAGATTTGATGATAAGCTTGGCTCTGAAAAGCCAAAGCAGTTTGAAAGTTCTGCAGATAGAGAAGTGATTCTCACAGACTCTGAAGGCTCAGAGGCAGAAAAGGCAAAGAACAAAGAATCTGACGCAACCCCAGATGCTACACCTTTGACCTCCCAACTAAACAACTTGCATATTTCTGAAAGACCAACTGTCAGAGGATCTTCTTCCAGAATCAAAGCTTCTCATCCAGAAGATGTGATAATTGGAAAGAAAGATGATCCCATAAGGACAAGATCATTTCTCAGAACTTCTGAATCTTCCTTATTTGGCTTAGTGTCAATGATAGAACCAACATCTGTAAATGAGGCTCTGGAAGATAATGAATGGATTATAGCTATGCAAGAAGAGCTAAATCAATTCACCAGAAATGAAGTTTGGGATCTGGTTCCTAGACCTAAAGGATTCAATGTCATTGGAACAAAATGGGTCTTCAGGAATAAGCTGAATGAAAAGGGAGAAGTAGAAAGGAATAAGGCAAGGCTGGTTGCTCAAGGATATAGTCAACAAGAAGGTATTGATTACACTGAGACATATGCTCCAGTGGCAAGGTTAGAATCTATTCGTCTTCTTATTTCATTTGCTGCACAGAATAACATCACTCTGTATCAGATGGATGTTAAAAGTGCTTTTCTTAATGGTATTATAGAAGAAGAAGTATATGTCCACCAACCTCCTGGTTTTGAAAGTGAAAACTTTCCAGATCATGTTTTCAAATTAAAGAAATCCCTTTATGGATTAAAACAAGCTCCCAGAGCTTGGTATGAAAGGTTGAGCAACTTCCTTCTGAAGAAAAATTTTATCAGAGGAAAAGTGGATACAACTTTATTCTGTAAATCTGTTAAGAAAGATATGTTGATTTGTCAAATTTATGTAGATGACATTATTTTTGGATCAACAAATATTACGCTTGGAAAGGAGTTTGCTAAATGTATGCAGGAAGAATTTGAAATGAGCATGATGGGAGAATTGAGATTCTTCTTGGGAATCCAAGTCAATCAGACTCCAGAATGCACCTACATACATCAAACCAAGTATGTTAAAGAGCTTCTGAAGAAGTTCAACATGGTTGATAGCAAAATGGCAAAAACCCCAATGCATCCTACAAGCACTCTAGGTAAGGAAGAGGTAAGTAAGAAGGTAGATCAAAAACTCTTCAGAGGTATGATAGGATCTCTTCTATACTTGACTGCTTCTAGACCAGATATTCTGTTTAGTGTCTGCTTATGTGCCAGATTCCAATCAGATCCTAGAGAATCACACTTAACAGCTGTTAAGAGGATTCTAAGGTATCTGAAAGGTACTGCTAACATGGGTTTGTGTTACAGAAGATCTGATGAATTTTCATTAGTTGGATTCTGTGATGCTGATTATGCTGGAGACAGAGTTGAACGTAAAAGCACTTCTGGAAGCTGTCAGTTTCTTGGAAGTCATCTGATCTCATGGTACAGCAAGAAGCAACCTACCATTGCACTATCAACTACAGAGGCAGAATACATTGCTGCTGCTGGATGTTGTACTCAGATGCTCTGGATGAAGAGTCAATTAGAAGATTATCAAATCTATGAGAGTAATCTTTCTATCTTCTGTGATAATACTTCTGCTATATGTTTGTCAAAAAATCCAATCTTGCATTCTAAGGCAAAACATATAGAAATTAAACATCACTTCATCAGAGACTATGTTCAGAAGGGTGTAATTAATTTAGCCTTTGTTGATACAGATCATCAATGGGCTGACATTTTCACAAAACCCCTTGCTGAAGATAGATTTAAGTTCATTCTGAAAAATATTTGTATGGATTTATGTCCAGAGTAATATTTCTCAGAGGCAACCTCTCAGATGCAAAATGTTTAATAATCTGAAGTATTTCATCTGTCTATTCGTTCATTTATATTTATTCAATTATTTTGTTTTGTGTAAAACTCTGAACTAACAAGCTCAGAAGATCTGAAAGTTGGAAACGTTTCATTTCTTGAGAGACATCAGATGAGGCAACAAAGCAAACACGTGTCACTCAATATCTGAAAAGATGGAGTGCTCAACTGAATTGACGTTTGAGGTATTGCTTTGAAAATCTCACTTTTCTTGGTTTTCCCCCCAGCTGTCATAATTTAATGTGAAATGATTACCTTTCATTAAATGCTGTCCAAACGTGCGTAAGTGTCTTTTGTGTGCCCTATGCTTGATTTTTGGTTTTCTATATATATATCACCTATCACACTATTATCACACTTTCCACATTCACTTCATTCATGCGTTTCTGCTTTCTTTTCAATCTCTATCAAAACCCTAAACCTAAACCAAGGTCCTCTTCTTCTTCAATGGCGTTTACTTCAAACACTGCTGCAAAACCTAACAAGACTATAATGTACAAAGAACCTGAACGAACCTTATTCACTCCAGTGGCTGATCTAGAGGTGCTCTGTGAAAGCTTCATTGATCTTGACTCTTTAAAGGAAAATGGATTTGATCTCATTTCTGCTATTAAAGCTCAAGGATGGGAAAAATATTTTGAAAGGCTAATGGGTCCTGTTTTTCCAACACTGGTAAAGGAATTTTGGATTCATGCAAGCGCTGGTCCCAAGTTTATTCATTCCTCGGTTCTTGGAGTGGAGATAGTCATCACTGAAAAACTAATCAGACAACTGTTTAGTTATACTGAGTCTGATGGAGTTTCAAATCTTGCTTCTTCTCGCATTGATATGGCTAGGGTTTATGAAGAAGTTACTATAGCTGGATTGCCGTCAAGTAAGGTTAAAGATTTGAAACCCATTTATAGGATCTGGGCAAAAATCTTTATGAGTACATTTTTTCACAGAAAACCATCCAACTCACCAGACTATGTGAGTTCGGAACATCTGTATTTTATGTACTGCATCAGCAAAAATGTCAAAGTGGATCTACCGTATCTTATCTTCAGTCATTTACTAACGCATGTCAAAGAAACCAGAGAGGAAGTAAGAGCTAAAGCTGGTAAAGTGAGGACGTGGATACCCCTGGGAAGGTTGATTTCAGATATACTTATTGAGAACAAGATGGTACAGCATCTGACAGATGCGAAGATTACAGAAGATCTGACTTACATCATTGGCTCTGAAATTAATGGACTCAATCTGAAAAGGATGAAAATCATTTCAGAATTGAAAGGACAACTCAGGAAGATCAACTCTGAAGAGGTTCAAGGCAGAAGAATTCCTGTGGAAGACTTTCCATTATTCAGTGCAGATGAACCTAAGGAATTTGTCTGGATGTACATTACTGAATGTCTAAAGGAAGGAATTCCTCTACCTGCCAATCTCGTTCAGAAGCCAGGAGAAGAATTGCCTAATCAGATGAAGGAAAGGCGTAGCAAGAGGAAAGCTGACGAAGGATCCGTTCAGAAGAAGAGAAAAGCACCTGAAGCTTCAAGAAAGAAGAAGAAAAAAGGAAAGAAGGCCAGAATCAGTCCTAGAGAAGCTACTCTAGAAGAGATCAGAGACACCATTCAACAGGTATTAGCATCTGATCCTACTCCTACTGTTCATTCACCCCTGTCTTCACCACAACTCTCTCCAAGCCTCATACCAAGAACTTCCAAATCCAAAAAGTATGTCAATATCTCATCCGAACCACTATCCTCTGAACCAGTAAATTTACAATCATCTCCTGCACCAATTCCATCTGAACCACAACCTCAAACTATTCAAACAGATATTCCACCACCAGAACCAATTCAATCAGAAAACTCTCCAACAGTAACTCCACCAGAACCAACTCAACCAGAAAACTCTCCAACAGCAACTCCACAACCAACTTTGTCACAACTAGAGAATCCCCAATTAGAGACTCTCCAACCAGAAACAATTATTTCAGAACAAAATCAACCAGAGACTGTTCAAACTGAACACTCTGAACAAACAATTCCCTCAGACGATCCAAATCTTTCTGACAATATTCTTGATATTCAACCCCTCAACCAAACAATTGAAATTTCTTCTACATCTGTTCACTCAAATGAATCTTCTGATTCATCTGAGTCATCTGACTGTGATTCAGAATCACTCAAACAAGCTCGCTCTGAGAGTGTTATGAAGAAACATCTTAACATTGCTTTATTTCATACCCCACCAAACTCTCCATCTCAACAACCATCTGAAGCACAACCATCTGACACTCAAACAGCTGAAAACCAAACCATTCCTCAACCACCTGAACTCTCTCAATCTGACATCCACACAGCTGAACCACCCACACCTCAACCACAACCATCTGAACCTACTCCTGCTAACACCCCTAATCCTTTTTCCTCTGGACAGACTGAACAGTCAGATTTAGGATCTTGTGTTAATGCTATGTTTGATATTTTTAAAAAGGAGTTAGATTCTGAATATGATCGTGTTAAGGCTGTATGCATGTCTAGTTTGGATCCAAATGTTTCGAATACTGCTTGGAAGCGCTTCATCTGGATGTTTAACAAAGCTGCCCTAAAAGTTAGAGCAAAATGCTCTAAGCTTGCTAAGACTAAATTTGCTGAGTTAGTAAAGGTAACGCTGATGAACATGCCTCCTCCTCCTCCTGTGTTACTTTTGGAAGCTGCTCCTCCAGTAGTTCCTGAATCTGAAATGGTTGAACAAGCTTCTGTTGAAAACCAGACTGAAGGGAACCCTGCTGCTACTGCATCTGCTCCGTCTTCATCTGTGGTTTCAGAACTTG
This sequence comes from Lathyrus sativus, assembly GCA_963859935.3. NCBI lineage: Eukaryota > Viridiplantae > Streptophyta > Magnoliopsida > Fabales > Fabaceae > Lathyrus > Lathyrus sativus. The sequence goes on from OZ012738.1 coordinate 85,446,235, forward strand.
TGAATGATGTGAAGGATATAAAGGACTGGATGATCAAGCAAGAGAAAACAACTGATGAAATCAAGACCTGGATGTCTAAGCAAGAAGAGTCAGCTGCCAAGATGACAGAGCTTCTGACCCTCATTGCCTCTCGCCAGACCTAGTTTTATTTGTTGTTTTGCACTTGAACTGCTTTTGCTGTCTGTTTGTTTTTTGTTGTGTTATGTGTTTTGGCATCTGCCTGTTTGACTGTGAACTTTGGTTTGTTTTTAATTGCATGATAACATGTTTTGCTCCTATTTGCTTCTTTTCTTCTATATCTTTCTGTCTTTGAAAATCTTTTTGATTATGACAAAAAGGGGGAGAAAAAGAGAAACTGAGTGTTCAACCTATAAGCAATTACTACAACTGAAATTCAGACATTTTATTAACTTACTTTGAATTTAAGTCTTTCAGATTACATTGATATATCTGACATAATTCATTGAAGTTACCCTGAGACTGTGTCAACCAGAACCTGATTCTCTAAAGAAAATCTGAGTATTCAATCAACTCTGATAACTCTGATATCTTACTCTGATACATTTATTCTGAAAGAGAAATCATGCAAGATGATAACCAGACGTTCTGACTGAAGAAAGTCATATGTATCTGGCATCAAGATGTGACTCTGAACTCTTTCATCAGGCTCTGAATCTGAAATATACTTAATCAGAAAGGGAAGTATTCTATTCTATTGTAGTATTTATTTCAGGGGGAGATTGTTAATCTCAGGGGGAGTTTCTAATTCTTACTCTTTATTGAACAAAATTTTCTCATGTTTTGTCATCATCAAAAAGGGGGAGATTGTAAGAGCACAAATTGTGTCTTAGTTATATCTCTATGTTTTGATGATAACACTTATAAATTTTGTATTCAAGAATTATATACTCTAAACGTGTTCTAGATTGTTTGCTACAGGCACTAAAGAAAATTATCTTAAGAAAGCAAAATTGGATCTGAACATTGTTTTTATGTAAGGCTTCATAAGTTCAAGAGCATCTTTAGTGAAGATCTGAACACTGCTCCCAGAAGAATCTGACTACCATTTCTTGAAGATTCTGAAGCAGGAGCCTCTAAAGCATAGAAGACTCTGCTCTGAAAGATTTACACGCTCAAGCACACAAGCTGCACATACTCTGATTCAGCTCTATCTGAAGAACGTTTAAGACTCTGATGATCCAGATGATCTCTATTCTGGAGACTCTGAAGATTCAGATTCTAATGTTGAAAGCTGAACTTACTTTGAAGAAGATTTAAATATGTACGTTGGTTTATCTCAACAGCTCTTTCCTATTTTGTGCTAGACACAAGGACACAGACAAAAAGGTTTTATCTGTGCATTCCATTCTGAGGAAAGTTTTCTGCAAGTGAAGACAAAAGGCATCAGGCTTGTTTCAGCACAGCCTCCAATGTAAAGACAAAAGGCTTCAGGCTTTTCTGCATAGCCTTCAACGTAACAAGACTTCTTGGATCTTAGTGCCTATATAAAGAAGTCCACTCCATCTTCTTCAGTATCGAATCTCTAGCAAAATCACTCCTCAAAGCAAATCTTTCAAAGCTCTTAATTATATTATTTTGCTTTAACATTGTTCTTAACTTAAGAGAAATATCACAGTTGTGATAACAGCTTATTAGAAGCATTCTTACTCTTGTAAAAGTTTTACATTGTTTGTAAAAGGTTTTCCTTAAGAGGATCCAGTTGGGATCAGTTGCTCTTGAGAAGACTAAGAACAGTTGTTCTTAGGTGTTGCTATTTGTAATCTGTTTGATTAAAATAGTGGATTAAGTCCTTGACAGAGAAAGGCAAATCACTCTTGAGAGGGTGGACTGGACTAGTTGTTTTCAACGAACCAGGATAAAAATATCTGCGTTCTAATCTTTGATTTTTAGTCTTACTTATTCAACCCCCCTTCTAAGTAATTTTCTCACCTTCAAAGATCTCTTGGATGACGAACTTGTGTCCACCTTTCTTTTTGGTGCTCGCCAACTTTGAGAGGATGTCTGCCCGAGTGTTCTGCTCGCGAGGCACGTGTTGTACTTCTGTGGAGTCGAAACTCTTCATCCGTTCTCTTATGAGGGCTAAGTACTCAGCCAGATTGTCGTTCTTCGCCTGGTATTCCCCTCAGACTTGCGAGGCGACGAGCTGAGAGTCCGTGAAGATTTTGATTTCTTTGGCTTCGAGGTCTTCTGCTATGCGGAGCCCGGCCAAGAAGGCTTCGTATTCTACCTGATTGTTAGTCGTTGGGAAGGCTAACATTAAGGAGACTTCCACGACAGTGCCCTCCTCGTTTTCGAGGATGATGCCCGCGCCGCTTCTCGATGGGCTTGAGGCGCCATCGACAAAGATGGTCCACTTGTGAGTTCCCAGGGTTGATTATGTTGCAGGGGTCATCTTGCCGATGAATTCGGCCAGAACACTGGCTTTGAGGGCTTTTCTAACTTCGTAGACAATATCAAGCTCGGAGAGCTCCAACGACCACTTCAGCATGCGCTCGGCCATGTCGGGTTGGCCGAGCAGCTGCTTGATAGGCTGTTCGGTTCTGACCACGATGGTGTGGGCCAGGAAATAGTGCCAGAGCCACCTGGCCGCATTAATGAGGGTCATGGCGACTTTCTTGATCTGTTGATATCTCACTTCCGGGCCGTGGAGGGCTTTGCTCGTGAAGTAGATTGGTTTCTGCCGTCAGGGGTTTCCCAGATTAGCATGGTGCTCACAACCTCATTTGACACGGCTATGTATAAGTATAGGGTTTCTCTGGCCTCGGGCCTCGTCAAGATGGGCGGTTCTGATAGGACACATTTGAGATGGAGGAGGGCTTGTTCGCATTTCTCTGCCCACTCGAACGCGACCTCCTTTCTTAGCAGCTTGAAAAACGGGAGGGCATGCTGTGCGGACTTGGCGACGAAGCAGGATAGAGATTCGAGCATTCCGTTGAGGAACTGTATCGACTTCTTCATGCTCGGCGTTGCGATCTCGTAGAAGGCCATGCACTTGTCCTAGTTCTCCTTGATCCCCCGTTCGGTCAAGTAGAATCCGAGGAATTTCCCCGCGCGTACTTCGAAGGTGCATTTCTCCCGATTGAACCGCATCCTACACCTCCTCGCCGTCTCGAAGACTTTCTTGAGGTGTGCCATGTGGCCGACTTCCGTGCAGGACTTAACAATCATGTCGTCCATGTAGACCTCAAGCATGTCGCCAATCTCTCCTCGGAAGACCTTGTTCATCATCCGTTGGTAGGTGGCACCGACGTTTTTTAGGCCGAAGGGCATTACGTTGTAGTAGTAGTTGCCTGACTCGGTCATAAACGTCGTGCTCTGTTTGTCGGCCTCGTTCATGGGGATCTGGTTGTATCCCGAGTATACGTCCATGAAGGACAATAGTTTGAAGCCCGTAGAGTTGTCGACGAGCTTGTCGATGTTGGGGAGAGGGTAGGCGTCCTTAGGACATGCCCAATTGAGATCTGTGTAGTCAACGCACATCCTCCATTTTCCATTTTATTTTTTAACGAGTACAACGTTGGACAACCAGGTTGAATACTTGGCTTACGAAATAAAATTTGCCTCTAGGAGGTCTTTTATAGCTTTTTCGGCAGCCGCCGGATTTTTGGGGGACTGCCTACGCCTACGTTATACTACGGCCCTAGCGGCCGGGTTGATGGAGAGGTGGTGGCAGGCGACCTTAGGGTCGACTCCGGGCATCTCAGCAGCGCTCCAGGCGAAGAGGTCGGCGTTCTCGCGGAGGCAAGCCTTCAGCTGCTTCCTCGCCAGGTCGGGCAGCCCCGCCCCAATCTTCACGGTCTTCGTCACGTTCGCTCCGAGGGTCACGATCTCGAAGTCCTCGTATGGAATGGGGCGCGTTGGATGGATAGGCTTCCCGTTCGTTGTTGGAGGAGTGTTGCCGGCTTTGTCCCCGTGGTCTGGCTCTTCGGCGAAACGGCAGTCGAGGTCTACGGTGTCGACGTGATCCTTCAGTTTGCTCTTTTAGACGGGCTTAAGGGCTTTGGCCGCAGGACCGATTGTACTAACGCCCTTCATCGCTGCGTCGAAGCACCGACAAGAAGTTTCTATGTCCCCATTGAGGGTGACGACGAATCCCATCCTGGTGCAGTACTTCATTTTTAGGTGGACGGTCGACAGCACTGCAGTAAGTTCGGCCATCGTCATCCTGCCCAGGATGCAATTGTACATAGATGGGCATTCGACGACCAGAAAACGGACGTTGATTTCCCTGGCCGTTTTCTTTTCCCCGAATGTGACCTTGAGCTCCACGTATCCCCATGGCCTCGCTGTTGTCCCGTTGAAGCCCTGGAGGTTAGAGCCTAGGTAGGGGGCCAAGTTGGTCTCGTCGAGCTGGAGTGTCGAGAAGAGGTAGGTGTACATGATGTCCACCGAGCTCCCTCCGTCGACCAGGATGCATCGAACGTCGAAGTTAGCGATTTGTGCCCGTATCAAAAGGGGGATGGCCGAGTTGGGGGCTCCTCCGGGGAGCTCTTCGAGATAGAAGGTGATCGGATTGGATCGACCCTGGAACTTGTCGAGCGTGCTCATCTTGCTGGAGCTATTGCTTATTAGCTCGTCGAACATCCTCTTAATCGATCCAATCGAGAGCTTGCTCGGGGTCCCGCCGGAAATGACCATTACCCTGGGGAAATATTCCCACCGGCTGGTGGGGCGTACTGGCTCCTCGGGCAGCTGAAGCTCGGCAGGGAGGCCGAATTCCCTTAGGGCGAACCAGTCCTTCAGTCGAACAACGCTGAGGGCCACCTGCAGGCTGGAGTCGTTGTTGGGAGGAGGGAGGTCTTCGACTTTTTTGGCCTCAGGGGCTTCTTGCCGCGTGGGATCTCCTCCCCGGGTGTACCTCTTCAGATGCCCGTCCTTGATTAGAATTTTGATTGCATCCTTTAGGTGGATGCAATCTTCTATCACGTGACCGTGACTTCGGTGGAAGCGGCAGTATTTTGATTTGTTCACGTTGGCTTTGGTGGGCCCGGTTTTGGAAAACGGGAACCCCCAGACAAATTCTGAATTGGCGCACTCAGCCAGTATGCGTTTGCAGGAAGCGACTAGTGCCGTGTATTCGGTCAAACGAACAACAGGGCCCCTCTACTCGCGGGGTTCTCGGGGACGGTCCTCCCGTCTCCAGTTTCCCCTACGTCGGTGGGCCGAGGCCTCTTCATCTCGGGACCCGCGGGGGTTTCTCGGTTTCTAGTGTCACGGACAGTGTTGGCGGCCTCCGCCTCCTCAAACCGGATGTAATGACGGGCTCTTTAGAGGAAGTCATGGAGAGAGTCTGGTCGGTGGATGGCCACGGCCTCGTAGAATTTGGAGTCTCGGCGTAAGCCCTGCTCCATCAGGTAACGTTTCATCTCGTTCGACGTCGTTACCCGGATCGCCTCCCTCGTGAACCTCTCGATGTAGTTTCGGAGAGGCTCATCTGGGGTCTGGATAATCGCGCCCACCGCGGCCTCCGTCTTCAGATGCCTCCTTGACGCCGTGAAGTGCTGTTAGATGCCAAATTTCACTTATTTGATCTATCAAATATTGGCATCTTTCACTCATTTTTGTCAAGAAAGTGTTGAAAACCAGTCTTGCTTTGTTTGGTTTGCAATATATTGAGAAAATCTCTTGGTACCTTTGATTTGTGTGCTATTGTGCAGGTATTAGGCACAAAACAAATGGAAATTAAGACACAAGAAATATGACAAAGAAACCAAGACAGCATGCAAACAACAGCAAGTTCGCTAGGCGAAGTGGTAGCGAAGCTCTAGCGAACACTCCCAGACTTGAGGCAGGGGCAAAAGGAGCATAAATTCTCTAGATGAATCTCGTAGCAAAGGCTTTGCTAGGCGAAGGAATTGCTCGCCTAGAGAGTATCTGGAAATGTCTCAGGGGCGGTTTGACTGTTCAGTGGCACCTCACGTGCCTAACTTACTGTTCTCTAGGCGAAGGATCTGTTCGCTAGGCGAACATGACAAATCCTGAATGTAATATTTAAGTATTTTTCTTGCTTTTTAGGTGAGAATTCCATTTTGTAACATTTCCTACATCAGAACTTATCTCTCTTCATCTATTTTAGAGAGAGAAACACAAAACCCTAAGAGGGAGGAGGTAAGATCTTTGATCTCTTGTTGGGGTTTGGATGTAATCTTTTGATACCTTATGTATTTCATCTAATTTATGTTTGTGAACTAGTTTGGATTCTCTATTGATTGATTATCTTTGATTATGTATTTGTGGGTCTTGACAAAACCTTTTCACATCTTTGATCTCAGATTTTCTTCTATCAATGAACAAACTTTTGACATGGTTTTGAAGTTGATATTCATTGTATCTTCTATGGTGTTGTGTTGATTAAGTAGCATGGGTAGGATCAATATGATATTATGTGGGTATGTGATAATAGTGATGAAGAATGATGTTCATAACCATTTGGCAGATTAGGTGAATACATGTAAAAAGGGTTAAGCGTGTGTACGTATTCTGATCATTGTGTTTTATATGAAACAATCATTTATCCGATATGGGTGTCGTCTTTGCTTACTTGTTTATCTTTGATTTGAACCGTGATAGAGATACACTCTTCAGATCTGGATCTAAGATGATTACCTGTTAGGTCCTAAATGCTAAAGATAGGTTTAGGCTTAGCATTTGCGTGAGTATCAGTTCGTAATGCTTCGTGTTGTGTTTTTGTTGGATGAGAGATCACCAATGAGACAACATGGTTGTTCTCTCGATGCTGCATTAGAGATAAGCTTTGTCGTGGGTGATATGTGATGATATTAGACGAATGATTGCGTTGTATTTAATTTGATCAGAAGAATGCATACGTTATCAATTGATGAAATCTAATCCCAACAAGGCTCCGTTTATATTTCAGTCTTTTTTTTTATAATTTCTGTTTTTATTTATGGTTCCTTGAACCTTTTAAACCAAAATTTTTGAACAATAGTCTTAGAAATGTAGAGGTCGTTGAACGGCGTTCATATTGCACTAATCCCTGTGGAGACGGAAAAACTAGGTACTTAATATTTTTTGCTTGCTGCTTTACCGCACCAACAAAATGGCGCCATCGCCAGGGACAATTTCACTCAACTAACAAACAATGCCAATATCAATTCAATTTATACAAAATCTAACAATCAAAAGCGAAAATATGGAAGCAAGAAGATCACTAAGGTCTTTAAGGTTGTAGCTTGGTCGGGTTTACAAACAAGGGACATTTCTAAGACCATTGAAACGAAATTGTCGATGCAAAAGAGACATTCACCGAACACATTATTTACACATCTCAACTTCATTCCATTTGTTTCTTAGCTGCAAACCTTCACAAACCTTATTTCACAACTTATTCTTTCACTATTTTTCTTTTCCAAGCAAGCATTCTTTTTCTTTTCTTTTTTCATATTCACACAATTTTTTTGGTGCTTGCTTGAATTTTTCAAAAGTTGTAGCAACCTGTCATACCCCAATTTTTGACCAGACATTTTTCGAGCTTTCATTCATCAAACTTTGTTCTTATTTTACATTATCCGCATAACATTCCATATCATAACATTTTCATCATCTGCATTCATATTATATAACCATTGTGCATACAGATCAAGCTGTGGCAAAGGCAGTTGGTTTAAGGGGTTATTTTGAGGACAAGTGTGGTTTGAATTCAAGTTCTTGTATTTGAGATTTCGGATCGAGGTTTTGTGTAAGGTTAAAGCTTAACCGATGGAGTCAAGTTGCAAATCCACATTCCATAATTACCCAGATTTTTATCCATTTATTCATTTCAATTTCTAAAACCAATTGAACGTCCACTTCTACAAAATCCATAACTACTTTCTTATTCACATCTTGTACCTGTGTCCTAAGCCATTAGGAAACCAAATATCGATTTCATTTATCCATTCAACTTTATGTCTATGTTTCTAAATCTTTTTCAAGCCACCTCATTTCCATGTTTAATCCAAAGTCCCTTTGCTCAATCCATATTTCAATTATTCAAGATCCATATCCATTCCCGTAACTGTTTTTTATCCACTTTGTTATTTTTATTTTTAAACCATTTTAATTCATTTTTTAACCACTCTTAATACTCATTTTTCATAGTCTAATATCCAATCCATATTCATTATCCACTTTTTATGATCCACATAATCCATTGCCATTATTTTTAAACCAAATATCCATATCCAACATCCCATTTCTTTTTCTTTGACTTCCCAAAACTAAAACAATCATAGTTCATTAACTATCCAAAACTCTAACCATTCCATACATGTTAACTACAAAAATATAGTCAATTTTTATGCAAAAGTTCTACACAAATTATATAAAACAAGTTTATGAAATATTGAAAACATAGGAAAAGCCCATTATGTAGTTTAATGATACAACAAGGTAGTTACAAATTCAGCCCATGTTCATTATTACAACAAAAAATAGAAAAAAAGAGGGTCCCAACATCACTTGCCAGACGAAACCTTACACTAAATTCTAATACATACAAATCTGCTACTAAACATCATGTTACTACACATCAAAATATTCTGCAGCCAAGACCTATTGCTACACTCCAAACATTCCAATAAATTCCAGCTCAACTCTACACTAACCATGTCATGACAGCCTGCATCAACCGTACTATCCTACATGTTATTACACTTGCAGCCATTTCTGCATCAATTCGTACAGACCTGCTGCAACTCCATCAAGGCCTGTATTTCCCAAACAAAACCTAGACCTGTTATTACAGAACAACAAAACAACATTGAAAGTGATTCATCAATAACCAACCAACATACTTTGCAATGTGAAAATGACCAAACACAACCTGTGTACAAACTTGCAACCTGCGCTAAAAATAACAGAACAACAATTTCAAATATCAACAACATCCTGCACCTGAAAACTACTTGACATCAACAACAAGAAAATTTTGAAAGAGAAAAAATAGGTGGTTTAAATAAAGGACAACAAGTGAAAAATAGGGGGGAGAAACCTATTCAAGTATTCTTAATCACAAGGAAAAGAATAAAAAACCAGTTGAGATTAAAAACTCACCTTTCATCAATCAGAAAAACTGAACTGCCTTCCAAATAAAACTCCATGAGCACCATGTACGCAACAACTTTACAATTTCACACCAACTTCTTTTGTAAACCATACGCACATTCTTGATTTCCTCTCACCTTAAACTCCAACATCAAATCCCCATCATTGGAATCCCTCCACCTTCACAAACCCTTCAAAACTTTCAATCACAATAACAATTTGCGCCACCCCCTGTTTTCGTTGCGAAACCTTCGCTTACCCTTCCTCAATCGCGACAAAACTCATTACCTAAAACCCTTCCTTAGAACCATTACCCAACTTTCATCATCAATTCACAAAACCTTTCGAACTTTCAAGCATAACAGGAACAAACGTTGCGCAACTCGACTATTTCATCCGCTATCCAACCTGCGTCGCTTGTGTCACACAAATCATCGACACCATAAAGTAAATCCATCAACATCTTCGTCGTTATCAATCCGCAACCGTTACTCCCAAGATTGTGCAGTTGATCTCCATCCTTGGCAACATCTTTTGCGCCGCTGCGACATTCACGGAGTAGAAAATTTCGTTTGGAGAACGAGGGACGATGGAGAGAAGATAAACGGGATCGCGGTGAAAAGCGAGAGTGGAAGAGGAGGTTGACGGCAAGTGTACGAGGCCAGGGAAGGAGAAGATTTTCTTTTTGACTTGTTTGTTTTTAACGTTCAACTTGAAACAGAGAGAAAGAGGAAGGTATAAATTCTCTTTATTTTAGAATTAGGAAAGTCTTAATTTTTTATTAAATGTTCTTTGCAAATTTATTTTGTTTTTAATTAATTTTTTTTTTTTTCTTTTTTTTTTATAAATAATTTCTTCTAATTAATGTCTGTTTATAGTTTGTTGATTTTTTCTTCATGAGTTGTTTTAATATTTTTTTCTCCTAGGATTAGTTTTAATTAAAATAGCTATTTTAGAATTATATTTTATTTAATTTTAGGATTTAAAATATTAATTAGGTTTAAATTAATTTTTGATATTAGTAATTTCAACTTAGGATTTATATGTTAATTAGTAATTTTAATTTAGGATTTATATTTTATCTAGTTCTTTTGGATTAAAAATGTTTTAGAATTTTAAACTTTAACTTTAGAATTTTTCATTAGAACTCTTAATTATTAATAATTGAAATATCAACAAAAAAAAGGAGAAGGAGTGAGAATGGAATCCCTCCTACGCTCACTCCGAGTATTTCGAACACAAGACGCTCGACTTGGTTATTCGAAATATTCCTCTCTATTCATAAACTTTTATATAACGCGCATCCCAAACTTCTTTTCAAATCTAAAACACTTCATAAGTACGATACGTATAGTATGTGATAGAAAAGGAGTGAGAATGGAGCCCCTCCTACACTCATTCCGAGTATTTCGAACACAAGGCGCTCGACTTGGTTGTTCGAAGTATTCCCCTCTACATATAGCCCTTTAGTGCGATCCTAATCAAAAACAACATCAACGTGCCAAACCTCTTTTTCGCCTTAGGGCATAGTCCGAAAATCCTTTTTCAAGGTATAAAATTAATCAACACACAATCATTTCTAAAGCGGCCGAACTACGACTGCTCTTGTAATGCCCCGATTCTGAATTTCCCATTTTGTTGAGTCTTTTGATTTATTTTGAATTATTTTGATTGATTATTATTTCATTTGTGAAATTTGAATATTAATATGTTAGGTGTACATATTATGTTATTTTATTATTCGGAGAGTTTTGGGAATTAATTAGAGGGTGTTTTAGATAATCCTTAATTAGTTGTTATTTGAGAGAAATAGAATAGAAAGAGTATAAGTGGAAATAGAGAGAAAAGAAAAGAGATAGAAAGGAAAGAAGAGAAAACAGGAGGAAGAGGAGAAAAACCTAGAACCATCAAGAATCAAACTTCCAAGCTTCGATTAATCGGGTAAGAGTATGAAACTTTATTATTCTTTCAATGTGTATGATTATGTATGTTTCTATTGGTTTGATTTTAGATTGGGGAGAGTTTTGCTCATTTTCCACTTTTAGGTCGGATTTGATTTAATTGGTAGAAACCGAGTTTTAACGGTTAAAAATGAGAATAAGTGGTAAAGTTTAGTCGGGGAAGGTTAGATAAGGTGGTTGGAACTGGTTTGGTGAGAATCGGTTGATTTTGGAAGGATTGGGCGATTTTGACAGTTAGGGATTTCTGAGTTCGCAGATTCGCTAGGCGAATGGGAGCGAAGGTTCGCCAGGCGAGTCCCAGCGAGTGGGCAGCGAACCAAGTCAGTAGCCCAACTCTGTCTTCGCCAGTGAGTTCGCTAGGCGAAGGTGCCAGCGAGAGGCTTCACCAGGCGAGTGTGGCAGCGAGTGGTAGCGAACCAAGTCAGTAGCTACTGTCTAGCTTCGCGAGTGAGTTCGCCAGGCGAGTGTGGTGTCGAGCATTCGCCAGGCGAAGGTTGGCGAATGTGACATCATTTTCTTGATTTCCTGTGCTTTCTATCCAATTTTTGATTGTTTGGTTTATTTATGGTTAATCCTTATCTGAATGGATAGTTTGTGTGCTATTGTACTGTGGGTAGCCGTAAGGCGTGAATCCTAGATTGTGAATCGCGGAGTGTGAAATGTAGCCGTTTGGCAATTTTGTGCATTTGTTTGAATTGAATGAAAATGCATGATGAGATTGATGGGAATGTGCATAATTGTATGTACTTGTATGATGTGAAGAATGCATGATTATATCTTTGTGAATATGTATGCATTTCAAAAGTGTATGGAGTCGTTTTGCATGTGAAGCATCATGATTGCATTCTTGTGTGTCTGATCCCGCGTAGGATCTGCAGAAACCTCGTGTGCCCTTGTGGGGTGTGAGCGATGGTTTATTTTTTATCCCTAGGAGGATCTGCAGAAATGATCGTGTGCCCTTGTGGGGTGTGAGCGATAGTTTATATTTGATTCTGTGGAGAATCTGTAGAACGATTGTGTGCCCTTGTGAGGTGTGAGCAATCAGATTGTGTGCCCGTGTGGGGTGTGAGCAATCCTGAAACATCGTGTGCCCATGTGGGGTGTGAGCGATGGGTGAACATCGTAGGCCCGACGGGGAGTTACTTCGGTAACGAGCGATGGTTTCATTTGGTTCTTCAATTGAACCTGCTGAATGAGTCGATACCGCATTTGCATCTGCATAGAGTCATGAGTCGGTCTCTATGAGTATCATTATCATCTTCAAATGATGTATTGGTGTAATGAACATAATCGTGTATGTTTGTGTGAATTGTTGAAGTAAACATAAGTGTAAATGTTTATGTGGAAATGTTGTGAGTTGTGAAGCATGATTGGTGAATATGCTTAGTTGTGTAGATATACATTGTGAAGTATGTGAATGAATGGTGAATATATGCATGATGGATATGCTTGGTGAATTATATATATGTTGTGATGTATATATGATTGAATGTGATGAGTTGTGGTGAGAAATATGATATTTGTGTGCTCGATATTTGTATATAGATATATAATTATATGCATTGTTTGTTATGATAATGTTTCTCACCCTTCTGCTGTTTTATGATGCTCTATGAGGCATTGCAGAGTAGGTTTGCTGGAGGTCTTTTGTGAAGCGTGGCTTCATTCTTTTTGGTAGGTTGGCTCTGATATGTAGCACCGGGTAGTTAAGAATTGTTTTGATTCTTTTGTGATACATCTGTGTACGTATCTGCTGGTGTATGTTTTGTAAACATGACTTATGACTTGAATTAAACTGTTGATGTATATAATGTTTATATGAATGAAGTGATTAAATGTTTAGATGTTTCCGCTTTTATTCTAAATGTTGATATGTGGGTTTTAAGGACTAAGTTCCTTTGTGGTGATTTACCCTTTGTTGCATATCCTTATGAGCAGGTGTTGTATGTGTTTTGAATTTCCGAGATAATGTGACGTGCCTCTTTCATACCATGTGTTAATTTATACTCTGATGAAAATTTCTATTAAGTGCCTAAATGATTTAATTGTTTATTTGGGGGTATAGAAAGGGGGTGTTACATTAAGTGGTATCAGAGCCAGTGTTGAGTCAGTTGTGTCTGTCTTGTTGTTGTGTTGGTTGAACGATTGTTTAACCTTGTTGTTATTTTTGGGAATCATCAGAATATGGCTGGTCGTAATGACAATGTTATGGCTGCAGCGTTGGAGGCTATGGCTAGGGCAGTGCAAGGTGCACCGAATGCGAACGCTAATGATGAGTTTAGAAAGAATCAGCTGTCGGTATTCAAGGGGAGGTTTGATCCGGAAGGTGCTCAGATCTGGTTGAAGGAGGTTGAGAGAATCTTTAGAGTTATGGGATGTTCTGAAGGAAACAAGGTAAGACTTGGAACTCACATGTTGAGAGAAGAGGCTGACGACTGGTGGGTCAGTATGAGACAAGTTCTTGAGGTAGATGACGAGGAAATAACTTGGGATTTATTTCGCACAGAATTCTTGAGAAAGTATTATCCTGAGAGTGTAAAGGGGAAAAAGGAAATGGAATTTCTTGAGCTGAAGCAAGGCAATATGTCCGTGGTGGACTACACGACTAAGTTTGTGGAATTAGTTCAGTTTCATTCTCATTATGCGGCGGTTACGGCAGAGTTCTATAAGTGCATTAAGTATGAGAATGACTTGCGTCCTAAGATAAAGCAAGCGGTGGGATACTAAAGAATACGAAGATTTTCGGAGTTGACCAAATGTTGTAGGATTTTTGAAGAGGACAGCAGGGCTCGATCTACCCAATCCTTGGCAAGCACTCTAATAAAAAACCAACCCCTCTTTTCGTTTAAGCAAGCAAACTCTTAGATAAAACACCCATTCAGGCCAAACAACCTAGAAGGTTCCCATCGAGTACGATAGATGTGAGGGGTTCTAATACCTTCCCCTCGCATAACCGAATCCCGAATCCTAAGACTTGGTTGTGATGACCATGCTCTTTCCCTAAAGGTTTTATCGCTATTTCCCTTTCCCTCTTTGGGATAAATAAAATCCGGTGGCGACTCTGTGTCATTTTTCGTGTAGCGACACAACCTACCATCTTTCTTTTTCATTCTCCCCAACTTAACTTTTACTCAACCCTCAAGTGAACGCTCTTGCTTTTTATGGTTGTTGCACCCCAAAATTTGCCCAACCTTTTCTTAACTTGGTTTATGTTTCATTTCATTTCTTTCTAGCATGTGCATTGCATAACATTTTTCATGGAACAGGGGATTAAGAGTTTGTACATAGCAAGAGGAGTCTACCCAGAGGGTTGAGTCTAAGCAAGGGGTGTTACTCAAGTTTGGATGGTCATCAAGTCATCTAGAAGTGGACAACGGTCTTGTGAAAGAATAGATGGATGTATGTGGGTCAGCTCCTAACTTGGAGGCCAGTTCAAGACCATCAGAGGATTATGAATTCATGGTTATGGATATAAGATGTTGAGAGAGCTCATTGAGTGCCTTGAGGGTCATTGTGAAGCTCATCCAATTGTTTGTGCTAAGTGTGAAAGGTTACAGTTGAAGGTGTTGCATCTAGGGTTTTCATCTGGCTAGTCCTCAGTCAACTGTGAAATTGAAGGAGATTAAAACTCAATTCAAAGTCTCTATGGTCATGGGATGTTGTGTTAAGATACATGAGACATCATTTCAAGACCAATTCATCAAGGATCAAGTGTGTGAGAAGTTATAAATTAGGGTTCTCAAGGTAAAATCCCTTATTTAGTGCCTAACTTCAAGACCACCTATCTAAAGATACAAGTTTCATCTCAACTTTTGACCAACATGGGACTTGTATATCATGCTCTTAGCTTTCTTTTGAGTATGATAAGTCATTGATTGGATTTATAAAACTCAAGTTATGATCCAGACAAGTTACAGGTCATCAGATAAATGTGATTTTGGTCAACAAAAGTCAACCAACATCCAAGCCAATTTTGACCTAGAAAGATATTTCTCCTCAACTTTTGGCCAACATGAAAGTTGTAGGTCTTGGTCTTAGCTTTCCAAAAAGTACTAGAAGTCTTTCATCTGATTTGTAGAACTCGAGCTATGAGGTTTGAAAGTCAGGGGTATTTTGGGAAAGTGAAATTATAGGTCATAAAATTATAGGTCCATTTCACCAACTTGCACACTTCAAATGAAGATCTTTCCAACATCAAACTTGCTCCAAATGGTGTTATTTGTTTACCCAAGCATTGAGAAGTCATGGATTTGGCTTGGTTTGAAAAATTAAGGTGTGAATTTTCATGGAAGGATGTTTAAAAGGGTAAAATTGGAATTAATTCATTATTGATCCATTTTGTGCAAATAGGTGCATATTTTGAGTGCAAATCACATTTTAAACACATTAGAAATTTTAGAATTTGAGTTTGATGAGTTTTAATGAGCCATTTTCAAGCTTTCTTCATCATGAAGTTACACAACAAACATCAACCTTTGAGATTAAACAAGGCTTTAATCCTAGCCATTCACACTCCATGTGTTACCAGCAAGCATTTTGAAGCACTTTGGAGCCAAATTGATGTGAATTTCGTGTACATGAGAAAGCTCCAAAACTCAATTCCTTGGATTTTCAATTAGGCTGTTAGAGGCTGAGATTGGGATCAATTCTTATCAAGATCCATCACATATAAGATTTCCATCATTCACAATTGATGAGAACTGAAAATTGGATGACATTTGCTCAAGAACAGTTTTGAAAAAGTGGTGAAATTTTGAACTTCGAATTTGGAGATAGAAGCCATTTCAAGCCAAATTGTGAATTGCAAAAGCTTTATTGAAGTTTATTGAATGATTCTGGATATTTTTCTGCAAGCTTAAGCTCCATTTGAAGGCTCAGTGGAAGTTCTCCACTAGGTAATTGCAAATAAACTTTACACTCTCAATATGCCATGATTCATTGCCATTTTTGCATATTTGAGACGTAGAAATAATGTAGATCGTTAATATATAAAACGAACTGGCATTGGTGTTGATTGTTGGATGAAGCTCAAAAATATTTGGATCTGTTTTGGCTTGTTCTTGCGTGTTTTGGCTTGTTTGTTGATGGATCTGTAACCTACATAACTTCTAGATGATTTTTAAACCAAATTGGAGGAGTTTTGATGAACTTTTGATTTTGGTGCTCAAGTTTGTTTGATTCGGTTTGCTCTCATGTTGCATGATAAGTGATTTTTGAGGCTGGATTTGAGATCCTCATGATCTCTAGATAAATTTTGACATAAAATTTGTGCAAAACAATTGAGTTTTGATGTTACACGTTATTGTTGTGATGTTCACGGTTGAGGACCGGCCGGAGAAGACGATGAACAGTACTTCCGGCCGGTGACTGGTTTTCCTCCTTGTTTTGGTAAAGAAGATGATTACGTGGCATTGTATGGTTCGCATGATTGGATTACTTTTGATTCCAATGATTCTAATTAAGACTCACGATGGACCATGTTTGACTTGATGCATGCAATAATGTTTGAATATTTCATTTATGCGTTGGCAAGTTTACAACCACTTGATTGCTTACTTTTTGATCATGCGATTCTGATTGAGTTTCCACGCTAGTCCATGGTTGACTGAGCCACATGTAATTGCCAGGTTTTATTTTGTTTTTTATTTTTCTGAATGGGCCTTGTATGCGCTTGCTAGGCGCACCCCCAGCTTGGGCCCAGTCTCATTTTGCCCTTGTTTTTGTTGCTATTTGCCACACAGGTTATATTATTTCTTTCTATTTTCTTTTTGATTTTTATTTTATTTTCTGTTTACAATTTAAATCAAATAAAATAATTCCAATACTCTAAAAATTCACCAAAAATATTTTTTATAAACTTTGAGATGTCTAATATTTTTTGAATATTTTTATTTTATTTTTCAATTTTATTTTCAATTTAAAAAAGAATTAAATATTGGAGTTGTTTTAATTGAATTGAATTGTGACATGGTTTGCTTTTGCATTTATTTCTCTTCCTCCTTTTTGATCCAATGATTGAAAATTGATCCTCATCTCAATGATGAGTTGATCAATTTTTGAGGACCATTTTGCCCCTGGTTGTTGACTTTTGGGTTGACTTTTTGTGGCTTCTCTTTTTGTTTTTGTTTTTCCCATTTCAAAGTGGTACATCTAAATGAATTGTTTCTTTCGATGGTGCTTTGAGGGGATATTTGTCTTGATCTTTTAGCCTCTGGTTTCCAACATGTTTAGCTTCTTTGTGTATTTTATTTGGTTTTTTTAGCCTTTTTCCTATTTTTGAAGTGACTTGCAAGTTAGGTCATTTCATAGGACAGCTCACACAAGTGCATGACCTAGTTTGGATTGGAAATGAATTTTGTGGATCCAATAAGCTCTCAACTCTTCTTTTTTCACATTTTAGACATGTTGAGGTTGCCGTAGGTTCATTTTTAGGTCAAAATTATGTTCATTGCTTGTTGGTTGATGCTTTTCTTTTTGTGCTTTCAACTTGAACTCCTAAGTGGTGTGTGCTTGCTTCTTTTGTGATCTTGCTTGCATTTCTTCTTGTTTTGTTTTGATATTGCTTTTGAGCTCTCTTATTATCATCTCCTTTCTGTCCAATGACCTTTGAGTGTTATTTAAGGTAGCTTTGTCCCTCCTTAGGAGGAACTTGAAGCTTACCTAAAGTGATGAATCCATGAGGACTCTTTCTTTGTGTTTGTCACTTGTTTGTTTGCTTTTGATGCATCTCTCTCCTTCTTCTTCTCTTTTATTGCATTTCCATATGCGTGCTTGGTTGAGATGAGCTTGTGGTGGCTACTGCCCCACACTATTTTCCTCCCACTATCATTCTACTTGTGCATTCCATGTGTGCATCCTTTCATTGGCATATGCATTCTTCTTCTTCTTCTTCTTCTTTTGTTTCTCTTTGCCATGCTCCCCATAAGTTCTCTAACCTCTTGAGGTTATTATAGAAATTAAGGTTCTACACATGCATGATAACATTAGGTAGTTCCCTTTCTCAAACTCAACTTTAGGTTCACTTTGCATGATAACTTTTAGGATTGATTAGTCACCCATTAGTGTGCCTTCTTCTCTTCTCATCTTCAAACAATCTTAACATACTTAATAAGGATAATGAATGTTGTGCCATGAGCCTTATACTTGGGAAATGGTGATTGAGGGGCCACCTCTCAATTGCCTAGAGTGTTTAGTATACGTCCTTAGGACGATATGCGACGCATTCGATCCTAGGTTTTAAACTTTGTTACAACATACATTATAAACACTCTAATTCAAAACATTTCTTCTCTAGAAAACACAAAAACACTTCAAACCTTTTTCACCCTTTGGGGTTCTTAATCAAGAAAATTATTTTCATAAACAAGAGTGTCGTTAACTCTTAGTCCTATTGCAAACAGTAACGCCTAAGTCTCCAATGGTCGAGCTGCATACACCATCTGCTAGAACTATCTGTTAACCTTACTCGGGCTTAAAAACTTTTGAACTAACCTGTGGTCCTTTTAGCCCGAACTACGTTTGCTCTGATCTTTCATACCAGATGAAAGTACGTAGGCATAAGGCGCGATGTCTTAGCGAGCAACCTTCCCCTTTCCTTACCCGTAGTTAGCCAAACTACGTTGACTCTGACTTTCCCATTGCACGAGGGAGTATGTAGGCACAGATCGGCGATGCTCTGCCGAGTCATTTTCTCTTTTCTTTTTTCTTTTGTCCTTAAGCCTTTAGCTAGATAGTTTCAACACACCCTTTTAGATAGACAACATTGTGTGGATCCCGTCGAGTACGACGAATGTGAGGGGTGCTAATACCTTCCCCTTGCGTAACCGACTCCCGAATCCAGACACGGTTGCGATGACCTTGTCTTTCCCTTTTTCTTTAGGTTTTTCCGATCGTTTCCTTTCCCTCTCTTTGGGATAAATAACGAAAGTGGTGACTCTTCTGTTTTTTCGCCGGTGGTTTTTCGCAGTTGCGACAGCTGGCGACTCTGCTGGGGACAGGAATATCCCCTATGCGAGTTAATCCTAGCGCTTGTATGTTTATCTTTGCGTTTTGTATATATGTGCTTTATTTACTTTCGCATTTTACTTTCCCGCATTTATTTTCCGCATCATATATCATTTGTGATGTGCTGTGGGAATGGGAAATTCTGATGAGTGATAAGCCGGACCTGGGCTTGAGTACATACCTAGCATTAGTAGTGGAGATTAATGGGGGGCCTGTTTGCTTAGCAGACACAGTTCCCCATGAAATTCACACTCAGACGAAATTCTCTTTGATGACTTCCCAACTGGCCCTTAGGGCTCGGCGGGATGTTGGATTTGAGGATTGTCGACTCTGGGAACCGATCATCTGTGAGTCATCTAAGTGCGGCCTCTTCAGGAGATAATGATGCCAAACCAGAGATGGTGAACGTATCATCATTTCTTGAAAGTCTGTGACGCTGACAAAGCATAGGATGTCGTACCATATCAGTAAATAGGTCCATACCTGTGAGTGGGATTGGGGTTATGCAGGAAACTTTTACCTTCAGATTACTCAGTTTTCTCTGCAGTTTGAATCTGGATTATTGGTATCAGTTGGTTTCTATCGGAGCAGTGCTATGTTCTTGCTGAAGTAGAGCTCTGATCTTTCTCAGTCTATAGCACATCAGTCTTGATCCCTTGTTGGTTGCATTAGCATTTTTCATTTTGCATTGTTTGCATTTGCATTTCATTTTTGCATATCCATCTTCATCCGGAACAGGGAGCTTACCCTTCTTTTGTCTGCTTCGTCAGTTGATTTCTCGACGTTCGTATTGGATTTGAGTTAGCTTCTGGAAGGATCATGAACTCAGGAGAGCAGAACTTGGTTGTTATGAGTGCAGAGTTTGAATTGATGAAGAATCAGTTGAGTCAGCTCACGAAAGCCATGTCAGCTATGACTAGAGGAGAGGCCGGTACTCAGAAGACTCCAGTGAACAATGTTGCTCAAGCTCATCCCGTGTCGGTTCCTATTGAAGAGCATTCCATTTCCAGAGAGAGAGATTCTTCTTCTCTCCATGACACAGACTATCAGAGTTTCACATTCTCTGTGCCAGATTCTCAGAGGACTGTTCCAAAGGTTAATGTTGAAGACCCGTAGACTGTTGAGTTTATGGGAAAATGTCAGTTGTTGGAGGAAAAGCTGGACGCCCTGATGAGTCAGGATACTCTTGATTTGAATGCTTCGAGCATGTGTTTGGTGCCAGGTCTTGTGATGCCGCCGAAGTTTAAAATACAAAATTTTGAGAAGTTCAAAGGAGATAGTTGTCCAAAGCAGCATTTGGTAATGTTTTGTAGGAGAATGACTTCACATGTTCACAATGATCAGCTTATGATTCACTGTTTCCAAGACAGTCTGAGTGGGGCATCGTTGAGTTGGTATATGCAGTTGGAGAGTGGTTGTATCTGATCATGGTCAGATTTGGCCAATGCCTTCGTGAAGCAGTACGACTACAACCTTAACATGGCTCCTAGCCGCACACAGTTACAAGAATCATCTCAGGTGGACAATGAATCCTTCAGAGGATATGTGCAGAGATGGAGAGAATTCGCTGCTCGTGTTCAACCCCCACTTCAGGACAGAGAATTGGTTGACATATTCCTGGGTACCTTGAAAGGCCATTACTTTGACAAGCTGATTAGTGGTAGAGCGTCGAACTTTGCTGACTTGGTGATAACGGGTGAACATGTTGAGAGTGGACTCAAGAATGGGAAGATTAGAGACATTCCTTTCATCTCAGTTGAGGAGAATGAGTCAGTTGTGAGTTCTCAAGAAGAATGGGAGAAAGGAAGTGATCTTATCTCGGAATCTTCGGCATCTCAGGTTCAGTCTTCAGACGTTTCAAGTGTTCAAAGTCAACAGTCTTACCGTCATCAGTCGCGTCAGCACGCTCGACGAAGACCAAGGAAACCCGAAAGGTAGTTTACTCAGCTACCGGTGTCGTACGGACAGTTGTTGCCGGATTTGGTCAAAGGTGGGCTGATAGTGCCAAAAGAGACTAATCCAATGATATCATCGTACCCTCCAAGCTTCGATGTCAACGCTCGCTGCGAGTACCATGTTGGGACACATGGGCATTCAACAGACGATTGTAAGATGCTTAGGAGCCAAGTTCAGACTCTGTTAGACTCTAACAAGTTTTCCATCACGCCTTATGGTATTATTCAGATTAATGATTCCCTTTCATCCCGCCATGAGGGCACGAAAGTTCTTGTTATGGAAGGATCCACCGAGAGTATGTGTTCTGAATAGTATCAAACTGAAGACTCAGTTGAGGGTTGTATCCCTGTGTAGGATTTTGTTCATTACTGTATGCTGACCATCGCCAGGCTTGTTGGTCGAGGTCACTCTGTTTGTATTTAGTTATTCCTGGATGGTGCATATATGTGTAATGGTTATCCCTGTTTGGATCTTGGGTTCCTTTTTTCCTTGGTCCTATTCTGAGATTTCCCTGTTGCATACTTGTTTGCATCTTGCATTTGATTTTTTGTGTAATAGGTACCTCAGAGCTGTTAATTTGACTTCATTGTACTCCACTAGTTTGTTGCAGGTTATACAATCAGATACAGGATTTCTCGCAAAGTCATGGAGCAAGTACAAGCAGAGCTGAGAGAGGTCAAGAGCCAGATAGGGCAGTTCATTGTAGACATGCAAGCGTTGCGCCTGGATCAGAATGCACTCAGAAAGGAGAACCATTAGTTGAAAACTCAGGTGAGCTTAATCATGGAAGTGATAAGAAACGTGCTCAGAAAAGAAGGTGATCAAATGCCTGAGGCTGCAGCAAGGATGCTTGTTCCATTTATGTCTGTGGAACTTGCGCCAGAGCATGATGTATGTCAGAAATCTTCTGTGCAACCGGAGGTCCCGAAACTCCCGTGCCATCAGCTGCGTCCTGTTTCTCAGGAGAATCTCAGGATTAGAAGATATGGTCAAAGGACAAAATCTCAAGACAGAATCTTCGATCAGATCCCCATGGATTATGCTCAGCTGGTGCAAATCTTGCTCCAACTTCAGCTGGTTAAGCCTCGGACTTTGGCTCCACTTACTGGCCAACCACCACCGGGCTTCGATGTCAATGCTTATTGTAATTTCCGCTCTGGAGGTCAGGGGCACAACGTCGGGAACTGTAAATATTTTAAGCATAAGGTTCAAGACCTGATTGATTCGAAGACAATTGAATTCACGCCGAGCGGCATGAAGGTATTAGGCGAGTTTGCTCCCTGTCGTGAAAAAGAGATGGATACTCCTATTCCCATTCCTAAAGTTGCAGTAGGTCAAGAGTATATCCTACAATCTTTGGTGTCAGAATCCCCCTGCCCACAGTTGCTGCCTGTTCCTGGATCAAGTTTAAGGATGAAAGCGCCCGAGCAAGGAGAGTCCTCAAGAGTCCAAACCCAGCCACCGGATGTTTCTGCTGTTCAGAGTCCACAACCTTTTGAGTCATCACAGCAAAGTTATTAGTACCAGAATCAGGGTAGGCCTCACAATAATCTGAAAAGAAGGAGTGCTCATTGGCGTCCAGTTCCTATGTCACGTCGCTCGTCTAACTAAGTTTGAATACTTCGAGGGTCACATTCCCGCAACAACTAATCAGTGTGAAAGCCCAGTTCCCAGAAGCTGGAAATTTTCATTTTTTATCCTGTTATTTCTTTATGTTTGTAATTCCTTTCCTGTTTAAAGCGCAATCTCATTTGTAAAACTTGTTGTTTCCGTTGATTGATATTAATGAAATGAATATGCATGTTTGATTTAATCCATTCTTGTTCACTAATTGCTTTTTACAGATGTTATACGCTTGTTTAAGCGGAGTCCGGGGAAGATGACGAAGTTTAAAGACGCGCAAGCTTCCGATTGTATGATTTTGAAATAAAACTTGTTGATGATGTACATGCATTGTTTCAAATTCCCAAACACGGGAGATATAAGGATGATAATCCCTTGTCAACCCCTTTGAGCCTAGTAGTAGGAGTTTCTTTCTGAAAATGAAAACCCTAAATTTTAACCCGGGGCAGGGTAGTTGTCAGCTAATTTTGGCCGAGCATCCAATTTGCAAATGGAGTGGTCCCGTTTGAGGATAAATCACACATGTATAGGTCGTGCCTAAAAAACCACAATGTTTAAACCTTGCCGATCGAGGAGTGAAACAATCACGTTACTCCCCAAAGAGTCAGACAAGCCGGTGTCACACGATTTTTTCAAAAAAATGGAAAAAAAGAGAGAAAAAGAGAGAACAAAGCCCGCTAAGTCGAAACTTGAAAAAAAGAGATTTAGGCAAAAATTAAGGCATCCCGCTGGACCTTGAAATCAAAAGAAGCTCGAAAGAGTTAGTCCAAGAAAAAGTTAGAGAAATAAAAAATGATGATGAAAAACAAGTCGTGTGATTCAGGCACCAAAAGACGAAAAAGCGAGTGACTGTCACTCTAAAAACTTGTGGTTTCCTGAGCCATTACTCATGTCCTTAACCTTTTAAAGGTGAGCGCTAGTGTCGAATTAGCTGAATGTAGGATTTGAGAACATCACAGAGAATGGGTCGGTTGAAATAAACTTTGAGCCTTTATCCTTTCCTTGTAAACCGTGAACCTGACCAA
Source organism: Lathyrus sativus (assembly GCA_963859935.3). Lineage (NCBI taxonomy): Eukaryota > Viridiplantae > Streptophyta > Magnoliopsida > Fabales > Fabaceae > Lathyrus > Lathyrus sativus. The sequence goes on from OZ012738.1 coordinate 85,469,870, forward strand.
GTTACAACCTGAAAAAGTACTAATTGAAGCAGGTTTATTTCGAAAGCATACTTCGGTAAAGATCGCGTCGAAACTGACTCCTAAAAGGATTCCTCTTACAGTGTTGCACTAATGTTGACATGTTGATAAATGATTTATTCACTTTATGTCACAATTTTTTCCAGTGAACAGATGGATTTCGAAAACTGTCATATGCATTGCATTTAATATATCTTTTATGCAGGACAACTGGTTTTACTTGCGAGTAAGCGCTTGACAGCAGGAAAGTTTCCACAGTGGAAAGATTGATCAGGATAGAATGCAGATTGCTTGAATACACCATTGAACTGGGGAAAGTTATATCAAATGATCATGGCATGGGAGTCATCCATCCGGAAATCATTCAATCTGAAGCAGTCAAGTCAAGATCCGGCGAATCTCTCGCAGTTAAAAAGCACTTTCCCCACAGGTCAGCCAATCAGGGGAAAAGTCATTGTAAGACTGAGGCACGCCCCCCATAGAGCGCAGAAGCTATTTCCTTACCCGTGGAGAAATTAATATGGAGCACCTCTTTGAGGTTCAAGATGTTTAGTCAGTTCTTATCGAGCCATCAGGGCATGATATCTCAGATTTCCTTTTGAGGAACATCCCCCACAGAGATCCCACGAGCTGGGGAAAAATCGGAAGCGTAGGAATTGTTCCTCTCCATGTCCTCAAGAGCTGTTCAGGCAGGTTCAGTCAACTTTCGAGTGCAAGACGAATGTCGAGAAGTCATGTTACTATCCCTTGACCTCTTAACCAAAAACCTCTGAGTTCGGACAATTTTTTTCCCAGTATCAGGCGTACCTGATTCTTTGCAAATCCAATTCCCTTTGGCACACCAGAAGACTTTGTTTGTTCTCTCCAGCAAAAGTCCAATAATCATTAGCACGTGTGAGCTATTCCCTAAGAGAGTCCGATCATACTCGGCACATCCCGTTATCCCCAGCGGAGTTGGCTTCACACTTCCAGCATTTATTTTGCTGGAATGATCCTTCTGTGTACAGCTTTTCTCCGGTAGCCCGAGCCTGCATCTGCATCCTTGCATGTAGTTATCATATTTGCATCATCTTTGCATTTCATCCTCAAATGCATAGTGTTGCGGTGGAAATAGGATTGAATCACATTTCTTAATTCACAACCGACTTTAATTTATCCGAAGGAAAAGGTCAAAAGAGGGAAAACCTATTTTTGCATCGTAAACACAATGCGGGGAGAGACCTAGGTAAGGGGTTGGTTAAGCTTAGGGAAGGTACTAGCACCTTAAACTTCTGTAGTTGTCACACCCTTATTTTCTCCTTTAGCCTTTATACCCTACATTCGCCATACCATACATCATTTTATTGCATATCGAGCATGTGGGTACGGATTGGGTCGATTTGTCATCTTCCATTTCGAATGAGATAACTTGTTTATCTTGGACTACATGGAAGGAAAGGTCCATCATTTAAGGTTTGATCTAAGTTGGAAATTCTACTCTTGTAGATTTCTTCAAAGAGAAGTTACTTGACAAAATATTAGGATATTCAAGATATATTCCTAATGAACATGAAATTCAAGGCCAAATTCAAGATTGCGTCATCCAATTTTTGTTTCAAATTCTTGATCAAGTGGAGTCCAAATTTGCAAAGCATGAGTCAAGATCACAAGTCCATAATTCAAGACTTCATCCATTTCAAGCTTAATGGTTCTAAGAAAATCCATCATGAATTCAAGGTTAAAGGCAAGAATATTACAAAAAGAAGTTTTATGACATTACAAAAATGTCATTTGTTGCAAGATTCCCAACTCTAAGTAATGTTTAGAAATTAATTTATTTATAATCTTCATTCAAGTCTCTAGTCAAATTCATGTTATGGTAATGCCACACCAAGTCTACATTATGCTTACAAACATCCAAGAAATATGCAAGAATTAAATCAAGTTTGGAATGTTTTAAGACCAAGATTATGCATGTTCAATCATGGCAAAATAGTCCCATGCAAGAGGAGGAAAGTTACCTCATGTCACAAAATCTACATGTCACAAAATCAATAGAATAGCATATGATAATGCATCTAAATATCAGATTTTCAAAATGCTGTCAAGAGTTGGTGGCATTGACCAAGAGGAGCTGTCCAAACACAAACCAACAAAATGGGTGCAAGGCACAAGGTGCTGCAGCAAATAGCATAGGAAAGTAGTGCAGAAAATGCAGCATAGCTCTTGCATGGAAATGGAAAGAAAGAGAGTGGCATGAGAAAAGGTGGTAAGAGACACCACTCCATGAAAAATCTGATATGTGGGGAGAAGTGAAAACCCTAGAGGAGCTGAGATAAGAGGAGGGGGCTGTAAACAAAAAGGGATCACTCTTCATTCATTCAAGATCCATTCTACACACATTTGCAAAACCAGAAAAGAGAGAGAGCAAACAAAACCCTAAAAACCAGAAAAATAGGAAGCTTTGCAAACCAGAAAAAGAGAGTGATATAGAACCAAGAGGATCATAGAGAAACAAAACCTTCACAACATAGAGTGAAGAGGAGTGAGGTACATTCAACCAAGACCAAGGAGGACTTGCAAGAAGGATAGAAAGCTCTTGGGTATCCATTTCCTCCAACCTTTATCTCTTTACTTTTTTGCTATTTACATTCATTTTGTTTACTCTTTTATGTGTTGTTGTATTGTATGTATCATGTAAGGTTCCAAAGGGACCAAGAAACCATTCTCAAGAAACCACAAAAATGAAAGAAAAACATAAAAAAAGTTAGGTTTTTTCACTCTGGTAGCCTGACACGGGCCGTGTCACACAACACGGCCACCCGTGTCGCCCAACACGGGCCATGTCACACAACACGGCCACCCGTGTTGCACCTCTGTTTGAGGTTTCAACGTCCAAAAACCCCAGGCCTCACAACACGGGCTGTGTTACACAACACGGCCACCCGTGTTACACAACACGGCCACCCGTGTTACACAACACGGCCACCCGTGTTGCACCCCTGTTTGCCCTAAAAATCATTTTTCTCCCAGACCTTATGACACGGGCCGTGTTACACAACACGGCCACCCGTGTTACACCACTGTTTTGCTACTTTTTTCGATATTTTACCTCCAAAAATTTTTTTATTGCATGTCTCGATTTTTTTAGCCGACTAATCGCATATGTTTGTATGATTTTAGTATGAATGTTGCTATTATCCTTGGTGACTTTTGATTCCAAAAACCATTTTCAAAAACAAACTCTCGATTTTATCGAGCCATTTTCAACCCTTGTAAGTCGACCGCCTTGTGCGTCCGCCATCGACCTTGTTCGTATCACCTCAAATACTTTTACAAACAATAAACCTTGATCCAACGTCAAGTGGTTCTCTTTTCTCATAAAAAATCCAAAACACAATAACATAAACAATTAGAATTATGCACCACGAACTTTAAAGTGGTAGAAAAGGAATGAGAATGGAGTCCTCCTACACTCGTTCCAAATGTTTTGGATACAAGGCGCTCGACTTGGTTATTCGAAACATTCGTTTCTATCCAAAGTCTTCTGTGTATAATCCTAATCAAGAACAATTTCTCTTAAGAAACTTAAAAATAACATCAACTCATCAAACCTATTTTCGCCTTAGGGAATCAATCAAAAACCTTTTTTTCAAGGTATAAAATCAACCAACAAACAACTATTTTATAAGCCTCCGAACTACGGAGCTCTGATTCTTCACTTCTTTTAAGTGAGGATACGTAGGCACAAGGGCCACAATCCTTGGCGAGCATTAAAATAAATAAACCAACCCCTCTTTTCTCTAAACAAGCAAACTCTTAATAAAAACACCCATTCACGTTAAATAACCTAGGAGGTTCCCATCGAGTACGATGGATGCGAGGGGGTGCTAACACCTTCCCCTCGCATAACCGACTCCCGAACCCTAAGACATGGTTGCGATGACCACGCTCTTCTCCCCAAAGGTTTTATCGCTATTTCCCTTTCCCTCCTTGGGATAAATAAAATTCGGTGGCGACTCTGTGTCATTTTTCGCGTAGCGACAACTGGCGACTCTGTAGGAATCTTTTGTTTAAAGTATGCCTTTTTTTATTTTATTATCTGTTTGAAATATATACTGAGCTAAGGGATAAAGTGACCTAAAAGACCTAAGGGTTAGTCCTAAGTTTACTCGGCAAGACGTCGCATCTTGTGCCTAAGTATCCAGGATAGGGAATGAAATCAGAGTAATCGGAGTTCCCCTCGAAAGGGAGGTTAGAAACTTCTTGACTGTGGTCAAGAATTCAAGAGGGAGTAAATGTTTCTTAAGGAAACGCTTACGTGGAGTTTTGAAACTCCTATTTCTACGTTGAATTTGTTAATTTGAAACTCCTTTTCTTCTTTCTTTTCTTTTCTCAAATGCAACTCATGTTTATATAGGTAACAAATTAGGGTTAACTTAAACCTAATGCCCACTTTAAAGCACAACTTAAATAATTAGTCAAAACTAAATAAAATTTAAACAAACTAAAATAAACTTAAAACCCTATTTATTTATACTAAACCCCTAAGCTTAACCAACCCCTTACCTAGGTCTCTCCCTGCATTGTGTTTACGATGCAAAAATAGGTTTTCCCTCTTTTGACCTTTTCCTTCGGATAAATCAAAGTCGGTTGTGAATTAAGAGTTGTGATTCAATCCTATTTCCACTGCAACACTACGCATTTGAGGATGAAATGCAAAGATGATGCAAATATGATAGCTACATGCAAGGATGCAGATGCAGGCTCGGGCTGCCGGAGAAAAGCTGTACACAGAAGGATCATTCCAGCAAATTAAATGCTGGAAGTGTGAAGCCAACTCCGCTGGGGATAACGGAATGTGCCGAGTATGATCGGACTCTCCTGGAGAATAGCTCACACGTGCTAATGATAATTGGATCTTTTCTAATATTTTTAATTTTATGATTTTTGGATGTTTTTATGAATAATATGGAAAAAAGTGAAAAAAATAATATTTTTTAAAAAATAATTTAAATAAAATATGAAAATAATAATTAAATAATAAAAAACTATTTTTGTTTTTATTTTTAATAAAGTAGAAAAGTTAGAATAAAAATAAAAGAAACAAAACAAAAAGTGAAGAAGGTGGAATTCGAACTCTCGACCTCTCACATTCATAACTCCTTACACACGGTCTCTTGCCAATTGTGCTATTTTATTCATTCAAAATAAAGTAGCACTAGTAGCCCTGTAAACTAAAAGAGCGCGCCACATGATATTTTCTTGCAACAATCAAACAACTGCACAACCCGTTAGTGGTTAGTTTAAACGCAATGCAAAATGAAATGAGATGCAAGATGAAACGACTAATCTTAGGGCAAATTTTGGGGTATTACAGTTTCCCCTATTTAAATGGCTTCACCGAATGATTTGAGCGACGAAGGCTCGAGAAATCATGGTGGAGGGATTTAAATATAGATAACCGAAAATTTTTCCCTTAGATGTAGTGATATGCAATGCTATGGACAAAACGAAAATAAACTATAATGCTGACAATGCCATGAATTTAGTATGGTGCGTATGATGGAATGGTAAATGCAGAGATGCAGACGACACGACGACATAGGGGACATACGCGACGAACGAACCACACTGGGAATACGACGCACTGGGTGACAGCACGACATTGGGGAATTCTAATGTGATAGTCAACTGGTGCGAGTACGACCAATTATCACTTTAGGAAAAAGGAATAGTAGAATGGGATCCTCAATGGAGATGGCACCGGCGAGACGGCCTCCACTGGGGAATATGTAAGAGTAAATGTTCAACAAGTTCAGGCATGACCGACTGATACTCTAGGGTAAAAGATAAAAATGGATCTGCACGACTGTAGGATCGATTAACAAGATGCTGGAGCATTGAGCAAAGAATAACATCCAAGCTTCTGGAAACTCTCCCTCGTGACAGGATCAGACGAAATTTAGGAATACGTAGAAAATATACAGGGTAAAATCGGCTGTATGCCAAAATAAATGGTCTTAAATGGGAAACGCCCTGATAAGCTTTCTCGAGAGAGAACTGCCACTTATCGTTGGAAGGGACTTATATGCCAAACTGGATAAGCTCTCAAATAAAGAGATTGCTGGTTATTGGTGAATAATATCTAAGGTCGGCGCCCAAAATATGATTTAGATTCTTCTTTTACTAAAAGATAAAATGAACTTCCTCACACTTCAAGGTCGGCGCCCTGAACACGATTCAACTCTTTCTTTTACTAAAGGATAAAATCAAATTCCTCATACCTCAAGGTCAGCGCCCTGATCACGATTCCGCTCCTTCTTTTACTAAAGGATAAAATGAACTTCTTCATATTTCAAGGTCGGCACCCTGAATACGGTTCAATTCCTTCTTTTACTAAAGGATAAAATGAACTTCCTCACACTTCAAGGTCGGCGCCCTGAATACGATTCAGCTCCTTCTTTTACTAAAGGATAAAACGAACTTCTTCATACTTCAAGGTCGGCGCCCTGAACATGATTCAGTTCCTTCTTTTACTAAAGGATGAAATGGTCCACGACGGGAGGCCCAAGAATGAGTACAGCGACTCACCGCTTTGAAGTTTACAGAAAAGATATGTCCACAGCGGGACTCCCAAGCATGAGTGCGGCGACTCCACTTCCCAAGGTTTAGGAAAGGATATGTCCACGGCGGGACGCCTAAGAATGAGTGCGGCAACTCAACGTCTTAAGATTTAACTAATATGTCCACGGCGGGACGCCCAAGAATGAGTGCGGCGACTCACGTCTTAAGGTTTAATGACATGTCCGTGGCGAGACGCCTAAGAATGAGTGCGGCGACTCAATGTCATAAGGTTTAGTGTAGGTGATACGCTCCTCGGCTGGGAACTGTCGCTTGTCTGCAAAGGATTGTAAATTATCTCCTTGAAAGATAGTGCAAAATAAATGCACGTCCAGGTAGGTTCGGTGATCGACAAGGACCGAAGTTCAATCTAGAATTGGGCTAGAAAGAACTAACACACAAGACTCCGTTGAGGGAACGAACTCGAATGGGGACTACCTTATCCTAATGCAGGAAGGTAACAGAAATAACCATCGTCCACGAGGGTTGAACTCTGTGGGGAAACTTGGAACAAAACAAGTATTTTATGCTTAGGCTGATGATCTACTTGGAGAGAGCGGACAACCTAGTTACTCGGCGGTAACAACAAAGGATGACGACGAATAGCAAGCATGCAAATGCCATTGTGTATCCCAAAGTGTATACAAATGTGTATGTTAATGTGTATGAAAATGTCATGCAATGAGTATGCGATGCTTAGGCTCATGCATATGCTGACAAAACAGATGAGAGAGGAGACATGAGATGTAATAAACATCTCGACGGGAATACCCGGGGACCTCTGCAACAGTACATCTATCGAGGGATAAGAAGAGTTGATGGTAGAACCAAATCTTTCTTCAAAGTTCTAACTTCCCTAGGGAGAAAAGAACATGACTTCCACATGGGGACACGTCTTCACTGGAGACTAAGATGTCATGACTTCAACTGGGGATCCATGACCTCTGCACGAGGATATGATGTCATGACTTCACGGGAGGGATTGCTATCATGAACCGTAATCAGCCAAAGAACTCTTGGGATCAGAGACTTCCAAGGCTAAAATAAATATCCGTTTCATGGGGAAATGTGAGGAGCTAGGCAGTTCCATGGAGATAGTGTAGCAACTTTCTGGGAATAATACCTCGGCTTCCTGGGGAAAAGGCAGATCCAACTGGGAATAAGATATATCAAACTTTCCTGAGGAGATTTCATCAGACTTACTGGGGAGAATTCAACAAACATTCCTGGGGAAAGCATCTTGACTTCTTGGGGAGAGAATTGCAATCTCTTGGGGAATATTCCTGAGGAAAGTAAGGCAATTTCACCGAGGAACAAATGCTTCTGCTGAGAATGGGTCTTCCAGAACATATATCACTTGGAGGATACCGGGGACATACCTGCAGTCTTGAGAGCCACTGGGGATTTATCGGATGGATCCCAAAAGTGTGGACAACTTAAAGTCTCGTTGGGGACTATCACTGGGAAGATGCTGGTATGATCTCCGTAGTCTAGGAAATTACCGGCTCAGCCCAAAGTGTTGTCAGTTTATAGTCTCGTTGGGGACTGTCAGCTTAAAGTCTCTCTAGGGACTGTGTTGAGGCAATGGTTAAGACGTAGATTTTGCAATGATGAGATTTACTGGGGAATGAAGACCTCTGGGAGTGAAATCCATCGGGTACATGAAGAATGTCGCGAAACAAGCTAGTTTTGATCTTAATGGACTTTGTAGTAGTCGCCATTTTGAAAAATACAATGCCCCAAAGTACTTGCTTTGTGAGGAAGAGTCATCTCAAGAGGATTTTACAGAGAACGTGGAGTTCAATTGGCCCCACTGTTTCAAACTCTTGGAGAGATCTGTCAGATCTCGACGTAACTGGCTCAGATCGACAGTGTCATGACTGAGTCTTCAAGAAGTAGCTCTCAAGAAAGTCAGGCTTGCATCAAAAAACGACTTGGAAGCCAACTGCCCCTACTTAGCAGGATCTTCAAGCTTTGTTGTTGCCATCTATATTGAAGTTTCTAAGATATCAGGCAAAATCAACACGCGTGAAAGGCTAATTCTGAAACTATTAATGCAACGATATATTTGTCTTGAAATTTTTGTTTTTGTTTTGAAAAAGATATCGCAATAACTTGTGACTGAAATCACTAGTTAGGATATAAGTTTAATTTATAATGCCAACATGAATTTTTGAGCATAGCTTGTAGGATTCAGGAAACGCTATCTCGTCGAGTATGCTTTCAAGAGAATTCCTACTTCAATTAGGTCTTTTAATGGTTGTATCGTGGCTTGGTGCACGGTTTAGGAAACAACGGATAAAGGCTCAAAGTTATTTGTACCCACCCCTTTCTTCGTGATGTTCTCCAATCCTAATTCAGTTAATCGGATACGAGCACTCGTATCTCAGTCGGATTTGATATGGTCGCGAACTTATCAAGGCTTTGGACATGGCAGTCACTCACCTATTTCTAATGGCGATTGGTCACCCAACTTTGTTCTTTATTAGGGATTCTTTATTGGAATCCCTTGTTTTTGTTATATTTTTTTTTCATTCCCTAACTTTTGCCTGGACGATGTCTTTTGGATTTTTGACTTTGGAGTCTAGCGGGATGCCCCAGTTTTGCCTAAGTCTCCTTCATAGGTTTTATATGCAAATATATATATATATATATATATATATATATATATATATATATATATATATATATATATATATATATATATATATATATATATATATATATATATATATATATATATATATATATATATATATATATATATATATATATATATATATATATATATATATATATATATATATATATATATATATATATATATATATATATATATATTATTTTTGTCGACTAAGTCATGTGACTCATTTGAAGGTTTGTGACTGCCCCACTCTTTAGGTAGTATAAGGATAGTCATTGACTTCTAAACTTCCTAAGATGTTAGGGATAGATTCTCGAAGGTTCGCTCCTCCTTTTTGAGAGTCTGAGCGCTCGATCAATTTAGCTGAAGAGCTACCCTGCCCCAAGTTAAAATAAGGGTTTTAATTTGAAAAAGAAGAAAACTCCTACTTCAAGGCTCAAAGGGTTTAAAGAGGGATTATCATCCTTATATCTCCAGTGTTTGGGATTTGAAACAATGCCTTACATCATCAGCAGGTTTCAATCGAAAGCATATGACAAGAGATCTGATGTTTTTGTTCATCATCTTCCTCCCAATTCTCTATTAAAGTAAGAGATCAGGTAAAGTTGGCATTATAAATTTATGAAAATATTTTTAATGAGTGAAACAAATGGATTTATTCAAGACAAACATGCATTGCATTAATTATTCAAAATGGACGAGTTCATACATGATAATTATGCTTAAACAAAGAAAAGTACATATAAATAAACAAATACTGCCGGCCAAGTCCTTATAAGTGTTTTCTGAAGTCTTGGCATTCAAAGTCGGCATGGTAGCAGTGGTTTCCTCTGGCGAGGCCTCAATGATACGATCACAACGAACCACCTTGCTTGCCCCAGCTATACCTGCCAATGCTTCAGTATCAGTCTTTGAATCTTCCTTCAGACTATCATCTTGAGGATCGCTGAACTGACATGGATTAGGTTTCTGAATAAATTTCGACTTTGGCAGATTCACAGGAGAAGTAACTGGCTGAGATACGTTGAAATCCTTGAGAGGAGCATGGATCTTTGGCTGAGGATCATCAAAAGACAATATCTTCTGTTCCAACAAATCTCTGACAATGCTCTTGAGCGCATGACAACCTTCCAAATCGTGGCCGGGCACACCCTCATGAAATAAACAATGAGCAATAGCGTTGTAGTTGGCTGGCAAAGGATTGGGAGGCGGACCCATTGCTCGGGTAGTGATCAAACCTCGTTGCACTAAGTAAGGATACAATTCGGTGAACGTCATTGGAATTAGTGGACAAGGCTTGTATTGTCTCTTCGGAGCATTTTGGCGGGGTGCCTGATTTCTCGGCTGTTGATTTGTCGGAGCGTTAGACGTCCGCTGATAGTTAGGCAGAGGTTGTTGATAAACCGGAGGCGGATAAACAGGAGCCTGCTGCATAGGCTGATAAACAGGAAATTGTTGATTGACAGGAGTTGCAACAGTAGCCACATAGGGTTGTGGAGCATACTGAACTGGATAACCTTGAACATAATTCTGCTGAGGTTGCCTAGGTTGATGAGTAGCCATCGGGCGATTCCTCGGACGTGTAGGTCCTTTATGGTAGCCAACGCTCGAAGTTTTGCACTTCGGAGGAGTAACTCGTCGAACTGGTTGAGCAATGGTAGGATGCACCAAACTGGATTGACGACCTTGAGGAGGTATGTTCTCAACAGTAACAGCTGGTTGAGGATCCACAACAGTGTGGGTAATCTCAGAAACAACAGTAGGTTGATTATCCATCTTCACCTTAAGGGCTTGCAACATCTCCATAATCTGCCCCACACTTCCTCGAAGATCTTCGAGTTCATGGCTGACATGGTCGATCTCTTGAGCTTGTTCTTCCATCCTTTTCCGAGCTTAGGCTCTAGTATTGTACTGATGCGGAGGACCCAGGGTGACGAAACTGGCAGGCGAGAGAACCGAGAATAAGAAACCGGGAGACACATGTGATGCAAAAATATGATGCAAAAAATGCTCAACGCGAATGAAATGATTTCATGGAATTCTAATATTTACGAATATCGCGAAATAAAAAGAAATTTTTATTAATTGAAAATTTGGATTACAAATAAATATAAAGTCTTTAAACGAGACAAGCTAAATAAGAGCTAAATTATAATCCTAAGGAAGCATCATCCACAACTTTGGCGAGCAGGCGGATAGTCAGAGGAAAATAAATCCTCGTAGATTCTTCTCTTCTTGTAGGAAAGCACTTCCTCATTCTTCGATTGAAGCTTCTTTTGTAACTCTTCGTTCTCACTGACGATAACCTGATTGTAATACCCCAAATTTTACCCTTTCTTTTTTATTTTTATTTTAAATTCTTATTAACTTAATAAATTAACCTTTTTTTTTAAATCTTGTTTTTTTAACTAATAATAATTTAATTAACCTTTTTTATAACTTTACTAATGTTTTTTTATTAACTTTTTTTTTCTATTTAGTTTATTTATTTAAATCATTTTAAACTCTTCTTACTAACTTTTAGGATTTAGATTAAAATTTAACTTTTTTTTTCTTTTCTTTAAGAGTAAATTTTTTTTATAACCTTTTTTAAATTAATTTCTAACACATTTTTTTAATCAAATTCTAATACTTGTTTTTAAAATAAAAATCTAACTTCTTTTTAAAGTTAAATATCTTTTTTCTAACTTTTTTTAAATCTTTTTCTAACTCCTCTTTAAAGTTAAATCTTTTTCTATCTTTTTTAAAATTAAATCTTTTTTTCTAACTATTTTTAAAGCTAAATCTTGTTTTCTAACTTTAAATCTTTTTTCTAACTTTTTAAAATTAAATCTTTTTTTCTCTAACTTCTTTTTAAAATTAAATCCTTTTTTTTCTAACTGTTTTAAAAATTAAATCTCACCTTTGTCACTTTTTTTGTTTTTTATTATTTTTACTCTAAATTTTTCTATCTTTCATTAAAAAATAACAAAAATAGTTTTTTATTATTATTTAATTATTATTTTCGTATTTTAATTAAATCATTTTTTAAAATATTATTTTTTTCACTTTTTTCTAAATTATTCATAAAAATATCCAAAAAATCATAAAATAAAAAAATATTGAAAAATTTTGTTCCTTTTATAATATTTTTTATTTTAGGAATCATTAGGATTATTAGTTTTTATTTTAAGTTTATTTTAATTATTTTAAATTATTTAAATTTTATTTTTTCTTAACTAATTATTTAGTTTGGGCTTTAAAATGGGCTTTAGGGACATTATTGACAATTTGGTGTTAACCCTAATTTGTTCCCTATATATACATGTGTTGCCTTGTTGGAAAAAAGGAGAGAATGAAAAAAACCTAAGAGGGGTCAGAAGGTTTTCTTCAGAAAAGAGGAGAGAGAGGGAGAAACAAAGGAGATCCCCAGAGAAGAAAGGCGGTCGTTCCCACAACTCGTCAGAAGGATTGGAGCTCTCCAGTGTTCCCTTATTCAAACCTTTTTCACATTTACCGAAGCAAACCTCCGCTTCGTAGGTTAAATCACTAAACCTTTTGCCTTTTCATGTTTATGTGCATATTTTGCCATGTTAATGTGTTTGGGTCCGTTAAATTACTAAATCCTTTGCATTTTTCATATTTATTTGCATCCTTGCCATGTTAACCTTCATTGTTGTTTAGATCCGTAGATTTTGATATGTATGAACCATGATTGTGTCGTATAGGATTGTTTGCATGTCCATTAATTGTCTGTTTGCATTTGCAATTCTATTGTTATTTTTTTTTATCAAAACATTTTTTTCCCAAAAAAAACCTTTTTTGTTCCCGTAAACATTTTTTTCCCAAAAAAAACCTTTTTTGTTCCCGTAAACATTTTTTTCCCAAAAAAAACCTTTTTTGTTCCCGTAAACATTTTTTTCCCAAAAAAAACCTTTTTTGTTCCCGTAAACATTTTTTTCCCAAAAAAAACCTTTTTTGTTCCCGTAAATATTTTTTTCCCAAAAAAAACCTTTTTTGTTCCCGTAAACATTTTTTTCCCAAAAAAAACCTTTTTTTGTTCCCGTAAACATTTTTTTCCAAAAAAAGCCTTTTTTTTGTTCCCGTAAACATTTTTTTCCAAAAAAACCTTTTTGTTCCCAAAAACATTTTTTTTGTTATATATAATTTAAACTTAACATTTTTTTTATAATTTAAACTTAAATTTTTTTAACTAAGTAATTCCATTTTAAAATTAAAACCTTTTTTTTTATATATATAATTAAAATATTAAAAAAATTAAAACATTTTTTTTACATAATTAAAATATTAAAAAATTAAAACCTTTTCGTAAGGAACTCCTTTGCCGTGTCATTTTGTGTACCTTTTATTTTCTTTATTCCTGCATTTCATTTGCATGCTTGAGGTTGAGATGTGCTTGTGGTGGCCACAGCCCCACACTATTTTCCTCCCTCACTTCATTCTAAGTGTCATTACATATTTTCATATTCTTCATGTTTTCAAAAATGTTTCTTTGTTTCTTTATACCCTCTGCCTTTATTACTTTTCATATTTCTGTACCTTAATTATTCCTCCATATAATGATTTGTCATATTTTCACACATTTTTTACAGTTTTATCCTTCCAAAGGATTAGGTCCAGCCTTTTGGCCGCCGAGTCAATAGCCTTACCCCTTTAATGGATCAAACCCTGTTTTCACAAATGCCTCGCCGCAGGCAAGATTACAATTTTACCCCTAGCATTAGGTCAAAGAGCCGCCGCGCTCATTTTAGGGTTTCCCGCCGCGGAATCCCTAACCTAACCTAATTTAACCCTAACTACAACTTGACAATTCAACGTAGAGATTTGGAGTTTCTACACTCCGCGTAAGCGTGTCCTTAAGACATGTTTATTCCCCTTGAGACCTTGACCACAGTCAAGAAGTCTCTAACCTCCCTTTTGAGGGGAACTACGATTACTCTGATTCCACTCCCGTAAGGATACGTAGGCACAAGATGCGATGTCTTGCCGAGTAAACTTAGAATTAACCCCTTAGGTCTCTTTTCTCACTTTTAATCCCTTGTACATATACCTTAAGCAAATAAATAAAGCAAATAGTAAACATTTGAACAAAAGGTTCCTGTAGAGTACTACAGAAGTTTAGGGTGCTAATACCTTCCCTAAATTTAACCAACCCCCGAACCCTAGATCTTTCCCCGCATTGTGTTTACGATGCAAAATAGGTTTTCCCTCTTTTGACCTTTTCCTTCGGATAAATCAAAGAGCGGTTGTGAATTGAATTGTGATTCAAACTCATTAATAGTTTGTGATCCTATTTCCACCGCAACACTGATATTTATTTTTCCACGCTTCTGCCTCATGTTGTGCTCTTTTCAAAGTGATTTCCAACTTTTCAGCTTCAGACGTGAATACTAAAATAGGTTCTCTTCTCGGAGGTAAAGGATCTTGGCGAGGATAAGGCATCTTCAGCTTGATGGCTCTTTCCCGGACCCAACGAAGATAAGGTTCCATGGATACACAATTCGGCTTTCCCAGACTTTCTTTGCCCTTCTTGTGCAAATGACGCCAAGCGGATACAATCTGATCTTGAAGTTCTTTGTCATCCTTAAAGAAGATTTTCTCCACATGAACACTTTTAGGCGGTTCATTCAAAGGATATCCTAACTGTCGGTGAGCTAGGACTGGATTGTAGCTGATTCGTTCATTAAAACCAAGTAAAGGTACGTTGGCGAAGTCTCCATAGCTGTCAATAATTAGTATTCCATCATACACACGATTATACCAAACAACGTCCGAGTGTGTCAGCGCCATGACCCTTGGTGACCAAAATCCCTTGTCAAGACTCAAAAAGGACTTGGGCAAGTGCGAAATAAACCACTTGTATAATAAAGGCACACAATAGGTGATCATTCCTCCCCTATGAAAATTCCGGAGATGTATGGAGTGATAAGTGTTACCCAATAATGTTGGTACTGGATTGTTCTTCATGAATATTTTGATGGCGTTAATGTCAACGAATCCTTCAAAACTTGGGAAGAGTAGCATTCCATAAATAAGCAAAGCAAGGATCGTCTCAAAGGTAGGCATGCTTAAATGATCGGCATAATATTGGGCTTTCTTGATTAAGAAATGCGTAGGTAACCCCACAGTTCCGCCTTTGGCGATCATATTGCCTTTGATGTCGGACACCTTTAAGCATATGGCTTTAGCAATGTCTTCCTCTTTAGGGTCCTCCTCTAAGAAAGGGAACAGAGACTTATCCAAAATAGGTAACCTCACCAACTGAGAGTACTCTTCTAAGGTAGGTAATAGCTGATAATATGGGAACGTGAAACAATGGTAATCCGGATCATAGAATTATAGTAACGTAGAAAGAAGCCCATCCTTAACTTGGATTCTCAATAAGGATAACAGCCTTCCGTACTTGTCCTTGAACCCCTCTTGATCTTCAATCAAAGCTCCTAGCTTCCTTAGGTCATCCAACTTAAAATTCTTAAAAGAATATTTTAAAGTTTTTCTCTTATTGTAATCCATGATATCCTGCGACGTTCATAAATAAAGTTTGAATTCCATGAAATGTGATGCAATGTAATGTTTTATGTATGTAATGCACATAAACATACAAATTCCTAGGTTAAAGGTATATGAGCGGAAGTCATGGTCTACCCATCCCACAAAGGTATGTACTATAGGGTTAATTGTACCTGCAGAACAAGGTTCTAAAGAAGTGCCCAAAGTCATCAGTCCATCTTTCGGATATTATCAATTTCCCAATTGACTCGGTGATTGATAATATTCTCAAGAGAACCTCTTTTGAGTGTAGTATCGCGTAACAACTATTTTGGAATTACTCCCTCATAGTTCCCGCACTACGTCCTAGATAAGGCCAAGGTGGTGTTAAGGTAACTACGGTCCCCAGTATCATAGGCTCCTATCCAAGATAGTAAGTGTTTTTACGATTACTCGTTCAACAGAACTACCTTTCAAAAGGACCTCAACTGAGCGGTGATTCTCAAGTCGGCTTGGTCGGGATTCAACTCCCTATAACCCTCGTCGAATCTATCACCTCCTATAATAAGTTCACTCAAGTCCGGGTGTATGACTTATCTCACAACAAAGATACCCCCAAGCAAGGTACAATATGAATATATTATATACAAGCAAACAAATAATAAAGTAGATAGCGTGCAATAAACAGGGTAGGGATAACCCTTAAAAATTATGGCACCTCCCCAGTGAAGTCGCCATTCTCTGTTGCGGTGGAAATAGGATATCAAACTATTAATTAGTTTGAATCACAATTCTTAATTCACAACCGACTTTGATTTATCCGAAGGAAAAGGTCAAAAGAGGAAAACCCTATTTTTGCATCGTAAACACAATGCGGGGAGAGACCTAGGTAAGGGGTTGGTTAAGCTTAGGGAAGGTACTAGCACCCTAAACTTCTGTAGTACTTTACAGGAACCTTTTGTTTAAAGTATGCCTTTTTTATTTTATTATCTGTTTGAAATATATACTGAGCTAAGGGATAAAGTGACCTAAAAGACCTAAGGGTTAGTCCTAAGTTTACTCGGCAAGACGTTGCATCTTGTGCCTACGTATCCTGGATAGGGAATGGAATCATAGTAATCGTAGTTCCCCTTGAAAGGGAGGTTAGAAACTTCTTGACTGTGGTCAAGGTTTCAAGGGGGAGTAAACGTTTCTTAAGGAAATGCTTATGTGGAGTTTTGGAACTCCTATTTCTACGTTGAATTTGTTAATTTGAAACTCCTTTTCTTCTTTCTATTCTTTTCTCAAATGCAACTCATGTTTATATAGGTAACAAATTAGGGTTAACTTTAACCTAATGCCCACTTTAAAGCTCAACTTAAATAATTAGTCAAAACTAAATGAAATTTAAACAAACTAAAATAAACTTAAAACTCTATTTATTTATACTAAACATTAAGAACATTATAAAAAGAATAAAATCTTTTCTAATATTTTTAATTTTATGATTTTTGGATGTTTTTATGAATAATATGGAAAAAAGTGAAAAAATAATATTTTTTAAAAAATAATTTAAATAAAATACGAAAATAATAATTAAATAATAAAAAAACTATTTTTGTTTTTATTTTTATGAAAGTAGAAAAGTTAGAATAAAAATAAAAGAAACAAAACAAAAAGTGAAGAAGGTGGAATTCAAACTCTCGACCTCTCGCACTCATAACTCCTTACACATGGTCTCTTGCCAATTGTGCTATTTTATTCATTCAAAATAAAGTGGCACTAGAAACCCTGTAAACTAAAAGAGCGTGCCACATGATATTTTCTTGCAACAATCAAACAACTGCACAACCCGTTAGTGGTTAGTTTAAATGCAATGCAAAATGAAATGGGATGTAAGATGAAACGACTAATCTTAGGGAAAATTTTGGGGTATTACACGTAGCATGTCCATTTTGTATGGAACATTACGCCATATTCAAACATACGCATATGCATTCGGAGCATAAGCCAGTTTACGTCAGCCTTCCGTGGCAATTTGAATCACTTCGCAATCAATACAGAGGCATTTATCCAGCAGCTTTGTTCAGACAACTTATTGGTTTACTCAGGTTTCAGATTATACGTCGGTTATGCTTTGTCCATCAACCTTAAGATGATGTGTTTCCCCAGCGTGTTTTCCTCTCGTCTATCATTAGACGATGCGAGATTTGGATATGATGTTCCTCTCATCTATCATTAGACGATGTGAGATTTTTGGGATGTACGTTTTCTCTCGTCTATCATTAGACGATGCGAGTTTTGGGTATGGTTTTCTCTCCGTCTATCTTCAGATGATGCGAGGTTTCAAGGCGATCTTTCAGATATGGTTTTCTTTCTGTTTATTGGTTGAGATGACATTACGAGGGGTTTTTTTATGGCTGTCGATTCTTATTGACGTCGGGGCTCTTTGAAGAATGTTAGGATTTCCTAGTTGTTGATTCTTATTGACGACATGGCTCTTTGAAGGTGGTTTTCTTCCTGTCAGTTTTTATTGATGATGTGGTCCATTTGAAGATATTTTCCATCAATTCCTATAGACGAAGGGATTCTGAAATTTGATGGGTGGTTTTGAGGTTCATTGACGTGGTCTATATTTTTCCTCTCGTCTATCATTAGACGATGCGAGATTTGGATCTGTTTTTTCCTCTCTTCTATCATTAGACGATGCGAAATTTGGATCTGTTTTTCCTCTCGTCTATCATTAGACGATGCGAGATTTGGATATGATTTTCCTCTCGTCTATCATTAGACGATGCGAGATTCGGATATGACATTCCTCTCGTCTATCTTTAGACGATGCGAGATTCGGATATGACATTCCTCTCGTCTATCTTTAGACGATGTGAGTTATGGATTGTTTTTTCTTCCTGTCTATCATTAGACGACGTGAAAGGATCAAGTGCATGTTGATCCGGCTTTAGACGATGTGAAAAGATCAAATACATGTTGATCTGGTTTTGGACAATGGAAAGGATCAAGTGCCTGTTGATCTAGTCAGTGGTTTTGAGGTCTGTGGCATTACACAGATGACTGGCGGTGATGTCAGGTGTTCTTTATTAGATGATCAGTCAGCTGGTTGCCGTTGCAACTGTCTGCATTCAGTTTTTCTGGATATTTGTTCCCCAATCAGAGTGTTGCAGTTTATTTCTACGGTTGGCAAATTTCTGGGTTCTTTGGTATTCAACCGCCTTTTGTAACGCCCCCTTTCTATACCCCAAAATAAACACATATCAAATCATATAGTCATGAATACAAGTGTTTTTATTTTCATCAGAGTATATTTACATTTAGGTATAAAAGAAGTGCGTCACAATACTCACGAAACGACCACATGAATATTAATGTTTAAAAAGAATTAACTAAAAAGGGGTAAATCTCAACTAAAAATAAACGCATGATTCTTCGAAATTACATATTCATGTTTTCTCTTAAAGCGGAAGACTAAAACATATATGTATTCACTTAAGACATGACAAAACGTAATTACATGGCATCTGGTTGTTCACAACTCTATTCACATACAAACAAAACATCATTAAGGCAATCAACAAGCCTATCTACCCAAAGTTACATATCAGAGCGACCGACACGAGGGAAAAGAACTATACTCCAAAGGAAAACCTCCAGTGACTCCTAATCTGCAATGCCTCGCAGGGCATCATAAAACAACAGAGAGGGTGAGAAACATTATCATAATAATCAGGGAATAAGATATATATATATACATATATAGAAATACACAAGTACCGAATGCCTATATTCTACAGCTTTTCACTACGGTGCGTAATAATAAATTCTCACCACATCCAATACACTTAAACATATACACTCACACTAAACCATCCATCCATTAGTCAATATCCTACACATTCATTTATTCGCTATCCGCGTCCCATCAATTCCTGCACGCATGCATATTACATATAACAACCGCAACCATGCCGTGCGATTCGTATAATACTCATCTAATATCCTCAATCCTCTTTCCGGGTTATGGGCATATCGCTCATGCCCTACCGGGAACAACATCTCAGTCATTCTACCCCGGTAACTTCTTCACTAGGAACGACACATTGCCATCCTACCCTAGTGAGTACAACTCCTCCACGCTTACTTCAACGTCATCCTCCCATCTATCTGACCATACATACATATATACTATTATATTCTTAGAGATTATTCTCCGTTCATCATCTGAAGATGATAGTGCAACTCATAGGGACCGACTCATTCATCCGCCAGATTCTCCTATGAACCTATCACTTATCAAATCCTCCACGAGATCAAATATAACCATCGCATCAAGCGAGGTTCTGCAGATCCTACACGGGATCAAATATAACCATCGCATCAAGCGAGGTTCTGCAGATCCTACACGGGATCAAATATAACCATCGCATCAGGCGAGGTTCTGCAGATCCTACACGGGATCAAATATAACCATCGCATCAAGCGAGGTTCTGCAGATCCTACACGGGATCAAATATAACCATCGCATCAAGCGAGGTTCTGCAGATCCTACACGGGATCAAATATAACCATCGCATCAAGCGAGGTTCTGCAGATCCTACACGGGATCAAATATAACCATCGCATCAAGCGAGGTTCTACAGATCCTACACGGGATGAAATATAACCATCGCATCAAGCGAGGTTCTGCAGATCCTACACGGGATCAAATATAACCATCGCATCAAGCGAGGTTCTGCAGATCCTACACGGGATCAAATATAACCATCGCATCAAGCGAGGTTCTGCAGATCCTACACGGGATCAAATATAACCATCGCATCAAGCGAGGTTCTGCAGATCCTACACGGGATCAAATATAACCATCGCATCAAGCGAGGTTCTGCAGATCCTACACGGGATCAAATATAACCATCGCATCAAGCGAGGTTCTACAGATCCTACACGGGATCGAATATAACCATCGCATCAAGCGAGGTTCTGCAGATCCTACACGGGATCAAATATAACCATCGCATCAAGCGAGGTTCTGCAGATCCTACACGGGATCAAATATAACCATCGCATCAAGCGAGGTTCTGCAGATCCTACACGGGATCAAATATAACCATCGTATCAAGCGAGGTTCTGCAGATCCTACACGGGATCAAATATAACCATCGCATCAAGCGAGGTTCTGCAGATCCTACACGGGATCAAATATAACCATCGCATGAAGCGAGGTTCTGCAGATCCTACACGGGATCAAATATTAATACACAGCCACTAGGAATGATGTTATATCATTCTACCCTAGTGCACCCATCAATCACACCTCATTTGGAATACTCCTAACGCACTACAACATTGTTTGTGCCTCATTAGGAACGATATCACGTCGTCCTACCCTAATGAGCCCGCAACTAGGAATGATATCACATCATTCTACCCTAGTGTAATCCACTCCGACACTACGTTCACTACTCAATGCCCACATAATTCTATTATGTTCTCATACATTCATATTATCATGCCGATGGCAACGAACTCGATCATCTCATCATGCAATCCTATTCGATCTAGCGATTGCATAAAATTGCCGATCGGCCACACTCACGCTTCACAAACCATAAACTAGGATTCACGCCATTCGGCTACCCACAGCACCTCACGGGCCAGCATACCCGCTTTTAAATCGAGGGAAGGTCGATCGCAATCAGGGTCCCAAGCCACAACAGTACACAACATGAGAGAAACTCATTCTGCTACGTTCGCTGCACGCTCGCCTAGCGAGCTACTAGCGAATGTTCGCTACCTCCTCGCCTAGCGAACTGCTAGCGAGTGTAAACAGAACCTCCAAACATTGCTCGCTACCTCGTTCGCCACAGCGAACCTCCAGCGAGCTCTTCGCTACTCCCTTCGCTACTAGCGAAATACCACAATACCATTCTGTCCCAAGTCTGGGACCGTTCGCTATGCACTCGCCTAGCAAGATGCTAGCGAACACTCGCGACCTGCTCGCCTAGCGAGCTGCTAGCGAGCGTCTGCGAACAGAACTTCTCCCCACTGTTCAGAATTCGAAACAGCCGATAAATTCACCCGATAATTCTCCACTTGCTCCAGTAATCATAACCTAACGTTCCCCGACATAAATCCTACCACTTATTCTCATCTTCATTAAACAAAGCTAGATTTCTACCGATCGAATCAATTTCGACCTAAAACGGAAATTATAGGAAACTCTCCAAAACCCTAACTCAATCAACCATACACATACATAATCATACATATTGATTTAGATAGTAAGATTTCACACCCTTACCTTGGATTAATCGAAGCTTTGAGCTGTTCTTGATGATCCCACACTTTTCTTCTTCTTCTTCTCTTTTCTCCTCCTTTTCCTTCTTCCTCTTTTCTTTCCTTCCTTTTCTCTTATGTTTCTTTTCTCTTCTATTTCCCTTTTAATATCCTCCTCATTATTTCTCCAGAACATCTATTAATTCAATATCCCATAAAATATCCCACTTATCATTAAATAGGAAATGTCCAAAATACCCTCCAAACTATTTTCCCCGAAAACTCTCAAAATCGGTTAAAATAGAATAATATGTAAACTTAACATATTTCCACACAAATTCCATATCAAAAATAATATTCGTCCAATCAAATTAAGTAAGGACTCGATAAAAGAGACAATCGAAATCGGGGCGTTACAACTCTCCCCCACTTAGGAATTTTCGTCCTCGAAAATATTACCTGATTCAAACCATACCGGACGTAACATCGCGTCCGCTCTCTAATTCTCAAGTTGCACATGATCGCCCACGTGCATACTTCCGTACCACAAACATAGTCATTCCGCGTGACTCAATTAAGACCGTCAATCTACACCAATCTCCATTGGAGATTACAGGCACTCCACATACACTCCACCAGGAACGACATCTCAGTCATTCTACCCTGGTGATCGTCTCACTAGGAACGACGCATAGTCATTCTACCCTAGTGATTGCAACCATAACACTTATACCTCATCGGGAATGACACACTAGTCATTCTACCCCCAATGAGTTTGAATCTCGGATACAAACTTTTATCCATCATCATCATCGTAAAGTCTTCGCTCCCACTCACCATAGAATCAACGAAGTTCAAATCCGACTTCTCTCTTCGGCGGTACAACAATCTAACATGCTATTTCCCATGCTTCTGCCGCGCTACTCTGGTACAGGTTCAACAAGACACAGAGTGTTCCCGAACTTCAAGCTCGACTAACACCGGTTACTATTGTAACCCCTAAAACAAGGCCTCCCTTGGATCCTCTATCCTCTTCAGTCGTCTCACGCACAAATCTCGGGTCCGAGTACAACACTCTCGCCTGAATCATATTATTACAAAGGAGTCCTACGCCCCCCTGCCATACAAGGCTTCAGATTCTCATCTGACTCAATATTTCGACGATACAACATACAATCTTTATCACCTCAGCGATATTCATTACAACCAGTTCCAACCTAGAATGACTAGTCCTCATCAACAGAAAAAGGGTCAATCCACTTATTCAACCCAGAATTCTCTTAACTAAAATCATATTCCTCATTGTATCCTTATCTTTCAGAACTGTGAGCAAAAGCTTGGACTTTGCTAAGACAACATCCTTTGTGGTAGCTTCGCCCATTAAAGCCATATGGTTTAACAAATCATTATGCGAAGGTTTAACTTCATAGTAACTAAAATCCTTATTCTTACTCAAGCTATCCCACACAGATTTTGCTAATGTTTCTGGATTCTTCTTCACAAAATGCATGAAGTAAACAGTGATCAAAATAGTCCTTATGGTATCCTCGTAGCTCTTCCTTGGCTTTTGAAGTTTGATCCACTTACCATCCCTCTCCTCCAAAGCACAAATTGTTGACAGTTCTTCTCAAAACTCCTCGAACCTCTCCACAGTGACATAACACCGCCTTCTCCTCCAACACGAATAACACAAGCTCCCGATGTTCAACAATACATCGAGCTACAGCCCCACACTTGTAGCATCCTGGAGAACCACAAGTTCTCCCCCACTTAGATCATTCTTACTTCTGCAGACAATGGTTAAACAACAAACACGTACCGACAGTGTCTTCATACATATGTCGCGTACAAGGGAACAACCAACATTAGACACTTGGCCGGATGGACCGACCTTCTCTGATACCACTTTGTAACGCCCCCTTTCTATACCCCAAAATAAACACATATCAAATCATATAGTCATGAATACAAGTGTTTTTATTTTCATCAGAGTATATTTACATTTAGGTATAAAAGAAGTGCGTTACAATACTCACGAAACGACCACATGAATATTAATGTTTAAAAAGAATTAACTCAAAAGGGGTAAGTCTCAACTAAAAATAAACGCATGATTCTTCGAAATTACATATTCATGTTTTCTCTTAAAGCGGAAGACTAAAACATATATGTATTCACTTAAGACATGACAAAACGTAATTACATGGCATCTGGTTGTTCACAACTCTATTCACATACAAACAAAACATCATTAAGGCAATCAACAAGCCTATCTACCCAAAGTTACATATCAGAGCGACCGACACGAGGGAAAAGAACTATACTTCAAAGGAAAACCTCCAGCGACTCCTAATCTGCAATGCCTCGCAGGGCATCATAAAACAACAGAGAGGGTGAGAAACATTATCATAATAATCAGGGCATAAGATATATATATATATATACATATATAGAAATACACAAGTACCGAATGCCTATATTCTACAGCTTTTCACTACGGTGCGTAATAATAAATTCTCACCACATCCAATACACTTAAACATATACACTCACACTAAACCATCCATCCATTAGTCAATATCCTACACATTCATTTATCCGCTATCCGCGTCCCATCAATTCCTGCACGCATGCATATTACATATAACAACCGCAACCATGCCGTGCGATTCGTATAATACTCATCTAATATCCTCAATCCTCTTTCCGGGTTATGGGCATATCGCTCATGCCCTACCGGGAACAACATCTCAGTCATTCTACCCCGGTAACTTCTTCACTAGGAACGACACATTGCCATCCTACCCTAGTGAGTACAATTCCTCCACGCTTACTTCAACGTCATCCTCCCATCTGTCAGACCATACATACATATATACTATTATATTCTTAGAGATTATTCTCCGTTCATCATCTGAAGATGATAGTGCAACTCATAGGGACCGACTCATTCATCCGCCAGATTCTCCTATGAACCTATCACTTATCAAATCCTCCACGGGATCAAATATAACCATCGCATCAAGCGAGGTTCTGCAGATCCTACACGGGATCAAATATAACCATCGCATCAAGCGAGGTTCTGCAGATCCTACACGGGATCAAATATAACCATCGCATCAAGCGAGGTTTTGCAGATCCTACACGGGATCAAATATAACCATCGCATCAAGCGAGGTTCTG
Organism: Lathyrus sativus; assembly: GCA_963859935.3. Lineage (NCBI taxonomy): Eukaryota > Viridiplantae > Streptophyta > Magnoliopsida > Fabales > Fabaceae > Lathyrus > Lathyrus sativus. The sequence continues at coordinate 85,495,074 of OZ012738.1, forward strand.
CAGATCCTACACGGGATCAAATATAAAAATCGCATCAAGCGAGGTTCTGCAGATCCTACACGGGATCAAATATAACCATCACATCAAGCGAGGTTCTGCAGATCCTACACAGGATCAAATATAACCATCGCATCAAGCGAGGTTCTGCAGATCCTACACGGGATCAAATATAACCATCGCATCAAGCGAGGTTCTGTAGATCCTACACGGGATCAAATATAACCATCGCATCAAGCGAGGTTCTGCAGATCCTACACGGGATCAAATATAACCATCGCATCAAGCGAGGTTCTGCAGATCCTACACGGGATCAAATATAACCATCGCATCAAGCGAGGTTCTGCAGATCCTACACGGGATCAAATATAACCATCGCATCAAGCGAGGTTCTGCAGATCCTACACGGGATCAAATATAACCATCGCATCAAGCGAGGTTCTGCAGATCCTACACGGGATCAAATATTAATACACAGCCACTAGGAATGATGTTATATCATTCTACCCTAGTGCACCCATCAATCACACCTCATTTGGAATAATCCTAACGCACTACAACATTGTTTGTGCCTCATTAGGAACGATATCACGTCGTCCTACCCTAATGAGCCCGCAACTAGGAATGATATCACATCATTCTACCCTAGTGTAATTCACTCCGACACTACGTTCACTACTCAATGCCCACATAATTCTATTATGTTCTCATACATTCATATTATCATGCCGACGGCAACGAACTCGATCATCTCATCATGCAATCCTATTCGATCTAGCGATTGCATAAAATTGCCGATCGGCCACACTCACGCTTCACAAACCATAAACTAGGATTCACGCCATTCGGCTACCCACAGCACCTCACGGGCCAGCATACCCGCTTTTAAATCGAGGGAAGGTCGATCGCAATCAGGGTCCCAAGCCACAACAGTACACAACAGGAGAGAAACTCATTCTGCTACGTTCACTGCACGCTCGCCTAGCGAGCTACTAGCGAACGTTCGCTACCTCCTCGCCTAGCGAACTGCTAGCGAGTGTAAACAGAACCTCCAAACATTGCTCGCTACCTCGTTCGCCACAGCGAACCCCCAGCGAGCTCTTTGCTACTCCCTTCGCTACTAGAGAAATACCACAATACCATTCTGTCCCAAGTCTGGGACCGTTCGCTACGCACTCGCCTAGCAAGATGCTAGCGAACACTCGCGACCTACTCGCCTAGTGAGCTGCTAGCGAGCGTCTGCGAACAGAACTTCTCCCCACTGTTCAGAATTCGAAACAGCCGATAAATTCACCCGATAATTCTCCACTTGCTCCAGTAATCATAACCTAACGTTCCCTGACATAAATCCTACCACTTATTCTCATCTTCATTAAACAAAGCTAGATTTCTACCGATCGAATCAATTTTGACCTAAAACGGAAATTATAGGAAACTCTCCAAAACCCTAACTCAATCAACCATACACATACATAATCATACATATTGATTTAGATAGTAAGATTTCACACCCTTACCTTGGATTAATCGAAGCTTTGAGCTGTTCTTGATGATCCCACACTTTTCTTCTTCTTCTTCTCTTTTCTCCTCCTTTTCCTTCTTCCTCTTTTCTTTCCTTCCTTTTCTCTTATGTTTCTTTTCTCTTCTATTTCCCTTTTAATATCCTCCTCATTATTTCTCCAGAACATCTATTAATTCAATATCCCATAAAATATCCCACTTATCATTAAATAGGAAATGTCCAAAATACCCTCCAAACTATTTTCCCCGAAAACTCTCAAAATCGGTTAAAATAGAATAATATGTAAACTTAACATATTTCCACACAAATTCCATATCAAAAATAATATTCGTCCAATCAAATTAAGTAAGGACTCGATAAAAGAGACAATCGAAATCGGGGCGTTACACCTTTTACCTTAATTGTTTGAAAGTCGTTCGCTTTTCATCCATTCAGGTCCAAGCCGTTTGAATAGGGGCAGTTGTTGCACCCCAAAATTTGCCCAACCTTTTCTTAACTTGGTTTATGTTTCATTTCATTTCTTTCTAGCATGTGCATTGCATAGCATTTTTCATGGAACAGGGGATCAAGAGTTTTTTCATAGCAAGAGGAGTCTACTAAGAGGGTTGAGTCTAAGAAAGGGGTGTTACTCAAGTTTGGATGGTCATCAATTCATCTAGAAGTGGACAATGGTCTTGTGAAAGAATAGATGGATGTATGTGGGTCAGCTCCTAACTTGGAGGCCAGTTCAAGACCATCAGAGGATTGTGAATTCATGGTTATGGATATAAGATGTTGAGAGATCTCATTGAGTGCCTTGAGGGTCATTGTGAAGCTCATCCAAGTGTTTGTGCTAAGTGTGAAAGGTTACAGTTGAAGGTGTTGCATCTAGGGTTTTCATCTGGCTAGTCCTTAGACAACTGTGAAATTGAAGGAGATTAAAACTCAATTCAAAGTCTCTATGGTCATGGTATGTCGTGTTAAGATACATGAGACACCATTTCAAGACCAATTCATCAAGGATCAAGTGTGTGAGAAGTTACTAAATTAGGGTTCTCAGGGTAAAATCCCCTATTTAGTGCCTAACTTCAAGACCACCTATCTCAAGATACAAGTTTCATCTCAACTTTTGACCAACATGGAACTTGTAGAGCATGTTCTTAGCTTTCTTTTTAGTAGTAGAAGTACTTGATTGGATTTGTAGAACTCAAGTTATGATCCAAACAAGTTACATGTCATTAAATGAATGTGATTTTGGTCAACAAAAGTCAACCAACTTTCAAGCCATTTTTGACCTAGAAGGATGTTTCTCCTTAACTTTTGGCCAACATGAAAGTTGTAGGTATTGGTCTTAGATTTCCAAAACATACTAGAAGTCTTTCATCGGATTTGTAAAACTCGAGTTATGAGATTTGCAAGTCAGGGGTGTTTTGGGAAAGTGAGATTATAGGTCATAAAATTATAGGTCCATTTCACCAACTTGCACATTTCAAATGAAGATCTTTCCAACATCAAACTTGCTCCAAATGGTGTTATTTGTTTACCCAAGCATTGAGAAGTCATGGATTTGGCTTGGTTTGAAGAATTGAGGTGTGAATTTTCATGGAAGGATGTTTAAAAGGGCAAAATTGGAATTAATTCATTATTGATCCATTTTGTGCAAATATGTGCATATTTTGAGTGCAAATCACATTTTAAACGCATTGGAAATTTTAGAATTTGAGTTTAATGAGTTTTAATGAGCCATTTTCAAGCTTTCTTAATTGTGAAGTTACACAACAAACATCAACCATTGAGATTAAACAAGGCTTTAATCTTAGCCATTCACACTCCATGTGTTACCAGCAAGCATTTTGAAGCATTTTGGAGCCAAATTGGTGAGAATTTCGTGTACATGAGAAAGCTCCAAAACTCAATTCCTTGGATTTTCAATTGGGATGTTAGAGGCTGAGATTGGGCTCAATTCTTATCAAGATCCATCACATATAAGATTTCCATCATTCACAATTGATGAGAACTGAAAATTGGATGCCATTTGCTCAAGAACAGTTTTGAAAAAGTGGTGAAATTTTGAAATTCGAATTTGGAGATAGAAGCCATTTCAAGCCAAATTGTGAATTGCAAAAGCTTTATTGAAGTTTATTGAACGATTCTGGATATTTTTCTGCAAGCTTAAGCTCGATTTGAAGGCTCAGTGGAAGTTCTCCACTAGGTAATTCCAAATCAACTTTACACTCTCAATATGCCATGATTCATTGCCATTTTTGCATATTTGAGACATAGAAACAATGTAGATCATTAATATGTAAAACGAACTGGCATTGGTGTTGATTGTTGGATGATGCTCACAAATGTTTGGATCTGTTTTGGCTTGTTCTTGCATGTTTTGGCTTGTTTGTTGATGGATCTGTAACCTACATAACTTCTAGATGATTTTTAAACCAAATTGGAGGAGTTTTGATGAACTTTTGATTTTGGTGCTCAAGTTTGTTTGATTCGGTTTGCTCTCATGTTGCATGATAAGTGATTTTTGAGGCTGGATTTGAGATCCTCATGATCTCTAGATAAATTTTGACATAAAATTTGTGCAAAACGGTTGAGTTTTGATGTTACACGTTGTTGCTGCGCTGTTCACGGTTGAGGACCGGCCGGAGAAGACGATGAATAGTACTTCCGGCCGGTGACTGGTTTTCCTCCTTGTTTTGGTGAAGATGATTACGTGGCATTGTATGGTTCGCATGATTGGATTACTTTTGATTCCAACGATTCTGATTAAGACTCACGATGGACCATGTTTGACTTGATGCATGCAATAATGTTTGAATATTTCATTTATGCGTTGGCAAGTTTACAACCACTGGATTGCTTACTTTTTGATCATGCGATTCTGATTGAGTTTCCACGCTAGTCCATGGTTGATTGAGCCACATGTAATTGCCAGGTTTTATTTTGTTTTTTATTTTTCTGAATGGGCCTTGTACGCGCTTGCTAGGCGCACCCCCAGCTTGGGTCCAGTCTCATTTTGCCCTTGTTTTTGTTGCTATTTGCCACACAGGTTATATTATTTCTTTCTTTTTTCTTTTTTATTTTTATTTTATTTTCTGTTTACAATTTAAATCAAATAAAATGATTCCAATACTCTAAAAATTCACCAAAAATATTTTTTATAAACTTTGAGATGTCTAATATTTTTTTGAATATTTTTATTTTATTTTTCAATTTTATTTTCAATTTAAAAAAGAATTAAATATTGGAGTTGTTTTAATTGAATTGAATTGTGACATAGTTTGCTTTTGCATTTATTTCTCTTTCTCCTTTTTGATCCAATGATTGAAATTTGATCCTCATCTCAATGATGAGTTGATCAATTTTTGAAGACCATTTTGCCCCTGGTTGTTGACTTTTGAGTTGACTTTTTGTGGCTTCTCTTTTTGTTTTTGTTTCTCCCATTTCAAAGTGGTACATCTAAATGAATTGTTTCTTTTGATGGTGCTTTGATGGGATATTTGTCTTGATATTTTAGCCTCTGGTTGCCAACATGTTTAGCTTCTTTTTGTATTTTATTTGGTTTTTTTTAGCCTTTTTCCTATTTTTGAAGTGACTTGCAAGTTAGGTCATTTCATAGGACAACTCACACAAGTGCATGGCCTAGTTTGGATTGGAAATGACTTTTGTGCATCCAATAAGCTCTCAACTCTTCTTGTTTCACATTTTAGACATGTTGAGCTTACTGTAGGTTCATTTTTAGGTCAAAATTATGTTCATTGCTTGTTGATTGATGCTTTTCTTTTTGTGCTTTCAACTTGAACTCCTAAGTGGTGTGTGCTTGCTTCCTTTGTGATCTTGCTTGCATTTCTTCTTGTTTTGTTTTGATATTGATTTTGAGATCTCTTATCTTAATCTCCTTTCTGTCCAATGACCTTGGAGTGTTATTTAAGGTAGCTTTGTCCCTCCTTAGGAGGAACTTGAAGCTTACCTAAAGTGATGAATCCATGAGGACTCTTTCTTTGTGTTTGTCACTTGTTTGTTTGCTTTTGATGCATCTCTCTCCTTCTTCTTCTCTTTTATTGCATTTATATATGCATGCTTGGTTGAGATGAGCTTGTGGTGGCTACTGCCCCACACTATTTTCCTTCCACTATCATTCTACTTGTGCATTCTATGTGTGCATCCTTTCATTGACATATGCATTCTTCTTCTTCTTCTTCTTTTGTTTCTCTTTGCCATGCTCCCCATAAGTTCTCTAACCTCTTGAGGTTATGATAGACATTAAGGTTCTACACATGCATGATAACATTAGGTAGTTCCCTTTCTCAAACTCAACTTTAGGTTCACTTTGCATGATAACTTTTATGATTGATTAGTCTCCCATTAGTGTGCCTTCTTCTCTTCTCATCTTCAAACAATCTTAACATACTTAATAAGGATAATGAATGATGTGCCATGAGCCTTATACTTGGGAAATCGTGATTGAGGGGCCACCTCTCAATTGCCTAGAGTGTTTAGTATACGTCCTTAGGATGATATGCGACGCATTCAATCCTAGGTTTTAGACTTTGTTACAACATACATTATAAACACTCTAATTCAAAACATTTCTTCTCTAAAAAATACAAAAACACTTCAAACCTTTTTCACCCTTTGGGGTTCTTAATCAGGAAAATCATTTTCATAAACAAGAGTTTCGTTAACTCTTAGTCCTATTGCAAACGGTAACGCCTAAGTCTCCAATGGTCGAGCTGCATACACCAAATGTTAGAACTATATGTTAACCCTACTCGGGCCTAAAAACTTTTGAACCAACCTGTGGTCCTTTTATCCTGAACTATGTTCGCTCTGATCTTTCATACCAGATGAAAGTACGTAGGCATAAGACGCGATGTCTTAGCGAGCAAACTTCCCATTTCCTTACCCGTAGTTAGCCGAACTACGTTGACTCTGACTTTCCCATTGCACGAGGGAGTACGTAGGCACAGAGCGGCGATGCTCTGCCGAGTCATTTTCTCTTTTCTTTTTACTTTTGTACTTAAGCCTTTAGCTAGATAGTTTCAACACACCCTTGTAGATAGACAACAATGTGTGGATCCCGTCGAGTACGACGGACGTGAGGGGTGCTAATACCTTCCCCTTGTGTAACCGACTCCCGAATCCAGACACGGTTGCGATGACCTTGTCTTTCCCTTTTCCTTTAGGTTTTTCCGATCGTTTCCTTTCCCTCTCTTTGGGATAAATAAAGAAAGTGGCGACTCTTCTGTTTTTCAATCCCAATAAGGCTCCGTTTATATTTCAGTCTTTATTTTATAATTTCGGTTTTTATTTATGGTTCCTTGAACCTTTTAAACCAAAACTTTTGAACAATAGGCTTAGAAATGTAGAGGTCGTTGAACAGTGTTCATATCGCACTAATCCTTATGGAGACGATAAAATTGGGTACTTAATATTTTTTGCTTGCTGCTTTACCGCAACAACAAAATGGCGCCGTCGCCGGGGACAATTTCACTTAACTAGCAAACAAAGCCAATATCAATTCAATTCATACAAAATCTAACAATCAAAAGCAAAAATATGGAAGCAAGAAGATCACTAAGGTCTTTAAGGTTGTAGCTTGGTCGGGTTTACAACCAAGGGACATTCCTAAGGCCATTGAAACAAAATTGTCGATGCAAAAGAGACATTCACCGAACACGTTATTTACACACCTCAACTTCATTCCATTTGTTTCTTAGCTGCAAACCTTCACAAACCTCAACTTCACAACTTATTCTTTCACTATTTTTATTTTCCAAGCAAGCATTCTTTTTCTTTTCTTTTTTCATATTCACACAATTTTTTTGGTGCTTCTTGAATTTTTCAAAAGTTGCAGCAACCTACCATATTTCTTTTTCATTCTCCCCAACTTAACTTTTACTTAACCTTCAAGTGAATGCTCTTGGATTTTTATGGCAAAGAGGACAATTAAAACAAAATTCAAGGGGTCAAGAAAAATTTTAGAATCTCACAAAATTACGAATGAGATTCATATTTTTTAGGCTCAACGGGGTTAACAAATTCTCTCTACTCACGGGTAAGTTGCATTTGGAACTGGTTGTGCTCAATAAGAACAAGTACCTTGATCATTTCTAATGCTTCCAAAAATTCACAATGATAATAAGATAAAGCATGAATCATACGAATCAACAAAGTTTATCAAAAATCCAACATTTAGTAAACAATGGAAGCTTTCTCACAAATTGTGGTTTTTGGTCCTAAGTGAAACAATCATTCAAACAAGTTGTCAAAAGAACAAATTTCATTTGCACAAAGACTTAAGTTCTTAAGCATTCTAAAATTCTAAACAAAGGAAACCATGTACCTTGACACATTCACTTGTTTCATACTATCATCGCCATCCAAACTCGGTCGAAGCTTCATTGAATGCTTTTATATCGATAACAACCACTCTAGAAGGCGTTTTCGTGATTCCTGAGCACATTAGAAAAAACATAAAAAGAAACAAATATATACAAAATATACAAAGCTTAAAAACATAGAACCGTTGCAATGCACTTCAAAATCTCAACACCAATCCCCGACAACGCTGCCATTTTGTTGGTGCGAGTTGTTAGACGCCAAATTTCACTTATTTGATCTATCAAATGTTGGCATCTTTCACTCATTGTTGTCAAGAAAGTCTTGAAAATCATTCTTGCTTTGTTTAGTTTGCAATATATTGAGAAAATCTCTTGGTACCTTTGATTTGTATGCTATTGTGCAGGAATTAGGCACAAAACAAATGGAAATTAAGACACAAGAAATATGACAAAGAAACCAAGACAGCATGCAAACAACAGCAAGTTCGCCTAGCGAAGCTCCCTCCAAAACATCATGAAGTTCGCTAGGCGAACTATGTAGCGAAGGGCTCGCTAGGCGAAGTGGTAGCGAAGCTCTATCGAACACTCCCAGACTTGAGGCAGGGGCAAAAGGAGCATAAATTCGCTAGGCGAATCTCATAGCGAAGGCTTTGCTAGGCGAAGGAATTGCTCGCCTAGCGCGTATCTGGAAATGTCTCAGGGGTGGTTTGACTGTTCAGTGGCACCTCACGTGCCTAACTTTCTGTTCGCTAGGCAAACATGACAGATCCTGAATGTAATATTTAAGTATTTTTCTTTCTTTTTAGATGAGAATTCCATTTTGTAACATTTCCTACATCAGAACTTATCTCTCTTCATCTATTTTAGAGAGAGAAACACAAAACCCTAAGAAGGAGGAGGTAAGATCTTTGATCTCTTGTTGGGGTTTGGATGTAATCTTTTGATACCTTATGTATTTCATCTAATTTATGTTTGTGAACTAGTTTTGGTTCTCTATTGATTGATTATCTTTGATTATGTATTTGTGGGTCTTGACAAAACCTTTTCACATCTTTGATCTCATATTGTCTTCTATCAATGAACAACCTTTTGACATGGTTTTGAAGTTGATATTCATTGTATCTTCTATGGTGTTGTGTTGATTAAGTAGCATGGGTAGGATCAATATGATATTATGTGGGTATGTGATAATAGTGATGAAGAATGATGTTCATAACCATTTGGCAGATTAGGTGAATACATGTAAAAAGGGTTAAGCGTGTGTACGTATTCTGATCATTGTGTTTTATATGAAACGATTGTTTATCCGATATGGGTGTCATCTTTGCTTACTTGTTTATCTTTGATTTGAACCGTGATAGAGATACACTCTTCAGATCTGGATCTAGGATGATTACCTGTTAGGTTTTACTGCTAGAGATAGGTTTAGGCTTAGCATTTGCGTGAGTATCAGTTCGTAATGCTCTGTGTTGTGTTTATGTTGGATGAGAGATCACCAATGAGACAACATGGTTGTTCTCTCAATGCTGCATTAAAGATAAGCTTTGTCGTGGGTGATACGTGATGATATTAGACGAATGATTGCGTTGTATTTAATTTGATCAGAAGAATGCATATGTTATCAATTGATGAAATCCAATCCCAACAAGGCTCCGTTTATATTTCAGTCTTTATTTTATAATTTCTATTTTTATTTATGGTTCCTTGAACCTTTTAAACCAAAACTTTTGAACAATAGGCTTAGAAATGTAGAGGTCGTTGAACGGTGTTCATATCGCACTAATCCCTGTGGAGACAACAAAACCGGGTACTTAATATTTTTTGCTTGCTGCTTTACCGCACCAACAAAATGGCGTCGTTGTCGGGGACAATTTCACTCAACTAACAAACAATGCCAATATCAATTCAATTCATACAAAATCTAACAATCAAAAGCGAAAATATGGAAGCAAGAAGATCACTAAGGTCTTTAAGGTTGTAGCTTGGTCGGGTTTACAAACAAGGGACATTTCTAAGGCCATTGAAACGAAATTGCCTATGCAAAAGAGACATTCATCAAACACGTTATTTACACACCTCAACTTCATTCCATTTGTTTCTTAGCTGCAAACCTTCACAAACCTTATTTCACAACTTATTCTTTCACTATTTTTCTTTTCCAAGCAAGCATTCTTTTTCTTTTCTTTTTTTTTCTTTTCTTTTTTCATATTCACACAATTTTTTTGGTGCTTCTTGAATTTTTCAAAAGTTGTAGCAACCTACCATCTTTCTTTTTCATTCTCCCCAACTTAACTTTTACTCAACCCTCAAGTGAATGCTCTTGGATTTTTATTGCAACGAGGACAATTAAAATAAAATTCAAGGGGTCAAGAAAAATTTTAGAATCTCACAAAATTACGAATGCGATTCATATTGTTTAGGCTCAATGGGGTTAACAAATTCTCTCTACTCACGGGTAAGTTACATTTGGAACTGGTTGTGCTCAATAATAACAAGTACCTCGATCATTTCTAATGCTTCCAAAAATTCACAATGATAACAAGATAAAGCATGAATCATACGAATCAACAAAGTTTATCAGAAATCCAACATTTAGTAAACAATGGAAGATTTCTCACAAATTGTGGTTTTTGGTCCTAAGTGAAACAATCATTCAAACAAGTTGTCAAAAGAACAAATTTCATTTACACAAAGACTTAAGTTCTTAAGCATTCTAAAATTCTAAACAAAGGAAACCATGTACCTTGACACATTCACTTGTTTCATACTATCATCGCCATCCAAACTCGGTTGAAGCTTCATTGAATGCTTTTATACCGATAGCAACCACTCTAGAAGGAGTTTTCGTCATTCCTGAGCACATTAGAAAAAAAATAAAAAGAAACAAATATATACAAAATATACAAAGCTTAAAAACATAGAACCGTTTCAATGCACTTCAAAATCTCAACACCAATCCCCAGCAACGGCGCCATTTTGTTGGTGCGAGTTGTTAGACGCCAAATTTCACTTATTTAATCTATCAAATGTTGGCATCTTTCACTCATTTTTGTCAAGAAAGTGTTGAAAACCATTCTTTCTTTGTTTGGTTTGCAATATATTGAGAAAATCTCTTGGTACCTTTGATTTTTGTGCTCTTGTGCAGGAATTAGGCACAAAACAAATGGAAATTAAGACACAAGAAATATGACAAAGAAACCAAGACAACATGCAAACAACAACAAGTTCGCCTAGCGAAACTCCCTCCAAAACATCATGAAGTTCGCTAGGCAAACTATGTAGCGAAGGGCTCGCTAGGCGAAGTGGTAGCGAAGCTCTAGCAAACACTCCCAGACTTGAGGCAGGGGCAAAAGGAGCATAAATTCGCTAGGCGAATCTCGTAGCGAAGGCTTTGCTAGGCGAAGGAATTGCTCGCCTAGCGAGTATCTGGAAATGTCTCAGGGGTGGTTTGACTGTTCAGTGGCACCTCACGTGCCTAACTTACTGTTTGCTAGGCGAAGGATCTGTTCGTTAGGCGAACATGACAGATCCTGAATGTAATATTTAAGTATTTTTCTTGCTTTTTAGGTGAGAATTCCATTTTGTAACATTTCCTACATCAGAACTTATCTCTCTTCATCTATTTTAGAGAGAGAAACACAAAACCCTAAGAGGGAGGAGGTAAGATCTTTGATATCTTGTTGGGGTTTGGATGTAATCTTTTGATACCTTATGTATTTCATCTAATTTATGTTTGTGAACTAGTTTGGATTCTCTATTGATTGATTATCTTTGATTATGTATTTGTGGGTCTTGACAAAACCTTTTCACATCTTTGATCTCAGATTGTCTTCTATCAATGAACAAACTTTTGACATGGTTTTGAAGTTTATATTCATTGTATCTTCTATGGTATTGTGTTGATTAAGTAGCATGGGTAGGATCAATATGATATTGTGTGGGTATGTGATAATAGTGATGAAGAATGATGTTCATAACCATTTGGCAGATTAGGTGAATACATGTAAAAAGGGTTAAGCGTGTGTACGTATTCTGATCATTGTGTTTTATATGAAACGATCATTTATCCGATATGGATGTCGTCTTTGCTTACTTGTTTATCTTTGATTTGAACTGTGATAGAGATACACTCTTCAGATCTGGATCTAGGATGATTACCTGTTAGGTCCTACTGCTAGAGATAGGTTTAGGCTTAGCATTTGCGTGAGTATCAGTTCGTAATGCTTTGTGTTGTGTTTATGTTGGATGAGAGATCACCAATGAGACAACATGGTTGTTCTCTCGATGCTGCATTAAAGATAAGCTTTGTCGTGGGTGATACGTGATGATATTAGACGAATGATTGGGTTGTATTTAATTTGATCAAAAGAATGCATATGTTATCAATTGATGAAATCCAATCCCAACAAGGCTCCGTTTATATTTCAGTCTTTATTTTATAATTTCTGTTTTTATTTATGGTTTCTTGAACCTTTTAAACCAAAAATTTTGAACAATAGGATTAGAAATATAGAGGCTGTTGAACAGCGTTCATATCGCACTAATCCCTGTGGAGACGACAAAACTGAGTACTTAATATTGTTTGCTTGTTGCTTTACCGCACTAACAAGTGCCGTGAAAACAGATCCTTCAGGACTCTCCACGACGTGATGGACTCAAGCTCCAGGCTCTTGTACCACACCATGGCTCCCTTTTTCAACTTCGTCGGGAAGAGCCTACACTTGATGGCTCCTCGGATATTTCTGTAGTTGAGCATAGCCTCGATGTCTTCCAGATGATCGTCTGGGTCCAAGGTAATGTCGTACATCGAGAGCACGAGTGGTTTCTCCATCCCATGGGGGATGGGAGCTGCCATGATTTCTCGTGATAGAGAAGTTCTGTAGTCGTCCTCGACGCTGCGAACCGGGGATAGCGGAGGTGACGGTTCATGTCGAAGAGGCGGGTTACGCCCCCTCGGTCTTTCGGTCGGGGCTTCAGGCCCGTTCTCCTTTGGTTCCGGGGTCCGCCTCTCCTTCCGGGGTGCTGATCTTGCTCGCTTCTTAGAGGGAACTGATTGGAGCCTCTGCAGCTGTGGCTGACGCCCTCGTGGTTGTGGAGAGGGGCTCCGGGAGCTCCCGCACTGATTTCTCCGCGGACGAGAGCGGGACGAGGTGTCGTGCTCCAGCGTGCCGATGCACTCATTTTGCTTGAACAACGTCTGGTTCGTCTGATTGATGGCCGTGAAGAGGGAGACCATCGTTTGGTCCGTTCCAGCCGGTGTGGGAATGGGATGGAATACCGTCGGACTCCTCGCCCGAGGGACGACATGGTGCGTAACCTCCTCGGAAGAGGGAGAAGCAGTTTGGTCGTCCCTGACGTCGATCTCTCGGGGTTGAGACGTCCTTGGCTGGTTGTCGCCGTTGGTGATCAGGCCGATGTCGGAGTTGTGAACAGCGTCATCATGGTGTGGGCTAGTCATGATCTTTGAGACTTGAGAGGTGAAGCTTTGGTTCTCTGCTCGGAGGGACGTGGAAGCTTACGTTCCCATAGACGGCGCCACTGATCCTATTTGACCAGAAGGAAATCAGTGACCTGGCACGCGTCATTGATCTGCTAGCGGCTCACCGAAGGTATGGAAGAGGAGGGGGTGTACCTGAAATACACTCTGATGCCAAAGTAAGTGACGAGCAGAGTGAAAGAAAGTACAGAGAGAGAGTAAGAGGGTTAAGTTACCTGACCCTCTAGTGAAGAGGGTATTTATAGTGAGCCCCCAGCGCAGGGCCAACGGTTTCCTAACACTGGACTGGGCTGCCAGACCCAATGTTAGTAACTGCTAGGGCTGACGTGGTGTCGTGAAGACTAGCACGTGGTCTTCGCCCTAGGGTAACTGTTCCGCACTATCCGGGAGGAGGAAGACCGAATCTCCAAGATGTGGGTAGTCACTTTATGACGTGTCCCTGCGTAAGGGGCACGTGGAAAACGTGCGGGGAGACTCGAGGAGCTCCCCGGGCAAGATGGATTCTGCTTGACGACGGGGGAGGAAGAGTCTGGCTGGTCGGCTGTGAGGGTCCTGCCTGACAACTGTTGGCCTATGCCCGACGGGGGAAAGGTTATGCTCGGAGGAGCTTCTGCTCGTCAGTGTGGTACTGTCATACCCTAAATTTACCCACCTCTTTTCTCCAATCAAAAGCATTAGTACGAGCCATCGGGTGGGTGTTGTTATCACAAAGTTATCAAAGAATCATCAGAGGGAGTTCATAAGGAGCATGAGAAAAAAGAAAGAAGAAAGCCTGTTGAATATCTCTAAAGTCATGGTGGAGTTGGAATGATCACCCAGTTCATCTGCACAATGCCCAAGCAAAAAAGGGAAATTAGGGTTTTCGCACAGTTAAAAGTCGAGGTTTTAATGGTTTGATCAGTCGACGTCTTGAATTGATTTCCCATGAAATAGGGTCAAGGATGCTACATTGGTTCAAATATAAATTCAATTTGAGGTTGGCACTCAAATATTAAAGACAATGCAGCTTAGGCCCGATTAGGGTTTTCGATTAGGAAAAGTCAACTGTAGTTTGACTTTTGATGTAAAAGATGTTCTAATGATGCAATATTAATTCATAAGGTTTATATGGCTTATTGAAGTCCATTCAAGAAGATTCAAGGCCTCAAGATACCCGGGTCGTCAACAGTCGACTCGGTAGTCACCGATTGATCGAACGGTTGACCGAAAAGTCAACTCTCTAACCATAAGGAATTTGACTTCAAGATGTGAATCAAAAATGTTCCTTATGTCATATTACACCTTCCTATAAAATTTCATGGCCATTCGATCAAGGTTTAGGAAGTAATTGCAAAAATCGGGAATTAGGGTTTTGAAAGGGGCAAGACCATAACTCCTCAACCACACATCCAATTGAGGTGGTTCAAAGCTCATTGGAAAGCTCTTGACAATTCCTACAAAAGTCCCAAAATGGTCCATGATCAAAAAATGCATAGATTTGGAGATATGACCAAGTTCATTTCAAGAAGGGAAATAACATAAAATTTCTAAGTTATTTGGCCTTTTAAGTAGGTTTTTTCAGCAACTTGGAGGGGTTTTTCAACCTAGTTCCATCTAGAATTTGGAAATCTCAAGAACATGAAATTTGTAGGTCTACTTGATGGTTTTCGAAATTGTGGTAGAACTCCACAATAGCATTTGTGAGCAGAAAGTTATGGGTCATGGAAGTTAGGGCTGCCACACTTGAAGCCACTATGTCAAAATTTCTCAAAATTCAGATTTCCACAACTTGAGCTATCCTCAACCCTTAGATCATGTTCAATCTGATAATTAGAGGTGTGGATGAGTGAAAATGCAGAAAAATGAAAGATGTGAATAGAGAGGCAAGTTGCAAGCAACTTGTAATAAAATAATCAAAAATGTGTAAGAGGAAAGAGAAACTTTTGGGCAGCTGCAGTCCCCTACCTTCCTAGCCTCACTTCAGCCATCCCATCTCACTTGATTTCTGCTTAGCATTTGCCCATGGAGCTGATATGTAGAGCTGCCACAAAGATCTTGGCAAGACTCATTCAAGATTTCATAATCTCCCTCCAAAAGTGGCAAAATCCAAATCTGCCCTCACCTTCATTTTCACTATAAATAGAGGCATTCTCTATGATGTTAGACACACCAGAACTATTGAGAATACACAAGAAACTCATAGCTCTCTCTCTTCCTCATCCTTGCTTGAATTTGCTTGAGTTCACAAAATCACCAAAAAACACCACTTTTCACTTTTCATGCTAGTTCTTTCCCCAAACATCAAAACACTTCAAAGATCATCTATACACCCTTAAAATGGCCATTTGAAACTGTTCCAACCATTATTTTCATCAAAAAACTCACCAATCTAAAAGTCAACCTTCATACCTTTGTATGTTGACTTTTATGCACTTTGGAAGCCAAATCTTTATTTGAGGCATTTCCTACCATTCCAACACTCCCAACACTTCATATATATATATATCATGTCTCAACTGTCCAAAGTCTTAAAAACCAGCTGGGAAGTTCACAACTCAAACTTTCTTGAAAGATAGTTTGTTGCTTCAAGAGGAAGAAAGCTCCAAATCTTTGCCAAGGAAGAAGATCTCTGGGTTTCTTAGCATTTTAGCTTGTTCAAGAAAGTCTACAAGAGGTATGTAATGCTCAACCTCTTTATTATGCATACATTGTCATGTTTTGCAATTTTGAAATGCTTGTTGTGAAAATATAGCCATGATGTCCCATATTGGTTCTTTGTCAAGAACTTATTTTTTTTGGCTATGATACTTGCTTTTGTTAAAGTATTTTATTCATGAGTGATGTGTTTGATAATATGTTGCCAATATTGAACTTTGATGTTGTGTACAACTTATTTTGAAGTTTTTATCCAAGATTAGCTTTAGGGATCCAAACATGGTAATGTTATGCTTCATACAATCTAGCAACCCTGGTTTTTTGTGGTATTTGGATAACTGGTTAGTTGTTTCATGAAATTCCCCTGCCCCTAGGTCATGTTTGAATCTGGTTTGGTTTGTGTTGTGATAGATGCTACATTTGCTATACCATAGTCATGAGTTTTGTGCTAAGATGCCTGTGCTTGCCATGTTGTGTCTCAAGTGTTTTAAACTATTGGTTTGTGTTTATTGCATTGTTTTCACTTTTGTTAAAGTATAATGTGTATGAAATGATATATTGATGTTGTTCTGTCAAGTATGAGTTGTGTATGTTATTCCAACTGTTTTTGAGATACTTGTCCACAAAAGTAGTTTTGAAGGTCTTAACATGAAATGGTGATGGGCTGGTGTAAATCTGCCAGTTTTTGTTTGCTTATCATGTCTAGTGATTTCATAATGTTGCCTTGCCTGCTTTACTTTAAACCTGCTCATCCTGAACCTGTTGGTTTAAAATGGCCATGATGTTTGTAAACACTCCATGTTGTTGGTTGTCACTATGATTCACTTGTATGAAGAATTTATGGACTGTGAGTTTGTTACACTGCTGCTGTTTTTCAATTGACTTAACCATGACTGGCTGAGAATATGACTTCCATGTATGCTTCATAAATGTGGTTCATGACCTGAACTGTTTTGAACTTACTGCATCTTGAGCATACATATTTGCCATGAACACACCAATTTCCATGTTAAGTTGATTTTGACTGATCTTTTAGGGCTAGATTCATTGGATGACATATTTGAATTTAGTGTGTGGTAGTAACATAAACTGTACCAGCTTGCATTCTTTGACAGTTTGCTTCTTTGTAAGTCTTCAGCATGTTGCCATCACCATACCAAATCTTGAGTCAAAGAGAACGTATCTAGTTTTGAGGCATAACATCATTTGTTATCATATGTATGATATGTGTGCATCATTGCCTGACCTAAAACTCCTCATTTTGGACTATGCCTCATTAAACTTTTATTCAATAGCCTTTTGAAAGTCACAACCACCACAATATACATTTTCCATGATTTGAAACATTTTGGGCAATTCTTGAACATAAAGTCTTCTGTTGACACATTTGAAAGTTGTATGTCATGTACACTTGATCTGGACCTACTGTATTTGAACTTTGGCAGCTTGTATCACATTTATCACTTTAGTTTGCAAACTATATACCTGTTTCTGTTTGGTGTTGATTTGAACTGATTTTTGTGCATGAACTCATCCCTTAACATATGTGGTGTGTGTGTGTCTTTGGTTTAGCATAAGCCTCATTGTTTGAAGGATACTCTGTTGATACTACCGGCTAATTGGTGCCTGTGCTTGCATAGGTTATTCTATTTAGACTTGGTGAGATCATCTGCTGTTATGTTGGTTTTTCCATATCCATTTGATGATTAGGGTAGAATGCTTTCAATAGGTAGACACCTGTTGCACTTTTGTTTTGCCTACTGTCCCAGGTTTGTAAACTTGCATTTGAGTTGATTTGGATTGATGATGGATATAGGCATTTTCATGCTAGAATCCACATTTGTGTCAAGAGTTTGTCAGATCAGCTATTGGCTTGTTAGCCTTAGTCCAATTGGCAAGTTTTGGTTTGTTTTATTTTGGTGAGTAGCTGCCATTTAGGGGTTAAGAACAACCTCTTTTTAGTTTGTTTTGCTGCTATGTGTCCACCTGTGGAGAGGTTATAGGCCAGGTTTTGGTGTTGGGATCAGCTGTGGAGATTGCTTGTGCTGAGATGGTGTTGTTGGCTGATGTGGACCTATTGGCATAAGATGGAAATGAGGAGAGGTTTGTCACCACAGTTTGGCTTGAATTTGCAACAGATTTTTGTTGGACTTTTGCTGTGATAAGAGAATCCTGGGCTGGTTAAGAGTTGGTGCTGAACTCTACTTTGGTTGGCCTGTCAAGACTTTGGACTTGAAAGTTTTATGTGCAGGCATTCTGTTTTATGGATATGACTGAGTGATGTTTTATTTTTCTGTCCAAATGGTTTCTCAACAGCTAGTCTTTTAGGGTCCATAAGGGTTGAGCCCATGACTTTAGTTGTCTAGGGTAGTTTGGTATTTCTGCATAAGTTTCTAACTGTTGATGTTGTTGTGCATTATAGTATTAAAGTTTGTGGCTGTTTTGAAGCATTCTTGTTTGATTTATACAACCTAAACCATGCCATGATTGATATGTTGCCACACATATTAATTATCTTGTTCCATTGACCTCTTTCACAATCTATTGATGAAAACCTGATCTATGCCATATTCAAGATATGTTGCACTGCTGTTTTTTTTTAAAAACAAAGCAACCTAGTTGCTACTCACATTAGACCTGTTGATTTACTTGGAGTTTGGACTTGGTTTCTATCCATAGTCATTCAAAGTTATATTTGAAACATGTGCAGACACTTGCTTGATCTTAAACACACCTGTTTTGGTCCTTGAGTTTTAAATTGCATCTCATACCAATTTCATCATCAATTGCAATTCACATACAAAATTCTTGTTTTGATGTTTTTTGGACAAACCATCTGTTGAGACACATTCCATACCATATTTCAAGTATGCTCAGACCTTTGCATATCCCCAAGCACACCTATTTTGATCTCTAGTTTTCAAAGTGCATTTCAAACTTCACTATTGCACTTGTTTTCAAAGTTCATTTTGTGTGCATGATCTCAAAATTTAAACTGCACCATCTTATTCGTCATTAAATTCCAAGCAATTTAGACTTTAATTTTGCTGAATTTGGTTTTGATTTGTTGAAGTTATGATCCAATCCGTATCTGCCTTGTTTGCTTTGGTTTTGGGCCCAGAATTGCTTGCCAAGGAAGCCTTATCTTTTTCTGGGATGGCTAAATACACGGATGTATAGCCACCCCAGTGGTAGAAACTTGCGTGCATATCACCCCTTGTACCCAGTAGTCCTGAGTTCGATCCTTAGTGATCAACTCTTTTTGGCATTTTATTTTCAATTGTCATTGTTTTTATTTTGTTTCATTCTTTCCATTCCTCTAACACGCGCGCAAGTGGCCAAGTGGTTTTTGTTGAGTTTGTGAACCAAGGGCGTGGGTTCAATCCCTTCCTATGCCACTTCTTTTATTTACTTGTTGCATTTTATTTTATTTTCATAAAAATCATTGAAACTTCAAAATATCATAACTTTCTCATGCTTTATCGTTTTTGATCCGTTCTTTTTACCAATTGCTCATTGTAATGTCTATTTTTATTTATTGGACTCAAATCTCATTTTTTTTGTTTTTACAATTCCCTTTTTGCCTACTTGTTAGTGGGTTCATTTTTAGGATCGTCACCTTGCGTCTTGATAAATTTCTTTTATGCCATGCTTGACTTATCTCGTAATATTTGTTTGCGTTTGATTCCTTTGTGTTTGTTAACATATCAAAGCTTTGTCTTCTTTTGGTTATCACCATGAACTTACATATTTTCCTCCTAAAAAACCTCGGTCCCGTACCGAATTCATGTTCATAAACATCTTCAGTCATAAGAACCTTTTTTTCTTTATATTAAATTATATTGAGAAAGGATTAAGTGTAGACTTTTTCCTCTCCGAGTATTAAGATGCTCACTGTAGTGTGAGTGGTCTTGATATTCGTCTTTCAACACGAAGACGCAACTTTATCTATCACCTGTCTCTTTCACTACCTCTCACTTTCATAACTTCCCTCTGCAACCTTTCTCTCCTAAAACATCGGTCCCATACCGAGTACATTTTCAAATCATTTCGTAACAAAAACTTGAATAATCATGGAGTGGTTAGGCGTAGGCCTTCTCCTACCCCGAGTGCTGACATTTACCATAGGGTTTACAGTCGCAAGGCACTTACCATTCAAAACTAAAAATACCTTAATAAGAAGAACGAAGTTCTCTTTGCAATTGAGTTAAAGAGAGAGGATTGAGTGTAGACTCCTTCCTCTTCAAGTGTCTTTCAATACAAAGATGCTACGTTCGCCACACCATTTTCACAACAAAAACTTTGAGATAAAAAATTGGGTACTACCCGTAGGGGTTACTATCCAAGGATTTATCTCACCCCTAAAAACAATCCAACCAATCAAATGTGACTTCTTGCCTCGCATGGCGAAAACTAATCAATCTTTCAAAAAGGATGTGTTATATCCGTTCTACCGCAAACAGGTAACGCTTAAGTCTCCTCACATGCGAGCAGCAAAAACACCTAAGCTGCTAGAATGCGCACGATAGCATCATCCACAAAAACACCAACAAACCGTAGGCCAAACTACGGCTGCTCTGATTCTTTACTTCGTTCAAGTAAAGATACGTAGGCACAAGGGCCACAATCCTTGCCGAGCATATTCCCACCATATCTGTAGTTCCCTGAACTACGTCGACTCTGACTTTCTCACATCTATTGAGAATACGCAGGCATAGGACTGCGAAGTCCTACCGAGTCTATTCTTTCTCCTTTTCCCCCCGTTTTGCCTCCTTTCTTAGTTCCTAAACCCTATTTCTTTATCCTTTGGAAGACACTTTTATAGCATAATATTTTAGATATAATTCACACATTCGACAAACAAATGGTTCCCATTGAGTACGATGGATGCGAGAGGTGCTAATACCTTCCCCTCGCATAACCGCCTTCCGAACCCGTTCTTGGTTACGAGACCATCTTATCCTTTCTTTTCTTAAGGTTTTCTCGATATTTTCCTTTCCCCTCATGGGATAAATAAAGTTCGGTGGTGACTCTTCTGTCCTTTCTTCTTCGCCTCCCCGTCGTTGCACGATGCATTTTTCGAGTAGCGACAGCTGGCGACTCTGTTGGGGACCCTAGCAAGCCAAACCAAATTTGCTTGTCGCATGTGTGATTTATCTATTTATTTATTTATTTTTATTTTGTTGTGTTTTCTAACCTGTTGGGTTTATTGGGATGGTTTGTGAGGATAAAGCTTTCTACCCGAGCTTTCTAGTATACACTAAGATTAGGAGGTGGTTTCTTTCTAATTTGCAAGACTTAGGACTCGTTGAGTTGGATCAAATCCTACCGCTCAGATGAGACCCCTTTGGGATGATTATGTCTTACGAGTAGTCGTAATGGTGTTTTTATTCCAACTCGGGAGTCTGCGATTCTGAGGACCTTTTAGAACCTTATTCCAAGGGTCGCTAAAACATAAATCTGTGTTCATCCTTTGAAAGGATTACCGTCTTACGAATAGTCGTTCTGATGGGAAACTTTTGAGGGTTAGTACATGGGACTTTGTTTAAAACCTTTGGGACACTCTCTCTAAACCAATAGATTACCCACCCAATGGGAGATATGCCTTTTGTGTTGTTTTACAGGACTTGTGACTTTGATCTCGTTTTTTTTCTTTATCATATGCATTCATAAAACATTGCATTGCATAGCATTTTTGCATATCAAGAGACTTAAGAGACTATGGTTATCTCAGGTATTGGTAAACACAATGACTGATAAAAAAAAAGAGAAACACAAATTCCATCAAGTTTAGAGAGCCAAAGTTGGAATTGATTTAAGACATTCTGATTGACGTGCCAAAGGCTATCAAGATCAACTTTCAGGGGAAGTATGGGAAATTGCTTGATCTCCTCCATTCTAAGGTCGATACTTGGGCTTTGTTCGCTATGGCACAGTTCTATGATGCGCCTCTCAGATGTGTCACTTTCCAAAACTATCAGTTGGCCCCTACTCTTGAGGAATATTCTCACATTTTGAATATCAAGATTAAGGATCAACCTATCTACACCGGCTTGGAAGAAGAACCAAAGCCTCCTGCCATCGCTCTTACTCTTCGTATGACCAAAGAGGAGGTCAAAGAGGGGCTAACCAATAAGGGAGGGGTTCAAGGCTTTCCTTTGAAATTTCTGCTAGATAAAGCTGCTCAGTACAAGACTGTGGGAGATTGGGAAAGGTTTGGTATAGTTGTAGCTCTAATGATTTATGGGATTGTCCTATTTCTAAATGTAGACAATTTCATAGACATCGCTGCTATTATTCTCTTTAGGCAAAAGAATCATATCCCTACCCTCCTCACTGATGTCTACCACTCTATTCATTAGAGAAGTGAAAAGAAGACTGGAACGATCCAATGTTGTTCTCACCTATTATTCAAATGGTACACCTCCCATCTACTGAAGGGAGGATCGTTCGTGGAAAACAAGAAGAAGCTGAAGTGGTGTCAGCGCATTATGTCTCTAGGAGCCAATAATATTGCTTGGTATTCTCAAGAGTACTATGATGTGGAAATTATCTTTAGTTGTGGGGAGTTCAGTAATGTACCTCTAATCATTAGGGTTGGTTGCATCAACTACAACCCGGTCATGGCATTGCGCCAGTTGGGCTATGCTATGGAAGACGAGCCCGAAGCAGAGAAAGTTCAAAGCTTCTTTTTGCCTGCCACAACAGAAGATCCTGCATTTGCCAGGAAGATTGTTAAAGCATGGGCCAAGATTCATACAAAAGGGAGGAAAGACTTGAAGGCAAAGAATTGTGTGGCTAAAGAACCATACAACCAATGGTTGCTAGCCATAGTGGCTGAAAGATTGCTCTCGTTTCCCTCAGAACCATCTATGTGAGAAGGACCTCCCGCTCCCACCCATGTATCTATGGAAGAGTATGAGAAACTGAAGATAGTGGTAGAAAGGTTGACTAAAGAAAATCAGAAACTCGAGGCTGAAATTTACCAAGCAAAAGTGGAGAATGGCCAGTACAAAAGGAAGGTAGAGTTTGAACAAGACCGAACGGTTGAGAATAACAAGAAATTGAAGTTAGAAACAAACCTGAGAATCAAGTACCAGCAGGGTTTCGAAGGGGCTGATACATCATTAACAACTCTTCGGCAACGCCTAAAGGAAGCCAAGGCTTCTTGTGATCAAGCATGGCATTTCTTTGAAATAGATTCTACCGAGAAGAAGGAGACAAGAGAGAATCTTGAAGCTGATATTGAGGATCTTGAAAAGCAACTAAGAAATGCCTTGACCCTAGTGGAAGACGAGCGACAACTCAAGGAGAAAGCATTAAGGGCTTCATATGTCACTCCTGACATGTGGAACAACAAATGTTTGGAATTACAGACCGCCCGAGAAACGGCTACTCTATGGAGGAATCGTTTTGATGCCTTGCAAAGGGATAGTGTACATTGGCTCAAGAAGGAGGCTCAGCTCAATGAATTGTTGGACACCCATGTGGATTCTATTTGTTACTACCAGACGACTCTAGACATGTGTCGCACTAGGTATAAAAATTTGGTGGAGCATTGCAATCTCATGATTCAAGATATCCCATGGAGGTTGGAGAGCGCAATTTAAGACTTGGAAGGAAATGATATCCCTCCTTCTATTCACCACTTTATCCAAATCTGCGACCAAATGGTTAGAAGATTCATGTTCGAGACAAAAAAGCTTGAAGAACGTCTCCGAAAGAAAGAGTTTTAGTTATTCAGTATCTTTCTTGTAACATGAATTATTATTTTCAGCTTATTCAGCAATTGTTTGTATTGAATTTTCTCTCAAATTAATGAAAGTTTGCTTTCTGGTCTAATTTGTGCATTTCTTTATTATTCAGTCATAGTTTTATAATACCAATGATAATCATAAAACTCGAAAGTCTCTTGAACATTGCATACGTTTTGCGCATCATTCTTTTTTTGCATTCCCTAAAACCCGACCTTACGCCCCGCTTACCCTTTCAGAGAGAGAGAGAGAGAGAGAGAGAGAGAGGGAGAGTAAAGCAAGCTGACTTCTCGACATTAGTACAACACAAGGAATAATCAGAAAAGAGTCATGGATCAGCTAGAGCAAGACCAAGCTACTTTGAGGAACGATATGCTAGGTATGAAGATGCAAATGAATCAACTCATGGAGGTGATTCAGAATATGGCCAGAAGTCAAGAAGAGATAAGGCAAACAGCAAAGAGGAACGCTAACCAGACTTTGACTGGTGCAGTTCCTAACACAAATGACGCAATTCCAACTCCTACCGACGCCATCCCAACACCTGTTAGGGCAAATCCTACCTCTGCAAATGCTGCACCTATCAACACAGTCCATCCCCCATTCGGTACAACTCATCCTCATGGTACCACGATTCCACCACCAGTTCACTATGATGATCATGAAGGCTTCTACGAGAATTCAGCTGAAGCATATGCGCCACAGACCGCTGAATTAGAGAAGAGGTTCAATGCTTTACAAGAAGTGGTAAAGTCGCTGCAAGGCCCCGATGTTTTGGGACTAGATGCCGCTGAAATATGTCTTGTACCCGGAGTTAAGATACCTCCAAAGTTTGTGATCCCAACCTTCGAGAAATACAAGGGTAATAGTTGTCCTAGGACCCATATAAGGTCTTACTGCAGGAAGATGGCCGCATATTCCGATGACGAGAAGCTGTTAATACATTTCTTTCAAGATAGTTTAACATAGGCTTCTCTGGAATGGTACATGCATCTTGAACGATCCAATGTGAAAAGCTGGAAGGAGTTAGCAGACGCTTTTGTGAGACATTATCAATACAACACTGACATGGCTCCAAACCGGATGCAGCTCCAGAATTTAATCCAGAAACCAAATGAATCGTTCAAAGACTTTGCTCAGAGGTGGAGGGGAGTAGCTGCAAGAGTACAACCCCCGTTGATAGAGAAAGAGCTGACAGACCTCTTCATAGGCACGCTGAAGGGACCGATCCTTGAATGACTAGCATCTACAACCTCTATCGTATTTTTTGAGCTTGTCACGGCCGGTGAAAGATTAGAGAGTTTTATGAAGGCAGGAAAGATTCAGAATGCTAGCGGATCTTCAAGCGAGTTCAAAAAGCCCTATCAGGGATTCGTTAAGAAGAAAGAAGGCGAAACTAGTGTTGTGTTCGCAGGTAGAGGAAGAAATCATCAAGGTCATCACCATGTTGCTGTCGTCGCTCCACAACAACCGTTGTCCATTCCAGCAAGTCAACCCACTGTCCAACAAAACAGACAACAACAACCCTATCAACCAAGACAAAATCAGTACCAAGGTCAGCAAAGGCTGAGGAGACCAGAAAGAAAATTTGATCCAATTCCGTCAACTTACGCCAAACTACTATCATTCTTGTTGAAAGGAGGCCTTGTTCAGCTTAGGGAAATGAGGAATCCCCCAGAGGTTCTCCCTTTTGGCTATGACGCCAATGCCAAATGTGAGTTCCATTATGGCGCCCCGGGCCATAGCATTGAAAATTGCAAGACTCTGAAACATATTGTACAAGATCTTATCGATTCAAAGGTGTTGCACCCCAAAATTTGACCAACATTTATTTACCTAGCTTGTATTCACTAGCATCATCATCTGCATCTCATTGACATGTGTGCAGTAGATCAAGAGGTATGATTACCCAGCAAGAGTTATATGAGACTTGGAAGCTAGCCAAGAAGGTTGTTCAAGTGTTCAAAGGTTTATACCTTTGTCAGAGAACTCAAGAGATCCTCAGAAAGATTGGTTGAAACCAAGGTTGTGTGCCTCATAACTTGAGAGTTGTGGGAGCTCCTCAGATGATTCTGAGACTATGAGGATGGACTTGAAGCTTTGAGAGAGCTTATGAGATGTCTTGAAAGCCATCATGAGGCCTAGAGAGGTCATTGTACAAGTATAAGAAGAAAGCCATGAGTGGTGGAATTAGGGTTTGACTGGGTCAACCCTAGGTCAACTGATGGTTTGGAGAGGGTTGAGACCTAATCCAAGAGCCATGTGATCATGTATTGATGAATTGAGATGCTATAAGGATGATTCCTAGATCAACTCATCATGATTGAAGAGTTTGAGAAGTTTTAAGCTAGGGTTTCTAAGGCTTGATAGTGTAAAATCCCCTAGTTTGATCCCTATCTTCAAGGCAGTGTAGCTCAAGATGGGATTGTCATCTCATCTTCCCCGTAACATGAATGTTGTAGAGCTTGATCTTAGCTTTAATTTTAGTACTAGAAGTCCTTGATAGGATTTGTAGAGCTCAAGTTATGACTTTGACAAGTTACAGGTCATCTGAGGTATGTGAATCTGGGTCCTTGAAAGTCACCCAACTTGCATCCAACTTTTGCCCTAGTAGGATGATTCCTATGAACTCTTGGTCAACATGAGTGTTGTTCCTCATCTTCTTAGCTTTCTAGAGAGTACTAGAATTCCTTGATAGGATTTGTAGAACTCAAGTTATGGCTTTGACAAGTCAAGGGCATTTTGGTCATTTGGATATTATAGGTCATTTCAAGCATAAGGCCATATCTCCTATTTCCAAGCTTCAAATGGAAAAATCTTCAACATTAAACTTGCTTATAATGATGTTTTAAGGCTAGTAAGGAGGTCATGAGATGTTGAAAAGGCTTGTATCAAAAAGTGATAAAAATGACCTAAAATGGAGGCATAAGTTAAATAAGTTGAAATTGGAAATTGGAAATCCCAAGTTACACATCCAAACCATGTCATATAATAGGTCATTTTGACTCTAAAAGACATTCTAAAAACAATGGTTCAGCCACACTTTTGATTTGAGGCCTAGGTCATAGGGGTGCTTTGGAAATGGCTTGCTTGCATCTTAAGGCACCAAGGCAAAACTTAAGAAAACTCAATGAACAAGTTAGTTAAGGGTTTCAACATATCATATATCTCATATAAGGATAATTTCAAGTCAGAATGGGTTGCTACAAGGGCTATGGCATGAGATGATACATGATATGAGTGAATTCATAAACTCATGACATGAGAATCCCAATTTCTCATGGGATGGTTCTAGATGGTTCTAGATGATTCTAAACCACTCTATATAACCTATAGAACTTGCTCAGATGCAAGGTTGGTGTAAGATTTGAGAGAAGAGAGAGTTGGCCATTTCACTTGCCTCCATTGCAAGTTGAAAGTGAATTCCATATTCTGAACCATTTCCATTCATTCTTTCCATCTAAACACACTCCATTGATCATATTGAAGCTGTGCAGATCAATTTGGGAGCAAAACCATGGTGAATTAAGGAATTGGCATTTGGATATTCAAGGTTGCAAGTCAGAATCGGATTCTGAGATTCAAGCCTTCTCCATCCAATCTTTTGCAAACAGAAGCTCTATCATCATCCAAGGAAGGTTTCTGAAGAATTACAAGGCTTGAAGTGAAGGTTTCCTCCATCTATGAATCAAGAAATACCAGGTTTGCAAAATTCATTCTACACCATAATTTATGCATCTTTAGGTAGAATTGTTAGGTTAGAACTGTTAGAGACCAATAGGAGATGGATTTTGAGAAGTTTGAGAAGGATTGGTGAAGTTTCAGTTGGGGTCACCATTTTTATTTGGACCAAGAACTCGAGTTGTATTGAGCTATAGCATGAATTAGATGTCAAGAATCAATCAGTGTGAGTTGGTGATTAATCTGAGGTAGTTAATTGCAAGAATGGTTGAAGTTGATGATTGAGCATATCTTTGATCTTGGATCGGGTTTGAGGATTTAGGATGATTCAAGTGATTTTAAGATCATGGTTAGATTCAGCATGAAATTCTGGACAAGATAGGGTTTTAAATTTCATTTTTCCATGGAGATTTGATAAGGTTCGAGTTTGAGGAAGATGGAGCTTGAAGCTCTGCATTTCCATGGCTTCACTAAGAACCCTAGCCAGAGGTAGAAGACAAATGCGTAGCCATTGGATGAAGCAAGACTTGTTGACTAGACCAAGATCTCACGGTTGAGATTTAATTCCAGTTGAAGAGGGAATCTGAAGATGACCATGAAACGCATCGTTTCATTAAAAGGGAATTGGGTTGGATTGCTAAACACACCCCACCTTCATGGCCCACTGGGTTTTGAACTGAATTTGGTTACTTTTCACACCGTGGTTTTCTTCATTTTTTGTATATTTCTGATTTAATTTCTGATTGAATTGGGCCTAGCACGCATGACTAACTGCACCCCTATTTTGAGCCCAGCTGCATTTTGAACTGAACATAGTTACTATCTGCACCACATCATTTCATATTTTCATTTCTTTTTCTCCATTTTATTTCAATCTTTGGAAAATCATAATAAATAGGAAATTAATGATTTTTGCATGGGGATTTTTTCTCCCATTTCATGATAAAGGCTAGAAAATTATCAAATAAAAATATTTGCAGTTCATGCATTTTTAGTATTTTTTGTGTATTTTCTATTTTAATAGCTTTTTAATTCTTTTATGTTGATACATGAATTTGTAGAATTTTGTTTAGCTAGTCCCCTTCATATTTTTAGGCCATTCTTTTTAGGATAGTTAGATTAGGACTTTAGCTCCCCTCTGGATTTATTCCATAATTTTGTGATGAATTTTTGATTAGTTTTGCTTAGATGACTTTAGGTCATGTAGAATTAGGTCAATCCTTAACATAGGTCCACAATAACACTAGAATTTTGGGTTTCTAGGTCAAGATAGCTATTGGGACATATAGGGTATTAAGGGTAGGTATATAGGATCCCCTAGAAATTATATTAGGTTTTAATATAGTAGTATACTATTTTTAGATGATTTTTGTAGTGGATGATTGTTTGTGTTGCCCTTGTGGGCTTGTATTTTTGTTTGCTTTGCTTTGTGGGCTTGGAGAGCTTGGTATTGCTTTGAGGTGCATTGAGGAGCATAGTAGAAGACTTGGAGATAGATTGAGGAGCTTGAGAACTTGATCTTGTTTGTTTTGTTGATTGTTTTAGGGTTAGGGATTAGGAAGAGTTTAGACCTAGTTAACTTCTTTCTTAAACATGGATGGTATCTTTCACCTCTATTCCTCCCTATGATTCAAAGTCCTTCCATGGTATTCACCTCTCTCCTTGGGAGGGACAAGTGATGGTACCTAGGAAGTAGAACTTTTGAGGGAACCAGTCTCCTAATGTTAAACCCTTATAGGTCACCTTTGGTGGTCCGTAAGCAGTTAAGTGATTTCCTCTGGTTTGAATATCTTGAGAGATGTTGAGCTTGAGTGTGAAGATGAAGACTTCATTGAAGAGTGTTGAAGAGAGGATGATTCCTTGAGCATTGCCATTCCAGCTGAAGATTGAAGAGCCACAAGAGCAAGTTGATACTTTCAGACCCAATAAAGATCCAGTAAAGACCGAAGAGCTGAGGCTTAAAGGTTGAAGAGATGAAGCTGATACTTCTAAGGGATTGAAGACTACTCTGAGGAGCTGAAGCTTGCAAGAAGAGAAGACCAAGTTGAGACTGGTAAACCAATAAGAGCTTGAGAGCTTGAGATCTTGAAGACTAAGTTGATACTTAGGAGGAGGATTCAATTGAGATTGATTCTGAAGAGCTGAAGCTTGAAGAACAAAGGGAGTTGATACTTACTTTGAAGCTTGGAGATCCTGAAGGAGATCAAGTTGATACTTGTGGTTGATAGTAAAGCCCGAAGGTGGAACTGATCAAGAAGTTGAAGCTTAAAGAAGAAAATAAGTTGAGACTTATGTTGAAAGGTTGAAACTTGGAAAAGCAAATTGATAGTTGTCAAGAATGATTGAAGTCTGAAGACTGAGTTGCTGTCGGAGGAGCTGAAACTTGAAGTTGAGAGAGGAGTTGGTCTGCTTTCTTATCTTTTCCTTTGCTGTATTGATGTGTTTTGTTTGACTTGGTTGATGCATTAGAATAGGTTCATATCTAGACTAGGTATAATCTAGGAGCATGATTGCACTAGAGGTTGAGTTGTTCCCTCTGCTTGTACTGTTACTGTGTGGCTTTGCTTGCGGGTATTCGGTAGAGCTCAGCTCCCTTGCCCATGTGGTTTGTTTGCTTGATAACATGATTTTATTTTCTTCTGTATGATTGCAGTTTACTGTATTGCTTGATAGCATGTTTTATATTTCAGTATGATTACTGTTATCCATTCTGGCTTGAGGTTGAGATGAGCTTGTGGAGGCTGAAGCCCCACACACATTTCCTCCCTCACTTGTATTGCATGCATTTTACCGTTAAGCTGATGCTTTTTCTATTTTGGTGTATCATTGACATGATCCCTTAGGACTCTCATTTCCTTTGATAAGAAATTGATGATAGAACTTTAGGTTGAAACCTATGCATGACAACTTCTAGGAGTTCCCTGTTCAAACCTCGACCATAGGATGAATCCTTGGCATGACAACAGTAGGACTTGATAGTCTCCCTCTTAGTTGGGCCTGTTCTCTTCTCATCTCAAAACAGTTTAAGATACAGTAATCATGAATGATTTCTTTCGTACGTTACGAGCCTTAAGCTATCTGAGAAAGGATTGTGGAAGAGTTTCTTTTCCACAGTCTGGATGTTTAGTATGGTACCCTTTGGGTGACATGCGATGCATTCACTCTTAGGTCATAGTCTCTAGTGCGATTGAGATTGCAAACACAATAAAAAACACTTCTTTCGTAAAAGACAGGAAATAAACCGTAGTGTCCCGAACTACGTAAGCTCTGATCTCTCATACCTGTTGAGAGTATGTAGGCACAATACTGAGGTATTGGCGAGCTACCTTCCCCCATAACCCGTCGTAGGTCGAACTACATTGACTCTGATTTCTCGTTCTCTGATGAGAATACGTAGGCATAAAGCGCGACGCTTTGCCGAGTCATTTTTCTTTTCTGTTTTAAGCCAGCCTTGATAGGTAGATAGATAAACAACCCGTCCAAGTAAACACAACAAGCATGGATCCCATCGAGTACGATGGACGTGAGGGGTGCTAATACCTTCCCCTTGCGTAACCGACTCCCGAGCCCAGACAATGGTTGCGACGACCTTGTCTTACCCTTTTTCGTTAGGTTTTTCCGATCGTTTCCTTTCCCGCTCTGAGGGATAAATAACGAAAGGTGGCGACTCTTATATTGTGCCGGCACCTTATTTTCGCGTAAGCGACAGCTGGCGACTCTGCTGGGGATGCGAACGGTTCCCTACGCGAGTCAATCCTAGCGCTTGTATGATTACTTGTTGGGTTGCGTTTATTTATCGCATTTTACTTCTCGCACTTTATTTCCCGCATTTTATTTTCTGTATGATATGATTATTCGTGTTGTTGTGGGAAGGGGCATTCTGATGAGTGAGAAGCCAGACCCAGGCTTGAGTGCACCATAACATTAGTTGTGGAAATTAGTGGGTGCGTGCTTGCTTTGCAGGCACTAGTATCTCATGAAATCCATGCTCAGACGAGGTTCTCCCGGTTGGCTTCTCTTTCAACCCTTTGGGTTGAGACGGTTGCTGGTTTGGTGGATTGTCGACTCTGGGGACCGATCATTTGTGATTCAGCCGAGTGAGGCCGCTTCAGAAGCTGGTGATGCCACACCTTCTGGGTATCGTATCACCCCTCTTGAATGTCTGTGACGCTGATGAACGCATAGGATGCCGAACTTGAGTCAGTTTAGGTCCATACCTGTGAGCGGGGTTAGGTTCATTGCAGAAAACTTTGACCTTCAGACCACCTGGTTTTCTTGACAGCGAATCAGTTTTATTGGATCAGAGGATCTTATCATCAGATGTATTTGTTCTTTATAGAGCAGGTTTGGATCAGAGGATCTTATCATCAGATGTGTATTTGTTCTTGATAGAGCAGGTTTTGATCAGAGGATCTTATCATCGGATGTGCATCTGTTCTTGATAGAGCAGAGTTTTCGTCATCAGTTGTTTGTTCTTGATAGAGCAAATTTTTGATTGGGGTCTGAAGATCTCCTCAGCAGATGTATGTTTGTTCTTGATAGAGCAGATTCTTGATTGGGGTCTGAAGATCTCATCAGCAGCTGTATGTTTGTTCTTGACAGAGCAAATTTCTTGGTCCTACATCGGAGGTCCTTATTATCAGACATTTGTTCTTGACAGAGCAGAATCATGATCCCATATATATGGCCCTATCAGATGGTTGTTCTTGATAGAGCAGATTTGTGGTCCGATACCAGGATTTCCTTCTTATCAGATGCAGTGGTTGTTCTTGATAGAGCAAGATTTTGGTTTTGTTGATACAGAATCTCCACAGCAGTTGCCTTGGTCTCCTATTGCATGATTGCATTTTGCATTAGTTTGCATATTCATTTGCATTTCATTAACGTGTGTCTGTGTTGCAGGTACCATTTTCCTCGATCCAGGATTTCCTGCCTCCTATCGTATTGTTATGGGCTCTCCGAGGAAGATCGTGGCTTACAAGTTCCCTGCCCCTGATGTGGTTAAGTTGACTGGTTTGATAGCCTTAGCAGATGATTCTGTGAGGGATGAGTTCAGAAAATCTTATGGCAGGTTGCTCAGTTTGGTTCGTAAACCTTCTGTGTTCGAGCTGAATGGGTTGCACGCTCTACTGCAGTTCTACGACCCTCCGCTGAGATGTTTCATTTTTCAGGACTTCGTTCTCGCACCTACGCTGGAAGAATATGCTGATTTTCTAGGGGTTCCCATCAAGAGGCAAATCCCTTTTGTTCATATGGATGCTGAGCCTGATCTGGCTGGGTTAGCTCTTTCACTTCATCTGGACGCCTCCAAGTTGGTGTTGACTAGTTAGAACAAGGTTCCCGGGTTCTCCTTGCAGTTTCTAGTGGGTAAGGCCCAGCAGTGCGCCAGGGACGGATGTTGGGTCGCGTTCAATGCCATCCTTGCTCTGTGCATATATGGCATCATTCTGTTCCCCAATATGCCCGATTTTGTAGACTTTGATGCGTTTCACATCTTTGCTTCAGGGAATCCAGTCCCCACCTTGATCGGAGATGTCTACCATTCTATCCACTACAAAAACGAGAACAGAAGGGGCAAGAATGTCTCGTGCTACGTACCCTTGCTTTATAAATGGCTCGATAGTCATCTGCCCAAGAGGGGTCCTTTTGTTTCGTCTGCAGCCACAGCTGAATGGTCCGAGCGTCTGATGAGTTTATCTGCAGAGGATATCGACTGGTTTGACAGAGATAGGTTGGGTACTGAGGTGATCTTCAGCTGCAGTGGGTTTCCAAACGTGCCTTTGATAGGCAGGAAGGGCTGTATAAACTACAATCCGTCTTTGTTGGTCCGACAGTTCGCGTATGCTTTGAGAGTTCCGCCTAAGGATGAAGAGGTACAGGAATCTCTGTACTTCACTGGTCTTCTAGAGGGGGATCTGTTGTCCAAGCTTCAGCGCGCGTGGAATGGTATCAGTAAGCGAGGAAAGCCATTGCTGGGAAAAAGCAACAATCAAGCCTACCCTCCGTATTTGACTTGGATCAGAGCCAGAGTAGATGCTATAGGGATGTCGTTTCCTCATGCCAAGCCAGAAAGCCCTCCCATGATTGAAGAGCCTACTATTGTGCCCATTCAGCAGCATAATCAGGTGTTAGCTGAGCGGGATGAATTGAAGCGGGCGAACGAAGAACTAGAGAAGGAATTGGCTCAGCTCCGAAGCGAGAGGAACAAAGCCATTCATTCTTTCAAAAGGCAAACAGAGTTGGTGAACCAGCTGGGAACAGACCTGACTAAGGAGATAGCCGAGCGTGAGCGCATGGGTCAAGACTTCAAAGCTGTCAACGACGTACTGGCTACGAAGAAACAGCACTTGGACGAAGCATATCGGAGGATATCCATGTTCAACCAGCACTAGAAAGCTTCCCTGGCCACCAGGAAAGAGCGGGAGGATAAGCTGATGCTACAGATCTCCAAGCTGGAAGCCCAGGTGAAAGACAGTGAGAAGAGGTTTGATGAGGAAACCGCTCGCAGATACGCCGCCGAAGGCCAGCTCAACAAAGCTCTCGCTAACCTGAAGGAGCGCAAGCCGACGTTTGAGTCCAAGAAACGGAAGTTAGAAGATTGCTTCGGCGAAGGAGCATGGGAAGGTTCGGTCGAAGGTCTTCAGTATACCATTATGCGAAGGGAGTTACTCGTCGAGGGGTTACTCACGCTGCCAGATCATCCAAAAACGAAGGAGTTGTTAGAAGAGTATCGCGCCCGTGGCCGTACTTGACTATTTTTATTCCTTTTGTTTTGATCATTGTTGTATGCTAACCATCACCAGGCTTGTTGGCTGAGGTCATGCTGTTGATTCATCTTGTACTCGCTGATGCTATGTACTGCCTTGATAGGCTTTCTTTATATATGAGATTGTTTCCATGATTGGACTCGGACTTCTTCTTATTATTATCAGCACTGGCACTCAGGCACTAGGATCGGGGGAAATCTCCCTAACGCACAGACACACGTATGCATTTGCATGAAGCATTTGCATGACGAGCATTTTGTTGTTTTTCCTAACCCTTCTGTGTTCTTCAGGTCGTTGCAGGTTTTTTACAGGTTGTTTCCAGGATTGATTAAAGACTAATTCACCGCTATCCGACCAGAGCTAATCAGACCAGGATCATGGAGCAAGTACAAACTGATGTTCAGGAGCTCCGCGAAAGGATGGATCGCTTCATGGAGCTCATGCAAGTGGTCTCCAATGGCCAGGATCAGCTCAGAACTTTGGTTCAGCCTTTGATCTCCAGGATTGATAGCAACGGCGTGCTCCATGGTGGGACTGTGCCCACTCCTCCACCAGTTGAAACTCCGCAGAATGGTGTCCCCGTGGCCGGGGGAAACGGCAGTGCTAATGGCAATGTGATGGCCAACATCGGACTCAATACGGCGGGCGTCGGTAATGGGAGTCTGGGAGCTAATGTCAATGTCGGACCAGGCAATGGAAATGCAGGCGTCGGGAATCTGTTTGTGCCTCAGCCTTGGCTGGAGGATCATCAGGATGATGTGTTCTCTCAGAGAGGTGCTGAAGGGGAGCTGAATGCTGAAGCGCGGCTTAGATTCAAGGCACTTGAAGACAAAATGAGAGATATCGAGAATCAGAATACTTTGGGCGTTGATATGTCCAAGCTAGGATTAATTGCTGATTTCAAGGTGCCTCCCAAGTTCAGGGTACCTGACTTTGAAAAATATAAGGGCACCACTTGCCCTCGTGTCCACCTGAGATCGTATTACAGGAAGATGTCTGCTTATTCCGAAGAGGAGAAGTTGCTGATGCACTTCTTCCAAGACAGTCTTTCCGGGCCATCCCTCGAGTGGTACATGGGTCTGGAGCCCACTAATGTGCGCACATGGAAGGATCTTGCTGAAGCATTTGTGCACCATTACCAGTACAAGCGACTTGGCCCCGAACCGAGTCCAGCTGTAGAACCTGTCGCAGAGGAATAATGAAGGATTTAAGGAGTACGTCCAGCGGTGGCGTGAGTTGGCCACTCGGGTTCAGCCGCCGATGGTTGAACGCGAGCTCGTGCAGATGTTTGTTGCCACCCTCCCGGGGGTTTACTATGAAAAGTTAGTCAGCGGTATGTCTGGGACGTTCTCGGCTCTCATTATCATGGGTGAGCACGTCGAGAATAGGATCAAGATCGGGAAAATTCAAGGTGAGTCATCCTCAGCTGGAGGAGGTGGAAAGAAACCTTATGCTGGCAAAAGGCGAGAAGGAGAAGCGAGCACTGTGACCAACGCTCGAAGGAAGGGCAAAGGCCCTCAGTAGCAGGTAGCCAGTATAAATATCCCGGCAGCTCCGCAGCAGCAGCAGCAACCGAATCAACAGGGATATAGAAAGTACCAGAATCGGGCATCTTTGGCAAACCGTCACTTCGAGGCACCACCCATGTCGTATGCGCAATTGTTACAGACCTTGATTCAACTTCAGTTGGTCCAGAAGAGGACGATGGCTCCCTTGACATGGGCACCTCCACCGGGGTACGACGCCAATGCCACTTGTGATTTTCATTCAGGGGCACCGGGTCACACAATCGAGAACTGCAAAGCTTTCAAGCACAAGGTGCAGGACATGGTGGATGCCAAGATCATCAACTTCTCCGATAATGTGCCCAATGTCACGAAGAATCCTATGCCGAATCATAGGGGAGGCGGAGTGAACGCCATTATCAAAGAAGAGAGTGCAAATCTGTTGACTGACGTCAAAGATCTGAAGACGCCGCTTAGCTTCATTAAAGCTAAGTTGCTGAAAAGAGGGTTCTTTCCAGGTTGCGGAGAACTATGCATGGACTGTGCCACACATTCTGATGGATGTGAGCAGTTGGTAGAAGGAATTCAAAGTCTGATGACTGAGGGGATTCTGCAGTTTAGTCGGAGGGCTGAGGGTGGATCAGGAGAGGTAGTGCTGAAGCAGGCCGATGAAGTCGCCACCATCACCATCCCTCGCCGGTCGATAACTATTTTTGCGCCCAGACCTCCCATAATTACTATTACCAAAGCTGGGCCAATACCCTTCGAGAGCACTAACATCGTTTCGTGGCATTATGGGGCTGAAGTCTACTGCAACGGACAGAAGTTGGAGCTGGAACCGTATGGGTCGACTGTGGAGAACCTCACAGGAATCAGTGGTATTACTCGCAGCGGAAGAGTGTTTGCACCACCAGAGGTTGTGGCAGATAAAGCAATCAGAGCTGATGCGGCCGATAAGGGTAAAAGCAAGGTCGTTGAAGAGGTCCCGTGTAGGGCAGAAAAAGACTTGCTCGTTAAGGATGCCGAGGAGTTTATGCGATTGATTAAAAAGAGTGACTACAAGATTGTAGACCATCTCCATCAGACGCCCTCGAAGATTTCCATTCTGAACTTGTTGCTGTGTTCTGAAGCACACCGCAATGCTCTGCTGAAGGTGTTGAACGCTGCCTACGTACCGCAAGAAATATCGGTGAATCAGCTAGAAGAGGTCGTAGCCCATGTGAATGCTGGGAATGGGATAGGGTTCACAGACTTGGAGTTGACACCAAAAGGGAGGAATCACAACAGCGCCCTGCACATCTCGATAGAGTGTAGGGGCACGATTATGTCGCACGTGCTGGTAGACACGGGTTCGTCACTCAATGTTCTTCCGAAGAAGGCATTAATGAAGATGAACACTCGTGGATTGATTTGCACAGCCAGTGATCTGGTTGTGAAAGCATTCGACGAAACTAAACGACATGTTTTCGGGGAGATGACCCTGCCAATCCAAGTTGGCCCGGAAACGTTCGACACGGTCTTTTATATTATGGACATCATGCCTGCCTACAGCTGTCTCTTGGGCCGGCCGTGGATCCATGTTGATGGTGTCGTGACCTCCACGTTGCACCAAAAGCTCAAGTATGCTGTCAGAGGAAGCATCGTAACTGTGTGTGGCGAGGAAGACATAATGGTGAGCCATTTGTCGTCCTTCAAGTATGTGGAGATGGATGGCGAAATCCATGAAACTCTTTGCCAAGCATTTGAGGTTGTCAAAGTGAAAGAGGTAGCTCCTGTAGTCACAGAAAAGCCAGAGATGACTCTCTCCTCGTTCAAGGAAGCTCGGGCCGTTGTCCAAACTGGATCTACCCCAGGCTGGGGGCGTATTTTGAAGATACCCAACAAGCAGAACAAGTTTGGGTTGGGATATTCTCCTGGGGATGAATCTTCTTCTTCGTCTAGTAGTGCGTCTCAAGGTAAAGGGCCGATCCAGTTTACCAGTGGTGGAGTAATTTTCGAAAGCATCAACGCAGCGTCTGAAGACAGCGGAGATAGCGACTGTGACCTCGACTCTTGGATTCAGCCAAGCAAGCCAGGCGAGGGCCTCAACAATTGGTCCATCAAGGATGTCATCCAGATGGCGAGTGAAGAGTAATGATTTACTTTTTCCAATCATTGTACAACCCTATGTCCTACCCGGGGCATAGTGGTTTTATTGTCAGGGCCTTGTTGGATTATGTACATGCATTTTGTTAATAAATCAAAGGCGTTTTCTTCGTATTCAAATTTTGTGATCTCTGTTATTCCTGTTTTATATTTGTTTTGAAAAACAGTAAAATGGCAACGGGGTTTGTGCTAACCTGCACATCCTTGTTTTAAACTTAACCCTTGTTATTGCAGGGTCCACATAGCAGATGACATCGACTCTGGACCTTCTACGGCTCACTTCGACTTCGATTGCCCGATCTATTAAGCCGAAGAAGAGATTGATGAAGACGAAGACCTTCCTGAAGAGTTGGCCTGCTTGTTGAAACAAGAGGAGAAGGTTATTCTGCCTCATGAGGAGGAGATCGAGATCGTGAATCTGGGTTCTGAAGAGCTCGTCAGAAACGTCAGGATAGGGGATGCATTGCAGAGTGATGTCAAGCAGAGATTGGTCGAGATGCTAAGAGAGTATAGTGACGTCTTTGCTTGGTCATACGAAGATATGCCCGAACTTGATACTGACATCGTGGTCCACCACTTGTCGTTGCGAGAAGATTGCCCTCCCGTCAAGCAGAAGCTTAGGAGGACGCGACCAGATATGGCCGTTAAGATCAAAGAAGAAGTGCATAAGCAGCTTGATGCTGGCTTTTTAGCGGTCACTACTTACCCTCCGTGGGTCGCCAACATAGTGCCTGTACCGAATAAGGACGGTAAGGTACGAATGTGCGTCGATTATCGGGATTTGAATAGGGCGAGCCCTAAAGATGATTTCCCATTGCCTCATATCGATGTGTTGGTCGACAACATAGCCCAGGTCTCCGTGTTTTCATTCATGGATGGCTTCTCCGGTTACAACCAGATCAAGATGGCGCAGGAGGACATGGAGAAAACGAAGTTTATCACTCCCTGGGGAACATTTTGCTATAAGGTAATGCCTTTCGGTCTGAAGAACGCAGGAGCCACTTACCAACGAGCAATGGTGACTTTGTTTCATGACATGATTCATCATGAGATTGAAGTCTATGTTGATGACATGATTGTGAAGTCCCAAACGGAGGAGGGACATCTGGTCAATTTGCTGAAGCTTTTTTAGAGGCTTAGGAAATTCAGGTTGAGGCTGAATCCTAACAAGTGTACTTTCGGAGTACGGTCCGGAAAGTTACTGGGGTTAATTGTAAGTGAACGAGGCATCGAGGTTGATCCTGCGAAGATAAAAGCCATACAAGAAATGTCAGCGCCAAAAACAGAAAAAGAAGTTCGTGGTTTCTTTGGCCGAATAAACTACATTGCAAGGTTTATCTCTCAGCTCACAGCCACGTGTGAACCGATGTTCAAGCTTTTAAAGAAAGATCAGGCGATTATCTGGAATGAGGATTTCCAGAAGGCATTCGACAAGATAAAGCAGTATCTCCAAGAACCTCCAATCTTGATACCCCCAGTGGCTGGACGACCATTAATCATGTACTTGACAGTTCTTGAGAATAGTATGGGGTGTTCTCGGTCAGCACAACGAGACGGGCAGAAAGGAGCATGCCATTTACTATTTGAGTAAAAAGTTCACTGACTATGAATCTCGTTACTCGATGCTGGAGAAGACGTGTTGTGCACTAGCCTGGGCTGCCAAACGTTTACGACAGTACATGCTCAATCACACCACCATGCTAATTTCGAAGATGGATCCGATCAAGTACGTCTTCGAGAAGCAGGCTCTTTCGGGCAGGATTGCCAGATGGCAAATGGTGCTAACGGAATATGATATTCAGTACGTTTCCCAGAAGGCCATCAAGGGAAGCGTATTGTCTGATTACCTTGCCGAACAGCCGATCAAGGATTACCAGCCAATGAAATTTGAATTCCCTGATGAGGATATCATGTTTCTCAAAGCGAAAGATTGCGATAAGCCGTTGCCCGACGAGGGGCCAGATAGGAAGTCCCAGTGGAAATTGATATTTGACGGGGAGGTTAATTCCTACGGAAGTGGTATTGGGGCAATCATCACGACTCCCCACGGATCCCACATCCCGTTCACTGCGAGACTGACGTTTCCAGTTACCAATAACGAGGCGGAGTACGAAGCATGCATCATGGGTATAGAAGAGGCAATTGATTTGAGAATCAAGAATCTAGACGTATATGGTGATTCGGCGCTTGTGATCAACCAGATTAAAGGGGAGTGGGAGACTCGTCAATCAAATTTGGTGTCGTACATGAATTACGCCAGAAGGCTACTTCCGTTCTTTGATCGAGTGGAACTCCATCATGTACCCAGAGCAGAGAATCAAATGGATGATGCCCTAGCCACGTTGGCTTCGATGTATAAAGTCAATTTTTGGAATGAGGCCCCAAGAATTGTATTATCTCGTCTTGATAGACCTGCATTTGTCTTTGCAATCGAGGAAGCCGCCGACGGCAAGCCATGGTTCCATGACATCCAGACTTTCCTTATGACTAAGGAGTATCCTGCGGGTGCGTCAACCCAGGATAAGAAGACTCTAAGGAGGCTGTCTGGAAATTTTTATCTAAATCCTGATGGAGTGTTGTATAAAAGAAACCACGAGTATGCTCATGGAAGAAGTCCATGAAGGCACATTTGGTACGCACGCTGGCGGGCATGCTATGACGAGAAAGATCCTGAGAGCAGGATACTACTGGCTGACAATGGAATCAGATTGCTTTAAATTCGCGAAGAGATGTCATAAATGCCAGATTTATGCTGATAAAGTTCATGTGCCGCCGTGCCCGTTGAATGTCATGTCCTCCCCGTGGCCGTTCTCCATGTGGGGCATCGACATGATAGGCAAGATCGAGCCCACTGCATCTAACGGTCATCGCTTCATTCTAGTAGCTATCGACTACTTCACCAAGTGGGTGGAGGCATCCTCATATGCTAACGTGACCAAGCAGGTGGTGGCTAAATTCATAAAGAGGGACATCATCTGTCGTTACGGAATTCCCGAGCGGATCATTACTGATAATGGTTCGAATCTGAATAACAAGATGATGAGGGAGCTGTGCCAGAGTTTCAAGATTGAACACCACAACTCATCTCCTTACCGGCCGAAGATGAATGGCGCCGTTGAAGCGGCCAATAAGAACATCAAGAAGATTGTTCAAAAGATGGTTGTGACCTATAAAGATTGGCACGAGATGCTGCCATTTGCATTGCACGGTTATCGTACCACGGTGCGTACATCAACCGGGGCAACTCCTTTCTCCTTAGTGTACGGTATGGAAGTTGTCCTACCGTTAGAAGTGGAGATCCCTTCTTTGCGAGTTTTGGTTGATGTGAAACTCGACGAGGCAGAATGGATTGCGAACCGTCTGAACCAACTCAGCCTGATGGACGAGAAGAGGTTAGCATCGATTGCGTTTGGTCGTCTGTACCAAAGCCGAATGAAGAAAGCTTATGATAAGAAGGTGCGTCCTAGAAGCTTTCAGATGGGTGATCTCGTCCTGAAGAAGATTCTTCCTCCACACTCCGATCACCGGGGCAAGTGGACTCCGAATTACGAAGGTCCGTACGTCATCAGCAAGGTCTTCTCGGGAGGAGCTTTGTTGTTATCCACGATGGATGGTGAAGATTTTGCATCCCCGGTGAACGCGGACGCACTTAAAAAATACTTTGCTTGAAAGTGACCCGCTGGACAGAAAAAAGAGAGTCCAGGCAAAAATGGGGCATCCTGGCGAACCAAAAACAAAATAAAAGGTTCGGGCAAAAATTAGGGATATAAATTGAAAAATGTACACCCGCGAAGTCGAAAACCTACACTGGGCGGCTTCGGCAAAAAAGGGTATCCCGGTGAACTGAAAACCCGTAAAGGGCGGTTCACGCAAAAGTTAGGGATTGGAAAAAG
This sequence comes from Lathyrus sativus, assembly GCA_963859935.3. Classification (NCBI taxonomy): domain Eukaryota; kingdom Viridiplantae; phylum Streptophyta; class Magnoliopsida; order Fabales; family Fabaceae; genus Lathyrus; species Lathyrus sativus. The sequence goes on from OZ012738.1 coordinate 85,536,798, forward strand.
CAAATGATTGCGTTCCGCGTGTGGACTTTCTTTGTTTAGTGGTTTGGAAGACCTGAGGGCCGTTTATCTGAATCAATCTCTTATGAAGCTGAAGCGTCGGAGAAGTATCGAAGTCGAGTGGGTCATAGGGGGATCAACTCATGATGTTCGTCTACGCCTCGTTGCCGACATTTGTATATACTGATGTATATTTATGTTTTATTTTTGCGCGGCTTCCTCATTCCAGGAGCTTGCATCTATTGTAAAACATTTTCACCCATTCAGGGGTTCGTTATCAATAAAATGCATATTATTCAACAATTTTGTTTGTCTGTTTAGCATTTATCCGTTTTGTTTGCGAAAAAGAACGCCGATGTTTTTGATAAAATGCGCATACATAAACTTACTGGCCTAGGCCACTGATTGTTGAAACAATGAATTGCTTAAACATCGTCGCGAGATGATGACCTCGATAGGTCCCTTTGAGAAGGGTATCTTGTCTGTTTGTTTGTGTTGTTACAGGTATAACATATTCTAGACAGTGCGTCGTGCGTATCCCCAGGCAGGATGATTCCTCCTTCTCCAGCAAAGTTTAGCAGCCTCTCCCCGCAGAGTCCGAACGCAAGATAACGAGCATTGATATGTCTCCCCAGGCAGAGATGACTCTCTCCCCAATCAGATGCGTCCTGAAGGAATGTCATCTCCTCAGCTGAGGCATACTGAAGTGTGCAGCAATTGGTAGTCTAGACTGAAGTCTCCAGCGGAATTGAAATTCCCCACCAGAGTCGTACTCTCCCCCGAAGTCGGATGATTCCTTCTTCCCCGGCAGAATTGAGATTCCCCACCAGAGTCGTACTCTCCTCCGAAGTCGGATGATTCCTCCTTCTCCAGCAAGGTTGAACAGCCGAAGTTGTTTCCCCACAGAGTCGTTATCTCTAGAGAAGTAGCCATGAAGGCCACGCAGGTTATTCCCGCGATTGATATCGCTTTCCCTCAGCAGGTCTGAGTTCTCATAGAGCTTCATTTCCCCGCAGCAGTCAATTGAAGTTGTGTCCCCTGCGGAGTCCAATTGAGATCGGCGTGTCCTTGTTCTCCTCAGCAGGATGATTCCTCTATCTGAGTAGTTCTTTCTCCTTGACAGGAGGATTCTCCCTTCGGCACTTATTTTGCTGACGGGATCGCATCATTTTGCATGATTGCATAACATTTATCATAAACGCATAGCATTTCCACCGTGTGGAGCATTGCGCCACTGCCGAAGCATATGCATAATAAACATGATCTAGGTTGTTACCGTTCTTGTTTTACAGGTGTTCCGCCGCAGAATTGATTGCTCAGGATGATACCTGACATTCTCCCCAACGAAGTCTTCGGTTCAAGATGATTCTTGAATTCCCCAGCAGGGCCGTTTGCTTAAGATGATTCTTAAGATCACCAGTGCAGTCGCCAGAGTGGTCGCTCAAGTTGATACTTAGAGTCCCCGGCGGAGTTATTTGTCCAAGATGATTCTTGAAGTCCTCAGCAGAGTTGATTCATCCAGAATGATTTCTGGATCCCCGAAGTGGAGTTACTTGATAGTTCTCCAGAATCCCCAGCGGAGATGCGACATCCCCAGCAGGTTTCTGAAAGGCGAAGTTGAAACCTCCCCTGAAGACTTCATGATTGAAGTCTGACCGTGTTAATGAAGCAGTTCTCTCAGCTGATGCAGAGTGTCAGATGGCAGAGGTTTAGATATTCCCAGTTGGCTCATGATTGACCAAGAATTCTATTCCCGACTTGCTGATGAAGTCCGGCTGATGCCCGACAGATTTCTTTGAATGCCTGATGGCATGATCAACATAATTGTTGAAGTCCGGCTGATGCCCGACAGATTTCTTTGAATGCCTGATGGCATGATCAACATGATTGTTGAAGTCCAGCTGATGCCCGACAGATTTCTTTGAATGCCTGATGGCATGATCAACATGATTGTTGAAGCCCGGCTGATGCCCGACAGTTTTCTTGAATGCCTAATGGCATGATCAACCTGATGGTTGACCTGATGAGTCCCGAGGAATCGTGATGCCTGATGGCATGATCGACCATGTATTACCAGTTACCGTGTGGCCAATTCTCCAGCTAGTTATCGTGCAGCTAATATTCCAGTTTCCGAAGATTTGTTCCCGCCAGAGTACCGTGTACTTGTGCAGTTGGCAAATTTCCGGGTTTATCGGTATTCAACCGTCTCGCACCTTGATTGGCTGAGAGCCGTTCGCTCCTCACCCAGTCAGGTTCAAGCCGTTTGAATAGGGGCAGCTGTTGCACCCCAAAATTTGACCAACATTTATTTACCTAGCTTGTATTCACTATCATCATCATCTGCATCTCATTGACATGTGTGCAGTAGATCAAGAGGTATGATTACCCAGCAAGAGTTGTATGAGACTTGGAAGCTAGCCAAGAAGGTTGTTCAAGTGTTCAAAGGTTGATACCTTTTTCAGAGAACTCAAGAGATCCTCAGAAAGATTGGTTGAAACCAAGGTTGTGTGCCTTATAACTTGAGAGTTGTGGGAGCTCCTCAGATGATTCTGAGACTATGAGGATGGACTTGAAGCTTTGAGAGAGCTTATGAAATGTCTTGAAAGCCATCATGAGGCCTAGAGAGGTCATTGTACAAGTATAAGAAGAAAGCCATGAGTGGTGGAATTAGGGTTTGACTGGGTCAACCCTAGGTCAACTGATGGTTTGGAGAGGGTTGAGACCTAATCCAAGAGCCATGTAATCATGGATTGATGCATTGAGATGCTATAAGGATGATTCCTAGATCAACTCATCATGATTGAAGAGTTTGAGAAGTTTTAAGCTAGGGTTTCTAAGGCTTGACAGTGTAAAATCCCCTAGTTTGATCCCTATCTTCAAGGCAGTGTAGCTCAAGATGGGATTGTCATCTCATCTTGCCCACAACATGAATGTTGTAGAGCTTGCTCTTAGCTTTAATTTGAATACTAGAAGTCCTTGATAGGATTTATAGAGCTCAAGTTATGACTTTGACAAGTTACAGGTCATCTGAGGTATGTGAATCTGGGTCCTTGAAAGTCACCCAACTTGCATCCAACTTTTTCCCTAGTAGGATGATTCCTATGAACTCTTGGTCAACATGAGTGTTGTTCCTCATCTTCTTAGATTTCTAGAGAGTACTAGAAGTACTTGATAGGATTTGTAGAACTCAAGTTATGGCTTTGACAAGTCAAGGGCATTTTGGTCATTTGGATATTATAGGTCATTTCAAGCATAAGGCCATATCTCCTATTTCCAAGCTTCAAATGGAAAAATCTTCAACATAAAACTTGCTTAGAATTATGTTTTAAGGCTATTAAGGAGGTCATGAGATGTTGAAAAGGCTTGTATCAAAAAGTGATAAAAATGACCTAAAATGGAGGCATAAGTTAAATAAGTTGAAATTGGAAATTGGAAATCCCAAGTTACACATCCAAACCATGTCATATAATAGGTCATTTTGACTCTAAAAGACATTCTAAAAACAATGGTTCAGCCACAATTTTGATTTGAGGCCTAGGTCATAGGGCTGCTTTGGAAATGGCTTGCTTGCATCTTAAGGCACCAAGGCAAAACTTAAGAAAACTCAATGAACAAGTTAGTTAAGGGTTTCAACATATCATATATCTCATATAAGGATAATTTCAAGTCAGAATGGGTTGCTACAGGGGCTATGGCATGAGATGATACATGATATGAGTGAATCCATAAACTCATGACATGAGAATCCCAATTTCTCATGGGATGGTTCTAGATGGTTCTAGATGATTCTAAACCACTCTATATAACCTATAGAACTTGCTCAGATGCAAGGTTGGTGTAAGATTTGAGAGAAGAGAGAGTTGGCCATTTCACTTGCCTCCATTGCAAGTTGAAAGTGAATTCCATATTCTGAACCATTTCCATTCATTCTTTCCATCTAAACACACTCCATTGATCATATTGAAGCTGTGCAGATCAATTTGGGAGCAAAACCATGGTGAATTAAGGAATTGGCATTTGGATTTTCAAGGTTGCAAGTCAGAATCGGATTCTGAGATTCAAGCCTTCTCCATCCAATCTTTTGCAAACAGAAGCTCTATCATCATCCAAGGAAGGTTTCTGAAGAATTACAAGGCTTGAAGTGAAGGTTTCCTCCATCTGTGAATCAAGAAATACCAGGTTTGCAAAATTCATTCTACACCATAATTTATGCATCTTTAGGTAGAATTGTTAGGTTAGAACTGTTAGAGACCAATAGGAGATGGATTTTGAGAAGTTTCAGAAGGATTGGTGAAGTTTCAGTTGGGGTCACCATTTTTATTTGGACCAAGAACTCGAGTTGTATTGAGCTATAGCATGAATTAGATGTCAAGAATCAATCAGTGTGAGTTGGTGATTAATCTGAGGTAGTTAATTGCAAGAATGGTTGAAGTTGATGATTGAGCATATCTTTGATCTTGGATCGGGTTTGAGGATTTAGGATGATTCAAGTGATTTTAAGATCATGGTTAGATTCAACATGAAATTCTGGACAAGATAGGGTTTTGAATTTCATTTTTCCATGGAGATTTGATAAGGTTCGAGTTTGAGGAAGATGGAGCTTGAAGCTCTGCATTTCCATGGCTTTACTAAGAACCCTAGCCAGAGGTAGAAGACAAATGCGTAGCCATTGTATGAAGCAAGACTTGTTGACTAGACCAAGATCTCACAGTTGAGATTTAATTCCAGTTGAAGAAGGAATCTGAAGATGACCATGAAACGCATCGTTTCATTAAAAGGGAATTGGGCTGGATTGCTAAACACACCCCACCTTCATGGCCCACTGGGTTTTGAACTGAATTTGGTTACTTTTCACACCATGGTTTTCTTCATTTTCTGTATATTTCTGATTTAATTTCTGATTGAATTGGGCCTAGCACGCATGACTAACTGCACCCCTATTTTGAGCCCAGCTGCATTTTGAACTGAACATAGTTACTATCTGCACCACATCATTTCATATTTTCATTTCTTTTTCTCCATTTTATTTCAATCTTTGGAAAATCATAATAAATAGGAAATTAATGATTTTTGCATGGGGATTTTTTATCCCATTTCATGATAATGTCTAGAAAATTATCAAATAAAAATATTTGCAGTTCATGCATTTTTAGTATTTTTTGTGTATTTTCTATTTTAATAGCTTTTTAATTCTTTTATGTTGATACATGAATTTGTAGAATTTTGTTTAGCTAATCCCCTTCATATTTTTAGGCCATTCTTTTTAGGATACTTACTTTGAAGCTTGGAGATCCTGAAGGAGATCAAGTTGATACTTGTGGTTGATAGTGAAGCCTGAAGGTGGAACTGATCAAGAAGCTGAAGCTTAAAGAAGAAAATAAGTTGAGACTTATGTTGAAAGGTTGAAACTTGGAAAAGCAAATTGATAGTTGTCAAGAATGATTGAAGTCTGAAGACTGAGTTGTTGTGGGAAGAGCTGAAGCTTGAAGTTGAGAGAGGAGTTGGTCTGCTTTCTTATCTTTTCCTTTGTTGTATTGATGTGTTTTGTTTGACTTGCTTGATGCATTAGAATAGGTTCATATCTAGACTAGGTAGAATCTAGGAGCATGATTGCACTAGAGGTTGAGTTGCTCCCTCTGCTTGTACAGTTACTGTGTGGCTTTGCTTGCGGGTATTCGGTAGAGCTCAGCTCCCTTGCCCATGTGGTTTGTTTGCTTAATAACATGATTTTATTTTCTTCTGTATGATTGCAGTTTACTGTATTGCTTGATAGCATGTTTTATATTTCAGTATGATTACTGTTATCCATTCTGGCTTGAGGTTGAGATGAGCTTGTGGAGGCTGAAGCCCCACACACATTTCCTCTCTCACTTGCATTGCATGCATTTTACCGTTAAGCTGATGCTTTGTCTATTTTGGTGTATCATTGACATGATCCCTTAGGACTCTCATTTCCTTTGATAAGGAATTGATGATAGAACTTTAGGTTGAAACCTATGCATGACAACTTCTAGGAGTTCCCTGTTCAAACCTCGACCATAGGATGAATCCTTGGCATGACAACAGTAGGACTTGATAGTCTCCCTTCTAGTTGGGCCTGTTCTCTTCTCATCTCAAAACAGTTTAAGATACAGTAATCATGAATGATTTCTTTCGTACGTTACGAGCCTTAAGCTATCTGAGAAAGGATTGTGGAAGAGTTTCTTTTCCACAGTCTGGATGTTTAGTATGGTACCCTTTGGGTGACATGCGATGCATTCACTCTTAGGTCATAGTCTCTAGTGCGATTGAGATTGCAAACACAATAAAAAACACTTCTTTCGTAAAAGACAGGAAATAAACCGTAGTGTCCCGAACTACGTAAGCTCTGATCTCTCATACCTGTTGAGAGTACGTAGGCACAATACTGAGGTATTGGCGAGCTAACTTCCCCCATAACCCGTCGTAGGTCGAACTACGTTGACTCTGATTTCTCGTTCTCTGATGAGAATACGTAGGCATAAAGCGCGACGCTTTGCCGAGTCATTTTTCTTTTCTGTTTTAAGCCAGCCTTGATAGGTAGATAGATAAACAACCCGTCCAAGTAAACGCAACAAGCGTGGATCCCATCGAGTATGATGGACGTGAGGGGTGATAATACCTTCCCCTTGCGTAACCGACTCCCGAGCCCAGACAATGGTTGCGACGACCTTATCTTACCCTTTTTCGTTAGGTTTTTCCGATCGTTTCCTTTCCCGCTCTGAGGGATAAATAACGAAAGGTGGCGACTCTTCTGTTGTGTCGGCACCTTATTTTCGCGTAAGCGACAAAAGGCAATAAACTTCACTCGAAATACTCCAAACATCAAAACCAATCTAATGTCGGCTCATCACTCAACAAACATGATTGAAGACTCAAAGGGGATCCGATTAATTTCGGATATTGACAAATTGAGAACTCCTCTTTCCACCATTAAGGAGCAACTCCTGTTGAAGAACATTTATCTAGGATGTTCAACTGACTGCCACGTTTGTTTGGGCGAATCTCAAGGATGCACTGAGTTGAAGAAAGGCATCCAAAGCCTGATTGATCAAGGTGTATTAGTAGCAGAACAACTGTCAAAATATGAAGAAGTTGCTACTCTTGAAATTCCATTTGAAACATTGGAGATACCATATGATGATGGATATGAGCTGTGGATTCCTTCGGATAATTTGACTTGTGCACCATTGACCATACCGTGCGATGAGGAAGACTGGGACAACATGTATGGACAGACCTCTATCCCACTACAAATCCCATATGATCCGGTTGAGATACCTATGTCTCCACCATCAATGAATCAACTTGTCATTTCGGCCCCAGCTCCGTTTCCATACGAAAGCACTAATGTTGTACCTTGGCTATATGATGAGACTGTCTTTCTCAATGGGTAGAAGATAGGAGAAAAGGATGTCTTAGAAGAAAAAAGGATTGTCGAAAACATTGTGGGAACCGGTGGTGTCACTAGAAGTGGTCGAATCTTTGCTCCAACGGTACCACCAGTCAACAGTAGTGACAATACAAAGAAAGATGTTGTCAGACCAAGCACCATTGAACAAGGGCAGTCATCTAAACAAAAAGATGTCCCAAATAATGGAGCAGAGGAGTTTCTAAGAATCATTCAGAAAAGCGATTACAAAGTGATTGACCAGCTCAATTAGACTCCCTCGAAGATATCCATGTTGTCATTACTAATGTGTTCGAAAGCCCATCAAGAAGCCCTGTTAAAATTCTTGAAGGCAGCTCACGTGCCAGAAGAGATATCAGTAGTGCAGTTTGAAGAAGTGGTGGGGAATATAGCATCAGGTCATATTTTGAGCTTTAATGATAATGAATTACCTCCCGAAGGTAAGAATCATAACAAGGCCTTACACATTACTATCGAATGTGTGGATGTCGTATTTTCTAGAGTACTTGTTGATACTGGATCATCGTTGAATGTGTTGCCAAAGAGCTCGTTGTGCAAGCTGTCAATTGAAGGACTTGTGATGAAGCCAAGTCAGACTATTGTAAAAGCTTTTGATGGAGCTAAGAGAACTGTGGTAGGAGAGGTGGATCTCCCGATCAAGATTGGACCTCATACTTTTATCATTACATTTTATGTAATGGATATATATCCCGCTTATAGTTTCCTCCTTGGTCGTCCGTGGATTCATTCCGCAGGTGTTGTAACTTCAACTTTGCATCAAAAGATCAAATTTATGATTAATAATCAGATGGTCATCATCGAAGGGGAAGAACATGTTCTTGTGAGCCATCTGGCTTCTTTCCGCTATGTGGAAGTAGGAGGTGAAGTGCATGAGACCCCGTTTCAAGCCTTTGAAGTGATCAATGTTGAAATGATTTTCGAAAAGCCAGCATCTTCAATAGTGACTTGGAAGGATGCGAGAACAGTGATAGAGGAAGGACATCCGCGAGGATGGGGCAGAGTGTTGGAATTGCCTGTTAACAAAAATGGAGCTGGTCTAGGTTACAAGCAGAAGAATGCAACTGATAGAGGCAAGGGGCTTGCAACTCCATTGGTTTTTACTAGTAGGGGCCACCTTGTCGATGGTCAAGTCATGTTTTTGGAAACTAAAGCCGAAGATCATGAAGAGCTGTGCATGGTGTATCCTAGGGCGCCTAATCAAACTTTGAACAAGTGGAGAGTCGTCGAAATCCCTGAAATTACCCTAGTAGACGAGTAATTCCCTGTTTTTATTTTACCAAAAAAATCCTATGCTCTGCCCAAGGCATATGGTTCATGTTGTAGGGATTTTGGCTTTTACAAGCACAACTTATCATCAATAAATAAACTTTTGCATCCATTTTACGCTCTCTTTCTTTCATTTTTACTTTTTGCCCATAAAATTATTTTTGAAAGGCAATGTTCTGTTTTGTTCTCTTTCTTTCATCTTTTCTTAAAAGCATGAAGTCATTCATCGTGCAGATCTTCCTCTGTTCCTGTCAATAACAATCCCGCTATGGTCCGATATGATTTGGATAACCCGATCTACCAAGCCGACGAAGACTGCGAGGAAGATTGTGATCTCCCAGAAGAGCTAGCTAGATTACTAAAGCAAGAGTCAAAGGTCATTCAGCCGTATCAAGAAGAGGTCGAAATCATCAATATGGGAACTGAAGAGGACGTCAAGGAAATCAAGATAGGTGCAGCTTTGGAGTCGGAGATTAAGACAAAGCTAGTCATATTGCTTCGAGAGTATGTTAATGTATTTGCTTGGTCCTACAAAGATATGTGTTGCACCCCAAAATTTGACCAACATTTCTTTACCTAGCTTATGTTTCATTTCATTCACATTAGCATTATCATTTGCATTTCATTGACATGTATGCAGGAGATCAAGAGGTATGATTACCAATCAAGGGCTACACAAGAATGTGAAGATAGTTAAGAAGCTTATTCAGATGTTCAAGTGTTGATATCCTTGTCAGAGAGGTTAAAAGATCCTCAAAGAGAGTGGTTGAAACCAAGGTTGTGTGCCTCCTAGCTTGAGAGTTGTGGGGAGCCATCAGATGATTCTGAAGCCAAGAATGTGAACTTGAAGCCTTGAGAGAGCTTGGGAGATGTCTTGAAATCCATCATGAGGCCTAGACAGGTCATTGTGCAAGATTAAGAAGCCTCAGCCATGAGTGGTGTAATTAGGGTTTGACTGGGTCAACCCTAGGTCAACTGATGATTTGGAGAAGGTTGAGACCTAATTCAAGAGCCACGTGATCATGGATTGATACATTGAGATGTTATAAGGATGATTTCAAGGTCAACTCATCATGATTGAAGAGTTTGAGAAGTTTCAAGCTAGGGTTCTAAGGCTTGACAGTGTAAAATCCCCTAGTTTGACCCCTATCTCCAAGGCAATTTATCTCAAGATGTGATTGTCATCTCATCTTGCCCCTAACATGAATGTTGTAGAGCTTGCCCTTAGCTTTAATTTGAGTACTAGAAGTCCTTGATAGGATTTGTAGAACTCATGTTATGACTTTGACAAGTTACAGGTCATCTGAGGTATGTGAATCTGGGGGCTTGAAAGTTACCCAACTTGCATCAAACCTTTGCCCAAGAAGGATGATTCCTATGGACTTTTGGTCAACATGAATGTTGTTCCTTATCCTTTTAGCTTTCTAGAGAGTACTAGAAGTCCTTGATAGGATTTGTAGAGCTCAAGTTATGGCTTTGACAAGTCAAGGGCATTTTGGTCATTTGGAGATTACAGGTCATTTCAAGCATAAGGCCATAACTCCTATTTCCAAGCTTCAAATGGAAAAATGTTCAACATCAAACTTGTTCAAATGATGTTTTAAGGCTAGTAAGGAGGTCATGAGATGAGGGAAATGCTTGTAGCTCAAAGTTGCAAAAATGACCTAAAATAAGGGTATAAGTTAAATGAATCAAAGTTGGAAATTGATATTTTCAACCTACACATCCAAACCATGGCATGTAATATATCATTTTGACTCTAGAAAGCATTTTAAGAACATTGGTTTAGCCACATTTTTGAGTTGAGGCCTAACTTGTGGACTTCTTTGGAAAGTACTTGCTTGCATATTAAGTAACATGTGCAAAACATGGAATCAAGGCATAACCAAGGGCCTTTGCAAGCTAAACTCTTTCAAAATGTCACTAGGGGAGAAATTGGAAGAGAATGGGATTGATTCCAAGCTGCAAACAGAATTATGCATATCATGATATGTGATTGAAAATCTCATGACATGAGAGATTGAAACTCTCATTAGAAGGGCCTAGAGGGTTCTAGATCACTCATACATCATCTATATATTGAGTAGAGATGATCCAATGCAAAGGTTGGTGATGATTGAAGGAGAGAGCATAGATTGAGATTGAGATTTCTTGGCTTGCAATTGAATTCGGTTTCACCAAATTTTCCACTTTCCATCCATTTTCTTGATTGAAACTTCTTCCATGGATGCTAAGGATTGAGTCCAGATCATAATCAAGAAGAATTCGTGGCTAATTGGTGCTCTTGAACTCAGAATTTTCCACCTGCAACTCACCATCAGGTTTCAAGATTTAGGAGCTTTCAACTGGTTCTTTTGCATACAGAAGCAAGGAAAAGGTTCATTGATCGTGTCTGAAAGATTAGAGAGCTTGAATTGGAGGTTTAGTGCATCTGTTCATCCAAGATTTTCAGGTTGGTAACTTTCTTCCTCTAGCATGAAGTAGGTAGAATCAAGATGAATTAAGGTGTTAGTTGCATTGTAGAACGGTGTAGGAAGGTTTTCAGACCATTAATTTGAGAATTAGTGACCAATCTAGGGTATTACCATTTTCGGTTGAGAATTGGATATGGTGAATCTTGAGGATTTAGGTTGAATTAAGGGCATGAATGAGTTCGTGAGGGAATTTGGGATGAGTTTCATGTATTGACCATTTGCAATGGAGGATCCTAGAGAGAACTAGGGTTGGGGACGATGACCGGAGCACCACCGGTGGTGGCCGGAGCTGCACGCGAAGCTCAGATGTTCAAAAGGTAGAAGATGACCCCAGGACCATCAGATCTTGGTTGGACCTTTGACTAGAAGCTCATCCAACGGCCACGTTTTAAACTCAGTTTGTGAAGGATCTGAAGAAATGAAACGCGCCGTTTCATTTAATCAGTGGTTCTGGGCTTAGTGGATAGATTGATATCCCCACCCCCCTGAAGGCCCAATCCATTGTTTGTGCTGATTATCATTGCTATCCACACCGTGCATTTATTCTTTTATTTGAATTTTCATTATTTTTTTCATTTTGTTCATGGTTCTTGAAAAATTCATAATAAATTGAAAATTAATCCAATTAATCCCATTCTTTTTTCATTTTACTCATGATTGAGTCTAGTATTTTTTAGAGAAAAAATATTTTCATTTCATGCATTTTCTGATTTTATGGGAATTTTATATTTTAGTTAATATTAAAATGGTTATGTTTGATACCTAGTTTTGTGGAATTTTGTATGATCTTGTGGTGATGATTTAGATCCTGATTTTTTGTGCGTGATTAGGTTAGACATGTATGCTCCCATATCATTTTTCTCACATTTTTGTGATGAAAATAGGTGTGCTTTCTAGATCGATATTTAGGTGCTCCCTTTTAGGGTATTAGGTTTAGTAACTCATAATGTAGAATTTACTTCTAGGTCTAATTTGATGATTTGATCTCTGAAATTAATGTGGTAGAGTCATGATTGACCTAGGTTCCCATAGTCATTTTTGTAGGATTTTATAATTGGTTTTAGTATTTTAGTTAGGACTAACTTTAGTACTAGGTTTTAGGTGATCCTAACTTACTAATTCAACTAGTTTAACTTCCTTAGTCCCCTTAGATTAGGGTTTTTGCTTGGTTTGCCTTTGGTTGAGATTGAAGACAAGTTGAAGACAAGGTGAGGATGCTTGAAGTTGCTTGAGGTTGCTTGGAGCTAGGAGTTGTCTGTGCCGGAAGGTGTCTGATGAAGATTTAGGAGATAGGAGCCATAGGGAGAGCCTTATAATTAGAATGATTTCTTTCACAAATAGGAGTTGTCTTGTGCTTCCATTCCTCCCAATGACTAAAAATTCTTTCTAAGATATTCACATCCCTCCTTTGGAGGGATGAGTGGCTTTATCTGGGAAGTAGAACTTTGAGGGAACCAGTCTCTCATAATGATGAACCCTTACAGGCTTCCTTTGGTTGTCAATAAGTTGTTTATCATTTCCACTCATTCTGTTAAATCAATTGTCTTCTGCTTTGAGTATCTTGAAAGATGTTGGACTTGAGTTTGAAGAAGAGGACTTCATTGAAGAGTGTGGAAGAGGATGATTCCTTGAGCATTGCCATTGCAGCTGAAGCTTGAAGAGCAAGAATAACAAGTTGACACTTGAAGACCCAATGGAGATTGAATCAAGAGTTGAGGCTTAAAGGATTGAAGGATGAAGTTGACACTTCCATGTGATTGAAGACTACTCTGAGAAGCTGAGGCTTGCAGGAGAAGATGACCAAGTTGATACTGGTAAAGCAAAGAGAGCTGAAGCTTGAAGACTAAGTTGATACTTATGAAGGAGATTCAATTGAGGTTGAGTGTAGAGCTAAGGCTTGAAGAAGAGAGGATAAGTTGATACTTATGTTTGATGGGTTGAAACCTTGGAGAAGCAAGTTGATACTTGTCAGGAGGATGATAGCCTTGAAGGGTGATTGAAGTCTGAAGACTGGATTGCTGTTAGAAGAGCTGAAGCTTGGAGTTGAAAGAGGGGTTGATTTGCTTTCTTTTCCTGTCTGTTTCCTTTTCTGTATTGCTGTGACTTGTTTGACTTGCTTGATGCATTAGAATAAGTCCACATCTAGACTGACTTTAAGTTAGGAGCATGATTGCACTAGAGGTTGAGTTGCTCCCTCTGCTTGTATTTTTACTGTATGGCTTTGCTTGCGGGTATTCGGTAGAGCCCTGCTCCCTTGCCCATGTGGTTTATTTTGCTTGATAGCATTTTATTTCCTCTGTATGATTGCAGCTGTTACTGTATTTTGCTTGACAGCACTTTATTTTATTCTTCCTGTATGATTACTGTTATTCATTCTGGCTTGAGGTTGAGATGAGCTTGTGGAGGCTGCTGCCCCACACACATTTCCTCCCTCACTTGCATTGCATGCATATTATAGTCGTTTACTGTTTACTGTTTACTGTTTAAGCTGATGCTTTATCTGTTTCTATGTATCATTGACATGATCCCCTAGGAATCTCACTTCCTTTGATAAGAAAGTGATGATAGAACTTTAGGTTGAAACCTATGCATGATAACTTCTAGGAGTTCCCTGTCTCAAACCTCAACCATAGGATGAATCCTTGGCATGACAACAGTAGGACTTGATAGTCTCCCCATAGTTGTCCCTCTCTCTTCTCATCTCAAAACAAATTAAAATACAGTAATAAAGGTTAACTGACGTCGTACGTTACGGGCCTTAAGCTATTTGAGAAAGGATTGTTGGAGAGTTTCTTTTCAACAGTCTGGATGTTTAGTATGGTGCCATTTGGGTGACATGCGACGCATTCACTCTCAGGTCATAGTCTCTAGTGCGATTGAAATTGCAAACACAATAAAAAACACTTCTTCCGTAAAAGACAGAAAACAAACTTCAAACCTTTTTTCCCCGTGGGCCCATAATTCAAAGGAAAGCTTTTCTGAAGAAAAGAGTGTCGTTAAACTTCAGCGCCACCGCAAACAGGCTTTGTCCCTAACTGCTGGAACTGCTATTTAACCCTACTCGATAAAACAGATGAATTTGAATTCCTGTAATCCGTATTGCCCGAACTACGTAAGCTCTGATCTCTCATACCTGTTGAGAGTACGTAGGCACAATACCGACGTATTGGCGAGCCACCTTCCCCGTAACCCGTAGTAGGTCGAACTACGTTGACTCTGATTTCTCATTCTCTGATGAGAATACGTAGGCATAAAGCGCGACGCTTTGCCGAGTCATTTTTCTTTTCTGTTTAAGCCAGCCTTGATAGGTAGATAGATAAACCAACTCGTCCAGTAAACACAACAAGCGTGGATCCCATCGAGTACGATGGACGTGAGGGGTGCTAATACCTTCCCCTTGCGTAACCGACTCCCGAACCCAGACAATGGTTGCGACGACCTTGTCTTATACCTTTTCGTCAGGTTTTTCCGATCGTTTCCTTTCCCGTTCCGAGGGATAAATAACGAAAGGTGGCGACTCTTCTGTTTTGCTGGCACCTTATTTTCACGGAAGCGACAATATGCATGGTCTAGATGAAAATATTGTGGTGCATAGGTTACCCCTCAAAGAAGGTTGCTCGTCGGTGAAGCAAAAGTTGAGGAGAACGAAGCCAGAAATGTCCTTCAAGATCAAAGAAGAGGTGTAGAAGCAACTAGATGCTGGTTTTCTGGCAGTATCCAGCTATCCACAATGGGTAGCAAATATTGTCCCAGTACCAAATAAGGATGGGAAGGTGCGAATGTGTGTCGATTACAGAGACCTCAACAGAGCAAGTCCGAAAGATGACTTCCCTCTACCACACATTGATGTACTAGTAGATAACACAACCCAGTTCTTTGTCTTCTCATTTATGGATGGCTTTTCTAGATATAACCAGATTAAGATGGCGCCCGAAGATATGGAAAAAACAACTTTTATCACCCCATGGGGAACTTTCTGTTACAAGGTTATGCCGTTTGGGCTCAAGAACGCAGGCGCGACATATCAGCGAGCAATGGTCACTCTTTTTCATGACATTATACATAAAGAGATTGAGTGCTATGTAGACGATATGATTGCAAAATCCCAGACTGAGGAATAACACCTCATTCACTTGGAAAAGTTATTCGCCAGACTAAGGAAATTCCAACTGAGATTAAATCCCAACAAATGCACTTTTGGTGTAAGATCTGGTAAACTGCTAGGTTTTATTGTAAGCCAAAAGGGGATTGAAGTCGATCCAGATAGGGTCAAAGCCATCCAAGAGATGCTGGCACCTAAAATTGAAAAGGAAGTCCGAGGTTTCCTTGGGAGATTGAACTACATCGCTAGGTTCATATCTCATTTAACGGCCACTTGTGAGCCTATTTTCAAACTACTTCAAAAGGATCAAGCAGTGGTGTGGAATGATAATTGTCATAAAGCCTTTGAGAAAATAAAGGAATATCTACGAGAACCACCGATCTTGATGCCTCCAGTACCCGGACGACCCCTAATCATGTACTTGACTGTGCTAGAAGGATCCATGGGATGCGTGTTGGGTCAACCTGATGAAACTAGTAGAAAAGAGCATGCAATTTATTACCTCAGCAAGAAGTTCAACGACTGTGAATCTAGGTATTTAATGCTCGAGAAGACATGTTGTGCATTGGCTTGGGCAGCAAAACGCTTGAGACAATATATGCTCACCCATACGACCTTATTGATCTCCAAGATGGACCCTGTCAAATACATATTCGAGAAGCCCGCTCTCACCGGACGAGTGGCCCGTTGGCAAATGGTATTAACAGAGTATGACATCCAGTATGTTACGCAGAAAGCTATCAAAGGAAGTGTACTCTCTGACTACCTTGCCCACCAACCTATGGATAACTACCAATCTATGCGCTTTGATTTCCCCGACGAAGACGTCATGTTTGCCAGAGACGATACCATGCCAGGCCCAAATGATGGACCCAAACCAGGGTCGCGATGGACGCTCGTGTTCGACGGTGCCGCAAATGCCAAGGGTTGTTTAATTAGGGCAGTCATCATTTCTCCAACTGGTTTTCACCTACCATTCACTGCTCGATTATGCTTTAAATATACTAACAACATGGCCGAATATGAAGCTTGTATTTTCGAAATTGAAGCTGCCATTGATAATAAGATCAAGATTCTGGAAGTCTATGGAGATTTTGGGCTTGTCATATGCCAGATTAAAGGGGAATACGAAACACTTGACCTCAAGTTGGTTCCTTACAAAGATCACGTCTTGAAGCTAATCCCGTACTTTGATGAAATCACTTTTCATCACATTCCTAGAGGGGAAAATCAGTTGGCTGACGCTCTAGCAACATTAGCGTCCATGTTTCAAGTCAAGTGGGAGAACGAAGTGCCATCCATCCGTCTAGAGTATCTGGACGAACCCGCTTATTGCCTGGCAACCGATGCAGAGGAATCTAAAGTTGATGATCATCCTTGGTTCTATGATATCAAGCGGTATCTATAGAGACAGGAATATCTAGAAGGCATAACTATCATTGACAAGAAGTACCTCAAAAATCTCTCCTCGAAGTTCTTCCTCAGCAGTGACATGTTGTACAAGCGGAATTATGATTCGGTTTTACTCAGATGCGTGGATAAACACGAAGCAGAACGCATCATAAATGAAGTGCACGAAGGATCTTTTGGAACACATGCTAGTGGTCATACTATGGTTAAAAAGATTTTGAGGGCGGGATACTATTGGATAACGATGGAAACAGATTGTTGTCTCCATGTCCAGTCATGCCACAAGTGCCAAATTTACGCAGACAAAGTTCATACTTCACCACTCCCTCTGAATGTGTTGACTTCGCCTTGGCCTTTCGCCATGTGGGGTATAGATGTAATTGGACGCATCGAGCCAACTGCTTCGAACGGACACCGTTTTATCTTAGTGGCCATCGACTACTTCACCAAGTGGGTAGAAGCTGCATCTTATGCCAATGTCACTAAACAAGTGGTGACTCGCTTCATCAAGAAAGAGATTATTTGTCGATATGGAATCCCGAACAAGATCATTATGGACAACGGTTCAAACCTCGACAATAAGATGATGGAAGAATTGTACAAGAGTTTCAAGATTGAACACCACAATTCAACACCTTATTGACCCAAAATGAATGGAGCTGTTGAGGCGGCAAATAAGAATATCAAGAAAATCATCCAGAAGATGGTGAAGAATTACAAAGACTGGCACGAGATGTTTCCATTTGCGCTGCATGGCTACCGCACCTCAGTGCGCACTTCCACATGGGCAACCCCGTTTTCTCTCGTATATGGCATGGAAGCAGTATTGCCCATCGAAGTAGAGATTCCTTCCTTAAGGATTTTGGCAAACGTCAAGCTAGATGAAGCCGAATGGATACAAGCCAGACTCGACCAGCTTAATCTCATCGACGAGAAGCGCATGACAGCCATCTGTCATGGACAGTTATACCAGAAACGGTTAAAGAGGGCCTTTGACAAGAAAGTTTGCCCATGACACATTCAAGCAGGAGATTTGGTACTGAGGAAAATTCAGCCAACTCACGTTGATCCAAGGGGCAAATGGGCACCAAATTACGAGGGCCCATACATAGTAAAAAAGGTTTTCTCCGGAGGAGCCTTGATCCTTTCGACCATGGACGGTGATGATCTTCCGTCCCCTGTGAATTCGAATGGAGTTCAAATATTATGCCTGAAAAATAGACCCGGTGGACCAAAAAGAGAATCCATGCAAAAATGGGCGTCCTGGTGGGCCATAAAAATGGCTCAGGCAAAAATTAGGGACTATAAAAGAAAAGAAAAAAAAAGTAAAAGTATCCTGGTAAGCTGAAAACCCGAAAGGGCGGCTTAGGCAAAAGTTAGGGATTCGAAAAGGGAAAAACTGCATCTTGAAAAGACGTGCGAACCCTCCTCCATAATCATCAAGCTCTCGACTGAGAGAGATCAATTCAATCGTTGCATTCAGAAGCAAGGCATGAAGGGTTTTCAGAGACATATGGGCCATAGCGGATTTGAAACTCGGCAGGAATCGTTTCCAACATTGTCTTAGTTTCTTTTATATATTTCTTTCAAAGCAATTACCTCTTTTAGGAATTGCCTCCTTTTGTAATTTTCCCATTTAGGGGTTTTCATCAATAAAAATTACTTTCATCAAAGTTTTCTCTGTTCTTTTTATTTACCATATGGTTGCAAGTTTCGTTTATTTGATGATGGGTTTTGCATATAACGACATTATGGTAAGTTGAATTAAGGGACGACTCACTCTTTTAGGGTAATTAAAGGGTGACCACGACTCCAATAGAGTACACAGGAACACCGTTTTAAATCTTGAAACGACTTGACTGACAAGACCGTCAAGCCTAGCAAAGCTGGTCCCGAGTTGAAGGTATCAACACCTCCAAGTTTTTATTACATCATGAAAAGATGATGTCAGGAAGTCAGGCTTGTCCTCTACCTTCCCACCTAAACCCAAAGTCCAACTTGCATTGGCAACTACCAAAATCCGCCACGTCGGCGCTTGCATTTCCAATTACCCGTCATAATCATATGCATCATACGCATCGCATTCGACTTCATAAGCATCTTGCATCATATGCATATCCAAAATCATATCATTTTTCCCCAGCTCTTGCATCTCCGCACGTCATCATTTGCATTTGCATTTCCATTTATGGAACATTATCATCATCAAACGTTCGCATATGCGAGCTCAGATCCAAGATCAATCTCGAAGATTCCCAAGGTTGTAATCAGCCTAGCCAGGGGCAGTCTCCGCAGGGCCATGGGTATTCCCCCACGGAGTTGTGCAACCTTTGGTTGGACCAATTCCAGAGCTACAAAACAATCATCATCCCAGTCAGGGGCATCATCTGCAAAATTGTGGGTCTATCAAAAGCAGATTCAACCTAATCAGGGGCACATTATTCAGGGTCGTGAGCGTTCCTCATGGGAATTATTATCATCCTTCTTTGTGGTAATAGCTTATAGCGTATTTTCCATTATCCTTTTGGTAATGGATTCCCTACATCCTTTTGGTGTTAGGGTTAATCTTGTTTCCGCTCCATCATCCTTTTGGTGATGGGTCTGGCATCCTTTTGATTTCATGACTAGCGTATTTTCCATTATCCTTTTGATAATGGATTCCCTTCATCCTTTTGGTGTTAGGGTCGATCTTATTTCGCTCCATCATCCTTTTGGTGGTGGGTCTGGCATCCTTTTGATGTCATGACTAGCGTATTTTCCATTATCCTTTTGATAATGGATTCCCTTCATCCTTTTGGTGTTAGGGTTAATCTTGTTTCCGCTCCATCATCCTTTTGGTGATGGGTCTGATATCCTTTTGATGTCATGACTAGCGTATTTTCCATTATCCTTTTGGTAATGGATTCCCTACATCCTTTTGGTGTTAAGGGTTGATTTTTGTTTCCGCTCCATCATCCTTTTGGTGATGGGTCTGATATCCTTTTGATGTCATGACTAGCGTATTTTCCATTATCCTTTTGGTAATGGATTCCCTACATCCTTTTGATGTTAAGGGTTGATCTTATTTTGCTTCATCATCCTTTTGGTGACGGGTCTGGTATCCTTTTGGTGTCATGACTAGCATGTTTTCCACTACCCTTTTGGCATTGGATCCTTTACTATCTTTTGATTTCAGAGCAGCATTGTGAGTATACTATCATCCTTTTGGTGATAGGCTTGTCATCCTTTTGGTGTCAAGTTTTCTCTGTTAACATCCTTCTGGTGTTAGCAACCTTTGCAAGGTATCCAGTATGCCATTCCCAAGTATTTATTTTCCTGGACAAATTCAGGGTCTTCTATATCTAATCATCTTCTACCTTGAAAGAATGAATGTCGTGGCATTTTGTCTTACTAGGTTTAAGCCGATTAGATAGGGGCATCTATTATACCCTAAATTTGCCCACCTCTTTTCTCCAATCAAAAGTATTAGTACGAGCCATTGGGTGGGTGTTGTTATCACAAAGTTATCAAAGAATCATCAGAGGGAGTTCATAAGGAGCATGAGAAAAAAGAAAGAAGAAAGCCTGTTGAATATCTCCAAAGTCATGGTGGAGTTGGAATGATCACCCAGTTCATCTGCACAATGCCCAAGCAAAAAAAGGGAAATTAGGGTTTTCGCACAGTTAAAAGTCGAGGTTTCAATGGTTTGATCAGTCGACGTCTTGAATTGATTTCCCATGAAATAGGGTCAAGGATGCTACATTGGTTCAAATATGAATTCAATTTGAGGTTGGCACTCAAATATTGAAGACAATGCAGCTCAGGCCCGATTAGGGTTTTCGATCAGGAAAAGTCAACTGTAGTTTGACTTTTGATGTAAAAGATGTTCTGATGATGCAATCTTAATTCATAAGGTTTATATGGCTTAGTAAAGTCCATTCAAGAAGATTCAAGGCCTCAAGATACCCGTGTCATCAACAGTCGACTCGGTAGTCACCGATTGATCGAACGGTTGACCGAAAAGTCAACTCTCCAACCATAAGGAATTTGACTTCAAGATGTGAATAAAAAATGTTCCTTATGTCATATTACACCTTCCCATAAAATTTCATGGCCATTGGATCAAGGGTTAGGAAGTAATTGCAAAAATCGGGAATTAGGGTTTTGAAAGGGGCAAGACCATAACTCCTCAACCACACATCCAATTGAGGTGGTTCAAAGCTCATTGGAAAGCTCTTGACAAGTCCTACAAAAGTCCCAAAGTGGTCCATGATCAAAAAATGCATAGATTTGGAGATATGACCAAGTTCATTTCAAAAAGGGAAATAACATAAAATTTCTAAGTTATTTGGCCTTTTAAGTAGTTTTTTCAGCAACTTGGAGGGGTTTTTCAACCTAGTTCCACCTAGAATTTGGAAATCTCAAGAACATGAAAGTTGTAGGTCTACTTGAGGGATTTCTAAATTATGGTAGAACTCCTCAATAGCATTTGTGAGCAGAAAGTTATGGGTCATGGAAGTTAGGGCTGCCACACTTGAAGCCACTATGTCAAAATTTCTCAAAATTCAGATTTCCACAACTTGAGCTATCCTCAACCCTTAGATCATGTTCAATCTGATAATTAGAGGTGTGGATGAGTGAAAATGCAGAAAAATGAGAGATGTGAAGAGAGAGGCAAGTTGCAAGCAACCTGTAATAAAATAATCAAAAATGTGTAAGAGGAAAGAGAAACTTTTGGGCAGCTGCAGTCCCCTACCTTCCTAGCCTCACTTCAGCCATCCCATCTCTCCCATCTCACTTTATTTCTGCTCAGCATTTGCCCATGGAGCTGATATGTAGAGCTGCCACAAAGATCTTGGCAAGATTCATTCAAGATTTCATAATCTCCCTCCAAAAGTGGCAAAATCCAAATCTGCCCTCACCTTCATTTTCACTATAAATAGAGGCATTCTCTATGATGTTAGACACACCAGAACTATTGAGAATACACAAGAAACTCATAGCTCTCTCTCTCTTCCTCATCCTTGCTTGAATTTGCTTGAGTTCACAAAATCACCAAAAAACACCACTTTTCACTTTTCATGCTAGTTCTTTCCCCAAACATCAAAACACTTCAAAGACCATCTATACACCCTTAAAATGGCCATTTGAAACTGTTCCAACCATTATTTTCATCAAAAACCCACCAAACTAAAAGTCAACCTTCATACCTTTGTATGTTGACTTTTATGCACTTTGGAAGCCAAATCTTTATTTGAGGCATTTCCTACCATTCCAACACTCCCAACACTTCATATATATCATGTCTCAACTGTCCAAAGTCTCAAAAACCAGCTGGGAAGTTCACAACTCAAACTGTCTTGAAAGATAGTTTGTTGCTTCAAGAGGAAGAAAGCTCTAAATCTTAGCCAAGGAAGAAGATCTCTGGGTTTCTTAGCTTTTTAGCTTGTTCAAGAAAGTCTACAAGAGGTATGTAATGCTCAACCTCTTTATTATGCATACATTGTCATGTTTTGCAATTTTGAAATGCTTGTTGTGAAAATATAGTCATGATGTCCCATATTGGTTCTTTGTCAAGAACTTATGTTTTGTGGCTATGATACTTGCTTTTGTTAAAGTATTTTATTCATGAGTGATGTGTTTGATAATATGTTGCCAATATTGAACTTTTATGTTGTGTACAACTTGTTTTGAAGTTTTTATCCAAGATTAGCTTTAGGGATCCAAACATGGCAATGTTGTTATGCTTCATACAATCTAGCAGCCCTGGTTTTTTGTGGTATTTGGATAACTGGTTAGATGTTTCATGAAATTCCCCTGCCCCTAGGTCATGTTTGAATCTGGTTTGGTTTGTGTTGTGATAGATGCTACATTTGTTATACCATAGTCATGAGTTTTGTGCTAAGATGCTTGTGCTTGCCATGTTGTGTCTCAAGTGTTTTAAACTATTGGTTTGTGTTTATTGCATTGTTTTCACTTTTGTTAAAGTATAATGTGTATGAAATGATATATTGATGTTGTTCTGTCAAGTATGAGTTGTGTATGTTATTCCAACTGTTTTTGAGATACTTGTCCACAAAAGTAGTTTTGGAGGTCTTAACATGAAATGGTGATGGGCTGGTGTAAATCTGCCAGTTTTTGTTTGCTTATCATGTCTAGTGATTTCATGATGTTGCCTTGCCTGCTTTACTTTAAACCTGCTCATCCTGAACCTGTTGGTTTAAAATGGCCATGATGTTTGTAAACACTCCATGTTGTTGGTTGTCACTATGATTCACTTGTATGAAGAATTTATGGACTGCGAGTTTGTCACACTGCTGCTGTTTTTCAATTGACTTAACCATGACTGGCTGAGAATATGACTTCCATGTATGCTTCATAAATGTGCTTCATGACCTGAACTGTTTTGAACTTACTGCATCTTGAGCATACATATTTGCCATGAACACACCAATTTCCATGTTAAGTTGATTTTGACTGATCTTTTAGGGCTAGATTCATTGGATGACATATTTGAATTTAGTGTGTGGTAGTAACATAAACTGTACCAGCTTGCATTCTTTGACAGTTTGCTTCTTTGCAAGTCTTCAGCATGTTGCCATCAACATACCAAATCTTGAGTCAAAGAGAATGTATCTAGTTTTGAGGCATAACATCATTTGTTATCATATGTATGATATGTGTGCATCATTGCCTGACCTAAAACTCCTCATTTTAGACTATGCCTCATTTAACTTGCATTCAATAGCCTTTTGAGAGTCACAGCCACCACAATATACATTTTCCATGATTTGAAACATTTTGGGCAATTCTTGAACATAAAGTCTTCTGTTGACACATTTGAAAGTTGTATGTCATGTACACTTGACCTGGACCTACTGTATTTGAACTTTGGCAGCTTGTATCACATTTATCACTTTAGTTTGCAAACTATATACCTGTTTCTGTTTGGTGTTGATTTGAACTGATTTTTGTGCATGAACTCATCCCTTAGCATATGTGGTGTGTGTGTGTGTCTTTGTTTTAGCATAAGCCTCATTGTTTGAAGGATACTCTGCTGTTACTACCAGCTAATTGGTGTCTGTGCTTACATAGGTTATTCTATTTAGACTTGGTGAGATCATCTGCTGTTATGTTGGTTTTTCCATATCCATTTGATGATTAGGGTAGAATGCTTTCAATAGGTAGACCTGTTGCACTTTTGTTTTGCCTACTGTCCCAGGTTTGTAAACCTGCATTTGAGTTGATTTGGATTGATGATGGATATAGGCATTTTCATGCTAGAATCCACATTTGTGTCAAGAGTTTGTCAGATCAGCTATTGGCTTGTTAGCCTTAGTCCAATTGGCAAGTTTTGGTTTGTTTATTTTGGTGAGTAGCTGCCATTTAGGGGTTAAGAACAGCCTCTTTTTAGTTGGTTTTGCTGCTATGTGTCCACCTGTGGAGAAGTTATAGGCCAGGTTTTGGTATTGGGATCAGCTGTGGAGATTGATTGTGCTGAGATGGTGTTGTTGGCTGATGTGGACCTATTGGCATAAGATGGAAATGAGGAGAGGTTTGTCACCACAGTTTGGCTTGAATTTGCAACAGATTTTTGTTGGACTTTTGTTGTGATAAGAGAATCCTGGGTTGGTTAAGAGTTGGTGCTGAACTCTACTTTGGTTGGCCTGTCAAGTCTTTGGACTTGAAAGCTTTATGTGCAAGCATTCTGTTTTATGGATATGACTGAGTGATGTTTTATTTTTCTGTCCAACTGGTTTCTCAACAGCTAGTCTTTTAGGGTCCATAAGGGTTGAGCCCATGACTTTGGTTGTCTAGGGTAGTTTGGTTTTTCTGCATAAGTTTCTAACTGTTGATGTTGTTGTGCATAATAGTATTAAAGTCTGTGGTTGTTTTGAAGCATTCTTGTTTGATTTATACAACCTGAACCATGCCATGATTGATCTGTTGCCACACATATTCATTATCTTGTTCCATTGACCTCTTTCACAATCTATTAATGAAAACCTAATTTATGCCATATTCAAGATATGTTGCACTGCTGTTTTTTTTTTTAAAACAAAGCAACCTAGTTGCTACTCACATTAGACCTGTTGATTTACTTGGAGTTTGGACTTGGTTTCTATCCATAGTCATTCAAAGTTATATTTGAAACATGTGCAAACACTTGCTTGATCTTAAACACACCTGTTTTGGTCCTTGAGTTTTAAATTGCATCTCATACCAATTTCATCATCAATTGCAATTCACATACAAAATTCTTGTTTTGATGTTTTTTGGACAAACCATCTGTTGAGACACATTCCATACCATATTTCAAGTATGCTCAGACCTTTGCATATCCCCAAGCACGCCTATTTTGATCTCTAGTTTTCAAAGTGCATTTCAAACTTCACTATTGCACTTGTCTTCGAAATTCGTTTTGTGTGCATGATCTCGAAATTTGAACTGCACCATCTTATTCCTCATTAAATTCCAAGCAATTTAGACTTTAATTTTGCTAAATTTGGTTTTGATTTGTTGAAGTTATGATCCAATCAGTATCTGCCTTGTTTGCTTTGGTTTTGGGCCCAGAATTGCTTGCCAAGGAAGCCTTATCTTTTTCTGGGGTGGCTAAATACACGGATGTATAGCCACCCCAGTGGTAGAAACTTGTGCGCATATCACCCCTTGTACCCACTAGTCCTGAGTTCAATCCTTGGTGATCAACTCTTTTTGGCATTTTATTTTCAATTGTCATTGTTTTTATTTTGTTTCATTCTTTCCATTCCTCTAACACGCGCGCAAGTGGCCAAGTGGTTTATGTTGAGTTTGTGAACCAAGGGCGTGGGTTCAATCCCTTCCCATGCCACTTCTTTTATTTACTTGTTGCATTTTATTCAAATCTCAATTTTTTTGTTTTTACAATGCCCTTTTTGCCTACTTGTTAGTGGGTTCATTTTTAGGATCGTCACCTTGCGTCTTGATAAATTTCTTTTATGCCATGCTTGACTTATCTCGTAATATTTGTTTGCGTTTGATTCCTTTGCGTTTGTTAACATATCAAAGCTTTGTCTTCTTTTGGTTATCACCATGAACTTACATGTTTTCCTCCTAAAAAACCTCGGTCCCGTACCGAATTCATGTTCATAAACATCTTCAGTCATAAGAACCTTTTTTTCTTTGTATTAAATTATATTGAGAAAGGATTAAGTGTAGACTTTTTCCTCTCCGAGTATTAAGATACTCACTGTAGTGTGAGTGGTCTTGATATTCGTCTTTCAATACGAAGACGCAACTTTATCTATCACCTGTCTCTTTCACTACCTCTCACTTTCATAACTTCCCTCCGCAACCTTTCTCTCCTAAAACCTCGGTCCCATACCGAGTACATTTTCAAATCATTTCGTAACAAAAACTTGAAGGTTCGTGGAGTGGTTAGGCGTAGGCCTTCTCCTACCCCGAGTGCTGACATTTACTGTAGAGTTTACAGTCGCAAGGCACTTACCATTCAAAACCAAAAATACTTTAATAAGAAGAACGAAGTTCTCTTTGCAATTGAATTAAAGAGAGAGGATTGAGTGTAGACTCCTTCCTCTTCAAGTGTCAGGATACTCACTGTAGTGTGTGTGGTCTTGACGCTTGTCTTTCAATACGAAGATGCTACGTTCGCCACACCATTTTCACAACAAAAACTTTGAGATAAAAAATTGGGTACTACCTGTAGGGGTTACTATCCAAGGATTTATCTCACCCCTAAAAACAATTCAACCAATTAAATGTGACTTCTTGCCTCGCATGGCGAAAACTAATCAATCTTTCAAAAAGGATGTGTTACGTCCGTTCTACCGCAAACAGGTAATGCTTAAGTCTCCTCACATGCGAGCAGCAAAAATACCTAAACTGCTAGAATGTGCACGATAGCATCATCCACAAAAACACCAACAAACCATAGGCCGAACTACGGCTGCTCTGGTTTTTTACTTCGTTCAAGTAAAGATACATAGGTACAAGGTCCACAATCCTTGCCGAGCACATTCCCCCCATATCTGTAGTTCCCCGAACTACGTCGACTCTGACTTTCTCACATCTATTGAGAATACGTAGGCATAGGACTGCGAAGTCCTACCGATTCTTTTCTTTCTCCTGTCCCCCCCCCCCCCCCCCCCCCGTTTTTCCTCCTTTCTTAGTTCCTAAACCCTCTTTCTTTATCCTTTGGAAGACACTTTTATAGCATAATATTTAAGCAGATATAATTCACACATTCGACAAACAAATGGTTCCCATCGAGTACGATGGATGCGAGGGGTGCTAATACCTTCTCCTAGCATAACCGGCTTCCGAACCCGTTCTTGGTTACGAGACCATCTTATCCTTTCTTTTCTTAAGGTTTTCTCGATATTTTCCTTTCCCCTCATGGGATAAATAAAGTTCGGTGGCGACTCTTCTGTCCTTTCTTCTTCGCCTCCCCGTCGTTGCACGATGTATTTTTCGAGTAGCGACAGGTACTCTTAGGTCTAACCTCATTAGGGTTTGGGCCTGCTTGATTGTGGGCTAAGCGTCGGCTCAATCCAGAACAGTATTTTATTCTCAACAACTAAATTTAATGACATGGGTTGTCACATAATTTTTTTTCCTTTGTAATGTCACAAAGGTGCCCCATGTGGATTTTAAAATTTTATTTTTAATTATTTTAAACTTATACATTTATTAAAATTAATAATTAAAATAGAAAAACAAAAATTTGCCATATAAAGATTCAAAGCACGGATCCTAGGTGTAAAGACCCACAATCTTACCTACGGACTAATTAGGGATGTTTAAAAGAATATGTATCCATAAGTATTTGCAAATAAAATCTATCACGAATACGGGATAATTAACTTAATGAATATTCACGAATAAAATAAATGAGTATTTAAATATTCATTTTTTAATGGATATATGTATGTGAGTTTGATGATACCCGCACCCATGGATAACTGTAGCCATTAATAAATTATAAAAAAAAAAAGATTTTAATATTATTAATTTATTATACTCTCTTTTTATGTGTTAAAAAAATTAGTTTTCTCATATTTTTTTTTTTTATGTTTTCTTTGAAAAAAATATTTCACATTTCATATAAATTCTATTTGACAATATCTTTCATTTTTTTAATTAAAAATAAAATGTATGGATATTATGTTTGGATTTTATTATGTTTTGGTGAAGAAAAAAAAGAAAATTAATGTATGAATTTTTATTGTTAAATTGAGAACAAATTATATAAATGCTATGTAATAATAAATTTGTTTCTTTAAAAGAAGCTGAAAATATTTTTTTAAAATAATTTTAAAAAGAAAATATTATCCATGAATATCTATAAATATCTACCGGTACCTTAAAACCTGCTTATAAAACAAATATGAATATCATATTTATCCAACGGGACGGACACAAATACCATATTATCCGATTAACTAAGGAACAAATACTATTCTTTAATAATTCATCATGCTATATACTTATTAACAAATTATATATATATATATATATATATATATATATATATATATATATATATATATATATATATATATATATATATATATATATATATATATATATATATATATATATATATATATATATATATATATATATATATATATATATATATATATATATATATATATATATATATATATATATATATATATATATATATATATATATATATATATATATATATATATATATATATATATATATATAATTATAAACACACAATTTTACTCTAATTATTTAAGATTCATAAAACTAATATCATATTTAAATAATATTCAAACTAAAAATTAGCAACTAAAAATATATAATTTTTTAAAATAATGTTCAATTTTCAAACATATTTAAACTTATAGGAACTAAAATAATAAACAAACATATAACTAATTAAATTTAAAAGTAGTAAAACTTGCTTTGAGATAAAACTTTTAATATTTGACTTTTAAGTTTGACTACACGTGTCTTCTTGTTATTGGTGACACATTACTATGGATAAATTACCTTTATATTATCAAGGGATAGCCTAGGCCTAGCTTTTTCTTTTTATATATAAATTGAGTTATCTTCTATGGACATCTGCAAAGACCAATTTCAAATCAGAAAGAACCATGACAAATGTAAAGTTTTTTCTCAAAAATTGAATGTGAAATTCAGGTTATTCATCTCCAAACTCGCATCAATACTGGGTGAAATTTTCTGTTCTTTTGCATTTCATAATACCCAATTATCTTTAAAAAAATGAAGCCGTAAAATAATTTCTGGACTAAAGTAAACAAAATCTCAGTGCTGCATCCATTCTAGGAGGCTATTTATGAACAACTGCAAAATGAAACATCTCATCCATTTAGCGAGGAATATAGGCCTTACTTACACTTGTCCAAGTATGCACTCCACCCTTGAAGACGGTACTCACGAGCTACTGCAGCTGGATTCGCTGCCTTGATAATGCCGCGCCCCACGATAATTATGTCACTACCCCTATCATGGATTACCTGAACAACAAAAAAAAAAATTGGTGAATTTCGAATAGAAGTAGTACAAGAATGTGCAAAACAGCACAAGGGAGCAGAAATACAAGGATATAGATGGCAACTTGCGTAAACTTACAGAATATGGAGTATTATATTGCTGCCCTAGGCCATCACCACCGATCGCCAGTTGAACTCCAGGAGTTGCATGAATGAAACAAGGATTTACCGGTGCCCCAGACCATGATGCTGGATTGACTGAGATGAAGCCAATAACAAAGTCGGAATGATCTTCGGCAATTTTCACTGCAGCAGATGTGTAATCTCCTTTGGCAAAGTTACCAGCTGAACTCATTTCAGCAAGTAGCAACAAACCCTTTCCGCGAGGCAAACCCTACATATTGTTCATTTGACATGTTAGACAATTTTTTTTTGTATAATTACATTCGAGATAATGTTATGATCAGGATTTTCTATAGACCTTCAATTTCAGACCATCGACAATTCCGGGACCAGAGATAATGTGAGCATTTACTATATCAGCCCATTCCAATATACGAAAGATCCCTCTGTAGATAATATAAAAAGAAAGATATTATGCTTAATATAGAAACAGATGAAAGGAATCTGAAAATGAATACAAAACTTTCCAGCAATGTATTACCCTTCATACTGCATGGTCACTGTGTTACCAATGTCGGCAAACTTACGATCCTCGAATATTAAGAAGTTGTGTTTTTCTGCAATCTTCAACAGAGATGTCATATGTTAGTAACAAACTACTCCAGAAATGTATAAAATTCCTCAAAACTCGGTAAAACGTTGTTCTTGTAAACACATAACACTCTTATAGTTGGTTAAAATAGTTACATCAGCATTCTACTTACATTTCATAAATGCTAGCATATCTACTTCAGTGTATAGACGTGAACAATATCAGTATGAAAAATCTTGTTCTGCAAAAATCTGGAGAAAAATTAGCTTAATTTAGCACTATACCGTGCGAAGCTTTGAGCCAAAATCCGGAGTAAAATCTGGTAAAATATCTACATGTGTTTTCAGCAAGCATATCTCACGCCCAACCTGACGAGAAAGAAAAGGAAAATTAATTTGCATAATTTATTCATCACGACCAAACTTCTAATTACAATCTCATTAATGATAATCAAGAGAATACAATTCTTTAATTTCCAACTCAGTTTTCAAGCAATTCAGCTGTGGTTCCAACAAAATGCCATGGCCGAAATGAAAATTTTCTCACCTTGTCAGCAATTTCAAGCAATTCAGCTGTGGTTCCAACATCCGCAGCCAAGCACAGATTACTTTCCTTCTCAGCCATTATCTCAAACAACCTCTTTCCCATTGGATTCTTGGACAACTTAGCTCTCTCCGAATATGACAGTGCCTTCTTGAACTTAGTTTTACTTTCCAAAGTAGCAACCTTCTGATTTTCCTCTAAGAATCTTATAACAACTCTAACCATCTCCTCATCGAGCCTTCCTTTTTCCCTCAAAATTTTCACCATTTCAGTCAATTTAAGAATCGCGTGCAACTTGATTCCATTGCTCTCTAAATTTTGTCTTCCACCTTGCTCTCTATCAATCAAAACAACAGCATCACTGACCTTCAACCCCATGGAACGCAGCGGGGCAGCAGTTTCTAAAACCGACGTGCCACTAGTAACTAAATCCTCAATTACCAAGCAACTTTGGCCATGCTGAAAATCACCTTCAATGGCTTTAGAAGTGCCGTAGTCTTTTATTTCCTTGCGGCGCATGACCATAGGGATGTTGTGAGTGACAGACACACAAGTGGCAATAGGCAGAGCAGTATAAGGCACACCGCAGACAAGGTCAAATTTAGTCTCCGAGACAGAAGAAATCATAGTTTGAGAAACTTGTCGGAGGACGGAAGGATAAGATATAACAAGGCGGAGGTCTATGTAAATTGGCGAGGAGATTCCGGATTTAAGCTTGAAATTTCCAAATTTGACTGCTGAGATTTCGTGGAGTTTAAGAACTAAAGACTCCATTGATGTATGTATGTGCCTATTTCAATCAGTGTCATTCAGTAAGTAACACCATCAATAAAAATAAGGCATACAATACAAGCAGTGATGTAAAATAACAGCATAGTTGAATTTTAATATACCGATATTGTTCTGCGATACACAATAAACTACATAATGTTGTGAAAGGGTAGCTACAATACATGAGCTGACACTTAACACAAGGTTTTAAAAAAAGACCAGTTACCGCGAAATTGGCTGCAACAAAACGGCATCGGAAGTTGCAGATACCATTATTCACTGTTTTAATGCAGAGAAAACCATTCACAAATAAAAATCCTTACAAATCAAAGAAAATATTTCTTATTATTACTACAAAATTCTGAACTAAAATTTTGTTTTAAAGTGAAAATAGAATCAAATAATATTGTAATGTTTTGCTTAATTCTCACGGCCACAACTGCAACCAAAAAACACAGATGAATAATGATATCAGAGAAATAAAATTTAAAAAGAAACAGTAATTATTTAGAAACAATACAATGCAATAATGAGAAAAGAACGTGAAATGCGGGAACTCAAAATTGAAATTAATGATGCAAGAACTTGCCTTTAGGTGAGTGAAAGAAAGGGAGAAATTGAAGAGTTTTTGCGAGAGATAGTGAAGGGTTTGAATGTTGTTGTTACAACGAGAGGATGCTATTTCACGCTTCAGAATACAAAACAAGTAAGGAACACCTCCATTTCTTCATTCACTTTAACGCAATATTCGATGATAGAATAGATTTCAAAGACGTAAATACTTCATTACGTATAAAGAAAATGGGTACTGGTAATTTGGATAACATTTTAAAATCAATAATTAAATTTACATATTTACACTTTACCCTTTTGCGTTATTATTTAATTTTTTTAGTTAAAAAAATTGAGATTGATTAATTGTAAAGTCTAGGAGTGGCTGAGTCCAATATCCAATCACCTGTTATATTAATAGGTCGTTTTGGCCGACTCAACTAATTTTTGGGTAGAGTTAAGTTGAATAATAGGTTGTTCAAATCATTTTATTTTATTTTATTAATATTAAATTACTAAATGAGTTATCATATTTTTTTCATAAACATGAGTCAATAATTTTATATTTTTAAAATAAATTTGATAATTTATTTTTACTACGTTTTAATATCATAAAATAATAAATGATGTTATTAACTAATAAAAATTATTACAAAATATTAGTGTTCTGGTCTGGGTTCCGACTTGACCGAGCAGGTCCAGCCCAATGATATTGAGGAGAAGGTCCAAGCAGGCCCAATCACCGATGTCGAGCACAAGGGCTTCCGTCGACCAGATACTGCCCCCGTCGAGCAAGACATTTCCTCCGTCGGGCAGAACGACGTGTCCTCCGCACGCTCTCCACGTGTTCCCCTCCGCGGGGACACGTCGTCATGTAACTACCCACCTCCGAAATAGTTGGCCAACCCACCTTCCACGATCATGAGACAGTTGGACTAGGGCGAAGACCACATGTTGGTCTTCACTACACCATGTAAGCCCTAGCAGTCGTCTGGGTTGGGCCTGGCCATTCAGCCCAACTCAAATGACCGTTGGCCCTACGCTGGGGTCTCACTATATGATCGTACCTGACCAGAAGGGGATCAATGATCAGCATCAGAGTGTGTTTCAGGTACACCCCATTTCTCTTCAACACCTTGGTGAGCAGCTTCCAGATCGACGACGCGTGGTAGATCATCGATCCCCTTCTGGTTAGGTACAATAAGTGGCGCCATCTATGGGAAACTAAGCTTCCTCGTTCCTCCGAGCAGAGAACCAAAGCTTCATCTCTCAAAACTTCAAGATCATGACTAGCTCACACCGTGAATACGCTGTTCACAACTCAGTCCACGTCCCCGTCACCAAAGGCGACAATCAGACGGGGACATCTCAGCTCCAGGAGACCGACGCCATGGACGGCCAGACTGCTTCCCCCTCTTTTGAGGAAGCGCCGCACCAGGTTGCTCCTCGAGAAAGAAGTCCGACGGTATTCCGGCCCATCCGCACTCTGGCCGGAGCGGACCCGACGATGGTCACCCTCTTCGCAGCCATCAACCAGACGAACCAAATGTTGTTCCGACAGAATGAGCGCATTGGCGTGCTGGAACACGACACTTCGTCATGTTCCCCTCTGCGAGAAGACCAGCACGGGACTTCTCGGAGCCCCTCTCCCCAACCGCCTGGGCGCCGACCACAGCTGGAGAGGCCCCAACCTGTGGCCTCCAAGAAACGGGCAAGGTCGCCAATCCGGAAAGAGAGACGCTCTCAAGAGCCGAGAAAGGGGAGACTCGAGGCCCAGGTCAGGCAACCGAGGGGATGGAACCAACCTCCTCGACACGGACCCTCGCCCCCTCAGTCTCCGATTCTCAGCGACGAGGACGATTATAAGACCCCCTTGTCCCGAGAGATCATGGCAGCCCCCATCCTCCACGGGATGGAGAAGTCGCTCATACTCTCGACGTACGACGACACCTCGGATTCAGACGACCACCTGGAAGACATCGAGGCCATGCTCGACTACAGGAACGTCCGGGGGAGCCATCAAATGCAAGCTCTTCCCGACGACCCTGAGGAAAAGCGCTATGACGTGGTACAAGAGCCTAAAGCCCGAGTCTGTCACGTCGTGGAGGGTCTTGAAGGATCTGTTTTCACGACACTTCACGGTGTCGAGACGCCATCCAAAAATAGAGGTCGCGTTGGGCGCGATCATCCAGGCCCCCGATGAACCTCTCAGGAACTACATCGAGAGGTTCACTAGAGAAGCGGTGCAGGTAACGACATTAGACGAGATGAAACGTTACCTGATGGAGCAGGGCCTACACCGAGACTCCAAATTCTACAAGGCTGTGGCCATCCACCGGCCCGACTCTCTCCAAGATTTCCTCGACAGGGCCCGCCATTATATACGGTTCAAGGAAACGCAGGCCACCAACTCCGCCCGTGACACACGGGACAAAGAGACCCCCCGCGGGTCTCGAGAGGAAGGGGCATCGGCCCACCGACACGGGGGAGACCTGCGACGAGAAGACCGTCCCCGAGAACCCCGCGAGCAGCGGGGCCTAGCTGGCCGTTTTACCAAATACACGACACTAGTCGCTTCCCGTGAGCACATACTGGCTGAGTGCGCCAATTCAGAATTTATCTGGGGAGGTGTCCGCTTTCCGAAACTGGCACCCACCAAGGCCAACGTGGACAAGTCTAAGTACTGTCACTTCCACCGAAGCCACGGCCATGTGACAGAGAATTACATCCACCTGAAGGATGCAATCGAAATCCTGATCAAAGACGGACACCTGAAGAGGTACACGCGGGGAGGAGACCCTCCACAATAGGAGGCCCCCGAGGCCAAAAAAGTCAACAAACTCCCTCCTCCCAACAACGATGTCGGCCTGCAGGTAGCCCTCAGTGTCAGTCGACCTGAGGACTGGTTAGCTCTAAGGGATATGGGCCTCCCCGACGAGCTTCAACTACCCTAGGAACTAGTGTGCCCCACTAGCCGGTGGGAATTGTAAGTTCAGAGTATGCCTAAGAGGGGGGGTTAATTAGGCTTTAGAAACTTTTTCCGGCTTTTCGATATTCTTGAATTTTTCTTCTTTAAGTTCTTGGTGATGAAAGCAGTAAAAGCAGAAAGAAAAATGAACACAGAGATTTATAGTGGTTCCCTTCACATTCCGAAGGTACTCCACTCCCTTTTCCACATGAAAGAGAGTTTTCACTATAGTTTTAGAAAGTACAACCTATCACACCATCAACCGGTGAGGCCTATAATGTAGCAACTAATCAACAACTAGTGTGCAAGAACAATCCTCTTGCAAACACTAACCCTTGTGTCCAACAATCCTGGATCACAAGTCACAAATAGAAATAACTTTGTATTTTTGTAATTTTGAAAGTGATACAATGATAATATCAATCTAATGATTGATCTTCTCCTTTTGATCAAAAATCCACTCTTCAATATCAATACAAGTGTTCAAAAACTGGATATGAAATTGTATGAACAATATGAACACTTTTTGAAAATATTTTAAAATATTTGAAAAGTAGTGAATTTGATTCAATGAATATTTTGAAAATTATTGGAGGTGTTTTTCAATTTGAAATTTTCAGAATTTATATGAGCAAAACACCATTTCAAAAAGGTATAATTGAGTATGATTCAAAACATGAAAAGGTATAACATTCAAACACAATTTGAATTTTAACAGAAACAATTTTTCAAAATTCGTTCAGTGTTAATCGGTTAACCATATAGGTTAATCGGTTAACACTTGAACGTTGGCCCAGAGAATTCAAAAATTAAGGTCGTTAACCGATTAACCCATATGGTTAATCGGTTAACACTGTTAAAACTCAGAAAAAAAATACTAAGTTAAAAAGTGTTATACCAATCCAAATGATTTTTTAAAACATGCAGATGCAAAATGTAAATATGATAAGTATTTGAACACTTGTATATCAATTAAAGGAGTGAAAAATGATATACCGAAGCTTGAGTCCAAATCTTGAAAGTTGTAGGAACATTTGCACAAGATGCTTGATTTGCTTGACAACATTCCATAGATGATATGCTTCTGGTTTTATCTTCAGTGTATATACCCCCACGGGTATATAGTGCAAGCAGCTTCTTAGTACATATACCCCCATGGGTATATAGTGTAATTATCTTGATCATTTTGAAAGCTTTGACTTTTTGCTTGCAATCATGGAATGAGCTTGAGTCTTTGTTGACATCATCAAAACCTTGAGATTGAAATGTGCTTCTACATTCTCCCCTTTTTTGATGATGACAAACAAGTGCGTCTTGTGCGATATCTTTTAACGATGTTCGTTCTAGGCTTGCTTCTTGTTTCTCCCCCTATGTCCAGCAACTCCCCCTATCTAAACAGAGGCAAAAATTCTGCACAGAGAGATATTAGACAGCAAGCTCTTCTCCCCCATTGTCATTAACAAAAAGGAAGGAGCTTTCAAAAATAAACAAAAGCAATATAGGCATACAAGGCAGCATATAATCAAGCACGACATAATAAATCAAAATACAAATGCAGCACATAGAAAATGCAGCAAATGTTGTACGGTTACACAAGAAATTACCAACTTAAACATTAGAAAAATATACATTATGCATACATAAACCAAAGAAAATATCAGATATCACCTTCATCGAGAATCCCAAGTTCTCGTCGAATTTTGAAGAACGGTTCTTTCGCCAATGGTTTGGTGAAGATGTCGGCGAGTTGATTGTGTGTATCAACGAAAGTAACATCTACATCTCCATTTAGTACGTGATCTCGAAGGAAGTGATGTCGGATATTGATATGCTTTGTCCTTGAATGCATGACCGGGTTCTTTGTAATATTGATGGCACTTGTATTATCACATCGAAGAGGAATGCAACCGAGATCTACACCGTAATCAAGGAGTTGTTTCTTAAGCCACAGAATTTATGCACAGCAACTTCCTACTGCAATATATTCCGCTTCGGCTGTACTGAGTGCCACACACGCTTGCTTCTTGCATGCCCACGACACTAGTGCATTCCCAAGAATGTGACACGTACCACTTGTGCTTTTTTTATCGGTATTACATTCTCGATATTTTGTAATATCAATTGGAGTACCGGATTCATCTTGATCAACGTACGTTCCGGATCCCATAGGAGTGGACATCACCTTGCAACTATCCATATCGAATTTCTTCAACAATTCCTTGCAATACTTGGATTGGTTGAGGAAGATGCCATCCTTTGTTTGCTTGATTTGTAGTCCAATAAAATAGTTCAATTTTCCCATCATGGACATCTCGAATTCTCCTTGCATCATAAGTGAAAATTCTTCGCAAAGCTCTCTATTTGTTGATCCGAAGATGATATCGTCGACATAGACTTGAACCAGTAAGGTGTTACCCTTAATCTTCTTTATGAACAACGTCTTGTCAACCTTTCCTTTTGTAAATCCCTTTTTACATAAGAAATTGCTAAGGCGGTCATACCATGCTCTTGGTGCTTGTTTCAGTCTGTAGAGTGCCTTTTTCAGTTTGTAAACATGCGAGGGATTCTTGTAGTCTTCAAAACCCGGAGGTTGTTTGACGTAGACTTCTTCATTGATGTACCCATTCAGGAAAGCGCTTTTGACATCCATCTGGAACAACTAAAAATTCATAAAATAAGCGTAAGCAAGTAATAATCTAATTGCTTCTAACCTTGCTACCGGAGCTAATGTTTCATCAAAATCAATTCCTTCCTCCTGGTTGTAGCCTTGTGCGACCAATCTTGCTTTGTTACGAACTATGATCCCATTCTCGTCAAGTTTGTTCTTGAACACCCATCTTGTTCCTATGATGTGCTTATGGTCTGGTCTTGGTACAAGACTCCAAACTTGATTCCTTTCGAATTGATTGAGTTCTTCTTGCATCGCTATAATCCATTGGTCGTCGCCAAAGGCTTCATCAATCTTGGTTGGTTCAATTTGAGACACAAAAGCCATGTTGAGACAAGCATCCTTAAGATTTAGTCGAGTTGCCACACCTTGACTAATATCACCAATAACTTTATCTATCGGGTGATCTCTATGCGTTCTCCATTCCTTCGGAAGATCTTGGTGTTCTTCAATGATTTGAGTGACATCTTCTTGTGGTATTGCTTGATTCTTTGAAGTCTCTCCTTGTTGTTGAGACGAACCTACTATATCATCATCATCATCCATAATAATATTATCCTCTTTCGAGGGGTTAGTCTCATCAAAAGAAACATGAATGGATTCTTCAATAGTAAGAGTTCTTTTATTAAAAATTCTAAAAGCTCTACTAAAAAGAGAGTAACCAAGAAATATACCTTCGTCGGACTTCTCATCAAACTTACCGAGATTGTCCTTATTGTTGTTGAGAACAAAACATTTGCATCCGAATATGTGGAAAAATGCTATGTTTGGTTTCCTACCCTTGAACAGCTCATACGGAGTCTTCTTGAGAATTGGTCGAATATTGACACGGTTGCTTACGAAACGCGCTGTGCTAACCGCTTCTGCCCAGAAATATCTAGGAAGATTCGAGTCGCTAAGCATTGTTCTTGCAAGCTCCACCAGTGACCTATTCTTCCGTTCTACGACACTGTTCTGTTGAGGAGTCCTTGGTTCGGAAAAATTGTGAGAAATTCCATGCTCTTCGCAAAAATCTTCAAAGTCTGAATTTTGGAATTCTCTGAAGGTGAGAAAATACTTAGAAGGGGGGGGGGGGTTGAATAAGTATATAGAGAAACTTATAGCAATAAAAACTCAAGGATTTTTATCCAGGTTCGTTGAACTCAACTGCTTAAGTCCACCTTATCAAGAGTGATTTTCCTTTCTCAACAAGGACTTAATCCACTATTTAATCAACTGATTACAATAGCAAGCACTAAGAACAATTGTTCTTAGTCTTCTCAAGAACTACTGATCCCAACTGGATCTTCTTAAGGACTTTTACAATCAAATGTAAGAATAAAAAAAGTGTTTAAATGCTTCTAATTAAGCTATATTTCAACTGTGATTTTACACTTAAGATTTAAGAACTTAGAAATAAATTCAGCAAATGAGAATAAATTGTATGAGAGCTTTCTTTGAATTCTTTCAATGTTTCGTCAACTGAAGAAGAGAGATGAAGTCTTCCTTTTATAGGCACAGAGGTCCAAGTAGCTTTCACATTGAAGGCGGTGTACTAAAAAGGTCTGAGCCTTTTTGTCTTCACATCACATGACCTTTCCTAGAAATAGAATGCACAGAGAAATCTTTTTTGTCTGTGTTCTTGTGTCTAGCATAAATGAGGAAAGAGTCGTTTAGCCAAACCAACAGACGTAACTTTGAATTCTTCTTCAACAAGTTTCAGCAAATATCATCAGAGTCTTGAGTGGTCAGAGTCTTCTGATGTTCATCAGAGTTTGCTGAATCAGAGCAATGCAGCAAGTGTGCTTTCAGTGTGTAATTGTTCAGAGCAGAGTTTGGGATCAAATCCTCAATACTGGCAGCGTAGTACTATCAGAGTCTTCTGAAATAAACTAAGCTTGAAACTCTTCATATAAAAGTCTTTAATGCTTCAGATGCTTCTGGCTTTTGCTTCAGATTCTTCTGTAGCTTCTGCTTCAGATCCTTATGTAGACAGCGCTCAGAATCTTCTGTAGGCAGCGTTCAGATTCTTCTAAGAGATGCTTCTAACGCTTTAGAGCCTTGCATATTTTTCATGTTCAGATCTAATTTGCTTCCAGAATAATATTCACTTTAATATCTGCAGCAAACATACTTGAACAAATTTTAGAGTATATAATTCTTTAATACAAAATTTCATAAGAGTTATCATCAAAACATAGAGATATAATTAAGAACCAATCTGTGTTCTAACAATCCCCCCCCTTTTTGATGATGACAAAAACATAAGAAATTTTGTTCAATAAAAGTATAATTATAACTCCCCCTGAATTGAATACTTAGAAGGAATAGAAACTTCCCTTTTTGCATGAGTATTCTTTTCAGAATCAGAGCCTGATTGTTCCAGAAATTAGATCTTGACTTGGATAAACATTTCAGAATCAGAGCCTGATTGGTTAAATATGATCTGGGAGTCTCTGTTGCACCCTAATTTTTGACCTTAAGACGCCGCCTCTTTTTGCGTTTTTTTTCTATTATTTGACTTTATGTTTGTGTTTTGCGACTATTATTACCAATATTATATTTATTTCTATCATATTTACTATTATTATGTTATCCATTTTATTACTAACGTTACTTTCACTCTTAAGCTGTTATTGGACCAATCCACCAAAGATATTCTTTGGATGCGCTTTCCGGCTATATCTCGTCAAGAACAGACTCCAGTGGTTTATGGATCAAGATTTTGTTATAAGGACGCGAGGGGGTTGATGTACCCCTTTCGTGAGTACTCTCCCTACCAAATTTCATCAGGTTATATCAACACCCCTTCTTGGATACCACCTAAATTGAGGCATTGTATTGCAAGTTTGGATTTGAGACTAAATGCCCGTTCGAATGTATTTCGTTTTCAATATAATTTTGCTAAAATAATGAAGTGTCAAGACTTGATTTATTGGAAAACCCGAGCTTATGTGGAAAGAAGACCCACGTAAATTCCTTGAGGTGTTAATGCATGAATTCTAAGTCCATTATATAATTCATGCGGCGAGATGAGTCAAGACAACTACGATTATCTTTTGCCTTTTGAGATTGCAACACAATTTGCGAAGACAAAATTTCTTTTTGTGAAGCTGAAATCTAAAAGCAATTACAACAATTATCTTGCGAATATGGACTTGTAAGGGAATTCAAAATTAACACTTATCACCACTAGCTTGTCCACAAGCGGTATCAAGGTTTTAATATAGAACACAATTTGGAATGGTTACAACTTTGCCAACTATTTATGTTCTCTACTTGAAGAATTTCCAAGTAACCTTTGTACGCCGGACTGCGGTACTGTCGCGTGTTTCCTCAGCAGTTTCTTCGACAAGTCTGGGTCTTTGGGCCACAAACCAACACCAGCTGCAAATGTATCAGCAGCAACAACATCATTCACCAGCTGCACCTGCGCATCACATCAGTACTCTCAATATCGTTATGGTGCCGTTTCTTGGTCCTGAGAAACCCATTAAACAAATCTATAATGACCTGTTTATCTGATTGGCATTTGATAAGTCTTTTAAGGTGAGACTGTCAAGTCGCTTTGCAGTCGATGCACTGTAGGCAATGAATGAAGCTATTAGCAAAGTTCAGGAGTATGTTAAAGGCGCGAAAAGCAACAACTACAGGTACCTAGTTTGGTGAACATATTGAGTGATGACAATCAAAACCAGGACCAATACATACACATATCTATGCCTAGCTATTACATCTTCCGCCATCTTTCCTACAACTGCACAAGATGACATGTTTAGTACAAGGTTGAATATGCTAAACTCAGAGTAAGGAAAATCAACATGGACTGGATGCATCAAACCTCGGAACGACATCCTAAGAGAGCTGCAACAGACACCGGTACTTCTTTTAGAGCTCCCGACAACCTACAACAGGACAGCACCAATAACCCCATTTCGCATCTTCCTCGCCGTTCCAACAACAAAGGCGTGTTGACCGTGCACAAAGTTCCCTCATCAACAACTGCAATATTAAAAGATTTGATTAGACAATACAAGGAGTAAACAGTTCAGTCAAGACATCGGGAATCAGGATGCAACCCAAGAGTCTACGGCGAACGAACTGCGAGTAAATAACCAAACGCACTACTATAACTGCCCTTTGTAGTAGAGCCTGTTGAAGACCCAACCTTCATGCCATCACTACCAAATGGAAACCTCCCTCAAACGTGGTTGTACCTGTGTTCAAAGAAATAGTCCAAGTTCAACTTTTTAAGCAGTCACAACGCAAGTCAGACGGCTTAATTTAAAAAGAAGAGTAAAGAAGAATAATATATACCGAACTTATTCCTACAACGGTTATGACAACAATTGAATTTCAGTCCCTCACTACCAACTTAGTGATCGTGACTCTTACGGTTCCTTTCGAAGTGTACTATCAAAACACAACAAGTGCCCAGAAGGTCTTCAACAGGAACCACTCGAAGCACCATGGACTTTCCCTATGGTCACGACACCGTTTGAACTATTTGTCATGCCCCATGTATAACGTCGGCTCCGAGTTTGGGATCCAAATTTAAGAGCTGTTGCATATCCAGGAAGAGGACAGTTAGAGATAGCTTGCCAACACAAGTTGAGAAGTCAATTAGCAGAGTAGACGAGCCAACCGTAACATTGGAGTATTCCAATGGCAGGTGTGTACAGGTAACTACAAGAAGGAGCCACCGGGCAACTTTAGCCTATGAGAACGGCCACCGTATCGTCGTTCCTGTTGAAGCCAGAAAGCATAATTCCAGAATTAATAAACAATCAAATAGGAGATACCGAGAGTGAATTGCAAAACAGTCAACAGGGAGAAAGTAAACAGGAATCTTCGCCGGTGAAACGACACAATCAATAATCAAAACACTCATGAATCGAAAATAAGACGAAGAGATTGATACATGACCCCGGCATATCTGTAACATCTCCCTGCATAAGAATTAGAAGGAGATCTGTTAATTCAAAACCAGAAAAAGGATAATTACCAAGAATCATGAACAGACCACTCACAATGTCTCACCGACTATCAATACAAATCTGAAGCGTCATAAGCCGAGTCACTGCAACAAACGTACACTATGCCATACATGAGGATGAAACAATAGATGACTCAAAGTTTGAGAAGGATGTTACTGATGAAAAACCTACTGCAGACTCAGAAAAGGATGATAGCCTATCTGCAAGTTTACTCGTACTCCCAACACAAGACGTTCTTAGAAACTCTCCTCAAAGTGTTTCGCCTACAGCAATTAGTGCCAAAACTGATGTCTCAGATGATTTCTGGTTTGTCATGCCACCAGTCTTGCATACGCCCTGCAGTTACATACTTCATCGATTGAACGAATTAGGAGACGAACAAATGAATCACATGTTAACTCCAGCAAAATCAGACGGAATACTCGAAGTATGCGTTATCTACCTGAGCAAAGCTGCATCAAAAATCAACAACACGATATTGCTAGCCGCGAACACCGAACGCATCAGTCGCAAAAAGACTTCTTTGCACCCGCTACTTGGAATTCGCTCTGGGCT
This sequence comes from Lathyrus sativus, assembly GCA_963859935.3. Classification (NCBI taxonomy): domain Eukaryota; kingdom Viridiplantae; phylum Streptophyta; class Magnoliopsida; order Fabales; family Fabaceae; genus Lathyrus; species Lathyrus sativus. The sequence goes on from OZ012738.1 coordinate 85,579,718, forward strand.
GTTAGTTTTCTGTGGCCCAAAACCATCGCTATCCACACCTGCCAAAGTCACGAATTCAGAGTTAATAACTCATTGAAGAATATTCCACAAAGATACAGAGAATATCCAAATCAAAGATGTGATTTTCGTTCAAACAGACAATTAAGGGCTTTGAGACGAAAAAGGAAATTGTCTCAAATCTTATCAGAACGGAATTGGAAAACCCCAATCTACAATCAATCAAGCATTTAAGACCTTTAATCAGATTTTAAAACGCAAATCTCAGTAAAGCCTATATAAGATGGAGGGATTTGATATGCGAAGGGGGCGGAATCCAACGAACAACACACGAAAAAACCCTAGAACTACCAGGAGAACCCGTGAATTCAAGAAACTACATAGAGAAGACTCATCTTTTCTGTTGAAGGAGCCGTTCCCAAACCGCCGAAAGCCCAGATCGAAGAAACTCCCGTCTTGTCATTTCAAGCTCCGTCGTCCTCAAACCGCCGGTAAAACTCTACTCTTGTCACGATTATGGAACGTTTTGATTGTTTTGTTTGTGGTTCAGGTTGAAGCAACGGTGAAAACAAGGAAGATTGAAACAATGGCGGTTGCGATCGCGAAGAGGAGAAGAAGGAGACGCGGTCGAAGGAAAGGGGAACTTAGGGTTCCTCATTTCTTTTCTGAATTGTTTATGTAATTTGTTACTAATCGCACACACGCCACACACTAACACTCACTAAACACCCACCTAACCCTTATTAACCCGGTTAAGTCTCAATTAATCTTTTTAATCAGTTTTATTCAAACCAATTAAACTTATTTTCAAAATAATTTTATTTAATCTCAACCTAGTCCCATTGATAAGCATTTTTGAATTATTAATATAATAACTAATTTCTATCTTTACTAATAGTTGATATTAGTTATAATCAATTTTAATAATCTCTTTTACTTTTATAAGATCAAAATTCTCTTTTAAATGGATTCATCTATTTTACTATTTAATTCTAATTACCCTTTTTTTCAAATCAATTTAATAATTTTTTTTATCAACTTCCCCATGATATAAAATCTTTTTTTATAAATAAGTTGCATTTACCAATTTATCTCTAATTAATAATATAACTTTTCCTAAATCAACTTTTCTCCAAATAATTCAACCTCGTCTAATTCAAATCAATTCAACCTCGTCTAATTCAAATCTATTCAACCTCGCGCTCAAAATCAACCTTAAAATCAAATCAACATCGTAATACAATCAATCGTGCACTCACGACACATGCACCTACACTCAGCGCTTTCATGCGTATGTATTATCTACCTTTGCTCTTATTCACAATGCACACACTCACTTAGCGCTTTCATGCATTCGTGTATGGTTTATATTTCCGTATTTACTTTCTGCAAATTTATCTCTACTGCAAGTCATTATATCTTGTTGCATCGCATCGCATACCGTCCAAAGGAAAAACCTACACATAATTCAACGTTGTGTGTAGTTGCACATCATATGCATCATATTCCCTTCGATCCTTGAGTCCATTCAAGTTGATCTTTAGGATAGGACCTACCCCATAGGAAGGACCTGTTCTTTACCTTTACAACATAGAAACAAACAATCAAAACAATACAACTTTTACAAACACATTTAGAGAATAGATGTTAATCATCTTAAGTGAGATATAATCTCCACTCCCACAACAAATACAATCAAACATGTAGGGACTTTGCCTTAAGAACGACAAAGGCATACTTGGCGATCATCCGAGTATGTAAGACCTTTTCTTAAGACGATGCAAAGACCATTTCCTACAACCCTTCTCTTTTACACTTGTGGTGGTTATCTCTCCCTTAACATGAAGACTCATCTCTTCTCCTAAACCCAATCAAAACAACTACCCTAAACCCGTAGGAACTTTGACCACAGTCAAAGAGCTCCTCTAACCCTTTAGGGTGAACTACAACATACTCTGATTCCACTCCCGTAAGGATATGTAGGCATAAGATGCGATATCTTATCGAGTATACTTAGATATAAACCCCTAGGGTCTTTCAACCCTTAAGTAGGATAAACACTTAGCAGTAAACAAACATAAAACAAGAGGTTCCTGTAGAGTACTACAGAAACTTAGGATGCTAGTACCTTCCCTAAGTTTAACCAACCCCCGAACCTAAACTCTCTAAACCTTGCATTTGCATTGCATTGTGGGAATTTCGATCTTTATCCCTTCCTTTGGACAAATCAAAGTTCGGTTGCAAATTGAATTAAAGATTCAAACTAATCAATAGTTTGGTATCAAAATTTCACCGCGACAGTCTCAGAGTTACTTTTAAAGAATTTGTCAGATTTTTCAAACGTTCTAAAACACTAAGAGTTCACGTTAGTTATGATTGATATGTCTGAATTTCATTTAGGTAGAGTTTATTTGAACAGTCAGATCCATTTTCTCCCCCTTTTGTCATAATCAAAAGGTAAAACTTTTAAAGACAAATAAAAGGAAATACAGAAAAGATATATGTATGTAGAGAAAACAGCAGAGTCATTCATTCATTCAGAGCAAAAACAGACAAATCATCAGATAAATTCAAGTACATGTGCACAAACATCAGATACAGAAAAAAAATATATAACTAGGTTTGCTTGGACAGAATCATCTTCAGAAGTTGAGTGATTTCAGATGAAGATGCTTCTTGCTTTGTCATCCATTTTGCCATGGTTTCATTCTTCTGATCTTGCTTAGACATCCATTGTGCCATGTTTTCAGTCTTCTGGTCTTGCTTGGCCATCCATGACTTGATCTCAGATTGCCCAGCTTCCAATACTGCAATCTTATCTTCTAGATCTGGATTCTCTTTCTTGATCTCAGTAGAAGAAGGTGGAGCAGATTCTGAAGCAGGAACATAGTCAATTTCCATTGGAGATGCAGAGTCAGGAGCGACAGATCCAGAGGGAATTTCCACAATTGTCATAGCTAGTGGATTTTCTTCAGAAGCAGATTCTGTAAGAACTTCTGTAGCAAATACTCCAAAATATGAAGGTACATCTTCAAGAAGCAAAGGTGCAGATCTTTTCACATTCCATATCATGCTTTTGGCAGTCTAAGCAAATCTGAGCTTCGCATCATCAGAACAGACATTCTTCAGATTTGAGGCAATAATATTGAATCTAGCAATGAAGCTATTCCACATAGCATCAGATTCATTTGCATCCATGGTTGACAAGCATCTCTTCTGTACAAAGCCTAAATTCATCTTTATTTCTTTCAGAAAATTAGCAAATAAAGTATCAACATTCAGCATAGTTTTTGGTTTGAGAAGGGTTTCCAAAGTGAATGGCTTGGGTTGAGGTGGAGGTGGTATGGTAAATTTTGGAATGATGATCAGAGGACGAGGGTAGAAAGGAAGAGATGGATGGTCAGATGAAGTGGCAGTTTTGGATCTGGATAAGGCATTAACCAGAAATGGTTTTACACGTGATGCATCAAAAACGACATCAAATGTAGTGGGAGAGTAAGGAATGAACACAGATGTATCAGACAAAAGAGGTTCTGATGAAATCATATATGGCAGTTCTTTTAAATAGGTTTGAAGAACAGATGGTAGAATAGTGGAAGTCTTAGGTTTAAATGGAGTGATAGAGTCAGATGGTTCTATTCTGTCATAGAAATGTTTAAACTTGAAACCAGAAGGAAGTGGATCAGAGGGGAGTGGTTTAAAGGAAGCAAATGAGACAAACTCAGATGTCCTGGGTTTAGGTTTTAGAATGGTTTTAGAAATGAGAGTTTCAGATGAAACAGGTGGTTCTGATTGTTTAGATTCAAATACTCTGAGAGAGGGAGGTGAAATAACATCAGGATGGACATCAGATTCAGATGAATCAGATGAGGTAGTTGGGGTACAAGATGTAGAAGAAACTTCAAATACAGTCTTGAGAGGTTTAATGTTCAGAACCTCAGTATCAGGTATATTTGTTTCAAGAGGATTGGATGGTTCTAGTTGAATATCAGAAGGTTTGGATGTTTGTGGTTCAGATACAACTGGTTCAGATGCAACTTGTTCATATGCCACAGTTTCAGATGTAACTGGGTCAGATTGTATGGGTTCAGATGCAGCTGGTTGTTGAATTTCAGGTTGTTGTTGTGTGGTAGGTTGTTCTGTTAGTTTTGTTTGTGATTCTGATTGTGGAATATCATATGATTTTAATGGTGTAGTGGAAATAAGATCAGATGATTTTGGTGGTTCAGAGGTTTGAGATGGAGCAGGAATAGTTTGATTTTGAGTGGGAGGAGGTTCAGGCATAGAACTAATTGTTGATCCATTTACAGCAATTTTAGAAATAGAAGGTAAAGATGATTTAGTACCTTTTGTCTTGATGCGCATGGTGGGAACAAAGGGAACTTCTCCAGAAGCTTTTCTTTTAATCTGCTTCTGTGGCTTCTCAGCAACTCGCTGTTTCTTCTGAGCAGCAACTTCTTCTGCTTCTAATTGTTTTCTTTTCCTCATGTTCTCATCATACACATCTGTCATAGGTTCTCTTGCTCTTATCAGAATATCTGCAGGAATAGGTGTTCCATCTGCTTTGCACGCATCAATATACCTAACTATAATCTCCCTAGGTTCTTCAGCACCAAAGAGTGGAAAGTCTTGAACTGGAATTCTTCTCTGACTTACTTCAGTAACATTCAACTTCTTAGGAGCAACTGTGAGTTCATCCATAATCTTTAGCCTCTGAAGACTCTTTCCATTCAATGGTTTACCAACTATGGATTCAAGCTCTTCTTTAACTCCAGCTTTATAAAGAGCAGTTACCAGATCATTCTCTGTCAGAATGTCTGAGATCAATCTATCAAAAGGAATCCACGTCTTGATCTTCTGTCCCTTATCCTTTATAGATTCTCTGGATGCGTTGATGTGATTCCATAGATGCATAAAGAGAATATATGGAAGATCTACTTTTGTACTCTGACTCAAGCAGTACATAAAATAGAGTTGTTCATTATTCACATAATCTGGAGAATTTATTGATTTTCTGTGATTGATGCATCCCATAAAATTTTTTGCCTAGATTTTGTAGTCAGGTTTCAGATCCTTAAATTTGTTGGAGGCCTGTCCAGATACAATAACTTCCTCATAAACTTCTTCCATATCCACACGCCCAGCTGGCAGATGACAAACTTCATCAGTCTCCTCACACCCTATGAGTTTTCTGATGAGATCTTCAGTGATGATGATCTCTTTTCCCAGAACAGAAGAGAGGATGAATTTTGGGTAAACAGATGCATGTATCCAAAGTTTCTTCACCAAGTATGGATACATTGGTCCAAACAACCTGTCAAAATACTTAACCCAACCTTGTGCATCAACAATAGAACACAATTCAAACCCATTGTCAGCCAGAGAGTCAAATTCCACCATGGATTCACAAAGAACTTCAAGCTTTTCCACACGGGTTAACAATGTTCTCTTTGGTTCCTTAAAGGGAGTAACACCCAAGCTTGAAGACATAATAACAACCATAGATGATTGGAACTGAGCTGATGTTGAGGATGATGTTGCCATTGTTGAAGATGAAGAAGATTTGGACGAAGGTTTAGGGTTTTTATGAAGAGAAAAGAGCAAATAGAAATGCATATATTGTTGGTGAAGTGAAAAGTGTGAAATGGTGTGAAATATGGTATTTATAGAGAAAGAAATTAGGGCATTCAAAAAGACACATTCAACATGTTCCACTTAGCAATTAATAGCATTAAATGAAAAGAATAAAAATCATTTCAAAACATTAATTGATTCTGACAATTTGGGGGGAAAACCAAGATTTTCACTATTCAAACAATACCTCAAATGTCTCTTCAGTAATGTGCACGCCATTTTTTTAGATTCAGAGTGACACGTGTTTGCTTGCATGTGCTTCTGAATTCTCTTGAGAAATGAAACGTTAGCCAACGTTCAGATGCTCTAAGACTTGTTAGTTCAGATACACACAAATAATAAAAATAATTCAATAAATTAAGTAATTGACAGATGAAATACTTCAGAGTTTTAAACATTTTGCATCTGAGAAGTTTTGCTTCTGATAAATATCATTCTGGACAAAAATCCATACCAACATTTTTCAGAATAAACTTAAACCTATCTTCAGCAAGGGGTTTGTGAAAATATCAGCCCACTGATGATCTGTATCAACAAAGGCTAAGTTTATAATACCCTTCTGAACATAGTCTCTGATGAAATGATGTTTAATTTCTATATGTTTTGCCTTAGAGTGTAAAATAGGGTTTTTAGACAAACATATAGCAGAAGTATTATCGCAGAATATAGAAATGTTACTCTCAAAGATCTGATAGTCATCTAGCTGACTTTTCATCCAGAGCATCTGCGTGCTACATCCAGCAACAACAATATATTCTGCCTCTGTAGTTGATAGTGCAATTGTAGGTTGCTTCTTGTTGTACCAGGAGATTAAATTTCTTCCTAGAAATTGACAACTTCCAGAAGTACTTTTTCTTTCTACTCTGTCTCCAGCGTAATCAGCATCACAGAATCCAACTAATTTAAAATCATCAGATTTTCTGTAACACAAACCCACATTAGAAGTACCTTTCAGATACCTTAGAATCCTCTTAACAGCTGTTAAGTGTGATTCTCTAGGATCTGATTGGAATCTAGCACACAAGCATACACTGAATAAAATATCAGGTCTAGAAGCAGTTAAGTAGAGAAGAGATCCTATCATACCTCTGTAGAGTTTCTGATCTACTTTCTTACTTACCTCTTCCTTACTAAGAGTACTTGTTGGATGCATAGGAGTCTTTGCCATCTTAATATCAGTCATGTTAAACTTCTTCAGAAGCTCTTTAACATATTTGGTCTGATGAATGTAAGTGCATTCTGGAGTCTGGTTGACTTGAATTCCCAGAAAGAATCTCAATTCTCCCATCATGCTCATCTCAAATTCTGCCTGCATACATTGAGCAAACTCCTTTCCCAACATAACATTGGTAGATCCAAATATAATATCATCTGTAACACCCCCTTCTATACCCCTAAAATAATGCAATTAAACACTTAATCACATATGCAAAAATTCATCAGAGTATATTTATAACCTGGTATAAAAGAGGCGCATCACATTATTCACGAAACGACAACATGAATAATAATGTTCATAAAGAGATAAAACAAAAGGGGTAAATCTCAACTAAAAGTAAAACACAACTCTTAGAGTCCACATATCAATGTTTTGATTAAAGCGGAAGACTAGAACATTGAATTACTTAAGACATGATATAATAGAAATACACATCATCAAGTTTGGTTCACAATATCATTCATGTTTTACAAAACATCATCAGCTGATATGTATACAATGTATCACAAAAGAATACTCTACAAGCCTAGCTACCCGATGTTGCATTATTAGAGCAACCGACTCAAAAGAATGAAGCTATACTTCACCAAAAGAAAACCTCCAGCAATCCTAATCTGCAATGCCTTATAGAGCATTATAAAACAGCAGAAGGGTGAGAAATATTATCATAATAATCAATGCATATAACTATATACGCATACACAATATGTGATGTACATAATCCATATTTTCTCACCATAATTCATTGTAGTTCATTATACAATCACAACATGCACACATACAATTATACATAGTCCATTATTTCCACACACAAGCATATTTCATACAACAATGACATTCATGCGATGTGACACAATACAACTCAATGCAAACTCATGCCATGTGGTACCAACACTTGTTATCTTTTTTCGGTTTACATTAAACCGGGTCCACTCTTCTAGACCAATAACCACCAAAAGCCCATCCTCTAAGCTTTCAAACCCACTCTTCTAGGCTTGGGACAAGTCACTAGTCTCCACGAAACTAGCAAGCATTGCCTCTTGACTAAATTATGCATATGCAATCAACCATTCAATGCACTTAAGACCGACATCTTAATCTCATGCATTCAAATAATTCATCTCTTCAAGAATTATCACAACGATTGCACACACAACATATTCATACATATCATCAATATATTAACAAACAATGCACACATATACACAATATGTTCTCATGCATTCGGAATACATTTTTAATCACATTAAACAAATGTATAACATTTGTTAAAAGACCATAATTCGATTAACTCAACAATCTAGGATTCACGCCATAAGGCTACCCACAGTATAATATATCCCGGCATAATCGATGCCTCGAGCATGGAAATAATCAAAGTTAAGTCGGAAATCCGACCTCGGATGGAAACATTAAAGAAAAACACATCCTTTCACGTTCGCTACTCTGCTCGCTTAGCGAGCTCCTAGCGAGTATTCGCTACTTGTTCTCCTAGCGAACAAGCTCGCGAAGGCAAACAAAAGCCTCTGACTTCGTTCGCTACCTCACTCGCTCTGCGAAGGCCTAGCGAACTTTCGCTACCTCCTTCACTACCAGCGAACACCACAACATGCATTTTGTCCAAGTCTGGGACCGTTCGCTACTGGCTCGCTACTAGCTCGCTTAGCGAAGTTCGCTACCAGCTCGCTCAACAAACATGCTAGAGAATGTCTGCGAACTCTAAATTTCCTACTGTCTAACTCCCACCAAACTCTCCAAAACCAACCGATTCTCACCGAACAAGTTTCGTAACCTTAGTCTAACATCCTCCCGACTAAATACTACCACTTATTCTCATTTTCCACCGTGAAAACTCAGATTCTACCGATTAATCCATTTATTCCCTAAAATGGAAATTGTAGAAAAACATCCAATACTCTAACCTAAGCATACACAATTATATACATTGTTAAGATAAAGATATTTTTCACCCTTACCTTGATTAATCCAAAGCTTGAGAGTTGTTCTTGATGATTCCAAGTTCTTCCCTCTTCTTCTTCTTCTCTTTTCTCCTCTTTCTCCTTCTTTCTCTATTCTTTCCTTTATGTTTCTATCTTTTCCTTTTCTTTCCACTCTCCTTCTTAATATGTCTTTCTCTTCTAATTCTCTTCAACATCTATTAATTCATTTAATTAATTACCCATCAATTAAATAATTCTCATTAACCCATTTAATTAATGCAAATAATTAATTAATGAAAAATCGGGCTGTTACAACTCTCCCCCACTTTAGGAATTTTCATCCTCGAAAATGTTACCTGATTCGAACAACTCTGAATAAGATTTCCTCATCTGGCTCTCCAGCTCCCACGTTACATTCCCACCAGCCGGTCCTCCCCAAGCGACCTTCACCAAAGCAATTTCTTTGCCTCGAAGTTGCTTCGACTTCCGATCCTCTATCTGCATAGGTGATGTCTCCACAATCAGGTTATCTCTCACATGTACATCATCTACTTGGACTACATGAGACGGATCCGGAATGTATTTCCTCAATTGAGATACATGGAACACATCATGAAGATTATCTAGAGATGGCGGCAAAGCAACACAATAGCCTACCTCTCCTATCCTCTGCAAAATCTGAAAAGGACCAATGAAATGCAGCGTCAACTTACGCGACTTCAATGCCCTACCAACACCAGTCATCAGAGTGACTCGAAGAAACACAAGATCTCCCTCTTGAAATTCGATCGCTTTCCTCCTCTTGTCGTGATAACTCTTCTGACGACTCTGGGAAATCCTCATCTTCTCTTGGATCATCTTAATCTTGTCGGTAGTGAAGGTGAGAAAAACACTTAGAAGGGGGGTTGAATAAGAGTTTTAAATGATATGGCAATAAAAACAACTCAAGATTTTTATCCTGGTTCGTTGAACTCAACTACTCCAGTCCACCTTATCAAAGATGATTTGCCTTTCTCCACAAGGACTTAATCCACTATTAATCAACTGATTACAATAGCAAGCACTAAGAACAACTGTCTTAGTCTTCTCAAGAACTACTGACCACACCTTGGTCTTCTCAAGGAACTTCTTACAAATTAATGTAAACTAAACAAGTGTTTAAATGCTTCTAATAAGCTGTATCACAACTGTGATATTTACACTTAAGATTAAGTATAAATAAAACTATACAGTTTTATGAAAGAACAAATGTATAATAGCTTTGAGAGATTTTCACTGATGCTTGAAGCGTGTGTATCAATATTTCTTTCTGATTGAGCAACTTCTAAATGTTGTAGAAGTTCTCCTTTTATAGCTTTTTCCAAATTGCTTTGAATGATGCGCAACTGAGTATTATATTGAGATATAAGACTTTTCTTCACTAAAAGGTATGGGCAGAGACATGCTTCTTGCAGGAAAAGTATGGTTGTAGATGCTTTGGGATTAGCACCACGTCTCTTCATTGGACAAAATAGTCGTTGGTTACTTTGGAAGTAGCACCACGTCCAATCAAGTTTACAGCTTCTTCAACAAGCTTTCTTCAGGATGAAGTCTTCATAATCTGCACTATAGAACTTGTAACAAGCATAAAAGGAATCAAATATTTGAGATGATCAGACCTAAATGTTCAGAGCCAAATATTTGAGATGATCAGAGCTAAAAGTTCAGAGCTAAATATTTGAGATGATCAGAGCTTTGATATATGATCAGAACTTGATATATCAGAGTCTCAATCTTGATCAGAGTCTTCATCAGAGTATGCAGCAGTATGTGCTTGAGCGTGAATATTATTTGATTAGAGTCTGATTATCAGAGCCTCTGTTCTTGTAGCAAAATGAACTTCAGAGTCTGATTTGATCAAAGCTTTCAACTCTTTATACAATTCTTTCAGCAACGCTTTAGATCATTCTGCAACTTCTTCTTAAGATTCTTCTGGCAGCGCTTCAGAGTCTTCTGATTGTCTTGCGTCTGATGCTTCAGAGCCTTGCGTAGTTGCTTGTACTTATGTATTTTGCTTCTTTAAGAGTATTCAATTTAATACCTAAAACAATAATACTTGAACAAATTTAGAGTATATATTTTCTTAATACAAAATTCCATAAGAGTTATCATCAAAACATAGAGATATAAGAAACACCAATCTGTGTTCTAACAATCTCCCCCTTTTTGATGATAACAAAACATAGGAAATTTGTTCAATAAAAAGGATAAAATATATAACTCCCCCTGAGATTAAGAATCTCCCCCTGAAATGAATACTCTAATAGAGGAGAACACTTCCCTTTTTGCTTGAGTATATTTCAGAACCTGGTAGGAATCCTTGTTAAAATAAAGAATTAGAACTTGGATGCTTTCCAGAATCAGAGCCTGATGAATTCTTTCAAATAAAGAGTCTGGTTTATCTTCCAGAATCAGAGTCAAATTTGCTTCAAGGATCAGAGCCTGGTTGGGTAATTCTCAGGGTAACTTCAAAGAATTCTTGTCAGATGAAACAATAAAATCTGAAAGTCTAAAAATTCAATGTTAGTTAATACTATGTCTGAATTTCTTTTTAGTATTGCTTATAGATTGAACAATCAGATTCTTTTTCTCCCCCTTTTTGTCATAATCAAAAAGATTTTTAAAGGACAGAAAAGATAACAGAAGAAAAGAAAATAAACACATAAAAGAAAAACAGAACAACCATATTCATTCAAAATAAGATGTTCAGACAACAGATGGTTGAAAACAAACAACAGAAAACAAGTGCAAACATAAATGCAAAAACATGGAAAAGAAAACTAGGGCTGGCGAGATGCAATCAGGGTCAGAAGATCAGTAATCTTTGCAGTAGACTCTTCTTGCTTAGCCATCCAAGTTTTGATCTCCTCAGTAGTCTGTTCTTGTTTTACCATCCATGATTTGATTTCCTTAACTTCTTGGACAACATCTGAAGTCTCAGTCTTCATCTCAGATGCAGAGGGTGCAGAAGCAGATGCAGTTTCCTTAGGATGATTAATCTCCATGTCAGATGTAGTCTGAGGATCAGGAGTATCTTCTATCATTGGAGCAGTATCTTCAGATGAAGAGTCTTCAGCAGGAGCATCTTCCAGAAGTAGCACTGGTGTTCTGAGAATGCTCAGCAGAGTCTGTCTGGCCATTTCAGCAAACTTTGCCTTTGTATCATCAGTGCAAACTGTTCTGAGATCAGAGGCAGCCGTGTTGAACCTTGAGATGAATCTGTTCCAAGAAGCTTCAGATTCAGCAGGATCCATACTAGACAGACACTCTTTTTTTACAGAAGCAATCCCCATACGTATTTCCTTCTTGAAATTCTTAAACAAAGTATAAACATCTGATCTGGGTTTGGGGTACAGAAAGTCTTCTAGGGTGACTTTTTGTGAAGGTTCAGGGCTTGTTTGAGTTTGTTCAGGAGGTGTTTGATCAGATGGTGGTTGTTCAGATGGTTGTGGTATGGTGAGATGAGGTGTAGTAGGTGTTGAGGTATCAACATCAGATGGTGTTAATGTAACAACATTAGATGAAGATGGTAGAAAATCTGTGAAGTTAAATTTGGAGCGAAGAGAAAGCTGATGATGGTGTTGTTCAAAAGCAGGTAGGTCAGATGGTAGTGGTTTAAAAGGGTCAGAAATTTGTAAACAAGATGGTGGTTGAACTTCAGATTCATCAGAATCAGATGATTCAGTTGAATGACATGAAGTGGAAGATAAGACAATCATGGTTGTAATGGGTTGCACATCCAGAATGTCTTCAGATGGTTGTGGGATAGAGGGTTCAGGATCTGGGATGGTTGGTTCTTCTGGTGGTTGAGTAGAAGAGGGTGGTTCATATTGTACTTGTTGTTTTGGTTCAGATGATGTTTGTTGAGGGGGTTGTTGTTCAGATGATTTTTGTTGAGGGGGTTCAGATGGTTGATGAACAGAAGATGGTTGAGAATGTGTATGAGGAGATGAAATGGGTTCAGATGTATGAGGTCCAGATGGATGAGGAGGAGATGGTGAAGGTGAAGGTGAGGGTGAATGGACAGATGGTTGTGGATCAGATGTTAATACCTGTTTAATCGTTTCTCTTATTTCCTTCAAGCTAGCGTCTGGAGGATTTGCCTTCAGCTTCTTGTCTTCTTGAGGCTTGACAGCAGCATCAGAAGCTTTCCTCTTAGGCTGTGCAACAGATCCTTCCTTAGCTTTCCTCTTCTTGCGCCTTTCTCGCAGAAGATTCAGCAACACTTATCCTTCCTTCTATACTATGTTGGCAGATAGAGGAATACCATCTCTTAAACATTCAGCAATGAATGACAGAATGATTTCCCTAGGTTCATCTGCACTGAACATGGGAAAATCTGCTATAGGAATCCTCATTCTGCAGACTTCTTTAGAGTCAATCTTCTTAGGTTTTCCAGCAAGCTCTGAGATGACCTTCCTCCTTTTCAGAGTATTCCCATTAATGACAAATCCTATAATGTAAGACAGATCATCTGTCACCCCAGCATCAGTCAAATGCTTTACAAGACCATTCTCTGTCAGAATGTTTGATATCAGCCTTCCCAAAGGGATCCAATTTCTGATCTTTCCAGTCTTAGCTCTTACTTCTTATCTTGTTTCCTTTATGTGATTCAAAAGATGACTGAACAAAAGATAAGGCAGATCCACCTTCTTGCCTTGACTCATACAGAGCATGAAGTAGAGTTGTTCTGTGTTGACATAATCTGGAGAGTTTGAAGATTTTCTATGAAAAATAGAGCTCATGAAAATCTTATCCCAGATTTTGTAAATAGGCTTCAAATCTCTGACTTTGTTGGTTGGTTCCCCAGAAACACAGACCTCTTGAAAAACATCAACCAAGTCCACACGAGCAGTTGCCATACTTGTGATTCCATCAATTTCTTTGTACTCAATCAACTGTCTGATTAACTTCTCAGTAATAACAATCTCCTTTCCAAGAACAGAAGAGTGAATGAACTTAGGGCAAACCTGGGCGTGAATCCAGAACTCTTTCACCAATGATGGATAAACAGGACCCATCAACCTGTCAAAGTACTTTGCCCAGTTTTGAGTTTTAATGGTTGGTTTGAGATCAAAACCATTTTCTTCAATGGAAGCAAAATCCACAAAATTTTCACACAGAACCTCAAGATCCTTCGCTGGAGTGAGAAGAGTTCTCACTGGTTCCTTGTACACATCAACATTTGGAGATGACACAGCAGCAGTAGAGGATTGCATCTGAGCATATGTTGAAGATGATGACGCCATTGATGTTCTTGAGATGTGTCTAGGTTTACGTGAGGATTTGGGTTTTGAAAAGAGATGGAAGCAATGAAGAAGACAAAAATGCATATGAGAAAATGTGATAGATAGTGTAAAGTGTGAAATGTGAAGTGTTGTGAGAATATATATAGAAAAATTTAGGGCAAGCAAAGGACATACAGAATCTCACGCGTACGCTAAGCAATTAATGAAGTGAAAATAATCATATCAAGCAATTAATGCAAAGAATAAAATCATTTTAAGCATTTATAATTCTGACAGAAGGGTGGAAAATCAAGAGATTTAGATTTTCAAAGCAATACCTCAAACGTAAATTCAGTATGGTGCACTCTATCTTTCCAGATTCTGAGATACGCGTGTTTGCTTGCATGTGCCTCTAAAACTTCTTGAGAAATGAAACATTAGCCAACGTTCAGATCCTCTGAGCCTTGTTAGTTCAGATTTACACACAAATAAATAAACATAGAATTGAAATGAAGAAATACTTCAGAGTTTAGACATTTATCATCTGAGAAAAAATTTCATCTGATGAATATTTTATTTTGGACAAAAGTCCATACTTATATTTTTCAGAATAAATTTAAATCTATCTTCAGCAAGGGGTTTTGTAAAGATATCAACCAACTGATGATCTGTATCCACAAAGTTTAAATTAATAATTCCCTTCTGAACATAGTCTCTGATAAAATGATGTTTAATCTCTATATGCTTAGCTTTAGAGTGTAAAATAGGGTTTTTAGATAAGCATATAGCAGAAGTATTATCACAGAAGATAGAAATGTTACTCTCCAAAATCTAATAATCTTCCAGCTGACTTTTCATCCAGAGCATCTGGGTGCTACAACTAGCAGCAACAATATATTCTGCCTCTGTTGTTGAAAGTGCAATTGTGGGTTGCTTCTTGCTGAAACATGAGATCAAATGACTTCCAAGAAACTGACAGCTTCCAGAAGTACTTTTACGTTCTACTCTGTCTCTAGCATAGTCAGCATCACAGAATCCAACTAATTTATAATCATCAGATCTTCTGTAACACAGACCCACGTTAGTAGTACCTTTCAGATACCTTAAAATCCTCTTAACAGCTGTTAAGTGAGATTCTCTAGGATCTGATTGGAATCTAGCACACAGACAAACACTGAATAAAATATCAGGTCTTGAAGTAGTCAAATATAAGAGAGATCCAATCATACCTCTGTAAAGTTTTTGATCAACTTTCTTACTTACCTCTTCCTTACCAAGTGTGCTTGTAGGATGCATTGGAGTCTTTGCTAATTTGCTTTCATTCAGATTGAACTTCTTCAGAAGCTCTTTGACATATTTAGTCTGGTGAATATATGTGCATTCTGGAGTCTGATTTACTTGGATTCCCAGAAAGAATCTAAGTTCTCCCATCATGCTCATTTCAAATTCAGCCTGCATAGACAAAGCAAACTCCTTTCCCAGCATAATATTGGTAGATCCAAAAATAATATCATCCACATAAATTTGACAAATTAGTAAATCTTTCTTAAATGTTTTACAGAAAAGAGTTGTGTCCACTTTGCCTCTGATAAAGTTCTTTTCCAGAAGAAAATTACTTAATCTTTCATACCAAGCTCTGGGATCTTGTTTCAAACCATAAAGAGATTTTTTGAGTTTGAAAACATGATCTGGAAATTTATCACTTTCAAAACCAGGAGGTTGATGGACATAAACTTCTTCTTCTATAATACCATTTAAGAAGGCACTCTTAACATCCATCTGATATAAAGTGATGTTATGTTGTGCAACAAATGAAATAAGAAGGCGTATAGATTCTAACCTTGCCAGTGGAGCATAAGTCTCAGTGTAATCAATTCCTTCTTGTTGATTGTATCCTTGAGCTACTAGCCTTGCTTTGTTCCTAACAACTTCTCCTTGCTCATTTAGTTTATTTCTGAATACCCACTTTGTTCCAATAATGTTGAAACCTTTTGGTCTTGGAACCAGATCCCAAACATCATTTCTTGTAAATTGATTCAGCTCATCTTGCATTGCAAGTATCCAATCATTATCACTCAGAGCCTCATCCCCAGGTGTTGGTTCAATAATAGACACCAACCCAAAAAGTGATGTTCCAGATGATCTGATAAACGACCTTGTTCTTATAGGGTCATCTTTCTTTCCAATAATCATTTCTTCTGGGTGAGAAGCTTTGATTCTGGATGATCCTTTAACTGTTGGTTCTTCAGAAATATTCATGTTATTCATCTGAGCAGCCAATGGAGTTGCATCTGGCGTAGCTTCTTCTTGAGCTTTCTCTACCTCTGGTTTCTTAGATTCTGTGAGAATAACTTCTCCATCTGCAGAGTTTTCAAGCTGCTTTGGCTTTTGATTGCCAAGCTTATTATCAAATCTAACATGTATAGATTCCTCCACAATTTGTGTCTCAGTATTGTATACTCTGTAGCCTCTAGAGCGTTCAGAATATCCAAGCATGAAACACTTTTGTGCTTTAGAATCAAACTTGTTAAGATTCTCTTTAGTGTTCAGCATAAAACATATACATCCAAAAGGATGGAAATAAGAAATGTTTGGCTTTCTATTCCTCCACAATTCATAAGGAGTCTTTTCCAGAAGAGGTATATCAGACACTCTGTTCTAAATGTAACATGTTGTGTTAATTGCTTCTGCCCAAAAATATTTTGCCATGTTAGTCTCATTGATCATGGTTCTGGCCATCTCTTGCAATGTTCTATTTTTCCTCTCTACAACTCCAGTCTGTTGTGGAGTTCTAGGACATAAGAAATCATGAGCAATGCCGTTTTCATTAAAATATTTTTCAAAGTGTTTGTTTTCAAATTCACCACCATGATCACTTCTAACTTTAACAATTTTGAAATCTTTTTCAGTTTGGACTTGTTTGCAGAAGTCAAAGAACACAGAATGTGACTCATCCTTGTGCTTTAGGAATTTTACCCATGTCCAACGACTGTAGTCATCAAAAATGACCAATCCATACTTCTTGCCTCTAATCGATGCAGTTTTCACTGGTCCAAACAGATCAATGTGAAGTAACTCTAATGGTTTTGAAGTTGAAACAACATTTTTGGATTTGAAAGATGATTTTGAAAATTTTCCTTTCTGACATGCTTCACAAAGAGCATCTGAGTTGAACTTCAAATTAGAAAGTCCTTTGACCAGATTAAGTTTATTAATCTGAGATATACGTCTCATATTAATATGACCCAATCTTCTGTGCCAGAACCATTGCTCATCATTAACAGGCATAAGGCATTTAAATTCTGAACCTTATGTTCTGAAAGACTGATTTTATAAATGTTGTTTTTCCTTTTACCATTAAAGAGGATTGAGTCATCCTTTTGACTAACAACTTTGCAACACTTTTGATTAAAGATTATGTCATAACCATTGTCACTTAATTGACTTATGGACAATAGATTATGAGCTAATCCTTCAACAAGCAAGACATTAGTTATGGAAGGAAGTTTACCATTGCCAATGGTTCCAGAGCCAATTATCTTGCCCTTCTGATTCCCTCCAAACTTGACGTCTCCTCCAGATCTAAGCTCCAGACTTTGGAACATAGACCTTTTTCCCATCATATGTCGTGAGCATCCAGAGTCCAGGTACCATGACTGGAGTCTTGACTTTGCTGCTAAGGATGTCTGCAACATAGATTATCTTATCCTTAGGTACCCAGATTTTCTTGGGTCCTTTTTGGTTAGTTGCCTTAAAGCTTTTTCTGAACTTCTGTCTTTCAATATAAGACTTGTTCTGATTAGCTTTAGATTTATTAAACACAGGTTTGTTCTGATTAGAACTTATGTGTTTAATATCATTTAAATGACCAAATGTAAACTGAGAATATAAAGGAGGATACTTGATATCCAGTTTATCTACAGGTTTTGGATTTGAATCCTCATAAGAGAAAGATTTATATCTAACACCTTTTCTATAGTTTCTGCTAATACCATAGATCATTGAAGCCATCTTGCTTCTATCTAGGCTTTTAGTTAGAAACTTCCTGAAGCTATAGTCATACTCTTGTAAAATATTTTTAGAGCATGGTTCAGACTTTGGATCAGAGTTTAGTTGAGCAGATTCTAAATTATTTTTCAATTGAAGATTTTCAGCTTTTAGCTCAGCTATTTCTGATTCAAACTTGTTACTCTCAAATTCAACATGCTTTAGAAGCTTTTTGTATTTGAGTTTAACTTTGCTATAGTTTTCAAGAATATCAGACAGACTTTCAACAAGTTCTTGTCTAGAAAGTTCAGCAAATACCTCCTCAGAATCAGATTCTGATTCTGATCCAGATGATTCAGCACTGTCTCCTATGTCAGCCATGAATGCTACATTAGCACATTCTTCTTCTGACTCTGATGACGAATCATATGCATCTGAGTCATCCCAGGTAGCCATCAAAACTTTCTTTTTATGATATGACTTTCTCTTTGGCTTCTCCTTCTGAAGCTTTGGGCATTCACTCTTGTAGTGCCCAGGTTCTTTGCATTCATAGCAAACAACCTCTCCTTTTCTAGATCGTTCGTGTCCATAGGATTCTCCAGATCTTCTGTATCCAAAGGGTTCTCCAGATCTTCTGTGTCCAGAAGATTCTTTGTGTTGATCTGGTTTCCTGAAATTCTTGAACTTCCTTTGCTTATTCTTCCAGAGTTTGTTGATTCTTCTGGACAACAAGGATAGTTCTTCTTCATCTTCAAAAGAAGACTCTTCAGAGCTTTCTTCTATTACCTGTAATGCTTTAACAGATTTATTAGATTTTAAAGCAATTGACTTACCTTTCTTTAGAGGCTCATCTTCCTCTAGTTCAATCTCATGACTCCTCAGAGAACTGATTAGTTCCTCCAGTGTAATCTTGTTCAGATCTTTTGCCAGTTTCAGAGCAGTGACCATGGGTCTCCATCTGATTGGCAAGCTTCTGATTATTTTCTTGACATGATATGCTGTAGAGTAACCCTTGTCCAGAACCTTTAAGCCAACAGTGAGAATTTGAAATCTGGAAAACATGGCTTCAATAGATTCAGATTCTTCCATTTTGAAAGCTTCATACTTCTGGATCAGCGCCAGAGCCTTGGTTTCTTTAACTTGAGAGTTCCCTTCATGAGTCATCTTCAGGGATTCAAATATATCAAAGGCACTTTCTCTGTTGGTTACTTTCTCATACTCAGTATGAGATATAGCATTTAACAACATAGTTCTAGCCTTGTGGTGATTTCTGAATTCCTTCTTTTGCGCCTCAGTCATTGATTTTCTGTCAATTTTCTTGCCATCCCCATCAGTAGGATGAACATATCCATCAATAACTAAGTCCCAAAGATCAACATCAAATCCTAGAAAGAAACTTTCTAGTCTATCTTTCCAATAGTCAAATTTTTCTCCATCAAACATGGGAGGTTTTGTGCTGACTCTTTCTTCATATTTGTTGTTGTTGGATGTTGAAGCTTCAGCAGCCATAATGAATATCAACCAAGAATATCAAGAGTTTTTCCCACTGGATCTTTTCTGGTCACGGTTAAG
Organism: Lathyrus sativus; assembly: GCA_963859935.3. NCBI lineage: Eukaryota > Viridiplantae > Streptophyta > Magnoliopsida > Fabales > Fabaceae > Lathyrus > Lathyrus sativus. Next base: position 85,599,334 of record OZ012738.1, read on the forward strand.
TGATAGCACAAACAGAACTGGAGCTCTGATGCCAACTGAAGGTGAGAAAAACACTTAGAAGAGGGGGTTGAATAAGAGTTTTAAATAATATGGCAATAAAAACAACTCAAGATTTTTATCCTGGTTCGTTGAACTCAACTACTCCAGTCCACCTTATCAAAGATGATTTGCCTTTCTCCACAAGGACTTAATCCACTATTAATCAACTGATTACAATAGCAAGCACTAAGAACAACTGTCTTAGTCTTCTCAAGAACTACTGACCACACCTTGGTCTTCTCAAGGAACTTATTACAAATTAATGTAAACTAAACAAGTGTTTAAATGCTTCTAATAAGCTGTATCACAACTGTGATATTTACACTTAAGATTAAGTAAAAATAAAACTATACAGTTTTATGAAAGAACAAATGTATAATAGCTTTGAGAGATTTTCACTGATGCTTCAAGCGTGTGTATCAATATTTCTTTCTGATTGAGCAACTTCTAAATGTTGTAGAAGTTCTCCTTTTATAGCTTTTTCCAAATTGCTTTGAATGATCAGCTGAGTATTATATTGAGATATAAGACTTTTCTTCACCAAAAGGTATGGGCAGAGACATGCTTCTTGCAGGAAAAGTATGGTTGTAGAAGCTTTGGGATTAGCACTACGTCTCTTCATTGGACAAAATAGACGTTGGTTACTTTGGAAGTAGCACCACGTCCAATCAAGTTTACAGCTTCTTCAACAAGCTTTCTTCAGGATGAAGTCTTCATAATCTGCACTACAGAACTTGTAACAAGCTTAAAAGGAATCAAATATTTGAGATGATCAGACCTAAATGTTCAGAGCCAAATATTTGAGATGATCAGAGCTAAAAGTTCAGAGCTAAATATTTGAGATGATCAGAGCTTTGATAGATGATCAGAACTTGATATATTAGAGTCTCAATCTTGATCAAAGTCTTCATCAGAGTATGCAGCAGTATGTGCTTGAGCGTGAATATTATTTGATTAGAGTCTGATTATCAGAGCCTCTGTTCTTGTAGCAAAATGAACTTCAGAGTCTGATTTGATCAAAGCTTTCAACTCTTTATACAATTCTTTCAGCAACGCTTCAGATCATTCTGCAGCTTCTGCTTAAGATTCTTCTGGCAGCGCTTCAGAGTCTTCTGATTGTCTTGCATCTGATGCTTCAGAGCCTTGCGTTGTTGCTTGTACTTATGTATTTTGCTTCTTTAAGAGTATTCAATTTAATACCTGAAACAATAATACTTGAACAAATTTAGAGTATATATTTTCTTAATACAAAATTCCATAAGAGTTATCATCAAAACATAGAGATATAAGAAACACCAATCTGTGTTCTAACAGGTAGTATCTTGAACTAGATCGGGTCCAACTACAGAGCTCTCTACCGACTCATACCAACATAATAGCGTCCTGCAACGTCTACCATACAAGGCCTCAAAAGGTGCCATACCGATGCTCGAATGAAAACTATTGTTGTAAGTAAACTCAATCAAAGGCAAGTAGCTATCCCAAGCTCCTCTCTTCTCCAATACACAAGCTCTCAACAGATCTTCAAGTGATTGAATCGTTCTTTCCGTCTGACCATCTGTCTGAGGATGATAAGCTGAACTTAAACGCAACTTCGTACCCAAAGCACTCTGCAGGCTCTCCCAAAATCTCGAAGTGAACCTCGGATCTCGATCTGACATAATGCTAGACGGAATACCATACAAACTGACAATCCTCTCAATGTACAACTTCGCCAATTTCACTAATGGATAGTCCATGCGCATAGGGATAAAATGAGCAGATTTGGTCAATCTATCCATAATAACCCATATGGCTTCAAAATTACTCTGCGTCCTCGGTAAACCGGACACAAAATCCATAGAAATGCTATCCCATTTCCATTCAGGAATAAACAACGGTTGCATCAAACCTGATGGTTTCTGATGTTCAATATTCGACTTCTGACAAGTGAAACAAGAATACACAAACTCTACAATATCCTTCTTCATACGAGGCCACCAAAATATTTTCCTCAAATCTTGATACATCTTAGTAGCACCCGGATGAATACTCAATCCATTACGATGCCCTTCCTCAAGAATACTCTTCTTCAACTCAACAATGTCAGGAATACAAACTCTATCACGATACCGCATAATACCATTCCCATCAATCTGAAAATCACCACCTTGGCCTTGATTGGTCAAAGTCAAACGATCTACTAAGCTCAAATCCGATTTCTTTTCTTCTCGGATCTCGTCCAGAATACCACTAGTAAGTTTCAACATACCAAGCTTCACTCCATAAGAAGTCATTTCACACACCAAACTCAAATCACGAAACTGCTCAATTAATTCCAACTCTTTCACCATCATCATCGACATATGCAATGATTTCCTACTCAATGCATCTGCTACCACATTTGCTTTACCGGGATGGTAATTCAAACCAAAGTCATAGTCCTTTAGAAATTCTAACCATATTCTTTGTCTTGCATTAAATTCCTTCTGATCAAAGAGGTACTTCAAACTCTTATGATCACTAAACACCTCAAATCTCGAACCAAATAAATAATGCCTCCAAAGTTTCAACACAAATACAACGGCGACCGACTCTAAGTCATGTGTCAGATAATTCTTCTCATGTACTTTGAGTTGCCTCGAAGCATAAGCTACAACTTGATTATTTTGCATCAACACACCTCTCAGACCCATCAAAGAAGCATCACAATACACAACAAACGGTTCTCCTGGATTTGGCAAAATCAAAATAGGGGCCGTCGTCAATCTCCTCTTAAGCTCTTGGAAACTTCCTTCACACTTGGCATCCCAAACGAAAGCTTGACCTTTCCGAGTCAACTGCGTCAACGACGATGATAGCTTAGCAAATCCTTCAATGAACTTCCGATAATAACCGGCCAACCCAAGAAAACTTCTAATCTCGAAAACTGATTTCAGAGTCTCCCATTGCGATACCGCTTCAACTTTCGACGGATCAACCGCAATACCTCTACTTGAAATTACATGCCCAAGGAAACTCACTTCCTTCAACCAAAACTCACACTTAGAAAGTTTCGCATACAACTGCTTTTCTTCCAACACAGATAACACGACCTTCAAATGCTCAACATGCTCTTCTTCATTCTTCGAATAGACTAGAATGTCGTCAATGAACACAACCACAAACTTGTCCAAATAGGGATGACAAATTCTATTCATGTACTCCATAAACACACCTGGTGCATTAGTCACACCAAATGGCATCACAGAATACTCATAGTTTCCATACCTCGTCCTAAAAGCAGTTTTCAGAATATCCTCAGCCTTCACGTGAATCTGATGATATTCGGATCTCAAATCTATCTTACTGAACACACTTGCACCAACCAACTGATCCATCAAGTCATCAATCCTCAGGAGTGGATACTTATTCTTGATAGTCATCTTATTCAACTGTCTGTAGTCCACACAGAGTCTCATAGAACCTTCTTTCTTCTTAACCAACAGCACTGGTGCACCCCACGGCGACACACTTGGACGAATAAATATCTTATCATGCAGATCTTCAATTTGACTCTTCAACTCTTTCAATTCCGATGCAGACATACAATATGGAGTCATCAATATCAGACTAGTTCCAAGAACCAAATCGATCGTAAACTCCACTTCCCGTTCCGGCGGTAAATCTCTTATCTCATCAGGGAAAACTTCCGGAAAATCACGAACAATTGGTAAAATAGAAATTTCTTCACTTCACCAATACTCAAAGTTGCCAACAACATAAATACCTTTGCACCACCTTGCACCGACTCCTTCACTTGCTTAGCCGTCATAAACAAATCCTCTTCTTTGTCAGATTCAGGGAAAATAACCGTTTTGTCAAAACAGTTAATATGAACACGGTTGAACCTCAACCAATTCATTCCAAGAATGACATCAATTCGGTCTAAGTGAAGATACACTAAGTCAACTCCAAAATCTTTACCAAAAATACTCAACGGACAATTCAAGCACACATACTGGGTAGTTACCAAACCCATAGCAGGAGTGTCAATAACCATGCCGCCACCCATAACAGACAGCTTAAGACTTAATCTCTTAACACAATCCAAATAAATAAAAGAATGCGTAGCTCCGATATCAATTATAGCGATCAAAGGTATATCATTAATGAAGCACGTACCTTTGATTAATTGATCATCACTAGCAGTTTCTGATCCAGATAGAGCAAATACTTTTCCGCTCCCTTGCGTCTTCTTTGGCTTATCACATTTGGTACTAATGTGCCCTTGCTCACCATAATTGTAGCAAGTCACATTTGTACCTCTTCTGCACTCTATAGCTTTGTGTCCTGGCTTGCCACACTTAAAACACTTCAACCCAACACCTTTGCATTCAGGAGCACGATGTCCCGCTTCACCACAATTATAACATCTCACCGGAGTAGAGGCTCCTCCCCCACTTGGCTTCTTACCATAATCGGCTCTTTGTTTCCCTTTATCTGTAGGAGTTACATAAAGTTTCCCTCGAAATTGACCCTTTCCCTTCTTATCACCCAATTCTTGTAGTGGCTAGACCGAGCCCTACTATCCTCATCATAAATCCTACTCTTGTTTACCAACTTAGAAAATCGCCTGATCTCCTGATATCCGACAACTTGTTTGATCTTCAGCCTCAAACCATTTACAAATTTGAGACACTTAGATCTCTCAGCATTAATGGTGTTGTAGTGGGGAAAGAACTTAATCAACTCTTCAAATCTTGCCGCATACTCGGCCACAGTAGAGTTACCCTGTTTCAACTCAAGGAACTCGATTTCTTTCTTCCCACGCACATCTTCTGGAAAATACTTTTCCAGAAATGTCTCTTTAAAAAGATCCCAAGTAATCACCATTTCATTCTCCTCAAACCTTTGGCGAGTATTACCCCACCAATCCTCTGCTTCCTCCTCCAGCATATGGGTGGCAAACTGCACCTTCTGAGCATTCGAACAATTCATAACTCGGAAGATCTTTTCTATAGCCTTCAACCAAACATGTGCTTTGTCAGGCTCATGGGTTCCTTTGAACACTGGTGGATTATTCCTTTGGAACCTTCCTAAAGCACGAAATTCATCATCTGCTTGATTCCTAATATTCAAATTGGCTTGAGGATTTTGCTCGATCGCTCCAGCCAATCTAGTCAAAGCCTCCGCAATCGCCTCGTTGTTCCTACCAGCCACCATCGTTCTGTATCTCAACAACAGAACTCACAAGGTCAAACAATATCGATAGTGTCACACGCAATCAGATATACAAGGGAATAAACGAGTTAACAACTTGTCCAACTGGCCGACCTGCTCTGATACCACTTAATGTAACACCCCCTTCTATACCCCCAAAATAATGCAATTAAACACTTAATCACATATGTAAAAATTCATCAGAGTGTATTTATAACCTGGTATAAAAGAGGCGCATCACATTATTCATGAAACGACAACATGAATAATAATGTCCATAAAGAGATAAAACAAAAGGGGTCAATCTCAACTAAAAGTAAAGCACAACTCTTAGAGTCCACATATCAATGTTTTGATTAAAGCGGAAGACTAGAACATTGAATTACTTAAGACATGATATAATAGAAATACACATCATCAAGTTTGGTTCATAATATCATTCATGTTTTACAAAACATCATCAGCTGATACGTATACAATGTATCACAAAAGAATACTCTACAAGCCTAGCTACCCGATGTTACATTATTAGAGCAACCGACTCAAAAGAATGAAGCTATACTTCACCAAAAGAAAACCTCTAGCAATCCTAATCTGCAATGCCTCATAGAGCATTATAAAACAGCAGAAGGGTGACAAATATTATCATAATAATCAATGCATATAATTATATACGCATACACAATACGTGATGTACATAATCCACATTTTCTCACCATAATTCATTGTAGTTCATTATACAATCACAACATGCACACACACAATTATACATAGTCCATGATTTCCACACACAAGCATATTTCATACAACAATGACATTCATGCGATGTGACACAATACAACTCAATGCAAACTCATGCCATGTGGTACCAACACTTGTTATCTTTTTTCGGTTTACATTAAACCGGATCCACTCTTCTAGACTGATAACCACCAAAAGCCCGTCCTCTAAGCTTTCAAACCCACTCTTCTAGGCTTGGGACAAGTCACTAGTCTCCATGAAACTAGCAAGCATTGCCTCTTGACTAAATGATGCATATGCAATCAACCATTCAATGCACTTAAGACCGACATCTTAATCTCATGCATTCAAATAATTCATCTCTTCAAGAATTATCACAATGATTGCACACACAACATATTCATACATATCATTAATATATTAGCAAGCAATGCACACATATACACAATATGTTCTCATGCATTCACAATACATTTTTAATCACATTAAACAATTGTATAACATTTGTCAAAAGACCATAATTCGATTAACTCAACAATCTAGGATTCACACGATAAGACTACCCACAGTATAATATATCCCGGCGTAATCGACACCTCGAGCATGGAAATAATCAAAATTAAGTCGGAAATCCGACCTCGGATGGAAACATTAAATAAAAACACATCCTGTCACGTTCGCTACTCTGCTCGCTTAGCGAGCTCCTAGCGAGTGTTTGCTACTTGTTCGCCTAGCGAACAAGCTCGCGAAGGAAAATTGAAGCCTCTGACTTCGTTCGCTACCTCACTCGCTCAGCGAAGGCCTAGCGAACTTTCGCTACCTTCTTCGCTACCAACGAACACCACAACATGCATTATGTCCAAGCCTGGGACCGTTCGCTACTGGCTCGCTACTAGCTCGCTTAGCGAACGTTCGCTACCAGCTCGCTCAGCGAACACGCTAGAGAATGTCTGCGAACTCCAAATTTGCTACTGTCCAACTCCGACCAAACTCTCCAAAACCAACCGATTCTCACCGAACAAGTTCTGTAACCTTAGTCTAACATCTTCCTGACTAAATACTACCACTTATTCTTATTTTCCACCGTGAAAACTCAGATTCTACCGATTAATCCATTTATGCCCTAAAATGGAAATTATAGAAAAACATCCAATACTTTAACCCAAGCATACACAATCATATACATTGTTAAGATAATGATATTATTCACCCTTACATTGATTAATCCAAAGCTTGAGAGTTGTTCTTGATGATTCCAAGTTCTTCCCTCTTCTTCTTCTCTTTTCTCCTCTTTCTCCTTCTTTCTCTATTCTTTCCTTTATGTTTCTATCTTTTCCTTTTCTTTCCACTCTCCTTCTTAATATGTCTTTCTCTTCTAATTCTCTCCAACATTTATTAATTCATTTAATTAGTTACCCATCAATTAAATAATTCTCATTAACCCACTTAATTAATGCAAATAATTAATTAATGAAAAATTGAGCTGTTACATCATCCACATATATTTGACAAATTAAAAGATCTTTCTTAAATGTTTTACAAAAGAGAGTTGTGTCCACTTTTCCTCTGATAAAATTCTTCTCCAGAAGAAAATTGCTTAATCTCTCATACCAAGCTCTGGGAGCTTGTTTTAAACCATAAAGAGATTTCTTTAGTTTGAAAACATGTTCTGGAAAATTTTCACTTTCAAAACCAGGAGGTTGGTGAACATAGACTTCTTCTTCTATAATTCCATTTAGAAAGGCACTTTTAACATCCATCTGATATAGAGTGATGTTATTCTGTGCAGCAAAAGAAATGAGTAAACGAATAGACTCTAACCTGGCTATAGGAGCATAAGTCTCTGTATAATCAATTCCTTCATGCTGGCTATAACCTTGAGCAACAAGCCTTGCTTTATTTCTTTTAACTTCTCCTTTTTCATTCAACTTATTTCTGAAGACCCATTTAGTTCCAATTATGTTGAATCCTTTTGGTCTTGGAACCAAATCCCAAACATCATTTCTTGTGAACTGATTGAGCTCTTCTTGCATGGCAATTATCCAATCATTGTCTTGCAGAGCTTCATCCACAGAAGTTGGTTCAATGACTGACACCAACCTAAATAATGATGCTTTAGATGATCTGAGGAAGGATCTTGTTCTTATAGGGTCATCCTTCTTTCCAATGATCACATCCTCTGGGTGAGAGGCCTTGATTCTGGAAGATGATCCTCTAACATTTGATTCTTCAGAAATGTTCAAGTTGTTCATTTGAGAAGCTAAAGGAATTGCATCTGGCGTTGCTTCTGGTTCCTTCACTTGAGCTTTGTCTTCCTCTGAGCCTTCAGAATCTGTGAGAATTACTTCTCTATCTACAGAACTTTCAAACTGCTTTGGCTTTTCAATGCCAAGCTTATCATCAAATCTAACATGTATAGATTCCTCCACAATCTGTGTTTCAGTATTGTATACTCTGTAGCCTTTAGAGCGTTCAGAATAGCCAAGCATGAAACACTTCTGTGCTTTAGAATCAAACTTGTTAAGATTCTCTTTAGTGTTCAACATATAACAAATACATCCAGAATTCATAGGGAGTCTTTTCCAGAAGAGGTCTTACAGACACTCTGTTCTGAATGTAACATGTGTTTATTGCTTCTGCCTAAAAGTGTTTTGCCAGATTAGTCTCGTTGATCATGGTTCTGGCCATTTCTTGCAGAGTTCTCTTTTTCCTCTCTACAACTCTATTCTGTTGTGGAGTTCTAGGGCAGGAGAAATCATGAGCAATGCCATTTTCATTAAAATATTTTTCAAAGTATTTTTTTTCAAGTTCACCACCATGATCACTTATGACTTTAATAATTTTAAAATCTTTTTCATTCTGGACTTGTTTGCAAAAGTCAAAGAACACAGAATGTGACTCATCCTTGTGTTTTAAAAACTTTACCCATGTCCATCTGTTGTAGTCATCAACAATGACTAATCCATACTTCTTGCCTCTGATGGATGCGGTTTTCACTGGTCCAAACAGATCAATGTGAAGTAGTTCTAATGGTCTTGAAGTTAAAACAACATTTTTTGATTTAAAAGAAGATTTAGAAAATTTTCCTTTTTGACATGCTTCACAAAGAGCATCTAAGTTGCACTTCAACTTAGGAAGTCCTCTGACCAGATTGAGTTTATTAATCTGAGATATACGTCTCATATTAATATGTTCCAATCTTCTGTGCCAGACCCATTACTCATCATTAACAGACAAAAGGCATTTAACATTTTGAACCTTAAGTTCTGAAAGATTGATTTTGTAAATGTTGTTCTTCCTCTTTCCATTAAATAGGACTGAGCCATCCTTCTGACTAACAACTTTACAACATTGTTGATTAAAGATTATATCATAACCATTGTCACTTAATTTACTTATGGACAATAGATTATGCTTTAATCCTTCTACAAGAAGAACATTAGATATAAAGGGAAGGTTACCATTGCCAATAGTACCAGAGCCAATAATCTTGCCCTTCTGATTCCCTCCAAACTTCACTTCTCCTCCAGATTTAAGCTCCAGGCTTTGGAACATAAACCTTTCTCCCGTCATGTGACGTGAGCAGCCAGAGTTCAGGTACCATGACCGGCGTCTTGACTTTTCTGCTAAATACATCTGCAACAAGGATTATCTTATCCTTAGGTACCCAGATCTTTTTGGGTCCTTTTGGGTTAGTTGCCTTGAAAGTTGGTCTGAACTTCTGTCTTTTTACAACAGTTTTGTTCTGACTTACTTTTGGCTTAAACACAGGAACGTTTTGATCATAACATGTGTGTTTGATATCATTCAGATGACCAAACTTGAAATGAAAGTATAAGGGAGTTTTCTTAATTACAAGTTTATCAACATGCATTGGATTTAAATCCTTTCTAGAGGAAGATTCATATCCAATTCCTTTCCTGTTGTTTCTGCTAACTCCATAGATCATTGAAGCCATCTTGCTTCTATCTATGCTTTTAGCTAGAAACTTCTGAAAGCTGAAGTCATATTCTTCTAAAATGTTTTTGCATTTAGACTTGCTTTCAGATTCAGAGTTTTGTTGAGCTTTTTCAAAATTGGCTTTCATCTTCAAATTATTTTCTTTTAGCTCAGCAACTTCTGATCTTAACAGATTATTCTCAGATCCAAGACTGCCTTTAAGCTTCTTGCATTTGAGCTTAATCTGATTATAATTTTTTAGGACTTCTGATAAGACTTTAATAAGCTCTTCCCTAGTGAGATCAGAAAGTACCTCTTCTGAGTCAGATTCAGAATCAGACTCAGATCCAGATGATCCTTCATTCTGATCTTCAATGTCTGCCATCAGAGCCATGTTGGCGCATTCATCTTCAGATTCTGATGAGGATCCAGATTCATCAGAGTCATCCCAAGTTGCCATTAGAACCTTCTTCTTTTTGTCAAACTTCCTCTTTGGCTTTTCTTTTAGAAGCTTTGGATATTCATTCTTGTAATGGCCATGTTCTTTGCATTCAAAGCAGACAACTTCCTTCTTTCCAGATCTTTTTGGTCCATAGGACTCCTTGCGCTGATCTGGCTTTTTGAAGTTCTTGAACTTCCTCTGCTTGTGCTTCCAGAGTCTGTTGATTCTTCTAGACAGCAAGGACAAATCATCTTCTTCTTCAGAAGAAGATTCTTCAGAGCTTTCTTCTAACACCTGCAAAGCTTTCACAAATTTGTTAGATTTTAAGGCAATTGACTTACCTTTCTTTTGAGGCTCATCTTCCTCAAGTTCAATTTCATGGCTCCTCAGTGAGCTAATTAGTTCCTCCAAAGTGATCTTGTTCAGATCCTTAGCAAGCTTCAGAGCAGTGACCATTGGTCTCCATCTGATGGGCAAGCTTCTGATGATCTTCTTTACATGATCAACAGTTGAGTAGCCTTTGTCCAACACTTTTAGACCAGCTGTGAGGATCTGAAATCTAGAGAACATAGTTTCTATAGACTCAGATTCTTCCAGCTTGAACGCTTCATACTTCTGTATTAGTGCCAGAGCCTTGGTCTCTTTAACTTGAAGGTTTCCTTCGTGAGTCATCTTCAAAGATTCAAACATGTCAAATGCAGTTTCTCTATTTGTGATCTTCTTGTACTCAGTATGAGATATTGCATTTAACAAGATTGTTCTAGCCTTATGGTGATTCCTAAACTCCTTCTTTTGGGCTCCAGTCATAGATTTTCTGTCTACTTTCTTGCCATTCCCATAAGTGGGATGAACATACCCATCTATGACCAAGTCCCATAAATCAGCATCATAACCAAGGAATAAACTTTCTATTCTGTCCTTCCAATAATCAAATTTCTCCCCATTAAACATAGGGGGTTTTGTGCTGATTCTATCCCTTTCTTCATATCTTTTGTTACTGTTAGATGTTGAAGTTTCAGCCATAATAACAACCAAATATATATCAAAGTTTTCTCACTGGATCTTTTCTGTCACTGTGAAGTGGTAGCACACACATAACTGGAGCTCTGATGTCAACTGAAGGTGAGAAAATACTTAGAAGGGGGGGGGGGGGGAGGGGGTTGAATAAGTATATAGAAAAACTTATAGCAATAAAAACTCAAGGATTTTTATCCTGGTTCGTTGAACTCAACTACTCCAGCCCACCCTATCAAGAGTGATTTGCCTTTCTCAACAAGGACTTAATCCACTATTTAATCAACTGATTGTTGCACCCCAAAATTTTCCCAACCTTTTCCTTCTTGTTTTTGCATTAGCATAACATCATCATAGCATTATCATAGCATTGCATTAGCATTTATGCAGGGATCAAGTGTGATATACATCGAGAGAGGCCTATCTAGAGGTTTTATTCGAGCTTGAGGAATCACTAAAGTCACCAGGAAGTGGTTCATGCCCTTGAGAAGTTCAGATGCTTGTGTGGGGTTCATCCCCCGACTTAGAGGCCAACTGAAGATTATCAATGAGTTGGAAAACTATGATTACAGGTCATAAAATTACAGGCCAAGTTCAATACTTTGCATAACTCAAATAGACTTTTTTCCAACATGAAAGTTACTCCGAATGGCGTCATTTGGTCAACTAAACCTCAAGGTTTTAATGGGCTAGCTCATGATTGAAGATTGATGAAAGTGATTTTGGTGAAAACATGTGAAAAGGCATAGTTTGGTATTTCTTCAAAATTTAATCAAATAAGTCCATGTTTGTACTCATTTTGAGTGAAAATCTCATTTTAAGAATATTGGCACTTTTACATTTTTCATTTGAAGCTTTCTTCATGACCTATTCCAAGATTTCTTCACACTTAAGTAACACTTTGAATCTAAGCCCTTAAGATTGAAACAAGGGATAATTTTGGACCCTAGATGTATCTTATGATGCAAGATATAAAACCAAATGGAGTCAAGGCAAAAATCCTCTTCCATGATCATTTTTCACACTTCACATATTTGAAAAAAAATCTCACATTCTTCACCACTTTTCCATATTCACCATAATTGAAAATCTCAAAAATTCAATTCTTTCTTTCTCCCATTTTTTGTCCATTCTTTCATTGCAAATCAATTCCATATACTTTCTACAATTGATTCCACCATTTTTTAGCCATTTTTGGTGCAAGAACAAGCTTATAGCAATTGGAAAAAGTGGTGTTCATGTCAAAATCGAATTCTGTTTTTCACTTCGTTTCAAGCATTTTCTTTGATCCTAATACCTCTACCAAGGATTATTGAAGGTTTCTACATAATTTTCCAATGAAATTCGTGCTCCATTGAAGCTCAAAAGAGTCATTTTTGGAGGTATAAAGAATTCACCATAACTCATGATTTATGAGTCTTTCTTGCATTATTGTTGTTGCATTACATTGCTCTCATCTCCTATATGGATTCTAGTACAAAAAAGATGGTTTTTATGAAAATTTGGTGTTCTTGAAAGTTTGAGATTCATATACGGTTTTTGAGTTAGAGGCCATTTCAAGGGAAAATAATGGTATATTTGGATTGCTCTCGAAAAATCCCACAAAATTCATCTAAAGAACATTGCGTTTGGACAAGTATTGAGAGAGTTAGAGGCATATGAACTTTTCCGGCCACCATGCTCTCATTTCCGGCCGCCACAAGCTTCAAATGCTGCATTTTCCCTCTCATTTTTCATTCAATTGGAGAAGACATACAGCCACCGTTGGATCAATGCAAAAGAATGGACTTAGTCATCTAATCCGAGGGCAAGGCACTATGCCACGTCACTAGGGCCAAAACACGGTCGTTTTGGTCACGCAGGGGGCTGGGAGAACGTGGGTTCGATCCCTCCCCCTGCCACTTTTATTTATTTTCACTATTTCTTATGTTTCTCATGTGTTCATACTATTCCATTTCCTTTTATTTTTCTTTCTTTCTTACATGCTTATTCAAATAATCATAAAAAATAGGAAAATTAGTCTTTTTGATCCCCATTTTTTTCTGCGTAATATTCAAGATGTCTAGAATTTTATAGAATTGGAACCATATCTTTTCCATTTTTCGTCATTTTATTAGATTTTTTTACCTTTTAGTTGTCAAAAAAATAGCAATGCTGGTGCTATCATGTTGTGAATTTTCTTTGACCTATCAAAACACAATTTAAATGTCAATCCTTTTGCAGGGATCTCATACACACATTGAGGTATTGTGATATATTTTTGTGGGAATTTTATTGTACCATTTTAATTGGTTTTGGATGCTTTCTTTGACATGCTCCATTTTAACTTTTCCTTTGGTATACATGAGATATCTTGCAATGTTTTCATCTTATTTGACCATTTCTATTTGGATATTTTTATGATATATCTCACCCCTGGTTTGTGACTTGATGTAGGGAATTGGAGATTTTTGTTTGAATTTTTTAGCACCATTTTCTATTTTTTCCATATTTTTGTATTCGGACTTGTAATTTGGACATTCGAACGGACTTCGGTTTTATTTTGGCTCCAACGGCCTCGATTGTTTGTGTGGTGAACGCTAGGATTCTTATTGCTTGTTATAGACATTATATAGGATATGTAGATCATTGATTGGCTGGTTTTATCATACATGAATTGCCCATTAGGTTCCATACTTTCATGATAGCGCGTTATGATTCCAAATTGTGGTATACGTACGTCATTCGTGAGTTTTATTGCCTTGTATCTGTTTATATTCACTTGTGGCCAAGATCGTATGTTTAGAATAGGACATTTTCCATTCATTATGGGCTTGAGATTGAGATGACTCGCCTCCCTCACTTGCATCCCATGTTTACTGTTATGAATATGCATTTCCTATATGCTGTTACTTCATCTGTTTTCTGTTGCTTCCTTTGCCTTTTCCTTAGGATCTCCATTCTTTCTTGTTGAAGATAGAATGTGATAGACATTAGGCTTTGCAACCATGTATTACAACATTAGGGTAGTCTTCCCCTTTGCAAACTTCAACCATAGGACGAACATTGCACGATAACATTTAGGGCTGTGTAGTTTCCCTTAGAGGTCTGTTTCTCTTTCTCATCTTCAAACATTCTTAAAATACTTAATAAAGGTTAACACGTGCCGTGCGTTACAAGCCTTAAGCTACTTGAGAAAGAGTTATGGGAGGGTTTCCCTCACATAATTTGAATGTTTAGTATGGCACCATTTGGGTGACATGCGGCGCATTCACTCTTAAGTCCAAGTCTTTAGTGCAACACGAGTTACAAACAAAATTCAAAACACTTCTTCATAAAAGACACAAAAACAAACATTCAACTCCTTTTTGTCCTCTTGGACCTTTAATCATTAGAACCCATTTTCATAATGAGAGTTTCGTTAACTCTCGGTTCTCTCACAAAACGGTAACGCCTAAGTCTCCAAAGGTCGAGCTGCATACACCAAACTGCTAGAACCGATTGTTAACCCTACTCGGGTTAAAACACTTGAACCAAACCTGTGGTCTAGTTAGCCCGAACTACGTTTTCTCTGATCTTTCATACCAGATGAAAGTACGTAGGCACGAGATGCGATATCTCGGCGAGCAACCTTTCCCCCCTTTTACCCGTAGTTAGGCGAACTACGTTGACTCTGATTTCTCGTTCTAGACGAGAATACGTAGGCATAAAGTGCGATACTTTGTCGAGTCACTTTTCTTTTCTTTTGTCCTTAAGCCTTTAGCTAGATAGTATTAATCAACCCTTCAAGATAAACAATTAAGCGTGGATCCCGTCGAGTACGACGAACGTGAGGGGTGTTAATACCTTCCCCTTGCGTAACCGACTCCCGAATCCAGGACTTGGTTGCGATGACCATTCCTTTTCCCTCTTTCGTTAGGTTTTCTCTGAGTGTTTCCTTTCCCTCCTTTGGGATAAATAACGCACGGTGGCGACTCTTCTGTTTTGCCGGCACCGATTTTCGCAGTAGCGACACTGATTACAATAGCAAGCACTAAGAACAATTGTTCTTAGTCTTCTCAAGAACTATTGATCCCAACTGGATCTTCTTAAGGACTTTTACAATCAAATGTAAGAATAAAACAAGTGTTTAAATGCTTCTAATTAAGCTATATCACAACTGTGATTTTACACTTAAGATTTAAGAACTTAGAAATAAATTCAGCAAATAAGAATAAATTGTATGAGAGCTTTCTTTGAATTCTTTCAATGTTTCGTCAACTGAAGAAGAGAGATGGAGTCTTCCTTTTATAGGCACAGAGGTCCAAGTAGCTTTCACGTTGAAGGCTGTGTACTAAAAAGGTCTAAGCCTTTTTGTCTTCACATCACATGACTTTTCCTAGAAATAGAATGCACAGAGAAATCCTTTTTGTCTGTGTTCTTGTGTCTAGCATAAATAAGGAAAGAGTCGTTTGGCCAAACCAACGGACATAACTTTGAATTCTTCTTCAACAAGTTTCAACAAATATCATCAGAGTCTTGAGTGGTCAGAGTCTTCTGATGTTCATCAGAGTTTGCTGAATTAGAGTAATGCATCAAGTGTGCTTTCAGCATGTAATTGTTCAGAGCAGAGTTTGGGATCAGATCCTCAGTACTGGCGTCGTAGTACTATCAGAGTCTTATGAAATAAACTAAGCTTGAAACTCTTCATACAAAAGTCTTCAATGCTTCAGATACTTCTGGCTTCTACTTCAGATTCTTCTGTAGCTTCTGCTTCAGATCCTTCTGTAGACAACGCTCAGAATCTTCTGTAGGCAGCATTCAGATTCTTCTAAGAGATTTTCATGTTTAGATCTAATTTGCTTCCAGAATAATATTCACTTTAATATCTGTAGCAAACATACTTGAACAAATTTTAGAGTATATAATTCTTTAATACAAAATTTCATAAGAGTTATGTCGCGGTGAAATTTGGATCTCAAGCTATTGATTAACTGAATTATATTTCATTTACAACCGGACTTTAATTTATCCAAAAAGGAAAGATTTAAAGAAAGAAAGACCTATAAAAATGCAAAGCAGAAGGACAAGGCCTAATGCTGAGCAAAGAGAGATCTAAAGGTTCGGGGGTTGGTTATACCTAGGGAAGGTGTTAGCATCCTAAGTATCTGTAGTACTCTACAGGAACCTCTTGTTAGTGTTTGTGTTTGCTAAAGTTTGCTTGCTAAGGGAAAAGTGCTAAGGGAAAAGGTATGTACAAAATTTGCTCGCGAAGACATCGCATCTCGTGCCTACGTATCCGGACGGGAATGGAATCAGAGCAATCGTAGTTCCCCTATCTAGGGATGAGGAACTCTTGACTGTGGTCAAGGTTTCCAAAGGGAAGTAAGTATTCATAGGGAAGTACTTACATGGAGTGCGGCGACTCCTCTTCTAAGTTAAGATTGTTATGATGGAATGTCCACGGCGGGACAGTAATCATGAGTATGTCGACTCAAATCCTAAGGCTAGGATAAAGGGAAGTAAAGGTTGTCCACGGCGGGACGGTAAACATGAGCGCGGCGGCTCGAATCCTAAGGCTAGGATAAAAGGGGAGAATGTCCACGGCGGGACAGTTAAAAGTGAGTACGGCGACTCGTGTAAGTGTAAAGGAAGTTTGTTGTTATGTATAGACAAATATGTACAGGTAAATATGTACAGGAGAATTAGTTTAACCTCGTAATTTAGGAGGTATCTACCATGGGTTTATGGTGACAACCATTAAATAAGCATATGAAATTGATAAGGATGAAAAATGCATTGATGACAATCAAAGCAGATGAAAATAACGGGAACTGTGACGACAGATCGCATTTCAATATAGTCAACAGGGGGAAGAGATGAACATGGTTACAACTCAAAATAAAAAATCCTAACATGTTAACTAACATGTGTGGATATGAATACAAATAAATTTCACAAATAAATTTAAGTCGATGACATAGCTTGTTGCTTGTGTCATTAGTGTATCGGTAGTGTTCTATCAAAGTACCGGATTATCCGACAAAACGATCCCTCGTACGGTTTTGTTATGAGTATGCGTGAATAAAATCTTGTCCGCCAATTTTCAACCGACTATTTGCTTGAGGACAAGCAAAGGTTTAAGTTTGGGGAAGTTTGATAACGAGAAAACGCATCGATTATATTGCTAGGTTTCATTAACGTTTTATCGCATATTCACCGTTTTAACACTCGAATTCTCGAGTTTTTCTTACCATTTTGCAGGTACATCATTATATGGAGCTAAATCATGAATTAAGAGCAAAAGGAACAAAAGAAACCATAAAGAGATGAGGAAATGAAGAAGCCTGCAAAAGACTGCATAATTTGTTGCAGCCACGGCCGTCACAAGGGTGTCACGACCGTGACACCCCAATTTGAGCCATCACGACCGTAAGAGAGTGGTCACGACCGTGACACTTAAAAACCACAAGTTACGAACGTGAAGACCTTGTCACGACCGTGAAAAGGGTAAAATTAGGTTTTTGACTCAGACTACGTCAAGGCATTACGTGAAGACCATTTCTCCTATTGGCATTACGTGAAGACCACTTCTCCTATTTTGTTGCCACGTTCCTGCATTCCTTCCACAAATTCAGCAAGGCCCATGCAACAAAGGTCCAAAAATCCAGCCCATTAAGGATTCTATAAATAGTACAAGTTCTATGAACAAGACACAGAGCATTTTTCACTCAAATTCCTGCGGAAGCTCTGCCGAACTGTATTACGAACCAGCCTTTTTATTCCTGCATTATTTTTAGTTTTCTATTTCGTTTTTATTTGTATCCAAACCAACCATATAACAATTTCCAACATCAGGAAATTGTTATACATTTATTTGTTTCTAAACCTTCAGCATTCGTTTATTTTCAATTTCCGCCAACTCCAAGCTTTCCGGTCTGTGGAAGAAGGAGTCTGCACGAATAGTTGTTAACCAGGTTTTTCATTATATTGCAATTTAATTTAATTATAATGTTTATTTATTTTTCTGCCATGAGTACGTTATTATTAAATTTTCTGTCTCTGTCTGGTTCAACATCGATGAGTAGCTAAACACCTTAGGGCGGTATGTAGTTATAACAAACTTAACCGGTAAAATATAACCATAGGCTAAAAATAATTAATCACTCAACATTCTGGCTGATACTTTTTAATTGAAATAGACCTGTTCGTTACGAGAGTAAGAAAAGAGTATTAGGTTAGGTCAAGACCACGAGAGTGTGAGATTTTAACCAGATAGCTAAAGTTAGGCATTTAAATTAAACACAGCGAGAGCGCTTTAAGATAAATTAGAATTACTTAGTTTCCAAAAATTACCTCTAAACACTTATGGGCTAGCGAGAGCAGGCATAGGGCTTTAGGGATAAGATCTGATATAAGACCACGAGAGTGTGAGTTGAGGGTATTTAAACTGGTAATCTCTACCGAATAGATTAAGTGAACACCTTTATAAGCCTAGGTTAGATTGACCCACCTAAGTTAGTATAATTACATACCGACCGCCTTAGTATTACTTTATTAAAACTTAAATTTAATTCCGACTTTAATAGTCTTAAAAATCAACAAAAAATCGTGACAACCATTCGCCTTAGCTAAACTAGAAGTTCATCTAGCACTAAGTAACAATAGAATCCCTGTGGATCGATAATCTTAAATATTACTTCGATAGGCTATGCACTTGCAGTAAGATACCGCTAGACGCATAAGTAGACACGTCTTAAGCCCATCAGATTCACAATTTTTGCATACAAGACTTTGTTTTTCATCCACCAATTTTTGTTTTTCATTTTCAATATTTTTTATAAAAGCAGTATTTTGTTCTTCTAAAAATGAAATTGTTTTCTTTTGGGATGAGATGCTTTTATACAAAGTCTTGCATTCTTTTAGAAGTTCATCTATGACTTCTTATGCATCATTATCATAAATATAAAAATCGTTACTAAGCTCATCAATTTCTTCATCGGAATGATGTGACGCCATAAGAGCCATATTTGCACATTCATCGCTTTTCGACTCCGATGATGAACTTATCTCGTTATCGTCCCAGGCAACATAAGCCTTTTTATTTTTGAAATCCTTCTTGCCTTTGAACCCTCCTTTCTTTGCAAGTTTTGGGCAATCCGGCTTTATGTGACCTTGCTTCCCACATTCGCAGCATGTGACTTCTTGATTCGATGTGGATGCATCCTTTTTCCTGAAATGTCTATTCTTTTTAGGAAAAGAGGAGTTTTTATTATTATTAAAAAACTTACCAAGCTTCTTTACAAAAAGCATGCAATTTTCATCTTCGGAAGTTTCTTCGTCTTTGTCATCCTTTGTGTCAATCATCAAGGCAATTCCTTTGGACTTCTTTTCTTGACTTTCGTGCTTCTCGAGTCTTCCAAGTTCCAATTCATGCTCTTGAAGTTTGCCAAATAAGGATGCGGATGTCATCGTTGAGAGACTCTTCTTTTCCGAGATAGCGGTCACTTTTGGTTGCCATTCTCTTGTTAAGGATCTTAGGACTTTCAGGTTCAGATTATCATTGGTGAAGGTCTTTGTCGCTACTGCGAAAATCGGCGCCGGCTGAACAGAAGAGTCGCCACCGTGCGTTATTTATCCCACGGGAGGGAAAGGAAACGCTCAGAGTAAACCTCGCACAACACGGGAAAGGTATGGTCGTCGCAACCAAAACCTGGGTTCGGGAGTCGGTTACGCAAGGGGAAGGTATTAGCACCCCTCACGTCCGTCGTACTCGACGGGATCCACGCTTGTTTTCGGGTATGGATTGTTATTCTATCTAAACTATAGGTCAAGGGTTAAAAAAGAAAAGAAAATGACTCGGCAAAGTATCGCACTTTATGCCTACGTATTCCCGTCTGGAACGAGAAATCAGAGTCAACGTAGTTCGCCTACCTACGGGAAAGGAGGGGAAGGTTGCTCGCTAGGATATCGCATCCTATGCCTACGTACTTCCACACAGCATGGAAGATCAGAGCAAACGTAGTTCGGGCCACGTACGACACAAGTCTGTCTTGGTTGATTTTATTCCTTCTGAAAAAGGTTTTTCTGATTAGCAGTCCCGGCGGACAAAAATGACGTCTTGATGAGTTCACATTCTTTTACGGAAGAAGTGTCTTTTATTGTGTTTGAAATCTTTATGTGTTTTTCTGTTTGTTTTGAGGAAGAAGAGACAGAATTCTAACCTACGGTTGCGAAGGGAAACAAACTAACCTGATGTTATCATGCATGGGTTAAGACCTAGTGTCTATCATGCTCCTCTCTTGCGCAGAGAGAAGCAGAGATCCTAAGGGATAGGCAGAAACAGAAACAATATCAGATATATACAGTAAAGCGGTAAAATGCATGGATGCAACAATACAAGCGAGGCAAGGGAGTCCCACTCAACCTCGAACCTAGAAAACAATAGGCAAAAGTGAACAGGCTTCACTTTCAACCCAACAGGGTAAACAGCAAACAAGACAGTCCAGAAAACCAATCAATACATCAGCAATGAAATACAGCAGCAAAAGAAACAGCATCAGCAGCTCTGAATCAACATCTGGCTTCAAGTAATCTCCACTCAGTTACAGGCTTCACCAAGCATTAATCTCCATCTTCATGACCTTCAGGCAAGGACTTTGATCATCTGTTTTCCATCTTCAATGGCTTTTCTTCATGTCTCAGGCTAGGATGAACATCAGTCAACCAGGTGAGGTGAATGAATGTTAGACAGTTAATTACCTACCAAGGGTGGTTCATCAACTGTTAACATTAATCAGAAAGTTTCCTCTCAAAAGTTCTATCTTTCAAATATATTCACTGATCCTTCCAAAGGAGGGAGGTGGATATTTGAAAGAGACCTTGAATCATAGAGAAAGGATAGAGGCAAACAAAGCCATCTATGTTTGAGAAGCAAGCTTTCTAGTCTAGAGCTCTGCCTAGCTCCTAAACCCTAGTCTCCTCAGCAGCTGCTGGCAAGAACCTCCTCCTCAACTCTGACAGTTAATCTTCAATCTCTGGATCTCCAATGGTCTTCATCTCCTCAAATCTTCAACTCTCCCAAGTCCCCAGACAATCCCAATACCCATACAAGCAAACAAGAATCCCCAGAGGGCACACCACACCAGTCAATCAGATATATACAGAGCATTAATAGCAGTAGGGGAATCCTGACTTTTTCTAAGGGGATCTAATAACTACCCATAGCCCCTATAGTCCCATAGCTAAACTATTCAACCCTAAGTCCTAAGGGAAAGGAATCAAGCCTCCTAAGTCATCACCTAAAACCCTAGTTTGTTCATGTTATTCACAATTACACTAAGCATCTAAATTTAATTTCTAAAAATGGGAACTAAATTTAATCTACAAGTTCAATGTCTAATCTAAACAACCTAAAAAGAACGGATGAAAAATATGAAAGTATCTAATAGAACAAAAATTAATAAAATCATGTATGAAATGGAACCATTTAAAATGTCATTTATTTAGAAAATATGGGAAAAATATCAAATAAAAAATAAAATGCCATTTTTATTTTTTATAATTTTCTTGACATCATAAAGAAAATAATGCAAAAAGAATGAATTAAAAATGATTATTTTGCTATTTATTATGGATTTTAGAAGATGCATGAAAAAAATTAAATAAAATAAAAGAAAATAGAAAGAAATAAAATGGGGGGTGAGAAAAGCAGGGCCAGACAGTTCAAATGATTGGGCTTCACGCGCGTGGGGGTGTCAATAGCATCTGAGCCCATTTCCCTCTATTTAAATGAAACGGTGCGTTTCAACATTTAAAATCTCCCTCCGTTTTTTCTTTTAATCGTGACCATTGGATCCTGGGTTCAGTCAAAGTCCAACAAGCGATCGTGTGGCTCTGGGGTTGTCTTCAACCTTAGAAACCCTAGGGTTTCTGAAACTTCATCACCATGCGCGAACTTCCAATTCTCTGTTCTCCATCAATTGTCCATGAAATCACATGCTATGAAAAGCAAACTTGGTCCATTTTCTTCCCTCTACACAACCATATCAATAATTCCTTCTAAAACTCAGCCAAACTCCAAACCCGATAGGTGTAACAGTTTGGTTCCACCATGATCACCTGTCATCAACCACTTCCAATTCTTCCAAATCTTATCCTAACCTAATCTATACCTCACACTGATCATTTTAATCCATAGATCCAAGATTATCATGCCATGAACTATGAGTTACAAGTCCTAACAGATTTGGTACACCATGATCAACCTTCATGAAACTTCTCCAAACTCACCAAAATCAATCATCTAACCTACCTTAACCGTTCTATGCTAACAAATCACCATGATTCTTCCTAAAACAGGCAATTCGAAGAGGAAACTAACCTGGTGCAATTGGGGAAAACAGGTATGCAACCCTTGGAATTAGGTGCTTGCAGTGCTTGAAGCTTGCTCAGTGTCTTGAATTAAGAGTTCTGTATGCAATAATCCGTGTGTAAACCTCCTAAATCTTGGACTTGAGATCTTCTTGCAGTTTGATTGAAGAAGATGAATAGCACAATCTTTGACCAATTCAACCAATTCTTTGATACAATTCTGACCTATGAATGATCTAGATGATGATCCAATCAAGAATAGCAAGAATTGATGGAGATTATGGAGAGTTTGTGAAGCTTATGCAAAAATGAGAAAGTGTGAAAACTTGAAGTTTTTGAGCAAATGGAATCACCAACCCTTGCATGAAGCTCTTCATATCAATATATACATGAGTTTAGAAACTCCTAGAACCTTGGAGAAGTTTCCCTTACACTTTCCCTTTCAATTTTGGATTATGTTACTTTTAATTCAAGCAACCATGGATAACTCACAAATCATGACCTAAGCTCAAAATTCCACTTTAGCCAATGTCTTTAGAATGCTTTTTCCATTCAAAATGACCTATAATTTTGCATCATTTGGCCAAGATATGAAAAATACCATTTTTAAAGCCATTTTCCTTCATTAAATTCACCAATTTTGAAATCTTGTGCTATGGACATTTCCAATCTCTCATGGTCACTTTTATAGACTCAAAATGTCATTTGGAGCAAGTTTGATGTTGTAAGTTTTTCCATTTGAGGCCTCCTTGTATGAGTTTTGGACATAGATTAAAATGACCTGTAATTCACAAATGACCAAAATACCCTTTGCTTGCCAAGACCATAAGTTGAGTTCCACACATCACATGAAGGCATACTATACCATTCTAGAAAGCTAAGACAATGAGGAATAATTATTATGTTAACCAGAAATTCATTTGAAATATCCTTGAGGGGTAAAAATTGCTTGGAAGCCAAGTCACTTTCACAGACAAAATTTCAGATACCTCAGATGACCTGTAACTTGCAAGGACCATAACTTGAGTTCTATAAATCTCCTTGATGTCTTCCACCACTCAAATTAAAGGCCTTGATATCCTCTACAAGTTTCATGTTGGCCAAGGATCCATTTGAAGCTTTCATTTTGACTTATCTTGCTTGGAAATTTGACCCAAACTAGGGGATTTTACACAGAAACCCTAATTTAGAAACTCCTCTTCTCCTTGATTTCTCTTGATTTCTTCTTGGCATATCTCCATATCCTTCTTTATATGTCAAATGATGAACCCCACATCTCTCCAATAGACTTGAATGCCCTTTAAATCAGTCAATTGACCTAGGGTTGACCTAGGGTTGACCTAGGGTTGACCTAGGGTTGACCCAGATGAAACCCTAGTTGACTGTCTTCAGCTGTAGTTCTTGTGCTCCCATCAATGACTTGTATCCTTCTTTAAATGACTTTCTAAGTCTCTCATGATGTCTAGATACTCTCCATGCCTTCAACTCACAGCTCACAACCCTCTTGCTGACCCTCAGATACCCTCAGCTAGGAGATGGACTCAAGGCTTGATCTGCTGAACTCTTTGCTTTCAAATCCTTTTCTGATGACTTGAATGAGATTGAATTGGGATAATAACCTCTTGCTAGGCTTCTAAAGATGAGAATAGTGCTTGGTCCCTTGTTGGATGATTTGCTATGCTATGATATGCAGATGATTAGTCTATGTACATGACTCTATATGCAAATGCTAATAATATTGAAACATAAACCCAGTGAATAAGGTTGAGCAAATTTTAGGGTGCAACAGCTGCCCCTATTCAAGCGACTTGGACCCGATTGGGTGAAGAGCGAACAGCCTTCAAACATTCGCGCTACGAGACGGTTGAATACTAAGAAACCCGGAAATTTGCCAACCGCAGAAATAAACTGCACCCCTGTTTGGGTAACGACATCCACTGCCTGGATCTGACTGTTTGCAGCCGCTCACTGATCTCGTAACGACCACGCTGGGGATAACAGATTGCTTGCTTGTCCACATTAGGACTCTGTCTGTCATCAATACGAAGAAATCTCAACTAGAACCTGTCCACGTTAGGACTCCACTTGCTGTTAACCCAGAAGAATCTTGGCAACTCCGCTGGGGATGATCTGTCTGCATTTCAATACATTATCCACGTTAGGAATAAGCCCTTCCTCGTTAGGAATAACACCTGTCCACGTCAGGGCTAACATCGTCTACGTTAGGAGTAACACTTTTCCACGTTAGGAGTAACACCATCCACGTTAGGAATAACATCGCTTCTGTATCTGTCCACGTCAGGACTAAACTTTTCGTCTTTCCACGTCAGGAAGTAATCTTCTTTCCACGTAAGGAGAACTATATCAATCTGTCCACGTAGGGACTCCAATACCACTTGACATGTCCGCCTCAGGACTCCAATCTTTCCACGTAAGGAATATAACTTCGGTTCTGAACCTGTCCACATCAGGACTCAACTTTCCACGTAAGGAGTACATCATTCTTCCACGTCAGGAATCAACTTTCCTTGAATCTGTCCATGTAAGGACCCCAATTTTTCCACGTAAGGAATAAATCTTCTTTTGAGTCTGTTCGCGTCATGACTACATTTTTCCACGTAAGGAATGCCATCCTAATCTGTCCACGTGAGGACTCCGCTCTTTTCCACGTAAGGAACACATTTTCTTTTGATTTGTCTCCGTCAGGACCCCAATCTTTCCGCGTAAGGAATCAACTTCTTTTCTACGTCAGGAATGCCTCTCCTTCCATGTAAGGAATAAACTTGATATGTCCGCGTGAGGACTCGATCTTTCCGCGTAAGGGAACCCATTTTTCCCACGTAAGGAATCTCATCTTTCCACGTTAGGAATAAACTTTCATCTTTCCACGTCAGGAACTGAAACCTCTTTTCCCATGCAAGGAATAGACTTGTCCACGTCAGGACCCCTCTTTCGTCTTGATTTGTCCACGTCAGGACTCAGGCATCTTCGACCTGCTGAGGAAATAAGACTTGTCCACGTCAGGACTCACACCTTTGTCTGATCTGTCCACGTCAGGACCCATGCTTTGCCAACACGAAAAAAGATAACTGCTGAGAGTAACTGGTCCGCGTCAGGACACCAACACAAAGAGCAATCACTTTTGTCAACGTCATGACTTCCCATTTCACCAATTTCGAGAATCTGAATTTGCCCACGTTAGGACTAACACACTTCACCAACCCGGGGAAATAAACCTGTCCACGTTAGGACGCCCACTTCTGAAGAAATCCCGTCAATATAGGAATAAATTGTCCACGTCAGGACTTAGTTCTCCATTAATCCCCACCCACAAACTTCTTAGCACCGACGTGACAGCGACTTTGGGGCGGACTTTACTGGGGATATTTGGAAACCAAACTACCGGACGCCTGTTCTGATAACCGGCGGTGGCCTCTGAAATTCTGATTCATGGAACCCCTGATGACAACTAACTCTGCTTGGGAATAAAGAGAAGCTTATCCTAGTAACTCTGTGGGGAATACTGGCGAACTGATATTATCATTGGATGTCTCACGCCGAGATCTTGAATATTTGGTAGTTCATTTGAGCAAGAGTTCTCTCCACCTGAACTGCTAGAGTACAGAAACTGCTTCAGCAAAATAAACGCTGAAGATAATGCCGACTCCGCCGGGGATAGCCAGATGCTACAGAATTATTCCAGCAAAATAAATGCTGGAAGGGTGAAGTCAACCATGCTGGGAAGTTGGGAGTTCGAACCGAATACCCTGTTGAGGTAACCCCCTGCTGGGGAAAATAACCTCGCTGAGGAATAGCAGGTATGTCAAGTATGATTGGACTTCTCTGCTGGAGAGTGAACTGATATTACACGGTATCCCTGACGAAATAGCTGACAGGACCCGCCACCAACTTTGCTGGGGAGAGCCTTGATCTTCGAGTTCCACTGGGAGGAAAGACATTTGCTGAAAGGAGAGAACTCCGCTGGTGGGACTATTCTCTCGGGGGAAATCCACTGACTCCGCTGGGGGAGAGTGGATGACCCTGCGGGGAAAGATGAAACTGCCTGAATACAGCCTTACGATCTTGGAATCGTCGATCCTTTTTGCACAAGCTACGACTAGCTGGAGAGTTCGATCCTTCTTCAGGAAGAACCTGCATGACCTGCGTGAAGGCTGAGTCTTTCGTTATTGCAATCTTTCGATCATCTTTCTCGTACGGTTATGAAACCTGCAACAACACAAACAAGACAAGACAAGCCTATGCAACCAAATCAACTCAGGTTAGTGACGTTATTTTCAGTTAATTCAAAGCTTTAGCAACTGTTGGCAAGGGCCAGCGATGTTATACTCATGCTAGTTTCACCAAACTTAGGCGTTAATCATGCACAAAACAGTAAAGAACAGTGTCAAATACTGAATAACGTGTTTTATTGATCGGGCCCCTGAATGGGCGGAGTTTTGTACACGGGATGTAACTCCTGAAATGAGGAAGCTACACAAAGCAAATATACAAGTATACAAGTATGCACAAGAAGCATAAATATTGACAACTTAAATTTGTACACATGTCGGCAACGGGACGCAGATGAACACCACTAACTGATCCTCCCATGACCCGTCCGACCCTAATGCCTTCCCGGTATCCCCACTTCTGAAGAGATTGTATCCGATAACTGGCTCCTCAAATGTATTCTCCCGCATTGATGCTTATTGCAATTATCAAATTCGGACCGCAGTCATTTGCTTTTCAAATCCCTAACTTTTGCGTGAACCGCCCTTTACGGGTTTTCAGTTCACCGGGATACCCTTTTTTGCCGAAGCCGCCCAGTGTAGGTTTTCAACTTCGCGGGTGTACATTTTTTCAATTTTATCCCTAATTTTTGCCCGAACCTTTCATTCTGTTTTTGGTTCGCCAGGATGCCCCATTTTTGCCTGGACTCTCTTTTTTCTATCCAGCGGGTCTATTTCAAGCAAAGTATTTTTTAACTGCGTCCGAATTCACAGGTGACGCAAAGTCTTCTCCGTCCATGGTGGACAACAACAACGCTCCTCCTGAAAAGACCTTCCTGACAACGTACGGCCCTTCGTAGTTGGGGGTCCACTTGCCCCTGTGATCTGCTTGCGGCGGGAGAATCTTTTTCAGTACAAGGTCGCCCGTCTGAAAGCTTCGCGGATGTATTTTCTTGTCGTACGCTTTCTTCATTCGGCTCTGGTACAAACGACCGTATGCTAGAGAAGCTAGCCTCTTCTCATCCATTAAGCTCAGTTGGTTCAATCTGTTTTTTACCCATTCTGCCTCGTCTAGCTGAACGTCTCGCAACACCCTCAGAGAAGGGATCTCAACTTCCAATGGTAATACCGCTTCCATTCCATATACTAACGAGAACGGAGTTGCCCCGGTTGATGTGCGTACCGTCGTACGATAACCGTGCAAAGCAAAAGGTAGCATTTCATGCCAATCCTTATAGGTCACCACCATTTTCTGAACGATCTTCTTGATATTCTTATTGGCCGCCTCAACAGCGCCATTCATCTTGGGTCGGTAAGGGGAGGAGTTGTGATGTTCAATCTTGAAATTCTGACAGAGCTCCTTCATCATTTTGTTGTTCAGATTTGAACCATTATCCGTGATTATCCGCTCGGGAATCCCATATCGGCAAATGATATCTCTCTTGATGAATCTGGCCACCACTTGCTTAGTTACATTTGCGTAAGACGCCGCTTCCACCCACTTGGTGAAGTAATCGATTGCTACTAGAATGAACCGGTGGCCATTAGAAGCCGTCGGCTCGATCTTTCCAATCATATCGATTCCCCACATAGAGAATGGCCATGGCGATGACATTACATTGAGAGGACTAGGAGGCACGTGGATCTTGTCAGCATAGATTTGGCACTTGTGACACTTCCTCGCAAACTTGAAACAATCAGTTTCCATGGTCAGCCAAAAATAGCCTGCCCGCAACAGTTTTCTCGTCATAGCATGTCCACCAGCATGCGTACCAAAGGTACCTTCGTGTATTTCCTCCATGAGAAGCTTTGCCTCTTTTTCGTCCACACAACGCAACAGCACCAAATCGTGGTTCCTTCTGTATAAGACGCCATCCGGATTCAGGTAGAAATTACCCGCTAATCTCCTGAGAGTCTTCTGATCTTGACTGGATGCCCCAGCCGGATACTCTTTATTTTTCAGGAAATTAAGGATATCGAAATACCATGGTTTGTCGTCAGATGCTTCGTCAATAGCAAATACATAGGCTGGCCTGTCGAGCCGAGAGATAATGATTCTGGGAGCCTCGTTCCAGAAGTTGACCTTGTACATGGAAGACAAAGTGGCGAGGGCGTCAGCCATTTGATTTTCCGCCCGCGGTACATGATGCAATTCAACCTTGTCGAAGAAAGGCAACAATCTCCTCGCATAATTCATGTAATGTATCAAGTTGGGTTGCCGTGTCTCCCATTCCCCTTTGATCTGATTCACCACCAGAGCTGAGTCTCCGTATACGTCCAGGTGTTTGATTCGCAAATCAATGGCTTCTTCAAGCCCCATTATACAAGCTTCGTATTCGGCCTCATTATTGGTAACGGCAAAGGTCAGTCGGGCAGTAAACGGGATGTGCGACCCGTGTGGCGTAGTGATGATTGCCCCTATTCCGCTACCGTAAGCATTCACAGCTCCGTCAAATATCATCTTCCATTTGGAACCCAACTCTGGTCCCTCGTCTGGCAACGGCTCTTCACAATCTTTCATCTTTAGGTACATGATATCCTCGTCAGGAAAATCAAACCTCATCGATTGGTACTCTTCAATAGGCTGCTCCGCCAGATACTCAGACAGCACACTCCCCTTTATAGCCTTCTGCGAGACGTATTGAATATCATATTCAGTCAAGACCATCTGCCAACGGGCAATTCTACCTGACAACGCCTGCTTTTCAAATACATATTTGATAGGATCCATCTTCGAGATGAGCATGGTTGTGTGATTCAGCATGTACTGCCTCAAACGCTTAGCGGCCCAGGCTAGCGCGCAACAAGTTTTCTCCAGCATTGAATATCGAGATTCGCAGTCTGTAAATTTCTTACTCAGGTAATAGATAGCATGCTCTTTTCTCCCCGTCTCGTCGTGTTGACCGAGGACACAACCCATGCTTCCCTCAAGAACCGTCAAATACATTATCAAGGGTCTACCTGCCACTGGGGGTATCAAAATAGGAGGCTCCTGCAGATACTGCTTTATTTTATCGAACGCCTTTTGACAATTTTCATTCCACGTTACAACCTGATCTTTCTTTAGCAGCTTGAATAATGGTTCACACGTGGCCGTTAGGTGAGATATGAACCGGGCGATGTAGTTCAACCTCCCTAAAAACCCGCGCACCTCTTTCTCTGTTTTAGGCGTCGGCATCTCTTGAATCGCTTTTATTTTAGCAGGATCGACCTCTATTCCTCTTTCGCTTACTATAAACCCCAGGAGCTTACCCGATTTCACCCCGAAGGTGCATTTGTTAGGGTTCAGCCTCAGCCTGAACTTCCTAAGCCTTTTAAACAACTTCAGCAAATTCACCAGATGCTCTTCCTCCGTCTGGGATTTGGCAATCATATCGTCCACATAAACTTCGATCTCTTTATGCATCATGTCATGGAAAAGAGTCGTCATCGCACGCTGATATGTTGCCCCAGCATTTTTCAAACCAAAGGGCATCACTTTGTAGCAAAATGTTCCCCAAGGCGTTATGAAAGTAGTCTTCTCCATATCCTCTGGCGCCATTTTAATCTGATTATAGCCTGAAAAGCCATCCATGAAGGAGAATACAGAGTATTGAGCGGTATTATCAACTAACACGTCAATATGAGGAAGTGGAAAATCGTCTTTTGGGCTTGCTTTATTCAAATCTCTATAATCCACGCACATTCGAACCTTGCCATCTTTCTTTGGCACTGGTACGATGTTGGCAACCCACGAGGGATACTTTGTCACAGCCAGGAAACCAGCGTCCCACTGTTTTTGAACTTCCTCTTTGATCTTCATTGCCATATCTGGTCGAGTTCTGCGAAGCTTTTGTTTGACTGGCAGGCAATCTTCTTTCAGTGGCAGGCGATGCACAACCATGTCCGTATCGATCCCCGGCATATCTTCATATGACCAAGCGAATACATCATTATACTCTTGAAGCATTTCAACCAGTCTTCGCTTGATATCACTCTGCAGTGCGGCTCCAATACGAACATTTTTCTCAACCCCTTCCGACCCGAAGTTGATAATTTCGATGACCTCGTCGTGAGGCAGAATGACTCTTTCCTCTTGCTTCACCAACCAGGACAGTTCTTCAGGAACGTCACTATCTTCGACAACCTCTTCTTCAGCCTGAAACACCGGGTGCTCGAAGTCGGGACGAGTCATAGGTGGTTCAAAGATGTCATCTGAAAATGTTATCCTGCAAAAGAATGGTTAAGTGCTTCAAAATGCGTATAAAGCGAACAACCACGTTGCCATTTTGTTGAAAAATATAAAACAGGAAAGACAGGGATTACAGTATTTGCACATGAAGAAACGCCGTTTATTTAATGATTAACACGCAATGTTTATAACAACACAGCCCTAAGCGAATCATGATGCCCCGGGCAAGACATCAGATCATTCAACAATTAATAAAGCAAAGCATTACTGTTTAAAAGTCACAGGAACAAGCTCCTGAATAGACCAGTTGCACAGTCCTTGTCCTGGCGTGCTTGGCTGAATCCAGGCATCCATATCACAGTCGCTGTCTCCTTCGTCAGACTCTAAAGCAGCATTGATGGCTTCATGACATACTCCACTGGCAGAGATGGTGATTGGCTTTCTGAAACGGGGTGCCCCCACGGAAGGAGTTGATGACGACGGTTGGTACCCCAGCCCAAACCGGTCCATCTTCACAGGAATATCCAGCACTTTGCCCCAGCCCGTGGCTTCTCCTGCTTCCACAAGAGCTTGAGCTTCTTTATACGATGAGACGGCTATCTCTGGCACTTTGCTCGGCCCAGGACCCTTGTTCTTGATGCGCAAACCTTCGAATGCCTGGCATGGCGTTTCGTGGATCTCTCCGTCGACTTCCACATATTTAAATGAAGATAGATGGCTGACCAGGATGTCCTCTTCTCCGCACACGGTGACTACGCTGTCTTCGACCATATATTTTAACTTCTGATGCAGGGTGGACGTGACTGCCCCTGCTCCATGAATCCAGGGTCTTCCAAGCAAGCAGCTGTACGCAGGCTGTATATCCATGATATAAAACTCCGTTGCAAACACTTCCGGCCCCACTTGCAGAGGCAAGGTAATCGATCCAAAGACTGTTCTCCGCGTGCCGTCAAATGCTCTGACTACCAAATCACTGGGTGTACACAAAATTCCTCTAACGTCCAGCTTCATCATCGCCTTCTTGGGCAGCACATTCAAAGATGATCCGGTGTCAACCAATACGTGCGACATTACTGATCCTCTACACTCAACAGATACGTGTAGTGCCATATTATGATCTCTCCCTTTCGGAGTCAAGTCAAAATCGGTAAAGCCCAAGCTGTGACCCGCATTCACATGTGCCAATACTCCTTCTAGCTGGTTCACGGAGACGTCTTGGGGTACAAACGAAGTATCCAGGACTTTCAGCAAAGCATTTCTGTGAGCTTCCGAACACAACAACAATGACAGGATAGATATCTTGGACGGCGTCTGCTGCAGATGCTCCACAATCTTGTAATCACTTTTCCGAATCAAGCGCATGAACTCTTCTACGTCTTTCGATGCCGATTCTTTGTCACTTGCCTGCGCTGGGACATTCTCAACTACTTTCCCTTTTCCTTTCGCTAGTCTTTCAGCCTCCACTTCAGGAGATATAAAGATCCTGCCACTCCTTGTCATGCCTCCTGAGCCGACAACATTATCCACAGTCTCGGCTGGCTGCTTATTAACATCAATTTTTATCCCGTCACAATACACCTCTAACCCATATGACCATGGGACTGCTTTTGTGTTCTCGTACGGGATCGGCCCGGCCTTAGTTATGGTGATCGGTGGTCGCTGAGCTGGTGCTGCAATAGTGATCGTCTTCCGAGGAATCGTTACCGTGGCCACATCACTCCGATTATCCACTACTGCCCCTGCAGGCTCGTCAGTTGCCGCTCGGTCAAACTGCAATATGCCCTCATCAATTAAAGCCTGAATGCCTTTCTTCAACTCCTCACACCCTCCAGCTAGGGTCCAACAGTCTAAGCAATACTCGTTACATCCTGGGTAAACACCCCCTTGCAACAGTCGGCTCTTTATCTCGCTCAGCGGCGTCTTTAAATCTTCAACATTCATAATCAGATTCAACCCTTCCTCGGTCAGAATGGCGTTTGCCCCGTGATTAGGCATGGGTTTCTGCACTATATTCGGACCTGCCGTTCCGAAATTGATAGTCTTATTATCCAAAAGATCCTGCACAACATGCTTAAAAGCGTGACAACCTTCTATATCGTGGCCCGGGGCCCCAGAATGAAACTCACAGTGCCGGCTTGCATCGTAACCAAACGGTGGAGCTCCCGTTATCGGTGCCAGGGTCCTTTTCTCTACCAGGTTTAATCCCAACAATGTTTGCAACAAGTCTGCATAGGTTGAGGGAGGCTTCTCAAACACTCTTCTCGGTTTACTACCCTGGAATCTTCGCGGAGCCTGCTGTGCCCCCTGCTGAGGCTGCTGCTGCTGTTGCATTGGCTGTTGCTGAACCGGTTGTTGTTGCTGGAGTGGTTGCTGTTGATACGGGATAGTAACACTCGCCACCTGCTGCGGCTGACGATATTGACCTCGTCCCCTGCCTCGGCCCCGACCTCGGCCTCCAAATACTGCGCTTGCCTCGCCCTGACGGCGCCCACCAAAAGCTTTCCTATTACCGCCAGATGCAGTTGATTCCTCGACTTGGAACTTTCCTTGCTTAATATTACGTTCAATCTTTTCTCCCATCAGGATCAGGTCTGAAAAACTGGCCAGAGACGTGTGAAACAGCATATCATGAAACAGACCTGTGAATGTGCTGACAAACATGTCATTCATTTCCTTATCTTCCACCGGAGGACGGACCCTGGCAGCCATATCGCGCCACCTTTGCGCGTACTCTTTAAAGCTCTCCCCCTTCTTTTGCGACAGCCCGGCCAACTGGACCCGATTGGGTGCCAAGTCGCTGTTATACTTGTAGTGAGCTACAAATGCCTCAGCTAACTGCTTCCATGTCTTGATATCAGTTGGCTCCAATCCCATGTACCACTCTAGGGAAGGGCCCGACAGACTATCCTGAAAGAAATGCATTAGCATTCTTTCATCAGTTGAGTATGCAGACATCTTTCTGTAATAAGCTCGTACATGCACTTTTGGACATGTGTCTCCTTTGTACTTGTCAAACGCAGGAGCTTTGAATTTAATTGGCACCCTCAAGCCAGGTACCAGCCCCATTGTTGCCATGTCCAAACCCACAGCACTTTGGTTTAGGACTCCCCTCATCTGCTCTTCCAGCATTCTGATCTTCTGGGAATCATCCATCGGCCCTTCAAAACCTCCTCCGGAGAAGGCGTCTTCCTGCTGATCTTCTTGCCACATACCGTTTCCAGCCCCATATCCATCATATCCATTATTACGCCCAGCTCTGATCTGATTCATCCCCGGACCTCGGCCTCTGTTGTCGTACCCTTGAACACCTCCAGCAGGACCAAAAGCCATAAATCCAGTGCCGTTTCCGTTTCCAAAGCCTCTGTAACCCTGATTGGTCGCGCCATAACCGTCTTGCCCAAAGCCTTGAGCATTAAAGCCATACTTCCCAGTGTTATCGAATCCCTGATCGTTGAATCCGAATCCAGCATTGACAAAGCCGTTGCTGCCTAGATTATCACCCAAATTGACATCACCCAGCCCAACATTATGGACAGCAGTCTCATTTCCAACTCCGACGTTACCATTTGCAGCAGCGGTAACGTTATTGACATTAGCAGCAGGTGTATTGATTACAGGCGGAGCCACTGGCGTGGGAGTGCCGTCTCCATGAGCAGTATCGACCCGTACGGACTGATGATCCTCGTTACCATGACCAGCGTTTCGGGCCAATAGAGGCTGGACCATGGCCTGCAAATTCTCCTGCCCTTTTGCTATAGCTTCCATGGTCTGCATGAAGAGAGCGAGCTTCTCGCGCACATCTTGCATCTCGTTCTGCATTTGATCCATGATTCTTCGACAATTGGTGCGGGTAGAATAGCGGTGCGGGTGTTGATCTGCAATCCTGGAAAGTACCTGGTATAGAGCAGAAAATAAGACACTATTCAAAGATTACCTGTAATGCAATATGAATATGAATGCAATGCAATGTGTCTGTGCATTAGGGAAATTCATTCCCCCAGTTCTAGTGGGAAGGTGCTTGTGCAGTGACAGTGTTGACAACAAGAATCATAGAAAGCCTCATATATTGCTGAGAAAATCAATAAGCCGAGAGTACAATATCACTGAGAGTACAATAAGAAGGCATGACCTCAACCAACAATCCTGGTGATGGTCAGCACTATGCAAATAAAGCATACAAGTTACTATATGAAATGATCAAATCCTCCCAAAAGTCTGGTACTCTTCTATCAACTTCTTGGTCTCCGGATGGCTTGGTCGATCAAGCAGCCCTTCAACAAGTTGGTTTCTTTTCTTAAGAACACGGCGCACGTCTTCAGTAGTTTCTTCCCACGTTGCTTCTCCGAAGCAATCTTCTAGCTTTCGCTTCTGAGACATCGCTTCATCTCTGGATTTGATTGCCTTGTTCAGTGCATGCTGGACACTATACCGGGTCATCACTTCTTCCTCGCACTTCTTGATGCTAGACTTCAACTTCTTTTCGAGGTCGGAGATTTGCTGTTTCAGCTTATCTTCCCTCATCTTATTGTTGGTGAGAGTAGCATTCCAAGTCTTATTGCAAGAGGAGATTTCTCGGTGTGCTGCGTCGAGCGCCTTCTTTTTGGCTTCCAGCATGTCATGGGAGCTTCTGAACTCTTGCCCCAGACGTTCGCGCTTCTTCCTCTCCTCAGCCAACTCAGCCCTTAATCTGTTCATTAGCTCAATCTGCTGTTGGAAAGCATACACGGCCTTGTTTTTCTCACTGCGTACCTGGGCTAACTCTTGCTCTAACCCTTCATTAATCTTCACCAAGGCTTCTTTTTCCTTCACAACTTGCTCGTAGACTTCCCTAGAAACAGTAGTTGGCTCCGCTACCGGAATGGGAACAAGAATTGGTGCATCTGGAAACGGCATCCTCAACTGACTAGCCCTCTCCTGAATCCAAACTGTATAAGGTGCATAGGCCTGACAGTCATTCTTTCCTAACAACGGCTTCCCTCTGCGGTTAATACGCGTCCAGGCATGTTGCAACTTGGCTAATAACTCCCCCTTCACGTCACCTGTGAAGTACAGAGATTCCTGTACTTCTTCCTCCTGAGGTGGATTCTTCAGCGCATATCCAAACTGACGAATGAATAGAGAAGGGTTGTAATTGATACACCCTTTTCTTCCTATCAGCGGCACATTAGGGTACCCAGAACAACTGAAGATGAGCTCAGATCCCAACAGGTCTCGATCAAACCACACAACGTCTTCGGAATATAGCCTCATCAGGCGCTCTGACCAACTGGCTGAGGTTGCACTGTCTGCAAAGGGTCCCTTCATGGGGAGATGACTTTTGAACCACATATTCAACAGAGGAGTACAGCAGTAAACAACTTTTCCCCTTCGGTTTTCGTTCTTGTAGTGCAATGAGTGGTAGAAGTCTCCGATCAACTTTGGCACTGGATTGCCGGCAGCGAACAGATAGAAAGCATCCAAGTCCACAAAATTGGGCAGGTTAGGAAACAACACAATTCCATAAATGCATAGAGCCAAAATAGCGTTGAAAACCACCCAACAACCGCTCTTGGCGTACTCTTGAGCTTTGCCAACCAAGAAATCGAGAGAGAAACCGGGAACCCCGAGCCAAGAAGTCACTAACAACTCAGCAGCGTTCATATGCAAGGCTTTGGCTAAGTCCTCCAGCTTGGGCTCAGCAGCAGAGTGAATAAAGGGAACCTTGTTCTGCACGGGAAGCTCAGTAAACTCCACATACTCCTCAATGGTAGGTCCTAGAATGAAGTCAGCAAAAGTAAAGCATCTCAATGCGGGGTCATAGAACTGCATCAAGGTGTATAGCCCGTTCATCTCATCAGCAGTGGGCTTACAGACTAATCTCAGTAATCTCCCATGACTCATTCTGAAGCTTCTCCTAACCTCCTCATCGGCAAGAGATATCAGACCAAGCAAAGAAGTAATATCAGGTGAAGGCAGCTTATACGCAACTGTTTTCCTCAAACCAGCCATAATCAATACTCAGAAGTCTGGGCACTAGAACCGGGGAATATGCAAATGCACCTGCAGCACAGACACACGTTAGTGGAATGCAAGTGGTAATGGATATGCAGGCAATGCAATGCAGGTAACATGCAACAGGGACCAAAGCTGTAGCTGAATAGCCTGAACCCAATCAAGAAAGGTCTCAGATAGACCATCCAGAAGTCATCAAACCCTGGTCTCAGATAGACCTAAAACAAAGCTCCAACACAGACCTCAAACCATAACTCCAACTGGTCTCTGGTAGACCTCAAATCACATCTCCAATTGGTCTCTGACAGACCTCAGAACTCTCCAACTGGTCTCTGACAGACCTCAGAACACTCCAACTGGTCTCTGACAGACCTCAGAACACATCTCCAAATGGTCTCTGACAGACCTCCTAACTCTCCATAAATACCCAGGATCTCTGATCAAGAAATAACCGGTAGTCTGAAGGTATAGTTACCTGCGTAACCCCAAACCCTCTCACAGGTGGATGTCCTAGTAACTGACAAAAGTATGGCATCCTATGCGGTCGTCGGCGTCACAGACTTTCAGGGTTGATGGTACGATTCCCAGGAGGAGTGGCATCATCAAATCCTGAAGAGGCCTCACTTAGCCAACTTCCAAATGATCGGTTCCCGGAGTCGACAATTCAGCTGACCAACAACCCCTTCGACCCAAAGGGTAGAAAAAGAAGCCAACCAGAAGAACCTCGTCCGAGTGTAGATTTCATGAGACACTAATGCAAGCAAAGCCGGCACGCGCCCACTACTTTCTACTCTAATTCTAGGTGCACTCAAGCCCAGGTCCGGCTTATCTCTCAATATCAGAACACCCGTCACACCCCAATACAGCAATAATAATCCATATATACAGAGCTGAAAATAAAGGTCAGAAATATACAATAACTCCATACAAAATCCTCGACGGGAAAACAGGCGCTAGGATTGACTCTCTTAAAGGGACGTTGGATCCCAAATGCATAAGAACTATCGCAGTCCTTAGCAGCCAGGGGACGTTGGATCCCCAGCAGAGTCGCCAGCTGTCGCTACTGTGAAAATCGGCGCCGGCTGAACAGAAGAGTCGCCACCGTGCGTTATTTATCCCACGGGAGGGAAAGGAAACGCTCAGAGTAAACCTCGCACAACACGGGAAAGGTATGGTCGTCGCAACCAAAACCTGGGTTCGGGAGTCGGTTACGCAAGGGGAAGGTATTAGCACCCCTCACGTCCGTCGTACTCGACGGGATCCACGCTTGTTTTCGGGTATGGATTGTTATTCTATCTAAACTATAGGTCAAGGGTTAAAAAAGAAAAGAAAATGACTCGGCAAAGTATCGCACTTTATGCCTACGTATTCCCGTCTGGAACGAGAAATCAGAGTCAACGTAGTTCGCCTACCTACGGGAAAGGAGGGGAAGGTTGCTCGCTAGGATATCGCATCCTATGCCTACGTACTTCCACACAGCATGGAAGATCAGAGCAAACGTAGTTCGGGCCACGTACGACACAAGTCTGTCTTGGTTGATTTTATTCCTTCTGAAAAAGGTTTTTCTGATTAGCAGTCCCGGCGGACAAAAATGACGTCTTGATGAGTTCACATTCTTTTACGGAAGAAGTGTCTTTTATTGTGTTTGAAATCTTTATGTGTTTTTCTGTTTGTTTTGAGGAAGAAGAGACAGAATTCTAACCTACGGTTGCGAAGGGAAACAAACTAACCTGATGTTATCATGCATGGGTTAAGACCTAGTGTCTATCATGCTCCTCTCTTGCGCAGAGAGAAGCAGAGATCCTAAGGGATAGGCAGAAACAGAAACAATATCAGATATATACAGTAAAGCGGTAAAATGCATGGATGCAACAATACAAGCGAGGCAAGGGAGTCCCACTCAACCTCGAACCTAGAAAATAATAGGCAAAAGTGAACAGGCTTCACTTTCAACCCAACAGGGTAAACAGCAAACAAGACAGTCCAGAAAACCAATCAATACATCAGCAATGAAATACAGCAGCAAAAGAAACAGCATCAGCAGCTCTGAATCAACATCTGGCTTCAAGTAATCTCCACTCAGTTACAGGCTTCACCAAGCATTAATCTCCATCTTCATGACCTTCAGGCAAGGACTTTGATCATCTGTTTTCCATCTTCAATGGCTTTTCTTCATGTCTCAGGCTAGGATGAACATCAGTCAACCAGGTGAGGTGAATGAATGTTAGACAGTTAATTACCTACCAAGGGTGGTTCATCAACTGTTAACATTAATCAGAAAGTTTCCTCTCAAAAGTTCTATCTTTCAAATATATTCACTGATCCTTCCAAAGGAGGGAGGTGGATATTTGAAAGAGACCTTGAATCATAGAGAAAGGATAGAGGCAAACAAAGCCATCTATGTTTGAGAAGCAAGCTTTCTAGTCTAGAGCTCTGCCTAGCTCCTAAACCCTAGTCTCCTCAGCAGCTGCTGGCAAGAACCTCCTCCTCAACTCTGACAGTTAATCTTCAATCTCTAGATCTCCAATGGTCTTCATCTCCTCAAATCTTCAACTCTCCCAAGTCCCCAGACAATCCCAATACCCATACAAGCAAACAAGAATCCCCAGAGGGCACACCACACCAGTCAATCAGATATATACAGAGCATTAATAGCAGTAGGGGAATCCTGACTTTTTCTAAGGGGATCTAATAACTACCCATAGCCCCTATAGTCCCATAGCTAAACTATTCAACCCTAAGTCCTAAGGGAAAGGAATCAAGCCTCCTAAGTCATCACCTAAAACCCTAGTTTGTTCATGTTATTCACAATTACACTAAGCATCTAAATTTAATTTCTAAAAATGGGAACTAAATTGAATCTACAAGTTCAATGTCTAATCTAAACAACCTAAAAAGAACGGATGAAAAATATGAAAGTATCTAATAGAACAAAAATTAATAAAATCATGTATGAAATGGAACCATTTAAAATGTCATTTATTTAGAAAATATGGGAAAAATATCAAATAAAAAATAAAATGCCATTTTTATTTTTTATAATTTTCTTGACATCATAAAGAAAATAATGCAAAAAGAATGAATTAAAAATGATTATTTTGCTATTTATTATGGATTTTAGAAGATGCATGAAAAAAATTAAAGAAAATAAAAGAAAATAGAAAGAAATAAAATGGGGGGTGAGAAAAGCAGGGCCAGACAGTTCAAATGATTGGGCTTCACGCGCGTGGGGGTGTCAATAGCATCTGAGCCCATTTCCCTCTATTTAAATGAAACGGTGCGTTTCAACATTTAAAATCTCCCTCCGTTTTTTCTTTTAATCGTGACCATTGGATCCTGGGTTCAGTCAAAGTCCAACAAGCGATCGTGTGGCTCTGGGGTTGTCTTCAACCTTAGAAACCCTAGGGTTTCTGAAACTTCATCACCATGCGCGAACTTCCAATTCTCTGTTCTCCATCAATTGTCCATGAAATCACATGCTATGAAAAGCAAACTTGGTCCATTTTCTTCCCTCTACACAACCATATCAATAATTCCTTCTAAAACTCAGCCAAACTCCAAACCCGATAGGTGTAACAGTTTGGTTCCACCATGATCACCTGTCATCAACCACTTCCAATTCTTCCAAATCTTATCCTAACCTAATCTATACCTCACACTGATCATTTTAATCCATAGATCCAAGATTATCATGCCATGAACTATGAGTTACAAGTCCTAACAGATTTGGTACACCATGATCAACCTTCATGAAACTTCTCCAAACTCACCAAAATCAATCATCTAACCTACCTTAACCGTTCTATGCTAACAAATCACCATGATTCTTCCTAAAACAGGCAATTCGAAGAGGAAACTAACCTGGTGCAATTGGGGAAAACAGGTATGCAACCCTTGGAATTAGGTGCTTGCAGTGCTTGAAGCTTGCTCAGTGTCTTGAATTAAGAGTTCTGTATGCAATAATCCGTGTGTAAACCTCCTAAATCTTGGACTTGAGATCTTCTTGCAGTTTGAATGAAGAAGATGAATAGCACAATCTTTGACCAATTCAACCAATTCTTTGATACAATTCTGACCTATGAATGATCTAGATGATGATCCAATCAAGAATAGCAAGAATTGATGGAGATTATGGAGAGTTTGTGAAGCTTATGCAAAAATGAGAAAGTGTGAAAACTTGAAGTTTTTGAGCAAATGGAATCACCAACCCTTGCATGAAGCTCTTCATATCAATATATACATGAGTTTAGAAACTCCTAGAACCTTGGAGAAGTTTCCCTTACACTTTCCCTTTCAATTTTGGATTATGTTACTTTTAATTCAAGCAACCATGGATAACTCACAAATCATGACCTAAGCTCAAAATTCCACTTTAGCCAATGTCTTTAGAATGCTTTTTCCATTCAAAATGACCTATAATTTTGCATCATTTGGCCAAGATATGAAAAATACCATTTTTAAAGCCATTTTCCTTCATTAAATTCACCAATTTTGAAATCTTGTGCTATGGACATTTCCAATCTCTCATGGTCACTTTTATAGACTTAAAATGTCATTTGGAGCAAGTTTGATGTTGTAAGTTTTTCCATTTGAGGCCTCCTTGTATGAGTTTTGGACATAGATTAAAATGACCTGTAATTCACAAATGACCAAAATACCCTTTGCTTGCCAAGACCATAAGTTGAGTTCCACACATCACATGAAGGCATACTATACCATTCTAGAAAGCTAAGACAATGAGGAATAATTATTATGTTAACCAGAAATTCATTTGAAATCTCCTTGAGGGGTAAAAATTGCTTGGAAGCCAAGTCACTTTCACAGACAAAATTTCAGATACCTCAGATGACCTGTAACTTGCAAGGACCATAACTTGAGTTCTATAAATCTCCTTGATGTCTTCCACCACTCAAATTAAAGGCCTTGAGATCCTCTACAAGTTTCATGTTGGCCAAGGATCCATTTGAAGCTTGCATTTTGACTTATCTTGCTTGGAAATTTGACCCAAACTAGGGGATTTTACACAGAAACCCTAATTTAGAAACTCCTCTTCTCCTTGATTTCTCTTGATTTCTTCTTGGCATATCTCCATATCCTTCTTTATATGTCAAATGATGAACCCCACATCTCTCCAATAGACTTGAATGCCCTTTAAATCAGTCAATTGACCTAGGGTTGACCTAGGGTTGACCTAGGGTTGACCCAGATGAAACCCTAGTTGACTGTCTTCAGCTGTAGTTCTTGTGCTCCCATCAATGACTTGTCTCCTTCTTTAAATGACTTTCTAAGTCTCTCATGATGTCTAGATACTCTCCATGCCTTCAACTCACAGCTCACAACCCTCTTGCTGACCCTCAGATACCCTCAGCTAGGAGATGGACTCAAGGCTTGATCTGCTGAACTCTTTGCTTTCAAATCCTTTTCTGATGACTTGAATGAGATTGAATTGGGATAATAACCTCTTGCTAGGCTTCTAAAGATGAGAATAGTGCTCGGTCCCTTGTTGGATGATTTGCTATGCTATGATATGCAGATGATTAGTCTATGTACATGACTCTATATGCAAATGCTAATAATATTGAAACATAAACCCAGTGAATAAGGTTGAGCAAATTTTAGGGTGCAACAGTCTTCCCGAGAGCAATCAAGTGATTTGTTAGATGAAAGAATCTTTTTTGTAAGGCAATAATAGATTCATCGGGCTGCATACGGAACATCTCATGTTCTTGACTTAACGTATTGAGTCTTGATCTTTTTACTTTTGCGGTTCCTTCATGCGTTTCCACCAAGGTGTCCCAAATCTCTTTTGTCGATCTACACTATGATACACAGAAGAACTCGTCCATACTAAGAGCGCTTTGGAGTATGTTGATTGCTTTCTTCTCATCAAGAATTTTTTTCTTATCATTTTCATCATACGTGCTTTTCAACTTTGCGGTTCCAACGCCATTGACCACATTTACTGGATTGTGTGGTCCTTCTTCGATTGCTTCCCATATACCTTCTCCTTGGGCTTCAAGATGCGCCTTCATTCTGATTTTCCAGAAATCGAAATATTCTCCAGAGAACAATGGTGGTTTGTTACTACTTCCACCGTCTTTGAAAACCGGGTTGGTGCTAGCGGAAGCCATACTGAATCGTTAGGAACAGGTTACCTTAACCTGCTCTGATGCCAATTGTAAGTTCAGAGTATGTCTAAGATGGGGGGGGGGGTGAATTAGGCTTTAGAAACTTTTTCTGGTTTTTCAATATTCTTGATTTTTTCTTCTTTAAGTTCTTGGTGATGAAAGCAGTAAAAGCAGAAAGAAAAATGAACACGGAGATTTATAGTGGTTCCATTCACAATCCGAAGGTACTCCACTCCCCTTTCCATATGAAAGAGAGTTTTCACTATAGTTTTAGAAAGTACAACCTATCACACCATCAACTGGTGAGTCCTACAATCTAACAACTAATCAACAACTAGTGTGCAAGAACAATCCTCTTGCAAACACTAACCCTTGTGTCCAACAATCCTGGATCACAAGTCACAAATAGAAATAACTTTGTATATTTGTAATTTTGAAAGTGATACAATGATAATATCAATCTAATGATTGATCTTCTCCTTTTGATCAAAAATCCACTCTTCAATATCAATACAAGTGTTCAAAAACTGGATATGAAATTGTATGAACAATATGAACACTTTTTGAAAATATTTTAAAATATTTGAAAAGTAGTGAATTTGATTCAATGAATATTTTGGAAATTATTGGAGGTATTTTTCAATTTGAAATTTTCAGAATTTATATGAGCAAAACACCATTTCAAAAAGGTATAATTGAGTATGATTCAAAACATGAAAAGGTATAACATTCAAACACAATTTGAATTTTAACAGAAACAATTTTTCAAAATTCGTTCAGTGTTAATCGGTTAACCATATAGGTTAATCGGTTAACACTTGAACGTTGGCCCAGAGAATTAAAAAATTAAGGTCGTTAACCGATTAACCCATATGGTTAATCGGTTAACACTGTTAAAACTCAGAAAAAATACTAAGTTAAAA
The DNA here is from genome assembly GCA_963859935.3 of Lathyrus sativus. Taxonomy (NCBI): domain Eukaryota; kingdom Viridiplantae; phylum Streptophyta; class Magnoliopsida; order Fabales; family Fabaceae; genus Lathyrus; species Lathyrus sativus. Next base: position 85,643,463 of record OZ012738.1, read on the forward strand.
AGTGTTATACCAATCCAAATGATTTTTTAAAACATGCAGATGCAAAATGTAAATATGATAAGTATTTGAACACTTGTATATCAATTAAAGGAGTGAAAAATGATATACCGAAGCTTGAGTCCAAATCTTGAAAGTTGTAGGAACATTTGCACAAGATGCTTGATTTGCTTGACAACATTCCATAGATGATATGCTTCTGGTTTTATCTTTAGTGTATATACCCCCACAGGTATATAGTGCAAGCAGCTTCTTAGTACATATACCCCCACGGGTATATAGTGTAATTATCTTGATCATTTTGAAAGCTTTGACTTTTTGCTTGAAATCATGGAATGAGCTTGAGTCTTTGTTGACATCATCAAAACCTTGAGATTGAAATGTGCTTCTACAGGAATACTTCCTCGAGGCGATGGTCATTTTAGGCGGGACCCTGAGCAAGCTTTCGATTGGATTGGTGAAGCGGAAGTTCGATGTTCGATGAGCTAATACACAACAGCCCCGGCAAGATGAGCACCCTCGACAAATTTCGAGGTCGGTCCAATCCAATCACCTTCTATCTCGAAGAGCTTCCTGGGGAGCCCCCAACTCGAACATTCCCCTTCTGATTCGGGCACAGATGGCCAACTCCTATGTCCGTTGCATCTTGGTCGACGGGGGGAGCTCGGTGGACATCATGTACACCCACCTCTTCACGACGCTTCAGCTCGACGAATCCAACCTATCCCCCTACCTAGGCTCCGATCTCCAGGACTTCAATGGGACGACGAGAAGACCATAGGGATACGTGGAGCTCAAGGCCACCTTCGGGGAGAAGGAAATGGCCAGAGAAATTAACGTCCGTTTTTTGTTCGTCGAGTGCCCGTCTCTGTACAACTGCATCCTGGGCAGGACGATGATGGCCGAGCTTACCGCTCTACCGTCCACCTTCCACCTGAAGATGAAGTACTACACCAGGTTGGGAGTCGTCGTCGCCCTCAACGGGGACATCAAAGCTGCTCATCGATGTTTTGAAGCAGCGATGAAAGGCCTAAGTACGATCGGTCCCACGACCAAAGTGATCGCTCCCTCCACCGCCCCAAAGAGTGAACCGAAGGATTACATTGACTCCATGGACCACGACAGCCGCTTCACCGAAGAGCCAGACCATGAGGAAAAAATCAGTGACATTCCTCCATCCACCAACGGGCAGCCTATCCACCCAACGCGCCCCATCCCAGACGGAGACTTCGAGATCGTGACCCTCGGGGAAGACGCGAAGAAGATCGTGAAGATTGGGGCGGGGCTGCCCGACCTAGCAAGGAAACAGCTGAAGGCCTGCCTCCGCGAGAACACAGACCTCTTTGCCTGGAGCGCCGCAGAAATGCCCGGACTCGACCCCGAGGTCGCCTGCCACCAGTTCTCTATCAACCCAGCCGCTAGGGCCATAGTACAACGTAGGCGTAGGCAGTCCCCCGAAAAGTCGGCGGCTGCTGAAAAAGCTGTAAAAGACCTCCTAGAGGCGAATTTCATTTCGGAAGCCCAGTATTCAACCTGGTTGTCCAACGTTGTACTCGTTAATAAAAATAATGGAAAATGGAGGATGCACGTTGACTACACCGATCTCAACCGACCATGTCCTAAGGACGCCTACCCCCTCCCCAACATTGACAAGCTCGTCGACAACTCGACAGGCTTCAAATTGCTGTCCTTCATGGATGCATATTCGGGATACAACCAGATCCCCATGGTCGAGGCCGATAAACACAGCATAACTTTCATGACCGAGTCAGGCAATTACTACTACAACGTAATGCCTTTCGGCCTAAAAAACGTCGGTGCCACCTACCAACGGATGATAAAAAGCGTGACATGTGTAACACCCCCTTTCTATACCCCCAAATAATATAAATAATCATTTAGGCATAAATTCAAAATTTCATCAGAGTACATTTATATCACGGCATAAAAGGGGCATGTCACATTATACCCAAAATTTCAACATATACAACACCTGCTCAACAGATATGCAACAACGGGGCAACACCCACAAGGAAAATATTTAGAACATAGGCGGAAACATCTAAATATTTTATAACTTCCAAAACATGTAATCACATACATGTACATCATTCAAGTTGATTTACAACATCATCAATATTCAACCAGCATGTTCACATAAACATTCTTCAGCAGATACAAACATAGATGTATCACAAAAGAATCAAAATAATCCCTAGCTACCCGGTGCTACATATCAGAGCCGACCGACCAAAAAGGGATGAAGTCACGCTTCACAAAAATACTTCCAGCCAACTAATATGCAATGCCTCATAGAGCATTATAAAATAGCAGAAGGGTGAGAAACAATATCATAATACATAATGCATATCAATATATATATATATATATATATATATATATATATATATATATATATATATATATATATATATATATATATATATATATATATATATATATATATATATATATATATATATATATATATATATATATATATATATATATATATATATATATATATATATATATATATATATATATATATATATATATATATATATATATACACACACACACACACACATAACGTCCAAAAACGTCTTCCGTATTCTCACCGCAACTCATCTCACTACACCGTACATCGCAATGTATTCACAATTAACTATTTACAAATAGAACACTAAGCATATACAATATGCATCATCAATGTTTATATTACTTCATAAACATACACACATATACAGATATACTCACACATACATGTATCTTCAAACATTCCATTCATGCCAATTATCAACAACTTACATAAACATCTACAATCATGTTTATTCACCATACATCATGCAAAGATGATAAATGCAAATCATAGAGGCCAACTCGCTACTCTACGCAAATGTAATACGATACCGACTTAATCGTCCATCAGATTCTCCTAAGAATCAATTCACTCACGCCCCTCACGAGTACACTATAACTCATTAGATTCTCCTAGGAATCACATTGCTCATCAGATTCTCCGAGGAATCACATCGCTCATCAGATTCTTCGAGGAATCACATCGTTCATCAGATTCTCCGAGGAATCACATCGTTCATCAGATTCTCCGAGGAATCACATTGTTCATCAGATTCTCCGAGGAATCACATTGTTCATCAGATTCTCCGAGGAATCACATTGTTCATCAGATTCTCTGAGGAATGACATTGTTCATCAGATTCTCCGAGGAATCACATTGTTCATCAGATTCTCCGAGGAATCACATTGTTCATTAGATTCTCCGAGGAATCACATTACTCATCGGACTCTCCTAGGAATCCTATCACTCATCAGACTCTCCTAGGAATCACATTACTCATCGGACTCTCCTAGGAATCCTATCACTCATCAGACTCTCCTAGGAATCACATTAATCATCGGACTCTCCTAGGAATCCTATCACTCATCAGACTCTCCTAGGAATCACATTACTCATCGGACTCTCCTAGGAATCCTATCACTCATCAGACTCTCCTAGGAATCACATTACTCATCGGACTCTCCTAGGAATCCTATCACTCATCAAACTCTTCTAGGAATCACATTACTCATCGGACTCTCCTAGAAATCCTATCACTCATCAGACTCTCCTAGGAATCAACAACACAAGAATGTACTTCATCATGCTTCACATGCAAAATGACTCCATACACTTCTTGAAATGAATACATGTTTACAAACATACACATGCATTCTTCACATTCATCGCATATATTCATTATGCATTCACAATATATATACATATCACAATACATATATACATGTTCATTATTCGATCTCAACATGCATTTCTATTCTATTCAAGTAAATGCACCAAATTGCCAAACGGCCACATTCCACACTTCACGAATCACAAACTAGGATTCACGTCATACGGCCACCCACAACACATATAACAACATATAATTAGTCATCTCAGACAAGGAATGATCGAAACCAAACCACACAAATAATCCACGAATGGAAAACACAAGAAAAGAGAATATGCTGCTGTGTTCGCTAACTTTCGCCTGGTGAAGCCCCCAACGAATGCTAGCTGTCATTCGCCTGGCAAACTTGCCAGCGAAGACCACTGGGAGTTATTCTGGAATTACTCGCTAGCACTCGCCAGCACACTCTCCTGGCGAACCTTCGCCACACTCATTCGCCTGACGAACTTGCCAGCGAAGACAGGGTGGATGCTACTGACTTGGTTCGCTGGGCTTCGCCTGGCGAAGCTTCGCTGCCATTCGCCTGGCGAACCTGTGAACTCAGAACTCCCATGGCTGTCCAAAAGCCTAAACCTCACAAAACCAATCGATTTAATCCAAATCAATTCCAGTAGTACAACCCACTCATCACCCGACTATACTACACCGTCTATTCCAAATTCTAACCGATAAAACTCAGTTTCTACCGATTAAATCAACTTCTGACCTAGAAATGGAAACATAGAAAATAATCTAACAAATCCAATCTAGCACATACATGATCATACACATTATAAAGATGATAAAACTTCTCACCCTTACCTGATTAATCGCAAGCTAGAGTTTGATCTTGATGTTTTCCAAAGTTTCCTCTTCTTTCTCTCCTCTTTCTCTTCTCCTTCTTTCTTTCTCTTTTCTTTCCTTCCTTTCTTACTATCTTTCTTTCTCTTCTATTTCCTCTTTAATATCTTCCTATTATTTTTCCCAAAACATCTATTAACTTAATACCTCATAAAATATCCAACTTATCACTTAAATAGGAAATGTCCAAAATACCCTCCAACTATTTTCTCCGAAAACTCCCAAAATCGGGTAAAATAGAATAATATGTAAACATAACATATTTCCACAAAAATTCCACATCAAAATAATATTCTCCCAATTAAAATCAAAAAGGACTTAACGAAAAAGGGATAATCGAAATCGGGGCGTTACAACATGCTCTAGGTCTACATAGACTTTTCAAGAACTACACGGAAGTCGACCACACGGAACATCTCAAGAAAGTCTTCGAGACGACGAGGAAGTGTATAATGCGTTTCAATCCGGAGAAGTGCACCTTCGGGGTGCGCGCGGGAAAGTTCCTTGGATTCTATCTGACCAAGCGAGGGATCAAGGAAAACCTGGACAAGTGTCAGGCCTTCTCCGAGATCGCGACGTCGAGCTTGAAAAAATCGATACAGTCCCTCAATGGGATGCTCGCGTCACTCTCCCGCTTTGTCGCCAAATCCGCGTAGCACGCCCTCCCTTTCTTCAGATTACTAAGAAAGGAAGCCGCGTTCGAATGGATAGAGGAATGAGAGCAAGCCCTCCACCATCTCAAACGCGTCCTATCAGAGCCACCCGTGTTGACGAGGCCCGAGGCTGGAGAGACCTTGTACCTATACCTAGCCATGTCAAACGAGGTTGTCAGTGCCGTACTGATCTGGGAAACCCTCGAGGGACAGAAACTGATCTACTTCATGAGCAAAGCCCTCCACGGCTCGGAAGTGAGGTACCAACAGATCGAGAAGGTCGCCCTGGCCCTCGTCAATGCAGCCAGACGACTCCGACACTATTTCCTGGCCCACACCATCGTAGTCAGAACTGAGCAGCCTATCATGCAGCTACTCGGTCGACCCGACATGGCGGGGCGCATGTTGAAGTGGTCGCTGGAACTCTCCGAGTTCGACGTCATCTATAAAGGCAGGAAAGCCTTTAAAGCCCAAGTTCTAGCCAACATCGTCGCCGGAATCAACCCAGGGAACTCAGAAATGGACCATCTTCGTCGATGGCGCCTCAAGCTCCTCATGCAGAGGCGCGGGCATTATTCTCGAAAACAAGGAAGGCACTATCGTGGAAGTCTCCCTGACACTGGCCTTACCAACAACAAATAATCAGGCGAAATACAAAGCCTTTCCTGGCCGGACTCCGCCTAGCAGAAGATCTCGGGGCCAAGGAGATTAAAATCTTCACGGACTCCCGGCTGGTCGCCTTGCAAGTACGAGGCAAATACCAGGCAAAGAACGACAACCTGGCCAAGTACTTAGCCCTCATAAAGGAATGAATGAAGAGTTTCAACTACGCGGAGGTCGAACATATACCACGCGAGCAGAACACGCGGGCAGACATCCTCTCAAAGTTGGCGAGCACCAAGAAGTAAGGCGGGCACAAATCTGTCATCTAGGAGATCCTCGCGCAACCAAGCACGGAGAGGGCAAAGACGCTACTCGACATCAATTCCATCGGGGACGCCAATTGTTGGACGACACCCCTACACGCCTACCTTAGCACGGGGCGACTCCCCGGCGATGCTAAAGAGGCCAGCACGATCAAACGATGATCTTGCTTGTACGTACTACTCGACAACAAACTGTACCGAAGAGGTTTCTCGATCCCCCTCCTCAAATGCATCAACAAGACCCAAGACACAGCCATCCTGGAAGAGGTTCACAAAGACATTAACATGGAACACATCGATGGGCGGTCCTTGGCGAGGAAAGCCCCACGGGCAGGCTACTACTAGCCGACGATGCAAGAGGATGCAAAAGAACATGTCAAGAAGTGCGACAGGTGCCAACGGCACAGGGACATGCACCTCGCCCCACCTAGAAAGCTCAAATCCCTCTCCTCCCCTTGGCCGTTCGCTTGGTGGGGGATGGATATCCTCGGCCCGTTCACCTTAGGCTCGTATCAGACCAAGTACCTGATAGTGGGTGTCGACTACTTCACCAAGTGGATCGAGGTTGAAGCCCTCGCCAAAATCACGATGCACAACATACTTCGGTTCTACAAAAGGAACATCCTCGCCAGGTTCGGCGTCCCGCTCGCCATAGTCAATGACAGAAACTTCCGGGACTTCGTCACCAAACTCAGGTCCAAACACTACTTCACCTTGGTCGAACATCCACAAATAAACAGCCAAGCGGAGGCCGCAAACAGAGTAATCCTCCGAGGATTAAAATGAAGACTCGGTGACGCCAAGAGAGGATGGGTCGAGGAGATCCACAGTGTGTTGTGGGCCTACTGAACAACATCTCATTCAACCACTAGGGAAACCTCATTCTGCCTCACGTACAGAACCGAGGCGGTGATCCCAGTCGAGATGATAGAACCATCCAGAAGGACTTAGGCGCCCATCGAAGAAGAAACCAACGACGAAGTTCTTTGGGAGGAACTTGACCTAGTCGAGGAGATCCGATCAGAAACGACTCTCCACAAAGCCAGACCAAACAAAAGATTTCCCTTAGCTACGACAACAAAGTATTAAAATGCGAGTTCCAGGTCGGCGACCTGGTCCTACGAAGAAACCAGAAGGACTCACATGAGGGAAAACTTGCCGCGAATTGGGAAGGCCCCTATCATGTTCGAGACAAGACAGAGCACGGGGCCTACTACCTCGAAAACCTACACGGGGACCAACTAGCTCGACCTTGGAATGCTGAGAAGCTGAAAAATACTACAGTTAAACACTACACGCGATGACAAGCGTCGCGACCACAGGAGCACGATAAGGTACGATCGCGCCTCCTCGATATCAACGAAGTAGCAAGCCTCTACCTTTGTATGCGCAAGCAGAAGGCTCTACTTGACGGAGGATCCCTCGATCGAGAGCCCCCGCTGCAGTACCTTGCTTGGCAGAACACCCAGCTCGCGATGGGACATTCACGCCGCGGGGATAAGCACCCCTCTACCCGACCAGGTAACCACACCAGTCACCCGGCCAGTTCTCTACACTACCGGACACAAATATCGTCGAGCTACTACTCCCAAACATACAAGACGACATAGTAACATACATTTCAGGCACACAAAACATGTAGAAATAAAACGGGCATATCATCATGCAAACACGAATGAGCGCACACTTAAACAAAATATTGTATTATCAAGTTGGGCACCAGCCCAGTAGTCAGATTACAACACAAAAGGGCACGCAGACCCAACAAAAACACTTAGTACAAAAACAATAAAAAGTTGGCACGCAGGCCTAGAAAATACGAGCACGGAGGCCCGAAACAAGTCTACACATCTTCAGAACCTCCCACATCATGCTCGTCAAGAGGGACAGAGTCTTCAGTAACTTCAGAGTCAGGGTCGACCACCCATCCGTCAACAATCGAATGGAAGGGCCCGATCCTGTCTACGACCAGGCTAACCTCGGGATTGACCACCTTGAGTTGGTCCACAACATTGGAAAAACCAACCCCGACTGCCTCCAGACAGTCATGCTCCAACTCCCGAATCCTTCCCAGCAGATCCACACGAGTGACCATAAGCTTGTCCTCGTCCGTCTCGTCATCGGCAGAACAGAGTGAACCCTCCAACTCCCCCACGCGAGCCTTCAGCGCCTACAACTCCTCCTCCGCAACCTTCAGTTTCTCTTCAGCACTTTATCCTCTTTTGCATTGAACGAAAATGTCTCCCTGACTCTTCTCCAACTCCCCGACCAGCTTGGTCAGCCTCGACTGCGTTAAAGCAAGATCGCCCTGCAGCTTGGCCAGCTCGGCAAAGGAGCAGCTCTCATCACTTAGAACCAAGGACGTCGAGAATACGTGCATCATGGCAGCCAGGTCCTTTGTTAAAATCTGCCTCCGTGCAGCTCGGTCTGCACCGAGAACCACCTTTGCCTCCCCAACTAGCATAGCTGGCAACGTGAAAGAAGCCAGGATTCTGATGACACGGTGGGGTTAAGAACCCCTCCTCAGCAAACCCCTCTGTCAAGTCAATGACGCCCTCATGCTGTTGAATCTTGGCCTGCTTTGCAGCCCCTTGGAACAGCGGGGAATGATGGCTCTAGGGATACGACGAAGAGCCCCTTCCTCCCTGGTCGACGGCTACTTGCCCGACCACCTGGGTGACCCGGCTCTTCCCGGCTTTAGCTGCGGCTCTCAAGGCGGCCAACTTCCTCACTCTCTCTTCAACAGTAGACATGGTCCCTGCAAAAACGAAAGAAAAAAGTCAGCAAACAAAGTAAAACCTGTGAAGTCAAGGAGAGGAAGTCGACCACCACCTAGGTAACAAAGGGCCTCCTCATCCGACAAACACTCGAGCAGGGCCTTCGTACAGATCAACCTCTTCTTCTGACAAACGCGCCCCTGACTGTCGCAGACATATCTACCATCGGGCATCACCAGATTCGACGGGGGCAAGTTGGCCATGAAGGAGACTATCTTTTGGTAGCCGGCCAAATCCTCCTCGTCCAGGGTCGTCGCCCGCACTATGTATTGGTCGGTGCCCTTCGTAAAATGTTCCTATGTCCACTCTAGGGGCACCTTCGGTACCATGACGGCCTTCCGTTGTCCGTTCACTACTCGTTCCTCCCTCCTGAACAACGAGGTGCACGCCTCTTAGGACACTGGCCGGACGGTAAAGAAGAGTTCTTTGAAATCCCGGATAGATTCCATGTAGGTCCGAAAGAGCTTCCTCGGTTTCTTCAACGAGACCCATCCATGTCGACCGTCCACCGTCTGCCTTTGTAGATGAAAAAGGCTGAAGAAAAGCGACAGCGTAGCCCTGACCTCTAGGTGCCTACAAACGAGCTCATATGTCCGGATGAAGGCTATCGCATTGGGGTGTAGTTGCGAGGGAGCTAACCTCAACCAATCAAAAACCCCCAACTGGAAGTCTATGAACGGAAGCCTGAGCCCGGCCTCCTGAAAACAAAACTCATACATGGGGAACCGTATTCTTCCGAATGTCGAGCAGATGCGATGCTGCTCACAGGGACGATACACCTACCGACTTATAGGAGCGTCCACGTTCCTATCCTCGATGGTGGCAAAGGATCCAGTCTGATCGTCTATAAAGTACGAGGGCATGGTTAAAGGCTCCTCATCCACCCATTCCTCAACCGCACGGATTCGCTCCTCGACAAAAGGGACTTCTGGCTCTTCGTCTACGTCCATGGTCCCCAGGACCCACGAAGTCATAATCACCTAAAAAGCAAAAGGAAACGGTGAATTCGATGTCCAAGATCAAATTCACCATTCCACCGTAGACCAAGTGAAAGGGCGACGGGGACAACATCCACGATGATAGTAAAGGCAACCCGGGCAGCCGTCCTCGAAGGATTTGTCTCATATCCCTCATCGTCCCCGGGATACGCGTCCAGCCCTATTACGCGTCCCCGGGACATTCATCTAATCCCCTCATGAGCCCTCGAGGTATTCATCTAGTCCCTTCAATCATCCCTGGGGTATTCACCTAAACCATATCATCCGTCCCCGGGGCGTTCATCCGAAATTAATACCTGTCCCCAGAAAGTTTAAACTACCACCTCGCACGACCTCGGCGCATTCATCCAAACCCTAGAAAACCACCGCCTAGTACGACGGAGATTCATCTCCCTCCTCGGAGCGTTCAACACGCCCCGACGCCAGCTTTAATATGTGAAACAAGGAAAAGACAAGGAAAGGAAACTTACTGAATTACAGGTAACGGCGGAGTACACAGAGGCGGTTACAGCGGTGATGGCGAGTAGATACAAACAAGTTAATTGCCGCGTATGGAAGAAAGCAGAAGCGAAAATGATGAATGGGAAAGGGCCCACTTACTTATACCCTCAGCACGGGACTCGAAGCGTCCCTAGGCACTCGAGTACCCTAGAGTAACCGCCCCACATGGCCCACTAAACGCTTGACACATGCTGTAGGAAAACAGTCGGGTCCCTTCGTCCTCCTTGCCAACACTGTCAGACGGGGAAGCTTCCTCAACATAAGTGCCTGACAGTACAAAGGCCCCCACGCTCATACGTCCTCGTGAGACACGAACCGATGAAATATCTCCACGCGCTCCCTTCTGCCTCGGCACAACATCATCAAGTCCTCGCTCCCTCACTTTGGAGTTGCGACTTGGGGGCTCGTGTTCTAGTCTGGGCCCTGACTTAACCGAGCAGGCCCAATCCAATAATACTGAGGGGAAGGCCTAAGCAGGCCCAATCATCGATGTCGAGCACAAGGTCTCCCGTCGACCAGACACTTCCCCCATCGAGCAGGACACTTCCTCCGTCGGGCAGAACGACGTGTCCTCCGTGCGTTCTCCACGTGTACCCCTTCGCGAGGACACGTCGTCATGCAACTACCCACCTCCGAAAGAGTTGGTCAATCCACCTTTCTAAGATCATGGGACGGTTGGACTAGGGCGAAGACCACGTGCTGGTCTTCACTACACCACGTAGGCCCTATCATTCGTTTGGGTTGGGCCTGACCTTCCATCCCAACTCAAATGACCGTTGGCCCTGCGCTAGGGTCTCACTATAAATACCCTCTTTCACTAGAGGGTCAGGCATTCAATTCTCTCACTCTCTCTTTGTACTTGCTTTCACTCTGTTCATCGCTTACTTTGGCATCAGAGTGTGTTTCAGGTACGCTCACTTTCTCTTCAACACCTTGGTGAGCAACTTTCAGATCGACGACGCGTGGGAGATCATCGATCATCTTCAGGTCAGATACGATCAACTAGAAACAAACTAAAATTGTATGACATAAAATTGTACTAGAATAAAAGTAACTAAAGAGTAAAACATTCAAAATTAGTTAAAGTCATAGTTCACTAAAATAATACTATCTCTGTTTCTTTTTAAGTGTTATTTTTTAACTTTTTACACATATCAGAAATTAACTTTTTAAACAATGATTATCTTTTTTCATGTTTTACCCTTAACTTTTTATAAATTACTCCATCTGTTCATTTATAAGTGTCATTTTTGAAATAATTTTTTGTTACTTTTTAATTGTCACTTGTAAAGTTAAAGGTAGTATTAAATGCATTTTTGTCAAAATTATTCCTAAATAATTATTATAGAGAAAGAAAAAGTAAAATAAATGTAATAAATAATTAATGGTATTATAGGTAAAAGAATAATTATTGTATGAAAAATAACAATATTGATTAATTTTTTTGATATTCGTACAAAAATTAAAAAGTGACAAAGGAGAGAGTATTTGACTTTCTCTCTCTCTCTCTCTCTGTCTACAATAAATAATTATAAAGCGTTTAAACAAAACAAAAATCAATTTTAAATATTTTTTTTTAAATGACACTTAAAAAAGAACGGGAGAATAAATGTTAAGAGACTAAAGTTGCAGCAACTAAATTAATATTCATCAAAATTATTAAAATTATAATAATAAATGTTTGATAAGTGGGCCAGTGTGTTTTTTAAGTTTGGGTGTGAAAAAAACGGTCATTGTTAACCAAATTAGTATCCAAATTCCTCCAGTTTTAAAAATGCAAACCATAATTTAAAATATAAATTTGGTTATCCATTTTGTTATCCAAATATAAACTGGTTTCCATAATAATAATGTGGTTTAGTTATTGGATATTTAATTTTCATTATTTGTTAAATTGATATGTTTGTCTCTTTTAATGTTTCATCATATACATGTTTATAAACCAATTTTATATTTTGAACTATTTTAAAGTTAAATTTTTTGAATTTCATAAAATTTTTTTACAAAAAATTCAGAATTTTGTTTTTTAAAATGAAAAAAAAAATTGTTTACAGATTCTCTAACTACCTAAAATGGTGTACTAATGCTTCACAAATTATATGAACTTTTAGCCGTTAATCATATTGACTTTTAGTAGTTAATTACATGGATCTTAGTGCATCGAGTTTGATTTGGCATGTGCAAGAAAATATATCAAAATTTAATTTGTTGGATTTAACTCTAATTTTCATCTATAAATCTCAAAGATTATTAAAGCTTTATGAAAAAGTGATCATAAATATTATAGATTTCTCCACTAATAGATAGAGGATTTGAAATATACAAATATATGTATTATACCATATTAGTCACCATTTTAAGTCTATATAATTTGTTGGAATTTTTTATTTTAGAATTTTTTTTTATAGTTTTTTTATTTAGATTTTAAAAAAATTGTTTTTTAAAATGTTTTTTTTTCAAAGAAAAAATATATTTTAAAACCTTATAAAATTTAAATTTAACTAGATAATTTGGATTAAAATCAAAATCCATTTAGAACCGGTTTTAAACCGGTTTGGAATAAGTGATTTGATTTATAAACTATAACCATAAAATATATTGGTTTATAAACTATAACCATAAAAATGGATTGGTTCATATTAAATGATTATTCGTGCACACCCTTAATTTTACCCGAAACCTAATTTTTTAATGGTTTTTTAGTTTTTAAATTCATATCCACCCGACCACCTAACCGTATCCACTTTTAAAGATTTTTTTAGTGGGTTTGATCGGGTTTCGTGGGTTGGCCCAACCCATGTACACCCTTAAAAAAGTTACTTACTCGATCATCCAATTAAAATTAATTATTTTGAGTCATAAGTATGAAAAGTTAAAATAAAATAAAATATTATAATTAAAATATTATAATAATCATTTGTCTCACGTTTCTCTCTCATCTTTAGGAAAGAAATTAGAAGGGGAGGTCCTCACTCAAATTTATGAATCATCCTGCTTGCAAATCAAAGATCAATGATATGCCAATGGAATGATATGATGAATAGATGACGAAAATGCTAGGGTAAAAATGAGGGTATGACATGACCATTCTGGACTGGATTTGCAACCATTTAGTGTTGGGGAAGATTTTCACTAGGGAGCATTGAACATTGTGGGATTTTCCTTTCTAGAGCAACACCTTTACACACCACATACTCACCAAAAACTTTAAGGTGATAGATGTATGAGTTCTCTCACTTATAAATGCTCAAGTCACCACATTCCTATCCAATGTGGTACTATTATCCACACTACTCACACTTGTTAATACTTAACACCCCATTAAGTGTGAGTCTATCTACAATGCTTCCACAATGTTCCCCCTTAAGCGGAAGCTCATTTCATCAACATACACCTGTATCGTCGTCGACACTCTTTAACGAGACACTCAATCTGCCTGTGGGGATACTTTCGATAAAAGTGAGTCGGTCCTTCACTTGAACTAGGCTCTGATACCACTATTAGGAGAGATTTTCTCTAGGGAGCATTGAACATTATGAAATTTATTTTTTAGAGCAACACCTTTGTGAGAGACACACCACATACTCACCAAAAACCTTAAGATGATAGGTGTACGAGTTCTCTCACTGATAAATACTCAAGTTACCACATTCATATCCAATGTGATACTATTATCCACACTACTCACACTTGTTAATACTTAACACTCTTCTTTAAGTGTGGGTCTATCCACAATGCTTCCATAATGCTTCCCTTTAAGCGGAAGATTCAATTGTGCAACTGCACTTTCTATTGTGTGCTTCTTACTCATCATCCTTGTACCTTCATTAACACCTCTTCCTGGGCATTTTGATACACCTCTTTCTTGGGAATTTTAATTTCAACAGGACACCACTTCCTGGACATTTTGATACATGTAAGTTTGTCCCTTTACTAACCAAAGGATCATGATACCATGTTAGAACACGAGGAAGAGCATCAATATTGGGCCAAGAGTAACACAAGTGTGAGAGACACCATATATTCACCCAAAACCTTAAGGTGATAGGTGTGTGGATTCTCCCACTTATAAATGCTCAAGTCACCATATTCCTATCCAATGTGAGAGTTGATAAACCTAAAATATATTGTTTTTCTGACTCGATTTGCGCATGTTATTTAGGAGTTTATTTCTGTTTTCTTGTATTATGCCTCTATTTTGTTTCTTTTTCAGGTTTTTTTTATTTTCAAAGCTACTCGAGAAGAAATGAAGAAAAATGAGCTAAAAGACCAATATTTTGAGGAATTGTACACATGGCTTCCAGCATGGCGGGGGCCATAGGGGATACTACACATTGGATAAAAGATAACTGCTGATAACTGCCACGTCTCCCACCCCATTCCACCCTAGTTCACATGGCGAACGCCATAGAGAGGTGGCAGGCGCCACCTTCACAATCTCGTTTCCCTCCCAAAAGGAGTTGGGGGGCATTCTTGTCCTTACCTGTACTTTCCTACCACTATAAATAGAGGAGTTCTGTCTCATTTCTAATCATCCAAGCTTAGTTACAGAACTCAAGCCATAAATTTCATCCATTGTAAAAGTAATAAACTTCTCACATCGAGGGGTTATTACACTATCTAATCGAGTCTGTAATCGAGTTTGGAGCACTTGGGTAGAAGTTAATCCTGCCGCCATTTTATTTCTGTCATTTACTTCCAGTTGTACCAACATTTAAAGCCTCTCGTTTGGAGCAGGTTTCTGTTTATTTATCGCTTTTTATTTATCTACTTTTATTTTCTGCACGATTTATTTATCGCACTTTATTTATTTACCCGCACTTTATTTACTCACACTTATTTACCATGTCTATTTACTTTACCATGTCCGACTAAATCTTAAAGGCTAGGATGCGAGGATTATAGTCATAATAGTATTCCATACGGCTGTCGATAGAGTTACTTAGGGGTTATTCTGACTTTTAAACACTTATTTTCTGTACTTAAAATCTGTTGGGTAAGATCGAAAGTCGTCCAACCTTTAGATAAATTTAGTTAGTTCTAACTGTTCCAAGGAAGCGGAAGCGCTTGGTTCAGTTATGTAGGAATCTTTAATGTTTAAGAAAATCGATTTTAAAACTGTTTTCGGACGCGTTTATGGATTTAAAGTCCGGTTCGCAAGAACCTCTTTTTGTTAGAAATTCCAGGTCAAAATACTTTTCAACTAAGTAAGAAACTATATTTCTTAAAAATAGGTTTAATCAATCCTAACGCAATACGCGCCTTCTTATAAGTGACAATAAGAGGGATCAATTAGGGATAAACTCGGTTCTGAATACACGAAAGCGACAGTTCCCATTAAATTAGTTCTTTTCATGAGTGGAAAACATTACCCCATAAGGCACCCTATTTGTACGCATTTGGAATTCTACGTAGCTATATGAATTGCATTTATGCATGTTGTTTTATTATTGAATTTATTTACGCACTTTACTTTTATTTCACACAACTCAACCCTTTATTGACTTACCTTAGATAAACATCGTAACAATAATATACGATAGATTGACGTTTGGTCTCTGTGGGATCGATACTCTTTTATATTACTCTAACGTTATTCGTGCACTTATAAAACACATCATCAAGTTTTTGGCGCCGTTGCCGGGGACCAATTACGTCAAAATTTCATACTTGATTGTTACACCGTCTAGACTAAGATTTTACCCACCGGTCAATGCAAATAACTCACATCACCGATATTCTTATAGATCCTTTAGATGAACCTGAATGTTACACTCGTGCGTGTATCTTATTTCGTAGATTTAAGAAAGCTATGGACGAAGACCGTAACTAAAGACCCCTTAAGGATTTCACCCAACCATCCAATGATGAACCTAGTTCTAGTATTGTGAACCCCAATATTCCTGCTCACAATTTCGAACTAAACCTTCCCTATTACAATTAGTACAACAAAACCAGTTCACGGGACTCGCTACCGAGAACCCGAACCAACATTTAAAAACCTTTATTCAACTAGCTAACACTTTAAAACCAATGGTGCTACTCCTGAGGCAATTAGGTTAAGACTATTCCTTTTTTCCCTTAGAGACAAGGCCCTTACTTGGTTAGATTCCCTTCCAGCCAATTCTATAACAACTTGGGAAGACCTTAGGAGAGTTTTTCCAGCTAGATATTTTCCCCCGAGCAAAACAGCTGTTCTTAGGAACCAAATAACCAGATTTACCCAAAACCAAGGTGAATCTCTCTTTGAGGCTTGGGAGAGATATAAAGACCTGTTGAGAATATGTCTGTACTATGGCCTAGAATCATGGCTAATCATTCATACCTTCTATAACGGACTTCATTATAACACAAAGATGACCATCGATGCCGTCGCGGGTGGCGCTCTGATGAATAAACCATACCTTGAAGCTTGTGCTCTCATTGAGGATATGGCTCAAAACCATTGTCAATGGGGGATAGAGCGAGCAACAGTGGAGAAGAAGGAAGGCCAAGGAGGGATACATGAAATACGTTTCAGAGACATGATGCAAGCCAAAATGGACGCTTTAGCCCTTAAAGTCGAACATATGTACGCAAACTCACTAGTTGCAACAACAGTCTCAACTGAGTATGAATTATGTGCTACCCAAGGACACCAATCAGCAGAATGTAATCTGCTGAACGAAACTCGTTTAGAAGAGATCAACTATATCCAAGGAAAACCATTTTCAAACACTTATAACTCTGGATGGAAGAATCACCCAAACTTTTCCTAGAAAAACAATAACCCTATCCAAAACCCTGCACCCCCGAGACCATCTGGTTTTCAAACTCAAAGACAAAACCCGCCTATGCAAGCTGTGCAACCTAAGCCAAACCTTGAGAAAATCATGGAAGACTTCATTTCGGCTCAGACCCAGCAAAACAAGGAATTTCTAAACCAGAACATTCATGTAAATGAACTAATTACCCGTTTAGGAACTAAAGTAGACCAAATAGTCACCCACAATAAGATGCTTGAAATCCAAATCTCTCAAATAGCTTTAAAACAAGCTCCCGAGACTACACCCGGAGGATAATTCCATGGAAAACCTCAACAAAACCCCCGAGGGCAAGCCAATGCAATTACCTTATGGGGTGGGACCGCTTACGATGAACCAGTTAACCTGAAATTAAGTGAACCCAAGACTCCTAAGGAGAGCATGGTACCCACGAGTGAAGTAGAGGAATCAGTAGAGAAAGGAGAACAGAAAACCCAAGATAAAGACAAAACTAACGAACCACCTCCGCCATATAAACCTCCCATACCCTATCCGTAAAGACTAAAACAAACCAAGATCAATAACCAATATCAGAAATTTATTAAAGTCATAGAGAAACTTCATGTAGAGATCCCTTTTACAGAAGCCATCACCCAAATACCGTCGTATGCAAAGTTCCTCAAAGACATCCTTACCAATAAACGTAGACTTGACGATCCAAAACCTTTAGAATGCAATTCCATTTCCGAGAATAAACTCGCCAAGAAGGAGAAAGATCCTGGAAATTTCTCCATACCTTATATTTTGGGAAGTCATGTCATCAATAAAGCCTTCCTAGATTTAGGAGCTAGTGTAAGCCTCATGCCTTTGGCAGTTTTTAAAAGGTTAAAACTAGGAGAATTATAGCCTACGAAGATGCCACTTCAGTTAGCTGACAGATCCGTCAAATATCCGGTTGACATATTGGAAGACGTCCCGTTAGGATCGGTCAATTATTCATTCCAACCAATTTTGTTGTCATGGATATTAAAGAAGATGATGACATTCCAATCCTTCTAGGTAGACCATTCTTATCAACCGCTGGAGCCATAATAGATGTTAAGAGAGGGAAGTTGACTTTTGAGGTAGGTGATGAAAAGATAGAATTCATTCTGTCGAAGTTTCTTATGGCACCAGTATTAGGAGATGCGTGTTATGCCATAAGCATCATCGATGAATGCGTTAGGGAGCTAGAATTAGAAGAAACCATCAAACTACCTTCAACCTTCGTAAAGGAAGATGATGGATTTATAGAACCCTACATTGATGATAACATGTACAAATGTTTATCCCTTACCCGGATCTAATACCATGCCCTAAAAAACCAGCTTTAGAACTTAAGGAACTATCTAAGATACAAGTTTTGGGGCGAAGAAAAGAACCTTCCAGTAATAGTCAGTGCTACCTTAAACCAAGGAGAAACAGACCAACTCTTAGTCGTCTTACGAAAATATCCCTCTGCCTTAGGATATAACATCTCTGACCTAAAAGGTATAAGTCCATCTGTATGCGTGCACCAGATCTCGCTTGAGGAAGACTCAAAACCTTCTAGAGAACACCAGAGAAGGATAAACCATATAATGAGTGATGTTGTAAAGAAGGAAGTTCTCAAGTTACTAGAAGCAGCTATAATTTATCAAATCTCAGATAGTAAGTGGGTAAGCCCTGTGCATGTAGTACCTAAAAAGGGAGGCATCACGGTCGTGCAAAATAAGAAAGGAGAACATGTAGCAAAACGGATAGAAGGAGGATGGGGTATGTGTATAGATTATAGAAAATTAAACAAAGCCACTAGAAAAGACCATTTTCCCTTACCATTTATAGACCAAATGTTAGAACGTTTGGCCAGACACTCCTATTTTTGCTACCTGGATGGATATTCAGGATTTTTCCAAATCCCTATACATCCAGAAGATCAAGAGAAAACTACCTTCACATGGCCTTATGGAACTTTTGCCTACAGACGAATGCCTTTCGGTCATTGTAACGCACCAGCAACTTTCCAATGTTGCATGAGGGCAATCTTTGCCGATTACCTTGATGGAATTATGGAAGTATTCATGGATGACTTCTCGGTATGCAGACTTTATTTCAACAATTGTCTCGCTAACCCCGAGAAAATCCTGAAAAGATATGTTGATGTCAACATGGCGTTGAACTGGGAGAAATGTTATTTTATGGTCACCGAAGGTATAGTTTTAGAACATATAGTTTCCGAGAGAGTTATCGAAGTAGATAGAGACAAAATAGAAGTGATAGAAAAACTTAAACCCCCTAACACTATCAGAGAAGTCCGAAGTTTTCTTGGACACGCTGGTTTCTATCGGTGTTTTATTAAAGACTTCTCTAAAATAACTAAACCTTTAACCGGCCTCCTCATGAAGGACATCAAGTTTAACTTTGACGAAAAATTCCTTGAAGCATTCAACTTTCTAAAACAAGCATTGATCTTAGCACCCATTATCCAACCTCCAGACTGGGACCAACCATTTGAAATCATGTGTGACGCTAGCGACTACACTATAAGAGCTGTTCTAGGGCAAAGAAAGGATAAGAGATTACATGTAATCTAATATGCTAGTAGAGCCCTAGATGCTGCTCAGCTCAACTATGCTACCACTGAGAAAGATCTTCTTGTCGTAGTTTTTGCTATGGATAAATTTTGATCCTATTTGGTAGGAGCCAAAATCATAGTTTATACAGACCACACTGCCATCTGTTACTTATTAAGCAAGAAGGATGCCAAACCTAGGTTACTTCGATGGATCCTTCTGTTACGTAGTTGCCAACCACCTTTTTAGGCTCGAGTATTTAAAACCAGACCCACTCCCTATTAACGATGATTTTACCTATGACAGGTTAGTCACTAGGATAGAAGCCATAGAAGAAAAAAACCTGGACCCTTCTAAAAACCCTGAGAGATCTTTGGCAGTTAGCAGCATACCTTGGTACGCAGATTTTGTAAATTACCTAGCTGCAGATATTATGCCCCCTGATCTTAATTACCAGCAGAGAAAGAAGTTCTTTAACGACGTAAGACACTTCTATTGGGATGAACCACTCCTTTTTAAAAGAGGCACGGACGGTATTTTCCGTCGTTGCGTCCCAGAAGAAGAAGTAAGAAAGATAATAGAACACCTGCCATTCTGCACCTTATGGAGGACACTCTAGCACATCCAAAACGCACGCCAAGATCCTTAGAGCAGGCCTGTTTTGGCCAATAATATGGCGTGATATAAACGCCTATATAGTCAAATGTGACTGGTGCCATCACACTGGAAACATCTCAAGACGTGACAAAATGCCTTTAAGAAACATTCAAGAGGTGGAACTCTTTGATGTTTGGGGCATAGACTTTATGGGACCATTTTCGTCTTCCTTAGGAAACAAATACATATTAGTAGCAGTTGACTACGTGTCTAAATTGATTGAAGCCATAGCCTCACCCACCAACAACACACGAGTAGTCATTAAGTTGTTTAAAAAAATACATATTCCCTAGATTCGGAAACCCCCGTCTTGTTATCAGCGACGGTGGATCGCATTTCATATCAAGAATCTTCGAAAAATGTTTAAGAAAACATGGAGTTAAGCATAGGATAGTAACACCTTATCACCCACAGACTTGTGGCCAAGTAGAAGTATCCAATAGAGAAATTAAACAAATCTTAGAAAAAACGATCTCTATATCTAGAAAAGATTGGTCTCAAAAGCTGCAAGATGCGCTATGGGCCTATAGAACCGCCTTCAAAATCCCTATTGGAACAACACCTTACCAAATAGTCTATGGAAAATCTTGTCATCTCCCCTTTTAATTAGAACATAGGGCCTATTGGCCCATAAAAACCCTAAACTTTGATTACTTGACTGTTGGACAAAACCGCATCCTAGATATACATAAACTATAAGAGCTTCGTCGATCCGCCTACGAAAATGCAATATATAAAGAAAGAACCAAGGCCTGGCACGATAAGAAGATCGTAAAGAAATATTTTCATATAAGAGACCATGTTCTCCTATTCAACTCTAGATTACGAATCTTTCCTGGCAAGCTACGTTCAAGGTGGACAGGTCCCTTTACAATTACCAAAATTCTACAATCAGGAGCAGTCGAGATCCAGAACCAGCCATGCAGCCCATTCATTGTAAATGGACAGAGATTAAAATTCTACGAAGGAGGAGACATTCCCGATGATTACTCCAGCCACACCTTGATTGATCCACCATTACCTACTTCAACCATATAGGTTATACTCGTCAAGCTAACAACGTTAAACAAGCGCTACCTAGGAGGCAACCCACGGTTTTATTTATTTTTCTGTTATTTTTATTTTTATTTTATTTTATTAATATGTGTCGACTAACGGTTTATGATGATTGTGTTTTCAGGTCATGCTCTCTAAGTTTTATTTTTCAAGATGCAGCAGCATGATGACATGCACGTCGCTTTCAGGGACGATAAACAGAGACAGAGGTACTCAGTTCTTCGGTAGCGTCCTATGGCACCGATCCGATATCCGGATCAGGCCTGCATGGAAGCTTTAGGGATCGAGCCTAGCATACGGTTCCTCTATCATCAAATCTAATGGGGAGAATATGTTGACCAGTTGTACAAGACCTACAGGCACCTTACATTGGAGTTTCTTAACTCGTTCCGCCACGAACCATACGTCGACCAGGAAGGGCTGGCCACATTCAGACTTTTTGGGATGGAGTACGCCTTCACTAATAAGGGATTTGGTGACCTACTTGGATTTTCGACCACCCCAGATTCTATCCTTGACCTCCCGATGGGCTACTTTATGAGTAGATACATCAACCAGTTCTGGAGAGATATTACAGATGGGGGAAGCTTAGATCCATCGACCTAGCTATCTCCGGTAATCCACAACCCATCTATGAGGTATTTTCAGATGACTCTGGCTCACACCTTTCTGGAAAGGAGGACTCCGACATGTATGTTATCTAGGAAGATATATTCTTCCTATTCTGCGCAAACAGGTTATGCCCAGTGGCATGTGGAAACTTCTTGCTACATAATCTCGAGGGCACATCTAGATCTCATGAAGGAGTTATTCACGTGGGAGGCACTGTCACTCATATAGCCACTCCATTAGGACTCACCAACCAGTTACTGCATTTGACTCCGTATTGTGGATACACCTTGTTAGACATTGATTTCTGTTTGGACAGAGGGCTGATGAGGAGAACATCTTTCCAGCCTGATTTTTCAGACTTCTGATTGATTACCAGACTGTCCATTATTTTACACTACCTGACCCAGTTGTGACCAGTGCGCACGAGCCTTCCAACTGGAATTATGCGTTGGAAGGCTATGGAGAGACGATGGATGAGCCACGTACACCGCCCTCAGCGGAATACCATCCCTCTCCACCTTCTCCGAGGACGACAATGTTCTTCAATAATCAGGCATTGTGACGAACCAACTTGCACACCCAAATAGCAGAGATGCGTTTAGAGATAGTTCGACTCCAGCAGACAGTAGCCGATCTAACATTACAGGTTCAGATATCAGACATGACCCACGTAACTGAAGGAGCCACTCTGTATCAGGAGATCTCATATTTGCACAGAGAGCTCCACTCACTCCGTTATCCCAATCAGTCAGACGAGTAGCCATCTCCTTGATGGCACTATTTCATTGCTTTCATTATTTGCTTTATTTTCCTTTTCATTTACAGACTTATTGCATTTTGATTATGTTTTTATTTTCATGACATTAATCTTACTGTTCATATATATATATATATATATATATATATATATATATATATATATATATATATATATATATATATATATATATATATATATATATATATATATATATATATATATATATATATATATATATATATATATATATATATATATATATATATATATATATATATATATATATATATATATATGTATATATATATATATATATATATATATATGTGTGTGTGTGTGTGTGTGTGTGTGTGTGTGTGTGTGTGTGTGTGTGTGTGTGTGTGTGTGTGTGTGTGTGTGTGTGTGTGTGTGTGTGTGTGTGTGTGTGACAATTGCTATTTCATGCAATTTATTTTAATTACTTTTATGTTTCCTGATTTTTATTTTATGTCGATAAAGAATATATATATATATATATATATATATATATATATATATATATATATATATATATATATATATATATATATATATATATATATATATATATATATATATATATATATATATATATATATATATATATATATATATATATATATATATATATATATATATATATATATATATATATATATATATATATATATATATATATATATATATATAAAAGAGGAAAAATTAGTGTGCCAGGACATGTAATCTCTACTGCCAGCACACCCCCAAAATTAAAGAAGGAGCACCAAAGCCCAAAACAAAACGTCAAATCCGGCCCAACCACCTTCAACAAGGATGGCGCTCGCCATATAGTCCATGGCGCTCGCCATGAGGTCTGGACTATATGCGGGGCAGAAGTTACAAAACCACCATTTTCACATCCAAAACCTCCAAAACTCAATTTTTGGCCACACAAAAATCTCTCCCAAAGCACCAAAAAGTCCTAATTTCATCATCCACTCACCAACCCATTAACCATTCCACCTTCCATTTTTACTTTCCTTTACCAAAATCCATCAAAAACTAATCTTTACAAAACTCCAAAAAAATACCCATTTTCATCATTTTCCACCTCAAAAGTTCATCCATGGAACACGAAGGCTACATTCTGCATCAAGGGAAGCCCGAAGAAAGACAATGGAAAATTCTCGACAAACTGCAAAGTCGGGACATCGCTTTGACACGTACCGACGAACTCGCAGTGAGGCTAGGACTGCCTTTTGATGAAGGTGCTATTTATGAAGCAACTCTAGATTCCAAATGGTCTGTGGAGGAATTTTCCTTTTGACACAGGTTGTCAAATTTTTCTATTACATCTTTTGAAGGAATACTTGCCTCTAGAATCCATAACCCGGTGTTGCGGTGGAAATAGGATATCAAACTATTAATTAGCTTGAATCACATTTTAATTCACAACTGATCTTTGATTTATCCGAAGGAAAAGGTCAAATGAAGGAAAACCTATTTTTGCATCATAAACACAATGCGGGAAGAGACCTAGGTAAGGAGTTGGTTAAGCTTAGGGAAGGTACTAGCACCCTAAACTTCTATAGTACTCTACAGGAACCTTTTGTTTAATGTATGCCTTTTTATTTATTATCTGTTTGGTGTATATACTGAGCTAAGGGATATAGTGACCTACAAGACCTAAGGGTTAGTGCTAAGTTTACTCGCCAAGATTCGCATCTTGTGCCTACCTATCCGAGGTAGGGAATGGAATCAGAGTAATCGTAGTTCCCATTGAAAAGGAGGTTAGAAACGTCTTGACTGTGGTCAAGGTTTCAAGGGGAGTAAGCGTTTCTTAAGGAACCACTTACGTGGAGTTTGAAACTCATATTTCTACGTTGAATTTGTTAATTGAAAATAGGATCAAATTAAGGATTCCACAATAAGAAACCCTAAACAGAGTACGACGACTCTTTGACCTAACGCTAGGGTAAAGGGTGTTTTCGTCCACGGCGAGACGCCTAGGCTATTAGGGTTTGAAACAGTCAAGGGTTAGGACTATTGACTCGGCGGCCAAACAGTTCAGACCTAATCCTTCGGAAGGTTTGGCGGTGAATTATGCAGATGAGGAATTATTACATGGCAGGAATTGAAATAGGAGAAAATATAAAGCAGTACGGAATTAAAAACAAATTGCGACGATAGCCTCACACAAATTACAACCAAAAATAATAAACAAGAATAACAACTGCGACGATGGCCTCGCACGATTACAATTGAAAAAAATGACAGTATGAACGAATGCTGAATTAATAAGCTGAAATGATCAAGAAATAATGCGGGTTAGACGGAAATTGAAATGGCCACATCAATAGTTTTTTTTTTTTTTGAACTTTAATTAAAGGAAAGTTAACCTACGTTTCGAAAAAAGACCAATATTTAATTAAGAGAAAAACTTTTAAATTTTAATTTTTGTATTTACAAAGAGAAATTATTTTAATTTTTATGTTTTTAATTAAAAAATAACTTTGTTTAATTTAAAAAAAAATTGTTTTAATTTTAAGTTTTTTTGATGAAGAAAAAGTTCCTTTAAATTTTGTTGTAATTAAAATGTTTTAATTCTTAACTGTAAAAAAAAATTTAATTTGAAATTTTAAAAGATGTTTTAATTTTAGAAAAGCTTTAAATTTTAATTATGAAAAATGTTTCAGATTTTAATTATGAAGAAACAAAAAATGGTTTCAAGTTTTTTTGGTTTTAAATATTTCCAGTTTTTTTATTTTTAATTTATCAAAATGAAGTTAATTAAACAAAACAAATATGATAATTAATATTATTGTTAAACTATTAACCAAATGACTAATAAATTAAACAAAAATGAAATAACAGTAGCATCATAAACGAAAAATTGAAACCCAAGGGGCAATATACGGTTCATTTGCCCCCTTTAGGGTTTTTCAACCCTTATCTTCTTCTTCCCTCCCATATAGCCGCTGGAACTCTCATGGTCCTTGCATGCAGGTTGCTTTCTTTCTTTCCGTCACCATGGATGCTTGGTTTGTATCCTCCTTGTTTGCTTTTCTCGACCCTATCACCATCTGCGAAAAAAATGACATAACACAATAAACCAAGTGAGGCTTACACTCCGGCGCCGGGAACGGTCCTTTGAAGTTAATGGCTTCCGCCGTTGAGCTCAACGGAGGACGATGACGATGGCTCCGTTCGTCTGAGTCTGGTTGAATCTTCGATGGTCGGTTTCTTCTCAAACTCTTCTTCTTTCTTTTGATGGGGTGATGATGAGGGATCTTGAATCCTCTGAACCTCCTTTGGATTGAGCCGCCAAGTTTGTTCATTTGTTGCTTATGGTTTTTTATGATCCCCTCTGATGATTTCCTTTATGGTTTATATATCCTCTTTCTTGAGATTCTGGGCTTTTTCTTTCCAATATTTTCACCGGAACTTGTTGATTCATCTGTCGTGGCTTGTTCACGATTTTTATGGATTTAATTTTGTGTTTTCAAGCATATTCTTTGCAGATCTAATGGTTTATTCGCTGGGCTTGGTAGACTGTGTACTTCATGGTTTTGCTGTTGAGCTATTTTCGATGATGTTGTTGGAGATTTTCCTGGCCATTGATTGTACGATTATTGTCACACGATTGACGGTTGGCTTGACCCGTTGATGCTGAGAAATTCTGGAAAGTTATGGTTAAGACCATGTTTGGCAAACCACTTTTCAGGAAAAACACTTTTTGCAATAAGTGCTATTTTAATAAGCACTTTTCCAGGACAATCACTTTTTTTTGGCAAAACCAGCTTTTAAAAAAAAAGCACTTTTCATCTCTATCTCTTTCCTTACGAACAAATATTGCTTGATTTTTGCCTCTGATCGGAATAGAGTCTGGAGTCGGAGATGGAGCAATCCGTTACCCTCCCGACGCACCCGATGATGACAATGTTCTGAGGGTGTCGGATAAAAACTAACCAATTAAAACTGCTTGTTTATTTTGATTTGCAGGTTCGGAGCATTAATCGGAAATGTCGGAGAAATGGGAACTCGGAAAAAGCTTTAGGAATCCTTTAGGAAAAATATAATTATTATTTTGTACATTTTTTTTATTGATATTGTAAATGTAAATGTTATTTATTTATTATAATAAAGTTATCCCCTTTTTATATATCATAATGAAATAATAATAATATAAAAATGAAATAAAATTACTATTATCATTTTTTTGATAAAAAGAAATACAAACCTAATACCAAAAAAATAAAAATTGAAAATCATTTTAACACTAAAACTTAAGAATGAAATAAAATTTTATTTAAATGAAATGAAAACAAAATAAAAAATAAAATTAATTAAAAAAAATGAAATGAAATTAATTTTAAAAGATAAAATATGTTTGATATAAAAAATGAAATTAACTTAAAAATGAAATTAGATTAAAAAATGAAATTAGATTGATTAAAAATGAAATGAAATTGAAAGAACTGAAATGAAAATAAACAAATACAAAAAGGAAATGAAAATATTTTTATTATTTTTGATTTAAAAAATGAGATGAAAAGACTACTAAAATTCTATATTTTTATCAATTCCCGATTCATCCAATTTGTCCGACTAGTCCCATCTCTGACATATTGTCATACCCCAAATTTGTCCTACCTGTCTATAACCTGCATCTGTACATTTGCTCAGTAACTATATCTAGAAAATTTCAAAAAAATAATAATGTGTAGTTGCAAGTGCTGGTGAGAATGAGTCAGGATTCAGGTAAGTTTATCAAGGCAGTTATGTTTTTAGTATGTGTGCAATCCATCTGGTGACAACATGATCTCGCTTTAGCAAAAGTCTACTTCAAAATTAGGATTATGATTGCACTATGCAAAAAGTGTATGTGTGTAATGGCGATTGGGGTGCTTCAAAGAGAGTTATAACGACATCGTCAAAACAAGTTCAAGTCGTTTAGGAAAAGTCAATTGGCAAGGTATTCAATGCGGACATTTTTGTTGCTCATTTTGGTTTTAGTCAAGGTTCCAAATTTGTTGGCAAAATGGTATTTGAAACCAAACATTGTTTGAATTGAATTTAAGGGTGCAAAAGTTATATGTTAAAGTTTGTTATCAATTCAAGATTTATCTAAATCCAAATTTTAAGGATCCCATAAAGCTGGCCCAATTACAGAAATGACCAATTGCAAGTGACAAGGTCATTATCATTTCATTCAATTACAATATTATAAAGGGAAAATGAAATGAAATATATTATTACATGATTGTATGTATCACGTGGGTCACATATTTGTTATCAAAGAGTAAAATAAGAACCCATGGAAATCCATCAACAAAGGGTCCATCCATTGCCAATATCACTTTCCAAGATGGGTCCCTCAAGGCAACCATACACCCACTTGTACAAAGGCCAGCTACCCTTCAAATGTGGTAATTACACAACCTGCAAAATAACCAGAAGAAGACAAAATTAAAAGTAAACAAGTTTGTAGGTTGAGATAAATTCACGCGAGTAATACATACCCCCTCCAAACCATCTCACAAAAAGCCTTCCCACCACATTATAAACTTTCCTTTTAATTTGTATCAGAGTTGATATACCCACCTACCAGATGGAAAAGAACTTTACACTACAGACAAAATCAATACCCCCTCATTTTCAAAACGCAAAAGAAAAAATGTACCTACAGTCGCTACACAAATCCCACACCAGCAAGGACAACGTACACACGCACAGCAGCTACGTGAGATACCTTCAATTTGTTTTTTTTTTCTGCAACACCACAGACAGCTAGCAGCTTTAATCCACAAGACAACAACCACATACAGCAGCAGAAAAAGCAGAGCGAAGAACTAGCCTGCTAGTTATATTTGATTTGCAAACTCATAATCCCAAAACAAATGGGCCTTACGTAAATTCAAAACGGTATGTTGCAGTTATCGCATTCATCCGCAAATACTACACGCCTATCCACAACATACGCAGCAGCATGCGGTACAATTCACAGTGTACGCAGCAGCACACGATACGATCCACAGCACCTCACACCATCACAGGATTGATACCTGCACCAAAACAAAATTACAATTGTTATCAAACCAAAACCACTAGCCCATTTCCCAAAGCCCACAATAATAGTAGACTACCCCACAATTGCAAAAGGACCTGCATAACTGGTACAGAGGGCTAATCAAAAACGCAGAAATTATAAAACCACTAGGTGGTAACGTTTTCCCCCAGGGTGCCAGGACATATATAGCAGAACACCATATGAAAGGAGGGAGATATCATTCTCTGCGAAAAAACCTTTCAATTTCTCAAAACACCTTTGCTTGCTTTTCCTTAAAAAGAAGCCCTCCATCAATCCTTCAACTGACTCTCCCTTCTCCCCCAACAATGTTCATAACGCATACTAAACTAGCCCAAAACTTCAAAAGAAAAAACCAAATCCATACCCAAAAAACTTTGAAATCAATCCTCACCTCTAAGCTCTTCCATCTCTTCACTTGCTACAAACTTCAGAAATATCTTTCTTCAACCTACAACCAAATTTTTCAAAACGAAAATCACAAATTATAGCCACCATCATGAAAGCCATAAACCCCTAAAACTCATTACGAGTCAATCCAAATAAGAGGAAATCGACCAAACCGAACCAGAAAAAGAAGGAGAAAATAGATAGATCAAATCACTAACCTTCAACAAGCTGAGATTCGAACACAAACCCTTTCAAATTTTCCCTTCCACTGTCAACACCTTCACCAACAGAAACTTCAAACTCTTCAAATCATAACTCAGAAAGCATTCCTCCATTGAACCTTCAAGCTCTACGCCTTCCTCTTCCAATGATTACCAAAACAGACACCCATAAAGACCAATAAAACCTCTTCGTTATCCCTCAATCTCACCTCCAACCTTTAACAACAATAATCCTGAAACCATAAATCCAAAACCCCTTCTGCAAACCCAACCATAACATTCAACCAATAAAAGCCAAATTCCTTCCCCAATCTATAATATTCTTGAATCTTCACCAACTTTCTTTGCTCCATAGAATCTTCTCCATCGACCTACCACTTTAAACACAAGTCACCACATAAACCCTAAATCCCATTTCGAGACTCAAGCCTATTTGAATAACCTTTGTCACAGAACAAATCTAAAGAGATTGGGAGGAGAAGATGTTCGTACCCGAGCGGATCTGAGCGGAAGTTGAGACGAGATTGAGGGGGTTTGGAAGAAGCGAGCCGTACTTGTGTTCTGAGGCTGATATTCCCAATTCGCGAAAACGGTGAGAGAGGTGAAAGACACGTCGTGTTCATCGCTATTTGTTGGATTGTAAGCTGAAGGCTGAATGTGTTGTTTCTGATTAAGCACCAAATCACCATTTCCTTTTGAATGGCATTAGCAAACGGTGACGGAGGGCGAAGATCTTCACCGTGTTGTCTTTTTTTATTTATTTATTTATTTTTATGCAAATATTGCTGGAAAAGAGACCACAGGGTGGACATTGGGTTCTAAGGCCCGAATGCTTTCTGCACCATAGGCAGACATCCACACCCTTCTGTTTTTACCAAACACTTTTAGGATGATGGGCCTTGAAGGGCCCAAATGATTCCTCATCTCCTTCCAAATTTTCTCACCTTATTTTCCTTTAATTTTTATTTAGAGTTTTAAAATTGTTGTAAATGTTTTAGCCAATTTTTTATTGAGTTTTTATTTAACATCATGATGTTATTACTTTCATTTTAATTTCATTTTCATCCTTTTTGGTCAATGACGATACCCCGAGTTATAGTTTGTCAAATTATTGACAAATAATAACAAACCCGAGACCAATCTTTTTTCAAAAACTTCCATTTTCGTTTTTATCCACTTTTTCTTATTCTCTAGTCAATGATGACTTTAATAATTATTATCGGTCAAATTATTGATAGATGATAATTTTAGTCGAGACTATTTCACTTACACTTCAAATTATCTTTTAAAACATTTTCTCGATCAAACTTCGAAAGAAGGAGGTTCTTGGAGTCTAGCATTCCTTGAATTTTCGAGTGAATAATTCTCGAGGCACGCCCTTTGAGTTATTATTCATTCAATCTTTCGACCTTTTTAAATATCTTTTTTCGATCAAACTTCGAAAGAAGGAGGTTCTTGGAGTCTAGCATTCCTTGAATTTTCGAGTGAATAGCTCTCGAGGCACGCCCTTTGGGTTGTTATTCACTCAACCTTTCGACTTTTTCAAACTCAAACATCTTCCAACGTTCTCCTAAGTCAAGTGCTCGTACGCATTCGCAACCATCGACATCTCGCACACACGTCACAATTCCTCGCGGTCTCGATATTAGGAGCACCCTCAGGGACTAATATCGTTTCTCACAACCTTAACCCTTGACACGTCGTCAAGCCGGTTCCATCTTCAATCAAATCTTCGACACGTCGTCGAACCAATTCAAAACAATTCCCTTTTGGCCTCGCATGCCATTCTTCGATTCGATCCTTTCACAAACACATTTTTTAAACTTACGAAAGAGGGATATTCTTAGAATCTAGCATTCTTTGAATATTCGAACGAGTAACTCTTGGGCGCGCCCCCGAGTTGTTATTAGTTCATTCTTTCGATTTCAAAATATCCAACTCTCATCTTCAACTCATTCAACCCAATTTTCGAAAGAACTGAGTTCTTGGGATCTCGCATTCCTTGAATTCTTGAGTGATAAGCTCTTGAGGCACGCCCTTAGGATGTTTGTCAGTCACTCTTTCGTCTCTCAACTCAACGTCAAACCAATTCAAACCTCATATTTTCGTGGTCGTCTCCACGAACTACGGACGCTCTGATTCTTTATTCATTCTTGAATATAAGATACGTAGGCATAAGATTGCGATGATCTTGGCGAGCACACTTCTATCCATCTTCCATTTTCCCCTATCCTTTCCCGTAGTCGAACTACGACGCTCTGATTTCTCATTCTCGTCCGAATGAGCATACGTAGGCACAAGGGCCCCAATCCTTGGCGAGCACCCTATCTTCTAACCACCCATCTCTCCTTAGCGTCTTTAACCTTCTACCCTACCAATTCTACCTTTAGTAGCGAGAAGAAAACCAGTAAACCTAAACAACACTCCCCACAATTACCTTAAGAGGTTCCCGTCGAGTACGACGGACGTGAGGGGTGCTAATACCTTCCCCTCACGTAACCGACTCCCGAACCCGGAACTTGGTTGCGACAGCCCTGTTCCTATCCCTTTCGTTTTAAGAGGTTTTCTCGATATTTTCCTCTCCCGTTTATTCGGAAAAAATAAAGTTCGGTGGCGACTCTGTCGAACCGCATTTCCGCGCCTTTAGCGCGAGGGTCGTATGTTCGAAATGTCTCCGTGATTTTTCGAGGTGCGACAGGTGGCGACTCTGCTGGGGACGCATTGCTCCATGCAAAGAGAGATTCGAGCCTATCTTTTGGTTTGTAAGGAGTGTTTATTTTTTATTTGTTTTCTTTTTGTTTTTGTTCTCTTATAGATTTTATTCGTGCTTTGTCGCCTGTTGGTTACTGGGATGACATCATGAGTAAAGCTCTACGCCCGAGCTTTGGTAAAAGCAGAGAGAACACATAGTTTAGAATTGGTAGTCGAGTAGTGTTAGTCTCCGAGGACTCGCTCCTTGTGGGCCTAGCATGAAAGCTCCTCCAGAGGAGACCTATTCGTAGATCTCGTTGTAACGCAGCTAGCCTGTTGCACGACTTGATTAATGAAGGGTCCGTGATTTTGGGAACCTTTTGTTAGCACCAGTTCCGATATTGGTGGTCGTGTAATGTTAGTCTCCAAGGACTCGCTCCTTGTGTGCCTAACACGAGGATCCCGCCCAGGAGAGACCTTATCGTCATTATCGTCGTAATGCAGCCAGCCTGTTGCGTGACGCTGATACGACTAGTGTCCGTGATCCTGGGAACCAAACATAGAAACCATCCCGTAAGAGGGTTTATGGGTAGAATGTTTAGATCTTCCCGTATAGGTTGTACTTGTCACTTTTCTTTGAGCAGGAATTATGGTTGCTTATCTGTTACAGTTACCAGCTTCAGGAGTTGTGTGATTATGATCCTGTGATCCTGGATCTTGTATCTTGCACTGCATCTTGCATATCATTCGCATTGCATTTCATAATGTTGTGCATTTTGCATTTCCAGTCCTCCAACCGAATCTTATGTCTCCGTTCCTTCTTCTCCAGTAAATCAAGCTGATTCCTCGACACCAGTACGCAACTAGAGCCAATACCAGACGTATGATGGAGCAGATTCAACAAGAGCAAGTCGCCTTCAGGGAAGAGTTGGATTCCATGAAAGGAAAGATCGACCAGATCCTCGAAGCCATCCTCACAGCCAGGAGAGAGGAAGAACAGCGTGAAGCCGCCGCTGTCGTCAACCACAATGGACAAGGGTCTACTGCCATCCCTTTGGTTCAAATTCCAAGTTCTCATGGGATGCCGCTGAACTTCAACAACGCAGTCGAAGGAAATACTTCTCAGCCAATCCCAGCGCCTGGAGTTACCGTTGGAGTTATCCCGCACGCCCAGCCTGCTGCTGTGCAAATCCCGGTTCCTCATGTCGAAGATACTCTAATGGATCAGTATGACGATGTTCAGAACTATCATGCTGCTATCCCCATTGCCAGTCCTGTTGCTGCTCAGGATTCTGAAGCCATGAAGATGTGCCGAGATCTAGCCGAGAAACTCCGAGCCATGGAGGGGCATAACTCAAATTCTTTCAGTGCTCTGGAATTGTGCTTAGTGCCTGATGTTGTCATTCCTCCAAAGTTCAAGGTGCCCGAATTTTCAAAGTACAAAGGTCTCAGTTGCCCAAACATTCATCTGAAGATGTACTGTCGCAAGATGGCTGCCTATGCCAGAGACGAGAAGCTCATGATCCATTGCTTCCAGGACAGCCTGTCTGGGGCATCACTTGAATGGTATATGCAGCTGGAGCGTAATAGTGTGCGTACTTGGGCCGAGCTAGCTGATGCATTTGTCAAGCAGTACAAGTACAACACTGACCTTGCTCCTAATCGTACTCAGCTTCAGAGTATGACTCAGAAGGACAACGAATCCTTCAAGGAGTACGCGCAACGATGGAGAGAGCTAGCCGCAAGGGTGCATCCACCTCTTGTTGACCGTGAACTGATTGACATCTTCATGGGCACTTTGCAAGGCCAGTACTACGAAAAGCTGATCGGTAGTGTCTCCGCTGGATTTTCTGACTTGGTGATCGTCGGTGAGAGAATTGAAGAAGGACTGAAGAGTGGGAAGATCCCAGGAGGTTCTAACAGCCAGGCTAATGCCAAGAGGCCTTTTAATGGATACAAGAAGAAGGAAGGCGAAACAAATGCCATCTTCGTGCAGAAAGGGCAAGCTTCTCCACAAGCTCCTCCTATGCCTTATCAAGTTCCCTACTATCAGTATCCATATGTTGCTGCCGCGCAATATGCTCCAATGCCTTATCAGCCAGCTGTTCAAGCAGCGCAAGCTCAGATGCCACGACAACAGGCTCCTCAGCAACAAGCCTACAACCAACAAGGATATCAGTATCCTCCTCAACAACAGCAGATGCAAGCTATTCAACAACGACAAGGTGCTCGCCCACAGCGTCCGCAGAGAACATGGAGACCAGATAGAGTCTTTGATCGTCTACCAATGCCATATGCCAAAATCTTTGCTCAGTTGATGGAGAAGAAAGCTATCGTTCCGAGAGATTTAGCTCCTCCAACTATCATTCCTGCCGATTACGATGCAAATGCCCATTGTGAGTTTCATAAGGGCGCTCCAGGTCACACCATTGAGGACTGCAGGGCTTTCAAGCACATAATTCAAGACATGATCGACCGGGATGCTATCAACTTCAATGGGAAGTCTCCAAACATCATCAACAATCCGATGCCACCAGTCAACTAGTGCCAACAATCACTCCCAGTCAAGTTCATTCTCCGAAGAAGGCAGTCATGTTGCCATTTCATTATTCGTAGCTTCTTATGTTTTGTCTTTGTTTATTTAAGTATTGTATGCTTTGAACAATTGCCATTCGTATTTGGTTTTCATTAATGTATCGTTTATGCATGTTTTGAATTAGTTATGTCGCATTCACTCATTTTCACTTATCACCGACACATTTATTTACTCCACTATATTCACTGTTGTTTAGCTTGATTTGAGGGAGGATGATGAAAACGAGATACCCATAATTGCAAATCGTATGCTTTCAGACCGAATCTCGTCAATGATGTACAGGCATTGTTTCAATTCCCCATACACCGGAAATACAAGGAGTTAATCCCTAGTAAACCACTTCGAGCCTAGAAGTAGCAGTTTCCTTCGGATATTCAAACCTTTACACTCAACCTGGGGCAAGGTAGTGTTCGGTTAATCCAATCCCGTATTCGAATCAATATCTAAAGGACGGTGATTCACTAAAGACCCATGCTATGGCAGTCACAACAAAATCAAAAAAAATCAAAAGTCAGCTAAGTCAGACACCTTAGAGGGGACTTAGGCAAAATCAAGGCAATCCCGATGGATCTGACAAACGAAGTCAATCCATGCAAAAGTTAGGGATCAAAACAAAAGCAAAAGAGGACCCCGAAACCCTCAACAAAAACAAAGGAGGATTCAGTGGCCACCCAAGTCAAAGGGACACTGGCATCCATCAAAGCCAAAATAAGGTGACTGCCGCGTCGGGCCAACCTTGAATCATCAAGTTTACACCGTCCGGACAAGTGTAGAATTAACTGAGCGTAGGATTGGAGATCATTACGAAGAAGGGGTGGGAACAAATCATACTTTGAGCCTAATAACCTTTGTTTCATAACCATGAACCAGACCACGTTACAACCCTTGAAAGACCTAATTGAGGCGAGGCTTTATTCTGAAAGCATATTATCGCAAGGTTGCGTAACCTGACTCCTCACATGATTTCTAATCATCAGTATTGGTGTCATTTCTCTTGATATATCTTTCGCACCAATCAAATTAGCACAACGTTTGGGCTAGCAGTCCATTCGTCTCATTTTCACAACACCTCAATAAATGACACACTTTTTCAAAACTTACATTGAACTTTGCATTAATTATTACCATTTATGAATGTACAATTTTAATTGCAAATCAGTGCTAGGTATTCAAAGAAACTCCAGCAAGGGGCAATCAGGGAGGAACTTGACTTTCACTAGCGTACACGAAGCAAGATTATTTCAGAACCCACAGGCTGGGGCAAAGCATTCAACAGCTCGAGCAGGGGCAAGTCATCCGAGTTCAACTTCCATACGTCAGAACTGGTTAATCTGGGGCCGACCATTACCATGTTCAGACTGGGGCAAGACCAGGTCGTCCTGACCATCAAGCAAAGTTGCAATTACCTCTGATGCAAATTCACAGTCATCCAAATATCCCAGACTTGAGGCATCTAGAGCATCGTCTTCTGCTTCAACCATGGCGTCTTCAACAAACTGTGTGTCGAGGAAGTCAATCCCTCCCACCACCCGAAGTCCAATCCGTATTGGCAACTACCCAAAGTCCACCACGCTGGCATTTCCACCTGCATTCACCTGTCTGCAATCATGCGCATCATACGCATTGCATTCGATATCATGAGTGTCCTGCGTCATACTCCAATCATACCATACTTCCCCAGCTCTTGCATCTCCGCTCGTTAGCATTTGCACGTCCACTCATACAGAATATCATTTATCATCCAGCATTCATATATGCAAGTCAAGGTCCAGGATCAATCTCGAAGATTCCCAAGACCATTAATCGCCCAGTCAGGGGGCATCTTCCGCAAGATGGTGGGTTTACCCCACGATTTTTAAGAGCTTCAAAGCAGTCATCAACCCAGTCAGGGGCAATCTTCTGCAATTGTGGGTTTCTCCCACAAAATTTGAAGTTATTCAAAGCAAGATTCAGCCCAGTCAGGGGCGTCTTTTTCAATACCATGGCCGTCTCCCGTGACGAATTTCAACCTCGTGGTTGATCAAGTATGCAAATCAACATTCAGCCCAGCCAGGGGCATACCATTCAAGACCGTGGGCGTTCCCCACGAAGTTGTTCAGCCTTTTGTTGGGCAAATCCAAGAAGTGCAGTGCAAGATCCAACCCGAGCAGGGGCATCTTCAGCAAAACCATGAGCGTTCCTCATGAAGTTGTTCAACCTTTTGTTGAGAAGACGAGACATCAAGAAAAATTCAGCCCAGTCAGGGGCATCCTCTTCAGAACTCATGGGCGTAACCATGAAATCATTTCAGCAAATTATGATTTCCAAGCAAAGACGGTGGGCGTACCCCGTCAACTCATTTCAAATTCAATCTTCCTCTCAGGGGTTCCCCAATGAGTTGTACCCAGCAAGCGTGACCGTTGTCAATTGCCTTACTATCATCCTTTTGGTGATAGTCGAACTTCGTCAGTTCAACCTAGCCTGCATCCTTTTGGTGTTGGTAAACTTCGAATTTGTGTTGGTCTATCATCCTTTTGGTGATAACGACCTGTGTGTTGTGTTTTCGCTCTACCATCCTTTTGGTGGTAGGTCTGATACTTCGTCGGTATCAGATTGCGCGATGTTTCTTTTGTGTTTTCGCTCTACCATCCTTTTGGTGGTAGGTCTGGTACTTCGTCGGTATTAGATTGCGCGATACTTTCTTTTGTGTTTTCGCTCTATCATCCTTTTGGTGGTAGGTCTGATACTTCGTCGGTATCAGATTGTGCGATGTTTCTTTTATGTTTTCGCTCTACCATCCTTTTGGTGGTAGGTCTGGTACTTCGTCGGTATCAGATTGTGCGATATTTTCTTTTGTGTTTCTCTCCCTCATCCTTTTGGTGGTGGGTCTGGTACTTCGTCGGTATCAGATTGCGCGATGTTTTCTTTTATGTTTTCGCTCTACCATCCTTTTGGTGGTAGGTCTGGTACTTCGTCGGTATCAGATGGCGCAGTTTTTTCTTTCATGTCTTCGCTCTACCATCCTTTTGGTGGTAGGTCTGGTACTTCGTCGGTATCAGATTGCGCGGTGTTTTCTTTCATGTTTTCGCTCTACCATCCTTTTGGTGGTAGGTCTGGTACTTCGTCGGTATCAGATGGCGCGGTGTTTTCCTTCATGTTTTCGCTCTATCATCCTTTTGGTGGTGGGTCTGATACTTCGTCGGTATCAGATGGCGCGATGTTTTATTTGTGTTTTCGCTCTACCATCCTTTTGGTGGTAGGTCTGATACTTCGTCGGTATCAGATTGTGCGATATTTATTTTATTTGTGTTTTTGCTCTACCATCCTTTTGGTGGTAGGTCTGATACTTCGTCGGTATCAGATTGTGCGATGTTTTGGTGTGAGTTTCGCTCTACCATCCTTTTGGTGGTAGGTCTGGTATTTCGTCGATATCAGATTGTGCGATGTTTTGGTGTGAGTTTCGCTCTACCATCCTTTTGGTGGTAGGTCTAGTATTTCGTCGATATCAGATTGTGCGATAACTTATTTTGTGCTTCGCTCCGTCATCCTTTTGGTGAGGGGTCTATCATGGTCATTAATGATAGAGTGTGCGATGTTTTGTTTGTGTCTTCGCACTACCATCCTTTCGGTGGTAGGTCTGACGTTTCGTCGATGTCAGATTGTGCGATAATTTATTTTGAGTTTCGCTCCATCATCCTTTTGGTGGTGGGTCTGACATTTCGTCTATGTCAGATTGTGCGATCGTATTTGTGTTTCGCTCCGTCATCCTTTTGGTGGGGGGTCTATCATGGTCATTAATGATAGATTGTGCGAATTTTGTTTATCTCGCTCCGTCATCCTTTTGGTGGGGGATCTATCATGGTCATTAATGATAGATTGTGCGAATTTTGTTTATCTCGCTCCATCATCCTTTTGGTGGGGGATCTATCATGGTCATTAGTGATAGATTGTGCGAATTTTGTTTATCTCGCTCCGTCATCCTTTTGGTGGGGGGTCTATCATGGTCATTAATGATAGATTGTGCGAATTTTGTTTATCTCGCTCCGTCATCCTTTTGGTGGGGGATCTATCATGGTCATTAATGATAGATTGTGCGAATTTTGTTTATCTCGCTCCGTCATCCTTTTGGTGGGGGGTCTATCATGGTCATTAATGATAGATTGTGCGAATTTTGTTTATCTCGCTCCGTCATCCTTTTGGTGGGGGATCTATCATGGTCATTAATGATAGATTGTGCGAATTTTGTTTATCTCGCTCCGTCATCCTTTTGGTGGGGGATCTATCATGGTCATTAGTGATAGATTGTGCGAATTTTGTTTATCTCGCTCCATCATCCTTTTGGTGGGGGGTCTATCATGGTCATTAATGATATATTGTGCGAATTTTGTTTATCTCGCTCCGTCATCCTTTTGGTGGGGGATCTATCATGGTCATTAGTGATAGATTGTGCGAATTTTGTTTATCTCGCTCCGTCATCCTTTTGGTGGAGGGTCTATCATGGTCATTAATGATAGATTGTGCGATTTGTTTTGTGTTTTCGCTCCGTCATCCTTTTGGTGGGGGGTCTATCATGGTCATTAGTGATAGATTGTGCGAATTTTGTTTATCTCGCTCCGTCATCCTTTTGGTGGGGGTCTATCATGGTCATTAGTGATAGATTGTGCGAATTTTGTTTATCTCGCTCCGTCATCCTTTGGTGGGGGGTCTATCATGGTCATTAGTGATAGATTGTGCGAATTTTGCTTGTCTCGCTCCGTCATCCTTTTGGTGGGGGGTCTCTCATAGTCATTAATGTCAGATTGTGCGATTGTGTTGCTCTACCATCCTGTTAATGGTAGTAGCCATGTGCGTTTCATACCATCATCCTTTTGGTGATGGCGACCTTTTTTGCCAGTCATCTACAGCTTACTCAGAGGTTTACATTTATCGGCATTTTTTTTTCAACTCTCTAGCATCTCTTTTTTCTTTCGGACAAATTCAGGGTCTTTTTATATCTAATAGACTTCTACCTCAGGAATATGAGTGCCAATGCAGTTCATTCTCCTAGGTTTAAGTCGATTAGATAGGGGCATCTGTCATACCCCAAATTTGTCCTA
This sequence comes from Lathyrus sativus, assembly GCA_963859935.3. Lineage (NCBI taxonomy): Eukaryota > Viridiplantae > Streptophyta > Magnoliopsida > Fabales > Fabaceae > Lathyrus > Lathyrus sativus. Next base: position 85,683,384 of record OZ012738.1, read on the forward strand.
CCTGTCTATAACCTGCATCTGTACATTTGCTCAGTAACTATATCTAGAAAATTTCAAAAAAATAATAATGTGTAGTTGCAAGTGCTGGTGAGAATGAGTCAGGATTCAGGTAAGTTTATCAAGGCAGTTATGTTTTTAGTATGTGTGCAATCCATCTGGTGACAACATGATCTCGCTTTAGCAAAAGTCTACTTCAAAATTAGGATTATGATTGCACTATGCAAAAAGTGTATGTGTGTAATGGCGATTGGGGTGCTTCAAAGAGAGTTATAACGACATCGTCAAAACAAGTTCAAGTCGTTTAGGAAAAGTCAATTGGCAAGGTATTCAATGCGGACATTTTTGTTGCTCATTTTGGTTTTAGTCAAGGTTCCAAATTTGTTGGCAAAATGGTATTTGAAACCAAACATTGTTTGAATTGAATTTAAGGGTGCAAAAGTTATATGTTAAAGTTTGTTATCAATTCAAGATTTATCTAAATCCAAATTTTAAGGATCCCATAAAGCTGGCCCAATTACAGAAATGACCAATTGCAAGTGACAAGGTCATTATCATTTCATTCAATTACAATATTATAAAGGGAAAATGAAATGAAATATATTATTACATGATTGTATGTATCACGTGGGTCACATATTTGTTATCAAAGAGTAAAATAAGAACCCATGGAAATCCATCAACAAAGGGTCCATCCATTGCCAATATCACTTTCCAAGATGGGTCCCTCAAGGCAACCATACACCCACTTGTACAAAGGCCAGCTACCCTTCAAATGTGGTAATTACACAACCTGCAAAATAACCAGAAGAAGACAAAATTAAAAGTAAACAAGTTTGTAGGTTGAGATAAATTCACGCGAGTAATACATACCCCCTCCAAACCATCTCACAAAAAGCCTTCCCACCACATTATAAACTTTCCTTTTAATTTGTATCAGAGTTGATATACCCACCTACCAGATGGAAAAGAACTTTACACTACAGACAAAATCAATACCCCCTCATTTTCAAAACGCAAAAGAAAAAATGTACCTACAGTCGCTACACAAATCCCACACCAGCAAGGACAACGTACACACGCACAGCAGCTACGTGAGATGCCTTCAATTTGTTTTTTTTTCCTGCAACACCACAGACAGCTAGCAGCTTTAATCCACAAGACAACAACCACATACAGCAGCAGAAAAAGCAGAGCGAAGAACTAGCCTGCTAGTTATATTTGATTTGCAAACTCATAATCCCAAAACAAATGGGCCTTACGTAAATTCAAAACGGTATGTTGCAGTTATCGCATTCATCCGCAAATACTACACGCATATCCACAACATACGCAGCAGCATGCGGTACAATTCACAGTGTACGCAGCAGCACACGATACGATCCACAGCACCTCACACCATCACAGGATTGATACCTGCACCAAAACAAAATTACAATTGTTATCAAACCAAAACCACTAGCCCATTTCCCAAAGCCCACAATAATAGTAGACTACCCCACAATTGCAAAAGGACCTGCATAACTGGTACAGAGGGCTAATCAAAAACGCAGAAATTATAAAACCACTAGGTGGTAACGTTTTCCCCCAGGGTGCCAGGACATATATAGCAGAACACCATATGAAAGGAGGGAGATATCATTCTCTGCGAAAAAACCTTTCAATTTCTCAAAACACCTTTGCTTGCTTTTCCTTAAAAAGAAGCCCTCCATCAATCCTTCAACTGACTCTCCCTTCTCCCCCAACAATGTTCATAACGCATACTAAACTAGCCCAAAACTTCAAAAGAAAAAACCAAATCCATACCCAAAAAACTTTGAAATCAATCCTCACCTCTAAGCTCTTCCATCTCTTCACTTGCTACAAACTTCAGAAATATCTTTCTTCAACCTACAACCAAATTTTTCAAAACGAAAATCACAAATTATAGCCACCATCATGAAAGCCATAAACCCCTAAAACTCATTACGAGTCAATCCAAATAAGAGGAAATCGACCAAACCGAACCAGAAAAAGAAGGAGAAAATAGATAGATCAAATCACTAACCTTCAACAAGCTGAGATTCGAACACAAACCCTTTCAAATTTTCCCTTCCACTGTCAACACCTTCACCAACAGAAACTTCAAACTCTTCAAATCATAACTCAGAAAGCATTCCTCCATTGAACCTTCAAGCTCTACGCCTTCCTCTTCCAATGATTACCAAAACAGACACCCATAAAGACCAATAAAACCTCTTCGTTATCCCTCAATCTCACCTCCAACCTTTAACAACAATAATCCTGAAACCATAAATCCAAAACCCCTTCTGCAAACCCAACCATAACATTCAACCAATAAAAGCCAAATTCCTTCCCCAATCTATAATATTCTTGAATCTTCACCAACTTTCTTTGCTCCATAGAATCTTCTCCATCGACCTACCATTTTAAACACAAGTCACCACATAAACCCTAAATCCCATTTCGAGACTCAAGCCTATTTGAATAACCTTTGTCACAGAACAAATCTAAAGAGATTGGGAGGAGAAGATGTTCGTACCCGAGCGGATCTGAGCGGAAGTTGAGACGAGATTGAGGGGGTTTGGAAGAAGCGAGCCGTACTTGTGTTCTGAGGCTGATATTCCCAATTCGCGAAAACGGTGAGAGAGGTGAAAGACACGTCGTGTTCATCGCTATTTGTTGGATTGTAAGCTGAAGGCTGAATGTGTTGTTTCTGATTAAGCACCAAATCACCATTTCCTTTTGAATGGCATTAGCAAACGGTGACGGAGGGCGAAGATCTTCACCGTGTTGTCTTTTTTTATTTATTTATTTATTTTTATGCAAATATTGCTGGAAAAGAGACCACAGGGTGGACATTGGGTTCTAAGGCCCGAATGCTTTCTGCACCATAGGCAGACATCCACACCCTTCTGTTTTTACCAAACACTTTTAGGATGATGGGCCTTGAAGGGCCCAAATGATTCCTCATCTCCTTCCAAATTTTCTCACCTTATTTTCCTTTAATTTTTATTTAGAGTTTTAAAATTGTTGTAAATGTTTTAGCCAATTTTTTATTGAGTTTCTATTTAACATCATGATGTTATTACTTTCATTTTAATTTCATTTTCATCCTTTTTGGTCAATGACGATACCCCGAGTTATAGTTTGTCAAATTATTGACAAATAATAACAAACCCGAGACCAATCTTTTTTCAAAAACTTCCATTTTCGTTTTTATCCACTTTTTCTTATTCTCTAGTCAATGATGACTTTAATAATTATTATCGGTCAAATTATTGATAGATGATAATTTTAGTCGAGACTATTTCACTTACACTTCAAATTATCTTTTAAAACATTTTCTCGATCAAACTTCGAAAGAAGGAGGTTCTTGGAGTCTAGCATTCCTTGAATTTTCGAGTGAATAATTCTCGAGGCACGCCCTTTGAGTTATTATTCATTCAATCTTTCGACCTTTTTAAATATCTTTTTTCGATCAAACTTCGAAAGAAGGAGGTTCTTGGAGTCTAGCATTCCTTGAATTTTCGAGTGAATAGCTCTCGAGGCACGCCCTTTGGGTTGTTATTCACTCAACCTTTCGACTTTTTCAAACTCAAACATCTTCCAACATTCTCCTAAGTCAAGTGCTCGTACGCATTCGCAACCATCGACATCTCGCACACACGTCACAATTCCTCGCGGTCTCGATATTAGGAGCACCCTCAGGGACTAATATCGTTTCTCACAACCTTAACCCTTGACACGTCGTCAAGCCGGTTCCATCTTCAATCAAATCTTCGACACGTCGTCGAACCAGTTCAAAACAATTCCCTTTTGGCCTCGCATGCCATTCTTCGATTCGATCCTTTCACAAACACATTTTTTAAACTTACGAAAGAGGGATATTCTTAGAATCTAGCATTCTTTGAATATTCGAACGAGTAACTCTTGGGCGCGCCCCCGAGTTGTTATTAGTTCATTCTTTCGATTTCAAAATATCCAACTCTCATCTTCAACTCATTCAACCCAATTTTCGAAAGAACTGAGTTCTTGGGATCTCGCATTCCTTGAATTCTTGAGTGATAAGCTCTTGAGGCACGCCCTTAGGATGTTTGTCAGTCACTCTTTCGTCTCTCAACTCAACGTCAAACCAATTCAAACCTCATATTTTCGTGGTCGTCTCCACGAACTACGGACGCTCTGATTCTTTATTCATTCTTGAATATAAGATACGTAGGCACAAGATTGCGATGATCTTGGCGAGCACACTTCTATCCATCTTCCATTTTCCCCTATCCTTTCCCGTAGTCGAACTACGACGCTCTGATTTCTCATTCTCGTCCGAATGAGCATACGTAGGCACAAGGGCCCCAATCCTTGGCGAGCACCCTATCTTCTAACCACCCATCTCTCCTTAGCGTCTTTAACCTTCTACCCTACCAATTCTACCTTTAGTAGCGAGAAGAAAACCAGTAAACCTAAACAACACTCCCCACAATTACCTTAAGAGGTTCCCGTCGAGTACGACGGACGTGAGGGGTGCTAATACCTTCCCCTCACGTAACCGACTCCCGAACCCGGAACTTGGTTGCGACAGCCCTGTTCCTATCCCTTTCGTTTTAAGAGGTTTTCTCGATATTTTCCTCTCCCGTTTATTCGGAAAAAATAAAGTTCGGTGGCGACTCTGTCGAACCGCATTTCCGCGCCTTTAGCGCGAGGGTCGTATGTTCGAAATGTCTCCGTGATTTTTCGAGGTGCGACACATATCTTCTGACTTAAACCTTCTGGCAGTTCAAATGAGCAACTTATCCGAATAAATCCAAATTGTCTGATTAAACCCAAATGATCATATTCTCCGGCTAACTTCAATCCAATACCTTGAATCGATTTAATTTGAACAGCTCAACTTCTCCTCAATCAAACCATTCCAACTACACCTCGGCCCCGACTCACATCAACAATATCCAACGGCTCAAATTTCCTGACTAAGCTCAAAATTCATAAATTGACGGCCGACTGCAAACAAATGACCATTTTACACTTCATGAACTAAATAGCGTGCCACATGATATTTTCCTGCAAAAATTAACCAACTATCCAAACCTGTTAGTGACTGGTTAAATGCAATGCAAAAGTGTAATGGAATGCAAGATGAAATGACAAATCTTAGGGCAAAATTTGGGGTATTACAGTTGCCCCTATTTAAATAACTTCACCGGATGATTTAAGCGACGTAGGCTCGAGAAATCATGGTGAAAGGGATTTAAATATAGATAAACAAAATTTTTTCCCTTAGATGCAGTGATATGCAATGCTATGGACAAAACGAAAATATTATAATGTCATTAATGCCATGGATCTAGTATGATGTGCATGCTGAAATGATAAATGCAAGGATGGAGACGACACGACGACATAGGGGACTGACGCGACGAGCAAACACACTGGGGAAAATGACGCACTGGTGAAAACAGTACGACACTGGGGAAAACGACGCACTGGTGAAAACAGTACGACACTGAGGAAAATGACGCACTGGTGAAAACAGCACGACACTGGGGAATTCTAAAATGATGGTCAACTGGTGCGAGCATGATCAATTGTCACTTTTAGAAAGATAATGGTAAAACGAAATCCTCAATGGAGAAGGCACGGATGAGACGGCCTCCACTGGGGAATATCTAAGAGTAAATGTTCAACAGGTTCAGGCGTGACCAGCTGATACTCTAGGATAAAAAGTAAAACTAGATCTGCACGACTGTAGGATCGATTAACAGAATGCTGGAGCATTGAGCAAAGAATAACATCCGAGCTTCTGGAAACCCTCCCTCGTGACGGGATCGAACGGAATTTTCGAGAATCCGTAGAAAAATATACAGGGTAAAACCGACTGTATGCCAAAATAAATGGACTTTAATGTGAAATTCCCTGATAAGCTTCTCGAGAGAGAACTGCCACTTATCGTTAAGAGGGGCTTATATGCCAAACTGGATAAGCTCTCAAATAAAGAGACGATTGCTTATTTGTGGATAATAGATGAAAAATTGATTGATAAGTTCCACTGGAGGGACTATCGCTCATCTGATAAAATAAGCTTCCATGAGTCAGCTTCTTCTTTTACTAAAGGATAAAACAAACTTCTTCATACTTCAAGATTTGTGCTATCCTGAATATGAATCAACTTCTTCTTTTACTAAAGGATAAAATGAACTTCCTCATACTTCAAGATTTTATGCTCTCCTAAACATGATTCAGCTCCTTCTTTTACTAAAGGATAAAACGAACTTCTTCATACTTCAAGATTTGTGCTCTCCTGAATATGATTCAGCTCCTTCTTTTACTAAAGGGTAAAATTAACTTCCTCATACTTCAAGATTTTGTGTTCTCCTAAATATGATTTAACTCCTTCTTTTACTAAAGGATAAAACGAACTTCCTCATACTTCAAGATTTGTGCTCTCCTGAATACGATTCAGTTCAAACCTCCCTGCACTTCAAGATGAAAAGGAAATGGGGACCATCTTCTCGATGGAGATGGCCACTTGCTGCTTCTCATAATGAAGATAGGAGAAGCTTCTCAGGAAAAAAATACCGCTTATTTGCAAGAGTAGCAAGGATAAGCTTCTCGGATGAGCATTGCTTGTAGAGGTGGTAACATGTAATGTAAATTGTAAAGAAAGTTGTGATGATGGTAACATCGAGATCACTGAGTGTAATGATGAGCTTCTTGTACGAGAAGATCAATTGTAGAGTGTGATGATAAATTATAAAGTGTAATGTGATAATGATGATAGGCTTCTCTGGTGAGAACAGTTGCTTGTCTGCTGTGCAATATAGTGATAAGCTTCTCAGGCGAGAACTGTCGCATATCTACAAAGGATTGTAAAGGAATTTCTTGAAAGATAGTGCAAAATAAATGCACATCCAAGTAGGTTCAACGAATGACGGGACTGAAATTCGATCTAGAATTGGGCTAGAAAGAACTAACAAACAAAACTCCATCGAGGAAACGAACTCGAATGGGGACTACCTTATCCTAGCGCGGAAAGGTAACAGAAATAACCATCGTCCATGAGGGTTGAACTTTGTGGGGAAACTTGGAACAAATAAGTATTTTGTGCTTAGGGCTGACGATCTACTTGGAGAGAGCGGACAAACCCAGTTACTCGACAGTAACGACACAGACAACGACAAAGAGCAAACATGCAAATGCTAACTGCGTATGTCAAAGTGTATGATAATGAAATGAAAATGAGTATATAATGCTCAATGCTTATGCTTATGCTGACAAAACAGGTAAGAGAGGAGACATGAGATGAAATAAACATCTCAATGGGGATACCCTGGCGACCTCTGCAACAGTACTGCTATCAAAGAAAGCTGATGGTAGAACCCAAATCTGGCTTCAAGGTTCTAACTTCTCTGGGGAGAAAATAATCCACTTTGGGATACAATATCACGACCTCCTCATGGGGATACGGTATGACCGCACTGGAGAGTACGACATCATGACTTCACGGAAAGGATTTCTATCATGAATCATAACAATTGAAGAAAATCTTAGGATCAGAGACTTCCGGGGATAAAATAAATATTTGTTGCATGGGGAAGACATGGAGCTAGGCAGCTTCATGGATATAGTGTAGCAACTTTCCGAGAATGGTACCTCGGCATCCTGAGGAAAGGTACATCCGACTGGGGATAAAATATATCAAATTTCCTTGAGGAGAGTTCATCAGACTTACTAAGGAGAATTCACCAGATATTCCTAGGAAAGTAACTTGACTTCTTGGGGAGAATGTGGTCTCCTAGGGAGTACTTCCTGAGGAAAGTAAGGCAATTCCATTGAGGAACAGATGATCCCATTAAGAATGGTTCTTCAAGAACATGGATCATTTGGAGGATACTGGGAAGATCTCTGCAACATCGGGAGTCACTATAGATTTATCGGATGAATCCAAAGTGTTGTCAACTTAAAGTATCGCTGGGGACTATCACTGGGAAGATGCTGGTAAGACCTTCATTGTCTTGGAGGTCAACGACTCGGTCTAAAGTGTTGTCAGCTTATAGTATCGCTGGGGACTGCGTTGAGGCAAAGGTTCAGACATGTTTCTGCAATGATGAGATTTACTGGGGAAGGAAGACCGCCGAGAGTAAGAGCCATCGGGTGCATGAAGAATGTCGTGAAACAAGCTAATTTTGATCTTAATGGACTTAGTAGTATTCGCCATTTTGAAAAACATGATGCCCTAGAGTACCTGCTTTAGGAGAATAGTCGTCTCAAGAGGATTTTACAGAGAAAATAGAGTCTAGCTGCCCCATTATTTTCAAACTCTTAGAGAGATTTGGTCGGATCTCGACGTAACTAGATCAGATCGACGGTGTCATGACCGAGTCTTCAAGAAGTAGCTTTTAAGATGTGAAATCAATATTTTCAAAGATCAACATATGTTTTAATGAAGACAAATCACCTGACAAAGAAGGCAAAGATGATCAACTTTTCAAGATATCAAAATCAGGACAAAGACACAACTTAAAGGATATTTTCCTCAGAAGGTATAATGAGAACTTTCATCAAGTGTTTAAGTCCTAATTGTTCAAATCATTAAAAAAAATTTACATTACTTTTCACTCTAACACAAGAAAGGGGTTAAAAAAATTTTAACTCATTTTTGATTCTGTTTCAGTAAGCAATCGATTGCATGCTTAAAATTTTTCCAATTTTTCATTCTATTTTAAAGTGCAATCGATTGGTCTAAAAGGTGCAATCGATTGCTCTGTTGAAAAATTTTAATTTTCAAGTGTTTTTGTGAAGGTGCAATCGATTGGTCTCTTTGTGCAATCAATTGCTCACTGAACGTTTTTGAAAAATCATTCTGAAAAATTGCATCTCTTCAACCAAACTTCTCTGAAATGTTTCTATTGAAACATGGCAATTGTTCATCAATTTTTCTGGAGAATTGCATGATTTTCTCAAGAGGTATTTGTGTAATATAAATACCTAGTTTTTTCAAAATTCAAACAATCTCTTTCAACCTCTTTCAATTCTCTTTCTAAATCTTTATCTCAATTTTCATCTTTCCACATCTAAGAAAAATCACTTTTCACAAAGAATTTTCTTCATCAATTTCATATCCTTTAAAAGAAAATTCTTGAGCAATAAGTCTTAGATACTTGTAGAAAATCTCATTGAAAGAGAAGATCAGTCTCAGCATTGACAAAACAACTGTGTATACATTGTTACAATTTATTACAAACCAGATTGTATTTATTTCCCCTTGTTGTTCAGAATTGTTGAAAGCAAGTGTGTGCATCGAAGAGGATTGTTCTCATTGCACTTAGTGTTCAGATCTTAAAGGTGTTTAAGAGCTTTTGATCTTCCTATAGGTTAGAAAGAAAGTTGTACACTGATCCTAACTATAGTGAAATCTCTTTCGAGTCGAAAGGGGAGTGGAGTACCTTCGGAGTGTGAAGGGAACCACTATAATTTCCTGTGTCTCTTTTAATTTCTGCCTTTACTGCTTTCATAACATCACTCCACTAAAAGAAAGTAACAACTTCACTCTTAAAACCAGAAAATTTCAAAAGAACCTAATTCACCCCCCTCTTAGGTGCAACTCAGACTTACATAAGAAAGTCAGGCTCGCATCAATAATCGACTTGGTAACCCACCTGCCCCTATTTAGCAGGATCTTAGAGTTCCGTTGATTATGTCTATATGTAAGTTTCTAAGATATCAAGAAAAACCAACACGCGTGAAATGCTAATTCTGAAACTATTGATGCCACATGTATATTTGTCTTGAAGTTTTTGTTTTTGTTTTTTTTTAAAAAGATATCGCAATAACTTGTGACCGAAATCACGTGGTTAGGATATGAATTTGATTCACAATGCCAACATTAACTTGACCATAGCTCATAGGAGTCAGGAAACATCATCTCGTTGAGTATGCTTTCAAAAGAAATCCTACTTCAATTAGGTCTTTTAAAGGTTGTATTGTGGCTTGGTTCACGGTTTAAGAAACAAAGGATAAAGGGTCAAAATTATTTGTACCCGCCTATTCTTCGTGATGTTCTCCAATCCTAACTTAGTTAACTGGATACGAGCACTCATAACTTAATCGCATTTGATATGGTCGAGAACTTATCAAGGCTTTGGACCTGGCAGTCACTCACCTACTACTAACGGCGTCTGGTCACACGACTTTGTTCTTTACTGAGATTCTTTATGGTAATCCCTCGTTTTTTCTTTTGCATTTTATTCCCTAACTTTTGTCTGGACGACATTTTTAGATTTGACATTGGAGTCCAGCGGGATGCCCCAGTTTTGCCTAAGTCTCCTTCATAGGTTTTGACTTAGTGGGCTCTTATATTTTTTGAACAAGTTGTACGACTCTTTTGAAAGGCTTGTGACTTCCCCACTCTTTAAGTAATCGAGGGATAGTCGTTGCATTTTTTCTTCTTAAGATGCTAAGGATAGATTCTCGACAGTTCGCTCTTCCTTTTTGAAAGTCTAAGCGCTCGATCAGTTTAACTGAAACTACTCTGCCCCAGCTTAAAATGAGGGTTTTAATTTGGAAAAGAAGAAAACTCATACTTCAAGGCTCAAAGGGGTTAAAGAGGGATTATCATCCTTATATCTCCAGTTTTTTTGTGGATTTGAAACAATGCCTTACATCATCAACAGGTTTCGATCGAAAGCATACGACATAGGATCTGACGTTTTTTGTTCATCATCCTCCTCTCAATCCTCTATCAAAGCAAGAGATTGGGTAAAGTTGGCATTATAAGTTTATGAAAAAATATTTTTGTGAGTGAAACGAATGGATTTATTCAAGACAAACATATGCATTGCATTAATTAATCAAAATAACAAGTTCGTACATGCTAATTATGCTTAATCAAAGAAACTGAACATATAGATAAACAAAAATGAACTGTCTCAAAGTCCTTCAACAGGTGTTTATGAAGTCTTTATATTCGAGATCAGCACAATGATAGTGGTTTCCTATGGCAGAGCCTCAATGACATGGGGAGTTATTCAGAATGCAGCCAGGATAATCAATTCTTGAGTTGCAGAAAAGATTCGTGCACTTGACAAATTATCTCAGAGCACTCGCTAAGACATTAACTAACAATGAATTAAATCTTAAAGTGCTTAGATATTTGTTCAGAGAATGGAAGCCCAAGGTGACAGCAATTTCTGAAAAGAAAAGTCTATCCATGATGACATCCGCTACACTATTTGGAAAACTCCAAGAATATGAGACAGAACTTGGGCGATTGGAAAAACATGAGAATCAAGAGAAGAAGTCCAAAAGCATCGCATTAAAGGTTGAGTCCAAAGAAGTGGAAAAAGCAGACGATTCGGTTGAAGATGAAAACTTCTTGCTTCTTGTCAAAAGGTTAGGAAAATATTTTGGTTCTAAAAATAATATTGGAAATTCTGCCTATATTAAAAGGAAGAAGTTTTCAAAGAACAAAGAGAAGGAGGCGTCAACATCCACTCAAGATGTCAAATGTTATGAATGTGGAAAACAAAGACACATCAAGCCAAAATGTCCTAAACTCTCCAAGAATGATGCTCATAAAAGCAAAAAGATTTTTAAGAAACATAAGTCCTACGTAGCATGGGAAGATAACGAGATAAGTTCCTCATCGTATTCAAATAGTGATCAAAGCGCAAATCTGGCACTAATGGCCTCACATCAGTCGGATGATGAAGATGACAAGGTTAGTAATAATTTTTCAATTTATGATAATGATGCTCAAGGGGCAATTGATGAACTTCTGGGTGAATGCAAAATAAAAGAACCAAATCTCAAATTTAGAGAAAAAGGTTGAAACAATGGAAAATAATTTCAAAGATGAAAAATAAAAATTGATTAGTGATCAAAAAGAGAATTTTGTATGCATAAAGTGTGAGTCACTCTCCTTTCAACTTGTCCAATTAAAAAGAGTTCTTGAAAGGTATGAAAAATGACAAATTAGATTAGAGGCTGTTCTTAGCCAACAAAGATTCTCAAATGATAAAAGTGGACTTGGTTACTCAAAATTTTCTAAACCAAGTTCCAACAAAACCATCTTTGTTAAAGCTAGTGAACAGACTCCAAAAGAGAAAGTGGTCAAGCCTAAAGTGGTTCATCAATACCCCAAGAAGAAGGTTGTTAATAAGAAAAAACCTTATCCTTCTAGATACAAAAGTAATTTTGAGCCCACCTGTTTTTATTGTGGTATGAAAGGCCATACACCTAATGCTTATTATGTAAGAAACTTCAGTATTACAAAAGGGCATTATGTGTGGGTCAAGATAGGCACTAACTATGAAGGATCCAAGGCAGTTTGGCTACCTAATATAACTTAATCTTATTTTGTAGGTATGCTTGAAGACGTCTTCATATCAGTGGTATCTTGATAGTGGGTGTTCAAGGCATATGATGGGTGACTTTACCAAATTTTCACATCTAACGCTTAAGGCCGAAGGATTCGTAACCTATGGAGATAACAACAAAGGGAAGATCCTTGGCATAGGCAACATTGGAGAACCACCTCTTACAACCATAGAAGATGTCCTCTATGTAGAAGGCCTAAAGCATAACCTACTTAGCATTAGCCAACTTTGTGATAGAGGTTTCAGAATCAACTTCACTACAGATGAATGTTTGATAGAAAACGAAGTCACTCATGAGATAATATTAAAAGGTAATAGAATTAACAATATTTTCATGATTTCCCTTGATAACATGTCTTTGAAGGTTAAGTGTCTTATGGCAAACAACAACTACTCTTGGTTATGGCACAAAAGATTTGTTCACATTCATATGGAGCATCTGAACAAATTGATCAAACATGACTTAGTTGTTGGTCTTCCAAAAATCAAATTCTTCAAAGATAGATTGTGTGGCGCATGCCAAAAGGGAAAATAGACCAAATCAACTTTCATATCCAAGAATGTGGTGTCCACAACAAGGCCACTACAATTGTTACACATGGATCTCTTCAGACCATCAAGAACAAAAATTTTTGGAGGTAATGTTTACGCATTAGTAATTGTTGATGACTTCTTTAGATGTACATGGACATTCTTCTTAGTGCAGAAAAGTGAAGCGTTCAAGGCATTCAAGAAGTATGAAAAACAAATTCAAAATGAGAAGTCACTTTCAATTATCTCCATTATAAGTGACCATGGTGGAGAATTCCATAATGCTTCATTTGAAGAATTTTTCAAAGAAAATGGAATCTCACACAACTTCTCCGCACCAAGAACTCCACAACAAAATGGTGTCGTAGAAAGGAAGAATCTATGTTGGTAGAACTTGCAAGAAAAATGCTTAGCGATTCAAATCTTCCTAAATATTTTTGGGCAGATGCGGTAAGCACGACATGTTTTGTAAGTAATCGTGTCAACATCAGGCCAATTCTCAAGAAGACCCCCTATGAACTCTTCAAGGGGAGAAAACCAAACATATCCTTCTTTCACATATTTGGGTGTAGATGCTTGGTCTTAAACAATGACAAAGATAACCTCGGTAAGTTTGACGAGAAATCGGATGAAGGTATTTTTCTCGGATACTCTCTCTCTAGTAAGGCATTTAGAATTTTCAACAAAAGAACTTTAACTATCGAAGAATCTATGCATGTTTCTTTTGATGAATCTAACCCCTCCAAGGAGGAGGATATTATTGTTGATGATGATAATGATATAGTAGAAACCTCTCAAGAAAACACTCTCAAAGATATTTCAAGTGATCAACAAAAACAGCGGCAAGAGGATTCACAACAAAGTGAAGAACACAATGATCTACCTAAAGAAAGGAGAACTCATAGAGATCACCCGATCGATAAAGTCATTGGTGATATCAGTCAAGGTGTTACAACAAGATTAAATCTCGAAGATGCTTGTCTGGACATGGCATTTATTTTGCAAATTGAACCGGCCAAAATCGATGAAGCCTTAGGCGATGATCAATGGATAAATGCTATGCAAGAAGAACTGAACCAGTTTGAAAGAAATCAAGTTCAGAATCTTGTCCCTAGGCCAAACAACAAGCATATCATTGGAACAAGATGGGTCTTCAATAACAAACTCTATGAAAATGGAATTATAGTTTGGAGTAAAGCAAGATTGGTCGCCCAAGGATACAACCAAGAAGAAGGAATCGATTTTGATGAAAAATTCGCTCCGGTTGCAAGGTTAGAAGCAATTAGACTTTTATTGGCTTATGCATGTTCTATGAATTTTTAGCTTTTCCAAATGGACGTCAAAAGCGCATTCTTGAATGTATTCATAAATGAAGAATTGTATGTCAAGCAACCCCCTGGTTTTGAAGATTACAAATATCCATCTCATGTCTTCAAACTAAAGAAAGCTCTCTATGGATTGAAACAAGCACCAAGAGCATGGTACGATCGTCTCAACAATTTCTTATGTGACAAAGGCTTTGAAAAGGGAAAGGTAGACAAAAACTTGTTCATCAAGAAAATTAAAGAAGATACTCTCTTGGTACAAGTATATGTTGATGACATAATCTTCAGTTCAACCAACACAATGTTATGTGAAGAATTCTCATCCATGATGCAAGGAGAATTTGAAATGTCTATGATGGGAAAAATGAACTACTTTCTTGGACTTCAGATCAAGCAACTCGAGAATGGGATCTTTATCAATCAATCAAAGTACTGCAAAGAATTATTAAAGAAGTTTGATATGGACAATTGCAAGACTTTATCTACACCTATAGGATCCGATACATATGTAGATCAAGATGAATTTGGTGTGTCGGTTGATATCACAAAATATAGAGGTATGATTGGTTCCTTACTATACTTGACAACAAGTCACCCTGAAATTATGTTTATCGTTTGTCTTTGCGCTTACTTTCAAGCAAATCCAAAGGAGTCTCACCTGATGGCAGTCAAGCGAATCATGAAGTATCTCAAAGGAACAACAAATGTTGGCTTATGGTATCCTAAAGGTAGTATGTGCAATTTAATTGGATATTTTGACGCGGATTATGCAGGCTGTAAAACTGATAGAAAAAGCACAAGTGGAACATGTCATATCTTGGGAAATGCACTAGTCTCATGGGCATGCAAGAAGCAAGCATGCGTAGCACTTAGTATGGCTGAAGCGGAGTACATAGCAGCGGGAAGTTGTTGTCCGCAGATACTTTGGCTCAAGCAACAACTTCGTGACTACGGACTCGACCTTGGTAGCATTCCTCTTCGCGGTGACAACACAAGTGCAATCAACATAACGAAGAATCCAGTCATGCATTCAAGAACCAAGCACATCGACATACGACATCATTTTCTGTGAGATCATGTACTTCAAGGAGATGTCGAGATAACATTTATAGATACTCATAATCAGCTTGCCGATATATTCACGAAACCTTTGGCAAAGGAATCCTTCTTCAAAATACGAAGGGAACTTGGAATTCTGGATGAAACTGACGTTGAATCATGAAAGAACTTCAGCTGTGATGTTTTTTTCTCAAATTTCACTGCATGCAATCGATTGCACCTCTGTGTCAATCGATTGCTCACTGTAAGTTTTTCTAAAATTTTTAATTTTGAAGCAAGCAATCGATTGCACCCTTGTGTCAATCGATTGCACCCTGTAGTGTTTGTCTTTTTCCGTTTCTGTTTTGTAGAGCAATCGATTGCACCACTGTGCCAATCGATTGCACCTACTGTAAAACTGTTTTTCTCTCTTTATTTAATAGATCTATGAATTCTTAAACTTTCTAACTACCCTCATTATACTTTTGACCTACCTATGACTATCCTTTACTACTTAGTCCTTTTCAAGACTTTGACCATTAATTCTCATATTCCAACTAGTCTTATTCATTAATACCTTCAACTACTCATATCCCACATTAAAGTTTATCTCTTCTCTCAACCATTATAAAACCCAACTTCTCATAACCTAAATTAACCATCTCTCCCAAAAATCAAAACTCCCAACAGAATTCTCATAAACCCTAACTCTCAATCCCTTTATCATTTTCTCATGGCTTCGCGTTCAAAAAGGAAAATTTCAGCACAAAGCAAGGGCAAAGGTCCAGCCTCTTCATCTTCAGAATCTCCACTTGTTCTTTAACACTTGAACGATGAACAAAGGGAAAAGTTCACTAAGTACTTTCAGAAGAAGGTTGTGCAAACACCAAAATATGGTATTCTCTCATCATTTCCTAAAGAATGTTTCTCTTTCCAAGAAACCGTGATTGCATGTGGTTTGGAATCCTTGATTTCATCTTCTAGACCATATTATCCGGATTTGGTGAGATTGTTCTACAACAATCTGCAAATGGAGGAAGGAAAAATGGTAGCATATGTTAGTGGAAAGTCATCGGAATCGGAGGACAAGGCTTGTACTGTCTCCTATTTGGCCCATTTTGACGATGTGCTCGCTCCTCTGATGGTTGATTGGTAGAAGCATTGGTCGCTCGCTGACAGTTGACAGGAGTTTGTGCAGGCTGATAAATAGGAGGTTGTTGATAAATTGGATGTTGATAGACCCGAGCCGGTTGCACAGGCTGATAGGTAGGAAACTGATGATTGAAGGGAGGTACAACAGTAGCTACATAGGGTTGTGGAGCATACTGAACCAGATAACCTTGAACGTACTTAGGAAGATGTCGCCATGATTGATGAGCAACCATTTTGTGGTTATACCTGCTCGAGGGACTCCTCGGGCGTGTAGGTCCTTTATGATGGTCGATGCTCAGAGTTTTACACTTTGGAGGGCCACCTTGCTGAACTGGTTGAGAAATATTAGGATGCACCAGACTGGATTGAAGACCACGGAGATGTACATTCGCAGCAGTAACGGCTGGTTGAGGATCCACAATAGTATTGGTAATCTCAGAAACAACAGTAGGTGAGTATCCATCCTTGCATTAACAGCTTGTAGCATCTCCATAATCTTCCCCACACTTCCTCGAAGATCTTCGAGTTCATGGCTGACACGGTCGATATCTTGAATATGTTCTTCCATCCTTTTCTGAGCATGGGCTCTAGTGTTGTACTGATACGGAGGACCCAGGGTGACGAAACTGGAAGGTGAGAGAACCGAGTATAAGAAATTGGGAGACACATGTAATGCAAGAATATGATGCTATAATGCAAAATGCGAATGGCATGATTTCATGGAATTCAAATATTTACGAATATCGCGGAATACCAAAGAAAATTTATTTATTAACTGGACAATTGATTACAAATAAATATTATTAAAAGAAAAGTCTTAACAAAAATAGCTAAATAAAAGCTAATAAAGTTATAAGGAAGTGCGGTCCACAACTTCAAAGAGTAGGCAGAGAGTCGGAGGGAAATAAATCCTCGTAGATTTTTCTCTTCTTGTAGGAAAGTACCTCTTCATTCTTCGATTGAAGCTGCTTTTGAAGTTTGGCACTCTCACTGATGACCACATGGTATTTGTTCTTCCATGCTTCTGCTTCATGTTGTGCTTTCTTCAAAGCGATCTTTAACGTTTCGGCTTCGGACATGAAAACCAGGACGGGCTCCTCTCCTCGAGGTAAAGGATCTTGGCGAGGATAAGGCATCTTCAATTTGATAGCTCTTTCTCGGACCCACTAAAGGTATGTCTCCATAGACACGTAATTAGGTCTTCCCAGACTTTCTCGACCTTTCCTATGCAAGTGACGCCAGGAAGATACAATCTGATATTGAAGTTCTATGTTATCTTTGAAGAATATTTTCTCCACATGAACACTTTTAGGTGGTTCCTTCAAGGGATATCCCAACTGTCGGCGAGCCAGAACTGGATTGTATCTAATTCCTCCATTAAAACCGAGTAAAGGCATGTTAGCGAAATCTCCACAACCATCAATGATTAATATTCCATCATACATACGGTTATACCAATCAATATGCAAGTGAGTTAAAGCCATAACCCTTTGTGACCAACGTCCTTTAGTGCGATCCCAAAAAGGACCGGACTTAGGCAAGTGCGAAATAAACCACTTGTACAATAAGGGCACACAACAGGTGATCATCCCTCCACCATGGAACTTACAGAGATGCACAGAATGATCAGTGTTACCCAATAACGGCGGCACTGGATTTCTCATCATGAAGATTTTAATGGCATTAAGGTCAATGAATCCTTCAAAACTAGGGAACAACAACACCCCATAGATAAGTAAGGCAAGGATCGCCTCAAAGGTAGGCATGCTCAAATGGTCGGCATAATATTGGGCTTTCTCGATTAGGAACTTTGTAGGTAACCCAAAATTTTTACCCTTATGAGTCATATTGTCCTTAATCTCAGATACCTTCAAACATGTGGCTTTAGCGATATCCTGCTCTTTAGGGTCTTTCTTCAAGAAAGGGAAAGGAGTCTTATCCAAAATAGACAGCTCTATTAACTGAGAATATTCTTCTAGAGTAGGCAGTAATTGATAGTCAGGAAATGTGAAGCAATGGTAGTCTGGATCGTAGAACTGCAACAAAACCGAAAGAAGCCCTTCGTTCACTTGAAGTTCCAACAGAGATAACAACCTTCCATACTAGTTTCAGAATCCTTCTCGATCTTGGACTAAAGCTCCTAGCTTCCTTAGTTCATCTAGCTTAAGACTTTTAAAAGAATATTTCAAAGTGTTTTTCCTACTGTAATCCATAGTAACCTGCAATATTCATAAATAAGGTTTGAATTCCATGAAATGTAATGCAATATGATGCTTTATGGATGCAATGCATATATACAAGGTCCTAGGTTAAAGGTATGTGCAAGGAGTTAAGGTCTACCCATCCCCATAGGGTATGCACTAAGGTTAGTTGTACCTGCAAAACAAGGTTCTAAAGGGGTGCCCAAAGTCATCAGTCCATCTTTCGGATATTATCAATTTCCCAATTGACTCGATGGTCGATAATATTCTCAAGAGAACCTCTTTTGAGTGTAGTATCGCGTAGCAACTGTTTTGGGACTACTCCCTCATAGTTCCCGCATTACGTCCTAGATAAGGCCAAAGTGGTGTTAAGGTACTACGGTCCCCAATATCATGGACTCCTAGGCCGAAAATAGTAAGGGTTTTCACGACTATACTCGTTCAACCGAACCATTTTGCGGGAGGGTCTCAATTGAGCAGTGATTCTCGAGTCAGGACTCACTCCCTATAAGCCTCGTCGAATATATCACCTTCCTATCATAATGTCACTCAAGTCCGAGTGTAGGACTTATCTCACAGTAGCAGATATCCCAAGCAAGGTACAATTAATATATACATACAAGCAAGCAAAAAATAAAATAATGGCATACAATAAACAAAATAGGGATAACCCTTAAAAGTTAGGAGGGTCCCCAGTGAAGTCGCCATTTTCTATTGCAGTGGAAATAGGATATCAAACTATTAATGAGCTTGAATCACATTTTAATTCACAACCGATCTTTGATTTATCCGAAGGAAAAGGTCAAATGAAGGAAAACCTATTTTTGCATCGTAAACACAATGCGGGGAGAGACCTAGGTAAGGGGTTGGTTAAGCTTAGGGAAGGTACTAGCACCCTAAACTTCTGTAGCACTCTACAGAAACCTTTTGTTTAATGTATGCCTTTTTATTTATTATCTGCTTGATGTATATACTGAGCTAAGGGATAGAATGACCTACAAGACCTAAGGGTTAGTCTTAAGTTTACTCGCGAAGATTTGCATCTTGTGCCTACGTATCCAAGGTAGGGAATGGAATCAGAGTAATCGCAGTTCCCCTCGGAAGGGAGGTTAGAAACGTCTTGACTGTGGTCAAGGTTTCAAGGGGAGTAAGTGTTTCTTAAGGAACCGCTTACGTGGAGTTTGAAACTCCTATTTCTATGTTGAATTTGTTGATTGAAAATAGGATCAAATTAGGGATTCCACGGAGGGAAACCCTAAATAGAGTATGGCGACACTTTGACCTAACGCTAGGGTAAAGGGCGTTTTCATCTATGGCGGGACGCCTAGGCTATTAGGGTTTGAAACAGTCAAGGGTTAGGACTATTGACTCAGCGATCAAACGGTTTAGACCTAATCTTTTGGAAGGTTTGGCAGTGAATTATGCAGATGAGGAATTATTACATGGCAGGAATTGAAATAGGAGAAAATATAAAGCAATACGGAATTGAAAATGAATTGCGACGATAGCCTCGCACAAATTACAACCGAAAATAATAAACAAGAACAACAACTGCAACAATGGCCTCGCACGATTACAATTGAAAAAAAATGACAGTATGAACGAATGCAGAATTAATAAGCTGAAATGATCAAGAAATAATGCGGGTTAGACGGAAATTGAAATGGACACATCAAGAGTTTTATTTTTTTTGAACTTTAATTAAAGGAAAGTTAACCTACGTTTCGAAAAAAGACCAATATTTAATTAAGAGAAAAACTTTTAAATTTTAATTTTTGTATATACAAAGAGAAATTATTTTAATTTTTATGTTTCTAATTAAAAAAAATAACTTTGTTTTAATTTTAAAAAAATTGTTTTAATTTTAAGTTTTTTTGATGAAGAAAAAGTGTTAGAACACAGATTGGTTCTTAGTTATATCTCTATGTTTTGATGATAACACTTACGAAATTTGGTATTAAGAAATTATATACTCTAAATTTGTTCAAGTATTTTTGCTGCAGATATTAAATTTAATATTCTTCTGAAAGCAAAAATGGATCTGAACGTTTGAACTACGCAAGGCTCTGAGCGTCAGAAGTATCTAGTTAGAAGACTCTGAACGCTGCCTACAGAAGACTCTGAGCGCTGCCTACAGAAGGATCTAAAGCAGAAGCTACAGAAGCATCTGAAGCGTAAATTGAAGACTTTGTATGAAGAGTTTCAAGCACTGTTTTTCAGAAGACTCTGTTAGTACTGTTCGCTGCAAGTACTGAGGATCTGATCTCCAAACTCTGCTCTGATTAATTTCACGCTGAAGCACACTTGCTGCAATACTCTGATACAGCAAAATCTGATGACATCAAGACTCTGATCACTCAAGGCTCTGATGCTGATTGCTGAGAATTAGAAACTTGTTGAAGAAGACTATTCAAAGTTATATCCGTTGGTTATGCCAAACGACTCTTTCCTCTTTTATGCTAGACACAAGAACACAGGCAAAAAGGATTTCTCTGAATGTTCTACTTCTAGGAAAAGTCAAGTGATGTGAAGACAAAAGGCTACAGCTACTTTGCAGTACACGGTCTTCAAGCTTGCAACGTCTTGGACTTCTAAGTCTATAAAAGCAAGCCTTCAACAACTTTCTTCAGTTGACGTACTTTGACAAAAATTCATTGAAAAGCTCTCATGCAAATTATTACTCTTTGCTGAATTTATTTCATACATTCATAAACTTAAGTGCAAATCACAGTTGTGATACAGCTTACTTAGAAGCATTTCATACACTTTTTTAATTTACATTTAATTGTAAAGGTTCCTTGAGAAGACCAAGTTGTGGTCAATAGTTCTTAAGAAGACTAAGACAGTTGTTCTTAGTGGTTGATATTGTAATCAGTTGATTATAGTGGATTAAGTCCTTGTAGAGAAAGGCAAATCACTCTTGATAGGGTGGACTGGATTAGTTAAGTTCAACGAACCAGGATAAAAAATCATTATGTTTTTATTGCCATAATATTTTCTAAATCCTTATTCAACCCCCCCTTCTAAGTATTTTCTCACCTTTAGTTGGCATCAGAGCTCCGGTTTTGTGTGTGCTATCACTTCACCGTGAACAGAAAAGATCCAGTGAGAAAACTTTTGATATTTCTTGGTTGATATTATGACTGAAGCTTCAACATCCAACAACAACAACAAATATGAAGAAAGGGCTAGAATCAGCACAAAACCCCCTATGTTTGATGGGGAGAAGTTTGACTATTGGAAGGACAGAATATAGAGTTTCTTCCTTGGTTATGATGCTGATCTTTGGGACTTGGTCATTGATGGTTATGTTCACCCCACTGATAGGGATGGCAAGAAAATTGATAGAAAATCTATGACTGAAGCTCAAAAGAAGGAGTTCAGAAATCATCACAAAGCAAGAACAATCTTATTAAATGCTATATCTCATACTGAGTATGAAAAGATTACTAATAGAGAAACAACATTTTATTTGTTTGAGTCTCTGAAGATGACTCATGAAGGGAACTCACAAGTTAAAGAGACCAAGGCTCTGGCGCTGATCCAGAAATATGAAACCTTTAAAATGGAAGAATCTGAATCTATAGAAGCTATGTTCTGTAGATTCCAGATCCTCACAGCTGGATTAAAAGTGCTGGACAAAGGCTATTCAACTGCTGATTATGTGAAGAAGATCATCAGAAGCTTGTCCGTCAGATGGAGACCAATGGTCACTGATCTGAAGCTAGCTAAGGATCTGAACAAGATCACATTGGAGGAACTAATCAGCTCTCTAAGGAGCCATGAGATTGAACTTGAGGAAGACGAGCCTCAAAAGAAAGGTAAGTCAATTTCTTTAAAATCTAACAAATTTGTTAAAGCATTGCAGATGTTAGAAGAAAGTTCTGAAGAGTCTTCTTATGAAGAAGAAGATGAACTGTCCTTGCTGTCCAGAAGGATCAACAAACTTTGGAAGCACAAACAGAGGAAGTTCAAGAACTTCAAGAAGCCAGATCAATGCAAAGAGTCCTCTGGACACAAAAGATCTGGAAAGAAGGAGGTTGTTTGCTATGAATGCAAGGAACCTGGTCATTACAAGAATGAATGTCCAAAGCTTCTAAAGGAAAAGCCAAAGAGGAAGTTTGACAAAAAGAAGAAGGTTCTAATGGCAACCTGGGATGATTCAGATGAATCTGAATCTTTATCAGAATCTGAAGAAGAATGCGCCAACATGGCATTGATGGCTGGTGTAGAAGATCAGGATGAAGGATCATCTGGATCTGAATCTGATTCTGAATCTGACTCAGAAGAGGTACTTTCTGATCTTTCTAGGGAAGAACTTGTTAACATTTTATTAGAAGTTCTGAATAACTACAATCAGATTAAGCTCAAATGCAAGAAGCTTAAATGCAATCTTGAATCTGAGAATAGTCTGTTAAAGTCAGAAGTTGCTGAGCTCAAAGAAAACAATTTGAAAATGAAAAACAATTTTGAAAAAGCTCAACAAGACTCTG
The DNA here is from genome assembly GCA_963859935.3 of Lathyrus sativus. NCBI lineage: Eukaryota > Viridiplantae > Streptophyta > Magnoliopsida > Fabales > Fabaceae > Lathyrus > Lathyrus sativus. Next base: position 85,706,495 of record OZ012738.1, read on the forward strand.
AGTCTGAAACTAAGTCAAAATGCAAAAATATTTTAGAAGAATATGACTATAGTTTTCAGAAGTTTCTGGCTAAAAGCATAGATAGAAGAAAGATGGCTTCAATGATCTATGGAGTTAGCAGAAACAACAGGAAAGGAATTGGATATGAATATTCCTCTGGAAAGGATTTAAATCCAATACCTGTTGATAAAATTATCATTAAGAAGACTCCCTTATACTCTCATTTTAAGTTTGGTCATCTGAATGATATTAAACACACACGTTCTGATCAGAACGTTCTTGTGTTTAGACCAAAAAAGTTAGTCAGAACAAACCTGTTGTAAAAAGACAGAAGTTCAGACAAACTTTTAAGGCAACTAACCCAAAAGGACCCAAAAAGATCTGGGTACCTAAGGATAAGATAATACCTGTTGCAGATGTATTTAGCAGCAAAGTCAAGACGCCAGTCATGGTACTTGGACTCTGGCTGCTCACGTCACATGACAGGAAAAAGGTTTACGTTCCAAAGCCTGGAGCTTAAATCTTGAGGAGACGTCAAGTTTGGAGGGAATCAGAAGGGCAAGATAATTGGCTCTGGTACTATTGGCAATGGTAATCTTCCCTCTATATCTAATGTTTTACTTGTAGAAGGATTAAAGCATAATCTATTGTCCATAAGTCAATTAAGTGACAATGGTTATGACATAATCTTTAATCCAAAATGTTGCAAAGCTGTTAGTCAGAAGGATGGCTCAATCCTATTTAATGGAAAGAGGAAGAACAACATTTATAAAATCAATCTTTCAGAACTTAAGGTTCAGAATGTAAAATGCCTTATGTCTGTTAATGATGAGCAATGGGTCTGACCCAGAAGATTGGGGCATATTAATATGAGACGTATATCTCAGATTAATAAACTCAATCTGGTCAGAGGACTTCCTAAGTTGAAGTTCAACTCAGATGCTCTTTGTGAAGCATGTCAAAAAGGAAAAATTTCAAAATCTTCTTTTAAAACTAAGAATGTTGTTTCAACTTCAAGACTATTAGAGTTACTTCACATTGATCTGTTTGGACCAGTGAAAACTACATCCATCAGTGGCAAGAAGTATGGATTAGTCATTGTTGATGACTATAGCAGATGGACATGGGTGAAATTCCTAAAACACAAGGATGAGTCACATTCTGTGTTCTTTGACTTCTGCAAACAAGTCCAGAATGAAAAAGAGTTTAAAATTGTTAAAGTCAGAAGTGATCATGGTGGCGAATTTGAAAACAAATATTTTGAAAAATATTTTAATGAAAATGGCATTGCTCATGATTTCTCCTGCCCTAGAACTCCACAACAGAATGGAGTTGTAGAGAGGAAAAATAGAACTTTGCAAGAAATGGCCAGAACCATGATCAACGAGACTAATCTGGAAAAGCATTTTTGGGAAAAAGCAATAAACACAGCTTGTTATATTCAGAACAGAGTGTCTGTAAGACCTCTTCTGGAAAAGAATCCCTATGAATTGTGGAGGAACAGAAAACCCAACATTTCTTATTTTCATCCTTTTGGATGTATATGTTATTTGCTGAACACTAGAGAATCTGAACAAGTTTGATTCCAAAGCACAGAAGTGTTTCATGCTTGGCTATTCTGAACGCTCTAAAGGCTATATAGTATACAATACTAAAACACAGATTGTGGAAGAATCTATACATGTTAGATTTGATGATAAGCTTGGCATTCAAAAGCCAAAGCAGTTTGAAAGTTCTGCAGATAGAGAAGTAATTCTCACAGACTCTGAAGGCTCAGAGGCAGAAAATGTTCAAGCGAAGGAACCAGAAGCAACGCCAGATGCAATTCCTTTAGCTTCTCAAATGAACAACTTGAATATTTTTGAAGAATAAAATGTTAGAGGATCATCTTCCAGAATCAAGACCTCTCACCCAGAGGATGTGATCATTGGAAAGAAGGATGACCCTATAAGAACAAAATCCTACCTCAGATCATCTGAAGCGTCATTATTTGGGTTGGTGTCAGTTATTGAACCAACTTCTGTGGATGAAGCTCTGCAAGACAATGACTGGATAATTGCCATGCAAGATGAGCTCAATCAATTCACAAGAAATGATGTTTGGGATTTGGTTCCAAGACCAAAAGGATTCAATATAATTGGAACAAGATGGGTCTTCAGAAACAAGTTGAATGAAAAAGGAGAAGTTGAAAGAAACAAAGCAAGGCTTGTTGCTCAAGGTTATAGCCAGCAAGAAGGAATTGATTACACAGAGACTTATGCTCCTGTGGCCAGGTTAGAGTCTATTCGTTTACTCATTTCTGTTGCTGCACAAAATAACACCACTCTATATCAGATGGATGTTAAGAGTGCCTTCTTAAATGGGATTATAGAAGAGGAAGTTTATGCTCATCAACCTCCTGGCTTTGAAAGTGATAAATTTCCAGAACATGTTTTTAAACTTAAGAAATCTCTTTATGGTTTAAAACAAGCTCCCAGAGCTTGGCATGAGAGATTAAGTAATTTTCTTCTGGAGAAATTTTTTATCAGAGGCAAAGTGGACACAAATCTCTTATGTAAATCATTTAAGAAAGATCTGTTAATTTGTTAAATATATGTAGATGATATTATATTTGGATCTACCAATGTTATGCTGGGAAAGGAGTTTGCTCAATGTATGCAGGCTGAATTTGAGATGAGCATGATGGGAGAATTGAGATTCTTTCTGGGAATTCAAGTCAACCAGACTCCAGATTGCACTTACATTCATCAGACTAAATATGTAAAAGAGCTTCTGAAGAAGTTCAACATGACTTATAGTAAGATGGCAAAGACTCCTATGCATCCAACAAGCACTCTTGGTAAGGAAGAGGTAAGTAAGAAAGTAGATGAGAAACTCTACAGAGGTATGATTGGATCTCTTCTCTACTTAACTGCTTCTAGACCTGACATTTTATTCAATGTATGCTTGTGTGCAAGATTTCAATTAGATCCTAGAGAATCACACTTAACAGCTGTTAAGAGGATTCTAAGGTATCTGAAAGGTACTTCTAATGTGGGTCTGTGTTACAGAAAATCTGATGAATTTAAACTAGTTAGATTTTGTGATGCTGATTACGCTGGAGACAAAGTTGAAAGAAAAAGTACTTCTGGAAGTTGTCAATTTCTGCGAAGAAATTTAATCTCCTGGTACAGCAAGAAACAACCTACAATTGCTCTATCAACTACAGAAGCATAGTATATTGCTGCTGCTGGATGTAGCACACAGATGCTCTAGATGAAAAGTCAGCTAGAAGACTATCAGATCTTTGAGAGTAATATTTCTATATTCTGTGATAATACTTCTCCTATATGCTTATCTAAAAATCCAATTTTACACTCTAAAGCTAAGCATATAGAAATTAAACATCACTTCATTAGAGACTATGTTCAGAAGGGTATTATAAAATTAGACTTTGTTGATACAGATCATCAATGGGATGATATTTTCACAAAACCCCTTGCTGAAGATAGGTTTAAGTTTATTCTGAAAAATATTGGTATGGAATTTTGTCCAGAATAATATTTATCAGAAGCAAATTTCTCAGATGCAAAATGTTTAAACTCTGAAGTATTTCATCTGTCAATCATTTAATTTCCTGAATTATTATTTATGTGTATCTGAACTAACAAGTCTCAGAGGATCTGGACGATGGCTAACGTTTCATTTCTCAAAGAGTTTTCAAAAGCACATGCAAGCAAACACGTGTAACTCAGAATCTGAAAAGATGGAGTGCACCATACTAAAGAGACGTTTGAGGTATTGTTTGAATAGTTGGTTTCTTGGTTTCCCCCCCAATTGTCAGAATCATTTATTGCTTTGAAATGATTATATTCTTTTCATTAAATGTTATTAAATGTTAAATGAGAACTTGCTGAATGTGTAACCTTTTGTGTGCCCTAAATTTTCTCTCTATAAATTCCACAAATCTCAATATTTCACACTTTTCACTCTCACAAACACGTTTATGCATTTCTGCTTGCTCTTTTGCCTTCATCTAAACCCTAAACCCAAAACTATTCGTAACCCAAAACCTTCTTCAATGGATACTTCATCTTCAACCTCAACACAGTTTCAATCAACAATGGCAGCTGTATCTTCTTCAAATCTGGGTGTTGTTCCTTTCAAGGAACCCATTAGAACGAATCTCTCACCTGTTGAGAAACTGGAAGTGTTGTGTGAATCTTTGGTGGATTTTGCTTCTCTGGCTGCAAATGGATTTAATCTGCGTTCCACCATTGATGCTCAAGGATGGACAAAGTACTTTGATAGACTGTTTGGGCCAGTTTATCCAGTATTAGTGAAAGAGTTCTGGATTCATGCTCATGCTTATCCCAAGTTCATAATGTCATCTGTTCTGGGAAAAGAAATAGTGATTACAGAAGATCTAATAAGGAAAACCATTGGATATGAGGAAACTGATGGAGTTTCTCATCTGACTAGACGTGTCAACATGAATGTTATGTATGAAGAGGTGATTGCTTCTAGAGAACCCTCTAATAAGTTTAAAGATCTGAAACCCAATTACAAGATCTGGGCTAAAATCTTCATGGGTTGCATTCACCACAGAAAGTCTACAAATTCACCAGATTATGTCAACAATGATCAACTTTACTTCATGTTCTGCCTCAGTCAAAGCAAAAAGGTAGATCTGCATCATCTGCTTTTCTATCATCTTTGGAATCATGTCAAGGCATCTAGAGAAGACATGAAGACAAAACATACAAAGGGTAGAAATTGGATCCCTTGTGGAAGGTTGATTTCAGACATTCTGACAGAGAATGGTCTGGTGGAGCATCTGCATGTGGCTGGATTGAAAGAGGAACTTACATCCATTCTGGGAAAAGTTGTGAACGCTAAAAGTTTACAGAGGATGAAAGTTATTGATGAACTTACTTCTGCTCCTGTCAAACTAAACACAGAAGAAGTAAGCAAACAAAGAATTCTGGTAGAAAACTTCCCAACGTTTTATGCAGAAGAACCAAAGGAAGTTCTGATCAAATTTGTTGGATCATGTATGGAACAAGGAATTCCACTTCCGGAAGGATTTCTAAACCGTGAACCAATGCCAAATCTCTATGCAGAACATAAGAGGCAGAGAAAACAAGAGTTAGAAAAAGAAGAAGCTGCAGGCTCACCTCAGAAGAAGCAGAAAACTTCTGAAGAACCTCAGAAGAAGGAAGAAACTTCTAAAGAACCTCAGAAGAAGAAGAAATCTTCTGAAGAGCCTCAGAAGAAGAAGAAAAGAAAAGCTTCTGGAGAAGCTCCTTCTGCACCTATCAAGAGCATCAAGATAAGAGGTATTAAAAAATCCTTACCTACTATTTCTGAAATTGCAGTAGAATTATCAACAGTTAGCTCTATTCCTGAACCCCCTTCTTCTCAAACTCAAACCACTTTTGTACCATCTAAATCATCTGACACAACACCATTACAATCATCTAAACCACTAACCTCTGAAAAATCTGAACAACCAAAACACTCTGAACCAAAACAATCTGAACCTCACGTTCAAACACCACCAGAAGAACCAACTCCACAACAACCAGAACAACAACAAGAACCTAAACCAGAAATTTATCAATCTAAAATTCCTGAACCAGAAATTACCCAACCCTCTGAACCACCAAAATCTATACCCTCTAATCTACAACCTAATCCTCAACCAGAACAACCCAAACCTACTGAATCATATATATCTGATTCTAAGGTTCTGGACATCCAACCCCTTAAAATTATGTTTAATGTATCTTCTACATCATGTCCCTCTTCTACCTCATCTGATTCATCTGAATCTGATGTTCACCCAGAAGTAAGCTCACCCCCCCCCCTCTCTCAGAGGATTTGAACCTAAACAACCAGATACATCTATTTCATCTAATGCTATCATTCCTACACCCACTCCAGAACCTAAACCAAGATCATCAGCTTTTATTCCATACTTTGATAATCCAAGAGTTGTTATTCCATCCATACGCAAAATAAAACCATTCTTTTCATCTCATACCTGCTCAGAAGACACCACCTTATCCTCGTCCTCTGTTCATCATCCCAACATTTACCATTCCACCTCCACCAGTTCAATCCAAACCATCCATTCTAGAAGCCTTTCTTAAACCTAAACCAAGGCTAAATGTTGATATTTTATTTGCTAATTTTATGAAAGAAATAAGGATGAATTTAGACTCTGTGAAGAAGAGATGCCTGTCAACCATGAACTCAGATGAATCTGATGCTATTTGGAATAACTTCATGTCCAGATTCAACATTGTTGCTTCAAATCTTAAGAGTGTTTGCTCTGATGATGCGAAGATCATATTTGCTGAGACTGCCAGAACCATGCTATGGAATTTGAAAAGATCTCCAACTTTGCTTCTTGAAGATGCACCCTCAACTTCTGGAGTGTCTGTTACTTCTGAAACTCTTGAAGGATCTGCTTCTGAAGTCATTTTGGAAGAAAATCCTTTGGCTCTAACAACTATGGACAAACCCTCTGAATCTGTGGCTCTAGACTCTGCAACTGCAATGGAAATTGACTCTGTTCCTACTCATGCATCAGAATCTGCTCCGTCTACTTCTTCTGAAATCAAGAAAGAGAACCCAAAATTAGAAGATAAGATTGATGTGCTGGAAGCTGGTCAATCTGAGATAAAGTCCTGGATGGCAAGGCAAGATCAGAAGACTGAGAGCATTGAAAAATGGATGTCCAAACAAGAACAATCTTCATCTGAGATCACCCACCTTCTGAAGATGCTTCTCTCTAAACAATCTTAGATTTATGTTTTCTTTATCTGATGTTTGAGCACTTGTTTTGAATTCCTCATCTGATTATTTTCGTATCTGAATATTTGAATGAATGAATGAATCTAAATGTTTTCTCTATCTGACTGTATCTTTTCTCTCTGTTTCCTTTTATTTGTATTTAAAAGTTTTTCTTTTTGATTATGACAAAAAGGGGGAGAAAATGAAATTCTGACTGTTCAAATAAACTTTACCTGAATGGAATTCAGACATATCAAATCTTAACTAACATGAATTTTCTAGTCTTTCAGAACTTAATGATAAATCTGACAAAATTCTTTAATGTAACTCTGAGATCCCCAGATCAAGGTTTAACCAATCAGGCTCTGATTCTGAAACGTTCATCCAAATCAAGATCTTATGTTGAACATTCAGGCTCTGATTCTGAAAGAATACTCATGCAAAAAGGGAAGTTTCTATTCTTTCTTAGTATTCAATACAGGGGGAGATTCATAATCTCAGGGGGAGTTATAATTTACCTTTTATTAAACAAAATTTCTTATGTTTTTATCATCATCAAAAAGGGGGAGATTGTTATAACACAGATTAGTTCTTAGTTATATCTCTATGTTTTGATGATAACACTTATGAAATTTTGTCTTAAGAAATTATAAACTCTAAATTTGTTCAAGTATTTTTGCTGCAGATATTAAATTTAATATTCTTCTGAAAGCAAAATGGATCTGAACGTTTGAACTACGCAAGGCTCTGAGCGTCAGAAGTATCTAGTTAGAAGACTCTGAACGCTGCCTACAGAAGACTCTGAGCGCTGCCTACAGAAGGATCTGAAGCAGAAGCTACAGAAGCATCTGAAGCGTAAATTGAAGACTTTGTATGAAGAGTTTCAAGCACTGTTTTTCAGAAAACTCTGTTAGTACTGTTCGCTGCAAGTACTGAGGATCTGATCTCCAAACTCTGCTCTGATTAATTTCACGCTGAAGCACACTTGCTGCAATACTCTGATACAACAAACTCTGATGACATGAAGACTCTGATCACTCAAGGCTCTGATGTTGATTGTTGAGAATTAGAAACTTGTTGAAGAAGATTATTCAAAGTTATATCCGTTGGTTATGCTAAACGACTCTTTCCTCTTTTATGCTAGACACAAGAACACGGGCAAAAAGGATTTCTCTGAACGTTCTACTTCTAGGAAAGGTCAAGTTATATGAAGACAAAAGGCTACAGCTACTTTGCAGTACACGGTCTTCAAGCTTGCAACGTCTTGGACTTCTAAGTCTATAAAAGCAAGCCTTCAACAACTTTCTTCAGTTGACGTACTTTGACAAAAATTCATTGAAAAGCTCTCATACAAATTATTACTCTTTGCTGAATTTATTTCATACGTTCATAAACTTAAGTGTAAATCACAGTTGTGATACAGCTTACTTAGAAGCATTTCAAACACTTGTTTAGTTTACATTTAATTGTAAAGGTTCCTTGAGAAGACCAAGTTGTGGTCAGTAGTTTTTGAGAAGACTAAGACAGTTGTTCTTAGTGGTTGATATTGTAATCAGTTGATTATAGTGGATTAAGTCCTTGTAGAGAAAGACAAATCACTCTTGATAGGGTGGACTGGATTAGTTAAGTTCAACGAACCAGGATAAAAATCATTGTGTTTTTATTGCCATAATATTTTCTAAATCCTTATTCAACCCCCCCCCCCCCCTTTCTAAATATTTTCTCACTTTCAAAAAGTTCCTTTAAATTTTGTTGTAATTAAAATGTTTTAATTCTTAACTGTAAAAAACATTTTAATTTGAAAATTTAAAAGATGTTTTAATTTTAGAAAAACTTTAAATTTTAATTATGGAAAACGTTTCAGATTTTAATTATGAAGAAAGAAAAAATGGTTTCAAGTTTTTTTGGTTTTAAATATTTTCAGTTTTTTTATTTTTAATTTATCAAAATGAAGTTAATTAAACAAAAAAAAACATGATAATTAATATTATTGTTAAACTATTAACCAAATGACTAATAAATTAAACAAAAATGAAATAACAGTAGCATCATAAACGAAAAATTGAAACCCAAGGGGCAATATACAGTTCATTTGCCTCCTTTAGTGTTTTTCAACCCTTATCTTCTTCTTCCCTCCCATACCGCCGCTGGCACTCACATGGTCCTTGCATGCAGGTTGCTTTCTTTCTTCCCGTCTCCATGGATGCTTGGTCTGTATCCTCCTTGTTTGCTTTTCTCGACCCTATCACCACCTGCGAAAAAAATGAAATAACAGAATAAACCAAGTGAGGCTTACACTCCGGCGCCGGGAACGGTCCTTTGAAGTTAATGGCTTTAGCCGTTGAGCTCAACGGAGGATGATGACGATGACTCCATTCCTCTGAGTCCGGTTGAATCTTCGATAGTCGGTTTCTTCTCAAACTCTTCTTCTTTCTTTTGATGGGGTGATGATGATGAATGTTGAATCCTCTGAACCTCCTTTGGATTGCACCGCCGCGTTTGTTCTTTAGTTGATTAGGGTTTTATATGATCCCCTATGATGATTTCCTTGATGGTTTATATATCCTCTTTCTTGAGATTCTGGGCTTTTTCTTTCCAATATTTTCGCCGGATCTTGTTGATTCATTCGTCGTGGCTTGTTCACGATTTTTATGGCTTTAATTGTGTTCCTGAAGCATATTCTTTGCATATCTAACGGTTTATTCGCTGGGCTTGGTAGACTGTGTACTTCATGGTTTTGCTGTTGAGCTATTTTCGATGATGTTGTTGGAGATTTTCCTGGCCATTGTTTGTACGATTATTGTCACAAGGTTGACGGCTGGCTTGATCCGTTGACGCTGAGAAATTCTGGAAAGTTATGGTTAAGGCCATGTTTGGCAAACCACTTTTCAGGAAAAACACTTTTTGCAATAAGTGCTTTTTTAATAAGCACTTTTCCAGGACAATCACTTTTTTTTTGGCAAAACCAGTTTTTTTATATTTAAAAAAACACTTTTTATCTCTATCTCTCTCCTTACGAACATATATTGCTTGATTTTTGCCTCTGATCGAAATAGAGTCGGGAGTCGGAGACGGAGCAATCCGTTACCCTTCCGATGCACCCGATGATGACAATGTTCTGAGGGTGTCGGATAAAAACTAATCGATTAAAACTTCTTGTTTGTTTTGATTTGCAGGTTCGGAGCGTTAATCGGAAAAGTCGGAGAATCGGGAACTCGGAAAAAGCTTTAGGAATCCTTTAGGAAAAATATTATTATTATTTTGTACATTTTTATTATTATTTTTTTGATTGATATTGTAATGTAAATGTTATTTATTTATTATAATAAAGTTATCCCCTTTTTATATATCATAATGAAATAATAATATAAAAATGAAATAAAATTACTATTATCATTTTTTTGATAAAAAAAATACAAACCCAATACCAAAAAAATAAAAATTGAAAATCATTTTAACACTAAAACTTAAGAATGAAATAAAATTTTATTTAAATGAAATGAAAACAAACTAAAAAATAAAATTAATTAAAAAAAATGAAATGAAATTAATTTTAAAAGATCAAATATGTTTGATCTAAAAAATGAAATTAACTTAAAAATTAAATCAGATTAAAAATAAAATTAGATTAAAAATGAAATTCGATTGATTAAAAATGAAATGAAATTGAAAGAACCTAAATGAAAATAAAAAAATACAAAAAGGAAATGAAAATATTTTTAGTATTTTTGATTTAAAAAATGAGATAAAAAGACTACTAAAATTCTATATTTTTATCAATTCCCGATTCATCCAATTTGTCCGACTAGTCCCATCTCTGACATAACTTCCGACTTAAACCTTCCGGCAGTTCAAATGAGCAACTTTATCCGAAAAAATCCAAACTGTCTGATTAAACTCAAATGATCATATTCTCCGGCTAACTTCAATCCAATACCTTGAATCGATTTAATTTGAACAACTCAACTTCTCCTCAATCAAACCATCCCAACTACACCTTGGCCCCGACTCACATCAACAATATCCAACGACTCAAATTTCTTGACTAAGCTCAAAATTCATAAATTGACGGCCGACTGCAAACAAATGACCATTTTACTCTTCATGAACTAAAGAGTGCACCACATGATATTTTCTTGCAAAAATCAACCAACTACCCAAACCTGTTAGTGACTGGTTAAATGCAATGCAAAAGTGCAATGGAATGCAAGATGAAACGACAAATCTTAGGGCAAATTTTGGGGTATTACACCCGGCCATTCGTGTATTTCGCTACATGTTAGCCTGTACTATATTTGGCCGGGAGAATCCAAATAAGGTGAACACAAAAGAGTTACTATTTTTGTAGGGGTGCCTCACAAATAGGAGATTTAATGTGGTTTCATTCATGATTTCCCATATGAATGCCTCAATCAAGGGCACTGAGACCATTGCCTTCGGATGACTTATTACGTCTATTGCAAAGGCTTTGAACCTAGATACTGAGATAGCCACTTTAGAACCTCTCCCTCATCGCACAATTAATTTAAAGTTCTTGAAAGATATGAAATTATGCAAAGTCGGGAAGGAAGGGGGCTTTGAGCTTATGATCCATGGGAAGGCTATCCCATCTACCGTTTTGCCCTGCACTAGACGCACAGACGTGACTATCGCGAGGAACTGGACCTACGATTTAGATGCTCCGCCTATTACAGGTCTAGTGCCCCTAAATATTCTTGTTGGTGACATCGATGATACTGATGACGAGTATGACCGACGATAGCGATCTCCCGATCATCCTATGCTGCCTCACCATGTACCACAGACACACACTGCACCGTCTTCCTCTTACCATTCTGCAGGTACCGCTCTCGGTTTTTATATCTCGGAGCAGATGTGGCGAGACCAATTAGCAAGAGAGGAAAGACGCGATCACTTGCTCACCACCATTCAACAACAATTAACCGAGAATATGCGATTCATGCAAGAGTCTCAGCAGCAGATAAACCAGTCCATGCACAACATAATGCAATCTCAAGCTGCTCTGACCACTAAATTCGACGCGTTCGATGCTTCTCAGACCGATCATCATCGCAGCAGATCCCGTCGCCTTAGGTACTCCGAGCATGCTAGCGACAACACCGACAACATGCCTTAGGCTCTTCAGGTACCTCGTCCCTTACTTATTTTGAAAAATTGGGGACAATGTTCAATTTAAGTGTGGGAGGAGACTTTATTTATTGCTTTATTTATTTTCTCGCTTTTTCTCGCACTTTTTATTTCTTTTATCGCTTTCTAGTTTATTTCCCTTCTTATTTTTCTTTTCATTTTTTTCTTTTAGAACATACTTGTGCTTAAAGAGTCGTTCTATAATATACCCTTATTCCCTCATTACCTTGCCCCACCAAAAACCTTTTGACAAATAGTGTACTATCCTGAATTTTTTTTTTGGGCTTTGAGGCAAGTTCGAGTTAGGATGCGGATGGCTTGGAAAATTCTCTTTGAAATATCGGTATCATTATGACACATTAGGCTTCACAAATGCAGAAATCAACCCCGATACCCTGTTTACCATGACCTTAATAGAATGTTCGTAGTGAGTCCTTAGTAGTTTATCCTAGTAGTCAGCTCTAGCCAAAAGCGTTATCTAAGTGAAGGACCGATGAAAATAAGTGAATAATCGGTATGCTAAATAAAATAATTGCAACTCGGGTACAGGTAACCCTCACAAGGTCATCTAACCCAGAAGTTGTAAAAATTTCAACAAAAAAAAGAAAAAAAATGATAAAACAAAACAAAACAAAATTACCTTCCCATTATTAGTTGGTTCAGAGGTATCTGGTACTGAACTCGGTAGGGCGGATTACAATCCGATCCCCCACAACTACAAGTGGGTAAATAATAGGGGTTACACCAATTTGCGTACCATAGCCCCATGCTTAAGATCAAGAATCACTAACCGGTCACTTCACCATGATTAAGTGTGGATAACGGGCTTAATGTGATTGCACCAGAATGAAAAGGACCCAAAAGGAGGTTTGAAAGTAGGCCTAGATACAGTAGGGTATTTTGGATTGATTTGTGTAAAGAACGAAGCTTATGTCCATGTTTACGGAGATGTGTCATTTTGATACCCGTGGTTCACTGAGTTATTACCTATCGCTTCATCCCAGCTTGAAATTATAATCCCTTTTTGCCCAGATCATTTATGGATATCACCCTTTTCTGTCATGATGTTTTGCTTGAGGACAAGCAAGGGTTTTAGTGTGGGAGAGTTTGATAGACCTAAAATATATTGTTTTTCCGACTCAATTTGCGCACGTTATTTAGGAGTTTATTTCTGTTTTCTTGTATTATGCCTCTGTTTTGTTTCTTTTTCAGATTTTTGTATTTTCAAAACTACTCGAGAAGAAATGAAGAAAAACGAGCTAAAAGACCAACATTTTTAGGAATTGTACACATGGTTTCCACCATGGCGACCATGTCTCCCACCCCTTTCCACCCTAGTTCGCATGGCGGGCGCCATAGAGAGGTGGCGGGCGCCACCTTCACAAACTCGTTTCCCTCCCAAAAGGAGTTGGGGGCATTCTTGTCCTTACTTGTACTTTCCTACTACTATAAATAGAGGAGTTCTGTCTCATTTCTAATCATCCAAGCTTAGTTACAGAATTCAAGCCATAAATTTCATCCATTGTAAAAGTAATAAACTTCTCACATCGAGGGGTTATTACACTGTCTAATCGAGTTTGGAGCACTTGAGTATAAGTTAATCCTGCCGCCATTTTATTTCTGTCATTTACTTCCAGTTGTACCAACATTTAAAGCCTCTCGTTTAGAGCACGTTTCTATTTATTTATCGCTTTTTATTTATCTGCTTTTATTTTATGTACGATTTATTTATCGCACCGTTTATTTATCGCACCCTTTATCGCACTTTATTTACTCGCATTTATTTACCATGTTTATTTACTTTACCATGTCCGACTAAATCTTAAAGGCTAGGATGCGAGGATTATAGTCATAATAGTATTCCATACGGCTGTCGATAGAGTTACTTAGGGGTTATTCTGACTTTTAAACACCTATTTTCTGTACTTAAAATCTGTTGGGTAAGATCAAAAGCCGTCCAACCTTTAGATAAATTTGGTTAGTTCTAACTGTTCCAAGGAAGCGGAAGCGCTTGGTTCAGTTATGTAGGAATCTTTAATGTTTAAGAAAACCGATTTTAAAACTGTTTTCAGACGCGTTTATGGATTTAAAGTCCGGTTCGCAAGAACCTCTTTTTGTTAGAAATGCCAGGTCAAAATACTTTTCAACTAAGTTAAGAAACTATATTTCTTAAAAATAGGCTTAATCAATCCTAACGCAATACGCGCCTTCTTATAAGTGACAATAAGATGGATCGATTAGGGATAAACCCGGTTCTGAATACGCGAAAGCGACAATTCCCGTTAAATTAGTTCTTTTCATGAGTGAAAAACATTACCCCATAAGGCACCCTATTTGTACGCATTTGGAATACTACGTAGCTATATGAATTGCATCTATGCCTGTTGTTTTATTATTGAATTTATTTACGCACTTTACTTTTATTTCGCACAACTCAACCCTTTATTGACTTGCCTTAGATAAACACCGTAACAATAGTATACGATAGATTGACGTTTGGTCTCTGTGGGATCGATAATCTTTTATATTACTCTGACGACATTCGTGCACTTGTGAAACACGTCATCAAGAGTATTATCCATAATACTCACATTTGTTATACTTAACATTCCCCCTCAAGTGTGAGTCTATCCACAATGCTCCCCCTTATGCGGAAGCTCTTTTCATCCACAACTAGCTATGCGAGGCCACCTCCCGTATGGTGATGTTTCTTGGAGGAGAAAATTGTAAGTTATCTTAAATTTTGAAGATCCTATCATACAAGACGTGATGGACCAAGTTGTACACGCTATTCAACAGATCAATCAATTTTTGCATGCTTAAACTGGTTTGCAATAGTTGAAGGCTATAAGATCCTATTGTCCAGGTGCTAGTGGTTGCAAAGGAGGATGATTTGATGACTCATATTGGGTTTTCCCTCAGAGTACTCTCGAAAGAAGCCAAATCTTATGGTGTTGCTTCAGATGCAGAGGTTACGAGGAATAGATCTTCAATTTCAAAAGAAAGTAGTTAAGCTCTGGTAGCAGCGGCAACTCCATCACTTTCAGCAAATCGAGTGTATCTTGATGTTGTCATAGTGTTAAAGAGCGTGTTTTCGCATTCAACGAAGTAGGTCGATCTTACAACAATGAGAATCTAAGATCTAGATGTCTGACGAATACATTTTGGTTTTTATGAAAATTCATAAGAATCAAAAGTTGATTTCCACCGACGATGTCACTGTTCTGTTCATAAATCAGAGTTGTCGATGAACTGATGAGATAGACTCTTGATACGGTAGCGTAAATCTCCAAAAACTGCATAGGAATGAGCTTGTAAAATTGACCCTCCAATATCATAGATATTTAAGAGTGAGATAAATTTAAATTACATAAGAATAACATATTTTTCTCTTATATTATGGTTGCGGTGGATGACACATTATTGGGCAGAATTGCCTACCTTAGATGAGAATGATATAACACTTGTTGCTTATGTTTGCTTCTTTTATTTTACCTTTGTTTTTGACTTTGTGAGCGGTTAAAATAATTGATATAAGTAAAATAAATGAAAAAATTATTTTAAAAAAATAACATTAGTTCTTTTTAGTGACGGGAAATTAATAGCATTAGTTATTTATTGGTATGGTATGACGACTAGTTTAATTTTTATAATACAAAATGACATAATAAAAGTTAATAAAAAACTTAGAGAGTATAAAATAACTAAATTTTTATTCGTGATAATAATGGTAAAGACATGATTTTGAAAATAATAATACAAATTATATAAATTTTGATCGGTTTGTTTTAGTTTTAAAAAATATTTTTTTTTTAAATATTCATAAAAATGGTTTTCAAATTATTAAAATATTTTTTAAATTTATTTTTATAAATTAAAGGATTAATTTTAAATCAAATAATATTGAAGATTAAATATAGTTAAAATTTTCAATATATATATTTTACATAAAACTGTTAGAATAAGTTTAAATTAAGTGTTTCTTTAATTTGTAATATCCAAAATAATTAGGGTAAAACGATAAAATAGCTAAAATAACATTATAAAAAATTAATTAAATTAATTTTTATTTGAATTTTTATTTTTAATTTTTATAATTTTTTAAACCATAAATATGGAATATTTTAAAAAAATTAAAAAAATGGAAAGAAATCGAAGCATGCTAAACATAGATTGGCACATGTATCTTTCTTTTCTTTTTTAAGTCCTATTTTTAATTTTGTAATTTATTTGAACACATAATAAAAAAAAAGTAATTTTTAGTTAAATTAAAGTTTTAGAAAAGGCGACATTTTTTCATGTTCGTCTGTGTTAGGATTCACAATTTTTCCATAGCCAAATTTGTAAGAAAATGAAAAACAAATTCTTACCTGTCTCTCTTAATCCTGAAAGCCTGTGATTTGTTGCCACTCCCATAATCACAATACATTTTACCTTCTCATTCAATTTTCCCAAACTTTCAACCTCACCTTCAATTCTTGTCAAAAACATTTGAAAACCTTTCAAGATTTTTCAATTTTTTTTCCAACTCCATTAATTTGACACAATTTCTTTGAATTGGTCTTCAATTTTGCATACCATTTTGGAAATCATCATTGAGTTCTTTTGATGCCAACATTTAAAAGGAGAAAGGTATAATTTATAATATGTTGATTCATCATTTTTTTTATTCAAAAATTGTTTCTTTATTGCAACATTTTTGTTCGTGTTTAGTTTTGTTTTTTATTCTTTCATTTTGGTTTGTATATGAATTGTGCAATGCAGAAAAGCAACTCACAAATGGCTGGTTGCAAATTCTAGCATCATTTCTCGATTTTGGTTTCAAATATTGGAAGCTAAAATGTCTTCACAGGAAGAAAATTCTGATACAAAAGATGTACCAGGTAAGAACATTTCTTCATTTTCATTAATTTTGCACAAAAATAAGAATAAATTTATTTATTCATATATACAATCTTTTTCAATAACCATTTTTCCAATTATTAGGTCCACACAAAAGGATAACAAATTTGATGCATCAAGCTGGAAACAGGTTTTGCGCGGATTGCGGAACTCCAGAACCAAAATGGGTGTAAGTGTTCGTCCGATTTTCGTAGGAGTTCAATTTTTTTAGGATTGTTTGCTATTTTTGTTGAAATCTCATTATCAATAGCCGATTTTTTCATCATTATTTCATGTTATTTATTCAATTTATTCATTGAACATTAGATCTTCAAGTCTTGGAGTATTCATTTGCATAAAGTGTTCTGGCATACATAGAAGTTTAGGAGTCCACATATCAAAGGTATGTTTCTTATACGCATTACATGTTTATCGAAATTTGAACTCGTCATTAGACCATTGTTATCAAGTGTCCGCATTTGCAGCGGTATGACAGATATGCATGGTGGTTTTTGGGATTGCCGCAATGGTAAATATAGGCCGACATTGCAGGTTTTTCTGCCATAATCCGCTATAACAGCGTTGCAAAGCGTCTGGTATGGCAGGATTTTGGTAAATAAGGTCTCCATAGTAGCTTATGAAAAAAGCTTATAGCTTATATGAACAGTTTGGTTTTATTTTATCTTTTTTTTATAAAAATAGTTTATACATACACACTTGTATGATAAACATTTATACAATAAGCGTTTAATTAAGCTGTTAATTCAAACAAAGCGTTCATCAAATTCGGTAGTTAAATACTGCTACATGAGCACTACATGTTTGACTATTACAGGTTGCATCGTTGAAGTTAGATGAATGGTCGGAGGAACAAGTCGATGCATTAGAGAAGTTAGGTGGAAATACATTGTTAAATAAAAAATATGAAGCTTTCCTGCCAAGTAATATAAAAAAACCAAAACCACATACCTCGATCGAAGATCGCTCCGATTATATCAGGTAACTAAAACTGAATAGAACTCTCTTTTTTTTTTGTTGAGGAATTAGAATTACACCATTCTTATTAAGAAATCTCCTATTGGTTTTTCAGGAAAAAATACGAGCAACTTCAGTTCATGGAGTGTGATGACAATTCAGCATGTGCAATTGTACCATCTCGAAGAAGAAGTTTATCGTTGGCTCAGAGTAGTTCTTCATGTTACACTTTTCATATGGAAAACAAAAAATATGACAAAACCCCAACCAAACATCGTATCGGAAACGCATTTCGAAATAGCTGGACGAGAAAAGATTCTGAGCACAAGTCTTCAAAGAAGAGCTCCTCGTTGGTAATGTTTTCAATTGATGAATGCTAGTTCTATAGCAATATTTCATAAAAACTGAAATACTCCTTTTTGAGTCAATTGAAATGCCTATTTTCTATTTTGGTTTTGAATACTTAGTTTGGTTGCAATTTACTGTTATAGGCAGGTATGGTTGAATTTGTTGGGTTAATTAAGGTTAATGTTGTGAAAGGAACTCATCTGGCTGTTAGAGATGTAATGACAAGTGACCCTTATGTGATCCTTTCTTTGGGACACCAAGTGAGCATTCTTCTCTCTTAACTACTTGAAAAATACTCCATCTGGTCGTTATTATGAGAAAAATTCACTTTTTAAATAGATTGAATAATCAACGTTTTTGGACTATATATGAACCAAGTATATTGATTATTCGGTGTATCTAAAAAGTGAACTTTTCCTATAATAAGGAACAGAGAGTATAAATGAAACGTGTAAAGTGTAACACTTTTAATATCTGTTCTTGCAGTCGGTAAAAACGCGTGTTATAAAGAACAATTTGAATCCAGTTTGGAATGAAAGTTTGATGCTTTCAATTCCAGAAAACATTCCTCCCCTTAAAGTGGTATGTTCAATTGTATTGTTCCGTTTGTATGGCCAAGTCTTCTTAGTTTTCTGTTTGTGCTTTCTTTTTCGTTTCACGTGCTCCTTTCTTTCGGATATTGGATTTCCTGCATTCACTAGGTCTTTGATTTGGAGTGTCAGACGAAGATCAAATGGCTCACGTTCTGACTTTTGATATTAGACCCGATTTATTAAGTTCAGAACATGGACCGTTTAATCTTTATCTAATAGTCCAAATCGTCGCATTGCAATGACAAATGCGCAATTCCTTGACGATAATGAAGTGGGAACCGTTTTTCTTGATGTCATCATAAATGACAATTATGTTTAATTAAGCCTATTCTGGTTTCTATGCAGCTAGTGTACGATAAGGATACATTTTCAACCGATGATTTCATGGGTGAAGCGGAAATAGACATTCAACCACTGGTTTTAGCTGCAATTGCATATGAAAAATCTACGGCGAATGAGTCGGTGCAGCTAGAGAAATTTGTAGCAAGCAAGGACAACTCTCTTGTTAGAGATGGTGTGATATCTCTTGATGAAGGGAGGATCAAACAAGAAATCTCAGTGAGGCTACAGAATGTTGAGAGAGGTGTTCTTGAGATTGAGCTTGAGTGTGTTCCTCTTACTCAATAGGATTGAAAGTTAAGGGCCAAGAGGACTCAGTTGAACATAAAATTTTGGAGCATATTAATTTGTTTGAATATTGTTGTTGTAAAATATTTCACTGATGAAATTAAAAGTTCTGCTTAAAATGTTGCAACTACATGTTTTAAATAAGAGAGAATAGAAAACCTAATGGGTTTTGACTAATGGGCGTCATTACTAATACTACTAATTACTATTTACAGTCTAATGTTTACAACACTCCCCCTCAAGCTGGTGAATGGATATCTATCATTCCCAGCTTGCAAGTAAGTTGCCTGAATCTTTCTGTTGGTAAGCCTTTTGTTAACACATCTGCGAGTTGATGCCTTGAAGGAACGTAAGATGTAGTTATCAGCCCACTATCCAACTTCTCTTTGATAAAATGTCGGTCAATCTCAATGTGTTTAGTCCTGTCATCCTGAACAGGATTATGAGCAATACTAATAGCCGATTTATTGTCACAAAACAATTCCATAGGGCCTTCACACTGTATGTTCAAGTCTTCTAGAACTTGTTTCATCCACAATAGTTCACAAATTTCTAGTGCCATAGCTCTAAATTCTGCCTCGGCGCTTGATCGAACAACTACACTTTGCTTCTTACTCTTCCAAGCTACAAGGTTACCACACAGAAAAGTACAATAGCCTGACGTAGATCTTCTGTCACTCACTGAGCCGGCATAATCCGCATCAGTGTAAGTCTTCATAGATAAATTCTCACCTCTTTTAAACAAAAGTCCTCTCCCTGGAGTTGCTTTAAGATATTGTAGAACGCGGTCTACAACCTGCAAATGTCTCACCCTCGGATCATGAATGAATTGGCTCACCACACTGACTGCATATGCTAAATCTGGTCTAGTGTGTGCCATCAGATTTATACTTTACAGTATAGATCCATCTGCATCCAACCGACTTTTTGTCTCTTTGCCTTTCAATAATCTCCCAAGTTTCATTTTTTTCAAGTGCTCTCATTTCCTCATCCATAGCTTGGACCCAATTTCTATTTTGCAATGCTTCTTCAACTGATAATGGGATTTTCACAGAATCAACAGCTGCAATAAAACTTTGATATTGTGCGGAAAGATGTTTAGTGGAGACATATTGAGAGATAAGGTGTCGATATACGGAGGGACAAGATCTTTTATCCTTCCTCAAAGCATTGGGTAAACCAACTGGATTAGTGTCACAAGTATCAGAAATAGAACAATCATCATTTGAGGAATCATTTTCAGTACTTACCTCCGGTTCAGACGATTGGATTTGTTTCTGGAGAAGGTCAGATTTACTTCTTCTCTGATACACTAGAGTTGGTGCTGAAGGTGCTGATTCCTGTGGAACATAAGGCATTGAAGGACCAGGAACAATTACTGACTCAGATTCAGGTGTTGAACTAGGACTCAAACTCAAACTAGGTGACAACTTGGGTTCAAGAGAGGGAACACTGACAGGTGTTCTCGGGAGGCTAGGACCAAGGATCAGAAACTCAGACTCAACCTCTAAGTCACTCATGTTCTCCCCCTGAGACTGAGAATGAGTGAAGTATGACACATTTTCATGAAAGGTGACATCTTTGGAGACAAAGAATTTCCGACTCGGAGGATGATAACATTTGTACCCTCTTTTATTGGGTGCATAACCCAGAAAGATACATCTGACAACACGGGGATCCAACTTGTTGCGATATTGTTTGTGAACATGAACAAAAGCAACACAACCAAACACGCGAGACTCAAGATTATGTAAGATAGGAACAGAGGGAAAACGTGAGAGCATAAATTGAGCAGGACTAATATTACCTAACACTCGAGATGGGACCCGATTAATCAGATAGGCAGCAGTAAGAACTGCCTCCCCCCAATAAGAGGTGGGAACAGACATTTAAAAAAGGAGATATCGAGCAACTTCAATTAAATGACGATTTTTTCTTTCTGCGCGCCGTTTTGTTGTGGGGTGTCAATACATGTGAATTCATGAAGAATGCCATGTTTACTTGTGAAGTTGGAGAAGGTATGATTGGCATATTCTTTACCATTGTCAGAACGAATTCTTTTTATACATTTCCCAAATTGTGTTTGTACCATATTATAAAATTGGATAAATATTTGTGGTACTTCGGATTTAGTATTCATCAAGAAAATCCAAGTTACCCGAGTACAATCATCAATAAATGAAACAAACCATTTTGCACCAAAAATATTAGAGGTAGGGGCAGGTCCCCAAACATCAGAATGAATCACATTAAAAGGTTCAACACTTTTATTAAAATTGGAAGGAAAATTTACATGATTGTGTTTTGCCAACTGACAAACATCACACTTAAAAGACTCAACATAATGGTTTAAGAACAATGACGGAAACATAGACTTAATTATATAAAATGGAGGGTGACCGAGACGCTTGTGCTGAAGCCAAATTTATGAGGCTGAAGAGGAAGACTGAGACTGGAGACTGGAGACAGGAGGACAACACCTTTGGATGGTCATCAGAGAAGTAGTATAACCCTTCCTTTTCCTTAGCAATTCCAATCGTCTTCCCCGTGGTAAGGTCCTGAAAAACACAATGGGACGTAAAAAACATTACTTTACAATTTAGATCACGGGTAAGCTTATGGATGGAAATCAAATTGTGGGAAAGTGTGGGAACATGAAGCACAAATTGCAACTAAAATGGAGGTTGCAAGTCAATATTTCCAGTGCCAACAACACAAGCATGAGAGCCATCAACAACAATGATAATAAGGAATACTCGAAGGTGTGGTATAAGAGCATAATAATGTGGAATCAAATGTCATATGATTAGTAGCACCAGAGTCAAGAATCCACGCATTCTTAGGGATATTACCACAAACAGTAAAAGATCGGGAACACAAACTCTTACCAGTAACTGCTAGAGACCCAGAACCAGAAGGCTTACTCATGGAGTCAAGCATAGACTTCAACCATTCCACGTCATTCTGACTGAAGGAGGAAAGATCAGTTCCCCCTTTTTCAAATCTTTCAGTATCATGGGCATGTGTGGCAACATGTGCCTGATGCTGGTGCATGTTGCGAGAACTACCTCCTCGACTAAGAACCTGTTCCCTCCCATGTAGTTTGAAACACCTATCCTTTGAATGCCCTGATCGAATGCAATGCTCACAATAGAATTTGTCACGACCATTCTTAGATGATGATGATGGTGGTCCTTGTCTTGTTGTTTTGCTAGCTACTAGTGCTGACACATCCGGGGGATGTTCATGAAGCATATCTTGACGACGGGTCTCCTCACTACGAACAGTGTAAAAAACTTCATTAAGATCAGGAAATTTTTCCTTACCCAAAATCTGCACCCGAATAGGGTCAAATTCAATATTAAGGCCTGCTAAGAAATCAAAGATCCCATCCCGTTCAACAACAGTATTCAAGGTGGCAGTATCCTTGCTGCACTCCATCTTCAAATTCTGATATTGATCCAACTCAATCCAAAAACCATTGAGAACTCCAAAGTAATCGTTGACCGAAAGACTTCCCTGCTTAGTGTTGAAGAATTTCCTCTTTAAATTATAACAAGCAGACATATCTTGTTTCATGGAATAACTTCGACGAAGATAATCCCAAACTGCCTTTGCACTTGAGAGATACATGCAATTTCTACTAATTTCTGGAGATATGGAGTTCCAAAGCCAAGTAATAATAGCAGAATCATCTTTATCCCAGGTAGGGAAATTAGGAGCAGTAACCAGAGGAGGATTGCCTTCAATATGATCTAGCATGTCACAACATTTTAGAGTGTGTCTGATGAACTGAGACCATTGAAAATAATTTTTTTCGGTAAGCCAGTAACCTTTTTGAACGACAAAATCCTTAGCATTAAATGGGACTGGTGGATTTGTGGAAGGTGGAGCCGGAGGTGGTTGTTCGTTAATAATCTCGGCCATTGAAGGGACAATCGAGAGGAACAAACAGCAGATATGTATTGAATCACAAAGAAAAAACACAAAATATCAACAAAAAAAAAACAAGCAGTGTAGGGTTGCAAAGATGAGTGAACCGTGAGAGATGTGAAGCAAAGCCAAGAAATAGAATGTGCTGCAACACAGAACAGTAATGATCCAAACACCCAAAAAAAACTGCAAGGATGACCGACAGTGAAAGAAAGAAAAAAACTCCGTTACAACGGCGGCTAGGGTTTATGCGGAAGCGAGACCCCCAAAAAACAGGAGTTGTGATACCATGTTGTAAAATATTTCACTGATGGAATTAAAAGTTCTGCTTACAATGTTGCAACTACATGCTTTAAATAGAATAGAAAACCTAATGGGTTTTGACTAATGGACCTCATTACTAATACTACTAATTACTATTTACAGTCTAATATTTACAATAATTGTTATGTATCTTTCCCTCTACTAATGGTTCTTAAGGAGTTAACTTGGTTTCCCAATTACACTTTCAAACACTTACTGTGAGAATCTTGACAACTTTTCATGAAGAATTTACAATTTATTCTTAAAGAGATTGTTTTTAAAAGGTTTATCCATAAACTTTCACAATTGTTGAAACACATACCTAAAATATCTAAAACTTATATGTACTCTCCAATTCAAAACAATGTAATGTTTCACAAAATGGATTCTCTGATGTCAAAATTTCCACGCATCACGTAGTCATAATGCTTATGCTTGTTAGATTTTGATTGGACAGTTTAAAATAAACAAATTTAAATTTTATATAATAGTTTAAAAAATGTTTTTCTTGAATCACAACCATTTGATTTTGGTCGGACTGTTAAAAATGCGTGATTGCGTGATTCCAGGACCAGTTGTCTGAAGACAAACCATTCAATGTTTTGAGTTTTATATTTCTCTCATCTCTTTATGAGTTTCAAATAGAGTCGTTAAAATGGATTAGCTCAAATGGGCCGGTCCACTAAGATTGAAAAATCATAGGGTTTAGCCATTAAAATTAAAGTCACATTTTTTTAGAATTTTAATGGTACCATATGAGGTGGAAAAACATCTTATGAAAAACCCAGAATGTTCGTCAGATTTTGGAGATGCATTTCCGAACACTCTTTGTTTTTAAATCGAAACGTTAATTGATCTAGAGATGCATCTCCGAAATATTTTAAAACATATACCATGAATCCCAATCTTAAAGGCATTTTACACGTCTATTGTTTTGAAAACACGTCTCTGTGTAGGCTTTATGAAGATGCATCTTCATACGTACCATATTAGAACAATACCGTTATGTTTGTTTTATGGTTACGCAGATGAAATTAATGATTTATAAATGTTAAGAATTATGTTATGTGATGAGATTTAAACCATACAATCCATATGCAAAAAATAATATATGTAAATTTAGATGGTCCAAAAATGATATATATGAAGAAGGTTAAAATACACGATAAAGTAGAATGAAGTGAAAATCAAATACAATCCATAATGAATCCAAAATTACAACTACTATGTACTACTCTATATGCGAGACTACAACTCCTCTATCTCCTCTACCCTCGTCTTCCGACGCTGTCTCTAATACATTAGTTCCTCTCGCGCCTCCATCATAATGGCATCTAGGATCACCTCAGACCCATCAGGGAAGATAACCCTATAAATTTCTTCCTCCGTTATCTCTATTATGCGACGACATCTACGCAAGACATCATGAGAATGATTTAATTGTGCATGCTCCTCCTTTAGTATATCCTGATAAGTTGACCTCGGTGGATCTCTTGGAGCAGCCTGCACCATATACAAATGTGACACCCTGAAGAACCACCTTATGTACCCGTCGGCGTAGCTGCAGTCTCTCTCTGCTATGGTGCTCCATGCCTTTTCTGGTACCAGATAATTAAGATACTCATCAAGCATGGCATTCCTCTCTCTCTCTCTCTCTATATATATATATATATATATGTGTGTGTGTGTGTGTGTGTGTGTGTGTGTGTGTGTGTGTGTGTGTGTGTGTGTGTGTGTATGTGTGTGTGTGTGTGTGTGTGTGTGTGTGTGTGTGTGTGTGTGTGTGTGTGTGTGTGTGTGATAGTAGGAGGAGCACAAACAATAGGTGTCTAGGAATAGTCTGAGTGTAGCCGAACTGTTGCAACACATGCTTAGGTAGATGAGGAGCTACGAGACGTGATCCACAAGCCAACCATCCTGAGTATAGCACTATGTTTCCAAATGGTTGCGTCTCACGGTGATCGACATAACTGTTGAAGTGCATGTCTTTGGCAACCAAGTGGTCAAGATACACTATGAACGCCTCTATTGTTTAGTTCCCTCAAAGCGGGGAAAATGGAGAAGCACGCGACATATCCTCAGTGTAAGTTGATACATACGAACATCAGGAGATACGCGGAAAGTGCTAGAGGATTCAAGCCTAAAAAGTGTTGGAACACACAAATCAGCAGTAAAGGCGTTGCATAAATGTAATGAAAATGACACAAAAACATTAAAAGATCGATAAATATTATTGTCAGTAGCGTGATGCTGCCTGCGACCTGATTCGTCTTCCACATACATTCCTCTGATAACTTCGAGTACAAATAGACCAAGCAAGCACCCGCAGTTTTACTCATAGACCCGCTCGAAGTCCTTGAAGTGTCGTAGGTAGACGACATATATATAAGTGACACTCTTATCCATAAAAATCGTAGTGTCAACCAAACATAGCAGGCGTGCTTTCATAGTATACGCTCTATGGAGCCCAACCTACTCATCATCGCCTCTAGCCTCCTCAGCTCTAAGGATCTCATATGTATATACTTTTTTTTGGGAATTCAAATCTAGTATGAGCCCCTGTGGTTTTTTCAAACTTCTACATGGCATCCTCTTGGTCAATTTCTAGATAGTCTACCATCATCTCGAGTTCCCTGTCTATGCTAATTCTTCCATGATCTAAAAGTTTCCCCATGATTGAAAGATGTATCAAACATGACACGTCGTCAAGTGCAATAGACATCTCATCAAGCAGGAGATGAAATGATGAGGTCTCAGTGTGCCATCTCTCCACAAATGCATTATGCATCCTATGGTTGATCGTAATATAATCGGTCATGCATAAATCCTCCATCCTATATAGGGACAAAACAACCTGAAACCACTCCTCATTCAGCTGAGGCAAACCAATAATCTTCTACCCAAGGTTAATAAACTTCAGCGAATCACGGTCCTGCAAAAAAATAAATCAATGGCAATACCTTGTCATATAATAATAAAGGTAATTTAAAAAGAATGAAAGAAAATAATGCCACCTCTCCGCCCCATATATCTCTAGTTATATGACCCAGGTACAGAAGCAACAATGGCAACTCTACATGGCCTCCTTCAAATGCCTGAGGTGGCTCATCATCCTCAGCAACTTCATCAGTCAGAGGTGGTATTGGACCAGCAGTCTCATCAGTCGGAGGTGGCACTGGCTCAGAAGCCTCATCAGTTAGAGGTGGCAAAGGTGCCTCAAGTACCATTGATGATGTCTCTAATGTACTTGATGTTGATTGAAGACCTGTTGATATTGTTTGTTTGATTTTAGAGTTGGTCGATGGAAAACACTTTTAGAGGGTTTGAGCAAATTTTGTGTTTTTTGAGAAATGAGAAAGGAGAAGGATTCTGGCGCGATTTAAGTTCTAATATCGTTCAGAGATGCATCTCCGCAATAATTTTGAAGATGCATCACCGTAGTTTTTTTTACATTAAGTCATATTCCTATTTACTCAGGGTGCTTCTGGAGATGCATCTCCAGAAACTAGATGCGTTTTTGTATTTTCATGTGGTGTTTTAGTAATATATAGGGTGCATTAAAAAATTCCCTATTTTCAGGAGTTTTTTAGCTCAGCCTTAAAAAACCCAATACCCATTAGAACTAGCTCATATGCATCATTGGTAGTCCGTTAGGCCCGCTTAAAAGTCAAAAAAATAATATTAATATTTAAATTGTTTCACTAAAAAACAACAAATTAATTTTTCTCACCTCACTATGTTCTATCTCTATTCTATATATTCAATCTTTCTTTTTAAATATTATATATTAATATATTCAAAATAAGATTTAATTATTTCTGTGTTTTACTTCTGTCGCTACTCGAAAAATGCATCGTGCAACGACGGGGAGGCGAAAAAGAAGGACAGAAGAGTCGCCACCGAACTTTATTTATTCCATGAGGGGAAATGAAAATATCGAGAAAACCTTAAGAAAGAAATGGATAATATGGTCTCGCAACCATGAATGGGTTCGGAAGTCGGTTATGCGAAGGGAAGGTATTAGCACCCCTCGCATCCATCGTACTCGATGGGAACTATTTGTTTGTCGACGTGTGAATTTATTTGCTTAAATATTATGCTATAAAAAGTGTTCCAAAAGATAGGGATAAAAAGGGTTAGAAATAGGAGAGAGAGAAGTAACGAGGGAGGAAGAGAGAAGGAACAGACTCGGTAGAACTTCACGGTCCTAGGCCTACGTATTCTCAATAGATGTGAGAAAGTCAGAGTCCACGTAGTTCGGGGAACTACAAATATAGGGGGGAATGTGCTCGGCAAGGATTGTGGCCCTTGTGCCTACGTATCTTTACTTAAAAGAAGTAAAAAATCAGAGCAGCCGTAGTTCGGCCTACGGTTTGTTGGGAAGTTCTGGTAGACGATGCTATCGTGCGCATTCTAGCAGTTTAGGTGTATTGCTGCTCGCATGTGAGGAGACTTAGGCGTTACCTGTTTGCGGTACAACGGACGTAGCATGCCTTTCTGGGAAAAGGGTGGAAAAAAAAGAAAAGGGTGCTCGCTAGGATATCACAATCCTATGCCTACGTATTCTCAACATGCAAGAGAAATCAGAGCAACATAGTTCGTGCTACTATGGGTAACTAGTGTGTTTTTGTGGATGATATTATCGTACACATTCTAGCAGTTTAGGTGTTTTGCTGCTCACATGTGAGGAGACTTATGTGTTACCTTTTTAAGGTAGAACGGACGTAACATATCCTTTTTGAAATGATTGGTTTTCGCCATGCGAGGCAAGCTGTCACGTTTGATTGGTGAAGTTGTTTTTAGGGGGGCGAGATAGGTCCTCGGATAGTAACCCCTTGCGGGTAGTACCTGTTGCGGTGAGAATCGTGATACCAAGCTATTGATTAACTTGAATCTTTAATTCTTTGAATTTACAACCGGACTTTAATTTATCCAAAGAAAAGGTCTAAAGAAAGAAAGAACCTTTTGCGCGATGTAACAACAACGCTAAGACATTCGGGGATCGGGGGTTGGTTATGCCTAGGGTAGGTATTTCACATCCTAAACATCTGTAGTACTCTATAGGAACCTTTTGTCTGTTTGTATGCTAAGTTTTCTAAATGTTTGATATGGATTGGGATTGGGTAAAAGGTGTAGTTTAAGACCTAAAGATAATTTCTAAGCTTGCTCGCAAAGACATTGTAACACCCCACTTTACCCCGTACGCGGAATATAATAAATATATAGAAACAATTCATGAAATTCATCAAAGTTCTCCAACACAGTGGGATATCACACTAAGTCACTTCATTTCATTAAAATAATCAATATTATTTAGTTTTCAAGTAAGCAGCAGAATACAAATTAATTCTCCAATATAATTCTCCTCAACACGAGGTCATACAACATAAGTCCAACAAATGAAGATACGTAACAAAAAACAAATAAAGTAGTAAAATAACAACGTAATCCTGTCATCCCATGTTACGTATCAGAGCGACTCCTAAGACTCGATCAAATAGCAACACACTCCAAGCACTACTCAGGTACCTGGTCACCTGTACTCCCAAGAGAGAACAGACACAACAACAAAAAGTGGTGAGAACTACATTCAATAAATAAACGGTGAAATACACATGCTAAGGAGTAGTTACACACCACACATAAAATAAGCACAATTAACGCACATACACGTGCCACCTCAATCACTTGGCATTCATAGCCCACATTCAATTACAATAATGCAATGTGACACACTGACTCGACACAATGCATGTGGTACCAACACAATCTCATGCGGTTCACACTAGAACCAGATTCCCGTCGGAATCCGGATAAGTCGTATATAAGTTCCTCTGAACTACAACTTATCTCCACAACGACTCCCACATTGAAGTCCGGATGAAACTAGGCACCCATCATGGATTCCCACATAGCCATCTCCACAAGACACATGATATGAAATACATGCCAACAAAATTATGCAATGTAATACATCATGCATAATTCACGATCAATCTTGATCCACACGAGTCATCCACTCACCGTAATCCTCTCGAGAATTACCACAATCGCACAAGATTGTCTACATTCGACCATCTTGGCCCACATCTATCAAAACACCAAGACATCATTGAACCAAAACATGATTCGTTACTAAAACATATACACAATTGACTTCTCAAACATAATTAGATATAAAAATATTGGGAATACAATTCCATTATCTATTCTATATTATAGCTCTGTTCATTAGCTTTCCAACGCTTTGAACGGGGGTCAAAACGGACTTACGGATCCAAAGTTACGTCCAAAACAATTTCGACCGAAAACATGAATAGTCGTGACGGACAGAAAGACGCTATTACGCTCCGGAACTGATTTTCACTCAATTATTCTTGCGAATTACTTACTCAAAGCACCCAAAATATCACTAAAACATTCCTAAGGTTATACCGCAATAACTACACAACTTCTATGGTTTATTAGGCTCATCTGACAACATTTGCAACGCCTAAAACATTATTTCCTACAATTACTCTGAGTACTTCAGAGTTACTCACATTTGAATATTCTTATTCCTATAAGGACAACATATCACAATTTTTCCTTCAATTACACCCTACGGCATTTTATTTACTTACTATCTAATATTTAACCCTTCAGGGTCAGACATATAACAATGTCAAGGTTCTGGCCACGAAAGTTCAATTTCCCATAAGTTTTTCCCACAAGGACATATTAATATTCAACGATATATATCATTTGGCCATTTGGTCATAACCTCAGATTCTTACGGTTACCTTCCTATTTCCCACAATTAACCCAAATCTCTAAACCTTAGGGAAACCTTAGAGCATCGTACTAATAATGATATAAAACATTCATTTCTACATATTTGCCCAAATCCCTAAAAGTTCAGATTTCCAGATCTACTACTCACTAGTATTCTATGACAACATCGAGGATTTCTCACATGAATTCCGTATTAATTATGGTTTCGGATACACAAGACATCATACGAACAGTATTCAACAATAACAGAAAATTTGAGAAAAAGTCAAGTTACGAAAATTGGATTCAAGAATCCTCAAGAACACATAATTCCTATGAGAGAAAGGACCTCTCACTACCCTCTCATGTTAATTCACCCATATTGAAATTCATTATCCCCCTTACCTCGATTAATTGCTCAATCGTTGAAAAATCTTGAAGGATTGACAGCCCTAGCCTCCTTCTCTTCCTCCTTGTTCTTCTTCTCACTTTTTCTCCCAAAACCTTTCTCTGGCAGTTTATCATGTTCTAATTCTCTTTCCCCAAAAAAACTTCTCTATTTCCTTTAATCCCTTATTTCTTATTTTATTATTTAAATCCTATAATAATAATAATAATAATAATAATAATAATAATAATAATAATAATAATAATAATAATAATAATAATAATAATAATAATAATAATATTATTCTCCCACTAATAATAATATTCATACTAATAGTAATAATATGAATAATAATAATATTCCACCAAATAATATTATTAATACGAATAATAATAATAATAATAATAATAATAATAATAATAATAATAATGATAATCTCATTAACATTATTATTAATAATAGTTGGAATAATATTAATCACTATAATGCTCTCGATATCATAATTAACTTACTCCTTTATCTAGGTCCACAGTACCCCAACTAAGGTCACCTCTCTCCCTTACTCCTAACCTCATACCCTTAATTAAGGACACCACACAACTACACCTCACAGAAAATACCAAAGCGACTGAATAATTTAAATGGGGTGTTACAACTCTCCCCCACTTAAAATATTTTCGTCCTCGAAAATGTACCTGATGAGAACGGTTCCGGATACGACTCTCGCATCTTACTCTCAAGCCAATTCATTCCTAAAATAACATCCAACTCGCGGAGTGGTAAACAAATCAAGTTCACTCCAAAATCCTTACCAAAGATCGACACTGGACAATCCAAACACACTAGAGATGTAGTGACTGACCCAATAGATGGAGTATCAATCACCATCCCTCTAGTCAAAGTAGATGACACAAGCCCTAGTCTCTTCACACAATCCACAAAAATAAACGAGTGGGTTGCACCCGTATCAATAATAACAATCAAAGGAGTGTCATGAATGTAACACGTACCTCTGACCAAACGATCCTCACTGGTAGACTGAGCTCCTGCCAATGCAAACACCTTCCCACTTGCCTGGGACTTCTTCGGTTTTTGATAGTGGGTGCTGATATGACCCTGCTCACCACAGTTGTAACAGGTTGGCACATTGCTCCTACAATCCACAACCACATGACCTGGCTTCCCACACTTAAAACACTTCTTCGCCTCATTCTGGCATTCATTCGCACGGTGACCTGCGCCACCACATTTGTAACACTTGAGAGGATTAGAAGGATTTCCTCCCCCACTTGGTTTCTTCCCAGCAACATCTTTCTGCTTTCCTTTATCAGTTGGAGCACAGTGAGATGTATCTTCATGCTTCCTCTTACCTCTTCTGTCACTCAGATTCTTATAGTGAGCGATTCTAGCTCTGTTATCTTCATCATAGATCCTACACCTGTTCACCAGCTCAGGAAAGTATCTGATCTTCTGATAACCGATACCCAACTTGATTTCAGGATGCAGTCCATTCTCAAACTTGATGCACTTCGAACTCATAGCTGCATTAGTATTGTAATGAGGACAATACTTCACCAGCTCTTCGAACTTAACTGCATACTCAGCCACTGCCATGGTTCCCTGCTTCAACTCAATAAATTCAATTTCCTTTTTCCCATGAACATCTTCTGGAAAATACCGTTCCAGAAACTCCGCCCTGAACACTGTCCAACTAATGGGACCTTCACCAGCTTCCAACCTTTGACGGGTGTTGTCCCACCAGTCCTCAGCTTCACCTTCCAGCATATGAGTACCAAACCGTACCTTCTGATCCTCTGAGCAGCCCATGACTCTGAAGATTTTCTCAATATCTTTCAGCCATTTCTGTGCTACATCTGGATCATGTCCTCCCTCGAACTTAGGCGGCTTATTACTCTGAAACTTTCCCAAATTACAGAACTCTCCGTCGTCAGCATTTCGGTTGACGTTCTGACCAATGTCCGCCACTGCCTGCGCAACAACTTGTAATGCAGCAGCCTTCGCAGCATCATACCTACCAGTCATACTTCTCAACAACCACGGAAACACAGGTTAGAAACACACACATGACTATAAACATTCTATAGTCAGACTCTACTACAACAGTGGCCGGACGGACCGACCTGCTCTGATACCAATTGTAACACCCCACTTTACCCCGTACGTGGAATATAATAAATATATAGAAACAATTCATGAAATTCATCAGAGTTCTCCAACACAGTGGGATATCACACTAAGTCACTTCATTTCATTAAAATAATCAATATTATTTAGTTTTCAAGTAAGCAGCAGAATACAAATCAATTCTCCAATATAATTCTCCTCAACACGAGGTCATACAACATAAGTCCAACAAATGAAGATACGTAACAATAAACAAATAAAGTAGTCAAATAACAACGTAATCCCGTCATCCCATGTTACGTATCAGAGCGACTCCTAAGACTCGATCAAATAGCAACACACTCCAAGCACTACTCAGGTACTTGGTCACCTGTACTCCCAAGAGAGCACAGACACAACAACAAAAAGGGGTGAGAACTGCATTCAATAAATAAACAGTGAAATACACATGCTAAGGAGTAGTTACACACTGCACATAAAATAAGCACAATTAACGCACATACACGTGCCACCTCAATCACTTGGCATTCATAGCCCACATTCAATTACAATAATGCAATGTGACACATTGACTCGACACAATGCATGCAATACCAACACAATCTCATACGGTTCACACTAGAACCCGATTCCCGTCGGAATCCGGATAAGTCGTATATACGTTCCTTTGAACTACAACTTATCTCCACAACGACTCCCACATTGAAGTCCGGATGAAACCAGGCACCCATCATGGATTCCCACCTAGCCATCTCCATAAGACACATGATATGAAATGCATGTCAACACAATTATGCAATGTAATACATCATGCATAATTCACGATCAATCTTGATCCACACGAGCCATCCGCTCACCGTAATCCTCTCGGGAATTACCACAATCGCACAAGATTGTCCATATTCGACCATCTTGGCCCACATCTATCAAAACACCAAGACATCATTGAACCAGAACATGATTCGTTACTAAAACATATACACAATTGACTTCTCAAACATAATTAGATATACAAATATTGGGGAAAAAATTCCATTATCTATCCTATATTATAGCTCTGTTCATTAGCTTTCCAACGCTTCGAACGGGGGTCAAAACGGACTTACGGATCCAAAGTTACGTCCAAAACAATTTCGACCAAAAACATGAACAGTCGTGACGGACAGAAAGACGCTGTTACGCTCCGGAACTGATTTTCACTCAATTATTCTTGCGAATTACTTACTCAAAGCACCCAAAACATCACTAAAACATTCTTAAGGTTATACGGCAATAACTGCACAACTTATATGGTTTATTAGGCTCATCTGACAACATTTGCAACGCCTAAAACATTATTTTCTGCAATTACTCTGAGTACTTCAGAGTTACTCACATTTGAATATTCTTATTCCTATAAGGACAACATATCACAACTTTTTCTTCAATTATACCCTACGGTATTTAATTTACTTACTATCTAATATTTAACCCTTCAGGGTCAGACATATAACAATGTCAAGGTTCTGGCCACGAAAGTCCAATTTCCCATAAGTTTTTCCCACAAAGACATATTAATATTCAACGATACATATCATTTAGCTATTTGGTCATAACCTCAGATTCTTACGGTTACCTCCCTATTTCCCACAATTAACCCAAATCTCTAAACATTAGGGAAACCTTAGAGCATCGTACTAATAATGATATAACACATTCATTTCTACATATTTGCCCAAATCCCTAAAAGTTCAGATTTCCAGATCTACTACTCACTAGTATTCTATGACAACATCGAGGATTTCTCACACGAATTCCGTATTAATTCTGGTTTGAAATACACAAGACATCATACGAACAGTATTCAACAATAACAGAAAATTTGAGAACAAATCAAGTTACGAAAATTGGATTCAAGAATCCTCATGAACTATAGGAAAATATTTCCGCGTCCGGTATTGATCATTAACATGTGATATATACAGGAATTACAATTCCACAATTGAAAAACTAATCATGTCTAATTATGCCTAATTAATATAAATATTATTTTACTTTTATCTCATTAGTGTACAATATTTATTCCAACTATAGAATGTATGTTGTCATGTTCTGTCACACCCCCGTAGTTGAAGCGGGAGGTTGGCGTATGCTTAAACTGTCTCGGAAATCTTGAAAGAGTATTAGGGGAAGACCCTTGGTGAATATATCTGCAATTTGATAGCGTGAGGGACCATGCAGGACGCGTATCTGTCCACGAGCTACTTTTTCACGTACAAAGTGAATGTCCATCTCAATATGTTTTGTACATTGATGTTGAACAGGACTACCAGAAAGATATATGGCACTAACGTTATCACAATATACCATAGTAGCTTTGTGTATCGGACAATGAAGTTCGAGAAGAAGGTTACGTAACCAGCATGACTCAGAGACGACATTGGCAACTCCACGATATTCAGCTTCAGCACTGGATCGAGACAATGTGGGTTGACGTTTGGACGACCATGATAGTAAGTTCTCTCCAAGAAAAACACAATAAACAGAGGTAGAGCGTCTAGTGTCGGGACATCCTCCCCAATCCGCGTCAGTGTAAGAGATCAACGATGTAGTGGATGATGGATAGAAATGTAAGCCATAGTGACTGGTTCCCTGGATATAACGTAAAATGCGACAAAGAGAGTGCATGTGATCGTCCATGGGGTCATGCATAAAAAGACATATTTGTTGTACCGCATATGTGATGTCGGGTCTCGTGAAAGTGAGGTATTGGAGAGCACCGACAAGGCTACGGTATAATGATGGGTCTTCATAGGGAGTGTCAGTCTTGGCGCTAAGCTTCGGTTTAGTGTCAACCGGAGTTGGACATGATTTGCATGATGACATGCCTGCTCGCTCTAGAATTTCATCTGCATATTTTTTCTGAGATAAGAACAAGCCACCATTATGCCGAGTAACTGCAATACCCAAGAAATAACTTAATGGTCCCAGGTATTTCATAGCAAATTCAGAGCTGAGTCGTGATATTATAGACTTGCAAAGATCATTAGAAGACGTAATGAGAATGATGTCGTCCACATAAAGAAGAAGATATGCCATGTGTGTATCTTTCCGGTAGATGAAAAGAGAGTTGTCTGACTTGCTTTGAGAGAATCCGATAGAACATACATAATCTGCAAATCGTTTGTACCACGCTCTTGGAGCTTGCTTGAGCCCATACAAAGATTTTCGCAAACGGCAGACATGATGAGGAAAATTTGGATCTTTAAAGCCCAAAGGTTGATGCATATACACTGTTTCTTTGGGTTCACCATGTAGAAAAGCATTCTTGACGTCTAACTGATGAATTTTCCATGCTTTAGATAAGGAAATACTGAGTACTGTTCGGATGGTGGCTGGTTTGACAACCGGACTAAAGGTCTCTCCACAATCTATGCCAACCTGTTGACCTGCACCGTTACCTACAAGTCGAGCTTTATGCCTCTCAAAAGAACCATCAGATTTTTCTTTATGTCTAAAAATCCACATAGAACGAATAACATTTGCATCAGGTGGACGGGGCACTAAATCCCACGTCTTATTTTGAATAATAGCATTGTATTCATCATCCATAGCCATTTTCCAATTCAGATTGTTTAATGCTAACACAGGGTTACGAGGGAGAGGGGATTTTGTGACTTCGGTGTGAAGATTAATGTATTTTTGGTTAGGTTTAAAAATGCCATGTTGGCTCCTCATAACAGGTTTGTTGTCAGAACTAATGGTAGGTTGATAAATAGCAGGAAATGGTATATTTGGTGGAGTAGAGGTGGAAGGCAAAGTTTGGTTCGGTTGAGAGGTAGGTTGGTCTGAGGTAGGTATTTCAGTTTGGTGTGTTTGGTTAGGTTGGGGTTGTGGCCGAAACGCGGGGGAAGTTGGGGCCGGTCCTAGTTGAGTAGGTGGTGGATAGTTTTGTTGAGTGATGTTTGGTGTCCTTGGACCTGGGCTAGTTGCTGTGATAAGGTGATTTATGTAAGGTGACACTTCATTATCAAGAAATTGATAATCGTTTGGATTAAGAGTGTGCAGCTTTGAGAAAGGGAATTCGGATTCATTAAATATGACATGGCGACAAATAATGATTTTATTTAGGGATAGGTCATAGCATTTGTACCCACGATGATTTGAAGGATATCCTAAGAAGACACATGGGGTGGAACGAGATTGGAGTTTATTTATAGTGGTTGATGGAAAGAGAGGGTAACATAAACAACCGAAGACTCGTAGATGGGTGTAGGATGGATCTTTTTGAAAAACAATTTTGAGAGGTGATTGATATTTCAACTTTTTATTTGGTAAAATATTTAGTAGATAAGTTGCTATTTGGAGAGCATGGTGCCAAAAATTTGGCGGTAAAGAAGCATGAACTAGTAAAATCCGAATTATATTATTAATAGAACGGATTTTTCGTTCAGCTTTGCCATTTTGAGAAGAAGTATGAGGACACGAGAAACAAAATGAAATTCCATTTGCTTCACAGAGTTTTTGAAAGGGGCCATTGACATATTCTCTACCGTTATCACACTGAATATTTTTAACTTCCCGATGAAATTGAGTTTTAATATATGCTCTTAAATTTTCAAAAGTTGAAAACACTTGTGATTTGTGTGAAATCGGAAAAGTCCACAAGAAATTTGAATAGTCATC
Organism: Lathyrus sativus; assembly: GCA_963859935.3. Classification (NCBI taxonomy): domain Eukaryota; kingdom Viridiplantae; phylum Streptophyta; class Magnoliopsida; order Fabales; family Fabaceae; genus Lathyrus; species Lathyrus sativus. The sequence continues at coordinate 85,744,034 of OZ012738.1, forward strand.
CAAATAGAGCACATAATATTTATGACCAGAAGTACTCAATACGGGAGATGTCCATACATCACTATGTAATATATCAAATGGCATAAAAGTGGAGTTATGTGAGTCAATAAAAGGAATTTTAACATGTTTACCAGGAGGACAAGAATGACAAAAAGTTGGATTTATTGTGGAATTAGAAGTACAATTAATCATTTTTTTAAGAGAATCTAAAATAGATGCTACCGGGTGACCCAGACGGTCGTGCCAAACAGAAGTGGATAAAGCTGCGAATTCGGAAGGAAAAACGGTCTTATTTTTTATTATGTTGGTGATAGGATATAGCTGGCCTTGACTATCACATCTCGTTAGAACCATCCCCGTCTGAAAATCCTTCACAGAAAAACCAAACGGATCAAATTCAACAGAAACATGGTTATCGGTAGTGAATTTACGAACGGAAATTAAATTTTTAATTAATTTTGGTGCATGAAGGACATTTGATAGAGCTAGTGGAGGATGAGGGGGAGGTAAGTTAGCATTTCCAAAACCATGAATCGGAACAGAATGGCCATTTCCTACGATAATACTATTATTTTTGCTCAAATTAAAATAAGATGAGAGATTACCATTTGTAGATGTCATGTGAGATGTTGCTCCAGTGTCCATATACCAGGATGGGTCAGATTGAGCATGATGTAGAGTGTGAAGAGCAGCTTCAATATCTGTTGGGCTTGGTTCAGTGGCAATAAAAGCAGCAGGTTGGGGTTTTGGTCCAAGAATACCAGATTGTTGATGTTTTGGGCCAGCATTGGGTTTAGCCCAATAAGATGGGTAAGGACATGGAGGAGGAGCCCAAGGGTAATGTTGTCATTGTTGTTGCCAAGGAAATTGTTGCTGCCATTGAGGATAGTGACCACGTCCACCACCGTTGTAGTTCTGAGATCCACCTGAGCCACCGCCGCCGTTGTGACTACGACCACCTCTACCAGAGTTCTTCCCATTGTTACCGCGGTTACTGTTTCTACCCCGATTGTTGTTGTTGCCGCGATTGATGTTATTGTTGTTGTTGAGAGAGTGTCGCATGGGATTGGAAGGAGAGGCAGAGGAAGATGAGTTCGCATCTTCTGATTTCATGAGTAAGGCTGTCGGAGATGATTGGTTGCCGGATTCGCGTGCAACTCGTTGAATCATGGTAGATTCTTCTAATTCTAACCGGGATTTCTCCGTTTCAAACATCGGCAAGGGATCATGTTGCTGGATGTATGTAATGAATCCTGCATACGAATCTGTCAGTCTAGAAATCATCTTCAACAAAAGACGAGTGTTGTTGACGGGAGAATCAACATTTACGAGTTGATCTGCGAGGAGTTTCAGGCGATTGCAATATGCTTTTGTTGACAGGAAATCTTCCAAGTGTGTGTTGGCGAATTGATGTTCGAGATGGACTGCTCTCGAATGCTTGTTGTCTTTAAACATAGCTGCAATTCGGTTCCAATAGCTTTCGGCAGTGTCGTTAAGCACTAGGATGGAGCTGAGAATATCCTAGGTAACAGTGGCATACATCCACTACAAAACAACCGCGTCGAGATGGTTCCAGAGGTTGGGATCATTGCTCTTTGTTTGTGCAACTCCTTTTTGGGTTGCTTCATCAGTGGGAGGGATTATATGATCAAGTACGTTGTGGACTCGCGCTTGAACCTGAAACAGGGAAGACCAAGAAAGATAGAGACTTGAATCATTATCCAACGTGATGGGAATGATGGTTTTCACGTTGGTTATTGCAAAGGCAGAGTGAAATTTAGGAGGAGATGTTGTTTCGATTCTGGTTTCATCATTTGAAGGCATGGTGAAAGAATGAAGGTTTGTTTGGAGCGGATGAATAAGGATTCAAGCTGTGACGGCTACAATTTAGTATGGATCAAACCTAGCTGATACCATATAGGAAAATATTTCCGTGTCTGGTATTGATCATTAACATGTGATATATACAGGAATTACAATTCCACAATTGGAAAACTAATCATGTCTAATTATGCCTAATTAATATAAATATTATTTTACTTTTATCTCATTAGTGTACAATATTTATTCCAACTATAGAATGTATGTTGTCATGTTCTGTCAAGAACACATAATTCCTATGAGAGAAATGACCGCTCACTACCCTCTCATGTTAATTCACCCATATTGAAATTCATTCTCCCCCCTTACCTCGATTAATTGCTCAATCGTTGAAGAATCTTGAAGGATTGACAGCCCTAGCCTCCTTCCCTTCCTCCTTGTTCTTCTTCTCACTTTTTCTCCCAAAACCTTTCTCTGGCAGTTTATCGTGTTCTAATTCTCTTTCCCCAGAAAAACTTCTCTATTTCCTTTAATCCCTTATTTCTTATTTTATTATTTAAATCCTATAATAATAATAATAATAATAATAATAATAATAATAATAATAATAATAATAATAATAATAATAATAATAATAATAATAATAATAATAATAATACTAATATTATTCTCCCACTAATAATAATATTCATACTAATAGTAACAATATGAATAATAATAATATTCCACCAAATAATATTATTAATACGAATAATAATAATAATAATAATAATAATAATAATAATAATAATAATAATGATCTCATTAACATTATTATTAATAATAGTTGAAATAATATTAATCACTATAATGTTCTCGATATCATAATTAACTTACTCCTTTATCTAGGTCCACAATACCCCAACTAAGGTCACCTCTCTCCCTTACTCCTAACCTCATACCCTTAATTAAGGATACCACACAACTACACCTCACAGAAAATACCAAGGCGACTGAATACTTTAAATGGGGTGTTACAGACATCGCGTCCTCTGCCTACGTATCCTAACTAGGATAGAATCAGAGCAATCGTAGTTCACCTCACTAGGGTTAAAGAACACTTGATTATGATCAAGGTTCCAAGGGGAACAAATATATCCATGCTTGTGTAGAGTTTATCCAAACTCTCTAGATCTATGTTGTACACTTAAGAAAGGGGAGTAAGCAATCATCTCCATGATTCTTACATAGAGTTAACCAAACTCTACCTATCTCTATGTTGTAAGACCAATTGGTTCTATCTAGACCAAAAGATGGAAGAAGGGGAAAGGTTGCTCGTCAAGATATCGCATCTTGTGCCTACGTATTCTCATTGTCCAATGAGAAATCAGAGCGGTCGTAGTTCGGGCACGAACTACATAATAAGGATCAATTGGTTCTTTCTAGACCAAAAGAGGGAGAAGGTTCTATCTAGACCTACGAGTTAAATGAGCTATCTATGACCCAAGGGTCAATAGAGAGACTTTCCTTTGGAAGGGAAAAGAGGACGCAACTGGGATGAGAACTAAAGAGTTCCATCACTTTGGGGAAATAAACTTAACAAAGCATATTCATTCATACATGATGAATACAAGGGATATGGTTACAACCAAGCATAATCAAGCATATTATAATAAGCAGGTATTTGAATCAGGATGAATGGTCATAACCAAAGCAAGCATTTAAGATATTATAATATCAAGCAAGGATTACAATCAAGATAGATGGTCACAACCAAGAACATATCTTAACAAAGATGGGGATATATCTTAACAAATATGGAAGGGGATCTTAACGAAGATGCATCTTAACAAAGATGAGGTTTCAATAGGGCTTACAAGATGACGTGTATACTTATAGGTATCATGCCTAAACAAATGTCACAACAATTGTAAAGTAGAAGTTCAAAAACTTCATGGGGATTTTATATGAAATGGAACAAACACAATGCTTACAAGCCATAGTAATTATAATCACATGCACAAATAATTTGACAAACCAAAGCTCACATCAAGCACAACAAACTTAAGAATCAACAAATTTGAAATACAAAGGAGGGTAAAAACCCTAACAAAGAAACATGACAATCTTCAATGCAAAGTGTTTTCAAAAATGAAAATTTTAGGATATTAAAATAGCATGTGAAACTATGCAAAAATACAAGACCAATGCAAAAAGAATCATTCACAAACGATAAATATTGACAAAGTTATGACATTTTGAATTTTGAAGAAAAATCAAATATTTAAGTGATAAAAAGATGGAAATGCGCTTGGTGGGTGTTGAACCCACCACTTTTGGATTGCCAGCCTAAAACCCGGCCATCTCAACCAGAAGCGCGCGCTTGTTATTCTAAGGAACAAAAGAGAGAAAAATGTTACAACATGAAAAATATGGAAATAAATAAATAAAAGGGTTGATCCACACGGATCGAACCCAGGTCATGGTAGTGTAAGGCATTATGAGAGTGAAGGCTTAACCACTGGGGTGGCGATACATTCAAGATTATGCCATCCCTAATAACTTATATACTTAACAAAGTGAAAAAGCTGGGCAAGGCAAGATGAACACAGGAACAAGCCAAAACATGAAAACGGCAAAACCGTAATCACTCAAAACTCAACCAAATTTAACAAAATTTTAGTCTATCTCATGTGAAATTTCTCAAGGAAAACAATGGCAATCTCAGTTTTTTCAAATAAAGCACACAACTTAAAATTCGAAGGCCAATGCAAAGTGAAGCTTGTGAAATGCAAAAGGACACCTACAGCTCATGACATCAAGGATTAAGGCTATGCAATGGTATGCACAAGTCTTAAATACATTGTTCATGGAATTTAGATGCAAAAATCATGCAAAGGCAACTCCAAACAGAATTTGGTATATGGACAATCATGATGTGAACAAGAATGCTTAAAATGCTGTTTTGGCAAGAAGAGTAAAAGTTCATGATGCAACCTACATTCTCAACTTCGAACAACATACACAAAGTGATTCATGCACATCAAACATCTTGCAAGAAATGAACAAAAATGATGGCACATGAATTGAAGCATAAGATAGAAATTGACAGCAAATCACATGACAGTCAAAAACAAAAATTCAAACTAGCCACATATATGCAACTCTGCAATGCCTTTACAAAAGCAAAGCAACCTAAGAAATTTGCATCAGTTCAACAAAATGGTCTACTCTTTTCAGTTTAGCAGTGTTGTGTTCATGACTAGAAAAATAAACAAATTTTGATCCAACATGTAAAACTCATACATAACAACAACAGTTAGTCCTCAAAATAAAATCATGCCAAACATATCAAATTCAAATCAAACCTTGAAAAGGGATGGTTACAACCATAGGAACAAGAACCTAGACATATTTCTAACAAGAACATCATGCTAGCAGCAAGTAGTTTAAGATCACAATCAGCACCAACAATGGCATGCTCTTGGTTTACAAACAAGTTACAAATGCAAAAAACTTGACAGAGATGGGAAGTAATCAAAGCAACATGAACTTGACAAAGTTGAAAAAGCAATCAAAGCATCATGGTAGCATAAACTTGACAAAGTTGAAAAAGCAATCAAAGCATCATGGTAGCATAAACTTGACAAAGTTGAAAAAGCAATCAAAGCATCATGGTAGTGTAAACTTGACAAAGTTGGATGAAATCAAAGCATCATGGTAGTGTTCATGAATTTAAACAACTATGACAACAATATATGACAATACCAAAGATCAATGAATAGCCCTAGTTCTATATGCACAAGTCATTTTACAAACACATGTCAATATGTTAACTATAACAGAAATGGTGCTATGGCAGTTTCAAATGAACCTAGGTAGTTGGCAGCAAGCATGGATTTTACAAAATGGCAAGGTTGGCACAAATCAACAATCAGTCCTAATACCTCTAATGCATACAACAGTTTGCAAGCTTATCAAAGGCATCATGACAGTTTGGTCTTTCAACAGAAAACACATGACACAAGAATGCAAGTAATCAAAAATTAATCCAATGAGGATGATTAGCAGTTCAAGGCAGATTCACACCAAAGGGTTTCAAGACAAAAACAGGCTCAACACAATTGACAAAGTAAACAAATATGTGAACAAAACATGGTACAATCACAGCCCTATCCTAGTGCCTAAGTGATGACAATGGTGATGCAAGGGATGAAACAAAACTAACTATCTAGCAAACAGGATCCAACAAGTATCATGCTTCATGTTAACAAACATATGCAATAAAGGACAATGGCAGGTAACAACTTTAATAAAAAATGAACACATCAAGCTTGAAAACACTCATACCATATAAACCAAATGAAAACACCAACTGATGCAAATATTACAGTGCCAAACATAACACATGATTTCAAGGTAACAAGGCTTTCATGTTAACAAACACAATTCAAACACAAAGCAAAGCTCAAAGCAATATAAAGGCACACTTAATACAACAAAAGGCAAGTATCAAGCTAAAAGCACATGTCATAGCAATTACAAGCATCAAGACATCAAAAATAGGTATTGGTCCTCATTATTCTCATGAGTCATTCCAATGACCTTTGACAAGTTCAAAGAGGCATCACAAACTTACAAGCAAGCTCAAAATGTATTAAAGACCAAGTTAAAACACACAAATGATCTCAAAAGATGGTAGAACCAAAAATGACTTATTGGTTGAAAAGTGCACATGGGCGGAAAAATGCAAGAACAAGACTGTTGCAGAATCAAAACCAAACTAGTTTTCAACAATACAAACATCACATAAACACCTATATGAGGATTTCTAAATCAAAATGTTAACTAACATGATCATGACATAAAAATGATAATGCAACAACAGTAGGTTAATATTCTTACAAACAGAACCAAACATCATTAAGACATGACAAATTGCAACTATCCTTACATATTCATACATGACATACAATAGCACTTAAGAGACCTCAAGGCTTAACACACATCCACATAACATATTGCATAAGGATTATAAGAACAAAATACATTAATAAGTAGGCAAGCAAAATGTGACAGAGTCAAACATTAACTACACATACACATAAAGCACAGTGTAACAACTAATGTATACTACTCATGTTCATGACAGTTAGAAAAAGAGATAGTAACTACCAACCTCTTGTAGACTTCCAAGAAAGCAAATATAGAAGGAAAACCTTGGAGCCTCCAAGTGAAATCCAAATCCAATGCCTTTGTGAGAATGCTGGCCTTTCTTGCACTTGAAGTAAACAAGTGGATCTTGGACCAGAACTTGAAATAAGTGATGCTGATGAGATTTTAGGTTATGGACAGTTGGTATACCATAAACCTAAGGTGTTTGGAGGTTTACAAAGATCAAAACAAGCCTGGTATGTGTTTTGGCAGATTTTGAGTATGAAGTCAAACTTTCCTTAGTTGAAAGTTGACTTTTGGGAAAATGAAGTTTTTTCCGGGTTTAAAGGCTTGAACACCTCCCGCACATCATTTGTGGATTGTGTGGATGGTTTGTGGTGATTTTACTGTTTTGCTCAAGATAGATTTTTTGAGATTTTTGGGGTGGTTTTCTTCACTTGTAAGAAAGTGCAAGGTAGTAGGAGAGCAATGATTTTATCTTGGGTTGTAGAGTGCTCTGGTGTAAGGAGTAACATAGAGGGAGCCTCTATTTATAGGAAAAATGAAGGGTGAGGACAAATTTGCATTTTGGCTTTTGGAGGAAGATTTTGAAGAAATCTTGCACAAGATCTTGGTGCAACTGCATACATCATTATCTTGGCTCAATGTAAGGAGAAAATTAAGTGGAAGGAGTGACTTGAGGTGACTGAATAGAGCATAGAGTGTAGATGTCACAACTGCTATAGATTTGAGCCAAAAAGTTTCTCTTTGCTCTCTTGAATTTCTTGATTATTTTATTGCAACTTGCTCTTCCTTCACATCCTTCACTTCTTCTGCATTTTCCTTCATTATACTCCCTAAATATCAGATACAAACATGATCCAAGGGCTGAGAATAGCTCAAGTGATCAAAGGACGAGTTTGTGAAAAAGTGAAAGTGTTGGACTCAAGTATTGAAACCTCATCTTGTTGGATCCATAACTCTCAGCTCATAAGAGCTATGGAGGATTTCTAGTACATTTTGGAAAGCCCTCATGTATCTATACAACTTTCATGTTTTCATGAGTTTCAGATTCCCAAAGGAATTAGGTCAAAAGACCTCTCAAAGTTGCTGAAAAACATGCCTAAAAAGGCCAATAACTTAGAATTTTTCTAAGTTATTTTTCCCTCTTGAGATGAATTTGGTCATAACTCCAAATCTATGAATTTTTGGATCATGGACCACTGTGGTACTTTTTTAGGACTTGTCAAGAGCTTTCCAATGAGCTTTGAACCAACTCAATTGGATGTGTGGTTAGGGAGTTATGGTCTTGCCCCTTTCAAAACCCTAATTTCCCGATTCTTCGATTACTCCTCAATCCTTGATCCAATGGTCATGAAACTTCATGGGCAGGTTTAATATGGCATTAGGAACATTTTTGCTTCATATTTTGAGGTCAAATTCCTTATGAGTGAAGAGTTGACTTTTCGATCAACCGAACGATCGATCGGTGACTACCGAGTCGACTATTGATGTTCCGGGTCTTTTGAGGCCTTGAAACTCCTTGAGTAGACTTTTCTAAGCCATATGAACTTTATGGACCACGATCCTACCATTGGAACACCATTTTAATCAAAATTCAAACTATAGTTGACTTTTCCTGATCGAAAACCCTAATCGGGTATCCTGAACTGCACTGTTCTTGATCCTTGGGTGACAACCTCAAATTGGATTCATACTTTATCCAATGGAGTATATTTGATGATGTGGAGACTTATTTCATGGGCAATCAATCCAATACATTGACTGATTAACTGTCGAAACCTCGATTCTCGGCTGTACGGAACCCTGATTCCCGTATCTTAACAAAGACCAACTTGAAACATGTTAAGGTTAGATAATCCAATGAATATGATCCTAAAATAATGATGAGGATCTAAGGGGTCAAAATATGGGGTGCAACAGTACCCAATTCTTTATCTCAAAGTTTTTGTTATAAAAATGGTGTGGCGAACATAGATTCTTCGTATTGAAAGACGAGCATCAAGACCACACACACTACAGTGAGTATCCTGCCACTCGGAGAGGAAGAAGTCTACACTCAATCCTCTATCTTTATTTCAACACAAAGAGAACTTCATTCTCTTATTAAAGACGTTTTTAGTTTTGAATGGTAAGTGATTTGCGACAGAGAACCCTATGGTAAACGTCACCACTTGGGATAGGAGAAGGCCTACGCTTAACCACTCCACGACCATTCAAGTTTTTGTTATGAAAATGATTTGAAAATGCAATCGGTGCGGGACCGAGGTTTTAGGAGAAGAGATTGCAGAAAGAATTTGTGAAAAGAGGGGTGGTGGATAAAGTCGCGTCTTCGTATTGAAAGACGAGTATCGAGACCACCCACACTACAATGAATATCTTGATACTTTGAGAAGAAGAAGTCTACACTTAATCCTCTCTTTTTAATTCAATACAAAGAGAATTTTATTTATTAATTGAAGAGATTTTGAAAATGCACTCGGTACGGGGCCGAGGTTTTAGGAGAAAAATGGTTTGACAAAGTACTCGGGGCGGGACCGAGGTTTTAGGTGGGAAAATGGCGAGAATACAAGCGTCTTCGAATTGAAAGACGAGTATCGAAACCACCCACATTACAATGAGCATCTCGACACTCGGAGAGGAAGAAGTCTACGCCTAATCCCCTCTTTTTAGTTTAATACGTAGAGAACTCGATTCTTTTTTTGAAGAGATTTGAAAATGAACTCGGTACGGGACCGAGGTTTTATGAGAAAAAAGGGTTTGAAAATGTACTCGGTGCGGGACCGAGGTTTTAGGAGAGAGGGTGTGGAGCATCTTCGCATTGAAGGACGAGTATCGAAACCACCCACACTACAGTGAGCATCTCGACACTCGGAGAGGAAGAAGTCTACACTTAATCCTCTCTTTTTAATTCAATACGAAGATAATTTTATTTTCGAGACGGTTTGACAATATTTTTGAATTGAATCGGGACACAATGTGACGCTAAAACCATCTTAGCTCAACTTATAAGGGAAGCCAAACTATAAGAGGTCGCGTATTAATTTTTGTGCTAAGGAAAAGATAGAGAAACAATATTGAGGATCGTTCTCCAATTGAATCGTGTCGCACGGACCAAAAAACAGTGAGATCTTGCCTTGCGGATACAAGACTTCATCGATCACAGAAAGTCAAAATGAAATAAAAAAGAAGAAGAATGAGGAGAGAAAGGAGGTGGTCTTGGATCCAACATTATTCATCAATAATTTGACTGGTAATGGATTACGGAAGTCTCTTCATAGACCAAAACAAATGAAAAATAAAAATTAATCTTCAAAAGAAATCAAATCTTTAAAATTTCTAAGAGGAAATGAATAAAACTATAACTTAGAAAAAATAATATAATAACACAATAATATATAAACTATATACAATTTAACAAAATATAAAACAATATATAATATACATAATAAGATTTTGTAAAACAAAAGTTAATAAAACTAAAATATAAAATGTTAAGAAAAAAAATGAAACATGAGGGTATTGGAATAGGAACAGGGTGTATGATAAGTGATTCACTTGGGCTTATCAAAGCCCAACACTCACACTCGGGCATCCTACAACTTAACAGAAAAAACCAAATTCTCACACGGTTGGTAATCTTCTTTATCGTCTAAAACACAATCGTGAGAGAGAGAGAGAAAGAGAGATAGAGATAGAGAGAGAGAGAGAGAGAGAGAGAGAGAGAGAGAGAGAGAGAGAGAGAGAGAGAGAGAGAGAAACTTAGCGTGACCTCGGCCTTCTTTGTTTTCGTCTCAAAACAACCCATTCGGTCAAATCTATCCAGATTCTTTTTCCTCAGATTCAAACTCAACTTAGGTTTTGTATCATTTGCTTTCATTTGTATCAATTTCACAATTCGTTTCCCTTCTTCTCAATCTCTCTCTAATTTCATGACTTGATTAGGTTTTGGATTAGGGTTCGATTTGGTTGAAGGTTATGGGTCGATGGGTGAATCAGAAATGTAAATGGGTTGGTTTGAATTTCTGGGATTTGAAGATTTTTGGAAGTTTTGAGGTACGAAGTGGGGTTGTTGATGTTTAGGGATTTGGATGGTTCGCTCTGTTGTTGTTGGTGAAGATGAGGAAGTTTTGAAAATGATTATGGTTGGTGAGTTTCGGAAATGGCGGAGAGAGAGAGAGAGAGAGAGAGAGAGAGAGAGAGAGAGAGCAGTATTTGGCGGTTTTGGTTCTGGGTTGATGGAAGTTCGTGGGTTGACGTAAACGGAGGTTGAAGGTGACGACATGGATGATGAGAAGACGGAGGGAAGTTTGAAGGTGTTCTATTTTCGAAGGAGAAGATGTTGGAAGGGTTTCGTCGGCGGTAAACGGTGAAGGAGGTTTTGAGAATGAAGGAAAGTCGTGTGAAATTTTGGTTTGAGGAGTTGAATCGAGTAAGGAAGAAAATCTGGTCGCTGTTGTTGATGTTTATTCTGAAGATGTTTGAGTTATTGTTGTTGTGGAGGTTTGAAGTGAAGAACAGGGGATTGGGTTTTTTACTTTTGAGATTGTTGTTAACACAGAAGAAGGAAAATGAAAGTGAAAGGTTGTTGTAAGGTGAGTAAAAATGGAAGTGGTTTGGTCGTTAATGGGTTTTGGTTAACGGTTTCGAGAGTGGGTCGAAGATGGTTGTTTGATGGAGGTGTTTGAGTGTGAGTGGTTTCTGGGTGAGGTTTGGAAATGGTGGAAGGTGGTAATGATTTCTTGATGTCTTTTGCAGATGAGAGCTGGTGGAATGGGCATGGTTTAAGCGTGTTTGGTTTTATGTTTTGAAGGTTCAGCAACTGAATTTCTGGGTCGTGATGTTGTGTGATTTAGTAAGTTGTGTTGTCATGAAAATATGATGAAGATGTAAACAAGGAGTTTGGTGATTTCACGACATGAAGGTAGGTGTTATGGTAGTAAGTTGACGGTTCAAGAAAAAAAGGAAGTAAAATGGTTATATTTATGTGGTTATGTGTGGTTACAAGAATGGTAAGGTCGTTATGAGAAGAAGAAGTTTGTGAAGAAGGAAGAAGTTTGTGCTCACATGAAAAAAAGAGGATGGTATTATGAAGAAGGTGATATTGTGTGTATGTGTTATGGAAGAAGAAAATGGTGAGTGTCTAGCTTGTGGTTAGTGAAAGAAAAGTTGCAGCTTGTTTACTATATAGTGAGAGATATTTGACTATGGATTCAAGTGTGAAGGTCATGGTACGTGTGGCTGTTGTTACAAAGTAATGATGAGGTAGCTGTGGAACAGAGGAAATGTTAGGGGTGATAAAGATGTGGAACGAAGGTGTTGTTTTTGTGTGAGTTGGAGAAGATAATGAAGTTGATTTTTGTGGAGGTGAAGGTGAGTGATAGAGTTTTGTGAAGACGTGAAAAGTGATTTGGGGTTGAATTCTTTCGTTGGGTTATGTGATTCTCAGGTTTTGTTTCAAGGCTATGGGATGAGTGTTGAAGCCTGGTGTGGTTTTTATCATACAGTTTCTGCAGGTTTGCACCAAGGCACAGCAAGTCTGTTGTTGTCCTTTTGTTGGCTGTTTGTTTTGTTTTGTAGTGGTGTGCTGTAGATAGCTGTTAAGGGTTGCAAGATGGTTATAAGTTGGAGCTCTGCAGAATTGGAGCAGGTTTTGTTTGCTGGTTGTGTCGCGGCTGGAGCATCATAGCTTGTTGGAGGGTTTTTGGCTGGTTGTGGCAGAGTTTGTCTAGTGTGTTATGTGTGCTGAGGTACCTTCTTGTACTCTGTTTTCTCTTTCTCCTTTTATTCCAATGGCGCACCTTGCTAATTTGTATAAGTGCAGTGATATGGCTAGTTGTGAAAATGGTCCTTATGGTACGATTTACTGCAGGTTTGTGGTGTTGGCTGTTTTGTTTTGCATGTCATGGCTTGTGGTACCAAAACATGGTTTGTGCAACGTGGTCAGTCCGGTTTATAATCCTTCATGCGTTCCTTCCCTCTCTTTTTTTTCCTGTGAAGCTGTCATATGTGTAGGACTTACATTGTGAAGGGTTGGTGTAGTGAATTGGTTGATGCAATTGTACGATTTTGCTTACGCAGAGTGGGTTGTTGTTGATTTTTTATTCATGTTGCAGATGTGGTTATGTGGTGCGTGTGGGTCCAACAACACGTGATATCTCTCCTTCTGCAGTTTCTTGAGTTTCATTTTGAATTTGTGACAAATCCATGTGGGTATTTGCACCACTATATGAACCACTGAGCCGTGAATCCTTGTAATATAAATTATGAATGAATCCTTGTATTTCCACTTCTTGAATTTCAATTTAATAATCACTCTACAATTCATGCTCTAATGTTATGGCTTTTATTATTGGGTCATTCTCAATTTCAAAATGTTGTGATCTTGAAACTCAAAGAATTCACTTGGTTACAAAATGAGGGGAAAACTCTTAGACCCTTCTTGAACCAATTTGTATTACTTTGAAACAACTCAAAAATAAATTTGGGAAGGCACTATTCGTAACTTATAAATGAATTCTCATGACTTAAAACAAATTAATCTAATAAGCACGAGACATCTTAATCACGACCTCCCATTACAACTTGACATAACTCATCTTACGCCTTAATTCCACCATGAATTGAATTAAACACATGCTCGAATTACAAATTAGTTGTACGTTGAAGATTAACGATCCCAACTCAAAATCACTAATAACCATCATAACAACAGTTCTTCCAACCATGACTTGTACATATGCTTGATCCACTTGAATATAACTAAAAATCCTCTTGAGATAAGCCTCAAAGTCACTCGATCACATCTTAACCACTCTGCCATTCTAATGGGGATATCTTTTTTCTTATTTCCACTAGGATTCCACATATTTGCAAAGGCCTGTAATCTCAATGGGTACAGACAAATCCCCCATCCTTAAAACTTCATAAAATCATGGCCAAAGGCCAAATGACCACCTATAGCAAGATCATGAATGCACACTAGAATGTGGTATCAACAATTTGAAATGGTAGGACAAATTTAGGGTATGACAGATGCCCCTATCTAATTGGCTTGGATCGAGGGAAATGAACTGCTGCAACATTCATTCTCTTGAGGTAGAAATCAATTAGATATAAAGAAGACCCTGAATTTGTCCAAAAGAGAAAGAAATGCTTGGGAACAAAATACTGGATATCTTGCAAAAGTCGTTAACACCAAAAGGATGTTAACAGAGAAAACTTGACACCAAAAGGATGACAAGCCTATCACCAAAAGGATGATAGTACACTCACACAAACTTCCCCGACATCAAAAGAATATAAGGGACCCACTACCAAAAGGATAATGGAGAACAATCGCTCGTCATGACACCAAAAAGATGCCAGACCCATCACCAAAAGGATGATGGAGCGAAACAAGGCAAACCCGACACCAAAAGGATGTAAGGAGTCCATTATTAAAAGGATAATGGAAAACACGCTAGTCATGACACCAAAAGGATGCCAGACCCATCACTAAAAGGATGATGGAGCAGAAACGCTAGTCATAACACCAAAAGGATGTTAGATCCATCGCCAAAAGGATGATGGAGCGAAACAAAATCAACCCTAACACCAAAAGGATGTAGGGAATCCATTACCAAAAGGATAATGGAGAACACACGCTTGTCATGACATCAAAAGGATATCAGACCCATCGCCAAAAGGATGATGGAGCGAAGTAAGATCAATCCCAGCACCAAAAGGATGTAGGGAATCCATTACCAAAAGGATAATGGAAAATACGCTAATCATGACATCAAAAGGATATCAGACCCATCGCCAAAAGGATGACAGAGCGAAACAAAATCAACCCTAACACCAAAAGGATGTAGGGAATCCATTAGCAAAAGGATAATGGAAAACACGCTAGTCATGACACCGAAAGGATGCCAGACCCATCACCAAAAGGATGATGGAGCGAAGTAAGATTAATCCTAGCACCAAAAGGATGTAGGGAATCCATTACCAAGAGGATAATGGAAAATACGCTAATCATGACATCAAAAGGATATCAGACCCATCGCCAAAAGGATGATGGAGCGAAATAAAACCAACCCTAACACCAAAAGGATGTAGGTGTTGCGGTGAGAATCTTCATACCAAGCTATTGATTAACTTGAATCTTAACTCTTGAATTCACAACTGGAATTTAATTTATCCAAAGGAAAGGTCTAAAGAAAGAAAGAACCTTTTGCGCGATGTAACAACAACGCTAAGACATTCGGGGATCGGGGGTTGGTTATGCATAGGGTAAGTATCTCACATCCTAAACATCTGTAGTACTCTACAGGAACCTTTTGTTTGCTTGCATGCTAAGTTTTCTAAATGTTTACTATGGGTTGGGATTGGGTAAAAGGTGAAGATTAAAACCTAAAGATAGTTTCTAAGTTTGCTCCCAAAGACATCGCGTCCTCTGCCTACGTATCCTAACTAGGATAGAATCATAGCAACCGTAGTTCACCTCACTAGAGTTGAAGAACACTTGATTATGATCAAGGTTCAAAGGGGAACAAACATTACAATGCTTGTGTAGAGTTTAACAAAACTCTTTAGATCTATGTTGTAACACTCAAGAATGGAGTAAGTAGTCATTACTATGATTCTTACTTAGAGTTTACAAACTCTATCCTAGGGTTCTAGTTGGAGAATATTTCTAGAAAAGGTGAGTTTTTTAGACTTAAAGCAAAGTCTAAGGGCTTACACTAAGGTTCAAGATGACTTCACAAAGTCAAGGGAGCGGGTAATGAACTATCCATGACACAAGGGTCAATGGAGAGACTTTTCCTTTGGAAGGAGAGAGGGAGGCAACTTGGATGAGAACAAAAGAGTTCCATCACTTGGGGGAGAAATACTTAACAAAGCAACATAAACAAACAAGCATGAATAATACAAGGAATATGGTTGCAACCAAGCAAGCATGCATATCACAATAAGCAAGGATTAGAATAATAAAATTGGTTTCAACCAAGAATGACATATCTTTACAAAGATAAAGGAAGCAAATCAAGGGATACATATTAACAAATATGGAAACAACAATCAAACAAATAATTCACAACTTAAGATAAGCATGCCATAGGTCAAAGTGCATCAAATGTAACAACATCAAACCAAACAAATCATGTATTGATAACAATCAAATACAAGCATACATGCAAGGAATGTTATAACAATTCAAGCTCAAAGTGTTAGGAGGAAGCACATAAGCTCATGGTGACAACCAAAGGAAGGCAAACCCTAACATGTTAACTAACACATAGGAATCAATCGCAAAAAAATCTTACAAGATAAATCAAGCATGGTTCAAGAGAAATTTCAACAAGAATCAAGGTAACAACCCTAAAGGGAACCATCTTACAAGTAGGCAAAAGTGATTATAATCATGAACAAATTGAAATATTTTCTCTCAACATGAAACTAGACATAAAAATAAACACATTGCAAAAAGAATGGATAAAAAATAATAAAGTATGCAAAAGTTATGAATCATTGAATTTTATGGTGAAGATAAAAAAATGAAGCATGTGATAAAAAAAAAGAAATGGCCATGGGAAGGGTTGAACCCAGGCCCTTTGGTTCACAAACCCAACACTTAGCCACTTGGGCACTGCGCGCGCGTGTACATGGAATGGAAGAAGAAGAAAAAATAATGAAAACAAGGCAATTAAAAAAAGAACCAAAATGGGTCATCACTGGGGATCGAACCCTGGCATGTGAAGTGAAAGGCGCATATTGTAACCACTGGGGTGGCGATACATCCGTGTATTTAGCCACCCCAAAAAAAAGATAAGGCTATCTAAGATTGAAATTCTGGGCCAAATACAAACAACCAAAACCAAAGGCGTGAAGGTTTCAAACTAGATCAAATCAGCACCAAATTTAACAAAATTAAAGCCTAACATGATTGTTTTTAAACAAGGATGATGATGGTAACAACCATTTTGTGAAATGATGCCTTCAATCAAAAACACGAATGTAAATGCAATTTGGTCATTTGAGTTGCATAATGGAAATCAAAGTAGATTCAGAGTTCATTCTCAGCAAACAAACATTGCACACAAGTCATAAACAGGTTGATTGATAAATTGCACACTTTAGGGCTCAACCACAAATCAAAGTATGTTGTGTGTGTAATTGTGATTTTCAAAACTGTTTTGACAGCAGGGTAAGGATGCAAGCTGGTTTTGTCAATAGTGAGTGGTCTCATGTCAAGAAATTAGCACATACACATCACAAACATGAAAGTAAATGAAGTCATACTCAAAATTCAGGTATATTGCAATCAAGGCAGAATTTGATATGTTGATACTTATGAAATGCAAAACAAGTTCATTTATGCAGTAGGATAGTTTATGGCAATTTGAGACAGTTAGGCATCACACACCAACTTAAAACATGGTAAATGATGATTCTAGGCTCATGGATCAAACATAAACAAGCTGAGACAGAATTGGGCATGTTGTTGGTAACATAAAGCTTGGAAATGCAAATTGAAAGTGAACAGCTGTTTTGAAAATGCAGGGCCAGTTTGATCATGCAAATATCACACACAACCTCTAAATATGTTAACTAATGCTTTCACACTTAAAGATCAAACACAAACTGTTCAAAACAAAAACTGATATGTTGTTGCAAACATTTGACATCAAAACAAGCAATAAACCTCACAGCAGATCCTATTAGCTAAATCTCATGTTTTTAACAATTTCAAAAAGTTTCAATCAAGACAAGCAAGACTAAACCATAACAAATCAACAGTTCAAGCAAATGAGATGAAACATTACAGTTGAGTGTGACATAAGAAGTTGCATACTATCTTAGCACAACATTCATGAACAATGGTATAACAATTGAAACAAACATCACAACTGTGAAACAACAGCCCCTCTACGTTCATACCTGACCTATAGGCAGAGATACCTCATGAAGTAACTAACAAGCTACAACAACAATCAAAAGCTAACAGATTTGTATCAACGCACCAACATTTCATATTAAAACCTCTAAAGCTACTCTTATGGACAAATTCTTCAAAACAATTGTAAACAACATACAAAGTTCATCCTTGACAGCATATCATCAATACATATCACTCATGAACACTATACTTTAACAAAAGCAAGAACATAGCAATAAACACAAAATCTTGACAAAGAGCCATTTTGGGACAACATGACTATGGTTTTCAAAATAGAACTTCAAAATTACAAAACATTACAATGTATGTATAATGAGGAGGTTGAGCATTACATACCTCTTGTAGACCTTCTTGAGCAATAAGCAATCCTTTAGGACAGTTTGAGTAATGAACCTCCCAGATGGTTTTTGAGTCTTTTTACAGTTGAAACAAGATATATACGAGGTGTTGGGGGTGTTGAAGTGGTAGGAAAGGCTTTAAGTAGAGACTTGGCTTCCAAAGTGCATAAAAGTCAAAATATGAAGGTATGAAGGTTGACTTTTAGATTGATGCGTTTTTTGATAAAAGTAATGGTGGGAACAGTTTCAAATGGCCATTTTAAGGGTGTGTATGTGGTCTTTGAAGTGTTTTGGTGTTTGGAGCAAAAAATGGCATGAAAAGTGGAAAATGATGATTTTTGTGATTTTGAGCACTTAAGCACTTTCAAGCAATAAAGGAAAATGAGAGAGCTATGAGTTTCTATGTATTCTTGATAGCTCTGGTGTGGTTGTATAACATAGAGAAGGCCTCTATTTATAGGGAAAATGAAGGTGAGGGCAGATTTGGATTTTTGCTTCTTGGAGGGAAATTTTGGAGAAATCTTGCCAAAATCTTGTGGCAGCTCCATACATCAGTCTCTTGGCTCAAGGCCAGCAAGAAAATCAAGTGGAATGATGTATATGAGGTGACTGCATAGAGCTTAGAGTGTAGAGGTTACAGCTGCTACAATTTTGGAGAAAAATTCCCATTGAAACTAGGTCAAAAGACCTTTCAAAGTTGCTGAAACACATACTTAAAAGGCCAAATAACTTAGAATTTTTCTAAGTTATTTCCCTTCTTGAAATGAATTTGGTCATAACTCCAAATCTATGCATTTTCTGATCATGGACCACTTTGGGACTTTTTTAGGACTTGTCAAGAGCTTTTCCAATGAGCTTTGAACCAACTCAATTGGATGTGTGGTTAAGGAGTTATGGTCTTCCCCCTTTCAAAATCCTAATTCCCGACTTTTACAATTACTCCTCAGCCATTGATCCAATGGTCATGAAATTTTATGGGCAGGTGTAATATTACATAAGGAACATTTTTGATTCACATCTTGAAGTCCAATTCCTTATGAGTGAAGAGTTGACTTTTCGGTCAACCGTACGATCAATCGGTGACTACCGAGTCGATTGTTGATGCTCTAGACCTTTTGAGGCCTTGAAACTTTTTGAATAGACTTTACTAAGCTATAGGAACTTCATGGACCATGATCCCACCATTGGAACACTTTTTAAATCAAAAGTCAAACTACAGTTGACTTTTCCTGATCGAAAACCCTAATCGGGTATCCTGAACTGCACTGTTCTCAATTTCTGGGTGACAACCTCAAATTGGATTCATATTTGACCCAATGTAGTATCCTTGATCTTGTTTATATTTTAATCAATCCAAAACATTGATTGATCAAACCATCGAAGCCTCGATTTCTGACGGTACGGAACCCTGATTCATCTGCATCTTGACAAAGATAAACTTGAAATGGGTTAAGGCTAGTTAATCAAATGAATATGAACCTAAAATGATGATGAGGATCTAAGGGGTCAAAATTTAGGGTGCAACAGTTGCCCCTATTTAAATATCTTCACTAGATGGCAATGAGAGATGACAATCCTCATAGAATCATAGTGAAAGGTATTTAAATATAGCAAACCAGAAATTTTGTCCCTTAGATCCGATGGTATGCAAAAAGGACAAATGCTGAAATGTAATGAGTTCTAAATGATGTTTTATGATGCTTGAATGCAAGACAGATGCAGACACACGAGCAAATATAAACGAACGGCAATACGACGAGTAACCACTCACGAGGGACCCGACACATTGGGGAAAGATTCAAAGCAAAGTAAGCAAGATAGTTCAAACATGACTAAAGATGCTGTTTAAGGGAATCTTTCACACAGGGGACACAAATTCCACCAGGGAAGACACATCTTCACTGGGGAAAGGAGACACAAACCTCACTGGGGATAACCAGATGAGGAAGCCCACTGGGGAAGAAGGCAATTCTTCACTGGGGAAACGGAAGAAAAGAAACGCAAACCTCACTGGGGAAGAAACCCACTGGGGAAAACTTTGCTGGGGAACAATTCCACCGGGGAAGCAAATCTTCACCGGGGAAAAGACGAAACGAAGACACGAGCCTCACTGGGGATAACCAGATGAGAAATTTCCTATAACGAAGAGTTCAAACGGGATCTTCAGGAAAAGGTTAGAAACAAGACCGGACGCGCCGGGGAAGGTAGTATCCACTAGTTCTCCTAGACTTGACTAGGAAAGCAAAAGCTTCAATGGGGAAACCGGTGACGACCAGAACAACGAACAACTTCAACTAGTGTTAGTCTTCACTAGACTTACTGGGGATGGTGGTGATGACCAATCCAACAAACGGTTTCCAAAAAGTGCTAAATACCACTAGACTTCCTGGGGATATGGTGACGACCAAATCAAAGTTCCAATTACAATTGAGAAATTCCAAACAATATTGATAAAACACAGGACTTCAACTGGGGGAATTTGTAACAACCGACTAATAACGATTAGTTTTCAAGCAATGCTAGTAACTACTGGACTTAGAGGGGATTGGTGATGACCAAATCGGGGTATACCAATAACAATTGATTCTGGGTAATGCTAGTAACCACTAGTTTTAACTGGGAAGATTGGTGACGATTGAGTCCAAGGAGGCCAATAACCATTGGATTTGGGTAATACCAATAAAAACTGGATTTTCAAAAGGTTTGATAACCACCATACCAAAGTGATGATAACAATCCGATTTAAGCGATGCCAATAACTATTGGACTTAGGCCAACTGGTGACGACCAAATCAAGTATACCAATAACAACTGGTTCTGGATAATGCTAGTAAACACTAGATTTTCCAAACGATGCTAGTGACCACTAGACTCAGAAGATTGGTAATAACCGAATCAAGAGGTACCAACAAAAATTGGATCTGAAGGTAATACTAGTAACTACTAGATTCAGAAAGATTGGTAATAACTGAATCAAAAGGTACCAATAACAATCGGATTTGAAGGCGGTGCCAATAATTATTGGACTTTTAGGAAATTCTGGTGACGACCAATTCAAGTACCAATGACCATTGGTTTTAAGAGGCAATACTAGTAACCACTAGATTTTAGCAAAGATTGGTAATAACCAAATCAAAAGGACCCCAATGATGATTGGCTTCTTTATAACATGATCAGTGACAACTAGGTTTGGTGAATTGTTGGTGACGACCAAATCGATACACCAACCATAATTGGTTCTAAACAATGCTAGTGACTACTAGACTTTCAAAGATTATTGGTGACAACCAAATCAGAGATAAACGTTAGTAACAACCCGCCCATCTGTGTAAATCGGATACTGCTAGTCACCACCAGCTTCCCAGAGAAGATAGTAATCCCGGGATTACTAATAACCTTGGGGTGTCAACCTTGAAGCGAAATTGCAGCAACGGATCAAAGATAGAGGTAATGACCAAAGGATCTTAAGGGAAACAGCCAAACAAACAGAGACCAAAACCAAATGCAAACAAATGCGTATGCTGATATGATGCTATATGCAGACTGACCCGCAAGAAAAAGAAAAGCAAAAACAAGGCAAACACAGAGGGAACTCGTCACGCTGAGTCTCAATTGCTTCAAGTTAGGCGACACTTTCTTTTGGCATAGATAACAATCTTCCCAGACAATATCCTCGTAACCCTGCAGAGGAGAAGTCCTGGCTTAAGAGCAGGAATCGTTGTCGGACGCATCTAGTTTGGTCAAAGGTGATAGCAAACTTTCACGGCTCGAGAACTGCGTAATATTGTCGGATTACCCCTAGAGTTCTTCAATAGTTTTGTTAAATTGTGTTTTCTTTTTTTTTTAAAACAAAATTTAAGCTTTTCAAACACTTTGCTTTCGAAAAAATCCTTATTAACAAATAAGTGAAATTGCATAACAAAAACAGAAGATCATAACAATGATTGGCCAAAATCTGGTTTCATTGATAGACAAGAACTTTATAAAGGGCAAAGCCTCGGGAACTTTATACATTTGGAAAAATAAAAATGGCAAATAGAAAGGGTTTCAGAATCCCATAATAATTCGGTCCTTTTAACTATCAGTTTATTTGCTTCGCTGCTTCTGACGAGAATGACAGACGTTGACATTTCTTCTAACACCTTGCACAAGAATTTGCCCCCGTGTTTGTCAGCTTTCAATCTTTGAACTTCCGTCTTGCTGAAGCACTGGAATCTCCTTTCTAGGTTTTCTGCTTTTAGGCATAGTACTTTCTCACTGCATCTGAATTAATAGGGTACTTGAGTTGTTCGCCATCCATGGTCTCAAGAATTAGAGATCCTCCAGAGAAGACAGTTTTTACAACGAATGGACCATCGTAATTGGGCATCCACTTGCCGCGCATATCCTTTTGAGTTGGTAGGATTTTTCTAAGCACAAGCTCTCCTTCCCTATACTCTTTGGGACGAACCTTCTTGTTGAACGTTCTTATCATTCTTTGTTGATAGATCTGACTATGACACATGGCCGTCATCCTTTTCTCATCAATGAGGTTCAATGAGTCGAACCTTTATTTTATCCATTCGTCTTACTCAAGCTTAGCTTCCATCAAGATCTTTAGAGAAGGTATTTTGACTTCGATGGGAAGCACAACGTCTATCCCATATACTAAGGAAAAGGGAGTCACTCCTGTTGAAGTTTGCACTGATGTTCGGTATCCATGTAGAGCAAATGGTAACATCTCGTGCCAATCCTTGTATGTTATGACCATCTTCTGTACTATTTTCCTTATATTTTTGTTTGCAGCTTCAACTGCGCCATTCATCTTGGGTTTGTAAGGAGACGAATTGTGATGCTTGATCTTGAAATCGTCACAAAGTTCCTTCATCGTTTTGTTGTTTAGATTCGACCCATTGCCAGTAATGATGTGGTTAGGAATACCGTAGCGACAGATGATTTCCTTTTTGATGAAGCGAGCAACCACTTGTTTTGTCACGTTCGCATACGATGCTGCTTCCACCCATTTGGTGAAGTAATCAATTGCAACAAGGATGAAGCGATGGTCGTTGGAAGCTTTTGGCTCTATTGCCCCAATCATGTCTATGCCCCACATTGCAAAGGGCCATGGTGACGTCATCACATTGTGAGGATGTGGAGGGACATGCACTTTGTCAGCATAGACTTGACATTTATGGCATTTCCGAGCGAAGAGTATGCAGTCTGTCTCCAAAGTTAGCCAAAAGTAACCTGCTCTTAAGATTTTCTTAGCCATGGCATGGCCGTTGGCATGGGTACCGAATGATCCTTCGTGCACTTCAGTCATTATGAGACTTGCTTCTTTTTCATCGACACATCGAAGTAAAACCATGTCATGATTTCTTTTGTACAAGGTACCATTGCTGATGAAGAATTTAGCCGACAATCTTCGTATAACTCTTTTTTCAATTCTGAATGCGTCAGTTGGATATTCCTAATTTTGAAGAAAGTTCTTGATGTCGTGGAACCACGGTTTCTTATCAGTTTCTTCATCTATTGTCATAACATACGCGGGTACTGTCCTTCTTTCAATGGGAATCAGAGGCGCCTCGTTGACAAATTGGACCTTCCACATTGATGCCATCATGGCTAATGCATCAGTGATGTGATTTTCCGCTCTCGGTACATGCTTGAAGGTAATTTCATCAAAAGATTCAGCCATCTCTAGGATATGAGTTTTGTAAGGGATCAACTTTTCATCCCTGGTTTCCCATTCTCCTTTGAGCTGGTAGATCACCAAAGCAGAATCACCGATTACTTCCAAAATTTTGATGCGAAGAACAATAGCAGCTTCCAATCCTAAGATGCAGGCTTCATACTCGGCTATGTTATTCGTACACAAGAAACAAAGTCGGGCTGTGACGGTAGTATACCCTCCGGTTGGATTTTTAAAACAGCTCCAACACCATGTCCGTTCTTGTTTGGCGCTCCATCGAACATCATTTCCCAGTGGGATCCAGGCTCGGGACCTTCTTCCAGACCAGGCTCTGGCTTCGTGCGCTGAATGTACATCACATCTTCATCAGGAAACTAAAACTTGAGTGGTTGATAATCTTCCATGGGATGCTCTGCGAAGTGTTTTGACAAGACACTTCCCTTGATAGACTTTTGAGCAACATATTAAATATCATACTCTGATAAGAGCATATTCCATCTGGCCAATCTTCCCGTTTGAGCTGGTTTTTCAAAGATGTACTTGATGGGGTCCATCTTAGAAATCAGCATTGTGGTGTGGCAAATCATGTTCTGTCTTAGAGGCTTGGCAGCCCATGCTAAGGCACAACAGGTTTTCTCTAGGGAGAGTAAAGACTCTCGCAATCGGTGAACTTCTTGCTCAGATAGTAGATTACGTGCTCTTTCTTTCCCGACTCATCAGTCTGGCCCAAGACACAACCCATTGAATCTTCTAGTACTGTCATGTACATGAACAAAGGCCTTCCAGGTACAGGAGGAATCAGCACCGGAGGTTCTTGTAAATACTGTTTGATTTTCGCAAATGCGGACTGGCAGCTTTCGTTCCATACCACCATCTGATCTTTTCGTAACAACTTGAAGATCAGCGTGCAAGTAGGAGTTAAATTGGAGATGAACCTGGAGATGTAATTCAAACGTCCGAGGAAACCTATGACTTGTTTCTCTGTTTTAGGAGCAGGCATCTCTTGGATTGCTTTAACTTTGTCGGGGTCTACTTCAATTCCTCGTTGACTAACGATGAAGCCAAGTAATTTTCCTGAGCGAACCCCGAAGGTGCATTTTGATGGGTTTAACCTTAGTTGATACTTTCGGAGTCTCTCAAATAGCTTCAACAGATGATCCAAATGGTCTTCTTCGCTTTGAGACTTTGCGATCATGTCATCCACATATACTTCAATTTCTTTGTGCATCATATCATGGAAGAGTGTGACCATGGCCCTCTGATACGTTGCCCCTGCATTCTTCAAACCGAAAGGCATGACCTTATAACAATAGGTGCCCCAGGGTGTGATGAAGGTTGTCTTCTCCATGTCGGCTGGGTCCATTTTTATCTGATTATAACCAGAAAATCCGTCTATGAATGAGAATACTGTGAAACTAGTTGTATTATCTACCAAAGTGTCGATATGAGGTAGAGGGAAATCGTCCTTCGGACTTGCTTTGTTTAAATCCCTGTAATCGAAGCACATTCTGACTTTGCCATCCTTCTTTGGGACTGGTACGATGTTTGCCACCCACTCTGGATATTTGGATACCGCTAAAAAGCCCGCATCAATCTGTTTCTTGACTTTGTCTCGGATTTTAAGAGCCATATCTGGTCTTGATCTGCGAAGTTTTTGCTTGACCGGAGGACACTCTGGCTTCAGGGGGAGCTTGTGCATAACAATGTCGGTATCCAACCCTAGCATGTCTTGGTAAGACCAAGCAAATATGTCGACATAACCTCTGAGGAGTGCTATCAGCCTGCTTTTGATCTCTGGTCCCAATGATGCCCCAATCTTGACTTCTCTTTTTTTCTCTTCAGATCCCAAGTTAATGACTTCAATCTGCTCTTTGTATGGATGGAGATAAACGTCTTCGTATTCAGTCATCCTCTTCAACTCTTCTGGGACTTCTAATTCTTCATCATTCTCTTCTTCAGCTTGGAAGACAGATGAACCACTAGTAGAAGGAACCGAAGGGTCATAGGATTTTGTGGGTAATGGAGGTATTCTACATGTTTTATTTTTGGGAATAATTAGACACACACACACACAGACATGCAGATGAAGGGTTACTTTTATTTTTTTCAAAAAAGATTGCCATTTTTTCCTTTTAACAAAAAGAGTGAAAATGATAAGCAATAAATAAACAAGAATTTTAACAAAAACACTTTTCATTCATAGATTTTCAAATCGCAAAGTGGCCCAATACAAAATAATTCACAGGCCTTGGACAAGACCAGGAATTTTAAAGAAAACACAAAGCTAACAAGCAAAATGAATTACTCTAAAGGTAAAAAGACAGGAATTTCCACAGCCTCCCAGTTCTGTAAAGCTGCTCCTCCCCGAGTTATCAGATGATCTAGATTGCAATCCTCATCCTCAACAATGATAGCGTTGATTTGTATTCCTCCATATTTCTTTCAAAGACTTCTTCCTCATGGTGCTTTCTTCTGGCTCGCCCTCTAGATTTGGTTTGTAACCCAACCCTTGTCGATCGTTCTTCGCCCGAGCGTTGACTTCAATGATATCTCCCCATCCCAACGGGATTCCAGCTTTTAGCGCCGCCTTGATACTCTGAACAGAGGTGAAGGATGGACCGCGAGTTATGTCAGGTTCGTCGACCAGAACAACGTGGGCTATCTCTAGCGCTTGAAAGGCTGTCTCAAGAGAATCTTCGTCAGCTTCGATGTATGGAAATGAGGATAAGTTGCTCACCGTTAAATCCTCTTCTCCATGAACAGTGACCAACTGATCATCGAACACAAACTTCATCTTCTGATGGAGAGTAGAGGTAACAGCGCCTGCTGCGTGTATCCACGGCCTCCCCAGTAGACAGTTGTAGACCAGATTGATGTCCATCACCTGAAAGGTGACTTCAAAGATTTGCGGTCCTATCATGATAGGAAGATCAACCTCCCCTATCACAGCTCTTCTAGACCCATCAAATGCCTTCACTACAAGAGATGTTGGCCTCATATTAGCACCTTGGTAAGCCAGCTTGGCTAGTGTCCTTTTCGGCATCACATTGAGCGCGGATCCTGTGTCAACAAGCACCCTGGACAATGTATCTTCTTCGCATTTGATTGACACATGCAGAGCACAATTGTGCTTGCGTTTTTTAGCTGTTAGATCATTGTCATCAAAGCTTAGAGTGTTGCAGGCCGTAATGTTTGCCACAATGGAGTCGAATTGCCCCACTGTAATGTCTTTGGTAACATGGGCTTGCGTCAAGATCTTTAGCAAAGCCTGGCAATGCGCCGGAGAGATTAAAAGTAATGACATGACTGATATCTTAGATGGTGTCTGATTCAGTTGGTCTACCACCCGGTAATCACTTCGTCGGATAATTCTTAGAAACTCTTCTTCATCATTTTTGAGGCTTTCTTTCCTTTAGACCAAAGGTTCCTTAGTGACGACTACCTCTGGAATGGGTTTTTGAGGAACTGCGACTTTAGGAACGGAAATTGTAGGCGGAGGAACAACATTATTTGCCCGTGGTTGGTATATGCGACCGCTCCGGGTCATCCTACTTCCACCGGCAATATTGGCTACATTAGCTGGCTTCCTTTCTTTGAAAATTCCTTCACACCACGAATGGTCCTGTTTTGGTGTTACAGCCCTTGGGTGAGGTTTATATCCACCCCTTGGTTCAAATCTGGCTTGCTCTCTCCCAAATTTTGGGGGTGCATCGTCGCGGAACACTGGCCGGACATTCTTATAGTTGTTGTTTCTGAAAACAACCTTTTTGCTAGGCTCTTCAGGCATATTAAACACGGGTTCAATGAATGCCACATCTTCCTCTTTCTTCCTGCGAGCAATCTCTATCATCCCTTGTTCGATCATTGCTCGAATGTCTTTTTTCACAAGGTCACAGCCTTCTGGGTTTAGCATGCATTGTTCGCAGTCTTCATGAGATGTCTTAAGTGCCCATGCTTGAGCAAGACGTTTGTGTAGTTCCACCAATGGTACCTTGATCTCATCAATGTAGTAACTGTCTTATCTTCAGACCCTTCCCCTTCTTCATTAATAGCATTTACTCCACCATGATTCGGTAGAGGGTTATTCTTTATGTTCAGGTGATTGTCTTCAAAGGACATAATCCTTTTTTCGATTAACTCTCGGACAGGGTGCTGAAGCGCAAAGCATCCTTCAAGATCGTGGCCCGGAGTGTTCTCATGGAATAAACAGCGGGCATTGGTGTTGTAGTAGAATGGAAGTGGATTAGGTGGAGCACCCAATTTCCTTGTCTTGACCAAACCTCTTTCTATCAGCATTGGGAACAGATCAGTGTAGCTCATCAGAATAGGCTGTATTTTTGGCCGATTCGCTTGGTAATTCGCCCTTGGATCCCTGTTTTGAGGCTGCTGACCCTGCTGTTGATGATTGTTAGAATGATACTGTTGTTGATTGCTGGATGCCCCATGTGAGGACCCTGCTGCAATGACTGTTGAAAAACTAGAGTCACAGCTGCTATATATGATGGTGGATGATATTGCTGGCGATGGTTTCTGGAACTTTGTGCCTTCTTTCCGTATGTTACCGCACTTACATCCCCTCCTTCTTTTTTTGAAAATTGTTGGTCGGCTTCTTTGCGGCACTGGTGTTTGAATTAGTATTTGGAGTAGCCACTTTCCCGCTTTTTAAACCGGCTTCAACCTTGACCCCCACTGCTATGATGTCAGAGAAGTTGGTCGTGACACTGCTGATTAGTCGCTCATAGAATTCTGGTCTGACCGTATCTACAAACCAGTCTGCCAATTCCTTTTCAGTAAAGGGTGGCTCCACCTGAGCGGCAGTCCCGCACCATATTTGCGCGTATTCTTTGAAGGTTTCAGTGCTCTTTTGTGTCATGCCAAGGAGCTGACGGCGGTCTGGAGCCAGGTCCATGTTGTATTTATATTGTTGAATGAAGGCATCTGAAAGATCTTGAAAACCATAGATCTTTGCTTGATCCAGGCTGAGATACCATTTAGCTGATGCTCCTTTAAGATTGTCCTGAAAGCAGTGCACCAACAGTTTGTCGTTTTCAATATGCGGAGCCATCCGCCTGCAGTACATGATCAGGTGTACCTTGGGACAAGTAGTCCCCTCATATTTGTCAAACACTGGCATCTTGAATTTTGGGGGGAATACTAAACCGGACACCAGACACATGTCTTTGGTATCTGATCCGAAAACATTGCTTCCTTTGATGGCTCTCATCCTTTTAGCCATGATGTTCATCTCCACCCTCAATTTTTCAAGCTTTTCATCCTCGACTTCAGAACCGTCGGGTATGTCAAAGATAGGTTGTTGATTGTGGAAAACAGGTCGCACCGTAGTTGGTCCACCCGACTGAGTGAAAATGGGATTCCTGATTGTTGAATCAAGTAATGGTTGAAAACATGAGGATTGTGTATTACTGAATGGTGGCACGAAATCCCGAGACATGCCATAGGGAAATTCTGCAGTGGTAACTAGAGCTACTGTGACGTTGGTCGTTTCCGTGGCGACTTTGGAGATTACCGTAGACTGTGTGTCCATGTTTGCTTTGATTATATTGAGAACTTCCATAATCTGGCTGACATCACCCTTGATTACTTCAATGTCGTTGTCCATTTGGTCGAACCTCTGTTCATTATCAGCCATCTTCTTCTGAGCTCTGGATCAAGTGTTGTATTTGTGAGAATTCAGCGTGACTCCCTTCTCTCTTTTCTCTCTCTCTGAACAAGAACAAAGGATGAGTTGCGGAACTCGGATGCAAGACCAATGCAGGATAAGATGTAAATGCAAATGCACCAACCATTTAAGGAAAAGCAAATTTTTATTTACAAACAAAAAAGTTGGAACAACATGTAACGACATGCTTTAAAAAGCGTTTTTCATTGATAATTTGAAGTCTATTACAATAGATGGCTCTTGCTAAAAAAGAAAGACCTTTCTTACAACAAGAAGTGAAAGCAAATGCAACATAGGATTACAATCCTTTTTAGGGAAAACAGGAAATGGTGAAACAATGATCATTCTAACAAGATGATCATTCTCCTTCTTGGTCTTCAACGTGAGCTTGGTCCTGGCGGATGATCTCCCACAAGTCTTCATTCTCTCGTTGTGCTTTGATCAAAGCGTATTTCAGCTCTTCCCTAGTTGTGGGGACCTCTGGTTCCATTGTTATCTCATGATCATGAGTGTAGAACATGGTCAAAGCTATTTCCTTTGACCAAAGCAAGTAAGCTCTGGTAGTTAAACAACTTATGTTCTCCATTGGAGTTATGCCCAAGAGGTGAGGATCTCTCTGAGCATAGTGAGCACGGGCTTCCAGTTCCGGGTTGCAACCGGTTTCACAGAAGCACGGTCTCAGTAGTTCGGGCTCCGATTCCAGCCTAATTGAATACCCATACTGGCGCTGAGCAAGAACAGGATTGTAGGTGATGACCCCCTTCGTTCCAATGAGAGGTACATTGGAGAAGTCTCCATAACTGGGAATCATAACTAGATTACCAAGGCAGATGTCATACCAGGTGATGTCGTAATACTTGAGAGTGATGAGCTTGGAAATCCATGCGTTCTTGTTGTAAAGCCTCAAAAGGACATGAGTCCTGGGCAGATGAGAGGTAAACCACCTGTCAAGCAGTGCGAGGCAGCATGAAAACTGGCCGAGGTCATACAAGGTGTAGCGGTGGATGACCACGTAGGTATTTGCAAATATCTCATTTACTGGATTTTTGATGATGAAGAGACGGATTGCCTCCTCACTGATGAAGTCATAATGGCTTGGGAAGAGATACAGCCCATATATTAGGAATGCCAAGATTGCTTCAAAGATGCCCAAATTTCTATTCTCATAATGATACTCGGCCATCTCCATTAGTGGTCCTGCTTCCATTCCGTAATATCCTCCCTTTGCTCTCATAGGTGGTAAATCCTCTGGATTGAGATGTAGGGCTTTGGCCAAATCTCTTCTCTTTGGTTTTCCATAAGGAAGTGTGAAAGTCCACAGAATCTTCAGATAGTCAGTGTACTCCTCTATGGTTGGAAGCAGCTGAAAGTCTAGGAAGACGAAGGAGTGGTAGGTTGGAGAATAAAACTCAACAAGAGCCTGCAGCATGAACTCGTTGACTTGAGCACTTATCAGTGGTAGGAGATCTCCATATTTGGCAATGAAGGTGGTGGGGTTCCTGACAAGTCTTGCCAACATCCTAAGACGGCCCAACTTCAAATTTGGGAAAGGAAGCATGCCTCGTCTCACCATGTTGTTGTCAGCAAAAAGAAAAGTTTGAATTTCCTTGAATGGTTAGAAAAAATGCAAATGCAAATGCGCATGGTGTCATGGAACTCAGATATTTACGAACGTCAAAATTCGTTATTCATTGATCAACAAGATGGGATTACAAAATGTTGTTTCCTCTTACAAGAGTTTTAAACATAAAGTTAAATAACAGCTAATGAATCCTAAGAAGGTTCCCCTAGCAACCTCATGTTGAGCTTCTTGATTTCTTTTTCCATCTGAGCCTTCTCAAGAATGAGCTTGTCCACAATTAACTTCCACGGAGTAGACTGGGGACTAGAAGAAAAAAGTTCTTGTTGTGCTTTCCTCTTCTTACAAGAGAGTACTTCTTCGTCCTTCAACTGGAGTTGTTTCTGGAGTTCTGTATTCTCTTCAACGACCACTTGATACTTGTGTTTCCAAGCGTCTTCGGTTTGTCGTGCTTTGACTAAAGCGATTTTCAGCTTTTCTTCTTCAGACATGAAGACCAAGGTGCATTCTTCTTTCAAAACCATAGGTTCTTGTTTAGGATAAGGCATCCTTAGTGTGATGGCTCTCTTCCAAACCCATTGGAGGTATGGCTCCAAAGAGACACAATTGAGTTTTCCAAGATCCTTTTTCCCTTTCTTGTGCAGATGTTTCCAAGCCTCTAGAATCTTATCTTTTAGATCTTGACTATCCTTTTCTTCTTTGAAGAAAATGCTTTCCATATGAACCCCATTGGGCTTCTCCTTCAAAGGGTATCCCAATTGTCAACGGGCGAGGACTGGATTGTAATTGATTCCTCCATTAGCACTGAGAAAAGGTACATTACCGAAATCCCCACAATTGTTAATGATCATTGTTCCATCATAGTCACGACTATACCAATCAATATCAGAGTGAGTGAGAGCCATGATCTTCTGTGACCACCATCCTTTCTTCGGATCCCAAAAAGCGTTAGCTTTAGGAAAATGTGAAGTGAACCATTTGTATAACAAAGGAGCGCAACAAGTAATCATCCCTCCATTATGAAAGTTCCTCATATGAACAGAATGATATGCATCTGCTAGCAAGGTAGGCACAAGATTCTTCTTCAAGAAGATTTTAATGGCATTGAGGTCCACAAAATTCTTGAAGCTAGGGAACAAAAAGATGCCATAAATGATCAAGGCAAAGATAGCCTCGAATGCATCCATGCTTAAATGATCCGCATAATATTGAGCTTTCTCAACCAAGAATTCTGCATTTAACCCAAAAATTCCTCCTTTTGTAATCAGGTTCTTTTTAATATCAACCAATCCTAAACGTGTAGCCTTGGCAATATCTTGCTCCTTAGGGTCTTCCTCCATGATCGAAAAAGGAGACTCTTCGAGAATGGGCAATCCAACTAGATGAGAGTATTCTTCTAGTGTGGGCACTAGCTGATAATCGAGAAAAGTGAAACAGTGGTAGAGCGGATCATAAAACTGGAGAAGTGTAGAAAGAAGTCCACTATCCATCTTTATCTTCAATAGTAACAACAGCTTCCCGTACCTGCTTTGGAATCCCTCTGGATCTATCACCAAGGTGCTCAACCTTCTTAGGTCATCTAGGTTAAAACCCTTGTAAGTGTACTTCAAATTTTTCTTTCTTTCACTATTCATAACAACCTCTGATGTTTACAAACAAAAAATTCAGAGTTCCATGAAACCTGATGATATGATGTTTATGAATGCAAAATGTACAAACACAGGCAAATGCAAAGATCACACATATGCACACAAACACAAGCCTAGGTTTAAAAGACGAGCGTGGATCCAAGGTCTACCTATCCCCAAGGATTTGCACTATGGGTTAATTTGTACCTGCCGAACGGGTTCTAACAGAGTTCCCAGAGTCAACAACCCATCTTTTGGATATTATCAACTTCCCAAATCACTTGGTAATCGATAATATTCTCAAGAGAGTCTCGTCCAAGTGTAGTATCGCGTATCAACTATTTTGGAAATACTTCCTTATAGCCATCGCACTACATCCTAATAAGGCCAAAGTGGGGTAGAATGTAATCTAAAAGTCCACAGTGTCACAGGCTCCTTCGTCGAAAGTAGCATTGTTTTCACGAATACTCGATCAACAATACTAAACTCTCAAGAGGGCCTACACTGAGCGGTGGTTTCTCAATTTAGCTTGGTCGGGAATCAACTCCCTATAAGCCTTCTTGAATATACCACCATCCTATCATAATTGTACTCAAGTCCGGGTATAGGACCGTCTCACCACTCAAATCACCCAATATCCAACACACAAACAAATATATTGACAAATATACATGTTAAACAAATATTCACAAATATAGCATATAATCAAACAAAATAGGCTAAACCCTCAAGTTAAGTCATCCCCAGTGAAGTCGCCATTTCTGTTGCAGTGAGAATCGTGATACCAAGCTATTGATTAACTTGAATCTTAATTCTTGAATTCACAACCGGACTTTAATTTATCCAAAGGAAATGTCTAAAGAAAGAAAGAGCCTTTTACACGATGTAACGACAATGCTAAGAGATTCGGGGATCGGGGGTTGGTTATGCATAGGGTAGGTATCTCACATCCTAAACATCTATAGTACTCTACAGGAACCTTTTGTTTACTTGCATGCTAAGTTTGCTAAATGTTTGCTATGGGTTGGGATTGGGTAAAAGGTGAAGATTAAAACCTAAAGATAGTTTCTAAGTTTGCTCACAAAGACATCGCGTCCTCTGCCTACGTATCCTAACTAGGATAGAATCAGCGCAACCGTAGTTTACCTTACTAGGGTTGAAGAACACTTAATTATGATCAAGGTTCAAAGGGGAACAAACATTACAATGCTTGTGTAGAGTTTAACAAAACTCTTTAGATCTATATTGTAACACTCAAGAGGGGAGTAAGTAGTAATTACTATGATTCTTACTTAGAGTTTACAAAATCTATCCTAGGGTTCTAGTTGGAGAATATTCCTAGCAAAGGTGAGTTTTTTAGACTTAAAACAAAGTCTAAGGGCTTACACTAAGGTTCAAGATGACTTCACAAAGTCAAGGGAGCGGGTAATGAACTATCCATGACACAAGGGTCAATGGAGAGACTTTTCCTTTGGAAGGAGAGAGGGAGGCAACTTGGATGAGAACTAAAGAGTTCCATCACTTGGGGGAGAAATACTTAACAAAGCAACATAAGCAAACAAGCATGAAGAATACAAGGAATATGGTTGCAACCAAGCAAGCATGCATATCACAATAAGCAAGGATTAGAATAATAAAACTGGTTTCAACCAAGAATGACATATCTTTACAAAGATAAAGGAAGAAAATCAAGGGATACATATTAACAAATATGGAAACAACAATCAAACAAATAAGTCACAACTTAAGATAAGCATGCCATAGGTCAAAGTGCATCAAATATAACAACATCAAACCAAACAAATCATGTATTGATAACAATCAAATACAAGCATACATGCAAGGAATGTTATAACAGTTCAAGCTCAAAGTTTTAGGAGGAAGCACATAAGCTCATGGTGACAACCAAAGGAAGGCAAACCCTAACATGTTAACTAACACATAGGAATCAATCGCAAACAAATCTTACAAGCTAAATCAAGCATGGTTCAAGAGAAATTTCAACAAGAATCAAGGCAACAACCCTAAAGGGAACCATCTTACAAGTAGGAAAAAGTGATTATAATCATGAACAAATTGAAATATTTTCTCTTAACATGAAACTAGACATAAAAATGAACACATTGCAAAAAGAACGGATCAAAAATAATAAAGTATGCAAAAGTTATGAATCATTGAATTTTATGGTGAAGATAAAAAAATGAAGCATGTGATAAAAAAAAGAAATGGCCATGGGAAGGGTTGAACCCAGGCCCTTTGGTTCACAAACCCAGCACTTAGCCACTTGGGCACTGCGCGCGCGTGTACATGGAATGGAAGAAGAAGAAAAAATAATGAAAATAAGGCAATTAAAAAAAAGAACCAAAATGGCTCATCACTGGGGATCGAACCCTGGCATGTGAAGTGAAAGGAGCATGTTGTAACCACTGGGGTGGCGATAAATCTGTGTATTTAGCCACCCCAAAAAAAAGATAAGGCTATCTAAGATTGAAATTCTGGGCCAAATACAAACAACCAAAACCAAAGGCGTGAAGGTTTCAAACTAGATCAAATCAGCACCAAATTTAACAAAATTAAAGCCTAACATGATTGTTTTTAAACAAGGATGATGATGGTAACAACCATTTTGTGAAATGATGCCTTCAATCAAAAACACGAATGTAAATGCAATTTGGTCATTTGAGTTGCATAATGGAAATCAAAGTATATTCAGAGTTCATTCTCAGCAAACAAACATTGCACACAAGTCATAAACAGGTTGATTGATAAATTGCACACGTAGGGCTCAACCACAGATCAACATAATTGAAATTGGTTCATAGGTTGCAAACATAACATGAATGTTGAGCAAGCTGTCAAGGTGCAGATGGGAAATGTTCAATTCATAC
The DNA here is from genome assembly GCA_963859935.3 of Lathyrus sativus. Classification (NCBI taxonomy): domain Eukaryota; kingdom Viridiplantae; phylum Streptophyta; class Magnoliopsida; order Fabales; family Fabaceae; genus Lathyrus; species Lathyrus sativus. The sequence continues at coordinate 85,779,735 of OZ012738.1, forward strand.
ACACATGGCCTACAAGTCCTAAACATGCTTATTGATGCTCTTTACAAATCAAACAAGAATGTCTCAGGCAGAAGAAGGTAGTATGATACAGCAAGGGCAACATATTGGCTGGTGACTTACAAAATAGTGAACTTTGTGCTCTCAAATAACCAAATCAAATGACTTCAAAACAAGACCAAGTTATTAAATCCAAACAGAAAATAGTTCCAAACATACACATATGTGGCTGGTCTCAAATGGTATTGAGGGGATCAAAGATTGATCAGAAATAGCAGACAAGCAGCAGGCCAAGGCCAAAGTGGCCCTGCTGTCCAGATTTTTAATCAAATGGCCAAACATGAATGTATCTCAAACTTGTTCAAATCAGCAACAAAACATGAAATCCCACCCTACACTTCTTGAAATGCAATGAACAACAAGATGGCCACAAACAAATGCCAAGATCACAAACCAAACAGAACTATCATTGAAATGCCATGTGAAAATGAAAAAATGCAATTTGAAAGCTATGCCATGAATGGAACAAATTCAGGTTGAACACACCTTACACACAAACTAAAAACATGTTAACAAGTGTTTCTACACTTCAAGACCAAACACCAACCAAACAGAAATGAAAATGGTATGCTAATTGCTCATTTACAAATGAAATGCATAATTGAAATCATGACATGATTGGAACAGCTTTAGACCAAATAAACACCACACACAAGTTTCAAATGTATCCATGGATGATCTTACAACTCAAGATTGAATATTAAATGCACACAACAAAAATTGGTTCACAAGCTGCAAGTGTAGTATATGCGGGCAGGCTGTCATAACAGGAAGGGGTTACAAATTGGCATAGCATTCAAAATGAGGTCTGGTTCATACACATACAAATCCTAATCAAGTTATCTAATGGTCTAATGCTCATGAAATAACCTAAAACAACTCAAACATAATGAGTGTATGGTGTGTGCAGCTGTGAATACAAAAAGTTGCTTGACAGCAAGAGATGAGGCAAGTCCAAAATGAGAGGTCAAAACCAGGTAGCATCAGGTCAAACAATCAATACATACATATTTCAAACATGATAGCATATGAATTCATGTTCATACATCAACAAAAAATGCTTCAAACACGAAAGGCTTGTTGTGTGTGTAATTGTGATTTTCAAAACTGTTTTGACAACAGGGTGAGGATGTAAGCTGGTTTTGTCAATAGTGAGTGGTCTCAGGTCATGAAATTAGCACATATACATCACAAACATGAAAGTAAATGAGGTCAAACTCAAAATTCAGGTATATTGCAATCAAGGCAGAATTTGATATGTTGATACTTATGAAATGCAAAACAAGTTCATTTATGTAGCAGGATAGTTTATGGCAATTTGAGACAGTTAGGCATCACACACCAACTTAAAACATGGTAAATGATGATTCTAGGCTCATGGATCAAACAGAAACAAGCTGAGATAGAATTGGGCATGTTGTTGGTAACATAAAGCTTGGTAATGCAAATTGAAAGTGAACAGCTGTTTTGAAAATGCAGGGCCAGTTTGATCATGCAAATATCACACACAACCTCTAAATATGTTTACTAATGCTTTCACACTTAAAGATCAAACACAAACTGTTCAAAACAAGAACTGATATGTTGTTGCAAGCATTTGACAGCAAAACAAGCAATAAACCTCACAGCAGATCCTATTAGCTAAATCTCATGTTTTTAACAATTTCAACAAGTTTCAATTAAGACAAGCAAGACCAAACCATAACAAATCAACAGTTCAAGCAAATGAGATGAAACATTGCAGTTGAGTGTGACACAAGCAGTTGCATACTATCTTAGCACAACATTCATGAACAATGGTATAGCAATTGAAACAAACATCACAACTGTGAAACAACAACCCCTCTAAGTTCATACCTGACCTATAGGCAGAGATACCTCATGAAGTAACTAACAAGCTACAATAACAATCAAAAGCTAACAGATTTGTATCAACACACCAACATTTCATATTAAAACCTCTAAAACTACTCTTGTGGACAAATTCTTCAAAACAATTGTAAACAACATACAAAGTTCATCCTTGATAGCATATCATCAATACATATCACTCATGAACACTATACTTTAACAAAAGCAAGAACATAGCAATAAACACAAAATCTTGACAAAGAGCCATTTTGGGAAAACATGACTATGGTTTTCAAAATAGAACTTCAAAATTACAAAACATGACAATGTATGTATAATGAGGAGGTTGAGCATTACATACCTCTTGTAGACCTTCTTGAGCAAGCTAAGAAGCAAAGAAACCCAGAGATCTTCTTCTTTGGTACAGATTTGGAGTTTTCTTCCTCTTGAAGCAATAAGCAATCCTTTAGGACAGTTTGAGTAATGAACCTCCCAGTTGGTTTTTGAGTCTTTGGACAGTTGAAACAAGATATATACGAGGTGTTGGGGGTGTTGAAGTGGTAGGAAAGGCCTTAAGTAGAGACTTGGCTTCCAAAGTGCATAAAAGTCAAAATATGAAGGTATGAAGGTTGACTTTTAGATTGATGAAAGTAATGGTGGGAATAGTTTCAAATGGACATTTTAAGGGTGTGTATGTGGTCTTTTAAGTGTTTTGGTGTTTGGAGCAAAAAATGGCATGAAAAGTGGAAAATGATGATTTTTGTGATTTTGAGCACTTAACCACTTTCAAGCAATGAAGGAAAATGAGAGAGCTATGATTTTCTATGTATTCTTGATAGCTCTGGTGTGGTTGTATAACATAGAGACGGCCTCTATTTATAGGGAAAATGAAGGTGAGAGCAGATTTGGATTTTGTCTTCTTGGAGGGAAATTTTGGAGAAATCTTGCCAAAATCTTGTGGCAGCTCCATACATCAGTCTCTTGGCTCAAGGCCAGCAAGAAAATCAATTGGAATGATGTATATGAGGTGGCTGCATAGAGCTTAGAGTGTAGAGGTTACAGCTGCTACAGTTTTGGAGAAAAAGTTTCTCTTTCCTCTTTCACATTTCTTGATTATTTTATTGCCACTTGTTGGCAACTTGCTCCTCTCTTCACATCTTTCATTTTTTTCTGCATTCTTTACTCATCCACACCTCTAAATATCATATTGAACATGATCCAATGGCTGAGGGTGGCCCAAGTTGTTGAAATTTGAAAATGGGAAAAAGTTGAAGTGGTGACTTCAAGTGTGGCAGCCCCAACTTCCATGATCCATAACTCTCAGCTCACAAATGCTATTGAGGAGTTCTACCACATTTTAGAAAGCCCTCAAGTAGCTCTACAACTATCATGTTTTTGATATTTTCAAATTCCCATTGAAACTAGGTAAAAATACCTTTCAAAGTTGATGAAAAACATACTTAAAAGGCCAAATAAGTTAGAATTTTTCTAAGTTATTTCCCTTCTTGAAATGAATTTGGTCATAACTCCAAATCTATGAATTTTATGATCATGGACCAGTTTGAGACTTTTGTAGGACTTGTCAAGAGTTTTCCAATGAGCTTTGAACCAACTCAATTGGATATGTGGTTGAGGAGTTATGGTCTTGCCACTTTCAAAACCCTAATTTCCGACTTTTACAATTACTCCTCAACCCTTAATCCAATGGTCCCAAAATTTTATGGGCAGGTGTAATATGACATAAGGAACATTTTTTATTCACATCTTGAAGTCCAATTCCTTATGAGTGAAGAGTTTACTTTTCGGTCAACCGTACGATCAATCGGTGACTACCGAGTCGACTGTTGATGCTCTGGACCTTTCTAGGCCTTGAAACTCTTTGAATAGACTTTAATAAGCCATAGGAACTTCATGGACCATGATCCCACAATTGGAAAACTTTTTAAATCAAAAGTAAAACTACAGTTGACTTTTCCTGATCGAAAACCCTAATCGGGTATCCTGAACTGCACTGTTCTCAATTTCTGGGTGACAACCTCAAATTGGATTCATATTTGACCCAATGTAGTATCCTTGATATTGTTTATATTTGAATCAATACAAAACATTGATTTATCAAACCATCGAAGCCTCGATTTTTGACGGTACGGAACTCTGATTCATCTGCATCTTGACAAAGATAAACTTGAAATGGGTTAAGGTTAGTTAATCAAATGAATATGATCCTAAAATGATGATGAGGATCTAAGGGGTCAAAATTTGGGGTGCAACAGTAGAGAATCCATTACCAAAAGGATAATGGAAAACACAATAGTCATGACACCGAAAGGATGCCAGACCCATCACCAAAAGGATGATGGAGCGAAGTAAGATCAATCCTAGCACCAAAAGGATGTAGGGAATCCATAACGAAAAGGATAATGGAAAACACGCTATTCATGATATCGAAAGAATGCCAGACCCATCACCAAAAGGATGATAGAGCGAAGCAAAATCAACCCTAACACCAAAAGAATGTAGGTAATCCATTACCAAAAGGATAATGGAAAACACGCTAGTCATGACACCGAAAGGATGCCAGACCCATCACCAAAAGGATGATGGAGCAAAGTAAGATCAATCCTAGCACCAAAAGGATGTAGGGAATCCATTACCAAAAGGATAAAGGAAAATACACTAATCATGACATCAAAAGGATATCAGACTCATCGCCAAAAGGATGATGGAGCGAAACAAAATCAACCCTAACACCAAAATGATGTAGGGAATCCTTTACCAAAAGGATAATGGAAAACACGCTAGTCATGACACCAAAAGGATGCCAGACCCATCACCAAAAGGATGATGAAGCGAAGTAAGATCAATCCTAGCACCAAAAGGATGTAGGGAATCCATTACCAAAAGGATAATGGAAAACACGCTAGTCATGACACCGAAAGAATTCCAGATCCATCACCAAAAGGATGATGGAGCGAAGCAAAATCAACCCTAACACCAAAAGGATGTAGGGAATCCATTACCAAAAGGATAATGGAAAACACGCTAGTCATGACACCGAAAGGATGCCAGACCCATCACCAAAAGGATGATGGAGCGGAAAATAATCAACCCTAACACCAAAAGGATGTTGAGAATCCATTACCAAAAGGATAATGGAAAACACGCTAGTCATGACACCGAAAGAATGTCAGACCCATCACCAAAAGGATGATGGAGCGAAGAAAAATCAACCCTAACACCAAAAGGATGTAGGGGATCTATTACCAAAAAGTATAATGGAGAACAAACGTTAGTCATGAGACCAAAAAGGATGTCAGACCCATCACCAAAAAGGACAATGGAGCGAAACAATAAGCTACTACCACAAAGATGGATGATACTAACTCCCACGAGGAACTCCCATGTCCCTGCATAATATGCCCCTGACCAGGATGAATATTGCTTTCGATACTTCTGAATTCCATGGAGGACCCACGTTTGCAGATAATGCCCCTGACTGGGCTGATGATCACTTTGAAGCTCTTGAATTTGTCCAACAAAAAGTTGCACACTTTGTGCAGAACACCCACGGTCTTGCGGAGAATGCCCCTGACTGGGCTGATACAACCTTGGAAATCTTCTAAATTTGACCTTGAACCCTGATCTCATACATGTGAATGCTTAATGATAATGGCGTTCCATAAATGGAAATGAAGATGCAAATGTTAGAAAGCGGAGATGCAAGAGCTGGGGGAGTATGATATGATTCTGGGTATGCATATGATACAAGATGCTTATGAAGTCACATGCGATGCGTATGATGCATATGATTGCAGGCAGGTAATTGGAAATGCAGGTGCCGACGTGGCGGACTTTTAGTAGTTGCCAATGCGGATTGGACTTCAAGTGGAAAGATGAAAGTATGACTCCCCGAAACTCGTCTTGAACTCAACAGTTGTTGACGAAAATGGACTTGTTTGAGTAACTTGCCCCAGTATAGTTCGAACTTGCCCCAATCTGATTCTTAGGAAAGTTCGTCTTGAAAAGGCAGTAGCTTGCCATAAGACGACCTCAAGATGACTTGCCCCAGAGTTTGTACGACGAGAGGATTGATCATTGTTTAACTGACTCTTGTGGTGGTTGGCTTCAATATACTCTTGGAGTAGCTCGCCCTTAAGTGAGCGTTGAAGCGACTTAACTTATCCTGAATGAACATTTGAGGGATCTATCCTCAAGCCAAAGAAAATCTGGGTGGTCTGCCCCTGATCGGTACCATGAAAGGGTTCATCATTATTTAAATGATTCTCATGGTAGTCGACTTCAACATACTCTTGGAGTTACCTGCCCTTGAAAGAGCATGGAAGCGACTTAACTTGTCTTGAATGAACATTGGAGGGATCTGGCCTTAGCTCAAAGAAACTTTGGGCAGCCTGTTCCTGATCGGTATTCTCGAGATGGTTCGCTTCTAATTGTCCGGATATTGAATGATTTGCCCCATAATCAATCGTTGTTTGGGGATTTGCCTCAAATTGATTGATTCCAAATTTGCGAGATGGCAATGTCCCAGATCCATAAGGCTCCATGGTATATTCGATTATGGTCCAGACTGCTGAATAATCCAGTCCTGTTTGATTTCTCTTTGAAGGAATTTTCTCGATGCCAACTACTGACTTGCAAATAAAATTGTTTGTTCACGAATGGTAATTTTAATGAGAAGTTTATGCAAGTTTTGAAAGAAATGTCATTTATTATGTGTCGTGATAGTGAGACGAATGGATCGTTAGTCCAAACGTCGTGCTAACTTGATTGGTGTAAAAGATATAGCAAGGATATTGACACCAACGTTGATGATTAGAAAATATATTAGGAGTTAGTTTACGCAACCTTGCGATAATATGCTTTTATTATAAAATTCTCCTCAATTAGGTCTTTCGAGGGCTGCAACGTGGCCTGGTTCACGGTTATAGAAACAAAGGATATAAGGCTCAAAATTGATTTGTACCCACCCTTTCTTCTTGATGATCTCCAAACCTACGTTCAGTTAATTTTGCACCTATTTAATGGTGTAAGCTTGATAGTTCAAGGTTTGCTCGAAATGGCAATCACCTTATTTTGATGGATATTAGTAGCCCCTTAATTTAGATGGCCACTGAATCTTATTTTTTTGTTGAGGGTTTGAGGACCTCTTTTGCTTTTGTTTTTGATCCCTAACTTTTGCATGGAATGATTTTGCTTGTCAGATCCATCGAGATTGCCTTGATTTTTGCCTAAGTCCCCTTTGAGGTGCTTGACTTAGCAGACTTTTGATTTTTATTTTTTTTTGGATTTTGTTGGAGGATAGTGACTACCATGTCACGGGTCATTGATGAACAACCATCATGTCTTTGGATTTTGCTTTGTTGATTTGAGTGCGGGATTGGATTAACTGAACACTACCCTGCCCCATGTTAAGTGTAAGGGTTTAAATATCCGAAGGAAACTCCTACTTCTAGACTCGAAGTGGTTGACTAGGGATTAACTCCTTATATCTCCGGTGTTTAGGGGATTGAAACAATGTCTGTACATCATTAATGAGATTCTGTCTGAAAGTATACAATTTGCAATTATGGGTATTTTGTTTTCGTCATCCTCCCTCCAATATTGCTAAACAACAGTGAAAAAGTGGAGTGGATAAAAAATGTATGTGTCTGTGATTGTGATAAGTGGAAAAAAATGAGTGAATACAGCGTGACTGATTCAGAAAATGCATAATCACTTCATTAATATTACCATTCAAAACAACAATGTTTAAGCACAAGTAGCAATTAACAGGAAATAAACTACGAGATGCAAATGGTAAAAACGCTCAAGGACCGCCAATGTTGAGGACGTCTGCCTATCTGGACCACTGACTTTTGGAGATGACCCTTGGAATCTTCGAGCTTAGACAACTTCGTCCTCACATTAAATCCCGATGGGGAATCAATATTCTGGCGGTTGTTCTTTGGCATAGCTACTTCAGCTTGCATCGTTTGACTTGGCTTTTAAAGGCTTCTACGTTCCTCTTACTTCAAACTCTTTGTAGCTCTCACGAGTTCAATGGGAGTGTCGGAAAATCAACTGCAGATTATGAATAAAGGATGGGTAAGCTCTTGGTATCTGGGTAGGGAAGAAAATGCAATATGATGCAGAGATGCTTATGCAAATGCAATGCAATGAGTGCACACGAGAACAGATCCATAGCAAGGATCTAGGTCACAAATCCTACAAGACAACAACAAAAGGTATCTCTCACCTCGGGTGGGCAATCTATTGGTTTATAAGAGGGTATCCCAAAGGCCTTTAAACAAAGTCCCATGCACTAACCCTCAAAAGTTTTCCATCAGAACGATTACTTGTAAGACGCTATTCCCTTCAAAGGATGAACACAGAGTTATGTTTTAAGAACCTTCGGAATAAGGTTCTACAAAAGTTCCTCAGAGTCACGGACTCCTAAGTTGGAAATGAAGATGCCATTAGGACTACTCGTAAGACATAATCATCCCAAAGGGGTCTCATCTGAGCGGTGGGATTCGATCCAACTCAACGAGTCCTAAGTCTCGCAAATCAGAAAGAAACCACCTCCTAATCTTAGTGTATACTTGAAAGCTCGGGTAGAAAGCTTTTATCCTCACAAACCAACCCAATAAACCCAACTGGTTAGAGAATAAAGCATAAACAATAAAAGCAAACAAAAACACAAACACGACAAACAAACTAGACTTGGCTTGCTAGGAATTCCCCAGCAGAGTCGCCAGCTGCCGCTACTCGAAAAATGCATCGTGCAACGACGGGGAGGCGAAAAAGAAGGACAAAATAGTCGCCACCAAACTTTATTTATCCCATGAGGGGAAAGGAAAATATCGAGAAAACCTTAAGAAAGAAATGGATAAGATGGTCTCGCAACCATGAACGGGTTTGGAAGCCGGTTATGCGAAGGGAAGGTATTAGCACCTCTCGCATCCATCGTACTCGATGGGAACCATTTGTTTGTTGACGTGTGAATTTATTTGCTTAAATATTATGCTATAAAAAGTGTTCCAAAAGATAGGGAGAAAAGGGTTAGAAATAGGAGAGAGAGAAGTAACGAGGGAGGAAGAGAGAAGGAACAGACTCGGTAGAACTTCGCGGTCCTAGGCCTACGTATTCTCAATAGATGTGAGAAAGTCAGAGTCCACGTAGTTCGGGGAATTACAGATATAGGGGGAATGTGCTCGGCAAGGATTGTGGCCCTTGTGCCTACGTATCTTTACTTAAAAGAAGTAAAGAATCAGAGCAGCCGTAGTTCGGCCTACAGTTTGCTGGGAAGTTCTGGTAGACGATGCTATCATGCGCATTCTAGCAGTTTAGGTGTATTGCTGCTCGCATGTAAGGAGACTTAGGCGTTACTTGTTTGCGGTAGAACAGACGTAGCATGCCTTTTTGGGAAAAGGGTGGAAAAAAAGAAAAGGGTGCTCGCTAGAATATCGCAATCCTATGCCTACGTGTTCTGAACATGCAAGAGAAATCAGAGCAACGTAGTTCGTGCTACTACGGGTAACTGGTGTGTTTTTGTGGATGATGTTATCGTGCGGATTCTAGCAGTTTAGGTGTTTTACTGCTCGCATGTGAGGAGACTTATGCGTTACCTGTTTGTGGTAGAACGGACGTAACATATCCTTTTTGAAATGATTGGTTTTCGCCATGCGAGGCAAGGTGTCACGTTTGATTGGTGAAGTTGTTTTTAGGGGGGCGAGATAGGTCCTCGGATAGTAACCCTTTACGGGTAGTACCCAATTCTTTATCTCAAAGTTTTTGTTATAAAAATGGTGTGGCGAACATAGCGTCTTCGTATTGAAAGACGAGCATCAAGACCACACACACAATAGTGAGTATCTTGCCGCTCAGAGAGGAATAAGTCTACACTCAATCCTCTCTCTTTAGTTCAACACAAAGAGAACTTCATTCTCTTATTAAAGATGTTTTTGATTTTGAATGGTAAGTGATTTGCGACAGAGAACCCTACGGTAAACGTCACCACTCGAGATAGGAGAAGGCCTACGCCTAACCACTCCACGACCATTCAAGTTTTTTTTATGAAAATGATTTGAAAATGCACTCGGTACGGGACCGAGGTTTTAGGAGAAGAGATTGTGGAAAGAAGTTGTGAAAAGAGGGGCGGTGGATAATGTCGCGTCTTCGTATTGAAAGACGAGTATCGAGACCCCCCACACTATAATGAATATCTTGATACTCGGAGAGGAAGAAGTCTACACACAATCCTCTCTTTTTAATTCAATACAAAGAGAATTTTATTTCTTAATTGAAGAGATTTTGAAAATGCACTCGGTACGGGGCCGAGGTTTTAGGAGAAAAATGGTTTGACAAAGTACTCGGTGCGGGACCGAGGTTTTAGGTGGGAAAATGGCGAGAATACAAGCGTCTTCGTATTGAAAGACGAGTATCGAAACCACCCACACTACAATGAGCATCTCGACACTCGGAGAGGAAGAAGTCTACGCCTAATCCCCTCTTTTTAGTTTAATACGTAGAGAACTCGATTCTTTTATTGAAGAGATTTGAAAATGAACTCGGTACGGGACCAAGGTTTTATGAGAAAAAAGGGTTTGAAAATGTACTCGGTGCGGGACCGAGGTTTTAGGAGAGAGGGTGTGGAGCGTCTTCGCATTGAAGGACGAGTATCGAAACCACCCACACTACAGTGAGCATCTCGACACTCGAAGAGGAAGAAGTCTACACTTAATCCTCTCTTTTTAATTCAATACGAAGAGAATTTTATTTTCGAGACGGTTTGACAATAATTTTGAATTGAATCGGGACACAACGTGAAGCTAAAACCATCTTAGCTCGACTTATAAGGGAAGCCAACCTATAAGAGGTCGCGTATTAATTTCCGTGCTAAGGACAAGATAGAGAAACAATATTGAGGATCGTTCTCCAATTGAATCGTGTCGCACGGACCAAAAAACAGTGGGATCTCGCCTTGCGGATACAAGACTTCATCGATCACAGAAAGTCAAAATGAAATTGAAAAGAAGAAGAATGAGGAGAGAAAGGAGGTGGTCTCGGATCCAATATTATTCATCAATAATTTGACTGCTAATGGATTACGGAAGTCTCTTCATAGACCAAAACAAATGAAAAATAAAAATTAATCTTCAAAAGAAATTAAATCTTTAAAATTTCTAAGAGAAAATGAATAAAACTATAACTTAGAAAAAATAATATAATAACCCAATAATATACAAACTATATACAATTTAACAAAATATAAAACAATATATAATATACATAATAAGAGTTTGTAAAAAAAGTAATAAAACTAAAATATAAAATGTTAAGAAAAAAAATGAAACAGGAAGGTATTGGAATAGGAATGGGGTGTATGGTAAGTGATTCACTTGGGCTTATCAAAGCCTAACACTCACACTCGGGCCTCCTACAACTTAACAGAAAAAAACTAAACTCTCACATAGTTGATAATGTTCTTCATCGTCTAAAACACAATCGTGAGAGAGAGAGAGAGAGAGAGAGAGAGAGAAAGAGAGAGAGAGAGAGAGAGAGAGAAACTCAGCGTGACCCCGACCTTCTTTGTTTCCGTCTAAAAACAACCCATTCGGTCAGATCTATCCAGATTCTTTTGAGATTGTTGTTAACACAGAAGAAGGAAAATGAAGGTGAAAGGTTGTTGTAAGGTGAGTAAAAATGGAGGTGGTTTGGTCGTTAATGGGTTTTGGTTAACGGTTTCAAAAGTGGGTCGAAGATGGTTGGTTGATGGAGGTGTTTGACTGTGAGTGGTTTCTGGGTGAGGTTTGGAAATGGTGGAAGGATGTAGTGATTTCTTGATGTCTGTTACAGATGAGAGCTGGTGGAATGGGCATGGGTTAAGCGTGTTTGGTTTTATGTTTTGAAGGTTCAGCAACTGAATTTATGGGCTGTGATGTTGTGTGTTTTAGTAAGTTGTGTTGTCATGAAAATATGATGAAGATGTAAACAAGGAGTTTGGTGATTTCACGACATGAAGGTAGGTGTTATGGTAGTAAGTTGACGGGTTCAAGAAAAAAAAAGAAGTAAAATGGTTATATTTATGTGGTTATGTGTGGTTACAATATTGGTAAGGTCGTTATGAGAAGAAGAAGTTTGTGAAGAAGGAAGAAGTTTGTGCTCACATGAAGAAAAGAGGATGGTATTATGAAGAAGGTGATATTGTTTCAAGGCTATGGGATGAGTGTTGAAGGCTGGTGTGGTTTTTATCGTACAGTTTCTGCAGGTTTGCACCAAGGCACAACATGTCTGTTGTTGTCCTTTTGTTGGCTGTTTGTTTTGTTTTGTAGTGGTGTGTTGTTGATAGCTATTAAGGGTTGCAGGATGGTTATAAGTTGGAGCTCTGTAGAATTGGAGCAGGTTTTGTTTGCTGGTTGTGTCGCGGCTGGAGCATCATGGCTTGTTGAAGGGTTTTTGGCTGGTTGTGGCAGAGTTTGTCCGGTGTGTTATGTGTGCTAAGGTACCTTCCTGTACTCTGTCTTCTCTTTCTCCTTTTATTCCAATGGCGCACCTTACTAACTTGTATAAGTGCAGTGATATGGCTAGTTATGAAAATGGTCCTTATGGTATGATTTACTGCAGGTTTGTGGTGCTGGCTGCTTTGTTTTGCAGGTCATGGCTTGTGGTACCAAAACATGGTTTGTACAACGTGGTCAGTCCGGTTTGTAATCCTTCACGCTTTCCTTCCCTCTTTTTTTTTTGTGAAGATGTCATATGTGTAGGACACACATTGTGAAGGGCTGCTGTAGTGAAATGGTTGATGCAATTGTACGATTTTGTTTATGTAGAGTGGATTGTTTTTTTTTTTTATTCATGTTGCAGATGTGGTTATGTGGTGCGTGTTGTAACAGCCCAATTTTTCAATAATTAATTATTCGTATTAAATAATTGATTTATTTCGATGAATTTAATTATTGGAATTATTGGTAGATATTTGAGAGGAGAATTTATGGAAGGAAATAGAATGGAAGGAATATAAGGAAAAGTGGAAAGAAGAGGAAAAGATAGAAAAATAAGAGAAAAGAAGAGAAAGAAAGAGGAAGAGGAGAAAAGAGAAGGAGAAGAAGGAAAAAGCTTGGAATCATCAAGAACAACTCCTAGCTTCCGATTTAATCGAGGTAAGGGTGTGAAATGTTGTTATTCTATCAATATCTATGATTATGTATGATTGGTTTGGATTGTTTGGATGTTTTCTCCATTTTCCATTCTAGGGCTTAATGAGTTTAATCGGTAGAATTAAGGTTTTAACGGTTGGAATCTAGAATAAGTGGTGTAGATTAGTCGAGGATTGTTAGACTAAGACTATAGGGACTGGTTTGGTGAGAATCGGTTGATTTTGTGAAGAGTTGAGGATTGATGACAGTGAGGGTTTTTGAGTTCGCAGACGTTCGCTAGCACCTTCGCTAGGCGAACAGTTCGCGAGCGTTCGCTAGCAACTCGCTAGGCGAGCAAGTTAGCGAGTGATCCCAGACTTGGACAGAATGCATTTGATCTGGTTCGCTGGTAGCGAGTGAGATAGCGAAGGATTCGCCAGGACCTCGCTGCAGCGAGTAGGTAGCGAACGAAGTCAGTAGCTTTTGTTTGCCTTCGCGAGCTTGTTCGCTAGGTGAACAGATAGCGAGTATTTGCTAGGGACATGCTAGGCGAGTAAGCCAGCGAGCGTGACAACATTTCATTTTCTTTGTGATTCCATCCGATGTTGATTGTTTGGTTCGATTGTGTTCGATCCTTATCAGAATGAATAGTTGTGTGCTATAGTGTGATATGTTGTGGGTAGCCGTATGGCGTGAATCCTAGATTGTGAAATCGATTATGAAATGTGGTCTTTTGACAAATATATGCATTATTTAAATCGATTAAAAGTGCATGATGATTGTGATCGAGTTCGTTTCCGTTGGCACAATGTTATTTATAATGCATGAGAACATATTGTGAATATGTGTGCATTGCTTGTAATTGTATGTGAATAATGCATGAGAACATATTCGTGAATATGTGTGCATTGCTCGATAATATGGTGATGATGATTTAAAGTATGAATACTTTAATTATGTGAAATATGTTGTGTGTACAATCATGTTATAATTCTTATGTGATGAATTATTGAGAATGCATGAGATTAAGATGCGAGAACGGTCTTAAGTGCATTTGGTTATTGATTGCATATGCATCATTTAGTCAAGAGGCAATGCTTGCTAGTTTCGTGGAAACTAGTGACTTGTCCCAAGCCTAGAAGAATGGGTTTGAAAGCTTAGAGGACGGGCTTTTGTTGCTATCGGTCTAGAAGAGTGGACCCGGTTTAAGTGTAAAAACCGAAAAATGATAACAAGTGTTGGTACCACATGGCATGAGTTGCATTGAGTTGTGTTGGGTCACATAGCATAGATATCATTGTTATATGAAATATGCTTGTGTGTGGATTGTTGAGTTGAGAACTATGGATATGTGCATGATGAAACATGTTTTATGATTATCCATGTGTGTTTATACATGTTGTGAAATGTATGATGAGTTATGAATGAATGGTGGTGAGAAATGCGGAATATGTGTATTCTATGCTTGTGTATATATATAATTATATGCATTGATTATTATGATAATATTTCTCACCCTTCTGCTGTTTTATAATGCTCTATGAGGCATTGCAGATTAGCTTTGATGGAAGTCTTTTGTGAAGTATAGCTTCATTCTTTTGGTCGGTTATGCTCTGATATGTAGCACCGAGTAGTTAGGATTGTATAGTATTCTTTTGGGATACATTTTGTATATGTCTCTGATGGTAAATCTTTATGTAAAAACAAATGATGTGATGAAACAAACTGAATGATATGTATTTATATGATTACATGTTTTAAGTAATTCAATGTTTAGATTTTCCGTTTTAATTCTAAATATTGAGATGTGGGTGTAAGGACTAAGTTCCTCTGTTGAGCTACCCCACTGTTACATGTCTTTTATAGAGAAGGTGTTGTATGTTATTTTGTGCATGATGTGGCATACTTCTTTTATACCATGTTTCAAATTTACTCTGATGAAATTTTATTATGTGATTTATTTGTTTATTTGGGGGTATAGAAGGGGGTGTTACATTAAGCGGTATCAGAGCAGGTATGTCTGTTGACCAAGTTATTAACGTGTTCATTCCCTTATGCATTTGGTATATGTGTGTAGCATTACCCATATGGTTGTTCTAACGAGGATTTGTTGTGGGAATCAAGAACAATGGTTGTAGGCAGGAATGATGAAGCGATTGTTGAGGCGTTGACAAGGTTGGCTGGAGCGATTGGGCAGAATCCTCAAGCCAATGTGAATGTTGGAAATAACGCTGATGATGAGTTTCGTGCTTTGGGAAGGTTCCAAAGGAATAATCCACTGATTTTCAAGGGAACCCATGAACTTGACAAAGCACAAGTATGGCTGAAAGTGATTGAGAAGATCTTTCGAGTCATGAATTGTTCGGATGCGCAGAGGGTGCAGTTTGACACTCATATGCTTGAAGAGGAAGCTGATGACTGGTGGGGTAACACTCGCCAAAGGTTTGAAGAGGATGAGAGTGTGGTTACTTGGGATGTTTTTAGAGAGGCATTTCTGGAGAAGTATTTTCCAGAAGATGTGCGTGGTAAGAAGGAAATTGAATTCCTTGATCTGAGGCAGGGTAACTCAACTGTGGTCGAGTATGACGCAAGATTTGAGGAATTGATTAAGTTTTGTCCTCATTATAACACTGCTAATGCTGAGAGATCCAAGTGTCTTAAGTTTGTGAATGGTTTGAGGCCTGAAATCAAGCAAGCCATTGGTTATCAGGAGATTAGACGATTTTCTGAGTTAGTAAACAAGAGCATAATTTATGATGAAGACAATATGACTCGGTCTAGCCACTACAAGAGTTTAAGTGACAAGAAAGGAAAAGGTCAATTTAGAGGAAAGCCGTATGTGACTCCTGCCGATAAGGGGAAACAGAAAGCTGGTTACGGCAAGAAGCCGAGTGGGGGAGGAGTTTCTACCCCGGTAAGATGTTATAATTGCGGTGAAGCGGGACATCATGCTCCTGAGTGCAAGAATGTTGGGATGAAGTGTTTCAAGTGTGGGAAGCCAGGCCATAAAGCTCTTGAGTGCAGAAGCAGTGCGAACGTGACTTGCTACAACTGTGGTGAGCAAGGTCACATTATTACCAAGTGTGACAAGCCAAAGAAAACTCAAGGGAATGGGAAAGTATTTGCTCTATCAGGATCGGAGACTGCTAGTGAAGATCGATTGATCTGAGGTACGTGCTTCATTAATGGTATACCTTTGATTGCTATAATTGATACTGGAGCTACAAATTCTTTTATTTCCTTTGATTGTGTTAAGAGATTAAGTCTTGAGTTGTCTGTTATGAGTGGAGGTATAGTTATTGATACTCCTGCTATGGGTTCGGTAACTACCCCGTATGTGTGTTTGAATTGTCCGTTGAGTATTTTTGGTAAAGACTTTGGAGTTGATTTGGTGTGTCTTCATTTAGATCAACTTGATGTTATTCTTGGGATGAATTGGTTGGAATTCAATCGTGTCTATATTAACTGTTTTGACAAAACGGTTATTTTTCCTGAACCTGATGATGAAAGAGATTTGTTTATGACTGCTAAGCAAGTGAAGGAATCACTGCAAGATGGTGCTAAGGTATTTTTGTTAATGGCAACGGTGAGCATTGGTGGAAGTGGAACAATTGATGCTTTACCAATTGTCCGTGATTTTCCGGAAGTCTTTCCTGAGGAGATAATAGATTTACCTCCGGAACGAGAAATGGAGTTTGTGATCGACTTAATTCCTGGAACTAGTCCAATATCGATGGCTCCATATCGTATGTCTGCATCGGAATTGAAAGAGTTGAAGAGTCAACTTGAAGATCTACTCGAGAAAAGGTTTATTCGTCCGAGTGTGTCACCGTGGGGTGCACCGGTGTTGTTGGTTAAGAAGAAAGAAGGTTCTATGAGACTCTGTGTGGATTATAGACAATTGAACAAGGTGACTATCAAGAATAAGTATCCACTTCCAAGGATTGATGATTTGATGGATCATTTGGTTGGTGCGATTTTCTTTAGTAAGATAGATCTGAGATCTGGGTATCATCAGATTCGCGTGAAGGTTGAGGATATTCAGAAGACTGCTTTTAGAACAAGGTATGGACATTATGAGTATTCTGTGATGCCATTTGGTGTGACTAATGCACCAGGTGTATTTATGGAATACATGAATAGAATTTTCCATCCTTATTTGGACAAGTTTGTGGTTGTGTTCATTGATGATATTTTGATTTATTCGAAGAGTGAAGAAGAACATGCCGAGCATCTGAGGATTGTGTTATCTGTATTGAAAGAGAAGCAGTTATACGCTAAACTTTCTGAGTGTGAATTTTGGTTGAAGGAAGTGAGTTTCCTTGGTCATGTGATTTCGAGTAGAGGTATTGCAGTTGATTCGTCGAAGGTTGAAGCGGTATTGCAATGGGAGACTCTGAGATCAGTTTTTGAGATTAGAAGTTGTTAGAACACAGATTGGTTCTTAATAATATCTCTATGTTTTGATGATAACTATTATGAAATTTTGTATTTAAGAATTATATACTCTAAAATTTGCTTGAGAATTTTTACTGCAGATAGTAAAGGAATTAACACTCCAGAAGCAAATCAGAATTGAACACAAGAAATTAGCTAGACTCTGAAGCGCCAGATGTATTCATTAGAAGATTCTGATTGCTGCCAACAGAAGATCCTGAGCGTAGCCTCCAGAAGACTCTGAAGCAGAAGCTCTAGAAGGATCTGAAGCAGAAGCTCCAGAAGAATCTGAAGCAAGTCAGAAGCATCTGAAGCAAAGAAGAATTTTGTATGAAGAGTTTTTCAAAGCATAGTTTCTACAGAAGATTCTGAAAGTACTAAAGCTGCCAGTACTGAAGTTCTGTCTCAAATATGCTCTGATCTTAAACACGCTGAAAGCACACCTGCTGCAGAAGACTCTGATTCAGCAAAACTCTGATCATCATCAGAAGACTCTGACCCAATTAGACTCTGATGAATTTGCTGAAAACTGAAGAAGAAATATTCAAAGTTTATATCCATTGGAGTGAACCAGACGTCTCTTTCCTTATTTGTGTTAGACACAAGAACACAGACAAAAAGGATTTTTCTGTGCTTTCTTCTTCTAGGAAAGGTCACTTGATGTGAAGACAAAAAGGCTCAGACCTTTTGGACACTCTTCTCAACGTGAAGCTCACCTTGGATCAGCTGCCTATAAAAGCAAGACTCCACCAATTTCTTCAGTTGACGTAATTATTGAAAAGAAATTAACATTCAAGCTCTCATACTATTTCATATTCATTCTAAGAATTTGTTTATTTGTTCTAAATAGTTAAGTGAAAAATCACAGTTGTGATAAAGCTTTATAGAAGCAATCTTAAACACTTGTATTGATTTTACATTTGATTGTAATCCTTAAGAAGATCCAGTTAGGATCAGTAGTTCTTGAGAAGACTTTGAACAATTGTTCTAAGTGCTTACTATTGTAATCAGTTGATTAAATAGTGGATTAAGTCCTTGATTGAGAAAGGCAAATCACTCTAGGAAGGGTGGACTGGAGTAGTTGAGTTCAACGAACCAGGATAAAAATACTTGAGTTTTTATTTCTAAGTTTTAATCTTTCATACTTATTCAACCCCCCCTTCTAAGTATTATCTCACCTTCAGAAGTTTTCTTGGTTTGGCGGGATATTATTGGAAATTCATTGAGGGATTTGCCAAGTTATCATTGCCGTTGACGCAGTTGACTAGGAAAAGTCAAGCTTTTGTTTGGGATGCAAAGTGTGAGGGAAGTTTTCAAGAACTTAAGAGGAGATTGACGACAGCTCCAGTTTTGATTTTGCCAAATCCGACAGAACCGTTTGTTGTGTATTGTGATGCTTCTTTGATGGGTTTGGGAGGTGTGTTGATGCAAAATAAACAATTTGTAGCTTATGCTTCGAGGCAACTCAAAGTGCATGAGAAGAATTATCCGACGCATGACCTAGAGTTGGTCGCCGTTGTATTTGTGCTAAAACTTTGGAGGCATTATTTGTTTGGTTCGAGATTTGAGGTATTTAGTGATCATAAGAGTTTGAAGTATCTCTTTGATCAGAAGGAATTGAATGTAAGGCAGAAGAGATGGTTGGAACTTCTGAAAGATTATGATTTTGGTTTGAATTACCATCCGGGTAAAGCAAATGTGGTAGCTGATGCATTGAGTAGGAAATTGTTGCATATGTCGATGATGATGGTGAAAGAGTTGGAATTGATTGAGCAATTTCATGATTTGAGTTTGGTATGTGAGAAGACTTCTTACGGAGTTAAGCTTGGTATGTTAAAGCTTACTAGTGGTATTCTGGACGAGATTCGAGAAGGACAAAAATCTGATTTGAGTTTAGTTGATCGGTTGACTTTGATCAATCAAGGTCAAGGTGGTGATTTTCGGATTGATGAAAATGGTATCATGAGGTGTCATGATAGAGTTTGTGTTCCTGATGTTCTTGAACTGAAGAAGAGTATTCTTGAGGAAGGGCATCGTAGTGGATTGAGTATTCATCCGGGTGCTACTAAGATGTATCAAGATTTGAGGAAAGTGTTTTGGTGGCCTCGTATGAAGAAGGATATTGTCGAGTTTGTGTATTCTTGTTTGACTTGTCAGAAGTCAAAGATTGAACATCAGAAATTGTCGGGTTTGATGAAATCGTTGTTTATTCCTGAGTGGAAACGGGATAGCATTTCTATGGATTTTGTATCTGGTTTACCGAGGACGCCGAGTAACTTTGAAGCTATTTGGGTTATTGTGGATATATTGACCAAATATGCTCACTTTATTCCTATGCGAATGGATTACCCGTTAGAGAGATTGGCAAAGTTGTACATTGAGAGGATTGTCAGTTTGCATGGTATTCCGTCTAGCATTGTGTCAGATAGAGATCTGAGGTTTACTTCGAGATTTTGGGAGAGTTTGCAAAGTGCTTTGGGTACGAAGTTGCATTTGAGTTCAGCTTATCATCCGCAGACCGATGGTCAGACTGAGAGAATGATTCAGTCACTTGAGGATCTTTTGAGAGCTTGTGTGTTGGAGAAGGGAGGAGCTTGGGATAGCTACTTACCTTTGATTGAATTTACTTACAACAACAGTTTTCATTCGAGTATTGGTATGGCACCGTTTGAGGCATTGTATGGTAGGCGGTGTAGGACGCCATTGTATTGGTATGAATCTGGAGAGAGTTTTGTGGTTGGACCCGAGATAATCCAGCGGACTACCGATAAGATTAAGATGATTCAAGAGAAGATGAGGATTTCTCAGAGCCGTCAGAAGAGTTATCATGACAAGAGGAGGAAAACACTTGAATTTCAAGAGGGAGATCATGTGTTTCTTCGGGCTACTCCTATGACTGATGTTGGTAGGGCATTGAGGTCGCGTAAGTTGACGCCGCGTTTTATGGGTCCTTATCAGATTTTTCAGAGGATATGGGAGGTAGCTTATCGTGTTGCTTTACCACCGTCGCTTGCTAATCTCCGTGACGTGTTCCATGTATCTCAGTTGAGGAAATACATTGCGGATCCGTCTCATGTAGTCCAAGTAGATGATGTGCAGGTGAGAGATAACCTGACTGTAGGGACATCACCTATGCGGATAGAGGATCGAGAGATGAAGCAACTTCGAGGCAAAGAGATTACTTTGGTGAAGGTCGCTTGGGGAGGACCGGCTGGTGGAAATGTGACTTGGGAACTTGAGAGCCAGATGAGGGAGTCTTATCCAGAGCTGTTTGAATCAGGTAACATTTTCGAGGATGAAAATTCCTAAAGTGGGGGAGGGTTGTAACAGCCCAATTTTTCAATAATTAATTATTTGTATTAAACAATTGATTTATTTGGATGATTTTAATTATTGGAATTATTGGTAGATATTTGAGAGAAGAATTTATGGAAGGAAATAGAATGGAAGGAATATAAGTAAAAGTGGAAAGAAGAGGAAAAGATAGAAACATAAGAGAAAAGAAGAGAAAGAAAGAGGAAGATGAGAAAAGAGAAGGAGAAGAAGGAAAAAGCTTGGAATCATCAAGAACAACTCCTAGCTTCCGATTTAATCAAGGTAAGGGTGTGAAATGTTGTTATTCTATCAATGTCTATGATTATGTATGATTGGTTTGGATTGTTTGGATGTTTTCTCCATTTTCCATTCTAGGCCATAAATGAGTTTAATCGGTAGAATTAAGGTTTTAACGGTTGGAATCTGGAATAAGTGGTGTAGATTAGTCGAGGATTGTTAGACTAAGACTATAGGAACTGGTTTGGTGAGAATCGGTTAATTTTGTGAAGAGTTGAGGATTGATGACAGTGAGGTTTTTTGAGTTCGCAGACGTTCGCTAGCACCTTCGCTAGGCGAACAGTTCGCGAGCATTCGCTAGCAACTCGCTAGGCGAGCAAGTTAGCGAGTGATCCTAGACTTGGACAGAATGTGTTTGATCTGGTTCGCTGGTAGCGAGTGAGGTAGCGAAGGATTCGCTAGGACCTCGCTGCAGCGAGTAGGTAGCAAACAAAGTCAGTAGCTTCTTTTTGCCTTCGCGAGCTTGTTCTCTAGGCGAACAGATAACGAGTATTCGCTAGGGACTTGCTAGGCGAGTAAGCCAGTGAGCGTGACAACATTTCATTTTCTTTGTGATTCCATCTGATGTTGATTGTTTGGTTCGATTATGTTCGATCCTTATCGGAATGAATAGTTATGTGCTATGGTGTGATATGTTATGGATAGTCGTATGGCGTGAATCCTAGATTGTGAAATCGATTATGAAACGTGGTCTTTTGACAAATATATGCATTATTTAAATCGATTAAAAGTGCATGATGATTGTGATCGAGTTCGTTGCCGTTGGCATGATGTTACTTATAATGCATGAGAACATATTGTGAATATGTGTGCATTGCTTGTAATTGTATGTGAATAATGCATGAGAACATATTCGTAAATATGTGTGCATTGCTCGATAATGTGGTGATGATGATTTAAAGTATGAATACTTTGATTATGTGAAATATGTTGTGTCTGCAATCATGTTATAATTCTTATGTGATGAATTATTGAGAAAGCATGAGATTAAGATGCGAGAACGGTCTTAAGTGCATTTGGTTGTTGATTGCATATGCATCATTTAGTCAAGAGGCAATTCTTGCTAGTTTCGTGGAGACTACTGACTTGTCCCAAGCCTAGAAGAGTGGGTTTGAAAGCTTAGAGGACGGGCTTTCGTTGTTATCGATCTAGAAGAGTGGACCCGGTTTAAGTGTAAAAACCGAAAAATGATAACAAGTGTTGGTACCACATGGCATGAGTTGCATTGAGTTGTGTTGGGTCACATAGCATAGATATCATTGTTATATGAAATATGCTTGTATGTGGATTGTTGAGTTGAGAACTATGGATATGTGCATGATGAAACATGTTTTGTGATTATCCATGTGTGTTTATACATGTTGTGAAATGTATGATGAGTTATGAATGAATGGTGGTGAGAAATGCAGAATATGTGTATTCTATGCTTGTGTATATATATATATATATATAATTATATGCATTGATTATTATGATAATATTTCTCACCCTTTTGCTGTTTTATAATGCTCTATGAGGCATTGAAGATTAGCTTTGATGGAAGTCTTTTGTGAAGTATAGCTTCATTCTTTTGGTCGGTTATGCTCTGATATGTAGCACCGGGTAGTTAGAATTGTATAGTATTGTTTTGGGATACATTTTGTATATGTATCTGATGGTAAATGTTTATGTAAAAACAAATGATGTGATGAAATAAACTGAATGATATGTATTTATATGATTACATGTTTTAATTAATTCAATGTTTAGATTTTCCGCTTTAATTCTAAATATTGAGATGTGGGTGTAAGGACTAAGTTCCTCTGTTGAGCTACCCCACTGTTACATGTCTTTTATAGAGCAAGGGTTGTATGTTATTTTGTGCGTGATGTGGCATACTTCTTTTATACCATGTTTCAAATTTATTCTGATGAAATTTTATTGTGTGATTTATTTTTTTATTTGGGGGTATAGAAGGGGGTGTTACACGTGTGGGTCCAACAACATGTGATATCTCGCCTTCTGCAGTTTCTTGAGTTTCATTTTGAATTTGTGACAAAGCCATGTGGGTATTTGCACCACTATATGAACCACTGAGTCGTGAATCCTTGTAATATAAATAATGAATGAATCCTTGTATTTCCACTTCTTGAATTTCAATTTAATAATCACTCTACAATTCATGCTCTAATATTGTGACTTTTATTATTGGGTCATTCTCAATTTCAAAATGTTGTGATCTTGAAACTCAAAGAATTCACTTGGTTACAACATGAGGGGAAAGCTCTTAGACCCTTCTTGAACCAATTTACTTTGAAACAACTCAAAAATAAATTTGGGAAGGCATTATTCGTAACTTGTAAATGAATTCTCATGACTTAAAACAAATTAATCTAAAAAGCACGAGACATCTTAATCACGACCTCCCATTACAACTTTACATAACTCATCTTACGCCTTAATTCCGCCATGAATTGAATTAAACACATGCTCGAATTACAAATTAGTTGGACGTTGAAGATTAACGATTCCAACTCAAAATCACTAATAACCATCATAACAACAGTTCTTCCAACCATGACTTGTACATATGCTTGATCCACTTGAATATGACTAAAAATCCTCTTGAGATAAACCTCAAAGTCACTCGATCACATCTTGACCACTCTGTCATGCTAATGGGGATATCTTTTTTCTTATTTCCACTAGGATTCCATATATTTGCAAAGGCCTGTAATCTCAATGGGTACAGACAAATCCCCCATCCTTAAAACTTCATAAAATCATGGCCAAAGGCCAAATGACCACCTATAGCAAGATCATGAATGCACACTAGAACATGGTATCAGAAATTTGAAATGGTAGGACAAATTTAGGGTATGACAGATGCCCCTATCTAATTGGCTCGGACCGAGGGAAATGAACTGCTGCAGTGTTCATTCTCCCGGGGTAGAAATCAATTAGATATAAAGAAGACCCTGAATTTGTCCAAAAGATAAAAAAATGCTCGGGAATGAAATACTGGATATCTGCAAAAGTCGTTAACACCAAAAGGATGTTAATAGAGAAAAATTGAAACCAAAAGGATGACAAGCCAATCTCCAAAAGGATGATAATACACTCACACATACTGCCCAGACAATAAAAGCATGTAAGGGACCTACTACCAAAAGGATAGTGGAGAACAATCGCTCGTCATGACACCAAAAAGATGTCAGACCCATCACCAAAAGGATGATGGAGCGAAACAAGGCAAACCCGACACCAAAAGGATTTAAGGAGTCCATTATCAAAAGGATAATGGAAAACACGCTAGTCATGACACCAAAAGGATAATGGAGCGGAAACGCTAGTCATAACACAAAAAGGATGTTAGATCCATCGCTAAAAGGATGATGGAGCGAAACAAAATCAACCCTAACACCAAAAGGATGTAGGGAATCCATTACCAAAAGGATAACGGAGAACACAGGCTTGACATGACATCAAAAGGATATCAGACCCATCGCCAAAAGGATGATGGAGCGAAGTAAGATCAATCCCAGCACCAAAAGGATGTAGGGAATCCATTACCAAAAGAATAATGGAAAATACGTTAATCATGACATCAAAAGGATATCAGACCCATCGCCAAAAGGATGATGGAGCGAAACAAAATCAACCCTAACACCAAAAGGATGTAGGGAATCCATTACCAAAACGATAATGGAAAATACGCTAGTCATGACACCGAAAGGATGCCAGACCCATCACCAAAAGGATGATGGAGCGAAGTAAGATTAATCCTAACACCAAAAGGATGTAGGGAATCCATTACCAAAAGGATAATGGAAAATACGCTAATCATGACATTAAAAGGATATCAGACCCATCACCAAAAGGATGATGGAGCGAAACAAAATCAAACTTAACACCAAAAGGATGTAAGGAATCCATTACCAAAAGGATAATGGAAAACACGCTAGTCATGACACCGAAAGGATGCCAGACCCATCACCAAAAGGATGATGGAGAGAAGTAAGATCAATCCTAGCACTAAAAGGATGTAGGGAATCCATTACCAAAAGGATAATGGAAAATACGCTAATCATGACATGAAAAGGATATTAGACCCATCGCCAAAAGGATGATGGAGCGAAAAAAATCAACCCTAACACCAAAAGGAAGTAGGGAATCCATTACCAAAAGGATAATGGAAAACACGCTAGTCGTGACACCGAAAGGATGCCAGACCCATCACCAAAAGGATGATGGAGCGAAGTAAGATCAATCCTAGCACTAAAAGGATGTAGGGAATCCATTACCAAAAGGATAATGGAAAACACGCTAGTCATGACACCGAAAGAATATCGGACCCATCACCAAAAGGATGATGAAGCGAAGAAAAATCAATCCTAACACCAAAAGGATGTAGGGAATCCATTACCAAAAGGATAATGGAAAACACGCTAGTCATGACACCCAAAGGATGCCAGACCCATCATCAAAAGGATGATGGAGCGAAGTAAGATCAATCCTAGCACCAAAAGGATGTAGGGAATCCATTACCAAAAGGATAATAGAAAATACACTAATCATGACATCAAAAGGATATCAGACCCATCGCCAAAAGGATGATGGAGCGAAACAAAATCAACCCTAATACCAAAAGGATGTAGGGAATCCATTACCAAAAGGATAATGGAAAACACGCTAGTCATGACACCGAAAGGATGCCAGACCCATCACCAAAAGGATGATGGAGCGAAGCAAAATCAACCCTAACACCAAAAGGATGTAGGGGATCCATTACCAAAAAGGATAATGGAGAACAAACGCTAGTCA
Organism: Lathyrus sativus; assembly: GCA_963859935.3. Taxonomy (NCBI): domain Eukaryota; kingdom Viridiplantae; phylum Streptophyta; class Magnoliopsida; order Fabales; family Fabaceae; genus Lathyrus; species Lathyrus sativus. The sequence goes on from OZ012738.1 coordinate 85,805,630, forward strand.
TGACACCAAAAAGGATGTCAGGCCCATCACCAAAAAGGATGATGGAGCGAAACAATAAGCTACTACCACAAAGATGGATGATAATAACTCCCAAGAGGAACTCCCATGGCCCTGCATAATATGCCCCTGACCGGGATGAATTTTGCTTTCGATACTCTTGAATTCCGTGGAGAACCCATGTTTGCAGATAATTCCCCTGACTGGGCTGATGATCACTTTGAAGCTCTTGAATTTGTCCAACAAAAAGTTGCACACTTCGTGGGGAACACCCACGGTCTTGCGGAGAATGCCCCTGACTGGGCTGATACAACCTTGGAAATCTTCGAAATTTGACCTTGAACCCTGATCTTATACATGTGAATGCTTAATGATAATGATGTTCCATAAATGGAAATGAAGATGCAAATGCTAGAACGCGGAGATGCAAGAGTTGAGGGAGTATGATATGATTCTGGGTATGCATATGATACAAGATGCTTATGAAGTCACATGCGATGCGTATGATGCATATGATTGCAGGCAGGTAATTGGAAATGCAGGTGCCGGCGTGGCAGACTTTTAGTAGTTGCCAATGCGGATTGGACTTTAAGTGGGAAGATGAAAGTACGACTCCCCGAAACTCGTCTTGAACTCAACAGTTGTTGACGAAAATGGACTTGTTTGAGTAACTTGCCCCAGTATAGTTCGAACTTGCCCTAGTCTGATTCTTGGGAAAGTTTTTCTTGAAAAGGCAGTAGCTTGCCATGAGACAACCTCGAGATGACTTACCCCAGAGTTTTTACCACGAGAGGATTCATCATTGTTTAACTGACTCTAATGGTGGTTGGCTTCAATATAATCTTGGAGTAGCTCACCCTTAAGTTAGCGTTGAAGCGACTTAACTTATCCTGAATGAACATTTGAGGGATCTATCCTCGAGCCAAAGAAACTCTGGGTGGTCTGCCCCTGATCGGTACCATGAAAGGGTTCATCATTATTTAAACGATTCTCATGGTAGTCGACTTCAACATACTCTTGGAGTTGCATGCCCTTGAAAGAGCGTGGAAGCGACTTAACTTGTCTTGAATGAACATTGGAGGGATCTGGCCTTAGCTTAAAGAAACTTTGGGAAGCCTGTTCCTGATCGGTATTCTCGAGATGATTCGCTTCTGATTGTCCAGATATTGAATGATTTGCCCCATAATCAATCGTTGTTTGGGGATTTGCCTCAGACTGATTGATTCCAAATTTGTGAGATGGCAATGTCCCAGATCCATAATGTTAGACGATGGCTCGGATCTAGAAGGGGGGTTGAATAGATCCCAATTAAAATTTGAGTTGGCGCTTACCAATTTTAAATTGGTTTTAAAAATGTTTTTAAGTGCGGAAGCGGCCTTAGAAAAACACGTCTAAAACGAACCGTTATTGGAAGATCGGATATGCGTTAAGCTAACGGATATGATAATAAAGAATAGTAGATTCAATACACTAGTCACATTAATCAATTGATTTCACACAATTTAGTAGTGCTAGTTCCAATGCTCAACACAACCCACCAAAATATAGCAAGTAAACTAAGTAAGTTTTGGTTCAGGCAATTTATCGAACACTTGGTGTGCAAAACACTCCAAGTGGTTTTTGACTTAAGTAACTTTAAAATCCTTGTACAATTGTGTATTGTACTCAAGTTTAAACAGTACCAGTTACTTACTAAATTCAATGATCAAATCAATAAAATTGCTTAAACTACAATCACTTAATTTTTAAGCTGAAAATGAAAATACTGAAAAATAAAGAAGACAAAGATTTGTTGAGGCAGTTCCCCCACCGTCCTCGCTTCGGGGTACATCTGCCCTCAATTCTAAAAATATAATTGAGATGATTTATAATAGATATCACCTAAAAAGTTGTAGTAGTTTATACAAGAGTTGATAAGAAATAATACAAACAATCCCTATAGATGTTGATGTTGTTATCACTTCTTGCTCCTTGATTTGAGTTGAATCAAGACCTCCGATCATTGTGAATTGACCTCCGATTTCAGCCCCTTTGTTGAATACCTTTCAGTTCTTCAAACCCTCGGGCCGGCTGATCTTTAGACACCAACGAATCGAACCTGGAACTCCCTTCAACACTTCACATCCCCAACTACTAGATTGATGAAAACGTTTCTCAATCACCTTTGCACCGTTGAATGTTGATGGAGAATATCCGTACCAAAAACCCCCAAATTCATAGAATCTTGGAGGGCAAAACCTTCAAGGTTTTATTCAAGAAAAACCTGCCACAAATCTCCACCCGAACCGGATTTTCCCTCAACGGATTCAAACCTTATCACCTTGAACGACACACAAAGCACTCCAAAAATGGTTGTGTGTAGTTGCAGTGTTGTGTTTTGTTTGAGGATGAAGATGAAGAGAAATGTAACACCTAATTCACTTTTCTTGTTTTCACAATATACTCAAAATGTAATTGTTAGTTTTTTAAAATGAAAAACCTTTTATTTATAGTAGTAAGACAAATAACTAACACAACAGTGTTGCACCCCAAAATTTGACCAACATTTCTTTACCTAGCTTGTGTTGCATCTCATTAACATTAGCATTATCATTTGCATTTCATTGACATGTATGCAGGAGATCAAGAGGTATGAGTACCAATCAAGAGCTATACAAGACTATGAAGCTAGCTAAGGGGCTTATTCAAGTGTTCAAGGGTAGATATCCTTGTCAGAGAAGTCAAAAGATCCTCAGAGAGAGTGGTTGAAACCAAGAGTGTGTGCCTCCTAACTTGAGAGGTAGGGAGCTCCTCAGATGATTCTGAATCCATGAATGTAGACTTGAAGCCTTGAGAGATCTTATGAGATGTATTGAAAGCCATCATGAAGCCTAGACAGGTCATGGTGCAAGATTAAGAAGCCTCAGCCATGAGTGGTGTAATTAGGGTTTGACTGGGTCAACCCTAGGTCAACTGATGATTTGAAGAAGGTTGAGGCCCAATTCAAGAGCCATGTGATCATGGATTGATGCATTGAGATTCTATAAGGATGATTCCAAGGTCAAATCATCATGATTGAAGAGTTTGAGAAGTTTCAAGCTAGGGTTTCTAAGGCTTGACAGTGTAAAATCCCCTAGTTTGACCCCTATCTTCAAGGCAGTTTAGCTCAAGATGTGATTGTCATCTCATCTTACCCCCAACATGAATGTTGTAGAGCTTATTCTTAGATTTAATTTTAGTACTAGAAGTCCTTGATAGTATTTGTAGAACTCAAGTTATGACTTTGACAAGTTACAGGTCATCTGAGGTATGTGAATCTGGGGCCTTCAAAGTCACCCAACTTGCATCCAACTTTTGCCCAAGAAGGATGATTCCTATGAACTTTTGGTCAACATGAATGTTGTTCCTTATCTTCTTAGATTTCTAGATAGTACTATAAGTCCTTGATAGGATTTGTAGAACTCAACTTATGGCTTTGACAAGTCAAGGGCATTTTGGTCATTTGGAGATTACAGGTCATTTCAAGCATAAGGCCATAACTCCTATTTCCAAGCTTCAAATGGAAAAATATTCAACATCAAACTTGTTCAAAATGATGTTTTAAGGCTATTAAGAAGGTCATGAGATGTTGGAAAGGCTTGTAGCTCAAAGTTGCAAAAATGACCTAAAATAAGGGCATAAGTTAAATAAACCAAAGTTGGAAATTGATATTTTCAACCTACACATCCAAACCATGGCATGTAATATATCATTTTGACTCTAGAAAACATTTTAAGAACATTGGTTTAGCCACATTTTTTATTTGAGGTCTAAATTGTGGACTTGCTTTGAAAAGCACTTACTTGCATATTAAGCAACATTTGCAAAACTCAAAATCAAGGTATGAGCAAGGCTTTTTGCAAGCTAAACACATCTAATATCTCACTAGGGGAGAAATTGAAAGTGAATGGGATGAATTCCAAGCTGTTTGCAAGGATTGTACATGTCATGATACATGATTGGAAATCTCATGACATGAGAAGTGGAAAATCACATTGGAAGGATCTAGAGGGTTCTAGATCATCCAAACTTCATCTATATAAGGAGTAGAGTGGATCCATTGAAGAGGTTGGTGATCATTGAAGGATTGAGCTTAGTTTGAGAATGAAATTCCATAGCTTGCAAGTGCAATCGGTTTCACCAAATTCCTCAATTTCCTTCCATTTTCTTGATTGATACTTCTTCCATGGATGTCAAGGAGTGATTCCAGATCATTTCCAAGAAGAATTGGTGGCTAGATCGTGTATGAGCAAGTGATTTTCAGCACCTGCAACTCACCATCGGGTTTCAAGATTCAAGCATTTTCCATTGGTTCTTTTGCATACAGAAGTAAGAAGAAGGTTCTTTGATCGTGTCTAGAAGATTAGAGAGCTTGATTTGGAGGATTAGTGCATCTGTTCAATCAAAATTTTCACGTTGGTACCTTTCTTCCTATAGCATGATTTAGGTAGAATTAGGTTGAATTAAGGTGTTAGATTGGTTGTAGAATGGTGTAGGATAGATTTCAGATAGTTAATTTGATAATTAGAGACAAATTAGGTGAATTGCCATTTTCGGATGAGATTGGGATATGGTGAATCTTGAGGTTTCAGAAGAAACTGTGGGTATGGTTGAGTTCGTGGCAAGATTTGGGATAAGATTCATGTTTTGACCTCTTGGATTGGAGGCCTCTAGGGAGAACTAGGGTTGAGGAAGATGATCGGAGCTCCATCGGCGGTGGCCGGAGCTGGGCGCGAAGTTGCAGAGGTTTGAATGGAGAAGATGACTCTGGGACCGTTAGATAATGGTTGGACCTTTGACTTGAGGCTGATCCAATGGCCATGTTCTAATCTCAGCTTGTGAACGAATTCTGAAGGAAACGCTGCGTTTCATTTATTTGTTGTTTTGGGCTTAGTGATCTGAGTGTTATTCACACCCCCTGATGGCCCAACCCAGATTTTAAACTGAGTCTGATTTCTATTTGCATCGTGCGTTTATTAATTTAATTGGATTTTCTTCTTTTTTTCATTTTATTCATGGTTTTTGTAAAAATCATAATTAATTGAAAATTAATCCAATTAAATCCATTCTTTTTGCATATTACTTATGATTGAGTCTATTATTTTTTAGAGAAAAAATATTTTCATTTCATGTAATTTATGATTTAATGGGAATTTTACATTTTAATTGATATTAAAATGATTATGTTTGATGCATATTTTTGTGGAATTTTTTTTGATCTCATGGTGATGATTTTCAGCCTAATTTTTTGTGTGTGATTAGGTTAGACATGTATGATCCCATAGATTTTTTCTCACATTTTTGTGATGAAAATAAGTGTGCTTTCTAGATTGACATTTAGATGCTTCCTTTTTAGGGTTTTAGGTTTGATACCTTGTAATGTAGAATTTATTTCTAGGTCCAATTTGATGGTTTGATCTTTGAAGTTAATATGGTAGAGTCATGATTGACCTAGGTTCCCATGGTAATTTTTGTAGGATTTTACAATTGATTTTAGTATTTTAGTTAGGACTAACTTTAGTACTAGGTTTTAGGTGATCCTAATTTACTAATTCAACTAGTTTAACTTCTCTAGTTCCCTTAGATTAGGGTTTGTGCTTGGTTTGCCTTTGGTTGAGATTGAAGACAAGTTGAAGACAAGGTGAGGATGCTTGAAGTTGCTTGAAGTTGCTTGGAGCTTTGGATCTGTTGGTGCCTGAAGGTGTCTGATGAAAGATTAGGAGATAGGACATATGGAGAGCCTTGTAGTTAGAATGATTTCTTTCACAAACATGGAAAGCATCTTGTGCTTCCATTCCTCCCCATGACTAAAAGTCCTTCTCAGATATTCACATCCCTCCTTTGGAAGGATGAGTGGCTTTATCTGGGAAGTAGAACTTTGAGGGAACCAGTCTCTCATAATGATGAACCCTTACAGGCTTCCTTTGGTTGTCAGTAAGTTGTTTATCATTTCCCCTCATCTTGTTCAATCAATTATCTTTTGGTTTGAGTATCTTGAAAGATGTTGGGTTTGAGTTTGAAGATGAGGACTTCACTGAAGAGTATGGAAGAGGATGATTCCTTGAGCACTGCCATTGCAGCTGAAGCCTGAAGAGCAAGAAGAACAAGTTGATACTTGAAGACCCAATGGATATTGAGTGAAGAGCTGAGGCTTAGAGAATTGAAGGGTAAAGTTGACACTTCCAAGTGATTGAAGATTACCATGAGAAGCTGAGGCTTGTAGTAGTAGGAGAAGACCAAGTTGAGACTGGTAAAGCAAAGAGAGCTGAAGCTTGAGGACTAAGTTGATACTTATGAAGAGGATTCAATTGAGATTGAGTGTAGAGCTGAGGCTTGAGGAATAAAGGATGAGTTGATACTTACATTGATGCTTGGAGAACCTAAAGGAATCAAGTTGATACTTGTAGTTAAGAGTGAAGCCTGAAGGTAGAATTGACTGAAGAGCTGAAGCTTGAAGAAGAAGATTAAGTTGAAACTTATGTTGAAGGGTTGAAACCTGGAGAAGCAAATTGATATTTATCATGAGAGATGATAGCCTTGAAGGGTGGTTAAAGTCTGAAGACTGGGTTGCTGTCAGAAGAGCTGAAGCTTGGAATTGGCAAAGAGAGTTGTTGATCTGCTTTCTTGTCTGTTTTCTTTTCTGTGCTGGTGTGCCTTGTTTGACTTGCTTGATGCATTAGAATAAGTCCATGATTATACTGACTTTAATCTAGGAGCATGATTGCACTAGAGGTTGAGTTGCTCCCTCTGCTTGTATTGTTACTGTATGGCTTTGCTTGCGGGTATTCGGTAGAGCCCAGCTCCCTTGCCCATGTGGTTTATTTTGCTTGACAGCATTTCAATTCTTCTGTATGATTGCAGTTGTTATTCTATTTTGCTTGATAGCATGTTGTTATTTCTTTCTGTATGATTACAGTTATTCATATCTGGCTTGAGGTTGAGATGAGCTTGTGGAGGCTGCTGCCCCACACACATTTCCTCCCTCACTTGCATTGCATGCATTTTACAGTCGTTTATTGTATATCTGTTTACTGTTTAAGCTGATGCTTTATCTGTTTCTGTATCATTGATATGATCCCTTAGGACTCTCATTTCCTTTGATAAGGAAGTGATGATAGAACTTTAGGTTGAAACCTATGCATGATAATTTCTAGGAGTTCCCTGTTTCGAACCTTAACTATAGGATGAATCCTTGGCATGACAACAGTAGGACTTGATAGTCTCCCTTTAGTTGAGCCTGCTCTCTTCTTATCTCAAAACAGCTTAAAATACAGTAATCATGAATGATTTCTTTCGTACGTCACGAGCCTTAAGCTATCTGAGAAAGGATTGTTGGAGAGCGTCTTTCCAACAGTCTGAATGTTTAGTATGGCACCCTTTGGGTGACATGCGACGCATTCACTCTCAGGTCATAGTCTTTAGTGCGATTGAAATTGCAAACACAATAAAAAACACTTCTTCCGTAAAAGACAGAAAACAAATTTCAAACCTTTTTGCCCCGTGGGCCCATAATTCAAAGGAAATCTTTTCTGAAGAAAAGAGGGTCGTTAAACTTCAGCGCCACCGCAAACAGGCTTTGTCCCTAACTGCTGGAACTGTTGTTTAACCCTACTCAATAAAACAGATGAATCTGAATTCCCATAATCCGTATTATCCCGAACTACGTAAGCTCTGATCTCTCAAGCCTGTTGAGAGTACGTAGGCACAATACTGACGTATTGGCGAGCCACCTTCCCCGTAACCCGTAGTAGGTCGAACTACGTTGACTCTGATTTCTCATTCTCTAATGAGAATACGTAGGCATGAAGCGCGACGCTTTGCCTAGTCATTTTTATTTTTAGACCAGCCTTGATAGGTAGATAGATAAACCAACTCGTCCAGTAAACACAACAAGCGTAGATCCCGTCGAGTACGACGGACGTGAGGGGTGCTAATACCTTCCCCTTGCGTAACCGACTCCCGAACCCAGACAATGGTTGCGATGACCTTTTCTTACCCTTTTCGTCAGGTTTTTCCGATCGTTTCCTTTCCCGCTCTGAGGGATAAATAACGAAAGGTGGCGACTCTTCTGTTTTGTTGACACCTTATTTTCGCGGAAGCGACAGCTGGCGACTCTGCTGGGGACTTGAATTTCAGTAGTTTCCTGGGATCCAACATCTCGAATGCGAGTCAGTTTGGGGATCTGACGTCCCCTGCGAGAGTCAATCCTAGCGCTTGTATGATTACTTGTTAGGTTGTGTTTATTTATCGCATTTTATTTCCCGCACTTTATTTTTCAGTATGATATGATTATCTGTGCTGTTGTGGGAGGGGCATTCTGATGAGTGAGAAGCCAGACCCAGGCTTGAGTGAACATAGCATTAGTTGTGGAAATTAGTGGGCGCGTGCTTGCTTGGCAGGCACTAGTGTCTCATGAAATCCACGCTCAGACGAGGTTCTCCCGGTTGGCTTCTTTTTCAACCCTTTGGGTTGAGGGGGTTGTTGGTTTGGAGGATTGTCGACTCTGGGGACCGATCATTTGTGATTCAGCCGAGTGAGGCTGCTTCATGAGCTGGTGATGCCACACCTTCTGGGTATCGTATCACCCCTCTTGAATGTCTGTGACGTTGATGACCGCATAGGATGCCGAACCTGTGTCAGTTTAGGTCCATGCCTGTGAGCAGGGTTGGGTTTATTACAGGAAACTTTGACCTTCAGATTACCTGGTTTTCTTGACAGTGAATCAGTTTTGTTGGTACCGGAGGTTCTCATCCTCAGATATATGATTGTTCTTGACAGAGCAGAGCTTTGGTCCTGTATCAAAGGACCTTGTATTCAGAGATGTGTATTTGTTCTTGATAGAGCAGGTTTTGATTGGGATCAGAGGATCTTATCATCAGATGTGTATTTGTTCTTGACAGAGCAGGTTTTGATTAGGGTCTGAGGATCTCGTCAGCAGATGTATGGTTGTTCTTGACAGAGCAGAGTTTTGGTCTCGTATCAGGGGTCCTTATTATCAGATGTTTGTTCTTGACAGAGCAGAGTTAGGGTCCTGTATCAGAGGTTCTTATTATCATATGTTTGTTCTTGATAGAGCAGGTTGGGATCAGAGGTCCTTATTATCAGATGTTTGTTCTTGACAGAGCAGAGTTTTGGTCCTGTATCAGAGGTCCTTATCATCAGATGGTTGTTCTTGACAGAGCAGAGTTTTGGTCCTGTATCAGAGGTCCTTATTATCAGATGGCTGTTCTTGACAGAGCAGGTTTATGGTCACATGTGTGTGTTCTTGACAGAGCAGATTTGTGGTCCGATACCAGGGTTTTCTTCCTATCAGATAGTGGTTGTTCTTGATAGAGCAGGATTATGGTTTTGTTGATACAGAATCCCCACAGCACAGTTGCCTTGATCTCCTGATGCATGATTGCATTTTACATTGCTTTGCATACTCATTTTCATTTCATTAACGTGTGTCTGTGTTGCAGGTATCGTTTCCCCCGATTCAGGATTTCTTGCCTCCTATTGTATTGTTATGGGTTCTCTGAGGAAGACCGTGGCTTACAAGCTCTCTGCCCCTGATGTGGTTCAGCTGACTGGTTTGATTGCTTTAGCAGATGATTCTGTGAGAGAGGAGTTCAGAAAGTCTTACGGCAAATTGCTCAGTTTGGTTCGTAAACCTTCTGCGTTCGAGTTGAATGGGTTGCACGCTCTACTGCAGTTCTACAATCCTCTGTTGAGATGCTTTACTTTCCAGGATTTTGTTCTTGCACCCACGCTAGAGGAATATGCTGATTTGTTAGGTGTGCCTATCAAGAGGCAGATGCCTTTTGTTCATATGGATGTTGAGCCTGATCTGGCTAGTCTAGCTCCTTCACTTCATCTGGATGCCTCCGAGTTGGTATTTGTAAGAGCAAGATTTGTCTCTACAGGATTATCTCTATGTTTTGATGATAACAATTGAGTATTTGTGAAAGAACCATTTTATGGTTTAATGTTTGTTATGTGCAGGTCATATTAAATTAAATATATTAGACCAAACAAACAAAAGCAACGTGTGCAGCTAGTAATATATGGAATTACTATGTGTAACGTCATGAAGCGCTTGGGAGAAGCTAGTTTGCTTATGTATCTGATCACCATCAGTAAGGAACCAAGGATGCTGTATATTGCAGTTGCAATGCTCCTGTGGTTTATGATCTGAAGAAGTGCATCTGATCTAAAAGCAAATGAAGCTCAGTAAAGAAGCAAGTTTGTTTCTGCATCTGATCATGTTCAATAAAGAATCAAGGATGCTGGATATTGCAGTTGCAATGCATCTGTGGATTCTGATCTGAGTTGTGCATCTGATCTGGAAGCTAACGAGCGTCTCTGAAGAGTGAGCCCTCTAAAGAACTGAAGTGCTGAAGAATCTGATGACTTGAAGTTCTGAAGGCTGAAGGCTCTAAAGACCAAGTGCGTCAAGACTCTGAAGACATGTTCTGAAGGTCAAGACTCTGAAGACTCTGAAGACATGTTCTGAAGGTCAAGACTCTGAAGATATAATCATCTGAAGAAGTTTGTGCTGAAGACTCTGATGACTTGAAGTTCTGAAGGCTGAAGGCTCTGAAGACCAAGTGCAAAAGACTCTGAAGACCAGACTCTGAAGAAGAAAGATTATGAAGCTTCACCAGACAAGACGTGTTCAATCAGATGAGTTGTTGCTATCAACTCTGATGAACAAAGTGCTGAAGTCAGAATCTGATGTTTACTATGCTATCTATACCAAAGTAGTTTCTGAACTACTCATCTGTAACACATCAGAAGAACCAAGCCAGAAGCAAATTTTTCCAAGCTGTTAAATGGAATATTACCGTTGCAAGAAAAGGACAAGAAAGTGATGTCATCCAACACGTGCTTATCTATCCGTTGAGATATGACCGTTGGAGTTTGAATGAACATCCTTATCCTCTCAACGTCATTCTTGGAAGCACTATAAAAAGAAGAATCATTTGATCATTAAGCAGTGGCCGTGTTGCCAAGTCAAGAAAAGTTGTTGCTATTAAGCTGCACTATAAGGAATAACATTTGATTCATTCAAATGTTACCATGCTTGTAAGCATGAAGTGAAGAAAAGAAAGAAAGAAGAAAAGCTTAAAATGAAAAGAAGCCTTAGTGCTCACACACAGAAAAGCTTTTAAGCAATATGGAAACTGTTCTTATAATCTTTTAGAGATTTATTATTAGATTAGTTTCTATATTAGAAAGCAAGGAGTTGTTGCTCAATACTTGCTAGGAACTTAATTAGGAGTAATCTGCTTATTTGAGAAGCACTTATGTAATCTCCGGCAACACAAATTCTTTTTAGAATTAAGTGGTTCCTCAAGTGATCTTGTTAAGATCAGTATACTTGAGATGACAAGTGACAGTAGTCATTTGTGGAAATCCTAATAGGAGATCTTTAGTGATCGGATTCTATTAAGGTGTCAATGAACGTTATATCCTTGGGGATCCCTGAACGTGTCATTGTCAAGTTGTTAGTCACTTGCAGTTAGCTTGTGCAACTGTAATCTGTTTGGTTATAGTGGATTAAGTCCTTGCAGTGAGTAAGGCGAAATCACCTTGGAAGGGTGGACTGGATTAGCTTGAGAGTTGCTCAAGTGAACCAGGATATATCTTGTGTTCTTTACTTGTTTAGTTTATTATTTATGCTTCCGCATTGCTACATCTAGAAACAACACAAACAAGAAGATGGCAAAAGTTTTTAAGTAACCAAATACCCAATTCAAACCCCCCCTTTCTTGTGTATTTTTCACACCTTCAGTTGGTATCAGAGCCTGGTTCTGTTATTGATGGATATCAAACACCTAACAGTGTCAGATAAAGATCCATAGGCTGTGTGAAGAAATACTTTTGGGGATATTTCACCGTTCTTACAATTTCAGTCTCATATCAGTTTTTGAGGATAATGAGTACTAAAATTGTAATCTTTTGAGCTACCTTTAGCAAGTCACTGATTCTATGAAGTTTGAAATTTGAAGTGTTGAAGCCTTCAACAGCAAATCTCCTCCAGAAGATTCTGAAAGAAGAATGAAGAATCAGTTGACAGGATAGATTCATCAGATAAGAAGATATATCTGTTGAATGCTGATCTGAAAATACGTTTGGATTTACAACATATTTGCTCAAAGATAAATCTTCTGCAAGCAATAATTCTTGATCTCTAAAGATTAATTCTGGTGAGTATGAGATGTTTTCAAGAAACGGATTAGTCCACACTTGACTTTCTCATGACAACTCATTGGGATTTATCTTAAGTAAGAAAAGATATATTGTTGGCTAATGAATCCTATTCATCAGAACGCCAGAATGAAGTCTGCAGAAAAAGGTAAGTTCAGAAAAATATTCAAATCTGGAAGAAATGTTTCTTCAGATTCAAAGCATTTGAAAGTTGCTCTCCTTGAAGAGCTTCAAAGAATTCTGCAGAGGTTTCTAGAAAGGCAGTGTTTCTAACTCATCTGGATTATGATGATATGATGAATTCAGAAGATCTCATTAGAAGTAGCATGGACAATTAAGTTCTATTAACTCGAGATGTTGAACAAACTGAAATTGGTCAGATGCTATCAGACATTATTTTTCAGAAATTCATAATGAATGTTTTGAGAAATAAAGATATGAGGAAAGATACAATGACAGTAGTCATTCTGTCAAATGTAAAAAGGATTTAAGTTTCTGGGGTTATTCAATTTGAATAAGTCAGTAAACATTCTTTTTCAAGAGCAGATGTTATGTCAACTCTGATAATCTAACTCCTTACATGTTAGCTCAGCATTGTAAGAGCAAAATTGTCAGTCAGACTGTGTCTTTTGATGCATCTAAGTTTGATGATAACTGTATCTAGATTGGATCTGTATTTGTTTCAAGCAGAAAAATTCAGAAGATGAAGCCTGATGGAAGCTAGATGCTCTCTACACATGAAAATCAGATTATCTGTGCTCTGAGGATGTCTCTCAAGAATCAAATGGATGTTGTTGTGTTGATGAAGATGTTGCAGAATGCTAACAAAGGAATTGAGATCTGTTCAAGAAGAGTTATTCAGAATATTCTACTTTAGTTGCTGTTACTGGTTTGTCTCACAAGATGTTGGAGAATCAGAAGCAGAATGTGTTCCAGCTGAAGAATCAGGAGCTACTCCAGATGCTATTCAATTAGCTGTTTCTGAAGAATCAGCTCTGAGAAGTTTCCCCCAGAATCAAATCTTCTTTTCTAGAAGAGACATTCATTGGAAAGAAGGATGATTCCATAAGAACAAGATTCTTTCTTCTCAAAGATTGTCAGCAAGAAATTCTTGACTATACAGAAGACATATGCTTTTGTGACAAGGTTAGAATTCATATTCTTTTCATCTCGTTCGTTGATCAGTATAACATCAATATAAATCAGATGAATATTAAAAATACTTTTAAATGGTTTTATTGAAGAAGAAGTATATGTTCATCAACTTCCCAGTTTTCTTTTTGAAAATTATTTTGTCAAAAGTAAAGTTGTTACTACTCTTCTTCTTAAAGACTATTAAGAAAGATATTTTAAATCTGTCAGATTTATTTACATTGATGATACTTCTATTTAGAACCATATACTTCACTTGGAAAGGAGTTTGCTGAGTGTATGCAGGCAGTAGCTAAAACTAGCATTCCAAAAAAAAAAAAAAAAAAAAAAAAAAAAAAGGCTAGTGAAGTCAGATCAGCAGCTGTACAGAAGGTTCTGTAACACTGATTCTGAAGAGGCTCTGTCAATCAAGACATCTCGCCTTCAATTGTTGGTTATTCTGAAGCAAAGCTATAGAAGATAGTTCAAAGCATCAGAAGTAACGCAACTGAGGCAGGATACTGAAGACACTTTCAGTTGGTATCAGTATAGACTCAGAAGAAAAGCTACAGAGGAAAATTTACAGAAGAATGTGATGAAGCAACGCTAAAAGGAGACTCTGAAAGTTTGTTGAGAAGCAACTCTACAGAAGACTCTGAGTAGTTGGTTGATATGTCAGCAACATAGCTCACTTCTGGAAAATAAGGACACCTGAAGAATGAAGATCTGGTTTGATCTGAAGCATACCTCTGGATGAACGGTTTGTTTAATCATTCTCTAGAGCTAAGCTGCATAGATCTGAAGCAGAGGATCTAATGCAAGGAATCATTTCCACAGTTGTTCACTTAATAGATGTTGATCAAGATAAGTTGGGTTGCAACTTCACTGTCAGAAGAGTCTACTTTGGATATCATAAAGTTGGTATCAGACTCTTATCAGTCTCCAACCTTCTGAAGAAGCACTTATGGGTTTGATGTTATTAATTGAGCTAACATCTGTTGATTAAGTGCTTTTGGGCAAAGGCTGATTGTTGATGATCAGAAGAACTTACTAACATAACAGAAATAGTTATGGTTAGAAAGTTTGGTGTAGAGAATCTCTTCAGAAGATTAGAGCAGAAGCTTTGAAGATTTCTGAAGCTAATTCAGAAAGGAAAGATTGTCTCAATTGGTATAAGGTATTATCTAATGAAGCACTGATGCTAAGATTCAAGTTTTAATAACAAGCTTGGAATCAGAAACCAAAGGTGGAGAAACCTAAGGTGATTTAGCAGAAGATCCTACTCCTTCTATTGGTACTCAGAAGTTCTCACACCTTCAGTTGGTACGAGAATTCTAGAAGAAGAAGTCACCCTCAGATACTGATTGATAAGAACAAGATTGTCATTCAAATCAGTTCAAGAAATTCATCTTGGTTTGATGATAATTTATGATGATCAACCACGTTTGTCCAAAGGATAAATTCTTGATGCAAGAAGATATAGCTTTCATCTGGAAACAAGTCATCTTGAAGATAAAGAAGCATGATCATCGGCATCCAAAGATGGATGATCAGAAGATGAAGACCAAAGGAGGAATCAGATAAAGAATGTAGCAGATAGAAGGATAATCTGTTAGAGAGTAGCCATCTAAGACTCTCATGTTTTTAACGTACACTCTGAGAAAGAAAGAGGTTAGTAAAATGGTAGATCAGAAGCTCTACAAAGGTATGAGTTGTACTCTTCTGTATTTTACTGTTTCTAGTCCTGACATTCTTTTCAGTATATGTGTATGTGCTTGATTCCAATCAGATCCTAAAGAATCTCATTTAACAGTTGTTAAGAGATTTCTGAGGTAGCTGAAAGGTACTACTAACGTGACTCTGTGTTGCAGAAAGCCAGATAACTATTTTTAGTAGGTTTTTGTTATGCTGATGATACTGAAGTCAGAGTTAGTTGCAAAAGTACCTCTGGTTAGCACTATCCCTTAAAGAAGCAAAATACATCAGATGCTGATTGAAGTATCAGATGCTCTGGATGAAGTGTCAAATGAAGGACATTCATGTACAGAAGATTGAAGGATCATATGGCACATCACCTTCAATTGATATCAGATGATATCTAAAGATCTGAGCAAATCTGAAGTCGTAGACTATCAGAAGATTTGGATTATCTGGAACTCTGGATAAAAGATTCTATTAGAAGATGGTTTGTTAAATCAAACATTGATACTTTTGTAGTATAGTGTTTTGTTGTTGAAGAAACGAGCTAAAATAATTTCATTATTTCACACCTTCAATTGGTATCTTACATCTTAAATTGGTATCATGTCTCTGACATCCAACCAGAAGCAAAGTGTCAGATAACTCTGAGAAAAACTTCAGAAGATGTTTGAGTGAAGATACAGAAGGTTCTGGGCGCAGAATCAAGAATCAAAGCAAAGGCCAGAACAAGTACTTCAACTCTGGAACTTGAGACTTCTTGAGATATTTTTCAGAAGTAATTAGACTCTGAAATTGGATGCATTTCAAGTTGTTCTAAGGACTAGAATTATTGGTATCAAGATCAAGCCAAAAGGAAGAATAATTTTCAACCTTCTTGTCTAAATCTAGCAGAGGAAGATTCCAGAAAAGAAACTTCCAGATTAGTACAAGAAGCTGAAGATGCTAAGAAGACTAAGGAAAATGTTGTAGTTGGATTTTCTTGTGAAACTACTTTTGTACGTTGAGAACGTGACATTAGTAAGTTTAGAGGAGATCAACAAGCTATGAAGGATGTACAACAAGTTGTCAGAGAAAGTTCTGCTGAACAGACACCTGTCAACAATCCTCGTCAGAGCATGCTTCTACAAATTCTGAAGAATTGTCACTCTCAAAGAAACAGGGGGAGATATAGAAGATGAAATCTGAGAAAAGATATCAACCTACCTTAATTGGTATCAACCTGTAAGAATTAAGTTCTCAAGGGGAGAAATGAAAGATGATTAAGTTCTCAGGTGCTATCTCTCAACTCTTATCTTTTTAATTTCTGACTTTAAAAACAGAAATTTTTTTAATCTGTTTTGATGAAAAAACTCAAACTTTTTGATGATGTCAAAAAGGGGGAGAAATGAAAGATGATTTTGATATTATCTGGAAGAATAGAATATAACTTGGGGAGAAATGGAAAATGTTTTTGAGAAATAGAATATAACTTTGATATATTCTATAACCTGAAAGAGAATGCAAAAACATATAAACTGCGTTTATTACTAATTATCTGTTTGATGTTTTCCAAGGAACTCTGAACAAGTTCACTAGGCATTCTAAACAGGATAAATGAAAGAAATCTGAGTTCAAATGAACTGGTATCATATAATAGAAGTTATACACTTCATGAACATAGATTCAGAATCAGATGGACCCAATACTGTTCAGAGATCTGAAAGTTAAAGTTATCTGGAATCATATTGTTTAGAAGATGTAAATTGTCTGTGAATATGATAATCAAAGCATAAAGAATCAGAAATCTTCATAGAAGCAAGATTTGGATTTAGACACAGAATCATGAGTATCATGTATTGGTATCTGTCTTAGAATCAACATTGGTATCAGATTCATAAGTAAACATTCTACTAGTTTCTTTTGGTATCAGACTGCTTCAAGAAATCAAGAATCTATCAAGAATCTGAGAAGAAAGCAAGTTTGAAAAAGCAGAATCAAGACTGTATCAAGATCAGAAGATCCAAATATCTGACATATTGTAATCAGGGGGAGTTCTCCCAGGAAGGTTCACAAGTCAGGATATTTGATTTTCACCCAGTATGAAACTCAGGGGGAGTTTCTCATCTGAAGGATGTTCTGAAGAATAAGAGAAAATGCTTTAGAAGATTCTGAAGTTATATGACCCTGATACAACGCTTAGAGAAGATAAGTTCTAAAGATCTGAAGATGGAAGTTCTGATTGAACTAGTCCAGATGCTGAAGACTCATGCTCTCTTATATTGTAGGGAAGTATTCCTTCTATTCTATTCTATTTGATTGTGTTTTATCAAATTTATATTTTGTAAGTCTTGGGATCAGAGTATGTCTCTGAACAAGCATAAAAATGTGTTTAAGGTTAACACATTCAGGGGGAGCAGTTGCTTAGAACTCTGAATAGGTTAATGCTTGGTGATTACCCTGTATAAAATGTTTTATCAAAATACATGTTTTTGTCATCATCAAAAAGGGGGAGATTGTAAGAGCAAGATTTGTCTCTACAGGATTATCTCTATGTTTTGATGATAACAATTGAGTATTTGTGAAAGAACCATTTTATGGTTTAATGTTTGTTATGTGCAGGTCATATTAAATTAAATATATTAGACCAAACAAACAAAAGCAACGTGTGCAGCTAGTAATATATGGAATTACTATGTGTAACGTCATGAAGCGCTTGGGAGAAGCTAGTTTGCTTATGTATCTGATCACCATCAGTAAGGAACCAAGGATGCTGTATATTGCAGTTGCAATGCTCCTGTGGTTTATGATCTGAAGAAGTGCATCTGATCTAAAAGCAAATGAAGCTCAGTAAAGAAGCAAGTTTGTTTCTGCATCTGATCATGTTCAATAAAGAATCAAGGATGCTGGATATTGCAGTTGCAATGCATCTGTGGATTCTGATCTGAGTTGTGCATCTGATCTGGAAGCTAACGAGCGTCTCTGAAGAGTGAGCCCTCTAAAGAACTGAAGTGCTGAAGAATCTGATGACTTGAAGTTCTGAAGGCTGAAGGCTCTAAAGACCAAGTGCGTCAAGACTCTGAAGACATGTTCTGAAGGTCAAGACTCTGAAGACTCTGAAGACATGTTCTGAAGGTCAAGACTCTGAAGATATAATCATCTGAAGAAGTTTGTGCTGAAGACTCTGATGACTTGAAGTTCTGAAGGCTGAAGGCTCTGAAGACCAAGTGCAAAAGACTCTGAAGACCAGACTCTGAAGAAGAAAGATTATGAAGCTTCACCAGACAAGACGTGTTCAATCAGATGAGTTGTTGCTATCAACTCTGATGAACAAAGTGCTGAAGTCAGAATCTGATGTTTACTATGCTATCTATACCAAAGTAGTTTCTGAACTACTCATCTGTAACACATCAGAAGAACCAAGCCAGAAGCAAATTTTTCCAAGCTGTTAAATGGAATATTACCGTTGCAAGAAAAGGACAAGAAAGTGATGTCATCCAACACGTGCTTATCTATCCGTTGAGATATGACCGTTGGAGTTTGAATGAACATCCTTATCCTCTCAACGTCATTCTTGGAAGCACTATAAAAAGAAGAATCATTTGATCATTAAGCAGTGGCCGTGTTGCCAAGTCAAGAAAAGTTGTTGCTATTAAGCTGCACTATAAGGAATAACATTTGATTCATTCAAATGTTACCATGCTTGTAAGCATGAAGTGAAGAAAAGAAAGAAAGAAGAAAAGCTTAAAATGAAAAGAAGCCTTAGTGCTCACACACAGAAAAGCTTTTAAGCAATATGGAAACTGTTCTTATAATCTTTTAGAGATTTATTATTAGATTAGTTTCTATATTAGAAAGCAAGGAGTTGTTGCTCAATACTTGCTAGGAACTTAATTAGGAGTAATCTGCTTATTTGAGAAGCACTTATGTAATCTCCGGCAACACAAATTCTTTTTAGAATTAAGTGGTTCCTCAAGTGATCTTGTTAAGATCAGTATACTTGAGATGACAAGTGACAGTAGTCATTTGTGGAAATCCTAATAGGAGATCTTTAGTGATCGGATTCTATTAAGGTGTCAATGAACGTTATATCCTTGGGGATCCCTGAACGTGTCATTGTCAAGTTGTTAGTCACTTGCAGTTAGCTTGTGCAACTGTAATCTGTTTGGTTATAGTGGATTAAGTCCTTGCAGTGAGTAAGGCGAAATCACCTTGGAAGGGTGGACTGGATTAGCTTGAGAGTTGCTCAAGTGAACCAGGATATATCTTGTGTTCTTTACTTGTTTAGTTTATTATTTATGCTTCCGCATTGCTACATCTAGAAACAACACAAACAAGAAGATGGCAAAAGTTTTTAAGTAACCAAATACCCAATTCAAACCCCCCCTTTCTTGTGTATTTTTCACACCTTCAGTATTGTCTAGTTAGAACAAGGTTCCCGGTTTCTCCTTGCAGTTCTTAGTGGGAAAGGCTCAGCAGTGCGCCAAAGATGGATGTTGGGTCATGTTCAACACCATTCTCGCTCTGGGCATATATGGCATCATTTTGTTCCCCAATATGCCCGACTTTGTAGACTTCGACGCGTTTCGCATCTTTGCTTCAGGGAATCCAGTCTCTACCTTGATAGGAGATGTCTACCATTCCATCCACTACAAAAACGAGAACAGGAGGGGCAAGAACGTCTCGTGCTGTGTACCCTTGCTTTATAAATGGCTTGATGGTCATCTGCCCAAGAGGGGTCCCTTTGTTTCGTCTGCAGCCACAGCTGAGTGGTCCGAGCGTTTGATGAGTCTATCAGCGAAGGATATTGACTGGTTTGACAGAGATAGGTTGGGTACCGAGATTATCTTCAGCTGCAGCGGGTTTCCGAACGTGCCTTTGATAGGCAGGAAGGGCTGCATAAACTACAATCCATCTCTGCTGGTTCGACAGTTCACGTATGCTTTGAGGGCTCCGTCGAAGGATGAAGAGGTGCAGGAATCTCTGTACCTCACCGGTCTTCTAGAGGGGGATCTGTTATCTAAGCTTCAGCACGCTTGGAATGGTATCAGTAAGAGGGGAAAACCATTGCTGGGGAGAAGTAATAATCAAGCCTACCCTCCGTATGAGACATGGATCAGAGCCAAGCAGATTCTATAGGGATGCCGTTTCTTCCTATCAAGCCAGAAAGCCCTTCAGTGATTGAAGAGCCTACCACCGTGCCCATTCAGCAACATAATCAGGTGTTAGCTGAGAGAGATGAATTGAAGAGGGCAAATGAAGAACTGGAGAAAGAATTGGCTCAGCTCCGAAGCGAGAGAAACGAAGCCATTTATTCCTTCAAAAGGCAAATAGAGCTGGTGAACCAGCTAGGGACAGATTTGACTAAGCAGATAGCCGAGCGTGAGCGCATGGGTCGAGACTTCAAAGCTGTCAACGACGTACTGGCCACGAGGAAGCAACACTTGGACGAAGCATATCGGAGGATATCCAAGTTCAACCAGCACTGGAAGACCTCCCTAGCCAATAGGAAAGAGCGGGAGGATAAGCTGATGCAACAGATCTCCAAGCTGAAAGCCCAGGTGAGGGCTAGTGAGAAGAGGTTTGATGCAGAAACCGCTCGCAGATACACCGCTGAAGGCCAACTCAACAGGGCTCTTGCTAACCTGAAGGAGCGCAAACTGATGTTTGAGTCCAAGAAGCGGAAGTTAGAAGATTGTTTCGGCGAAGGAGCATGGGAAGATTCGGTCGAAGGTCTTCAGTACACCATCATGCAGAGGGAGCTACTCGTCGAAGGGTTACTCACTCGGCCTGATCATCCAGAAACGAGGAATTTGTTAGAAGAGTTTCGCGCCCGTGGCCGTGCTTGACTATTTGTATTCCTTTTGTTTGATCATCATTGTATGCTGACCATCACCAGGCTTGTTGGTCGAGGTCATGCTATTGATTCGTCTTGTACTCACTGATGTCGTGTACTGCCTTGATGGGCTTCTTTCTTTATACATGAGATGTTATTTCCATGATTGGACTCGAACTTCTTATTATCAGCACTGGCACTCAGGCACTAGGATCGGGGGAGATCTCCCTAACGCACAGACACACGTTTGCATTTGCATGAAGCATTTGCATAACGAGCACTTTGTCGTTTTTTCCTAACCCTTTTGTGTTTTCAGGTTGTTTCAGGTTGTTACAGGATTGATCAGAGACCTGTCCACCGCTATCCGACCAGAGCAAATCAAACCAGAATCATGGAGCAAGTGCAAACTGATGTTCAGGAACTCCGCGAAAGAATGGATCGCTTCATGGAGCTCATGCAAGCGGTCGCCAATGGCCAGGATCAGCTCAGAACCTTGGTTCAGCCTCTGATTTCAAGGGTCGATAGCAATGGCGTACTCCATGGTGGGACTATGCCTACCCCTCCACCAGTTGAAACTCCACAGAATGGCGTCCCCGTGACCGGGGGAAATGGCAGTGCCAACGGCAATGTGATAGCTAACATGGGACTCAACGGCAATACGACGGGCGTCGGTAATGGGAGTCTTGAAGCTAACGTCAATGTTGGGCTGGGCAACGGCAATGCAGGTGTTGGGAATCTGTTTGGGCCTCAACCGTGGTTAGAAGACCGTCAAGACGATGTGTTCTCCCAGAGAGGTGCTGAAGGGGAGCTGACTGTTGAAGCACGGCTAAGGTTCAAGGCATTCGAGGATAAGATGAGAAATATCGAGAACCAGAACACCCTGGGTGTTGATATGTCCAAGTTGGGACTGATTGCTGATTTCAAGGTGCCTCCCAAGTTCAAGGTACCTGACTTTGAAAAGTACAAGGGCACCACATGCACTCGCGTCCACCTGAGATCATATTACAGGAAAATGTCAGCTCATTCTGAGGACGAGAAGTTGCTGATGCACTTCTTTCAGGACAGTCTGTCCGGACCCTCCCTCGAATGGTACATGAGTCTGGAGCCTACCAGTGTGCGCACGTGGAAGGATCTTGTTGAAGCATTTGTGCACCACTACCAATACAACAGTGACTTGGCCCCGAACCGAGTCCAACTGCAGAATCTGTCGCAAAGGAACAATGAAGGTTTCAAGGAATACTCCCAGCGGTGGCGTGAGTTGGCAGCCAGGGTTCAGCCGCCAATGGTTGAACGTGAGCTTGTGCAGATGTTCGTAGCCACCCTCCCAGGGGTTTACTATGAGAAATTGGTCAGCGGTATGTCCGGAACCTTCTCAGATCTCATTATCACGGGTGAGCACATCGAAAATGGGATCAAGCTAGGGAAAGTTCAAGGTGAGTCATCCTCAGCTGGAGGAGGCAGAAAGAAACCGTATGGCGGCAAAAGACGAGAAGGAGAAACAAGCGCCGTGACCAACGCTCGAAGGAAGGGTAAAGGCCCTCACCAACAGGTGGCCAGTATAACTATCCCGGCAGTTCAACAGCCACAGCAGCAGCAACAGCAGCAACCGAATCAACAGGGGTACAGAAAGTATCAGAATCGGGCACCTCTGTCGAGCCGTCACCTCGAGACACCGCCCATGTCGTACGCGCAACTATTGCAGACTTTGCTTCAGCTACAGTTGATCCAGAAGCGAACGCTGGCTCCCTTGACAGGGGCACCTCCGCCAGGGTACGACGCGAATGCAACTTGTGAGTTTCACTCAGGGGCACCAAGCCATACAATAGAAAACTGCAAAGCCTTCAAGCACAAGGTGCAGGACATGATGGACGCTAAGATCATCAACTTCTCAGATAATGTGCCAAATGTCACAAAAAACCCTATGCCGAACCATAGGGGAGGTGGAGTAAACGCCATTATTGAAGACTAGAGTTTGGATTTGTTGACTGACGTCAAAGATCTGAAGACGCCACTTAGCTTCGTTAAAGCTAAGTTGATGAAAAGAGGTTTCTTCCCAGGTTGCGGAGAGCTGTGTATGGGTTGTGCTACTAGTCCTGATGGATGTGAACAGCTAATAGAAGGAATTCAAAGTCTGATGACTGAGGGGATTTACAATTCAGCCGGAGAGCCGAAAGCGGATCAGGAGAGGTAATGCTGAAGCAAGATGATGAGGTCGCCACCATCACCATCCCTCACCAGACGATAACTATTTCTGCACCCAGGCCACCCACGATCACCATCACCAAAGCTGGGCTGATACCCTTCGAAAGCACTAATACGGTCCCGTGGCATTATGGGGCTGAAGTCTACTGCAATGGACAGAAGTTGGAGCTAGAACTGTTTGGGTCGTCTATGGAGAACCTTGCGGGAATCAGTGGTATCACTCGCAGCGGAAGAAAGTTTGCACCACCAGAGGTCATGGCGGACAAAGCAGACAGAGCTGATGCAACTGATAAAGGGAAGAGTAAAGTTGTCGAAGAGATCCCCCGTGGGGTAGAAAAAGACTTACTTGTTAAAGACGCCGAGGAATTTATGCGGTTGATTAAAAAGAGTGACTACAAGATTGTGGATCATCTCCATCAGACACCCTCGAAGATTTCCATCCTGAATTTATTGCTGTGTTCTGAAGCACACCGCAACGCGCTGCTGAAGGTGTTGAACGCCGTGTATGTACCGCAGGAAATATCGATAAACCAGCTGGAAGAGGTCATAGCCCACGTAAACGCTGGAAATGGGTTAGGGTTCACAGACCTAGAGCTGACGCCGAAAGGGAGGAATCACAATAGCTCCCTGCACGTCTCGATAGAGTGTAGGGGAACGATTATGTCGCACTTGTTGGTGGACACGGGTTCGTCACTTAATGTTCTTCCGAAGAAGGCATTAATGAAGTTAGATACTCGCGGAGTGATTTGCACACCCAGTGATCTGGTTGTGAAGGCGTTCGATGGAACCAAACGCCATGTTTTCGGGGAGGTGACCCTGCCAATCCAAGTAGGGCCGGAAACATTCAATGCGATCTTTTACATTATGGACATCATGCCTGCCTACAGCTGCCTCTTGGGTCGGCCGTGGATCCATGCTGCGGGTGTCGTGACCTCCACGTTGCACCAGAAACTCAAGTATGCTGTCGAAGGTAGCATCGTAACCATTTGTGGCGAGGAAGACATAATGGTGAGCCATTTGTCGTCCTTCAAGTATGTTGAGATGGATGGGGAAATCCACGAAACCCTATGCCAAGCGTTCGAAGCTGTTAAAGTGAAGGACGTAGCTCCTGTAGTCATTGAAAAGCCAGAGATGACTCTCTCTTCCTTCAAGGAAGCACGGGCCGTTGTCCAAGCCGGATCTACCCCAGGCTGGGGGCGAATTTTGGAGATACCTAACAAGCAAGACAAGTTCGGGTTGGGATATTCTCCTGGAGCTGAAGCCTCCTCTTCTAGCAGTGCGTCGCGAGGTAAAGCGCCGATCCAGTTTACCAGTGGCGGGGTGACATTTGAAAGCGTCAACGCGGTGTCTGAAGACAGCGGAGATAGCAACTGTGACCTCGACTCTTGGATCCAGCCAAGCAAGCCAGGCGAGGGCCTTACCAACTGGTCCGTCAAGGACATCATCCAGATGACAAGCGAAGAGTAATGATTTACTTTTTCCAATCATTGTACAACCCTATGTCCTACCCGGGGCATAGTGGTTTTATTGTCAGGGCCTTGTTGGATTATGTACATGCATTTTATCAATAAATCAAAAGGCATTTTTCTTCGTATTCAAATATTGTGATCTCTGTTATTCCTGTTTTATAAAACAATAAAATGGCAATGGGGTTTGTGCTAACCTGCATATCCTTGTTTTAAGCTTAACCCTTGTTATTGCAGGATCCACATAATAGACGACATCGACTCTGGACCTTCTACGGCTCACTTCGACTTTGATTTCCCGATCTATCAAGCCGAAGAAGAGATTGATGAAGACGAAGACCTTCCTGAAGAGTCGGCCCGCTTGTTGAAACAAGAAGAGAAAGTTATTCTGCCTCATGAAGAGGAGATCGAGATTGTGAATCTGGGTTCTGAAGAACTCGTCAGAAACGTCAGGATAGGGGCTGCATTGCAGAGTGATGTCAAGCAGAGATTGGTCGAGATGCTAAGAGAGTATAGTGACGTCTTTGCTTGGTCATACGAAGATATGCCCGGACTTGACACTGACATCGTGGTCCACCACTTGCCGCTGCGAGAAGATTGTCCTCCCGTTAAGCAGAAGCTTAGGAGGACGCGACCAGATATGGCCGTTAAGATCAAAGAAGAAGTGCAGAAACAGCTTGATGCTGGCTTCTTAGCGGTCACTACTTACCCTCCGTGGGTCGCCAACATAGTGCCTGTACCGAAGAAGGACGGTAAGGTACGAATGTGCGTCGATTATCGGGATTTGAATAGGGCGAGCCCTAAAGATGATTTCCCGCTGCCTCATATTGATGTGTTGGTCGACAATACAGCTCAGTTCTCCGTGTTTTCGTTCATGGATGGCTTCTCCGGCTACAATCAGATCAAGATGGCGCCGGAGGACATGGAGAAAACTACGTTTATCACGCCTTGGGGAACGTTTTGCTATAAGGTAATGCCTTTCGGTCTGAAGAACGCAGGGGCCACTTACCAACGAGCAATGGTAACATTGTTTCATGATATGATTCATCATGAGATTGAAGTCTATGTTGATGACATGATTGCGAAGTCCCAAATGGAGGAGGGACATCTGGTCAATTTGCTGAAGCTTTTTGAGAGGCTTAGGAAGTTCAGGTTGAGGCTGAATCCCAACAAGTGTACTTTCGGAGTACGGTCCGGAAAGTTACTGGGGTTTATCGTGAGTGAAAGAGGCATCGGGTCGATCCTGCGAAGATTAAAGCGATACAAGAAATGCCAGTGCCGAAAACAGAAAAAGAAGTTCGTGGTTTCTTGGGCAGAATAAAATGCATTGCAAGGTTTATCTCTCAGCTCACGGCCACGTGTGAACCGATGTTCAAGCTTTTAAAGAAAGATCAGGCGATTATCTGGAACGAGGATTGCCAGAAGGAATTTGATAAGATAAAGCAGTATCTGCAGGAACCTCCAGTCTTGATACCCCCAGTGGTCGGACGGCCATTAATCATGTACTTGACAGTTCTTGAGAATAGTATGGGGTGTGTTCTCGGTCAGCACGACGAGACGGGCAGAAAGGAGCATGCCATTTACTACTTGAGTAAAAAGTTCACTGACTATGAATCTCGTTACTCGATGCTGGAGAAGACGTGTTGTGCACTAGCCTGGGCTGCCAAACGTTTACGATAGTACATGCTCAACCACACCACCATGCTAATTTCGAAGATGGATCCGATCAAGTACGTCTTCGAGAAGCAAGCTCTTTCGGGCAGGATTGCCAGGTGGCAAATGGTGTTGACAGAATATGATATTCAGTACGTTTCCCAGAAGGCCATTAAGGGCAGCGTATTGTCTGAATACCTAGCCGAACAGCCGATCGAGGATTACCAGCCGATGAAATTTGAATTCCCTGATGAGGATATCATGTTTCTCAAAGCGAAGGATTGCGATGAACCGTTGCCCGACGAGGGGCCAGATAGGAAATCCCAGTGGAAATTGATATTTGACAAGGCGGTTAACTCTTATGAAAGTGGCATTGGGGCGATCATCACGACTCCCCACGGATCCCACGTCTCGTTCACTGTGAGACTGACGTTTCCAGTCACCAATAACGAAGCGGAGTACGAAGCATGCATCATGGGTCTAGAAGAGGCAATTGATTTGAGAATCAAGAACCTAGACGTATATGGTGACTCGGCGCTTGTGATCAACCAGATTAAAGGGGAGTGGGAGACTCGTCAATCGAATTTGGTACCGTACATGAACCACGCCAGAAGGCTGCTGTCGTTCTTTGATCGAGTGGAACTCCATCATATGCCCAGAGCGGAGAATCAGATGGCTGATGCCTTAGCCATGTTGGCTTCGATGTATAAAGTCAATTTTTGGAATGAAGCTCCAAGAATTGTCCTTTCTCGTCTTGATAGACCTGCATTCGTCTTCGCGATCGAGGAAGCCTCCGACGGCAAGCCATGGTTCCATGACATCCAGACTTTCCTTATGACTAAGGAGTATCTTGCGGGTGCGTCAACCCATGATAAGAAGACTCTGAGGAGGCTGTCTGGAAATTTTTATCTCAATCCTGATGGAGTGTTGTATAAAAGAAATCACGATCTCGTGCTACTCAGATGTGTAGATGAGAAAGAAGCGAGTATGCTCATGGAAGAAGTCCATGAAGGCACATTTGGTACGCACGCCGACGGGCATGCTATGACAAGAAAGATCCTGAGAGCAGGATATTACTGGCTGATGATGGAGTCGGATTGCTTTAAATTTGCAAAGAGGTGTCATAAATGCCAGATTTATGCTGATAAGATTCTTGTGCCGCCGTGCCCATTGAATGTCATGTCCTCCCCGTGGCCGTTCTCCATGTGGGGCATTGACATGATAGGCAAGATCGAGCCGACTGCATCTAACGGTCATTGCTTTATTCTAGTAGCTATCGACTACTTCACCAAGTGGGTGGAGGCAGCCTCATATGCTAATGTGACCAAGCAGGTGGTGGCAAAATTCATAAAGAGGGATATCATCTGTTGCTACGGAATTCCCGAGCGGATCATTACTGATAATGGTTCGAATTTGAATAACAAGATGATGAAGGAGCTGTGCCAGAGTTTCAAGATTGAACACCACAACTCATCTCCTTACCGGCCGAAGATGAATGGCGCCGTTGAAGCGGCCAATAAGAACATCAAGAAGATTGTTCAGAAGATGGTTGTGACCTATAAAGATTGGCACGAGATGCTGCCATTTGCACTGCACGGTTATCATACAACGGTACATACATCAACCGGGGCAACTCCTTTCTCCTTAGTGTACGGTATGGAAGTTGTCCTACCGTTAGAAGTGGAGATCCCGTCTTTGCGAGTTTTGGTTGACCTGAAACTCGATGAGGCAGAATGGATTACGAACCGACTAAACCAACTCAGCCTGATGGACGAGAAGAGGTTAGCATCGATTGCGCATGGTCGTCTGTACCAAAGCCGAATGAAGAAAGCTTATGATAAGAAGGTGCGTCCTAGAAGCTTTCAGACGGGTGATCTCGTCCTGAAGAAGGTGACTCCCAATTACGAAGGTCCGTACATTGTCAGCAAGGTCTTTTCGGGAGGAGCTTTGTTGTTATCCATGATGGATGGTGAAGATTTTGCATCCTCGGTGAACGCGGACGCAGTTAAAAAATACTTTGCTTAAAAATGACCCGCTGGAAAGAAAAAGAATATCCAGGCAAAAATGGGGCATCCTGGCGAACCATAAAAAAGGAAAAAGGTTCGGGCAAAAATTAGGGATATAAATTGAAAAGAATGTACGCCCGCAAAGTCGAAAACCCGGATGGGCGACTTTGGCAAAAAAGGGTATCCCGGTGAACTGAAAACCCGCAAAGGGCGGTTCACGCAAAAGTTAGGGATTTGAAAAAGCAAATGACTGCGTTCCGCGTGTGGACTTTCGTTGTTTAGTGGTTTGGAAGACCTGAGGGTCGTTTATCTGAATTAATCTCTTCTGAAGCTGAAGCGTCGGAGAAGTATCGAAGTCGAGTGGGTCATAGAGGGATCAACTCATGGTGTTCGTCTACGCCTCGTTGCCGACATTTGTATATACTGATGTATATTTATGTTTTATTTTTGCGTGGCTTCCTCATTCCAAGAGCTTGCATCTGTTGTAAAACATTTTTACCCATTCAGGGGTTCGTTATCAATAAAATGTATACTATTCAGCAATTCTGTTTGTCTGTTTAGCATTTATCTGTTTTGTTTGCAAAAAAGAACGCCGATGTTTTTGACAAAATGCGCATACATAAACTTACTGGCCTAGACCGCTGATTGTTGAAACAATGAATTACTCGAACATTGTCACAAGATGATAACCTTGATAGTTCCCTTTGAGAAGGGCATCTTGTCTGTTTGTTTGTGTTGTTGCAGGTGTAGCATATTCCAGGCAGTACGCCGTACGCGTCCCAAGCAGGATGATTCCTCCTTCTCCAACAAGTTCAGCAGCCTCTCCCTGCAGAGTCTGAACATGAGATCGTGAGCATTGATATGTCTCCCCAGGCAGAGAAGGTTCTCTCCCCAGTCAAGTACATCCTGAAGGAATGTCGTCTCCCCAGCGGAGTCATACACTGAAGTGTGCAGCAATTGATAGTTCCAGACTGAAGTCTCCGGCAGAATTGAAATTCCCCACAGAGTCGTACTCTCCCCCGAAGCAGGATGATTTCTTCTTCCCCAACCGAGTTTGCAGTTCCCCAAGAGAGTCGAGTCCTTGGAAACCGTTCGGGCCATGAGTGGTTTTCCCCAGTAGAATGTTGAATAGCTGATGTTGTATTTCCCCACCGGAGTCGTTATCTCCAGGAAGGTTAGCCGTGAAGGCCGTGCAATTTATCTCTGCAATTGATATCGCTTTCCTCAGCAGGTCCAGGTTCTCGTAGAGCTTTCTTCCCCTGCAGCATCCAACTGAAGTTTGCTTCCCCGTGCGGAGCCCGATTAAGATTCGCGTGACTTCTTCTCCTTGGCAGGATGATTCCTTCCTCCACCAGAGTGGTTCTTTCTCCTTGACAAGAAGATTCTCTCGTCGGTATTTATTTTTCTAACAGGATCACAGCATTTTGCATGATTGCATAGCATTTATCATAAACGCGTAGCATTTCCACCGTGTGGAGCATTGTGCCGTTGTCAAAACATATGCATACTAAACATGAGCTAGGTCATTACCGTTCTTGTTTGCAGGTGTTCCTCCGCAGAATGGCTTGATCAAGATGATTCTTGACTCCTTCCCCAGCAGAGTCGCCAGCTGTCGCTTCCGCGAAAATAAAGTGGCGACTCTTCTGTTTTGCCGGCACCTTATTTTCGCGGAAGCAACAAACAGGATTTCAAACAGTGAAAAAATACTTAACAATGCGCGAACGGTCGACCATAGCAGGTCTATGCGTCGACGCATAGCCTGCAAATTTCAGCAATATTAAAAATCAAACAGTATGCGTCGACCATAGGTCGGCGTGCACTGACCCGTGGGAATTGTGAAGACTTCATGTGCCGACAGATGGTCGACTCATGGTGTCCATGCGCTGACCCGTGGAAAAGTTAACTGGGTGTGTGCTGACTGGTGTGGTCGACTCATAGCTTTAAAAACCTGAAAAAATGATCAATTGTTGTTTCGTGCATTTTGTCACGACTGAATATTTATCACATGTTTTGCCAATGATAATATGATGAATTAAAGAGATATATGAAGGATATGATATGTTAAGTATTTCTATTTGCTTTTGACTGAAATTGACAGCTCCTATTGATCTGAGGTTGTACTTTGTCATCATCGGAACTTGAGAACATATGTTGTGTGACTGCTTGCCCTCACAAATAAGGCTTCATGGTATATTCGATTCTGGTCCAGACTGCTGAATAATCCAGTCCTGTTTGATTGCTCTTTGAAGGAATTTCCTCGATGCCAACTACTGACTTGCAAATAAAATTGTTTATTCACGAATGATAATTTTAATGAGAAGTTTATGCAAGTTTTGAAAGAATTGTCATTTATTATGTGTCGTGATAGTGAGACGAATGGATCGTTAGTCCAAACGTCGTGCTAACTTGATTGGTGTAAAAGATATAGCAAGGATATTGACACCAAAGCTGATGATTAGCAAATATATTAGGAGTCAGTTTACGCAACCTTGTGATAATATGCTTTCAGAATAAAACTCGTCTCAATTAGGTCTTTCGAGGGCTGTAACGTGGTCTGGTTCACGGTTATAGAAACAAAGGATATAAGGCTCAAAATTGATTTGTACCCACCCCTTCTTCTTGATGATCTCCAAACCTACGTTCAGTTAATTCTGCACCTATTTGACGGTGTAAGGTTGATAGTTCAAGGTTTGCTCGAAATGGCAGTTACCTTATTTTGATGGATATTAGTAGCCCCTTGATTTAGATGGCCACTGAATCTTATTTTTTGTTGAGGGTTTGAGAACCTCTTTTGCTTTTGTTTTTGATCCCTAACTTTTGCATGGACTGATTTTGCATGTCAGATCCATCGGGATTGCCTTGATTTTTGCCTAAGTCCCATTTGAGGTGCTTGACTCTGCAGAGTTGGAGCAGGTTTTGTTTGCTGGTTGTGTCACGGCTGGAGCATCATGGCTTGTTGAAGGGTTTTTGGCTGGTTGTGGCAGAGTTTGTATGGTGTGTTATGTGTGCTGAGGTACCTTCCTGTACTATGTTTTCTCTCTCTCCTTTTATTCCAATGGCGCACCTTGCTAATTTGTATAAGTGCAGTAATATGGCTAGTTGTGAAAATGGTCCTTATGGTACGATTTACTGCAGGTTTGTGGTGCTGGCTGTTTTGTTTTGCAGGTCATGGCTTGTGGTACCAAAACATGGTTTGTGCAACGTGGTCAGTCAGGTTTATAATCCTTAACGCGTTCCTTCCCTCTCTTTTTTTTTCCTGTGAAGCTATCATATGTGTAGGACACACATTGTGAAGGGCTGGGTGTAGTGAATTGGTTGATGCAATTGTACGATTTTGTTTATGCAGAGTGGGTTGTTGCTGATTTTTTATTCCTGTTACAGATGTGGTTATGTGGTGCGTGTGGGTTCAACAACACGTGATATCTCGCCTTCTGCAGTTTCTTGAGTTTCATTTTGAATTTGTGACAAAACCATGTGGGTATTTGCACCACTATATGAACCACTGAGCCGTGAATCCTTGTAATATAAATTATGAATGAATCCTTGTATTTCCACTTCTTGAATTTCAATTTAATAATCACTCTACAATTCATGCTCTAATATTGTGGCTTTTATTATTGGGTCATTCTCAATTTCAAAATGT
The DNA here is from genome assembly GCA_963859935.3 of Lathyrus sativus. NCBI lineage: Eukaryota > Viridiplantae > Streptophyta > Magnoliopsida > Fabales > Fabaceae > Lathyrus > Lathyrus sativus. Next base: position 85,837,451 of record OZ012738.1, read on the forward strand.
TGTGATCTTGAAACTCAAAGAATTCACTTGGTTACAACATGAGGGGAAAACTCTTAGACCCTTCTTGAACCAATTTGTATTACTTTGAAACAACTCAAAAATAAATTTGGAAAGGCACTATTCGTAACTTGTAAATGAATTCTCATGACTTAAAACAAATTAATCTAATAAGCACGAGACATCTTAATCACGACCTCCCATTACAACTTTACATAACTCATCTTACGCCTTAATTCCACCATGAATTGAATTAAACACATGCTCGAATTACAAATTAGTTGTATGTTGAAGATTAACGATCCCAACTCAAAATCACTAATAACCATCATAACAACAGTTCTTCCAACCATGACTTGTACATATGCTTGATCCACTTGAATATGACTAAAAATCCTCTTGAGGTAAGCCTCAAAGTCACTCAATCACATCTTGACCACTCTGCCATGCTAATGGGGATATCTTTTTCCTTATTTCCACTAGGATTCCACATATTTGCAAAGGCCTGTAATCTCAATGGGTACAGACAAATCCCCCATCCTTAAAACTTCATAAAATCATGGCTAAAGGCCAAATGACCACCTATAGCAAGATCATGAATGCACACTAGAACGTGGTATCAGAAATTTGAAATGGTAGGACAAATTTAGGGTATGACAACTTCATAATTTCTTCGTGTTCTATTAGTTTCTCTTATGTTAAATATTTGACTATTATTTTATATAATTTAGAGATGTATTAATATATTATAGTATTTATAAAAAATAATATAATACTCAAAATGTATTATATTGAAAATAATATAATTTTTATTGTATTTATAATACATATTATAGGATTTTAATTTTTTAGTTTGTTTATTAAAAATAATAGAAAAAATAGTTAGTTTATCGGATAGTCAAAAGTCTGTAAATAGATGGACTCAGGTAGTAAATTTTGAATCCATATTACAATATAGTTTTTTTTTTGCTCAATCTTTAAAAGCCCAAAATTCATCAAGATTAGCCCGTTTAAGATCGGATAGCCCGTGTTATTTTATATCTCTAATTAATATTATGTGTTTCACTTTAAATCAATACATTCTATGATATAATTAACTCTCGTTCACCAATATTTGATTAGATAATTCGATACAAAATATTGTTTTTTTCTTTTATAAGTTATCTTTGTTGCATAAATAATCAAATGTCACGATCATAGATAATAGAAAATATAAAAATGAAGAAAATTGATATAAAAACATGGCGAGTAGGACAAAAGAATATATATATATATATATATATATATATATATATATATATATATATATATATATATATATATATATATATATATATATATATATATATATATATATATATATATATATATATATATATATATATATATATATATATATATATATATATATATATATATATATATATATATATATATATATATATATATATATATATATATATATATATATATATATATATATATATATATATATATATATATATATATATATATATATATATATATATATATATATATATATATATATATATATATATATATATATATATATATATATATATATATATATATATATATATATATATATATATATATATATATATATATATATATATTAGGGGGAGAAGTCTAATATTTAAAATTAATGGCTTTGTCAACCTCAATGTCTCTTTCGAAAACTATGTGTCCTTATACTATTTCTTCAGTAACCATAAAATGACATTTCTCCCAGTTTAGAACAAGATTGACTTCTACGCTTCTTTCTAGGATTCTCTCAAGGTTGGTTAAGCAGTTTCTAAAACTGGACCCACATACTGAGAAATCGTCCATGATCTCATCGAGGAAATCTGCAAAGATTGACATCATACAGCGTCGGAAAGTAGCTGGGGCATTGCATAGCCCGAATGGCATTTGTCGGTAGGCAAATGTTCCATATGGACAAGTAAAGGTTATTTTCTCTTGACCACCGGGGTGAATAGGAATATGGAAAAATCCTGAATATCCATCTAGATAGCAAAATTAAGAATGTCTTTCTAGACGTTCAAGCATTTGGTCTATGAATGAAAGCGGGAAATGATCCTTCCTAGTTACTTTGCTTAGTTTTTTATAATCAATATACATACGCCAACCGCTTTCTATACGCTTAGTTATTTGCCCTCCTCTTTCGTTTTGTACAGTTGTGACACCTCCCTTTTTAGGTACCACACGTACAGGGCTCACCCACTTACTATCAGAAATTTGGTATATTATTCCAGCCTCTAATAACTTTAACACTTCCCTCTTCATAACATCGCTCATTATAGGATTTATCCTTCGTCTTCATCCAGCATAATCTGGTGCATACACACGGAAGGACTTATCCCTTTGAGATCAGAAATGTTATAACCTAGAGCTGGGGATATTTTCTCAAAACATCTAAGAGTTGATTGGTTTTTTCGCTATCTAAGGTTGCACTGACTATGACTGGACGATTTTGTTCTTCGTCCAAGAACTCGTATCTCAGATTCTTAGGTAGTTCCTTAAGTTCTATTGATGGTTTCTTAGGACATGGTGTATGATCTAGGGTGAGTTCCAAGCATTCATAAATGTTATCATCTATATATAACTCTGTTTCAAATCTGTCATCCTCTATTATAGGAGTTGAAGGTAATTTAACTGTTTCGAATGGATCTACTTGGTCTAATTCTCTTATGCATTCATCAATGATATTGATAGCGTAACATGAGTCATCTATGGCTGGTGCCATCAGGAATTTGGATACTATGAATTCTACTTTTTCATCACCTACTTCAAACGTCATTTTTCCTTTCTTGACATCTATTATAGCTCCAGATGTTGATAAAAAGGGTCTACCTAGAAGGATTGGGATTTCGTCATCTTCTTTAATACCCATGACAACAAAATTTGTTGGAATATAGAGTTGGCCAATCCTAACTGGGACGTATTCTAAAATACCTATAGGATATTTAACATATCTATCGGCTAATTGAAGGGACATTCTAGTTGGTTGCAACTCTCCTAGGTGTAACCTCTTACAAACGGCTAAAGGCATTAAGCTTACACTGCCTCTAAGTCTAGAAGTGCTTTACCGATAACTTGATTTCTTAAAACACAAGGTATAGAAAAACTTCATGGGTCTTTCTCCTTTTTAGAAAGCTTATTTTTGACAATAGAATTGCATTCTAAGGGTTTTGGATCATCAAGCCTTCGTTTGTTGGTTAATATGTCTTTAAGGAATTTGCCGTAAGACGATATCTAGGTAATGGCTTCGGTGAATGGAATCTCTACGTGGAGCTTCTCAATCACTTTTATAAACTTTTTAATTTGGTTTTCTAATTTGGTTTGTTTCAGTCTTTATGGGTATGGAATTGGAGGTTTATATGGAAGGGGTGGTACATAAACTTTATCGTCTTTCACTCCATCCTTATCTTTAATTCCTTCATCCTTTGGTTGCTCAGATTCTACTGGTTTCTCTACTTCTTTCTCAGGTGTGGTCACTACCTTTTTCTTAGGGGATTCTGGCTTATTCAACCTAGGGTCTATGGACCCATTGTAAGTAGTTCCACTCTGTAAGGCAATAGTGTTAGCATGCCCTATGGAGTTAGCTTGAGGTTGTCCAGGAAATTGTCCTCCTAGTGAAACTTGAGTAGATTGTTGTTGTGCCACTTGAGAAATCTGGATTTCAAGTGTTCTTTGTGTGAGTAATTACAGAATTGAGTTTGGTAACCAATTGTGTAATTAGTCCATTTATATGAATGTTTTGGTTCATAAAATCCTTGTTTTGTTGAAGTTGAGCTGTGATGAAACCTTCCACCATTTTCTCAAAATTCAGCTTTTGAGAAGCAGATTGCATATGTGGGTTTGGTTTTTGAGCTTGGAAACTGGGTGGTCTTTGGGATGTAGAATTCTGAGTAGAGTTATTATTCTTATAGAAAATATTTAGGTGATTCCTCCATCCAGGGTTATACGTGCTAAAGTAGAGGTTGCCTTGGGCGTAATTGACCTGGTATGTGGTTATTTTAGTTAAAAGATTACATTCAGCTAGAGTATATCCTTGGGTTCCATATATCTCACATCCGGGTTGAACTGCAACTACGGTAGCTGTAGGGTTGATAGTCAGGTTTTCTACTTTTTGGGCTATGGCATCCATTTTGGCATTCATATGGTCGGGGCAACTGACTTCATAAACATCTCCTTTGGTTTCTTTCTTCTCTACTAGGGATCGCTCTGTTCCCCATTAGTAATGGTTTTGTGACATATCTTTAATGAGAGCGTAGACTTCAGGGTAGGGTTTGTTCATCAAGGCGCCATTGGCGGCAGCGTCGATGGTCATCTTGGTGTTATACATGAGTCTGTTATAAAAGGTATGAATTATGAGCCATTGTTCTAACCCATGGTATGGACAAGCTCTTAATAGTTCCTTGTATCTTTCCCAAGCGTCAAAAAGTGATTCTCCCTCGTTTTGAGTGAATCGGGTTATTTGGTTTCGTAGGGCAGCAGTTTTACTCGGTGGAAAGTATCTAGCTAGGAATACTTTCTTTAGGTAATTCCAAGTGGTTATGGAGTTTGATAGAAGGGAATCTAACCATGATCGGGCTCTATCTCTGAGGGAAAAAGGAAATAGTCTTAGACGTATCGCCTCAGAAGGAACACCGTTGGCTTTCAAGGTGTCGGCTAATTGGATAAAAACTTTCAGGTGTTGGTTCGGGTTCTCCATAGGAAGACATGCGAACTGGTTTTGTTGTACTAATATTAACAGAGAGGATTTTAATTCAAAGTTATGAGCTGGTACAATTGGGTTTACTATACTAGAGTGGGGTTCTTTGTTAGATGGTAGGGCAAAATCCTTAAGTGGTTTCTCGTTCTGATCTTCTGCCATTGCTCTTTTAAGTCTTTGGAGCAAAAGACAAGCTCGGGCGTATTGTACGGGCTCTTCTATTAGATCAACTAGGTTTCGGGTGCTACGAGTTCTTCGTATTGACCGACTAAAGGGATGCTTTAGTCTAGACGGTGTAACAACAAGGTACAAAATTTGACGTAATTGGTCCTCGACAACGGCGTCAAAAACTTGATGCATGCTATCCGCAAGTATACGGAGTACGTCAGAGTAATATAAAAGATTATTGATCTCACAGAGACCAATGTCAATCTATCGATTACTATTGATACAATATTTATCTAAAGCTAATGAAAACAAAGAGTAATACGCACAGAGAAAAAAATAATAATTAAAGAATGAATTCAAATTCAGAGTAAAGGCATACTGGAATGTAAGTATCATCGATCAAACAATACCCCTATTGTCTAAGTAGTAATACTTGTGGGGAAATATTTTCTTCCTTGAAAAATAGTTAATTAAAAAGGAATTGTCGCGTTAGCATAATCGGAACCGAACCTGACCTTTAATTTATACCAGTCGCTCACGCTGCATTGGTTGCATCTTGCGTTAAAGTGAAAAATCCTTTTTTATATAAATACCTCTAAGACTCAGTTAAAAAGTGTTTTTGATTGGAAACTTTCAATATCAAATGGTTTTTGGCATATGCTCGGTCAACCGGATCCTAAATCTATAAACGCGTTCAAAAATAATTTTAAATCACTTTCTAATAATACCAAACTTTCCTAATTAATTAATAAAGGGCTTTCGTTGTTTTTACCAATTAAAAACTAACGAACTCTTATTTAAAGTGTCTGTCATATCCCAAATTTTGACCCCTAGATTCAATTATCATTCTAGGAGCATCAAGCATTGGTTCTTAAGCCTAACCTTGTTCAAGTTTGTTGATGTTGAAGTTCATTTGAATTAGGGTTTTGCACCTCGGGAATCAAGAGGACTATTGCTTGATCAAACAATGTTTTGGATTGATCCTCATCAAATCAATTTCCCATGCATTCAAGAAGCTCATATTCAACAAGAATCAAGTGTTAATTGATCTCACTATGAGTCAATTGAAGCCTAATTTCTTCTGGCCCCAGATTAGGGTTTTGTCATGAAAAGTCAACTGTGCCTTTGACTTTTGATTGAAAAATGATCCCAAGACTTGGGACATGATTCAACATGCTCATATACCTCAATGAAGCCTACTTATGGTGTTTGATAAGTCTCAAGATACAAATTCCTTGAAGATCACATAGTTGAATTCATCTGTTCAAAATTCATCTGACAAAGTCAACTCTTTGACTTTTAATTTGTTGGTTCGAATTGGAGCATCCAAGCCAAATCTCATAATGATATGTTCAATCCATGAGTTTTATCATGAAAAAATCAAGATTTGAGATTTTTTTTGCAAAAGAAGAAAACTTGGATTTTTTCTAAGTGTGGAAAAACCCTAGTTTTGGTGCAAACTTTGAAAGGTCATAACTTCCTATCCACACATTCATTTTGTGAGTTACAAAGATCAATGTGTATATATCCTCATTAACTACAAAAGTGTCTTAGTGACCTATGAGCAAAAGATGCTTAGATTTTGAGTTATGAAGCCTCAAAGTTTGGAAGAATTTCAAAAACACTTAGAATTTTCCAAGACAGCTTTGCTACTACAAGTTTCAGCCAACTTCAAGGCTAGTTTTCACTATGATCCCTTGAGATTCAAGAAATTATTAAAGCATGAAAGTTGTATAGCATGTTTAGAGCTTTCCAAAAAGTACAAGATCTTCTTCATAGCCTTTGTGAGCTAGGAGTTTCAAAGAGAAGAAGTTGGGGTCCAAAGCTTGATTTCTAAGTCATTTTCATGCCAAGAACAACTTGCAAGATCAAGAAAATCTACAAAATCCTTTGATTGACAACCTTGAGACTTACATATCTACTTATGATCAGAATTTTGAGTCACTTTTTAAGTTATTACACAATGGATTGAACTATGATTCAAGTTTCATACCATTTATGGAAGTTTTGGCATAAAGGTGTGACTTTCATTTGCATAAAGCATGGCCTTTCCACAAGACCAGCTTCTTGAGCCTCTAACCCGTCCTTTATGCACTCAAGCACCTTTTAAAAGTCAGAAAAGATCTCAACTACTCAATATATTCTTGTACCTTTCCTTGGAACCATAAGAACTATCAAAACCACCAAGTTGGAATTCAACCAAACTATGAAACCATCCAATTACAAATTCTACACAATCTGATTTCAAGCCTTTCCCTATAAATAGAGGTTCAATTCATGATTTATAGGGAGAGAAAAAAGGCAAAAAAAAGAGAAGGAAGAAGCAAGGAAAACCAGAGCAAAAGACCTTTTAACCTCCCAAACTCATCATCTTGCAATCAAACCCCACTTGAAACTAAAAACCCCAATCTTGCACAAACATAGCCAAAACCATTTCCAACCACTAAACCACCAAACTGATCATTCTAACACATCACAAAACATGTGTTAGGGGTGTTCAAACCATCACAACCATCAAAAAACCAGCAAATCTAAAAGTCAACTCTCAAACCTCAAAAACTTGACTTTTCTGCATTTTCACATCCAAAACACTGTCCAGTCCATTTCCGAACCTTCCAATCCTTCAAACACTCTCTAATAATTAATCCCTAAATTGTTTCAACCCTTACTTAGAATCTGAAACTTCATTTGCTTGAGTTTCCCTTTTGACATTTTGATATCTTGCAAGAAGGAAGCTCTATTTTGTTCCAACTGTTTTTATTTGATTCCAAGCATCCCAAAAGCTTTCTAAAGGTCTATTAGAAGTGTCAAAAGCATCACAACAGTTCTATAGAAGCTATCTTGGAAGTTGGCTTTATGCTTCAAGAGGTAAGTTCACTTGAAACTTGAACTTTGCAAACCATGCTATGCTTTGATGTGCATTGACTGTAAACACGATTGGTATGTTGTATATGATGATTTTAAACCATTGAAAGTTGCTTATCATGTTTGAATAAGTCTATACCATTGAAAATGCAAAAATGAGTTATTCTTGATGTTGCTATCGTGTTTCATTATGGAAGCATTGTTATTCAAAACTAATTGCACCATTGTGTTCCTTGTGAAAAGATACGGAAGTTTGGATTTTTTTTCATTGAATTTCATGGAGTATTCACAGAGCTATGATGCTTCTTGCAAGTGTTGGAAATATGAAATTATTGCCCAGCAAGCCATGGCGCATGAGATTAGGCCTCAGACCATCTCTAGGTTTATCATTTATTTGGTGGGGGTGATACAATGGATATATCACCACCCCAGTGATTTACCATGCGCGCTCTTATACACTCTTACCTTGCCAGACTTGGGTTCGATCTAGTGGATCAACCATTTTGCTCATTTTTCATGATTTAATTGACGTTCAGAATATATTGTTCTATTTCTATTTAATTCATAATGCACGTGGTATCTGGATGGATAATGTTTTGACCTATGAGTGGTAGTGCATGGGTTCAAGCCCTATGGGATGCATTTCCAATTTTTGAATCACTTGTTTTTATGCTTTTATTCGCATTTTGATTTAATCATAACTTCTTTGATTTTTTTATCATTTTGATCCCATTCTTTTTGCTAAATGTTCATGATAATGCCTATTTTTCATTTGTATCAAGAAATTTCCAAAAGGAATTATTTTTATTTCACTTACGCATACTCAAGTATGTTTCCTTTTTATGGTTTATGAGATTTCTCTTAGTCTTTTTGATTGATTCTCTTGATTCCCCTTGCACACTTTGCTTGTGTGAACCTTACTTGATGTATGAACTTGTATACCCTTGTTGTTACATGCTAGTTATCACTCTTTCAAGTCCATGTTCATTTGTAAAGATATGTTTGAATGCCATGTTTGGTTGTCACCTACCTTGAATTGTATTCCATGCTTTAAATATTATTATGATTTAGGCATGTTGATTTTGAACTGTGAACCTTTTCCATGATAAGTAATGTTTTGACTTATGCATGATTCTACCTTGATTTGTATTCCATGCTTAAATATTGTTATGATTTAGGCATGTTGATTTTGACTTATGAACCTTTTCCATGATAAGTAATGTTTTGTCTTATGCATGATTCCACTTGACTTGTATTCCATGCTTTAAATATGGTTATGATTTATGCATGATGATCTTGGATCTTGAATTCATCATGATTAAGTAATATTTTGACCTATGCATGATTTTTCATTTATGATATAGGTCTTATAAGAACCTTATTTCATAAGCCCTTTAGATGTTGTTACATCTACACTTACCTTTGGTTGTAACAATTTGGTTTGATTCTTCTATGGATGATTACTTGGTTGTAACCCTGTTATCATCTTTACTAAATGATGTTCCATGATTGCTCTTATCTTTCTTGGTTGTTACCATTGACTTTATATCTTCATCATGTTTGAATGAAGGTATATGTGTGCTTAACTTTGTTAAGTTTCCCCAAGTGATGTAGCTTGTTAGCTCACATCCCAAGATTTATCTTGTGCCCCTTATTCCAAAGGAAAGTCTCTCTATTGACTCAATGTCATAGATAGCTCATTTTGTCCCTATCTCCCTTTGACCTTGTTAGAGTCATTGGGAATTTTAAGATAACCTATTCCCTTTTGACTTTGTTAAGTCAAAACCTTTAGCATACCTTGTTAGGAGTCCTACAACTTAGAGTTTAGGCCTAGAGTTTGTTAACTCTTTGTGTGTACCATTGTTATAGGTACTCCCCTACCCCTTTTGGCTTTTTTTAAAGTCAATCCCTAGTTAGTCTTTCAACTTAGACTTAAAGAGTTTGTTAACTCTACATAAGTATCATTGTTATGGATGCTTATTCCTATTGGAACTTTGACCATAGTCAAGTGTTCTCCACCCGAGTTAAGAGAACTACAGTTGCTATGATTCCATCCTTGTTAGGATACGTAGGCACGAGATGCAACGTCTTGGCGAGCATACTTAGTGTACAAACCCATAGGTCTTTACCTTAGCATATAACCATTAGCAAACAAACATTAACAATAACACAACTACCAAACAAGAGGTTCCTGTAGAGTACTACAGATACTTAGGGTGCTAATACCTTCCCTTAGTATAACCAACCCCCGAACCCCCCCCCCCCCCTGATCTCTTAGCTTCGTTGTTACGTAGAGCACATAGGGTTTTCTTTGATCTTTACCCTATCCTTTCGATAAATTAAATCTCGGTGGTGAATATTTAAATATTTGTGATTTAAGTTAATTAATTGCTTGATATCTGATTGTCACCGCAATAGTGTCGGACGACTTTCGATCTTATCCAACATAGACATGGTTATTACGTAAACAAAAACACAGTCCCGTTTACGTAATGGCCAGTCAATTTAAGTTCAGAAAAGTTGCATTAAAATCCAAAACATCCCCTAAAGTATTTATACAAATACAACATATGAAGTACTATTGAAACGACGATCCTCACATCCCAGCACAACAGATTTAGCTAGACATGACGGTGATAAACATAATAAATATTTTTTTGTAGAATAAATCATTTAGGGAAATAAATACGTGCGTGATTGGTTTTCAAAAGAACGAAAGTGTCACGCTTAAGTTCGGTTCAGAAAATGAATCTTTTGAAATAAAGCGATATGTAAGTGTGCGGAGAATAAAATGCATGATTGGTCTCCAAAAGTAAGAACGAAAGTGTCACGCTTAAGTTCACTTTAGAAAACGAATCTCTCGAAATAAAGCGATATGTAAGTCATGCGGAAATTTAAACAATTTAAAGCAAGGCGGAAAGTAATGCGAATAGAATAAAACCTACTCCAAATCGGAGACTTGAATCTGGTATAATGCTAGAAAGTAAATCTGACTTAAAAAGTAAAATGACGGCAAGCTTAAACTCCTATGCTACGACTCTCCAACCTCGATTACAACAATGGTGCAATAACCCCTCGATGTGACGGATTACCGCTTTTACAAACTAGATTTATGCCTATGTTGAGAACTAAGATTGGATGCTTAAAACTAAAGATCTAAGTCCTATTTATAGTGTAGCAATGCCTTGGAAATCACGTAGCCTCTTCAGAATTCATGTGGAGGAAATATCTCTGGTCATGGCATCATGCTCCAACCATCCTTGACTGGACTACCAAATGCAAAGATGGCGGCCGCCATCTAGACATAGCGTCCTCCATGTGTACAAAAGATGGTGGAAGTGGTCTTGTGATGGTTAAAACGTGGGAGAAACCCTACATGCCATGGCTACCCCCATGGCCAACGCCATGTGGAACGTCGTGTGTGTAATTTTCACTCGAAACTCTATTTTCTGCTCCTTTTGCTCCATTTCTTCGTCGAAGGATCTTATTAGGCAATGTACCTAAAAACAAGATAAAACACAAGCATAATGCAAGAAAATAACAATTAAACAACAATAAACATATGCAATTCGATCCAAATATGCAGTGTGTTTCAGTGTTATCAACTAATACCAGCATGTGCTAATCTATTATGCCATAAAGAAACAGACTCAAGCATGTAAGCAGAACTAGAAATTTCATTAATATTATTGTCGGTAGTACAAAGCTTAATCATTCCCTCAGCGAAATATCATTTTCCTATAAATACGCCATTACGAGTCAATATAAGTTTGTCCAATTCATATACAGATTTAGTTTCCAGTTTACCCAACAAATCCCCACAAAAAAGATTTTTAGTCACGTCGGGGACATAAAGCACGTTGACAAGAGTGACATTCTTTTCAGAAGTGAATTTGAGTTTGACGAATCCGGTTCCAACAACTTTAAATCGTACTTCATTTCCCATTTGTACTTCCTATCCATCAATTGCCTCTGAATAGGTTTTGAAAGCAGCCTTGTCATAACATACATGTACAGTAGCACATGTGTTATACCACCATCCTTGCACTTTGCCTTTGATTGCCATTACTTTGCTCACCCTAGCGATTATGTCATCATTTGCATGAATTGTATTGACCTTATTTTTTGACTTGATGTGTAATCTCGAGCTTTGTGTCCGGGTTTTTCACATACAAAATATCCGCTTATCAGACCTTTTGGACCGCCAGAATTTTTGAATTTTGTATGTTCCTTTTTAGGTCCAAGATGGCTATTTATGCCATCATGTTTCTTTTTTCGTTTGGCAATCACAACATTTGCTTTGGAAAGACCTGCAGATTCTGATTTTTCCCTTTCCTTTGATTCCTCCTCGATTCGAAGATGTTTTTGGATTTTCTCTAAGGAGAAGTCCTCAGAACTGTGCAACAATTTATTTCTATAGCCTTTCCATGAAGGTGGTAATTTTGAAATAATTGCACCAACTTGAAAGGTCTCAGAAATGTCTATTTTCACAACTTTTATTTTATTCACGAGAACCTGTAACTCGTGCACTTGGGAAAGAATGTGCTTGGAATCTATGAATTTAAAATCAAAGTATTTAGAAATTAAAAACTTCTTCATACCTTCCTCTTCGGCCTTGAATTTAAATTCGAGTGCTTTCCATATTTTTGTTGCAGACTGAGCATCAGTATAGAGGTCGTAGAGACAATCAAATAATATATGTCCACGACACAATAATTCGTCCTCTTTACGTTTCTTTCGCTCCTTTTTGAGTTCATCAAAGTCATCCTCAGTTGGTTCAGAAATTGGTGGTGATTCAGGATCTAAGACATTGTGAACTTTCAAAGAGACCAGTAGAAATGTCATTTTTTAAGGTGAGAAAATACTTAGAAGGGGGTTGAATAAGTATGAAGATTAAAACTTAGAAATAAAAACTCAAGTATTTTTATCCTGGTTCGTTGAACTCAACTACTCCAGTCCACCCTTCCTAGAGTGATTTGCCTTTCTCAATCAAGGACTTAATCCACTATTTAATCAACTGATTACAATAGTAAGCACTTAGAACAACTGTTCAAAGTCTTCTCAAGAACTACTGATCCTAACTGGATCTTCTTAAGGTTTGCAATCAAATGTAATACAAATACAAGTGTTTAAGATTTGCTTCTATAAAGCTTTATCACAACTGTGATTTTACACTTAACTATTAAGAACAAAGAAATTAATTCTTAGAAAGAATATGAATAGTATGAGAGCTTGAATGTTGATTTCTTTTCAATGAAAACGTCAACTGAAGAAATTGGTGAAGTCTTGCTTTTATAGGCAGCTGATCCAAGGTGAGCTTCACGTTGAGAAGAGTGTCCAAAAAGGTCTGAGCCTTTTTGTCTTCACATCAAGTGACCTTTCCTAGAAGAAGAAAGCACAGATAAATCCTTTTTGTTTGTGTTCTTGTGTCTAGCATAAATAAGGAAAGAGTCGTTTGGATCATTCCAACGGATATAAACTTTGAATAATTCTTCTTCAGTTTTCAGCAAATTCATCAGAGTCTAAATAGATCAGAGCCTTCTGATGATGATCAGAGTTTTGCTGAATCAGAGTCTTCTGCAGCAGGTGTGCTTTTAGCGTGTTTAAGATTAGAGCATATTTGAGACAGATCTTCAGTACTGGCAGCTTTAGTACTTTCAGAATCTTCTATAGAAACTATGCTTTGAAAAACTCTTCATACAGAATTCTTCTTTGGTTCAGATGCTTCTGACTTGCTTCAGATTCTTCTGGAGCTTCTGCTTCATATCCTTCTGGAGCTTCTGCTTCAGAATCTTCTGGAGGCTACGCTCAGGATCTTCTGTTGGCAGCAATCAGAATCTTCTAATGGATGCATCTGGCGCTTCAGAGTCTAGCAAATTTCTTATGTTCAATTCTGATTTGCTTCTGGAGTGTTAATTCCTTTACTATCTGCAGTAAAAACTCTCAAGCAAATTTTAGAGTATATAATTCTTAATTACAAAATTTCATAATAGTTATAATCAAAACCTAGAGATATTATTAAGAATCAATCTATGTTCTAACAATCTCCCCCTTTTTTATGATGACAAAAACATCAGAAATTTTGTTTAATTGAAAATATGATAATTATAACTCCCCCTGAGATGATGAATCTCCCCCTGAATTAAATACAAATAAGGAATAGAAACTTCCCTTTTGTCTTGAGTAATTTTCAGAGTTAGATTTTGATTGTTCTTTTAACATTTGAGAGTCAGAGTGTCTTGCAAATTTCAGAGTCAGAGTTTGATAATTGTCAAATGATCTGAGAGTCTCAGAGTTTCTTTTACAGAGTGTAATTATGAAATGTTCTGAAATACTCAGATTTAATGTTAGATAGAATAGATATGTCTGAAGTTTCATTCTGGTGAAGTTTAATTAAACAGTTCAGATCTATATTTTCTCCCCCTTTTTTGTCATAAGCAAAAAGTAAAAAATTTTAAAGAGACAAATAAAAGGAAACAGTAAAGAAGATAAATCAAGTGGAGAAAACTTTGAAATATTCATTCAATAGTTCAAAGCAAGAGTACATGCATCAGAAGATATTCAAAAAATACATAAGCAAACATCAGATGCAAAAACATCAGAATGAAAAAAAATGAAAAACTAAGAGTGTTTTGACAAAAGCATCTTCAACAGATCCGTGATCTCAGAGGAGGACTGTTCTTGCTTTGACATCCACTTAGCCATTGTTTCATTCTTCTGATCCTTTTTTGACATCCACTCAGTCATGTCTTCAGACTTTTTATCCTGTTTGGCCATCCAAGACTTGATCTCTGATTGACCAGCTTCCATAGCAGCAATTTTATCCTCAAAATCTGGATGTTCTTTCTTTATTTCAGATGAAGAAGGTTGAGCATTTTCTGGAGCTTGAGCAGAGTCAATTTCCATAGGGTCTGTAGAGCTTGGAGCATTAGATCCAGAAGGAAGTTCTACCAGAGTCATGGCCAAAAGGTTGTTTTCAGATGCAGATTCAGTAGTTTCTTCTGATGATGGAGGAGCATCTGTAAGAAGTAAAGGTCCAGATCTCTTGACAGTCCAGAACAGATTTCTTGCAGCTTCAGCAAATCTGAGCTTCGCATCATCAGAACATATGTTCTTCAGATTTGATGCTACAGTGTTGAATCTGGTGATGAATCCATTCCAGATGACATCAGATTCTTGTGCATCCATTGTTGCTAAACACTTCTTATGTACAGTACCTAAATACAACTGTATTTCTTGCAAAAAAGATTGAAATAGATGATCAACATTAAGTCTAGGTTTGGGATGTAACAGAGTCTCCAATGTTATTGGTTTTGGTTGGGGAGTAGGTGGAAAAATGGATTTCTGAATGGAGATCAGAGGAGGAGGGTAGTATGGTATGAAAGGAATTTCAGGTTCATTAGGTTTGGATCTGTTTAAAGCATTTAACAGATTTGGTTTTGCTTTGGTGTGATAGGAAACCACATCAAAGGGTTTATTTGAGTAAGGTTGGAAGGCAGATTTTGCAGGTTCATCAGAAGCATCAGGTTTATCAGATGAAACAGGTATAACTGAAGTAACAGCTTTTGTAGATTTAGCAGAATATAATATTGTTGCTAATGAACCTACATCTGACATAGATTGAATATAGGTGAGAAGCACAGATGGTAGGGTGATTGTAAGTTTGGGTTTCAAGGGAGTGATAGGGTCAAATGGTTCAACTCTGTCATAGAAATCTTTGAGTTTGAAACCATAGGCAAGATTGTGAAACAGGGATGAGAATTGTGCACATGAGATAGATGTTCTTGGGTTAGATGTTGGATTGGGATTTGGAATGAGGATTTCAGATGCTGGATTAGGTGTGGGAGTAGGATCTGGAATAGGAACTTTAGATGATAC
This sequence comes from Lathyrus sativus, assembly GCA_963859935.3. Lineage (NCBI taxonomy): Eukaryota > Viridiplantae > Streptophyta > Magnoliopsida > Fabales > Fabaceae > Lathyrus > Lathyrus sativus. The sequence continues at coordinate 85,853,097 of OZ012738.1, forward strand.
AGGGGGTTCTGGTTGGTTTACCTCAGAATCTCTGTGAGAAGGAGAGATTAGAAAATCTGGGTGAATGTCAGATTCTGAAGAGTTTGATGAAGTGGTTGGTGTGCAAGAAGTAGAAGACACTTGAAAAACAGTTTTCAGAGGTGTAACATCAAGAACTTCTGTCTCAGGAATGTTGGTTTCAGAAGGATTGGTTGATTCTGAAGGATTTTCAGAGGGTTTTGATGGGGGTTCTGAGATGGGTGGATCAGATGAAATTTTTATTGGTTCAGATGAAACTGGAACAGATGCAGTGGGTGTAGATGTGCTGGATGGTGGATTTTGTGATTGTGGTTGTGTCTTTTGTTGTTGTATTTGAGGTTCAGATGATTTTTGTGGTTGATGGTCAGAGTCTTTTTCTGGTTGAGGTTCAGATCGTTTTTCTGGTTGTTTTTCTTGTGGTTGCTTTTGTTGTTCAGATGGCTTTTGTTGTGCAGATGGTTTTGTTGTTTGTTGTTGTTCTGTGGGTTGTTTTTCTGATGGTTGTTTTTGTGGTACAGATGGTTTGGTTGGAACCTCTGGTTGTGGAGTCTGAATTTTTTATTTTGTTGTTGTTGGTTGTGGTACAGATGGTTGTTGTACAGGTGATATGGAAATTGGATTAGAAGATTTTTATGGAGATGGAGTAGAAACATGAGGTGGAGCAGTAACAGATTTATTTTGTGTAGAGGGTGGTTTTGGAATAGACTTAACATTAGAATCATTTATAACAATAGGATTTGCAGAAGATACAGAAGTTTTAGTACCTTTTATTTTGATGCGTTTAGCTGGTACAGAAGGAGTGTCTCCAGATTCTTTCCTCTTTAGCAGCTTATGTGGCTTCTCAGCAATCTTGGGCTTCTTCTGAACAGGTGCGGCTTCTGCTTCTGGTTGAGTCCTCTTTCTTGGTGGTTCTTCTTCTTCTACAACAGGCAGTGGTTGTCTTGCTCTCTTTATAATGTTTGCAGGAATAGGCTTTCCTTCTTTCTTACACTCATCAATATATCTTACAACAATTTCCCTTGGTTTTTCAGCATAGAATAGAGGGTAATCATCTACAGGAGTTCTCTTCTGACTCAGTTCAGAAATGTTCAGCTTCTTGGGAGCTGTTGTGAGTTCTTCCACTATCTTAAGTCTCTGAAGACTTTTGGCATTTAGAGGCTTTCCCAAAATAAATTCCAATTCCTATGTGACTCCAGCAGCGTACAGAGCAGTTACAAGTCCATTCTCAGTTAGAAGATTTGAGATTAACCTTCCAAAAGGAATCCAGGTTCTGATCTTCTGACCTTTTTCTTTCACATATTCTCTAGAAGCATGTATATGATTCCATAGATGCATAAAAAGAATATATGGAAGATCTACCTTGGTGCTCTGACTTAGGCAATACATAAAGTAGAGTTGTTCATTATTGACATAGTCTGGAGAGTTTGTTGACTTCCTGTGATGAATGCATCCCATGAAAATCTTAGCCCAGATCTTGTAGTCAGGCTTCAGATCCTTGAACTTATTAGAAGCTTGTCCAGCAGTCATCACTTCTTCATATACTTCATCCATATCCATACGCCCAGCTGGCAAGTGTGATACTCCATCTGTTTCCTCATAGCGAATGAGTTTTCTAATCAGATCTTTTGTTATAATTATCTCTTTACCCAGAACAGAAGATAAAATAAACTTGGGATATACAGAAGCATGGATCCAGAACTCTTTCACAAGAAGGGGGTAAACTGGTCCAAAAAGTCTATCAAAATACTTCACCCATCCTTGAGCACCTATAATGGAACGAAATTCAAACTCATTCTCAGCAAGTGAATCAAATTCCACCATTGATTCACATAGAACTTCCAGCTTTTCAACAGGTGTGAGCAATGTTCTTTTTGGTGGAGAATAAGGAGTTACTCCCATATTAGCAGAGGTAACTGCAGCCATTGTAGATTGAAATTGTGCAGCAGTTGATGATGAAGTTGCCATTGAAGATGGTTTTGTCACACGCTTAGGATAAGGGTTTTTATGAAGAGAGAAGAGAAGATTGAAATGCATAAAATGTTTAAGATGTGGAAAGTATGAATGTGAAGAGAAGAGATGTATTTATACTAAAACATATAGGCATACAAACAGTCAGAATAAGGCACGTTTGAACAAAGCATTTAATGAAAAGAATAAAATCATTTCAAGCATTTATTGCTTCTGACAATTTGGGGGGAAAATCAAGATTTTCACTATTCAAACTTCACCTCAAACGTCTCTTCAGTAGTGTACACGCCACCTTTGCAGATTTGGAGTGACACGTGTTTGCTTGCATGTGTTCTGAATTCTCTTGAGAAATGAAACGTTAACCAACGTTCAGATCCTCTAAGGATTGTTAGTTCAGAGTTTCACAAAAATATTTAAAGAAAATAAATAAGCAATCAGAAGAAATACTTCAGAGCATTAGGCATTTTTGCATCTGTAAAATTTGCTTCTGACAAATATCATTCTGGACAAAAATCCATACCAATATTTTTCAGAATAAATTTGAATCTATCTTCAACAAGGGGTTTTGTGAAAATATCTGCCCATTGATGATCTGTATCAACAAAGGCTAAATTTATGATACCCTTCTGAACATAGTCTCTGATGAAATGATGCTTAATCTCTATATGTTTTGCCTTAGAGTGTAAAATGGGGTTCTTAGACAAACATATAGAAGAAGTATTATCATAGAAGATAGAAATGTTACTTTTAAATATTTGATAATCTTCTAGCTGACTTTTCATCCAGAGCATCTGCGTGCTACATCCAGCAGCAGCAATATATTCTGCTTCTGTGGTTGAAAGTGCAATTGTGGGTTGCTTCTTGCTGTACCAAGAGATTAGATTTCTTCCTAGAAATTGACAACTTCCAGAAGTAATTTTCCTTTCCACTCTGTCTCCAGCGTAGTCAGCATCACAGAATCCAACTAATTTGAAATCATCAGATTTTCTATAACACAAACCCACATTAGAAGTACCTTTCAGATACCTTAGAATCCTCTTGACAGCTGTCAAGTGTGATTCTCTAGGATCTGATTGGAATCTAGCACACAAGCATACACTGAACAATATGTCAGGTCTAAAAGCAGTTAAGTAAAGAAGAGATCCTATCATACCTCTGTAGAGCTTCTGATCTACTTTCTTACTTACCTCTTCCTTGCCAAGTGAGCTAGTTGGATGCATGGGAGTCTTTGCCAGCTTACTATCAGTCATGTTAAATTTCTTCAGAAGTTCTTTAACATATTTGGCCTGACGTATGTAAATGCACTCTGGAGTTTGATTGACTTGGATTCCTAGAAAGAATCTCAGTTCTCCCATCATGCTCATTTCAAATTCTGCCTGCATACATGTAGCAAACTCCTTTCCCAGCATAGTATTGGTAGATCCAAATATTATATCATCCACATAAATTTGACAAATTAGAAGATCTTTCTTAATTGATTTACAAAAGAGTGTTGTGTCCACTTTGCCTCTGATGAAATTTTTCTCCAGAAGAAAATTGCTCAATCTCTCATACCAAGCTCTGGGAGCTTGTTTTAAACCATACAGAGATTTCTTTAATTTGAAAACATGATCTGGAAATTTTTCATTCTCAAAACCAGGAGGTTGGTGGACATAAACTTCTTCTTCTATAATACCATTTAGAAAGACACTTTTAACATCCATCAGATACAGAGTGATGTTATTTTGTGCAGCAAATGAAATAAGAAGGCGTATAGATTCTAACCTTGCCACTGGAGCATAAGTTTCAGTGTAATCAATACCTTCTTGTTGACTATACCCTTGAGCAACAAGCCTTGCCTTATTTCTTTCAACTTCTCCTTTCTCATTTAGCTTATTTCTGAAGACCCATTTTGTTCCAATTATATTGAATCCTTGTGGTCTTTGAACTAAATCCCATACATCATTTCTGGTGAATTGATTTAACTCTTCTTGCATGGAAATAATCCAATCATTGTCTTGCAGAGCTTCATCTACAGAAGATGGTTCAATTTCTGACACCAGTCCAAATAATGATGCTTCAGATGATCTTAGAAAGGATCTTGTTCTGATGGGATCATCCTTCTTTCCAATAATGACATTCTCTGGATGAGAAGCTTTAATCCTGGATGATGATCCTCTAACAGTTGATTCTTCAGAAATGTTTAGATTGTTCATCTGAGAAGTTAAACGAATAGCATCTGGCGTTGCTTCTGGTTCCTTCACTTGAGCTTTGTCTGCCTCTGGGACTTCAGAGTCTGTAAAGACTACTTCTCTATCTGCAGAGTTTTCAGACTGCTTTGGCTTTTTATTACCAAGCTTATCATCAAATCTAACATGAATAGATTCTTCCACAATCTGTGTCTCAGTGTTGTATACTCTGTAGCCTTTAGAGCGTTCAGAATATCCAAGCATGAAACACTTTTGTGCTTTGGAATCAAACTTGTTCATATTTTCTTTAGTATTTAACATATAACAAATACATTCAAAAGGATGAAAATATGAAATGTTGGGCTTTCTGTTCTTCCACAGTTCATATGGAGTCTTCTCCAGAAGAGGTCTTACAGACACTCTGTTTTGAATGTAACAAGTTGTGTTGATTGCTTCTGCCCAAAAGTGTTTTGCCAGATTTGTCTCATTGATCATGGTTCTGGCCATTTCTTGCAGAGTTCTGTTTTTCCTCTCTACAACCCCATTTTGTTGTGGAGTTCTAGGACAGGAAAAATCATGAGCAATGCCATTTTCATTAAAATATTTTTCAAAATATTTATTTTCAAATTCACCACCATGATCACTTCTGACTTTTATAATTTTGAAATCTTTTTCATTCTGGACTTGCTTGCAGAAGTCAAAGAACACAGAATGTGACTCATCCTTGTGTTTTAAGAACTTTACCCATGTCCATCTACTATAGTCATCAACAATGACTAATCCATACTTTTTGCCTCTGATGGATGCAGTTTTCACTGGTCCAAACAGATCAATATGAAGTAATTCTAGTGGTCTGGAAGTAGAAACAACATTTTTTGATTTAAAAGATGATTTTGAAAACTTCCCTTTTTGGCATGCTTCACAAAGAGCATCTGAGGTGAACTTCAGATTAGGAAGTCCTCTGACAAGATTAAGTTTATTAATCTGAGATATACGTCTCATATTAATATGCCCCAATCTTCTGTGCCAGACCCATTGCTCTTCATTAACAGACAAGAGGCATTTAACATTCTGAACTTTAAGTTCTAAAAGATTTATTTTATAAATGTTGTTTTTCCTCTTACCACTAAATAGGATAGAGTCATCCTTTTGACTAATAGCTTCACAACATTTTTGATTAAAGGTAATATCATAACCATTGTCACTTAATTGACTTATGGACAATAAGTTATGCTTTAACTCTTCAACAAGTAAAACATTAGTAATAGAGGGAAGTTTACCATTTCCAATGGTGCCAGATCCAATGATCTTTCCCTTCTGGTTCCCTCCAAATTTCACATCACCTCCAGATCTAAGCTCCAGGCTTTGGAACATAGACTTTTCTCCTGTCATGTGTCGTGAGCATCCAGAGTCCAGGTACCATGATTGGTGTCCTGACCTTGCTGCTAAGAACATCTGCAACAGGAATTATTTTACTTTTAGGTACTCAGATCTTCTTGGGTCCTTTAGGGTTAGTTGTTCTGAAGGTTTGTCTAAACTTCTGTTTTTCAACATAAGGTTTATTCTGACTAGCCTTATATTTAAACACATGAATATTCTTTTCAGAGCATGTTTGTTCAATATCATTCAAGTGACCAAATTTAAAGTGTGAATATAAAGGAGTTTTCTTGATGATAATTTTATCAACAGGTTTTGGATTTAAATCCTTTCCAGAGGAGGATTCATATCCAATTCCCTTTCTGTTATTTCTGCTAACTCCATAGATCATAGAAGCCATTTTACTTCTGTCTATGCTTTTAGCAAGAAACTTCTGAAAGCTATAATCATATTTTTCCAAATATTTTTGCATTCAGATTCAGTTTCAGAATCAGAGTTTTGTTGAGCTAATTCAGAATCATTTTTCAATTTTAAGTTCTTTTCATTTAGCTCAGTTACTTCTGATTTGAGAATATTATTCTCAAATACAAGATTGCTTTGACGCTTCTTGTATTTGAGCTTAATATTGTTATAACTTTTTAGAACTTCTGATAACACTTTGATAAGTTCTTCTTTAGTAAGTTTAGCCATTACCTCTTCAGCGTCAGAGTCAGATTCAGAGTCAGATTCAGATCCTGAAGTTCCTTCCTCCTGATCTTCTATGTCTGCCATCAAAGCTACATTGGCACATTCTTCTTCTGACTCAGGTTCAGATTCAGATGTGTCTGAATCATCCCAGGTGGCAATCAGAACCTTTTTCTTCTTATCAAATTTTCTTTTAGGCTTTTCTTTTATCACCTTTGGACATTCATTTTTGTAATGTCCAGGTTCTTTACATTCATAACAGACAACCTCCTTTTTTCCAGATCTTCTGTGTCCAGAAGATTCTTTTCTTTGGTCAGGCTTCTTGAAGTTTCTGAACTTCTTTCCTTTATGCTTCCAGAGTTTGTTTATTCTTCTAGACAGCATGGATAGTTCATCTTCATCTTCAGATGAGGATTCTTCAGAGCTTTCCTCTATTACCTACAATGCTTTAGCAGATTTATTAGATTTTAAAGCTATAGATTTACCTTTCTTTTGAGGTTCATCTTCCTCAAGTTCTATTTCATGACTTCTAAGTGAACTGATCAATTCCTCCAAGGAGATCTTGTTCAGATCTTTAGCCATCTTCAGCGCTGTCACCATAGGTCTCCATCTGGTGGGTAAGCTTCTGATGATCTTTTTCACATGATCAACAGTAGAGTATCCTTTATCCAGAACCTTTAGTCCAGCTGTAAGTATTTGAAATCTGGAGAACATAGCTTCAACAGATTCAGAGTCTTCCATCTTGAAGGCTTCATACTTCTGGATCAGAGCCAGAGCTTTTGTTTCCTTGACTTAAGAGTTTCCCTCATGAGTCATCTTTAAGGATTCAAACATATCAAATGTAGTTTCTCTGTTTGTAATTTTTTCATACTCAGTGTGGGATATTGCATTCAACAATATTGTTCTGGCCTTGTGATGATTTCTAAATTCTTTCTTCTGAGCATCTGTCATAGATTTTCTGTCTATCTTCTTGTCATTCCCATCAGTGGGATGAACATATTCATCTATGACCAGATCCCATAAATCAGCATCATATCCAAGGAAAAAACTTTCAATTCTGTCTTTCTAATAATCAAATTTCTCCCCATCAAACATAGGGGGTTTGGTGCTGATTCTGTCCATTTCTTCATATTTGTTGTTAATGTTAGACATTGTATTATCAGCCATAGTAACAACCAAATATATATCAAAATATTTCTCTCTGGATCTTTACTGTCACTGTTAAGTGGTAGCACACACAGAGCCGGAGCTCTGATACCAACTGAAGGTGAGAAAATACTTAGAAGGGGGGTTGAATAAGTATGAAGATTAAAACTTAGAAATAAAAACTCAAGTATTTTTATCCTGGTTCGTTGAACTCAACTACTCCAGTCCACCCTTCCTATAGTGATTTGCCTTTCTCAATCAAGGACTTAATCCACTATTTAATCAACTGATTACAATAGTAAGCACTTAGAACAACTGTTCAAAGTCTTCTCAAGAACTACTGATCCTAACTGGATCTTCTTAAGGTTTACAATCAAATGTAATACAAATACAAGTGTTTAAGATTTGCTTCTATAAAGCTTTATCACAACTGTGATTTTGCACTTAACTATTAAGAACAAAGAAATTAATTCTTAGAAAGAATATGAATAGTATGAGAGCTTGAATGTTGATTTCTTTTCAATGAAAACGCCAACTGAAGAAATTGGTGAAGTCTTGCTTTTATAGGCAGCTGATCCAAGGTGAGTTTCACGTTGAGAAGAGTGTCCAAAAAGGTCTGAGCCTTTTTGTCTTCACATCAAGTGACCTTTCCTAGAAGAAGAAAGCACAGATAAATCCTTTTTGTCTGTGTTCTTGTGTCTAGCATAAATAAGGAAAGAGTCGTTTGGATCATTCCAACGGATATAAACTTTGAATAATTCTTCTTCAGTTTTCAGCAAATTCATCAGAGTCTAAATAGATCAGAGCCTTCTGATGATGATCAGAGTTTTGCTGAATCAGAGTCTTCTGCAGCAGATGTGCTTTTAGCGTGTTTAAGATCAGAGCATATTTGAGACAGATCTTCAGTACTGGCAGCTTTAGTACTTTCAGAATCTTCTGTAGAAACTATGTTTTGAAAAACTCTTCATACAGAATTCTTCTTTGGTTCAGATGCTTTTGACTTGCTTCAGATTCTTCTGGAGCTTCTGCTTCAGATCCTTCTGGAGCTTCTGCTTCAGAATCTTCTGGAGGCTACGCTCAGGATCTTCTGTTGGCAGCAATCAGAATCTTCTAATGGATGCATCTGGCGCTTCAGAGTCTAGCAAATTTCTTATGTTCAATTCTGATTTGCTTCTGGAGTGTTAATTCCTTTACTATCTGCAGTAAAAACTCTCAAGCAAATTTTAGAGTATATAATTCTTAATTACAAAATTTCATAATAGTTATCATCAAAACCTATAGATATTATTAAGAACCAATATGTGTTCTAACAATTTTATCTTGCCATCGAGTGTAGTTAGTTCCATCAAAGCGATCCAACTTAACAATGTCCTAGTTCATTACTTTGATGCTTGAAACTGCAGCGTTGGACGCCATTTGAATACTTTTAAGACTTTTATTATAAATATAATAATTTATATTATTATTATTAAAATAAAAATTAATTATAAATAAAGTGGAATTTCAATTATATCACCTAACTTCTATAATCTCATCAATTCAATTGTCACATCTTAAAAAATATACTCAAATAAAGTGAAATAAAAATCATAACAAAATAGAAATGAAGAGATCTATAAATTAGATTTGAAAATGAAGGGATCATAAATTTTATATAAAAAAAAATTAAAAAACAAATAAACATCCTTTATGTTGTAAGGAATATTTGTCTTAGCTTAAGACCAACATCAAGATGAACATCATGTAATGAATTTGTGGCCTAAATTCGAAGCCAGCTGAAACCTCAGTCGTTGAGAATAGCTTGGAATTCAACTAAATCATCTTTCTTAATTTCATAATCTCTATAACTGCATTATTAATTTCTAGCTTTAAATAATCTTTTTGTTAGTGTAGTTTTTTTATTTCTAAATATTTTTTTAAATAATTCTTGAATGTGATAATTATTTTGATTTTAATCTCTAAAGTGAAAATTTGTTGATAGTACGCTAATTTTAAATCTAAAAAAAGTAAGAAAGAAAATTCATAGAAAAATCTATACATTTTTTTTACAAATTTTGATTATAAAGACTAAAATAAAAAATATTTAATATTTAGAATATTTTCAAAAATTATAAAAAAAAGTAAAAATTAAAAACAAAAATTCATCAATTTATCAAGATTAAAAAATTATTTTCTACAAGTACATTATTAATTATCTGGGAAAAACGTGGGATATAAGAAAATAAATTTTTCAATAAAAATCTTTGACATTATACAATATATAAAAAATTGTGTTGAAAGAGTAAAAATGAGTTAAACATTTTAAGCTAAACACAATAATTTTATTAATCATAAAGATAAAGTCCAGTTTAGATAAGAATGATGGCTCACCTTTCACCTTAAGCTTAACATGATACCTTCCCCCACTAACTTTATTATGGCCAGCTCAGAATTTAGTGTTGCCATCAATCTATATTTATTAAAGAAATGTACAGTAAAATGTTCATTCATCTTTTGAAGTTGTTGTGGAGTCGAGGACGGAAAATTGAAATCTAACCCGCAATTATTCTCAATAATTTGACGGAACGGGACTTTTGTATCTTTTGCTTTTTTTTTTTCTTTTTCTTTTTTTTTTTATTTTTAATTTTAAATATACGTTACCTTTATTAATGTAACGAGTTTTAATTTTATTTTCTATAAAAAAAATTGTATTCTTTTATTAAATTTAGATTTCTTCAATAAGAATATTTTTAATGGAGTAAACTAAATGGATAAACTAAGATATTTTTTGTGTGCCCAAAGTGTTTTGTTGGATTTAAAAAATTTATAATTGATTCGAGTAGTTTTTACTTCAATGGTTGTTTATAAGAAACCAAAACTTGACCCCACTATTTTCAAATATCATGTCATTACTTTAATGCTGTTGGAATATTTTATTAATTAAATAAATAATATTATAATATATTTCAGATAGTTAACGTTAATTATATAGAGAATGAAAACTAAATTTTAGTTCACTTAGATGCCATGTCAGCTCTACTATAATGCAAATTCTTTATTACTAACGTAAGTTATACAAAATTTTGGTTTAACAACTCTGATATTTCAATTTGGCAAGTCAAATATTATTTTATATTTATTTTTTAATTTCACTTGAATTTTTTTTTTAAAATTCCACATCTTTTAATGTTTTTTCAAATTGTTTTTCGTATTTTTTTAAATTCATATTTTCTTAAATAATTTATATTTAATATATATTTTATTTTAAAAATAGATAAAAATATTATTTATATGTTATTTTTAAACTCATATTTATTACTCTCTTTTTAGACATTCATGAAATTTTTTAAAATGAAAAAAATAAAACTTCACTCATGATGCGACACGTGTCTAAGAAAGAGACCAAATAAAAAACAAAACTTAAGTATCTCATTCTCTTACCTGTTTACAGAGGAATGAAAAAACATAACACACATTAACACTCTATGCATATTTCTCTTTCTCTCTCGCATTCGATCTCGTTTCGATTTAGCAAAACAAAGTTCAAAGTTCATTATCTCTCACATAGCAACAACACAATCACTCAACTCTTTGCTCAAAACAAACCACACAGAATAAACGTTAATGTGCAAATAAAGAGTGAAAGCGAGAGGGTATCGGTCGGAGATTGCACGAATCCGACGTGCTGTTGTTGTTGGACATATCATGACTAAGTTTTGAGGTTATGCACGAAGGTTTGAGGTGTTATAGTGTAGTTTCATTGTTGTTGTTGTAGAGTGAAAGACAGAATAAAGGGTGGTTGGCAGTTGTGTGAAGTTATGATGGTTTATAAGGCTCGGTTTTATGGTGTGTCGTGAGACAATTGAGGTTCTTGTGCAAAGCAAGAAGAGTGAGTTTTGAGTTATAGAGTTGTGTCTCAAGTATGTGTGTTTGAAGGAGAGTATGAATGTAGTATGAAAGTTGTGTGAGTGTGCTTGAGTTGTTGTAGAACGTGGACAGTAAGTTGGTGTGTTTTTCATGAACAAATATGTGATATTTTTTAGAGTGATATCAAAATGGAGGAAGTGAGGAGTTATGGAGGCGGATGAAGTACGTCATGGTTTGGCTCGTGTGAAGATGTTTAGTGGTCGTACATTGATTGTTAGGAATAGGAAGAATGGTGGTGAATGTTACTTTTCCATTCTCTTATTTTTCTCATATTCATGTTGACCAAGAGATATGGGTTATGGGTGGAATTTCAGATCTTATTCTTTGAGAAGGAGGCTTGTTACAAGGATGTTGGAGATATTGGGGTGATGAGAGTGAATTGTGTTGATGGTTGGTGATATCACGAAAGTCATGGAGGGGATTTCATGGAGATGGTTGCACAAAAACTCAGAAAAAACATGAAAGGACATTATGTTATAGTTTGAATGGTGTTTTATAGTTATTATGTAGGTGTGGGATTTTTGTGTTATTAAAGAGAATATAAATCAGTGATGGTGGAAAATATAGGCAGAGGGGTGACATATATTTAATCTATTTTTTTATATATCATTTTCATTTTTTTTATACTACAAATACATATAGGTATTTCTATTATAAATTTGATTAAAAATAACATATAAATAATATTTTTATTCATTTTTAAAATAAAAAATATATGAAATAAAAATTAGTCCTTAGAAAATGACACTTAGTTTGCCAAGTCAGTACAAATATGACCTAGGGTCTTTATCGAGGGAATCTGGATTTGCTAAAAGGGATCACAAAAAATTCTTATATGAGGTGAAATCAAAACTTACTACATTTGCAGGGGTAACATATATTTAACTATTTTTTAAAATAGCAAAATAATATATTAATAATAATAAGAAAGGTGAAAACAATAATTCTATACTACAATAAGTCCTTAGAAAACTATCAAAAATGCAAATAAAAATCGAAAAAATAATAATAATAAACATCTCAACCAAACATAACTACAAATGAAAAGAAAGGGTAAGGAAAAAAAAATCAAAGAAACTACGTATCTATCACTTAGAAATAAGGTTATAGTTCGTACCATCAAAACCATCATCAATAGGTCCGACTCCATTAAAACAAATCACATATTAGAACATACATCAAAACTAAGGCAAACACTTGATTCATTATTGATTAAGATAAAAGGTAGGTTCTGAAGCCAGTCGAAGTACATACATGAGTTCACCTCTAATCTTTCTATAAACTATTTTTGGGTAAAAAAAATATTCTTCTCTTTCACTTCTTTTACATTTTTGAAGCACCATTAAAGATGACATTATTACATGCTTTCCAAATAGTTCAGACTATAGTATTCCAGATCATTATAAAACTGCCCATAGATATAACCCTACCACCTAAAGAATGGTCAAATTTTCAGCAAAAATAGACGGGGAGGAACCAACAAACTGAACATGATAGGCAGAGGCAACATTGAAAATCCATTATCTTGTATGCTTACAAACTTATGTATCTCTTCCTGAGAGAGAATAACACCTCAGGTATAGAGTGAGCCAAATTTACTCCCCCTTGAAAATAGGAAACAATATATCATACTACAAACCGTAATAATTTGTAAGTAATATTCATCTCCACTTAGCCAGAAGGTCTAAATTAGCTAGTCGGAGATCCCTGACAACTAATCCCCCTCCCCATTTACTATTTGGCTTACAAACATTATCCTATTTAATCCAGAAAATATTGGACTATCCATTCAACTGCCCTAAAATAACCTTCTCCAAATCCTAACAAACTTCTTACAAACCTTTATAAGCATTTTCAAAAATAAAATAAGAAGATAGGAATAAAATTAAGCACAAAATTAAGAGGCAAAACTACTGTCTAAGTTCTTTAAATTATTTTAAAATATCAAATTAGACCCTCAAGTTTTTTTGTAACTCTTTGATCCTTTTTTAAAAATCTCTGTTATAATAAATTACAAACTCATATACCATTTGAACTGGTTTTTCATGCTGATCATGAATATGTAATTAGTTTTGCGTTTGATTGGCCATTTTGGCCAGATTGATGATTTTTCACTATGTATTTCGTCCATTTTTACCTGATTCTCATGAACCGTAACTTGTTTGATAAATTTGATTGTACACTCGTGATCAACACGAAAAACTAGTTCAAATGGTATATGAGTTTGTAGTTTATTATAACGGAGATTTTTAAAAGGGGATCAAAGCATTACAAAAAAACTTAAGGGACTAATTTGATATTTTAAAATAACTTAAAGGATTAAAACAATATTTTTGCCGAATTAAGAAAACCCACCCTACCTCCCAAACTGACATATGTGTGCTTTAAATAATGGAGCATCATGGTCAACAGATTGACTAAAGGGTCTCAAATATATCCTATTCTAGGGTTATCCCTTACCGACAATTCAAGATACTTTAAGATCAGGGTTTCAATCCACAATTACCACTATAAAATTGCTTTTAAAAAATTAACCGGATGCCAATTCAAAACCTCTAAGAATCACCTTAATACTCCAAAAAATTTCAAGTGTAGGATCTCCCACAAGAAGTGTATCATATGCGTATTGAAGATAAGATGCCACTAAATTAGACAATCACATCGTAAAACTATAGTTAAGGCCAATCTTCTCATCTCTAGTAACTAAGCCATTGAGCCCTTCACCCACAAGAAAGAAAAGGAAATGAGCTAGTGGATTACTTGCTTCAAACCCTATTGAATGCTAATCTCTTGAGTTTGACACTCATTAACCAGCACTGCAATGTTATCAGCAAAAAAAAAAAGCATTCGTCCAATCCATGCACTTCTCATTAAATCCAAATTAGATAAGCATATAGTCTAGAAAGCTCCAGCTAATGAAATCATATTCTTTCTAAAGATCCACCTTAAAGGGATACATGAGTTCTTAGATCTCTTAGTCAAGTCTATCATCGTATTCACTGTCACCACTTCATCCACCAACGTTATCCCTTCAAAAAAGTTCTATTGATTATGGGAAAGGAAATTATCCATCACCAACCTAAGTCTAATGGTGGACACTTCGGCCACCACCTTGTACAGAGATCCCACTAAAGAAATCGATCTAAATTCTCCTAAATGAGATGGAAACTTAACCTTGGAGATCAAAGTCACAAAATATGATGTAAAACTACGAGGTAGAGATGAAAATCCATGAAATTGTTCAAACATAATTCCTAAATCATCTCTAACAAGATTCCAAAACCTTTTTAGGAAGGAGAAATTAAATTCATCCGGACATGGACTTTTGTAACCATCACACTGGGACACAACATAATCGAACACTTGGAGACTAAAGGGATTTGTCAAAACAAGATTATTATCTTTCGAAAGAGAACGAAAGACAATACCATCAAGATAGGGTCTATCAATAAAAAGGTTCCCTAAAATATCATAAAAATGCTTAACAAAATCTTGCCTAATTTCAGACACACCTTCAATCCAAATTTCTCTAACCTTCAGGGCTACGATAGAATTTGTTCTACCTCTACATTTGACAAAGCATGAAAGTAGTCATAATTAGGTTCACCTTCCTTAAACCACTTAGACGTAGAGCTTTGAAACAATTAAGAATCTTTAATCCTTAAAAATAATCACATATTCACAATCTCTCCTGATCTGGTCTCAATTTCCTTATTACATAATATCCTAAGGTTTTCCCATGAATCCATATTACTCACCAAATCTTTGAACCTATCAATTTAAGAATCAAGATTACCAAACACCTATTTATTTTAAAATTTTATAACCGATTTAAGAGCTTTTAACTTTTCTAACAAAAGAAAAAATTTCCAATCATGTATCTCAATAAAAATCTAGGTCGAGTGAACTAACTCAAGGAAAACACTGTGAGATAACTAATGGTCATTGAATCTAAAAGGATTGAGGACCCACACTTTATTAGCATACTTAAGGATAATCAAACAATGATCATGAACATGTCTAGAAAGGCCCCACGCAAATACCTCACCTCAAAGATCCTACCACCCTAGTGAATTTCCTTCTTAAGAGAGAAAAATTGATAAGTCTAATGCGGTAGATAAAATCATAGAAATATTAGATTCTCGCAATCCCAAATGAACTAATAGGATCTCTCACCCCTACCCATTCTTGAAAAGCGCAAATGTAGTTAAAATCACCCAAAAATACCAAATTCAATCTCTAAGATTCTTTTTACGAGAACACAGAAGTGCTCACACAACTCTCTTATTGACCAGATAACACTTGGAGTAAACATTAACTACAAAACACATAGTATACTAGTAGCACCCCGCTCCAAATAAACTACTAAAAAATCGGAACCAAAGAAGGAGAACAAATATCTTCCTTTCGAACTACACCAAATCGAGAGAAGACTACCAC
Organism: Lathyrus sativus; assembly: GCA_963859935.3. Taxonomy (NCBI): domain Eukaryota; kingdom Viridiplantae; phylum Streptophyta; class Magnoliopsida; order Fabales; family Fabaceae; genus Lathyrus; species Lathyrus sativus. The sequence continues at coordinate 85,868,804 of OZ012738.1, forward strand.
TTCTCGTAATAGAAGGACAAAAACTCTAATTACAAAAAGAATTATCCCATAAAAAATAAACAATAGAAAATGAGACCTCACTCAATTTAGTTTCCTGAATTGCCACAAAATCTTAAGATTTAGAGAAAATAAGCTCCATGACCTTTATTTTTTTTAATTCTCCCTAAAATCTCTACACTTAAAAGAACAAATCAACATCAAAATAAAATCGTTGTCGAATGGACACACTTTTGATTCTTATCTTTTTTTTCTAGATCTTTTAACTTGCTCACTTCTGCTACATCACTCATCACATAACTACGATCTAATTGTTAAAGTAACTTACTTGTATGTTTTTCTTCACTTGTAGTATGTTAGGGTGGAAAAACAGACCGCCCGCCCCACCCTACCTTAAGCCCGCAAAAAAAGTGGGGTGGGCATTCCTGCCAAGTGTAAATGGGCGTAAAAATATAGCTCTCTCTGCCAAGGTGGCAGGTCGGCGAGCGACAAGATTGTCCGCCTCCTTTTTTATCTATTTATTTTTCTTTTTTTTTAATTGATTAATAGGCTTATTTTTACATTTCAATTAGATTTTTCACTTATTTTAAGAACGACATTATAAAGCATCTTTTAAACAAATTTTACTTCAAATAATATTGCATATATTCTCAAATAAATTATAAAATAAAACCATCAAGAATTTGAATTACTAGAATTAACTAAAAAAAGATGGGTTTAAGGTGGGACAAGCTAAACAAATAGGTGTGGCGGGCTTTCGTGAGCGGCGGACTTTGGCGGGTGGCGGTCTTTAGCGGGGCAGGCTTTGGTGGGCGGCAAGCCTAAAATCCCAACCCAACCCGCTATTTTTCGTAGGTGCGCAGGTCGGTCCGGCGGACCACAACTCATTTGGCCACCCTTAGTAGTATGTGTTATTTATGTGTGAACCATGTAAATCACTTAATTAATAGTAATTAAACTTTCAAAATAGATTGTTATGAATGCAGTAAACTTTGAAATAACTGCTTTATTAATGTTTAATTTATTTTATATCATAATTAATTTTAATTTTTTATATATTTAAGTCATATTTTTAAAGTTATAAATAAGAAAATGATTTTTTATTAGATTAGAAATTCAGAACAAAAATTTACATTAAATAGATGGAATGTGATAAACGATAGGATTAATTTATAAAACAATTATGTATTTTATTTCTTATCCCTAAATTATCCTTTAATAGCCATCTTTTAATCTACAGATCTCGAACTTTTTTTTTTAAATAATCAAGTTTTAAAAAAAAAATTCAAACAACCAGCATTTCAAATTATTTACTAAATTTATCATGTTTTAAACAAGAAAAAAAAACATCATAAAGAAGATGTACCAATGCTACTGGTGCATGCACTCTAAATTGGATCTATTCGTCTGGCCTCTGTCTCATGCACTAGTCTCATGTCAATTCCTATAGCGCATGCATGTTGGCCTTAAGAGGAGGCGTCACCCCTCCTGACGCCTATGTTGTATTATTTTTTTATATAAATAGGGCATTCCCTCCCAACAATTTACCATGCATCTTCTCTTTCCCTCCTTAATTTTTTCTTTAAAATGTCTTATATCATTAAAAAATACTAATTTGTTTATTTAGTAGTAAAGCCTCCGATGAAGATCCAAATTTAGAACACTGATACTTTCGACCATCTTGAGAAGAACTTGATAGATGAACCAACAACAACATTGCGTAGTTTGTAAGTTATTATTGACAATAATATTTGTTTTCGTGACATTACTAAATTTTTGTAAAACAATATTCTTATATATGTTTTACTTTTTCTTAATTATTTTTTTTAGGATCTAAAGAGATTTCGTTGTCGTGTACATGAATATGTACCACACGAGGAGTTAAAAGATTTGTATTACAACATGTCAGTTTTGGTAGTCTACTAAACATAATCTCATACTCTGTTGATTACAAATTTATCCTCATTTTGGTAGAAATATTGAGATTTGAGACACATATTTCATCTTCCTTTCGTTGAATGTGATGTCATACTAGAGGACATGTGCATATTGTTGGGTTTGCCTATTAAAGGTAAGGATGTTAATGGTCGAGTTAACCAAGACAACACAATATGCGAGCAACTTTTGGGTGTTGATTTGTTTGAAGAAACGACAGGTGCTAAGGTATTAATCTAAAGTACCTTAAAAACCATTATACATATATGATATTAACCGAAGATTCTACCAAGAATGAAAAAATAATTAAAACTCAGTGTGTTAGAAAAAGATTTGTTCATGACATATTCTCTTTTAGTTTTGATGATAACAAAGTATTAAAAGAATAATGGTTTATTTGATGTGTGTTTTATTTATGTAGGTTCTTATTCTTGTACATAAATAACCAGAATCTGTGTTACATGAACACACTTGGGAGTTGCTTCATTGATAGATTTTGGTGGCAGAGTTTGAAGAAAAATTACTAGTGTGGCTTGGCGCATACTTTAAGCTGAAGGTCTCAACATTCAGACGAGTTACTACACTTGGTAATTGTATATCAGCATATGGTACTATTCAGAGTTGGTGATAAAGTTGTGGTTGTCTGTACTGCAGAAAGCAAATTGTATTGTCTTATCAGCTTGCCAGCTAGAGTCTACAAGATTGCAAGGCTCAAAAAAGGTTTGCATGCTCTACGGATATATGCTCTCAACGTCTCTATCAGTACAGAACCTCTTGAAGACTCAAAGATTAAACATGTAACACACTTGATTCAGAATCTGTTGTGCATCCATCTTCAACATCTCTTGTACTATAGGGCAAAGGAAAAGACACTTGATCAAGTTACCTCTTCAACGGCTAGTTTCTGTGAAGGCTATAAATATGGATAAAGATTCAAGTTTGAATCTTAACAAGGATTCTTCAGATGAAGGAGTAGCAAGATCAAGAAATTATCAACTCTATTGTAATATGCAGATTTTTCGTTGTAGGTTGTAATTGTAAAAGTCTTAAGATTTCTTTCCATTTAATATCTTAGAAATTTTAAGATCTTTAGGTCTTTGTTATGGTGATTTCCCGTACCTCTGAGGCTTGTATCATGCACACCTTATTCTTTATTTTGCCGAGCCTTCAGTAGTTTAGATTAAAGTCTCTTGCTATGTGCTTAAGCAAAATTCTTAAGCCCAGATTCTTTAGCCACATAAGTCTCATTGCTTAAGTGTTTGAGCTGTGAAAGTCTTATTCAACTAGGTTGATTAAGCAAAGGGAAAGTATCCATCTGAGAGGCGTGAGAAAGAAGTCTTAAGTGCTGCTTGAGCAAGTCTCAGTCTGGATGACCAAAAGAGCAGGTGGCTCGGTCAAAGAATGTGAGCAAGGAAGTCTCAGTTTTGATGACTAGAAGAGTAGGTGGCTCAGTCAGAGGATGTGAGCAGAAGTCTTAGACATGTGCTCTAAGAAAGGGAGTCTCAGATAGTTGGTCTTAGCAAGTGTAAAAGACTTATGCATAAGCATAAGCGATTGTAATCATGAAGTGGTTATGAAAATATATTGTAAGGTAAGGGGACTGGAGTACTCTCAGTTAGGGGAAGAATCAGGATAAATCTTTTGTGTCTTCTACTGTTATTTGTTTACTTCTGTTATATCCGATGCCAATGAATTAAAGTAGAATCTGAACACCAATTCTGATTCTAAAACTCTGATCAGAAGTTAAATTATAGAACCTAACATCAGATTCTCTTCAACTTCTAATGTTTTAAAGTTGATATTAGTGCAAGATGCAGATGAAAAGAAGCATGTCTATTCTGAAATAAAAATCAAATATTGAAAAGTAAGAGATGTTATCAAATTTATATTGCTTTAAAATATTAGATAATATGGAGTTTGTTCTTTAAGGTGATATCTTAAGAGACTCCATTGCTTCTTGATTGTGGATCATCATGGAACTTGTATTAAAAGACATTTCTATGAGAAGTCTTCAATTTATTTTTGAGTTTTGTCAGTTGCACTAAGACAATAATTTGATTTTCCTTATGCCAATTTCTAATAGTTAACACCATTTGGTTATGAGCTTGTCAATAATTTCAGAGTCAAAAGATTTAATCCTAGACAATGAGATTAGTGACTCTGCTTAGAACGAGATTTTGTTCTCATCATATCTCATCCTAGACTTATACTCTGGAGTGATTTATGATTCTGCTATTATGTTGAGACATAAGGTAAAGAAGATTATGTTTGTACTTACATGTATGGTCTTATAGAAATATGAGTATCATAATGTATTTGTTACATATATCAAGGAAAGGTACAGAGGCATCTTCCACAAGGTTGTTTACAAAATTTATTAGAGGAAGAGCCAACAACCCAGATTCAAGTACTGGTGGTATTGAATTTGGTGAGAGTAATGGAGTTAGTGCTTAGACAACCATTGAATCAGAATTCACTCAAAGTGATGTTTAAACTCTATTGGTCGAGTCTGAATACTGAATCGAGTCTGGCCAAAAAAATAGAAAAAGAAAAGGTATGCTTGTTCTTTTCTAGTTTATCTTTTGATTCAATGAAACAGTTAATATAGATATAAATACAAAGTTTCTGTTAGACTTCTAGAGAAATTCTTTTAAAAAAGAGAAGTTCGGAAATCTTTAAGAGGAAACTCTGTTATATTTGTTTGTACTAAATGTCTTATTAAGTCAGATGATGATCATATTTATGGAAACAATTTTCTCACTTTTTGAGTTGATATTGTTGCTTGTTATCTGTCTAAAGAAGACATTTCAATATTAAATCTATCACTCATGACTCTTGTTTCAAGATAAAGTGCTAGTTTTGAATAGAATCTTAGAGACTTAAGACTGACAAATGATATCTCTGTCTAAGCATAGACCTACTAGACTCTGATGGATGATAGCTTTTGAAAGTTGTCAGATTTTGAGATTCAGAAGAAGATTTTTTACTTATGATATAGCAGTTTAAGCAAAACGTTTTTCCAAAAACATTTACAATACTTAAATTTTCATAAAGGTGAAACTCATTTAGTGGAATTAAAATATTTGTTGGATAAAAAACCTTTAGGTAATGATATTCTCTCCTATGGTACTTGTTGTTACTATTCTTTGTCTTGTGAAACATCATTGTGTCATCTTTCTGACAAGATTCTTATTCTTGAAGGATTCTTATTAAGTTCTTCGTCTTCTTCTTCTTCTTCTTCTTTTCTTCTTGTTTGTGTGATGATCAAACCAAACCTGAGATGAGTTTTTCAGTTAATTCTCCTTTGAATTAGTTGGTTATCATCAATGAAAAGTTTTTGGATTTTGATGAGTTGCTTAAGATTGGTTTCAACTTCTGAAAGATTGTGTCTAAACAAGGTTGGAATGGCTACTTTAATATGCTATGTGGTTTCACTTATCCAAGTCTTGTCAAAGAGTTTTGGATTAATGCCTAATTGTTGAGTTGAATTCTGAGTATGCTATTATGTCTAAAGTAACTAGTGTTTCCATTAAAGTAACCTCTAAACTGATTGCAAATGTGATCAATTGTAAGGAGATTAGAGAAATCTCATAAACTCTTGTTTGGGAACACTATCTTCCTACTTGGTGTATCTTTGTAGATCCATCTAATACATCAAAGGTCTCAAATCTTCTTCCTGATGTTGTCGTTTGAAATCAAATTCTGAATTCAAACTTACTTTCTAAGGATAAGGATTTAGACCAAGTGGACCCTATTAAAAAATATCTACTTCTACTTCTTAATTCAGATTCGAAGATTGATCTTCCTCAACTTATGTTTGACCATCTGAAGAGGTCTCTTTCTTCTTTTCAAAAGGGAAAGACCTTCTTTGTTCCTGATGGACGAGTTATTTCTAAAATACTTGTTCAGCAGGGGGTTAACATAAGTTCTGAGGCTAGTTATTCTAAGATTTAGAGAGACAAGTTTGAAGCTAACTATGAAAGGTTTTGATGTTAGATTTCTACATAGTTATGCTTTGTATTCTGTTGAAATCTCTGTATTAAGCTTCTTATTAATAAATTCAAAGTTTATTCATGCTTGTGTTCAGTTTAAACTATTCAATATTAATTATGTGTTATTCATGAGAATCTAAAATTAATAGGAGAAATAATTCATTGTATGCAACTTGTTTCATTAATAAAAAAATAAGTTATTACAAGACAATTGGATTTCCTAGTCTGTTGGATTGGCCATAAGGAATTCTCTAGGATCATCTAACATGTCCAGATTATCTAAAAAATCTTTCCATTCTTCCTTAGCAAACACCAAAGTCTCCTTTTTAAGTTGGTTTATGCGTCTTGATCTAAAAGATATTCTTCTTCTATGTGTATTCACAAAGGATTTTGAAGAGGAAAGCACTTTTGAAGTTTTCTGCTTGTTTGCAAATCCTTCAGATGCTCCTTTGCCTTGATTTGCTTGAGTTGTTGCGTCCAGTAATGTTGCCTTCCTGAAATCTCTTTTTGGAACCCAAATTTTATTTTGCTTGTACATCTTGGTATTTTAGGGATTAAGTGACGATGGAAGAAAGCTTACTTGAGTCTTTTTATAGAATTGTTACATAAATTGTCTTGAGTTTAAAATTATTTAAGTATTGCTTAAATCTTATCAGTACTTTAATAATTACTCTTGGAAATATTATCTAGCAATCTAACCTATTTAAAAAATTTTAATGTACTTTCAGAAAATCTAAAGGAAAGTTACTGGAATGTACTTGCATTCTAAAGAAATCTTGGTCAAAATAGCTATTTCATTAATGTTAAATTGTTGGATTACAAAAATATTTTAAATAAAAGGGGACAGGATATTTCTAGTAAAGATCCCTAGCTAGAGCATCTTTTACCCAACGACGTCCACTATTGCCATAATCCACTTCTTCATCTTCAGAATCAATTTCTTCTTCCTCATTTATGACTAAGAATGAGTGGTAAAACCGCATGTTGACCCTTCTTTTCTTATTTAACCTCTTCATATTTCTTCTCTTTGGCTTTAGAGCAGCTACTGAAGAATGTTCTTCTGAAGGTTGTTTAGGTACTGCTGAAGTTGCCTATTCAGAAGTAAGTGTTACTGATGGCAAAGACTCAATCATAGAAGATTCAGAAGCAACTCAACTATGAAGGGATTGGACTTCTAAACTCTCAGAGCCCTTTGTAACATCTATTATGACAGATGTGTTATGACTCTCAGTTGATGACTGTTGATGCGGTAAAGCAGCAAGCAAAAAATATTAAGTACCCAGTTTTGTCGTCTCCACAGGGATTGGTGCGACATGAACGCCGTTCAATAGCCTCTACATTTCTAAGCCTATTGTTCAAAAGTTTTGGTTTAAAAGTTTCAAGGAACCATAAATAAAAACAAGAAATATAAAAAAAGTCTGAAATATAAATGGAGCCTTGTTGGGATTGGATCTCATCAATTGATAACACATGCATTCTTCTAATCAAATTAAACACAATACAATCATTCATCTAATACCCTTACGTATCACCCACGACAAGGCTTGTCTCTAACGCAGCATCGAGAGAACAACCATGTTGTCTCATTGGTGATCTCTCATCCAACAAAAACACAACACAGAGCATTACGAACTGATACTCACGCAAATGCTAAGTCTAAACCTATCTCTAGCATTTAGGACCTAACAGGTAATCATCTTAGATCCAGATATGAAGAGTATATCTCTATCACGATTTAAATTAAAGATAAACAGGTAAACAAAGATGACACCCATATCGGATAAACGATTGTTTTGCATAAAATACAATGATCAAAATACATACACACGCTTAACCCTTTTTACATGTATTCACCTAATCTACCAAATGGTTGTGAACATCGTTCTTCATCACTATTATCACATACCCGCACAATATCATATTGATCCTACTCATGCTATCCATGCTACTTAATCAACACAATACCAAAGAGGATACAATGAATATCAACATACAAAACCATGTCAAAAGTTTGTTCATTGATAGAAGAAAATATGAGATCAAAGATGTTAAAAGGTTTTGTCAAGACCTACAAATAATCAATCAAAGATAATCAATCAATAGAGAATCCAAACTAGTTCACAAATATAAATTAGATGAAATACATAAGGTATCAAAAGATTACATCCAAACCCCAACAAGAGATCAAAGATCTTACCTTCTCCCTCTTAGGGTTTTGTGTTTCTCTCTCTAAAATAGATGAAGAGAGATAAGTTCTGATGTAAGAAATGTTACATTCTAGATTCTGACCTAAAAAGCAATAAAAATACTTAAATAGTACATTCAGGATCTGTCATGTTCGCCTAGCGAACAACAAATTAGGCACCTGAGGTGCCTCTGAACAGTTAAACCGCCCTTGAGAAAAAACTAAAGTTCGCTAGGCGAGAAATCCTTCGCCTAGCGAGTTTATGGTCCTTTCACCCCTGTCTCAAGTATGGAAGTGTTCGTTAGAGCTTCGCTACCACATCGCCTAGCGAGTCCTTTGCTGTCTCCTTCGCCTAGAGAATTTAGGGCCCTTTTCTCCTCTGTTGTGAACAGTGCATTGATTTCTGGCCTTCGCTACATAGTTCTCCTAGCAAACTTTATGATGTTATGGTGGCAGCTTCGCTAGCAAGTTCGCCTAGCGAACTTGCTGTTGTTTTCATGTTGTCTTGATTTCTTTGTCATATTTCTTGTGTCTTAATTTCCATTTGTTTTGTGCCTAATTCCTACACAATAACACACAAATCAAAGGTACCAAAATATTTTCACAATATGTTGCAAACCAACCAAAGCAATAGTGGTTTTCAACACTTTCTTGACAAAAATGAGTGAAAGATACCCACATTTGATAGATCAAATAAGAAAAATTGGACATCTAAGAATGACTCCATATCTCTAGGAAGATGTTGATGAAAATGATTTAGGAGCTAGGTGCTTTTATAATGGCTTATGTGTATACCAAGAGTCTAAAATTAATCATTTTTAATTCTTGGAATAGTAGTTGTAACAGCCCAATTTCGGTTTAACTAATTAATTTAGTTATTGGAATTATTTTAGTTATGGGATAGTGTGATAATATGTTAAGTCTACATATTATGCTATTTTATCATTTGTAGAGTTTTGGAAAGTTTAGTGGGAAATATTTCGGACAGTCTCAATTAATGGTTAAGTGGATGGTTTATGGAAATTGATTGGAATAATAGGTGTATTGGAGGAAATAGAATAGAAAGAAAAGAGATAAGAGAAAAAGAGGAAAGAAAAGAGAAGGAGAGAAAGAAAGGGAGAAGAAGGAAAAAGGAAGAGAAAAGAGAAGAAGAAGAGGAAAAGAGTGGAATCATCAAGAGCAACTCAAAGCTTCGATTAATCCAAGGTAAGGGTGTGAAATCTTACTATCTTAATCATTGTGTATGATTGTGTATGTGTGTGGATGAGTTTGGTTGTTTTCCAACCTTGTTTCCATTTAGGTCGAAATGATAGAAATTGATAGAAGCCGATGTTCGGACGGTTAGAATCGACAATAACTTTCGTAGCTTAGTCGGGATATGTTAGACTAAGGCTACTGGAACAACTTTGGATTTAATCGGGCGATTTTGGTGGGTTTGGAAGTGCTAGAGCAGAACTGAATGTTGCTGTTCGCAGGCGACTCGCTAGCAGCTCGCTAGGCGAGCACGCAGCGAACGACTCGCTAGCAGCTCGCTAGGCGAGTGCGTAGCGAATGGTCCCAGACTTGGGACAGTGGTGTTTTGGTCTCCTTCGCTGGCAGCGAATGGAGTAGCGAATGACTCGGTGGGGGTTCGCCGTGGCGAACGAGGTAGCGAACGAAGTCTGTAGCTTCTGTTCTTGCTCGCTAGCATTTGGCTAGGCGAGAAGGTGGAAAACGTTCGCTAGCAGCTCGCTAGGCGAGCGTGTAGCGAACGTAGCAGGATGAATTTTCCCTGTCGCGTGGTGCCGTCGTGGCTTGGGGTTTCGGTTGCGATCGACCCTTCTTTGATTTAATAGCTTATATGCTGGTTTGTGATGTGTTGTGGGTAGCCGTAAGGCGTGAATCCTAGTGTATGAATGTGATTTTGAATCGTGGCCTTTGGGCAAATTATGCATTGTTTAGAATTGAATAAAAATGCACGGCAATTGTGATGAATGATGAATATAATACACATTGTGAGTGCATGATAATTGTACGTGTTGATGTGTGAAGAATGCATGATAATATATTTGCGAATACGTATGCATTGGTTATATTTGATCCCGTGTAGGATCTGCAGAACCTCGCTTGATGCGATGGTTATATTTGATCCCGTGTAGGATTTGCAGAACCTCGTGTGCCCATGTGGGGTGTGAGCGATGGTTATATTTGATCCCGTGTAGGATCTGCAGAACCTTGCTTGATGCGATGGTTATATTTGATCCCGTGTAGGATCTGCAGAACCTCGTGTGCCCATGTGGGGTGTGAGCGATGGTTATATTTGATCCCGTGTAGGATCTATAGAACCTCGCTTGATGCGATTGTTATATTTGATCCCGTGTAGGGTCTGCAGAACCTCGCTTGATGCGATGGTTATATTTGATCCCGTGTAGGATCTGCAGAACCTCGTGTGCCCATGTGGGGTATGAGCGATGGTTATATTTGATCCCGTGTAGGATCTGCAGAACCTCGCTTGATGCGATGGTTATATTTGATTCCGTGTAGGATCTGCAGAACCTCGCTTGATGCGATGGTTATATTTGATCCCGTGTAGGATCTGCAGAACCTCGCTTGATGCGATGGTTATATTTGATCCCATGTAGGATCTGCAGAACCTCGTGTGCCCATGTGGGGTGTGAGCGATGGTTATATTTGATCCCGTGTAGGATCTGCAGAACCTCGCTTGATGCGATGGTTATATTTGATCCCGTGTAGGATCTGCAGAACCTCGCTTGATGCGATGGTTATATTTGATCCCGTGTAGGATCTGCAGAACCTCGTGTGCCCATGTGGGGTGTGAGCGATGGTTATATTTGATCCCGTGTAGGATCTGCAGAACCTCGCTTGATGCGATGGTTATATTTGATCCCTTGGAGGATTTGCAGAACCTCGCTTGATGCGACGGTTATATAGTGATTCCTAGGGAAATCTGATGAGTTATAGTGTAACCGTATAAGTGCGAGAGGAGTGAATTCTAAGAGAATCTGACGGAGGAATGAGTCGGTACCGTGGTTGTAGCTGCATAGGGTCAAGGTGTCGGCCTCTATGAGTGCATTATCGTCTTCATGTGATGAATAGGAAATAATGCTTGAGAATGTATTAGTGTATGTATATATATATAAATATTTATTGCGTCTGGTAAATATGAGAATGAAGTCGATGTATATGTAGAGAGATTCTACTCACTAGGGTAGAACGGCGATGCGTCGTTCCTAGTGAGGTGGTTACCGGGGTAGAATGGCCGAGACGTTGTTCCCGGTAGAGCATAAGCGACGTACCCATAGTCCGGAAAGAGGATTGAGGGTAGTGAATGAGTCTTATATAGATCGCATGGTATGATCGCAATTTTCATATGTAAATACGCCTATGTGCAGGAATTGATGAGATGCGTTAGCAAATAAATAAATGTGAAAGATATTGACCGATGAATAGACGGTTAAGTGTGAGCGATTATGTCTATGTGTAATTGATACGGTGAGAATCTATGGTTATGCGTAGTGAATAAGTATGAGGTATAGGCATTCGGTACTTGTACATTTATATATATATATATATATATATATATATATATATATATATATATATATATATATCTTATGCCTTGATTATTATGATAACATTTTTCACCCTTCTGTTGTTTTATAATGCCCTACGAGGCATTGCAGATTAGGATTCGCTGGAGGTTTCCTTTGGAGTATAGTTCCTTTCCCTCGTGTCGGTCGCTCTGATATGTAACTTTGGATAGATAGGCTTGTAGAATGTCTTAATGATGTTTTGTTTGTATGTGAATGAAGTTGTGAACAACCAGATGACATGTAATTACGTTTTGTCATGTCTTAAGTGAATATATATATATATATATATATATATATATATATATATATATATATATATATATATATATATATATATATATATATATATATATATATATATATATATATATATATATATATATATATATATATATATATATATATATATATATATATATGTTTTAGTCTTCCGCTTTAAGGGAAAACATGATTATGTAATTTCGAAGAATCATGCGTTTATTTTTAGTTGAGATTTACCCCTTTTGAGTTAATTCTTTTTAAACATTAATATTCATGTGGTCGTTTCGTGAGTATTGTGACGCACTTCTTTTATACCTTAATGTAAATACACTCTGATGAAAATAAAAACACTTGTATTCGTGACTATATAATTTGATATGTGATTATTTTGGGGTATAGAAAGGGGGCGTTACAAAGTGGTATCAGAGCAGGTCGGTCCATCCGACCAAGTTGTCTAATGTTGGTTGTTCCCTTGTACACGACATGTGTGTAAAGACACTGTCGGTACGTGTTTGTTGTTTAGCCATTGTCTGCAGAGGTAGGAATGATCCAAGTGGGGGAGAACTTGTGGTTCTCCAAGATGCTACAAGTGTGGATCTGTATCTAGGTGTATTGTTGAACATCAAGAGCTGGTGTTATCCGTGTTGGAGGAGAAAGCAGTGTTATGTCACTATGAAGAAGTTCAAGGAGTTTTGGAAGAACCGTCAACAACTTGTGTGTCGGTTATGTCGAATCCGATCGGACCATTTGTTGTGTGTTTGTGCCAGAGTTTGAGAGCCTCAATTGTTTAGTGAGATTTAAGGCGAGTAATGGCCTTGAGAGCTTAAGATGTTTAACTTTGAGGGAAATTTTGAGTATTAATGAAAGTGGGAAGTTGGCGGTTTACCGGTTGATTGCTGTTGCCCGAGAGTTATCCTGACAAGATAAGTGTTGTACAACCAGGACGTGAAGTGGAGTTGCAATCGACTTAGTTGCGGAAACTAGTCGGATATTGAGAGCTCCGTATGGTATGTCTGCTTAGATGGTAAAGGGATTAAAATTGATTAAGTTGTTTTGGAAACTTGTGTCTGGTGTGTATGCTACAGCAACGAATTGTGGAACCTTAGGTGATGAGACTGATTATTGGTATTCTCGACGAGATTCGAGAAGGTTGGAATTCTAATTGGAGTTAATAGGGTGATTGAGTTTGAAGAATTAAAAATCGAATGAGTGATGTTTGGATTGGTGGAGATGGTGACATGAGATGTTGTGATAGAGTCTAAGAGTCCGAATAAAGGGGATTGGATGAGAGTATTTTGAAAGAATTATTCTGGTAGCCACAGATGGAGAAAGCAGCAGTTGTATGTGCTGGTGTGACTTGTCGAGAGTCGAAGAATGAACGTCTGAGATTGATAGGTCTAATGTGATCGTTGTATATTCCAGAGTTGAGATCGGAGGGTAATTCCATGAATTTTGCGTGGGGTTTTCCGAAGGATGTGAGAATATGATTTTGTTGATGAGATTCTGGATGGAATGACTGGATTGACCCTTTTCCTGTTAAAGAAGATTAATCATTCTATGTTGGAACTAGTTGTGATGGATATCACCGAAGTGATAAAGACCGTATGTAGTATCACCGAATATTGTGTCGAATGGGAATCCGAAGCCTTGTATGGCAGGAGGTGTAAGGCTCATTTGTATTAATATGATTCAGGCGAGAGTGTTGTACTCGGACCTGAGGTTTGTGCAAAAGACGACTGAAGAGATTAGAGGACCCAAGAAAAGACGTGTTTTGAGAGTTACGATAGTAACTGGTGTAGTCGAGCTTGAAGTCTCGGGAGCACACCGTGACTCGTTGTAACTGTATCAGAGTAGTGCAGCGGAAGCGTGGGGAATAACATGTTAGATTGTTTCACCGCTGTCACTAGAGGAAACTATACGATGTGTTCGCGTGTCTAAGCTGAGGAAGCGCATCAATCCGGATGGATGGTGTGTGAGTGAGAGAGAATCTGAATACTGGGGCAACTTCGAGAAAAGAGGGATTGTCTTGGTAAAGGTATTTGGGAAGATTGGGATACGTGAGTCACATCCCGAGTTGTCTGAATTGGATAACATTTTCGAGGACAAAAATTCCTAAAGTGGGGGAGAGTTGTAACAGCCCAATTTCGGTTTAACTAATTAATTTAGTTATTGGAATTATTTTAATTATGGGATAGTGTGATAATATGTTAAGTCTACATATTATGCTATTTTATCATTTGTAGAGTTTTGGAAAGTTTAGTGGGAAATATTTCGGACAGTCTCAATTAATGGTTAAGTGGATGGTTTATGGAAATTGATTGGAATAATAGGTGTATTGGAGGAAATAGAATAGAAAGAAAAGAGATAAGAGAAAAAGAGGAAAGAAAAGAGAAGGAGAGAAAGAAAGGGAGAAGAAGGAAAAAGGAAGAGAAAAGAGAAGAAGAAGAGGAAAAGAGTGGAATCATCAAGAGCAACTCAAAGCTTCGATTAATCCAAGGTAAGGGTGTGAAATCTTACTATCTTAATCATTGTGTATGATTGTGTATGTGTGTGGATGAGTTTGGTTGTTTTCCAACCTTGTTTCCATTTAGGTCGAAATGATAGAAATTGATAGAAGCCGATGTTCAGACGGTTAGAATCGAGAATAACTTTTGTAGCTTAGTCGGGATATGTTAGACTAAGGCTACTGGAACAACTTTGGATTTAATCGGGCGATTTTGGTGGGTTTGGAAGTGCTAGAGCAGAACTGAATGTTGCGGTTCGCAGGCGACTCGCTAGCAGCTCGCTAGGCGAGTGCGTAGCGAATGGTCCCAGACTTGGGACAGTGGTGTTTTGGTCTCCTTCGCTGGCAGCGAATGGAGTAGCGAATGACTCGGTGGGGGTTTGCCGTGGCGAACGAGCTGGCGAACGAAGTCTGTAGCTTCTGTTCTTGCTCGCTAGCAGTTGGCTAGGCGAGAAGGTGGCGAACGTTCGCTAGCAGCTCGCTAGGCGAGCGTGTAGCGAATGTAGCAGGATGAATTTTCCCTGTCGCGTGGTGCCGTCGTGGCTTGGGGTTTCGGTTACGATCGACCCTTCTTTGATTTAATAGCTTATATGCTGGTTTGTGATGTGCTGTGGGTAGCCATAAGGCGTGAATCCTAGTGTATGAATGTGATTTTGAATCGTGGCCTTTGGGCAAATTATGCATTGTTTAGAATTGAATAAAAATGCACGGCAATTGTGATGAATGATGAATATAATACACATTGTGAGTGCATGATAATTGTACGTGTTGATGTGTGAAGAATGCATGATAATATATTTGCGAATACGTATGCATTGGTTATATTTGATCCCGTGTAGGATCTGCAGAACCTCGCTTGATGCAATGGTTATATTTGATCCCGTGTAGGATCTGCAGAACCTTGTGTGCCCATGTGGGGTGTGAGCGGTGGTTATATTTGATCCCGTGTAGGATCTGCAGAACCTCGCATGATGCGATGGTTATATTTGATCCCGTGTAGGATCTGCAGAACCTCGTGTGCCCATGTGGGGTGTGAGCGATGGTTATATTTGATCCCGTGTAGGATCTGCAGAACCTCGCTTGATGTGATTGTTATATTTGATCCCGTGTAGGATCTGCAGAACCTCGCTTGATGCGATGGTTATATTTGATCCCGTGTAGGATCTGCAGAACCTCGTGTGCCCATGTGGGGTGTGAGCGATGGTTATATTTGATCCCGTGTAGGATCTGCAGAACCTCGCTTGATGCGATGGTTATATTTGATCCCGTGTAGGATCTGCAGAACCTCGCTTGATGCGATGGTTATATTTGATCCCGTGTAGGATCTGCAGAACCTCGTGTGCCCATGTGGGGTGTGAGCGATGGTTATATTTGATCCCGTGTAGGATCTGCAGAACCTCGCTTGATGTGATGGTTATATTTGATCCCGTGTAGGATCTACAGAACCTCGCTTGATGCGATGGTTATATTTGATCCCGTGTAGGATCTGCAGAACCTCGTGTGCCCATGTGGGGTGTGAGCTATGGTTATATTTGATCCCGTGTAGGATCTGCAGAACCTCGCTTGATGCGATGGTTATATTTGATCTCTTGGAGGATTTGCAGAACCTCGCTTGATGCGACGGTTATATAGTGATTCCTAGGAAAATCTGATGAGTTATAGTGTAACCGTATAAGTGCGAGAGGAGTGAATTCTAAGAGAATCTGACGGACGAATGAGTCGGTACCGTGGTTGTAGCTGCATAGGGTCGAGGTGTCGGCCTCTATGAGTGCATTATCGTCTTCATGTGATGAATAGGAAATAATGCTTGAGAAGGTATTAGTGTATGTATATATATATATATATATATATGTATATATATATATATATAAATATTTATTGCGTCTGGTAAATATGAGAATGAAGTCGATTTATATGTAGAGAGATTCTACTCACTAGGGTAGAACGGCGATGCGTCGTTCCTAGTGAGGTGGTTACCGGGGTAGAATGGTCGAGACGTTGTTCCCGGTAGAGCATAAGCGACGTACCCATAGTCCAGAAAGAGGATTGAGGGTAGTGAATGAGTCTTATATGGATCGCATGGTATGATCGCGATTGTCATATATAAATACGCCTATGTGCAGGAATTGATGAGATGCGTTAGCAAATAAATAAATGTGAAAGATATTGACCGATGAATAGATGGTTAAGTGTGAGCGATTATGTCTATGTGTAATTGATGCGGTGAGAATCTATGGTTATGCAATGTAGTGAATAAGTATGAGGTATAGGCATTCGGTACTTGTACATTTATATATATATATATATATATATATATATATATATATATATATATATATATATATATATATATATATATATATATATATATATATATATATATATATATATATATATATATATATATATATATATATATATATATATATATATATATATATATATATATATATATATATATATATATATATATATATATATATATATATATATATATATATATATATATATATATATATATATATATATATATATATATATATATATATATATATATATATCTTATGCCTTGATTATTATGATAACGTTTCTCACCCTTCTGTTGTTTTATAATGCCCTACGAGGCATTGCAGATTAGGATTCGCTGGAGGTTTCCTTTGGAGTATAGTTCCTTTCCCACTTGTCGGTCGCTCTGATATGTAACTTTGGATAGATAGGCTTGTAGAATGTCTTAATGATGTTTTGTTTGTATGTGAATGAAGTTGTGAACAACCAGATGACATGTAATTACGTTTTGTCATGTCTTAAGTGAATATATATATGTTTTAGTCTTCCGCTTTAAGGGAAAACATGATTATGTAATTTCGAAGAATCATGCGTTTATTTTTAGTTGAGATTTATCCCTTTTGAGTTAATTCTTTTTAAATATTAATATTCATGTGGTCGTTTCGTGAGTATTGTGACGCACTTCTTTTATACCTTAATGTAAATACACTCTGATGAAAATAAAAACACTTGTATTCGTGACTATATGATTTGATATGTGATTATTTTGGGGTATAGAAAGGGGGCGTTACAGTAACGACCATTAAGACTTTAAAGCATGTACTATACAAACCTTAATGATTCTTATTACTTAATTACTTTTCTTCCTTGAAAACTGATCATCTAATGATGATATGAGATACATTTATTAGTGATATTTTTCTTATTATTTTCTTTTATTTTTATTCTTTTTTATGTGAAAAAAGGGAGAGAAATAATGGTAAGTATTTAAGTGGAAACTAAACCCATTAAGTACCTATTTAGTTGTACATATCAGTCATTTATTTTTTATTTTTATGGTTACCTTGTTCAAGGCGTATTTTAACTTTCTTATACATAGGTACTTTCTTGTACATAGATCGAAGGAAAAACTTACAAACCTCAGAATTAACCTATCAGACCCAAAAGGAGCTTGCAAACCTCGTATTCTGGTGTTGCCAAAGAAAGTTAAAAATGGCAACATATTTTAACTCTCTTGTACCTAGTGTTAAGTAAGAGCTTACAAACCTCTGACTTATCCTATCAAGATTCATAAAGAGCTTACAAACTTCGTATTTTGATGTTTTCAAAGGAAGTTAAAATGCTATTATTTTGGTTTTCTTAAATATGGAACTAAGGGAGAGCTTACAAACCTCAATCTTGGAACTGTTTGACTCAGCAGGAGCTTGCAAACCTCAGACCCTGATGTTACTAAGAAGACTAATTTATTTTTCTTGAAAAATAGTTCTTGGTGTTAGAGTCAATAAAACTCAGTTGTGGACTATCAGACTCAAGGGAGCTTACAAACCTCATGCCCTGTTGTTGCAGAGAAAATTAAATGCCTAATATTGTTCTTTAAATATTTTTGTTTGTCATCATCAAAAAGGGGGAGTGTAAGTGCTCTTGATTGGCTTCATTTTGTGGCAAAATATGAGTACATGCATGAATGTCATGTTTGATGTCATTACATTCATAATATGGACTGTGCAGGGTAAGTTAACTAAGCTAACTATAAGTTAAGTTGGATGTCATACTCAATGTTATGACATAGGTCGTATGACATTAAGCGGAAGTTTGTTATTTTGGTAGCTATAACTCAGGAAATAACTCAGAAGCTCAAGCTGGAATGCAAGAGACATTTTAGACGCCCTAGGGGAACTAATATGTACCTGATTAAAGAGGCAAACGTGCAGAATACAAAAGAGAGGTTTTATGATGGATAAAACCTAATGTATGCGCCCAGGCCCAAGGACTGACTGCTGCTACAAATACCAGGAGAAGCAATCCTAGAAGGCAGCTATTCCAGATAGAGAAACAGAGAAATCACCATAGTGGTTTAAAAGTGAAGAGGTTGTTCTTCACGATTGTGTCTTAGGAACACTTGTAATTCAAGCAATTAGCTTCTGCATAATTGTCTTGATTAGGTAGTTTCTAGGCTGGTGTAACACTCAAAGCTGTGAAGCAAGAGTGATGTGTTCTTGATCAAATCTGTGAAGCAAGATCAAGGTGTGTGTTTTGGAGTGTCTCTTCAAAACTATTTTTTGCAATTGTAACTGATATCACAGGTGTGTGATAGTGGGGGAGTGAGTGGGTATACTCGGGTACTAGAGAGTCTCTAGGCTGAAGTGTCATTAGGTAGTGATTAAGTGAGGAGTGTAAACTGGAGGTTTAACTCTGAATTGATACTGCTAATAGTGAATTTCCTCCCTGGCTTGGTAGCCCCTAGATGTACGTGTTGTTGACACTGAACTGGGTAAACAATTACTGTCTATTTAGTGCTTTAAAACTACTGTATTATAATAAGTCTGTAGTGAATGTCACAGTGGATGTTATAACTTCTGTTAGAACATCCATCGTGAGCTGGCCAGAATTTTCAATTGGCATCAGAGCAGGCACCCTGCCTGTTTGAATCTGGGTGAGATCTAGGGAAGATAAATTCTGGTACTATGGATAGAAATATTGGATTCATAAATAGACTACCAATTCTGGATGGCTCTAATTATGACTATTGGAAGCCTAGGATGATTGCATTCCTAAGGTCCTTAGACAACAAAGCTTGGAGAGCTGCAAGCTCTGGCTGGGAACATCCTGTGAAGACTGACAAGGATGGAGTATTTGTGCAAATTCCTGAAGAGGAATGGACCAAAGAGCAAGAGGCATTGTCTCTTGGAAACTCCAAAGCATTGAATTCACTCTTCAATGGTATAGACAAAAACATCTTCAGACTGGTCCACCACTGTGAGCTAGCAAAGGATGTTTGGGACACTCTCAAAACCACTCATGAGGGATCTTCCAAGGTAAAAATGTCTAGACTTCAAATGCTGACCATAAAATTTGAAAGTCTAAGAATGAAGGAAGATGAGTCCATTCATGACTTTTACATGAATGTTCTTGAACTAGCTAACACCTCAGGAGATTTGGGAGAAAAGATGGCTGAAGAAAAGCTTGTAAGGAAGATTCTAAGGTCATTACCTAAAAGGTTTGCCATGAAGGTAACAGCCATTGAAGAAGCTCAAGACATATGCCACATGAAGGTAGATGAACTCATTGGTTCCCTCCAAACCTTTGAGATGGGAATGTGTGATCAGGCTGAGGAGAAAAAGAACAAATGCATAGCCCTTGTTTCAAACACTGTAGAGAACTCAGGTGAAGACAATGATGGAAGCAAGGAGAATTTATCAGAAGTTGTAGCTATGCTTGGGAGACAATTCAACAGACTCATGAAAAGGGTGGATCAGAAGGGTAGAACTGGTGACAAGTTCATCCCATCTGACATTAGCAGAAGGACTAAATCTGAAGAAAAGTCCAACCAAGGCAAAGGAGGTCAATGTCTTGAATGTGAGGGATATAGACATAGTAGAACTAAATGCCCTACCTATCTAAAGAAACAGAGGAAGAGCCTAAATGTAACCTGGTCTGATGAAGACTCTGAAAGTGGGTCAGAAAAGGAGTCTACCAAGCATATCAGTATTCTAAACAGTGTGTGCGCATCTGATGATGACTCAAGTGAGGTTGAGCTGACTTTTGATAGGCTTGCAACTTCATACAAATAGTTGTGTTTCAGAAGTGCAGAGGTATGCCAACAAGGAGAAAAGCAAAAGGGGATCATTAAGAAGTTGGAGGCTGAGAAGAAGGAACATCTTGCAACTACAGACTCACTCAACAGTAAAGTCAACATGTTGAATTGTAAACTTGAGCAGATGTCAAAGTCAATCAGGATGCTAAACCCTGGGACCAACACTCTAGAAGAAATCCTACAGAGTGGTCAGACATCAGGAAATAGGTCTGGACTGGGATGTGTTAGTAAACAGAAACCTATCTTGAATCTCAAGAGGCCAAAACCTGAAACCCAGAAGTCAAAGGGGATGTCACGTCCAATGTCACAACATCAGAGAAACAAAAACTATAACCAAGTCAAGAGTAAATTCCAAGGGTATAGGTGTTACCACTGTGGATGACTTGGACATATTAAATCTGTATGTTTCTGGCTGCATCGATTTCCTAGCCATCTCCATCAAAGAAAATCCAAACATGGTGCTCATGACAAGAAACAACAGCATGCTAGACCCAAGAAGGAAGTCCCTGTCAAGAAGAAAAAATGGGTTGCCAAGGAGGTTGCTCTAGTAGCTCATACTTCTCTTAGAATGCCAACCAAAGAAGAATGGTATTTTGACAGTGGCTGCTCTAGACATATGACTGGAATAGAGAATCGTGTGTTAAACCTCAAACCTCATTCCCCAAGTCATGTCACATTTGGTGATGAAGCTAGAGGAGAAATCAAAGGTGCTGGAAAACTAAAGTGTCCTGGTGTTCCAAGACTGGATGGTGTCTTATTGGTTAGAGGACTGACTGTCAATCTCATAAGTATCAGTCAGCTCTATGACCAAGGTTTCAGTGTAAAATTCACTAAGGATAAATGTGTTGTCACCAATGAAGAAGGTAAGGAAGTTATGTGGGGATCTAGAGCCAAGAACAACTGCTATCTATGGGAGCCTAGAAGCAACCTCAATGTATTGGTCAATAAAGAAAAGAAGGATCAATTGTGTTTGGAGGAAGGTAGACATCTTCAAAGGATGAAGGAGACCATAACCAAGGAATTAGTAAGAGGAATTCCTAAGTTTCCTCGAGATGGAAGAACAGGCTATGGTAAATGTGAGACTGGTAGGCAAGCCAAGGATGGACATCCAAAGAATGGTCATCATAAAAATCTAGATCTACTATACTGGAACCTAATGGATCCCATGAAAGGTGATCAACATAAAAGAGGCAATGTCACTCGGGATGGCATGACACTATTTTGTGACACTCTGAGAAACTTCAATATGAACTCCATTCAGTTCAAGAGAGCCATGCACAGGGATGACCTGTATCAAGTTGAAAAGGCTTGTGTGAAGTTTGGGGATTCTAACCTACATGGTGCTGACATGGTTACAAGAGGTCTCAAGGCTACTCAATGTGAAAATTCACAAAGTCAGTTAAGGTCCTGTCTTAATAAGGAATTATAGCAATTAATGGTAATAGGAAATTGTAATTTTGAAATTAATCATTTGGTGATTGGTCAATACATTAAGTTCCCTCCCATTGTGCAATTCTCACCTGCTGTGATCAACAGATATCTAGGGCGAGCTAATGATGGTGAGACTGAATTGATTGCTTCAGACAACCAGGTTTGCAAGATCATCACAGCAAATCAAGTCAAAACATGTTCATCCAAAGGGAAACATGTCCCTGATATGGTACTCACTCCTGATGAGAAGGCAAACATGTCTAAAGAAATAATAATTGTTGAATTAAAGGAAGCATGTAGGGAATTGAAAGAAACCATTAGTACAACAACTGCAAGAAAGATCAAGCTAGAATCCTTTATTCGAAGTCTTGAACAAAGTAAAGCTGATATTGATGGTGTGGGTATGTCAGGTGACGATTTTGCGAAGAATGCTTCAACCGGTGCTAATTACATAGGTTCCAGTTCTGCCTCTGAGGAGGAAAAGTAATGAGCTGATAGACTGTTGTGGAGCTTAGGCTGCTAGTTGCTGAGCTAAGGATGGTGTGTCCTCTAATATGATCTATACTATCTTATTAGTTGGATTTTAATTTGTGGCTAAAAAGGGGGAGAGAAAGAGTGTTGAGTGCATATGTGATTATAATAAGCAGGGGAAATAAGCAGGTGGAAGAACAGGTGGATTAGTCCACAAGCAAGTGAGACTGCTGAAGTCTAAGCTAACAGGTCAGAGTGTTAGGCTTAGTAATTTGTGTGACTTCAGAATGTTATCCTGGATGTCATGACACCCAAAACAGGCTGGATGTTGCTATGTAACTACAGACTGTGAACTCAGCTGAAAAGATCATCAGTTGAGGGGGAGTAACCAAACAAGGTACTCAAGTTATGTAACTACTGTATATGCAGGATATTGCCCAGCTAATAAGTGCATCAAAGTCTATTGAGAGTTAACAAAGTGAGTGTTAACAGGGCTTAAAGCCAACTGTGAGGATTCTGAGAGCTTGAGCAGCAAGTGACTTACCTGCATGACAGGACCATTGTTAAGTCTTTTGCTGTGTAGGAAATCTCTGATGTAAGTACAAAGTGTTTTAGCCAAAAATTTGCCAAAGGGGGAGTTTGTAAGTGCTCTTGATTGGCTACATTTTATGGCAAAATATGAGTACATGTAGGAATGTCATGTTTGATGTTATTACATTCATAATATGGACTGTGCAGGGTAAGTTAACTAAGCTAACTATAATTTAAGCTGGATGTCATACTTAATGTTATGACATAGGTCGTATGACATCAAGCGGAAGTTTGTTATTCTAGTAGCTATAACTCAAGAAATAACTCAGAAGCTCAAGCTGGAATGCAGGAGACATTTTAGACACCCTAGGGGAACTAATATGTACCTGATTAAAGAGGCAAACATGCAGAATGCAAAAGAGAGATTTTGTGATGGATAAAACCTAATGTATACACCCATGCCCAAGGACTGATCTGCTGCTACAAATACCAAGAGAAACAATCCTAGAAGGCAGCTGTTCCAGATAGAGAAACAGAGAAATCACCATAGTGGTTTAGAAGTGAAGAGGTTGTTCTTCACGATTGTGTCTTAGGAACACTTGTAATTCAAGCAATTAGCTTCTACATAATTGTCTTGATTAGGTAGTTTCTAGGCTGGTGTAACACTCAAAGTTGTGAAGCAAGAGTGACGTGTTCTTGATCAAAGCTGTGAAGCAAGATCAAGGTGTGCGTTTTGGAGTGTCTCTTCAAAACTATTTTTTTCAATTGTAACTGATATCGCAGGTGTGTGATAGTGGAGGAGTGAGTGGGTATACTCAGGTGCTAGAGAGTCTCTAGGCTGAAGTGTCATTGGGTAGTGATTAAGTGAGGAATGTAAACTGGAGGTTTAACTCTGAATTGATACTGCTAATAGTGAATTTCCTCCCTGGCTTGGTAGCCCCCATATGTACGTGTTGTTGACACTGAACTGGATAAACAATTACTGTGTATTTACTGCTTTAAAATTACTGCATTATAATAAGTTTGTAGTGAATGTCACAGTGGATGTTATAACTTCTGTTAGAACATCCATCGTGAGATGGCCAGAATTTTCAGGGAGATTATTAGAACAAGATTTGTTCATGACATGTTCTCTTTTAATTTTGATGATAACAAAGTATGGAAAGAACAATGGTTTATTTGATGTGTGTTTTATTTATGCAGGTTCTTGTACATAAACAATCAAAATCTGTGTTACATGAGTACGCTTGGGAGTTGCTTCATTTCTAGCTTCTGCTGGCATAATTTGAAAAATAATTGATAGTGTGGCTTGACGCAGACTCTGAGCTAAAGGCGTCAGCATTCAGACGAGTTACTATACTTGATAATTGTATATTAACATCTGGTACCATTCAGAGTTGGTGATAAAATTGTGGTTTTCTATACTGTAAAAAAACAAGTTGTATTGTCTTATCATATTGTCAGCTAGAGTCTACAAGATTGCAAGACTCGAGAAAGGTTGGCATGCTCTACGGATATCTGCTCTCAACAGCTCTATCAGTACATAACCTCTTGAAGACTTAAAGGTTAAACGTGTTACACACTGGATTCAGAATCTGATGTGCATCCATCTTCAACGTCTCTTGTACTATGGAGCAAAGGCAAAGTCAATTGATCAAGTTACCTCCTCAACAATTACTTTCTGTAAAGGCTATAAATATGACTATAGATTCAAGTTTAAATCTTAACAAGTATTCTTCAGATGAAGGAGTAACAAGATCAAGTAATTATCATCTCTATTGTAATATGCAGATTTTCTGTTGTGGGTAGTAATTGTAAAATCCTTAAGATTTCTTTTCATTAAATATCTTAGAAATCTTAAGAGCTTTAGGTCTTTATTATGGTAATTTCTCGTACCTCTAATGTTTGTATCATGTCCACCTTGTTCTCTATTTCGCTGAGCCTTCAGTAATTTAGATTAAAGTCTATTGCTATGTGCTTGAGTAGAATTCTTGAGCCCAGATGCTTAAGTCACATAAGTCTCATTGCTTAAGTGCTTGAGTTGTGAAAGTCTTATCCAACTAGGCTGATTAAGCAAAGGAAAAGTTTCCGTCTGAGGGGCGTGAGCAGGAAGTCTCAAGTGCTTCTTGAGCAAGGAAGTCTCACTCTGGATGACCAAAAGAGCAGGTGGCTCGATCAGAGTATGTGCGCAGGAAAGTCTCAGTCTGAATGACTAGAAGAGCAGGTGGCACGGTCAGAGGATGTGAGCAGAAGTCTTAATCATGTGCTTTAAGCAAGAAAGTCTCAGACAGTTAGTCTGAACAATTATAAAATACTTATGCAAAAACATAATTAATTGTAATCATGAAGTGGATAAAATGAAAATCTCTTATGAGGCAGGGAGACTAGAGTACTCTCTGTTAGAGGAGGAAACAAGATAAATCTTTTGTGTCTTCTACTGTTATTTGTTTACTTCTGTTATATATGCTACAATGAATTAAAACATAATTTGAACACCAATTCTGAAACTCTGATCAGAAGTTAAATGAAAGAAAACACGAAACACATTTCAACCCCCCTTCTTGTGTACTTTTCACACCTTCACAATGTTATATTATGATACTATTTGATAACCTTTTATTTTCTGAAACTACTAGTAATGTTGTAAATATTATGTATTTACCCTTTGATAAGATACATAAATAAAATAAGAACATATAGTTGGGCGGTTCAACAATTTTGTGTCAACCATATAGTTCTGTGTAAAAACGCATACTATATGACGCCACCACATCTTACCATTACACCCAAACCTGTGATCAATTCACGCCACATACCCAAACACAAAAATCAAGAGCATGACTCATATCACCAACAACTATATGTTGACACCACATCTTACCATAGCACTGATCAGGCATACGATATTACCACATTCTTCTATAGCACTCAATCAATATTCACCGAAACATCGCACCATTAAAGCACCCAAACTTCACACGGCCAAAGCACCCAACCAACACATGTCTTTCAAACACTACACGAACAATAGGTTCATCTTCAAAACGACTCAATGTCTCAAATCAAATCACAATTATTTTTGCAGTACTGCTGCATAGTTAAGAATCTTCATTCACAATAATGAAAATTACATAGAATTAACTATTCTTCATTTCTCATGGGTCTAACTTGTGCCAACACCCTGTTCCAATCACTTTAGATCACCAAAGTTGAAATTCAATTTGATGGGTCTAACTTGACTCAAGGTGTTTGCAAATAACAGCACACTCTTCATATCAACATGTAATGAAAATTATGTTCAACTAACATCACAAACAATCACTGGAACAGATACAAACACCAGAGGCATTAAAATAACCTTAATATCATATGATTGGTATAAGAGACACTGTCCCCACTGAAGAATATACATCTCTCACATATATATGTCATAATATTGCATTGGGATATGCAAAATATAAGCTGTTTAAATCTTCAGGCTCTCTGTGCTATAAAAAATCAAATGCAAGAAGACACGAGAGAAATCAAATATAGAAATATAAAGCATAAAAACAACAAACCACTCTATATATAAATTTCAATTGTCAATATTTGTTTATCGCTTGAAGGAATCATATATCATTACACTAAATATTTACATTCCCTTGATGAGAAACACTCTTCACCAGGAATGAACTACAACATGCATACACACTCAAACCCAATTAGCAAATTCATTTTCCTTTGGGTAATAAGAACACATTCTTGAACAAAATCCAGTTCAAGGAGCTGAAAACACCATCTGCTTCAGCTCATCACACAATTCCTATAAACAAATAAATAAAGACAACCATATAAAATTCAAAGAGAACTTTGAACCATAATATAACCAAGATTTTGAACCATAGATGCGTCGATCATGGCAGCAGCTGATGTCGTCTCACCTGGAGTCACACATTCACGATACAGATACAGCCGCATCGTGAACTTTACTTGATATTACAAAGAATCCTCATTCATGATGGGTGATGTGGTCGCCCAGAATCACATCCGCATACCTTTATTTATATAAACCCCGTCGACACCACCAACAACAGAACTCAAATTTATCGATCTTGATCAAATTATATATATCAAACCCTAAAAACTTGCAAGCAATCAACAATAAACAACCTGCAATTGCAAAGACACGAACTACCAATAAACGCGTCGAAAAGAATCTCAATAACTGCAACAATTGGGACACCGAACCAATCCATTTTCATTACACTCCAAACACCTCTTCAACAACTCTTCATCCTCATCAAAAACCTTCCTACTTCCACTACAATTACCACAAGGCATAAATCTAATATCACCACAGCTCTCACAAACAAACCCAGCTTTCGTCTTCGGTAAACCCTCCAAGATCTTCCCCAATTCACCAACCTCACAAAGCTGCTTCATCACTTCAGCACCACCAACATGATTCCCTCTAATAAAAACCTGCGGCAGTGTCACGTTCTTCATACTCTTCTCACCCAACACATTCATCAACTCCTTCCTGTAACAAGAATCCATGGAAACGTCTCTTTCATCAACCCAAACCCTAAATCCTCTCAATATCATCCTAACCGCATAGCAATCTTCGTACGTTCTTCTAATTCCACGCAAACTCGTGAAATACAACACGATTCGATCTTCTGTTCCAGGTAGTCGAATGATCCGTGAAGCATCCAACGATTTTGAAACCGATGTTGATTCGGTTAATTTTAAGGGTTTTGGTTTGCTGGATAACGGTGATTCTTCTTGTGAAGACGGTGTCGCCGGTTCGAAGAAACTACAGAGCTTTTTGACGACCCTGCCGCGAAGCGAGGCGGTGCGTTCGAGGTTTAGGGTTTTTTGCAGCGGTTGTTTTTCTTCATGGCGAAGCGTTGTAAAAGAACGGTTGAAGATCGGAAGCCTAGACGACGACGTATTGGCGTTGTTTTTGAATTCAGCCATCGACTCTGTAAGCAAAGCGATAATCAATATTTGAATAGATAAATTATTTAAAAAATTATAAAAAACTTTATAAATAAAATTATTATTTATGGTACCTTGAGAAAGAGGGACGGTGGGTGAAGGTGATTGGGTGAGGCGGCGGAGGATGATGGATGATAGTTGGGCGCGGGATATTATTTTATTATATCTTGGAGGATAGTGTTTTGTGGTTAGGTTTTTATTTTGTTATTGCGGTTTGTTTTTGCAGAGAGAAAGAGTTTGTTGAGGTTGATGGAAAATGAAACGAGATTGTGGAGGAAAGGTGGGTAGAGATGGAGAGAGGTTTTATGTTTTGTTGCTTTTGACCTGAGAGGGAGAGAGAAACATGGAGAGAGACGTAACCATGAAGGCAAGAATTTGTACGTTTTGCTAAAGGATATTTAAATTGTTAAATAATTTGAAACAGCTGTCAACAAAATCAGATTATTTATTTCTCCTTATTAGTTTTCCTCACCTAAACAGTTAAAGGGCCCGTCTAATAAGGAATACAAAAATAAATAAATATGTTAAAAGTATTAATTTTATTTTTTTAATTTAAAAGAATCAAACCTATATTTTTTTAGAGAAATTTTTTATATTGAACACAAATTAACATTAGTACAAGTCATCCTATCAAATAACTACTAACCGAAGGCCCATGGTAACACTACTATGTACTTTCAAATTGTATCTCTTTTAAATGGGAAAAGCATAAATTACTACGGTTCAATCCATCTCAAATCTATTTTATTCGATTGAAAGTATAAAATAGTTTACACGCTAATAGTAAGGTACAGTGTTGATATTCATTTACTTTATACTTAATATTTATTTTGAATTTTGAATTGACTTGGACATTTAAGTGTTCATCATGCAGATCCATCATGCAGTATCATAAAGGAGATCAGAGTTAACGTTCAAGATCATCAGTTATTCAATTGTCTCCATTTCTACTTCCTTTGTGCAATAAGAACATCCATTTCTAGTTCCTAAACGGAACAATGACATCGTCTGTGAAAATCGACTTTCGATTCATATGATTTCCACGATTTTATATCGAATTTTTGATTCACCAGTTTATAACCTTCTAAGGTCATCGAATTAAGATCAAATCAACTTTTGATTCCTAGGTCTTCGCCAAATATGGAATCACCTTTCAGTTTCACCATCATAACCCTCTTAGATCTCGAAATCGAAAAGCGCTCAGAAGCGAACACCTGATTCATCATAGCTAATTCGACCAATTATCTTCTCAGTCGTGATTCTCCAAAATCTAGATCCTTGATCCTCTCGAAAACTCAACTGAAAAGCAAAATAAGGGTCTCAGATATAGATCTAGGATTACACCAGGGTCTAAAGGAAATTTCCATTAAGGTCGGACCAGGGATTCGCAACTCACCTCTCGACCTGGCGCCATCCTCACATTTCTTGTTGTTGTTAGGGTGTTTATGAAGGTAGCATCATAATATACCACAAGTTCATAGTTAATGACACTCGGATACAACAAGTTCATACTTAATATTGGTGTCGATCCAATACTAGGTGCATCGCCCTGGAATAGGAAAAAAGTCAGAAGGTCTCCACCTCGATGATTAAGAAGTGCTCTAGCGAAGCATTGGACATAGAGATTCAGCGAGCTCAAGATTCAACGGCCGACGTCAAGCTACGTCTCTGGAGAAGTCGACCTTCGAACACAACATCGGCAAGCAAATGTAAAATGGGGCACCTAGACACCCCCTTCAATTAAGGAAGGCGTTTTAAATCGGGAAGTACACTCAACCCGGAATCCCGGTAAAGGACAACATCTAGAGACCCGAGATATTTTCCATCCACGTCGAACTTGTCGACGAAGTTTATCTACGCCGTCTTTTCGTTATTTATTTGTAACAAATTCAATTCATTATTTAAATGGAAATGTATATAACCAATCCAAGGGCATAAGTGGTGGAGCTCAGAGACGTCCACTTTGATCTGAGCCAAGCCTCGGGGTAGGGATGAGGATCATACCCTTGAATAGAGAACAATTCTCTATGATGTGGAGCAGGGTCCAAAGTGTAACACCCATTTTAATTATTTAGTCTTTCTGGTGTTATTTTATTTCGGCGTATCTTTTGTGGAGGTTATTAAATAAACTATAGACTTTAATATTAATATAATATAATTAATAATGATAATAATTTAATAACTAATAGTAATATTGTTATTATTATTATTATTATTATTATTTGTATTATTATTGAGGTTAAATGAATAAATAAGGAATAAGAGATATACGAGGGGTATTAGTGAGTTTCTGGAAAGAAGAGGAGAGAACACGATCAAGTGGAGAGAAAGATTGAGGAGGAAGAACAAGAGGAAGAGGAAGAAGGCTAAGGCTGTCGGATTCTTGGGGGTTTTTCATCAATCGAAGCAATTAATCGAGGTAAGGGGGGAGAAAGTGATTGAGATTGGTAATTTGCATGAATTGGGTAGAGGGGATTCCTTAACCCTATAGGGATTTGATGAATATGATTAGTATGTTGTTGTGTTTCTGATTGTTGCTGACATGATGAACCTTGTGCATGTGGTTGTATAGGGATTGTTTGGATGGTTTGGGTGATTTTGTGTAGTTTACCATTTTAGGTCGAAAATGATTTAATCGGTAGAATTGATGTTTTATCGGGTAAAATTTGGAATAAGTCGTGTAGTTTAGTCGTAGAATGTTAGGCTAAGACTACAGGGACTGGTTTGGTGAGAATCGGATGATTTATGAGCTTCTGATGAATTTCTGGACAGTGAGGGTTTTGTGAAATCGTAGACGTTCACCAGCACCTTCGCTGAGCGAGCTAGTAGCGAGCATTCGCTAGGAATTCGCTAGGCGAGTTGGGTAGCGAACACTTCCAGTAGCCACTGTCTGCCTTCGCTAGCAAGTTCGCTAGGCGAGTGAGGCAACGAGCGTTCGCTGAGGCCTCGCTAGGCGAGTGGGCCAGCGAGCGTGACAACAACTTGCTTTATATTTGTGGTTCCATCCAATGTTGATGTTTTGTAGGATCCCTTTTGGCCATGTTGAGTATAGGAATGGTGTGAATGGTGAGGAGTGTATATTTGGTGTTCGAATGTGATTTCCCTATTATTCATTTTAATTGACATAATTGATTGGTGTGTGTGTGTGTGTGTCTATATATATATATATATATATATATATATATATATATATATATATATATATATATATATATATATATATATATATATATATATATATATATATATATATATATATATATATATATATATATATATATATATATATATATATATATATATATATATATATATATATATATATATATATATATATATATATATATATATATATAATGTATGGTGATATGATCAGGAGGATCGTGTGCACTTAGTGTGCTTGAGTTGTGTGTTGTGCATTTGGTGTCGTGCATATCGTGGTGTTTTGGTGGGATGAATCATTTCTCAGGAGGAGCGTAGGTGATTCATCCGTACTCCCTTGTGGAGAATGGTGGGGTTGAATCATTTCTCAGGAGGAGCGTAGGTGATTCACCCGTACTCCCTTGTGGAGAATGGTGGGGATAGATCATGTCTCAGGAGGAGCGTAAGTTGTAACACCCATTTTAATTATTTAGTCATTTTATTATTATTTTAGTTATTATATGCTGGTGTGCCCTTTGGTGGGGATTGTGTTTGATGATGATTGGTGGGTGTCCCTGATATGGGAGGATTATTTGTGGTGTTTTGGTGTGGATAGAATAATATAATAAATAGTAGTAATATGGTGGTATTATTATTATTATTTTATTATTAGTAGTAGTAGTAGTAGTAATATTATTAATATGGAGAATATAATATTATTATTATTATTATGGTTATTATATTATTATGATTATTGGTGAGATAATAATATTGTTATTATTATTATGGTTACTATTATTAATATTTAGTAATATTATATGTTATTATTATTATTAGTTGGGATTAGAAATTAAAAAGGAAATAGGAGGTGAGGGGTTATTAGGGAGTTAGAAAGAGGGAAGTGAGAAGACACGATAGAACGGGAGAAGAGAGAATTGGGAGAAGAGTGAAGAACGGAGGAGAAGAGAGAAGGTCAAGGCTATCCAATCTTGGGAGGACTCTTCACCGATCAGAACAATTATCCAGGTAAGGGGGAGAAATTGTTTGGGATTGGTATAATGCATGAAATTGGGTAGAGGGGATTCCTTAACCCCGTAGGAATTTGATGATTATGATTGATATATGATATTATGTCTGTGTTTATGAATGTTGTTGTGATTGAAGAGTTTTGTGCATACATTTTATGATGATTGTGGGATTCTGTGTAATTCCTGTAATATTAGTGATGAACACGAATTTATGACATTATACCTGTTGTTGTTGTTGTTGATGGTGATGAAATTCGTACATTGTTACGATGTTGGTGAGTTCCTGTATAACCTCTGTGGTTTGGATAATGACCATGAGTATTGGTGAGATTTTGTGTAACCTCTGTGGCTTGGGTAATGACCATGATATAGGTTCTGATATATAGTTTAAGGAACAATTGATTAGAGTAGAGTGTGATGATTGTTGCTGATACTGATAGAGTGGTGTATTTGCTGTTATGAGATTGGTGAAATCCGGTATAATTTCCGTAGTAATAGCGATGAGTATGAAATAGGTTCCGAGAGGAAATTAAGGAGCATATGGGTTCTGAGTAACTATGTAGAGTTGGTGATGGATATAATTATAGGTTCTGAGAGGAGAAATTATGGAACAATTGACTAGTGTAGCGTATAAGAATTGTAGTATCGAGAGGACAAGAGATAGAAGTGGAGAAATAGACTTGAATTTGAGCAAGATAATAGTTTCGGGCAGTAAGGGTGGGTTTTCGTATGATCGTGGGGATTGTGTGATAGTGTATGATGGGTAGGATCACATTTAGGATAGAAACCCCTAAATTCCATGGTGCTGAAAAGTATGGTTATATGATATATGATGATATGATCTTTAAAAATATGTTGTTGGCTGTTATAATTGTCATATTATGGTAGGATTTCGAATTATGAAACCGGGGCTTTTTACGGAATTGAAATCGGAGGTCCGGAAGGCCTCCAACGGTGGAAAACATAAAATTTTCTGCATTCTGCGTTGTTTGCGTCGACTCGAACGTTGCAGCGGTCGACGCATACTGTATGCGTTTTTTCTGAATTTTCTGTTTTGACGATTTTGGCCATAACTTTTGATCCGTAAGTCGGTTTTAGTCCCCGTTCGAAGCGTTGGAAAGCTCTTGAATAGATCTATAACATGGTATAAATAATATAGTTATTTACCAAATATTTTTATATCCAATATTTTTGGGGAGTCATTGTTTAATTAAATAGTAACTAAACCATGGATCGATTGAAATGATTTATTGATTATTTACTTGAGTTTAATTGTTGTGCACTTAGTGTGCTTGTGTTTATTGATGGTGTAATATATATAATGTGTGGTGATGTGATCAGGAGGATCGTGTGCACTTAGTGTGCTTGAGTTTGTTTGTCGTGCATTGTTGTCGTGCATTGGTGTCGTACATATCATGGTGTTTGGTGGGATGAATCATTGCTCAGGAGGAGTGTATGTGATTCATCCGTACTCCTTTGTGGAGAATGGTGGGGATAGATCATATCTCAGTAGGAGCGTAACTGATCTGTCGGGGATAGATCATATCTCAGTAGGAGCGTAAGTGATCTGTCCAGGGTTCGATTGAATGAACCAATGAATCGGTACCGCATGCTTGGTGTTGAGTTGCATATTTGCATTATAATATATTATATTGTAATTTGAACAGTAGGTTCGATGATTGGTGTTGTGGGGTGAATATTGGTATGTTTTACTACCTTATTTGCATGTATTAAATTACACATATATAATAATCACGTTTTCTCACCCCTTTGTTGTTGTTGTGGTCTGTGCTTCTCTGGAAGTACAGATAATCCAGGTACTTAGCTAACTTGGATTATGGTGTGCCAGTCGAGTCTAGGATGCTCTGATACGTAGCACGGGACTAGGGTGTTTTTAGTTGCCTTCTGTTGAACTTGTATTTTATTTCCTGTGAACGTATCAAACCTTTGTTGGATTTTTACTATTTTATTATTTCCGCTGTATTTTGGAGAAAAACCTTTTATAAAGGAAATGTTGGTTTATTATGTGATATACCACTTGGGAAGAAAAACTCTGATGTTTATTTATAATGTTTATTATTTTAATATTTTTGGGAAGTGGGGTGTTACAATTGGTATCAGAGCAGGTCGGTCCGTCCGGCCAGTGTAGTTGTGTTGAGTCTGTCCTTTAGGATAGAGTTGAGTATTTTTTAACCTGGTGTGGTTATTTTTGAGCAGTATGGCAGGAAGGAACGATGCTGCGTTGGCTGCTGCTATGCAAACAATAGCGCAGGCAGTTGCTAATCAGAACCAAACTGCAGATGCCCAATTCAGGAGTTTGGCGCAGTTTCGGAGCAACAAGCCGCCGACGTTTGAAGGAGGAATTCTGGATCTTGAAGCTGCACAGAAGTGGCTGAAGGTAATCGAGAAAATCTTCAGGACTATGGATTGTAATGATGAGCAAAAGGTGAGGTTTGGTACTCACATGCTGGAGGGTGAGGCTGAAGCTTGGTGGGACAACAATCGCCAAAGATTGGAAGCTGCTGGAACTGCCATTACCTGGGAGGTGGTTCGAAAAGGTTTTCTGGAAAAGTATTTTCCGGAAGATATTCGAAGTGCTAAGGAGATTGAATTCTTAGAGTTGAAGCAGGGTAGTATGACGGTAGCAGAGTATGCTGCTAAGTTTGAAGAGCTGGTGCAGTATTGTCCTCATTATAATATTGATGGGGCAATGACTTCTAAGTGTTTAAAATTTGAGAATGGACTGCGCCCAGAAATTAAGTTGGGGATTGCTTGTCAGAAGATTAGGAGCTATCCTGAGCTGGTAAGCAGGAGCAAGATTTATGATAATGATAACCGGGCAAGGATTGTGCACTACAAAGCTGTTAATGACCGTAAAGGTAAGCAGAGGTTCAGTGGTACTCCTTATAGTGTTGCTGCTGATAAAGGAAAGCGTAAAGTTGTTGTTGATAAGAAGCCCAGAGAGGGGAGAACATCTGCTGATGGGAAATGTTTCCGATGCGGTGGCATGGGACACCGTGATAATGATTGTCCTAACGAAGTAAAGAAGTGTTTTAAGTGTGGGAAGCCAGGTCATGTGATAGCTGATTGCAGAGCTACTATGCCGACCTGTAACTGTGGTGAGAAGGGTCACATCAGTACCCATTGTGAGAAGTCGAAGAAGCCTCAGACATCTCCGGCTGGTGGGAAAGTGTTTGCTTTGGCAGGAACTCAAGCTGTCAGTGATGAGCGAGTTATCAAAGGTACTTGTATTATCAATAATATTCCTTTGACTGCTATTATTGATACGGGTGCAACCCACTCGTTTATTTCCGTTGACTGTGTGAAGAGGATAGGGTTGGTGCCATCTACTCTTGAGAGACGAATGACTATTGAGACACCCTCTATTGGTTCAGTGACTACTTCTTTAGTATGTTTGAAGTGTCCGCTGACTATTTTCGGTAGAGACTTTGGAGTGGATCTGATTTGTCTACCACTTGGTAATTTGGAGGTTATTCTGAGTATGAATTGGTTGGAGTTCAACCGAGTCTACATCGACTGTTTTCGAAAGGAATTGTTGTTCCTTACTCCTGAAGAGGAAGCGGTGGCGAGTTCTTTACCTAATAAAGAATTGAGGATCTTGTTGGAAGACGAAGCCAAAGTGTTTGCTTTATTTGCATCATTATCAGTGGATAGTAAAGCGTCGATGGAGGAATTGGCAGTGGTGAATGAATTTTCGGAAGTGTT
This sequence comes from Lathyrus sativus, assembly GCA_963859935.3. Lineage (NCBI taxonomy): Eukaryota > Viridiplantae > Streptophyta > Magnoliopsida > Fabales > Fabaceae > Lathyrus > Lathyrus sativus. The sequence continues at coordinate 85,904,681 of OZ012738.1, forward strand.
TCCTGATGACATTACGGAATTGCCTCCGACGAGAGAAGTTGAATTTAGTATTGATCTTGTTCCTGGTACAAGACCTATTTCTATGGCGCCGTATAGGATGTCTGCAGTAGAGTTATCCGAGTTGAAGTCTCAGATTGGAGAACTGTTGGATAGAAAGTTTATTAGACCGAGTGTGTCGCGCGTGGGGAGCTCCAGTGTTATTGGTGAAGAAGAAGGATGGTAGTATGCGTCTGCGCATCGATTACCGTCAGTTGAATAAAGTGACTATTAAGAATAAGTATCCTCTACCTAGGATTGATGATTTGATGGATCAGCTGGTGGGAGCTCGAGTGTTCAGTAAGATCGACTTGAGATTGGGTTATCATCAGATCAGAGTAAAAGAAGGTGATATTCAGAAGACAGCTTTTAGGACTCGATATGGATATTACGAATATGCTGTAATGCTGTTTGGAGTGACTAATGCGTCGGGAGTATTTATGGAGTATATGAACAGAATTTTCCATTCTTACTCGGATCAATTCATTGTGGTATTTATTGATGATATACTAATTTATTCTAAATCTGATGAAGAACATGCAGAACACCTGAGAATTGCCTTGCAGGTGTGTAATGTTGGGTATGTTGCAGGTGAATAATGACTTCTTGGATACGATTAGAGAGAATCAGAAGTTGGATGTGAAATTAGTGGATTTGATACCTGGAGTAGAGAGTAACTCCGATAGTGACTTTAAATTGGATATACAGGTGTGTTGAGATTTAGAGGCAGGATTTGTGTACCAGATGATGAAGAATTGAAAAAGTCAATTTTAAGTGAAGGACATCGTAGTAGTTTGAGTATCCATCCGGGAGCTACGAAGATGTATCATGATTTGAAGAAATTATTTTGGTGGTCTGGTATGAAAATAGACATTGTTCAATTTGTGTATGCCTGTTTGACGTGTCAGAAGTCGAAAGTAGAACACCAGAGACCGTCTAGATTTATGCAACCATTAGAGATTCCGGTTTGGAAATGGGATTGCATTACTATGGATTTTGTTATAGGTTTGCCGAATACGGCGAGAGGTTTTGATGCTATATGGGTGATTGTGGATCGATTGACGAAGTCTGCACACTTTGTGCTGATCAATATTAGTTTCCTGTTGATGAAGCTGGCGGAGATTTATATTCGATTAATTGTAAAGTTACATGGTGTTTCGTCCAGTATTATGTCGGATAGAGACCCGAGGTTTACTTCGGAATTTTGGAAGAGCTTACAAGAAGCGTTGGGAACTAAGTTGAAGTTGAGTTCAACTTATCATCCGCAAACTGATGGTCAGTCAGAGAGGACTATTCAGTCGCTTAAGGATTTGCTGAGAGCTTGTGTGTTGGAAAAGGGTGGTGCGTGGGATACTCATTTACCATTGATTGAGTTCACGTACAATAACAGTTACCATTCGAGTATCGGAATGGCACCGTTTGAAGCTTTGTATGGGAGGAGGTGTAGGACTCCTCTGTGTTGGTATGAAACTGGTGAGAATGTGGTGCTTGGACCAGAAATTGTACAACAGACTACTGAGACAATTCAGATGATTCGTGAGAAAATGAAAGTGTCTCAGAGTAGACAGAAAAGTTATCATGATAATCGGAGGAAAGAATTAGAATTCAGTGTAGGTGATCACGTATTCCTAAGAGTTAACCCGATGGCTGGTGTGGGTCGTGCATTGAAGTCCAAGAAGCTGGATTCTAAATTTATTGGACCTTATCAGATTTTGCAGAGAGTTGGTGTTGTGGCTTACAGGGTGGCGTTGCTGCCTGAATTGTCGAATCTACATGATGTGTTTCATGTGTCGCAATTGCGAAAGTATGTTTCGGATCCATCTCATGTGATTCCGAGGGATGATGTTCAGGTTCGGGAGAATCTTACTATTGAGACGATGTCGTTGAGGATCGAGGATCGTAAGATGAAACAGCTCTGAGGGAAGGAGATACCTTTGGTGAAGGTAGCTTGGGGAGGTGCTGCAGGAGGCAGTGTGACCTGGGAGTTGGAAAGTAGGATGCGAGAAGCGTATCCGGAACTATTTCCATCAGGTAATTTTCGAGGACGAAAATAATTAAAGTGGGGGAGAGTTGTAACACCCATTTTAATTATTTAGTCATTTTATTATTATTTTAATTATTATATGTTGGTGTGCCCTTTGGTGGGGATTGTGTTTGATGATGATTGGTGGGTGTCCCTGATATGAGAGGATTATTGGTGGTGTTTTTGTGTGGATATAATAATATAATAAATAGTAGTAATATGGTATTATTATTATTATTATTATTATATTATTATTATTAGTAGTAATATTATTAATATGGAGAATATAATATTATTATTAATATGGTTATTATATTATTATGATTATTGGTGAGATAATAATATTGTTATTATTATTATGGTTACTATTATTAATATTTAGTAATATTATATGTTATTATTATTATTAGTTGGGATTAGAAATTAAAAAGGAAATAGGAGGTGAGGGGTTATTAGGGAGTTAGAAAGAGGGAAGTGAGAAGACACGATAGAACAGAGAAGAGGGAATTGGGAGAAGAGTGAAGAACGGAGGAGAAGAGAGAAAGTCAAGGCTATCCAATCTTGGGAGGACTCTTCATCGATCAGAACAATTATCCAGGTAAGGGGGAGAAATTGATTGGGATTGGTATAATGCATGAAATTGGGTAGAGGGGATTCCTTAACCCCGTAGAAATTTGATTATTATGATTGATATATGATATTATGTCTATGTTTATGAATGTTGCTGTGATTGAAGAGTTTTGTGCATACATTTTATGATGATTGTGGGATTCTGTGTAATTCCTGTAATATTAGTGATGAGCACGAATTTATGACATTATGCCTGTTGCTGTTGTTGTTGATGGTGATGAAATTCGTACATTGTTACGATGTTGGTAAGTTCCTGTATAACCTCTGTGGTTTGGATAATGACCATGAGTATTGGTGAGATTTTGTGTAACCTCTGTGGCTTGGGTAATGACCATGATGTAGGTTCTGAGATATAGTTTAAGGAACAATTGATTAGAGTAGAGTGTGATGATTGTTGCTGATACTGATAGAGTGGTGTATTTGCTGTTATGAGATTGGTGAAATCCGGTATAATTTTCGTAGTAATAGCGATGAGTATGAAATAGGTTCCGAGAGGAAATTAAGGAGCATATGGGTTCTGAGTAACTATGTAGAGTTGGTGATGGATATAATTATAGGTTCTGAGAGGAGAAATTATGGAACAATTGACTAGTGTAGCGTATAAGAATTGTAGTATCGAGAGGACAAGAGATAGAAGTGGAGAAATAGGCTTGAATTTGAGCAAAATAATAGTTTCGGGCAGTAAGGGTGGGTTTTCGTATGATCATGGGGATTGTGTGATAGTGTATGATGGGTAGGATCACATTTAGGATAGAAACCCCTAAATTCCATGGTGTTGAAAAGTATGGTTATATGATATATGATAATATGATCTTTAAAAATATGTTGTTGGCTGTTATAATTGTCATATTATGGTAGGATTTTGAATTCTGAAACCGGGGCTTTTTACGGAATTGAAATCGGAGGTCCGAAAGGCCTCCAATGGTGGAAAACACAGAATTTTCTGCATTCTGCGCTGTTTGCGTCGACTCAAACGCTGCAGCGGTCGACGCATACTGTATGCGTTTTTCTGAATTTTCTGTTTTGACGATTTTGGCCATAACTTTTGATCCGTAAGTCGGTTTTAGTCCCCGTTCGAAGCGTTGGAAAGCTCTTGAGTAGATCTATAACATGGTATAAATAATATAGTTATTTTCCAAATATTTTTATATCCAATATTTTTGGGGAGTTATTGTTTAATTAAATAGTAACTAAACCATGGATCGATTGAAATGATTTATTGATTATTTACTTGAGCTTAATTGTTGTGCACTTAGTGTGCTTGTGTTTATTGGTGGTGTAATATATATAATGTGTGGTGATGTGATCAGGAGGATCGTGTGCACTTAGTGTGCTTGAGTTTGTTTGTCGTACATTGTTGTCGTGCATTAGTGTCGTACATATCATGGTGTTTGGTGGGATGAATCATTGCTCAGGAGGAGTGTATGTGATTCATCCGTACTCCTTTGTGGAGAATGGTGGGGATAGATCATATCTCAGTAGGAGCGTAAGTGATCTGTCGGGGATAGATCATATCTCAGTAGGAGCGTAAGTGATCTGTCGGGGATAGATCATATCTCAGTAGGAGCGTAAGTGATCTGTCCAGGGTTCGATTGAATGAACCAATGAGTCGGTACCGCATGCTTGGTGTTGAGTTGCATATTTGCATTATAATATGTTATATTGTAATTTGAACAGTAGGTTCAATGATTGGTGTTGTGGGGTGAATATTGGTGTGTTTTACTACCTTATTTGCATGTATTAAATTACCAATATATTTTAATCATGTTTTCTCACCCCTTTGTTGTTGTTGTGGTATGTGCTTCTCCGGAAGTACAGATAATCCAGGTACTTAGCTAACTTGGATTATGGTGTGCCAGTCGAGTCTAGGATGCTCTGATACGTAGCACGGGACTTGGGTGTTTTTAGTTGCCTTCTGTTGAACTTGTATTTTATTTCCTGTGAACGTATCAAACCTTTGTTGGATTTTTACTATTTTATTATTTCCGCTGTATTTTGGAGAAAAACCTTTTATAAAGGAAATGTTGGTTTATTATGTGATATCCCACTTGGGAAGAAAAACTCTGATGTTTATTTATAATGTTTATTATTTTAATATTTTTGGGAAGTGGGGTGTTACATAAGTGATCTATCCGGGGTTCGATTGAATGAACCAATGAGTAGGTACCACATGCATGGTGTTGAGTTGCATTCTTGCATTATTGTATGTTGTGTTGATGTTGGACAGTAGGTCGTGTTTGATGTTGGTTGGGTGATGATTTGTATATTTACTACCTTTTATTCATGTATCTTATTACCGATAATTTTGATCATGTTTTCTCACCCCCTTTGTTGTTGTTATGGTCTGTGCTTCTTCGGAAGTACAGATAATCCAGGTACATAGCTAGCTTGGATAGTGGTGTGCGAGTCGAGTCTTAGGATGCTCTGATACGTAGCACGGGACTTGGGAGTTTATTTGTTTTACGATAAATTTGTTTATTCCTGTGACTCATCCTATTTTGGTGAACCCTCTTAATGAATGTTTTATGTAAATTGGCGGATGGCCGAGAATGATGTACAAATGATGATTTCCGCTGTTTATTTTGAAAACCATATAATGCAGTGTTTTGTTGAATTTTATAATGTGATATTCCACTTTTGAAGGGAAACTCTGATATTTATTTGATTTAATCATATTTTATTTTAATTTGGGAAAGTGGGGTGTTACACAAAGTACGACCATGTGACGTTGACCTCGCCGATCTTTAGCCTCGCCTCGAGAAATGAAAGCAAACCACCAAACGCAATATACAAATAAATATTCTAGTACAACAACACTAAACACAATAATCAAGTCTAACAACCGAAAATGGTTGCTGACATTATCCAATGCACCAAGGTTCAAAAATCGGGAAACTTCCATAGGCACTTTTGCCATTTCACTACAATCAAATACACAATTTACTTTGTAAAGCAAGAAGTTAAGGCTTTAACACCCAAAAACAGATGATCCCCCATAGATAATGAACATCAGTGATCCGACTTAAACTCTAAAGTGAATAAAGGCTTTGCAGCCTAAAAGAGTTGGCCCATAATTATAACAATTCGTAAACAATGACAATATTAAAGCAAAGACTGACACAAAGCTTTGAAGTGAATGATACACGAAGCATCAAGGTAAAATATTTCATTAAGTATCAAATATTGTTACAACCAAGAAACAAAATATTGGGAAGATTTAAGGGAAGTAAAATAATACGGAAAAAATAAATCAAGTCGAAGCATATGAAATTGAGGTACCAGGACCACCTCCTAGAGCCACCCTAAGGGTAGGTTTGAATGCATCCAAAGCCTTGGCAAAAATTATAGCATCAGGGCAAAGCTTCCTTTTCTATTCCATAACTCGCTCATGGACTCCGAACACATCCTTCATAATCCTCTCAAGAGAATCACGTAACACCCTCTTCAAATTAGCCACCTCGTTTTAAAGGGTTTTCAATGTCTTTGTGTTGGACTCGGTTTCCTGAAGAATGGCTTCCCGATGCTCCTTCACCTGACAAGTCTTCTCTACAACATAATCAAAAGCATCCTTCTATCATTTTTTTTGCACCCTCGAGGGAATCCTCCAACTCAGTCACACGAACGGCCAAAGCAAAAGGAAGAATGTGTATGTTTGTAGCCTCTTTCAAAAAGTTGGCAACTTTAGCTTCCTTCTACAGCATAACAAACTCCTTCAGATATTAGTGAACCTTAACTCTATAGTGTCAATCTTCCTCTTCAAATTATCCCTTTCTGTGAAGGATTACTCGGAGCCAATACATCACCTCATCCTATAGAGACGGGAGAGAAAATAGTACTAGTCTTGAACATGTTGTGAGCAAGCTGAGAAGTGTAAGAACAAGAGTGACGTCGTCAGACTCTGATCTAAACACTCTAGAAAGAAAACATATGTTGTGTATAAGTCTAAGCCAACATTCAGGAATGCTCTTAGTGAAATGGTTCTGAAAAACGTTTGTACTAAAGCTTTTGATTGAGACTTTGTTACTAAGCCTTGATAACTTTCTAAAGGTTGTGTTTCTATTGCTACATGTCCTGAAGTTTCTAAAGACAAGGTTCTGTTGAACAAAATTCTGAAGATTCTAAGGACATAATTTATAAAGATCAAGTTATGAAGACAAGGTTTTGTTGAACAAAGTTCTGAAGACTCTGAAGACAAATATGCGTTGAACAAGTTCTAAAGACTCTGAAGACAATGTTTTGTTGAACAAAGTTATGAAGATTCTAAAGACATCATTTCTCAAGATCAAGTTTTGTATACTCTGAAGAAAAGGTTCTATTGAACAAAGTTCTGAAGACTCTGAAGACAAATATGTGTCGAACAAGTTCTGAAGATTCTGAAGACGAGGTTATGTTGAACAAGTTCTGAAGTCTCTAAAGACAACACTTCTAAAGAGAAAGTGCTGAAGACTCTTAAGATAGTTCTGCTGAACAAAGATCTTAGATTCTGAAGACTTGGGTTTTTTAATTACAGGCATTGATCTCTCTACATGCTTCATCAAATCTACATCTGAAGCCTCTGAAGACTTAGAAGGCAGAAGATAAAAAACGGTTGGATAAAGCGCTGAACATAAAAGTACAAAATATTTTGTGACCTCTACCTAGACTAGGTGGCGTAAGGACATATTTTTGTATTATGATATGACCATTACTTTAATGAATATTAGGTTATTGCAGCTGGAATATGTTTCCTATTATACTCTCAAACGAATCTATTCTCAAGTTCTATGTATTGAAGATCTGAAGACTTGAAAAAATGTTGGTGAGAAGATAGGTGAGAGAATGAGAAGAAGTGTGTGTACTGATATTGCTCATAAGTTGCCAAAGCAAAGAAAGTAAAAAAGCGCAAAACAGATGATGATGTAGTTACTGCAAGCTGAGTGGAAATACAAAATGCCGAAGTGCAAAATGATGCAAGAGCAGAAAAGAAAAGCAAGAGAAAGTAACTAGAAGTAACAGAGCTGAAGAATACACGACAGTGTGTGTGCAAGACGGAAGCAAGCACCAAATGATAAGCTCATAAAACTTATGTTGATACGATGTAAATCTCTAGGAGATTAATTCTAGGTTTTGTAGAAAAGCAAGGAGTTGTTGCTCATATCTTGCTAAGAATACTTAGGTGTTATTGCACTTCATTTGTGTCATCTGCTTTTTAGAAGCATCTTATGTACACATCTTATAATCAACTGTTGTTTATAGTTCCTTGAGAGACTAGGTTATAGTCAAAATTCTCAAGAAGACAGTGGAGGGTATCCATTATGGTTTACAACAAGGACAGGTAGTCCAAGTTGTTTTGATGTAATCTATTGAGATTATTTGATTAAGTCCTTGTCTAAGGTAAAATCACCTTGGTGGGTGGAGTGGAGTAACTTTGTTAACAGTGAACCAGGATAAAAATAATCTGTCTATTTATTTTTGAAATTCTGGTATACATGTCTCAGATGTCCTAAGAGATGTCGAGACACTTGATCTCTGCTAAGAATAATGACAAGAAGAAGCTCAAAAAAAATTTCAGAATTGTTAACCCAGTTCGGTGTACAACAACACCTACGTCTAGGGGGCTACCAAGTCAGAAATGAAATCCACTATATAGTATTAATTCTAAGCTAAACAACCTCCGACTTACAACTTATCACTACTCGTGTTTAATTTCTACCTAAGACTCTCCTAGGTATGAGACATTTCTCAATTTCCTTTCAATCACATCAGTGACAGAAATTACAACTCAATATAAATAGTCCATATCTAGTATCAACACGATACAAGAGAGGCTCACAAAATACACAAACCTTAAAACTCACTAAAACAAGAGAGAATCTCACACTTTAAATAATAAATTTTTAAAACCCTAATCTTCTGGTATAACATGTCCTGACCACATGTTACAACATTGTGTTGATCATGATACCTGACCAACCTGTCAAGACATCTGAATCAACATCTTATTATGAACTTGTTTTAACAAAATTGCTACCAATCTAAAACTACAGAACTTACAATATCCTCCTTTGGCATATTTTGTCTAAAACAACATTTGCATGGAATATTGGAGAACAATCAAATAAAACAAACAAAATAGAACAAACCACAAGGCCCACAAATAAAACTAGAATAAATCAGAGGCACACACAACAGAAACAAGAGAAATAAACTCTCACGCAACAAGAATAAAAAAATATTCTTCACAAAAACAAAAAGTCAAGACATCTTTTCTGACATCACAATATCAACAGTAATCCTTATGCTGACAAAACACAAAGCTACCAAACAAGCTCCCCCTGAATAGAATGACCAACCATTCAGGTACAGAGAACACTCCTCTTGTCACAAAGTTCCCCCTCAAGAACACAACCACACAACTCCTACTCAATAGATCAATCACAAGCATACGACAACAGAAGTTATACAAACATAAGATTATGTTAGGACATGAAATTATGTCAAGACATATAGTATAACATCCCAGCACCACCAATATAGACCTCCCAGCAACATAAAAGGCAATACCACTACTCCCCCGTTTTAGCCATAAAATTGACAATAACACTTGCTTCTGCAACCTGAGTACCAATTTCCTTGTTTTCCTTGTTTCCTGCATAATCAAGGTTAATTTCTATAATTCTTCAAAAATGCAAATTCCCAGTTCACCCCTTAACTTCTCAAACTGATTTGCATCCAAAGTTTTAGTAAAGATATCAGTCAGTGGCTACATGTTCAAGAATGACCCCTTTGTTTTCAACAAGATCCTTGATAAAATGATGACGATTGTCAATATGTTTTGTCTTACTATGTTGAACAGGATTTTTGGAGATGTTGATAACACTCAAGTTGTCACTGTATAATGTCATGACATCTTGTTTGATATTATACTCCTTCAAAATCTACTTCATCCAAAGTAGTTGAGAACAATTGCTTCCTGCAGCAATATACTCAACCTCAGTAGTGAATAAAGACACAATTCTGCTTCTTACTAAACCAGTAGATAAGATTGTTTCCCAAGAAGAAACATCCACCAGAGGTGTTTTTCCTATCATCAGCACTACCGGACCAATCAACATCACAATATCCAACAAACATGGCATATGTATCATGAGAATATAACATACCATAGTCACTTGTACCATTGACATACTTCAAAATCCTCTTCACTTGATTGATGTGACTAGTTTTGAGCTCAGCTTGATACCTTGCACTAACACCAACAGCGAAAGTGATGTCAGGTCTGCTAGCTGTCAAATACAACAGGCTATCTATCATGCTTCTATAGAGACTTTGATCCATATTAACACCGTTTTCATCTTTAGATAGCTTCAAGTGAGTAGGTCCAAGAGTCCTCTTGTGGCTAGAATTCTCCATACCAAACTTTTTCACTATGTTCTTGGCATACTTACTTTGAGAGATGAAAATAGAATCTCCCATATGTCTAATTTATAGTCCAAGAAAATAAGTTAATTCACCTACAAGAATCATCTCAAATTAAAATTTCATTTGTTTGACAAAATGTTGGACCATCTGTTCTAACATCCCACCAAAGACAATGTCATCCACATATATCTGAGCAATCACTAGCTTGCCATCCTTTTCTTTAACAAACAAAGTCTTGTTTATCCCTCCTTTCCTATACCTATTACTGACAAGAAATTCTTCCAGTCTCTCATACCAAGCCCTGGGGGCTTTCAGACCATAAAGATCTTTCTTCAGTTTGTACACATGATCTGGAAAATTGGGATCAACAAACCCTTTTGGCTGTTCAACATACACCTCCTCTTGTAAGTACCCATTCAAGAAGAAACTTTTCACATCCATCTGAAACAGCTTGAATCTTAACAAACATGCCACTCCTAGTAATAGTCTTATGGATTCAAGACGAGTAACTGGGGGAAAAGTCTCATCAAAGTCAACTCCTTCAATTTGAGTGTACCCTTGAGCCACCAGTCTGGCCTTATTTCTGGTGACAACTGCATTCTCATCAGATTTATTCTTATAGACCCACCTTGAGCCAATCACGTTAGTTCCTTCAGGTCTAGGAACTAAATCCCAAACTTCATTCCTCTTGAACTGCTCTAATTCTTCTTGCATGGCATTAATCCAAAACTCATCAGTTAGAGCCTCTTTCACATTTTTAGGTTCAATCTTAGAAACAAAGCAAGCATTGGATATCACCTCCTTTGATCTAGGGATAATCCCTTCATTAGGATTTGTAACACCCTTTTCTACTCACAAATATTATGGCAAAATAACACAGATATTAGAGTAATTATTAAATTTCAACAAAAAGCCACCCAAAAGGGCGTACATTTCCCAAATCAACAAAATAGGTCAAGGCTCCATAAGCAATGGGTTTTCCCAAAATACATCAAATTGTACAAAGCAGCGAAACTCAAAAGGCATAAATCAAGGTTTTCCTCATACGGGAAGATAATCAAAATAAACTCAAATAAAACATAGTTTAACTCAAAAGACCCCAACCCAATGTTACATATCAGAGCAAAACCCTCTAAGTTAACCAAAAGGCTAACAACTCAAAGACTTCAAAAATATCCTCGACGGCGTCCACAGCTAAACCTGGTCATTTGCACGTTACCCACGTGGAGGTAACATTCAAACAAGTAGGGTGAGTAAAACGAGTCATAATAATCAATGTATAAAAATCAACATATAAAACAGCGTCATATTCAACACATTGATATCCTTCAATAGGCCTCAAATGCCACAACATCATAAATTATTCCAAATGACTCATAAATGCAAATGCAACAAGACTCAATGCATGTGGTACCAATCATCACAGCGCGATGGACACTGGGCCATCAACCCTCTATAGATTCCCATCAATAGGATCAATTCTACCTAAGAACCGAAGCACATCAAAATACTTCACATCCGGACAATATAATTGAAGCCAAAGTAATCGAGGTCCTGAACCGAAGTCCAGATGCACATGAATGCATGATGCACACGTCAATAATTATCCTCATAATAACAGCATGGTGCATCATCATTCATCATAATCATCACTATCACAGTCATCATTATATCTCATGTCATCATATAATTCATCAAAATCATGGTAACATCATCATAGTTTTCCAATCAATACATCATAAAAATCATCATATAATCATGTACACATCACATAAAACTCACAGTCATACTCATGTTAATTCGTCAAAGAAATCACAGAATCAAACATCAAGGCATCGTTGTACACGATCAACATTCGCGAAACTCTGCTACATTCGCTGGCATGTTCGCTAGGCGAGTCTGGGGCGAGTTTCTTCACTAGGCGAAGGATTCTTCGCTAGGCGAGTCTGGGAACAACATGGTTCGCTAGGCGAAGCGTTATTCGCTAGGCGAACAGTGCGATAATAGCAAATTCTGCTATGCACAAGAACCTAAATCCACCCAAATGTCCACCCGATTCACTTCTCCAATGCCCCCAAAACATCCCTAAATCATCCCTAAGGTATTACGACGATAAAGGCACAAAAACTACGGTTTATTAAGCTAATCATGTATCATATTCATGCCCTAAATCACAAATTTCTCTACAATTATCCCAAGGCATTAGAGTTACTCATTATCTAATATTCCTATCCCTTCAGGGTTAGACAAATAACAATTCATGGTTTTGGCCACGAAGACCTAACTTTTCCTTTTCCCCAATGAATTCCACGGTTAGATTCACAATAATAGATTTAGGCCACAAAGGCCAAAGATCACTATTTCTCATATCCACCCTCAAAATCCCTTAAACCTTAAATCGACCTTAAATACATTGAAAGTTACACATGGAAAATCATGAAGGTCATACTCCCCATACCTTAATCGTCGGTTCAAAGCCTTCGAAAATATTTCAGGGAATCTCTCGAAGCTTCTGCCTCCAATCCTCTCCTCAAAGCTCTGGCCTCAATACTTTTCATGGTCTAATAAATGAATCCTAATCCCTTTCCAATTTCCTTTTTGTTAAACCTAGTCTTGGGCCTCACAATTGGGCTTTCTCCATAATACCCTCACTAACTCCTCTGAATTGTCCCAATTGCCCTTATTCATCTTATATTTATTTTAATTCATAATAATATTAATAAATTCATATTACATACTATTATTTAAAATAAATAACCCCAAAAATGCACAATTCTCAATAATCCACAAAACCACCGAAAATCACCGAAAAATGAATATTCTCAAATAAATAAATAAATTAAAATATTCTAATTAAATTTGGGGTGTTATAGGATTTCCTATGATGGGTTCCTTGGGATGATCTTTCTGAATTCTGATAGAGGGACATTTGTTAGCTTGATTGTCATCAACCTCCACAGTTGAAGCTTCATTGTTGTTATCATCATCAACCACATTTTCTGAGGTACCAAACAGCTGGGGTGATGTCTCAATATCATCTTTATCATCTATATGCTTCTCCATAGTAGAATCATTTATCACAACATTAATAAACTCCCTCATGGCCTTGGTTCTTGTGTTGAACACTCTATAGACTCTGTTGTTGGTGGAGTAGCCAAGAAATATCCTTTCATCACTCTTGGGATCCATTTTCCTTCTTTGCTCACGATCAGCCAAGATGTAACATTTACTTCCAAAGACATGAAAGCACTTGAGAGTAGGTTTCCTTCCTTTCCAAATTCAAAAAAAGTGGTTGTAGTACTAGTTCTCAAAGTGACCATATTATTAATATAACAAGTAGTATTCATTGCTTCAACCCAAAAATAGTATGGGAGATGCTTAGCATGAAACATGACTCTAGCAGACTCTTAAAGGGTCATATTCTTTCGCTCAACAACTCCATTTTGCTGAAGAGTGATGGGAGAATAGAATTCATGATTGATACCTTCAGAGGAGAAAAAATCAGTAAACTTGCTATTTTCAAATTCCTTTCCATGGTCACTCCTAATTCTGACAATTTTTCTTTCCTTTTCTCTTTGAAGCTTTTGACATAATCCTTCAAATACTTCAAAAACATTTGATTTTCCCTGATGAAATGCACCTAGGTAAACCTTGAAAAATAATCAATAATAACATAAGCATACATTTTTCCACCAAGGCTTTCAACTTGCATAGGGCCCATTAAATCCATGTGAAGTAGTTTCAAAACTTTTGAAGAAGTCAGATGTTAGATCTTCGGGTGTGACTTCTTGGTTTGTTTTCCAATTTGACACTCACCACAAATTCTATATTCCTCTATCTTGATCTTGGGAATGCTTCTAATAGCTTTTGTAGATACAATCTTCTCCATACCTTTCAGTTGTAAGCAACCAATATTTTGGTGCCACAACTGAACTTCATCTTCCTTGGACATCAAACATGTGGAGGGACAATTTGTTGATTGAGGTGTCCATAAATAACAGTTATCCTTAAATCTGACTCCCCTCATCAGAAGTTCATTCTTCTCATTAGTAACCAAGCATTCAAGTTCAATGAAATTGACCTTTAAACCTTAATCACACAACTAACTTATGCTTATCAAATTTTCAGTCAAACCTTTCACAAGAAGTACATTTTCAAGATTAGGGAAACCTGTACAGGACAGTCTTCCAACTCCTTTAATTTCTCATTTGGAAACATCACCAAAAGTAACATAACTTGTGAAGTGTGACTTAATACTCACCAGAAATTTCTCCACTCCAGTCATATGTCTAGAACACCCGCTGTCAAAATACCAGTCCTCTCTAGTTGAAGCTATGAGGGAGGTATGAGTAATAAGAGAAGTGGTAGCTTCCTTGGGAACCCATTCCCTAGTAGTTTTAACCACTACACGATTAACCCTAAGCTGTGAAACTTTTGGGTATCCATAGAGTCTAAAATAGAAAGGCTTAATATGACCAAATTTATCATAGTAATGGCATCTTCAATGCAAGCCCTTGCTCCCAGATTGAAAGTTCTGATGTTTGGCATGATGTTGTGACATTTGATTTTGCATCCTTGGCTCATGCTTCCTTATAAGAGGCATAAATTTTGTTACTTGAGTGTCTCCTTTCAGAGATTGATCATCAAAGTCTATACCCTTTAAATTACCAGCCCTTTTTCTAACTTGAAGAATTTCATCTAACATATCAGAACCATTGGTCAACATTCTGACAGACTTGGTCATACTCTCAAGTTTAGAGGTCAATAGAGTTACCTCATCTTGCAGACTATAGATGTTGGACAAATATTCCTCTTTTTCAAACTGAAGTTGAGAAATAGTTTCTTGTTGCTTGTCACTTATGATGAAAAGCTCTTTGTAAGAAGCAACCAGTTCAGCATATGAAGTTTCTTCATCATAGGAGTCTTCATTAGATGCCTACCTTCTAGTTAGAGCAGTTACATGTTTGACTGACTCATCCTTAGTTTCACTTTCATCATTAAACCAAGAAATTGCCAACCCCCTAGGTTGTTTCTAGAGATAAGTGGCACATTCTTCTCTAATATGTCCAAGTTCTTCACATTTATGACACTGAACCCCTATATTCTGATTGGACTTTTCTTCAGTTCTTGCTTTTCTTTGAGAATCATGATTCTTGTAGCGTTAGGATCGATGTTCATGACATTAGGTCTTGACTTCCACTTCATTCTCTTTAGCACTTGCTTGAATTGTCTCCCAAGTAAAACAATGACATTGGACATTCCTTCATCAGTATCTAGATCAGATTCATCCTCTTCATCTTCAGTATTGGAGAAAAAAGTTATGCTTTTGTTCTTCCTTTCAATTTTGTCATTAGTAGTCAATTCAAAGGTTTGAAGTACCCCAGAAGTTCATCAAGTCTCATGTTGCTAATATTTTGGGCTTCTTCAATAGTTGTAACCTTCATATCAAATCTCTTAGTAAGATACCTGAGAATCTTCCTAACCAGATTTTATTCTGATATCTTTTCTCCAAAGGCACTAAAAGCATTAGTTATTTCAAGAACATTCATGTGAAAATCATGAATACGTTCATCCTCCTTCATATTTAGATTCTCGAATCTTGTAGTAAGTAACTGAAGTATAGACATCTTCACCTTAGATGTACCTTCATGAGGTTGAATGCCAAACATGCTTTAAATGGATCCATATTTATTGGCATTTTTCATCTCTTTTGTTAGATTTACTCCATGATATCATTTCTTCAATATTATTGAAAATACCTTTGGTTGCTTTGATTTGTGTGTTATTGCACATAAATTAGGCATAAAAACATCAAAGAGTACGACACAAGTAATTGGACAAGGAAGCCAAAGGAAAAGAAGAGATTAAGCATGTTCGTTGGGCGAACAGCCAGCAAGGAGTAGCAGCGAATGTTCGTTGGGCGAACTCATGGCGAAGCCCCAACGAACCCTCTCAATTTAGAGGCAATAAGAAAAGGGAACTAATTTTGCTGAGGGAACTGGTAGCGAATATTGGTTGGGAGAAGTTACATCGAAAGACCATCGAACCATCCTAAATTTAAGGCAGTAGTTAAAGGACCATAAGTTTTTTGTGCAAACTTGTAGCGAGGTTCACATGGCAAAGAATTTCTCGCACAGTGAACTTCAGATATTTCTCAAGGGAGGTTTAACTGTTTAGAGGCACTTCAGATGCCTAAAATGGAGTTCTCTAAGTGAAGAAAGAGTTCACTAGGCAAACTTGACAGATTCCAAAAGTACTTTATAAGTACTTTTCACATTCTTTTGGGGATCATAACCCATTTTTTACCCCGAAACTTCATTTCCCAGCATTTCTTCAAAAAAAGGTGATATTTTGCAAATGGAAGTTGGATTCACATTCGAGTTTGATTCTTTGACGTGGATGCTCATTCATCTTCTTCCATTACTTGTAAAGCAAGCTACCATGGTTATGGGTAACTAATTTCTCTTGTATCAAAGGTAGAGGTAGTCTACCATTAACTTTTATGTATTTCTTTGGATTGGCCTTGTATGTGAACAAGTGATGATTAATATATGATGAATATTTTCGTTGTTTATGATCCATTCTTATTTTGTAAAACTCTAGACATAGATTTTGTGAAACTTGACCTAAAATATTCATCTATCAATTTATAAATTAGGGGAATTGGTCTATGGTTGATAGTTGCTTTGTGTTGAACTTAAAGCTTACTATATTGGTTGTTATATGGAGAAATCGTGTAGCGATGAATACGGTATTTCTCACGACACCGCTCTAGAGATAGACGGTGTTGAGAGAATACGCGACGGTATTAATCGGATCCGACTTCACATGCAAGATTGAAAGAATACGTATAAGTTAGGATAGATTAAAACTACTTTTTATATACTTTGTTAATCAAACTCTATAGAATTTATAAGCTTTGCTACTAAAAACGTGACAATTTATGAACAAAACTTTGAAAACCCTTTTTCTTGAAACAATAAACTGTTGAGCGGAAAGCATCAAGATATCTGCAATCCTTGTTGAGACAATAACAAAAAACCCTTATAACTATGATTCTAACAAAATGGCGCCGTTGTCGGGGATTGTTTGATATTGAAAGCATTGCAATAGTTTATTCGTTTTAAGATCTTTGTATTGTTATTCTTACCCTTGTTATTTTTCTTGTGTTGTTAATAATGTTATTTTAGTGTGTCTTGATGACCCATTTTCTCTTATGGTTTAAGTTAATTTTAATTAGGATTTATTTTAAATTTACTTGTTTTAGTGTGTTTTTACCTTAAGTGCACTATGCGCACCTTCTATGGTTTTTCATGTGTTTTTGTTTTTAAAAAAATCTGATAAAGGAAAGCTGAGGCATGACACCTCGAGACAGGATCTGGAGTAGAATGAAAATTAAAAGAAAGGGGATGTTGAGTCTTGTTATCTATAATTCACCAAGTGCTTGGGAGGATTTTATCATTAGGGCACACATGGCAAGGATTTGTGTAAAGAAATAGCTAGAGCATAAAGATAAGATCGAAGGAGCTTGAGGGAAAAAGGTATAGCAGTGGGACCACCTGCAAAAGTGCATCCTGCACCGAGCCACCCACTGTCTGCTCTGCGCCACTAGCTGCTACAACAGCCTACCAAAGACACCTTACCTCCCATTGTTGTCTGTACTGGATAACTTGTTTGCGAAGGGAGATTGGACAGCTGGAAATTTTAGTGATTTGATGTGGGTTGAACCTTATTCCTATCAAAATCCCATGATCCAAGACCCATCAACTTCTAAACTCATACTCGAAGTCTATAAAAGCAATCCTTTTGCATCAGAGTGAGGAGAGATAGAGAGCTAGAGATTTCACACACTCAAATTTATCTTCAGTATTAGTTTTATGCCATTTTGAGGGTTAGAAAGAATTATAGAGTTTTCTTCTTCTCATCTAATCATATATTCACTGGTTGGAGTTGTCGTGACTGAAGAGATCTGTTGTTGTCTATCCAACACAAGTGATATTCAAGTTATTACTAGGTTTTTATTTCTTTTACATAATTTTGGTAAGAGTATGTCATCCTGTAGCTTCATTCCAGTAGTTTGTACTCAGCTCAGTATGAGCTAAACTCTTACTTGATAAGTAAAGTGAGGTTAATATAAGTTGTTTTTATGTTGAAATGATGTGTTGACTAGTGTCTTATTTTTTTATGTGTTTTTATTCTATACACTTGCTTCTTAGAATGATCAAATTAGAAAAAGGTACAATTATTTTTTTAGAGACATCCAACAACAAGTAGATTTCACAACAAAAGTGGTTAATAAAGTAGGATAGAGATATTCACTTAATTCAACTTGCTTAGAGATAAGAAGTTGGGACCATAAATATTTTCAGAGTTAAAACTAGACGCATTTTAGGGTTATAAGTTAGGATTAGAGATTTGTTCCCTTGCCCTAGTTATGCATGCTTTGATGTTGTAGAGATACACCACTAGATCACGTTCTGACCTTTTGAGGCACGACACTTCACATCATGGATACATTTCAGCAATAATATATTAATGGATCTTAGCTCATCAATAATTCTCTCTGATATCTTATTCCCTATTTAACTAGTATTTTAGGTTGTTGTGTGAATTTCTTGTTGTTTATTATTATTAGTATTTTGTTACCTTGCTCATGCTAAGTTCAAACAAAAGTTGAATACTTTAGGTTCAATGCCAAATCAATTTCACTCCCTATGGGTAAGATCTATTATTTTATTACTTTGTGCAATCAAACATACATGTATACTTGCATGTGACACCCTTTCTTTAAATCAACATCAGAAAGTAAACACGTAAGAAAGCACAAAACAAGTTTTTGGCATCGTTGCTGGAGAGTGTCAAGATCTACTTTGAACTACTATATTTGTTATTTTTATTTGAAAATTTTATTTGAGCCTTTAACATTTTTGCTGTGATTTGGTGTCACGACAGGCTTAAGCTATTGCATGTGCAAGTCGTTACAACTAGTTTACAGTGGTTATCCTGAACCTTAAAGAATTATAAGAGCACGAAAGAGATTTTTGTGTTCTCAACAACTATCTGGAGATTCATCAACATCAGTTGTGGCTGAACCAGAGGTTGAAGTGCACGTGGATATAGACGAAGAAGCTTCATCATGTAGCACCCTAAAATTTGCCTTTTCGTTTCTTACCGTAACTGGCTTTTGTTTCTTTGCATTTAGCATTTGCATTGCATAACATTCGTTCTTGAGACAGGGGATCAAGGTTTTCCCGTGGCTCAGTTTTCATCTCAGTGCATGAACCTGAACAGTGAGCATCAGAGGCTCGAGCATTTATTTTTGCCCAGTGGTCAGGCAACCGATTTTTATTTTGCAGGTTAATTTTAGATTAGAAATCAGCACTCAGGCTCATAACAAGCATTTTCACAGGGACAACGGTCAGAAATGAGGTTCAGCAGCTAAACAGAGCTCCAGACAGTTGAAACAGGGCAAATGGACAAATTTCCCACCAAAAGGCGCCAAATTCAAATTTTTGGAGGCGTTAACCGATTAACACATATGGTTAACCGGTTAACCAAAGGAAAGTTTACCCAGATTCAAAGGTTTCAGAGGCATTAACCGGTTAACGCACATGGTTAATCGGTTAACCCATAGCAGAATTTGCCCTGTACGTGAATTTTCAAGTGGAGATACTTTGGGGTCCAATTTTGATCACTTGAAAGCTCATTTTTGCACTTGGAAAGGATCTAGAACATCATTTGAAATTTGGTTAAATTTCATTTCCCTCCAAAATCCCAAACCTCATTCCATACCACAATTTCCAAACCAACTTCCAAGCCTTTGTTTTAGATCCCAACCAAAGTGGTATTTAAGTGAATTACTCCAAACCACAATGATCGAACCTTCATAATTTCCATTTCAAATTCAGATTTGATTTCAATTCTCTCTCAATTCTCTCAATTTCCTCCATAGCCAAAACCTTCACTCAAAGCTCTTTTTTCCATTGAAATCATTTATTCTTCATTGGAATCCTTAATTTCTAAGAGCCAAACCTCCATCCATTACATTGATTGAAGTGATTTCATCATTCAATTTTCGTGCAAGTTCAGATCTGGATTTTGAGGTGGTTGTAGAAGTGCTTATTTGGAGTAATTTGGCTTAATTGTGAAGGATCTTCATTCATACAACATCAATTAGCTTGGATCTTGAAGTTTTTTGGACTTCTTTTCTTAGATCTACACAACTACAGTTGAGTCAACAATTACCGAATCAATTCTCCGATTCGTAGGTTGGATTTCTGATCCGATTTAATTTTGGAGCTTATTTGCATGTTTGTCATGTTAATCTTCATATTCGATTGAATTGTGATTGATTTGAGTTGTTTGATCCATGATCTGGTTGTGTTGATCTGTTTACATGCTGTTTAAATCATGATTTTCTGGTTTAAGTTTGTGAATAAGTGATTATGCGATCATCCGGTTGATCGGATAAGTGTTTATTTGCTGGAATGTGATTTTCTGTTTGCTGTTTTTGGCTTCTGGTACAGTGTTAACCAGTTAACGTATATGGTTAACCGGTTAACCATTTCAAATTTTCAGATCTTTTTCAAACGTTAACAGTGTTAACCGGTTAACGTATATGGTTAACCGATTAACCTGTTCAAAATTTTAGTTTTTCTTCAAACTTTCAAGGCGTTAACCGATTAACAGTATGTGTTAACCGGTTAACATTGTACCAGAATGCCATATTTGATGTTTTGCTTGCTTGTTCGCATACCGGTTCGATTCGAATCATCATAGATTAGTGTGATGCATTAGAATTGAATTGTTTTGGGTATTTGCTACTGTTTGTGGTTGTTTAATCATGACGTTGTTGCCATGTATGATCATTCTTTCAATTATTTGCATGTTTGTATGTGGTTCAAATCGATCTTTCATGTTTAATTGCTTTGCATCTCTTGGTTTCTCCACATGTTTGCATCATTCTTGCATCGCTGTTGAGGTCGAGACGCGCTTGTGGTGGCTGCTGCCCCACACATTTTTTCCTCCCTCCCACCTTTCTAATTGTGCATTTTTTATGTTTGCATTTATCTACTTGTGATTGATTCTTCCTTTGTTCTTCTTGTGCTTTCTTGCCATGATCCCCATAGGATTCCTAGTCCTTCCGTTTAGGATGAGAGTATGAGAGACATTAGGTGTTCAATCCAAGTATGCTAACATTAGGGTAGATGTTTCCCCTTTTCATCCAAACTTTAGGATCACTTTGCATGACAACGTTAGGGTCGAGTTTCCCTTAGACCTTTCGTTCGTCTTCTCTCTTCTCATCTCAAAATCATGCTAACTCATTTAATAAAGGCGATAAACGTTGCGCGCTACGAGCCTTAAGCTACATAGGGAATGATGAGTGAGGGGTCTCCTCTCGCTTATCTAGAATGTTTAGTATCTGTCCCATTTGGGGGCGATATATGACGCATTCCCCTCCATGTCATAGTATTTAGTGCAACGTGAATCACAAACCGAATTAATTCACTTCACTAAAAACACAAAAACAAATTCAAACCTTTTTCCTTCGGGATTAATCAAAACTTTTTTTCAGAAAAGAGTGTTGTTAAGCTTTGGTTCTACCGCAAACATGCTTAGTCCCTAACTGCTGAAACGGATGTTTAACCCTACTCGATTAAAACACTTAATCAACCTGTGGTTTCGTGTCTGCCCGAACTACGTCTGCTCTGATCTTTCATACCAGATGAAAGTACGTAGGCATAAGACGCGACGTCTTGGCGAGCAACCTTTCCCCATTCTTCCGTAGTTACCCGAACTACGTTGACTCTAATATTTCATACCAGATGAAAGTATGTAGGCACAAGACGCGATGTCTTGGCGAGCAACCTTTACCCCTTCTTCCGTAGTTAGCCGAACTACGCTGACTCTGATCTTTCATACCAGATGAAAGTATGTAGGCACAGAGACACGATGCTCTGCCGAGTCTCTTTCTTTTCTTTTTGTCCCGCAAACCTGTAGCGTAGATAGTTTAAACACACCCTTAGATAGACAACAAGCGTGGATCCCGTCGAGTACGACGGACGTGAGGGGTGCTAATACCTTCCCCTTGCGTAACCGACTCCCGAATCCAAGACTTGGTTGCGATGACCTTGTCTTTTCCCTTTTTTTTCAGGTTTTTCCGATCGTTTCCTTTCCCTCTCTTTGGGATAAATAACAAAAGGTGGCGACTCTTTTGTTTTTTCGGGTGTTTTTCGCAGTTGCGACAGCTGGAGACTCTGCTGGGGATCTCTAGTTCCCTATGCGAGTCACTCCTAGCGCTTGTTTGTTTGCGTCTTTGGGTGTTTACTTTTGTACAGTTTTTGCTTTACGTACATTATCTGTTGTATATTATTGCATTGCATTTCTGTTGCTGTTGTGCTGTGGGTTGGGTTTTCCACCGAGAGATAATTCGGACCTGGGCTTGAGTATACATATAGGATTAGAGTGGAGATTAGCGAGAGCTTGTGTGGCGTCTGGCTGCGCAATAGCTCGCGTGAAATTCACATTCAGACGAGGTTTTTCTTTGGAAATATTCTATCATGCGCGTCTGGTGCAGTTGAGGTAATATTGACTTAGAGAGACTGTCGACTGTGGAAACCGTTCATTTGGGAAGTCAGCTAAGTGAGGTTGCTTCGTTAGACTATGATGCCAAACTGGAAACGGTGAACGTATCATCATTTCTCGAAAGTCTGTGACGCTGACTACCCGCATAGGATGTCGTACCTTTCAAGACTAGAACCCATATGTGAGAGGGATGGGTTTTTGCAGGAAACCTGGCCTTCAACCAACCCTGGTTTTCTCATCAGTGCAGAATTTTGATCCAGTGTGTTATCTTAGTGTTCTGATTAGAGCGGAGCTCTTGTTGAATTCATTCAACGGCGCAGCAGCGCATTTGAGCATTGGATACCTTGATCCCATGTTTGCATTTGCATATCATTTTGCATTTAACATTGCATGTTTATGTGTGTTACACGTTCTTGTCTCTCCCTTGATTCTGGTACTGGTCTTCTTCAGAGATGGAAGTTAGCAGAAAGAGGATTGTTGTGTATAAGTTTCCGGCACCTGAGTTGGGACCTTTATTTTCCTTGGCTGATCATGGTGTTCTTGCTGCTTTCAGAGAACAGTATGGTGGAATTCTTAAGTTTGTCCGTAAGCTCACGACTTATGAGCATGGAGTTATTCATACCTTGTTGCTGTTTTATGATCCTCCACTGAGATGCTTCACATTTCCGGATTATGTGTTGGTTCCTACTTTGGAAGAATTTGCTTACATTTTGGGTATTCTGATTCTGAACAAAGTGCCTTTCTTCAGCTCAGAAGAAGAACCTAATCTTGAGAGGTTGTCTGCTGCTCTTTATTTGAGCGCCTCTGACTTGGCAGGTCATGTTATCAGTAGAAATGGAGTCTCCAGATTTACTTTACCCTTCCTGGTAGACAAAGCCCGAGAGTGTTGCACCCCAAAATTTGCTCAACCTTTTCTTGCCTGATTTATGTTTCATTGCATTTCATTTGCATAGTTACATCATGTACATAGTTTAATCCTTTACATATCATAGCATAGCATTGCATCCAACAAGGGATCAAGGGTGTCTATCAAGAGAAGATCCTAGCAAGGGGTGTTATACAAGTTTGAGAAATCATCCAGGCCATCAAGAAAGGATTTGAAGTCTTGAGAAGTTTGAGTGCTTACATGTGGGTTTTGCTCCTATCTTGAGGAATATTGAGCATCATCAGTGGGATGAGAAACATAGAATGTGAATTTTGGGTGTGTATGTATCTCATGGGATGCCTAGAGGGCCATATTGAAGCCGAGACAAGTCATTGATTCAAGTATGAGAGCCACAGTTGAGGTATAGTCAACTAGGGTTTCATCTGGGTCAATCATGGTTCAATTAAGTAATTGGAGAGCATTAAAGTCTACTTTGAAGTCGTGGGATTCATGGATTGGTATGTTGATACATGTGTGGTGTTGTGCCAAGATTAAGCAAAGAAGAATCAAGAATGTGGGAAGTTGCTAAATTAGGGTTTCAGTGTAAAATCCCCAGTTTAGTGCCTAACTTCAAAGCCACATAAGTCAAAATACAAGTTTCAAATGGATCTTTGGCCAACATGAAACTTGTATAGAATCTAAATACATTTAATTTGAGTACTAGAAGTCCTCAAGAGGATTTATAGAACTCAAGTTGTGGTTCTTGCAAGTTACAGGTCATCAGATGACACTAAAATTTATCTGTGAAAGTCACTTGACTTCCAAGCATCTTTTTCCCTTCAAGGAGGTTTCAAATGGATTCTTGGCCAACATGAGAGTTGTAGATCGTGATCTTAGCTTTCCATAGAGTACTAGAAGTCCTTTATAGGATTTGTAGAACTCAAGTTATGATCTTGGCAAGCCAGGGGTATTTTAGGTATTGGTGATTATAGGTCATTTGTGATCATAGGTCCATAACTCCAACTTGCAGGCTTCAAATAGAAAATTGTTCAACATGAAACTTGTTCAAAATGGGGTTTTGAGTGCAACCAAGTGGTTATGAGAGCTTGGATTGGCTTGTAACAAGAAGTTGCTTGAAATGGCTTAAAAAGGAAGAAAAATAAGTCATTTAAAGGTCAAAAAAATGGAATTCTTGGTTTTATGGTCAAACAAGTCCATGTTATATACCAAATTGATCAGAAAAGGAATTTTAGAGACAATGACATTGTTACATTTTTGAATTGGGGTCATTTTCACTCATTTCCATTTTGTTACTTAAGGTTGAAGTCACACATCAATACATCACCATTGGATCAAAAACAAGGAAGATATCATTCCCATTCAATTCTAAATATCACAAGAGGAGAAATTAAAGCAAGGTTGAGAGTTGAAACAGAGTAAAGCACAACTTTGGCATATGATATTTTCAAAGGAAATGAGATTTTCAATTTCTCATTGTGGTTGTTACAGAACTTTCTAGAGAGTTCTAACAACTTCTATATAACATTTACAACTGATTCAGATCAATTTTTGGCAAGGATTGAGCAAGGAACCAAAGCAAGCCATTGAAAATTCTCAAGCTGCATCAAGAATCGGGTTTTGGAATTGAAGAGGATTCAAAGCAAATTGATCATTGGAGAATCTTTAGAAGTGGTTCTTGAGTGATTCTGCAAACGATTGGAGGTTGAATCGAGCCATAACCTCATTTGTTCATCCATTTTTTTTCCAGGTTTGTAACTTTCAAGCTTTAGCTTAATTTAGAGGTAATTGCTTAGGTTTTGATAGTTGGATAGGTTAGTGATGGTGCTAGGTTGGATTTGGGCACAAGAATTAGACGATTAGAGATACTTTAGGTCAGTGTAAGATTTCTGTTGATGGAGATATCTCTTAATTCTTGAGGCTTTAAGCACGACTGAATGGTGAGAATTGATCAGTGAAGCATGTAGATGAGTTTAGGCTTATTAATTGCAAGATTTGAGATGTTCAAGATTTGGTGATTTCTCTGCAACTTGGATCGGGTTTGGTTTTAGAGGATGAATAAATGAATTCTGAGGGCATATTCATGATCAGGAGAGAATTTGGAGTGAGATAGGATGTTTAGTTGCAAGAATTGATGTGTTTCTGGGATTGCCACGCCGGAGAAGACGGTGGCGCAGAGCTCAGGCCACCGTCTGAGTTTCCCTCCTAGTTTTCAAATGTTTTGGGGACGATGACTCCCAACCCTAGGATCATGCATTGACCTTGACTGAGAACCCCATCCAATGACCAGGATTTGATTTCACGTCTGAAGAGAATTGAAATGATCAAAACTCACTGTTTCATTAAACGTTGTGGTTTGGGCTTAGTTGATTACTTGTTATCCACACCCCAGCTTGGGCCCATTTGGAGATATGAACTGAAATATGTTGCTATTTGCCACAAGCATTTTCCTATTTTCATTTTATTTTTCTGATGTATTTTAATATTGGTTTGGGCTTAGTCAAATAACGCTTTTCACACCCCCATTCTGGGCCCAGCCTGGATTACAACATGTTAATATTGCTATTTGTCACGCGCCCTTGTCAATTTTCTTTATTTACTTTTCCTTTTTATGTTTTGCATATAGTTTAGGAATAAATTCACAATAAATAGGAAAATTAACATTTTTAACCTAGATTTTTTTTCCCTTGACTCCTTAAAGAGTCTAGGATTTAATAGGATTAAGAAATGATTAATTCATGTATTTTACATTTTTTATTGCATTTTTGTATTTTTAATTGCTTTTATTTTGAATATGGTTGATGCATGTTTTTGTTAATTTTGGTATGGGTGTTTGGTGTATGATTTTGAGGTGATTCTTTTTGTACTAGATAGCTTAAATATGCATGTACCCCTAGTAATTTTCTCATAATTTTGTGAGAGAATTTTAGGTGATTTTGGCCATTAAACATTAGGTGTTGTAGTTTTAGGGTTTTAAGATAGTACCCTTAGGTTTAGGGCATAGTTTTAGGTCTTAATGGTTGATTAAACCCCTGATTTTTGTATGAGAGATTCTTAAGAGGTTTAGGAACCCTTAGTAATTTTTGTAGGATTTTACAATCAATTGTGGTATTTTAATTAGATTTAGTTTTAGGACTAACTTCTAGGTGTTTCTGATGAACTAACTTGACTAATTTGACTCAATAGTTCCCCTTAGATTAGGGTGGTGTTGCTTTTGTGCTTGGATGATCATGAAGACCAATTGAAGATGCTTTGGGGATGCTTGAAGGAGCTTGGAGTTGAAGCCTTGTCCTCTTGTGGAGTGCTTGTCAGGAGCTTAGGAGAACTAGGGTGTTAGGAAGAACATTAGACTAGTTTTGTTTCTTTCTTCAAACATGGAGTATATTATTCATCTCCATTCAATCCAATGACATAAAGCCCTCTTCAAGAAGTCACATCTCTCCATTGGAGGGATGAATGGCATGCTTTGAGAGTAGAACTTTGAGGATGCCTTCCTATTACAGTGTTAAGATCTTAACGGCTTCCCTTGGTTGTCAGTGAGTTTCTTAACACTTCAACTTGATCTTGTTGAATGATCCTCCCTTGGAGGTGCTTGTGGAATCTTGGTAAATATGAGGTTGCTTGTTGAAGCTTGATGAAGATGAAGTTTGTGCTTGTTGAAGCTAGGGTTTTGCTGCTTGTTGAAGCTGTTTACTGGTTGAAGTTTGGGCTTGTTGAAGCTAGGTGCTTGTTGAAGATTGAAGGTTTAGTGGAGCTTGAAAATGAAGGTTGTTGCTGTCAACCCTTTGTTGTTTAATCAACTGTTGCTGTCAGAGCTGCTGCTTGTGCTGTCAACTGTAGGAGTCTGGTGCTGCTGCTTGGGCTGCCTCCTCTGTTTTAGGTTTTTTCTGTATTGTTTGTTGGCTTGTGCAGCTTGCCCCCTAGGTTTGAAGTGAATGTTGATTCATTTTGCCTGTTGTTTTCCCAGGTTCGAGGTTGAGTGGGACTCCCTTGCCTCGCTTGTATTGCTGCATTGCATGCATTTTACTGTATTTGCTTGCTTTCTTTTCCGTTTATCCCCTAGGATCTCTGATTTCCTCTGTGCAAGAGGGAATTATGGCAGACATTAGGATTCTTATCCATGCATGACAACATTAGGTTAGTTTTTATTCCCTTTTCAACCTTAGGCTTTTTAGAGCTTCTCTCTCTGCTTAATAAGGTTAATCGATGTCATACGTTACGAGCCTTAAGCTATTTGAGAAAGGGTTGCTGGAGAGCTTCTTTCCAGTAGTCTGGCTGCTTAGTGTGGTACCCTTTGGGTGACACGCGACGTAGTCACTCTCAAATCATAGTCTCTAGTGCGGCAGAGATTGCAAACAAACTAAAAAACATTTCTTTCGTAAAAGATTCAAAACAAACATCAAAGTGTCATTTTTGTCCGCTTGGACTCTTAATCAGAAAAAACCCTTTTTGAAGGTAATAAAAAACAGTCAGACAAGCTTGTGCCTTCCGTAGCCCAAACTATGTTTGCTCTGATCTTTCATGCTGTATGGAAGTACGTAGGCATAAGATGCCGTATCCTAGCAAGCAACCTTCCCCTCCTTTCCCGTAGGTAGCCGAACTACGTTGACTCTGATTTCTCGTTCCAGACGGGAATACGTAGGCATAAAGTGTGATATTTTGCCGAGTCATTTTCTTTTCCTTCGTCCCTTGACCTTTAGCGTAGATAGAATAACAATCCGTACTAGAAAACAAGCGTGGATCCCGTCGAGTACGACGGACGTTAGGGGTGCTAATACCTTCCCCTTGCGTAACCGACTCCCGAATCCAGGATTTGGTTGCGACGACCATTCCTTTCCCGTTTTGCGTTGGGTTTACTTTGAGCGTTTCCTTTCCCTCCGTTTGGGATAAATAACGCACGGTGGCGACTCTTCTGTCATAGCCGACGCTGATTTTCGCAGTAGCGACAGCTGGCGAATCTTCTGGGGACTCCAACGGTTCCCTACGCGTGTCAGTCCTAGCGCTTATTTTCCCGTCGTGGGTGTTGTATGGATTTACCTTTCTGTCTTTACTTTCCGCATTTTTATTTCAGCTTTATATTGTTACTGCTGTTGTGGGAGGGGGTAATCTGCTGAGAGATAAGCCGGACCCGGGCTTGAGTGCATCTAGAATTAGTTGTGGAAAATAGTGGGCGCGTGCATGCTTTGCATGTACTAGTGTCCCACCAAATCCACGCTCAGACGAGCTTCTTATGGTTGACTTCTTTTTCAACCCTTTGGGTTGAGGGGGTTGTTGGTTAGTTGGATTGTCGACTCTAGGGACCGATCAATTGGAAGTTGGCTAAGTGAGGCCTCTTCAGGACATGATGATGCCACACCTTCTGGGTATCGTATCATCAGTCTTGAAAGTCTGTGACGCCAACGACCGCATAGGTTGCCGTACCTTGTGTCAGTTGATAGGACACCTACCTGTGAGAGGGATTGGGGCATGCAGGAAACTTGACCTCCAGACTACCCGGTTTTCTCTACATTGGATCAGTATGTGTGGTTACTTTGGGGTTCTTCATCAGGACAGTGTTATAGGTCTATTGAGACCAAGTTAGGGCATTGTTTTAGGTCTGTTGAGACCAGGTTTGAGCATTGTTATGGGTTTGTGGAGACTAGGTTTGAGCAGTATTGTGGATCTGTTGAGACAGATATTTGAAGGTGAGATAATACTTAGAAAGGGGGGATTGAATAAGTATGGAAAATTAAGACTTGAAAATAATCACACAATTATTTTTATCCTGGTTCGTTTAACAACTACTCCAGTCCACCCTTCCAGAGTGATTTGCCTTTCTCAACAAGGACTTAATCCACTATTAAATCAAACTGATTACAATAGTATCACCTAAGAACAACAGTTCTTAGTCTTCTCAAGAGCTACTGATTCTAACTGAATCCTCTTAAGGAATATCCTTTACAATCAATGTAAATTAAATACAAGAGTTTTTAATGCTTCTATAAAGCTTTTATCACAACAGTGATTTTTCTCTTAAGTTTAAGTACAATGAGATTCTATGAAGAATAAGAATGAGAGCTTTTAG
The DNA here is from genome assembly GCA_963859935.3 of Lathyrus sativus. Taxonomy (NCBI): domain Eukaryota; kingdom Viridiplantae; phylum Streptophyta; class Magnoliopsida; order Fabales; family Fabaceae; genus Lathyrus; species Lathyrus sativus. The sequence goes on from OZ012738.1 coordinate 85,934,303, forward strand.
AATATTATGATTTCTTTTTAGCAAGCATGTAGCACTGAAGAATGAAGTGAAGATCTCCTTTTATAGGCAGCTGAATCATGCAAGCTGAACGTTGAAAAGAGAGTCTCAAAAGGTCTGAGCCTTTTTGTCTTCACATCAACTGACCTTTCCTTGAAATAGATGGCACAGAAAAATCCTTTTTGTCTGTGTAAGTGTGTCTAGCACAAATAAGGAAAGAGACGTTGAATAGTTCCAACGGATATATTCTTGAAAATACTTCTTCAGTTTCAGCAAGTTCTTCAGAGTCTGAATGGATCAGCGTCTTCTAATGAGATTCAGAACTATGTTGTATCAGAGTCTTCTACAGCGTGTGTGCTTCTAGCGTGTTGATCATCAGAGCATTTTGACACAGAACTTCAGTACTTGGCAGCGTAGGTACTTTCAGAAACTTCTGTAGACTAATGCTTTGAGAAACTCTTCAATCAATATTCTTCTATACTTGTGATGCTTCAGCTTCAGATGCTTCTGATTATCTTCAGATGCTTCTGATTCAGAATGTTCTGGAGCTTCTTGCTTCAGATCCTTCTGGAGACTACGCTCAGGATCTTCTGTGAGGAGCAAACAGATTCTTCTGTAAGGTGCATATGGCGCTTCAGAGTCAGAATAACTTCTTGTATTCAAGGCAGATTTGCTTCTAGAGAGTTAATATAATTTCAATATGCAGTAAAACTCTCAAACAAATTTTAGAGTATATAATTCTTAAATATAAATTTCCTAACAGTTATCATCAAAACAAAGAGTAATTATTAAGAACCAATCTGTGTTCTAACAATCTCCCCCTTTTTGATGATGACAAAAAGTATCAGAAATTTTATTTAATTGAACATAAAGAATTATAACTCCCCCTGAGATGATGAATCTCCCACTGAGTTGAATATGAAAAAGGAATAGAAACTTCCCTTTTTATCTTGAGTAATCTTCAGAGTCAGATCTTGTTTGTCTTTGTAATAATTAAGGGTCAGAATATCTTGCAGATATGAGATTCAGAGTTTGATAAAAAAAAATGATCTGAGAGACTCAGAGATCCTTTTATAGAGTGTTCTTATCAAATATTCTGAAATGGTCAATTTAGATATTAGAAAGAGTAGATATGTCTGAAGATTCATTCTAGTGAAATTATATTAAATAGTTCAGATCTTTATTTTCTCCCCCTTTTTTGTCATAAGCAAAAAGTAAAAACTTTTAATAAAGACAAATAAAAGGAACAAGAGCAGATGATTCAATGGAGAATAACAAGCTGATTCATTTAATCATAACATAGCAAAAGTACATTGGAAAATATCAGAAGATATAACAATAAAAATTTAGATGCAAAACAACAGATGCACAAATATGAGAAAAAAATCTAAGAGTGTTTTGACAAAAGCATCTTCAATAGGTCTGTGATCTCAGATTGTGATTGCTCTTGCTTTGACATCCACTTAGTCATTGTCTCATTCTTATCATCTTGTTTAGACATCCACTCTGACATGTCCTCAGATTTCTTGTCTTGCTTCACCATCCAAGATCTTATTTCAGATTGACCAGCTTCCAGAGCAGCAATCTTGTCTCCAAAATCTGGATTTTCTGTCTTTATCTCTGATGAAGGAAATGGAGGTTCTGCATCCTGAACAGAGTCAATTGCCATAGGGTCTGGAGATCCTGAAGAGGGTTCTACCAGAGTCATAGTCAATGCATTGGCAGTTGGTTCTGGTGGAGGAGGAGGAGGAGCATCCAAACAAAGCAGAGGTTCAGTCTTGTTTACAATCCAGAATTGAGTTCTTTCAGCTCTGAGCTTTGCATCATCAGAACAGATGTTCTTCAGATTAGAAGCTACAGTGTTGAATCTCTTGATAAAACCTTTCCAGATGATGTCAGTCTCATTTGCATCCATAGTTTCAGAGCACCTCTTCTGAACAGTACCTAAAGACATCTGTATTTCTTGCAAAAACGTTTGAAATAAATGATCAATATTAAGTCTGGGTGGTGGTTTAAGCAAGGTTTCCAGAGTCATCTGTTTAGGTTTGGGAGTTGGTGGTATCAGTGATTTTGATATGGAAATCAGAGGAGGGGGAACTTATGGAATGAATGGAATTTCTGGTTTTTGAGGTAAGGATCTGTTTAAAGCATTAAGCAGATTTGGTTGAGGTCTTGTGCATGGGTAAACAACATCAAAAGATGCATTGGAGTATGGTATGAAAGCAGAGTTTGATGGTTTATCAGATGCAACTGTGTTATCAGATGCAGGATGCAGAGCTGAAACAGCAGCTTTACCAGATGTAGCAGATATGGTGGCTAAGGATCCTTCATTGTTCATAGATTGAATATATGAAAGGATTACAGATGGAAGGGCCTGTCTGAGTTTTGGTTTCAGAGGTTCCAAAGGTTCAGAAGGCTCAACTCTATCATAAAAATCTTTTAGTTTGAAACAATAAGATAAATTATGATAAAGAGAAGACACTTGGGCACAAGATATTCCAGATGATGATGGATTGGAAGTGGGAACAATCATCTCAGATGAAGTTGCAGGTGGAGGCATAGGATCTGGAATGGTAGTTTTAGCATGTAAGGTTGATTCAGGTTCAGGTTCATGCACAGGGTATTTTCCAGATGGATTAATCAGAAAATCAGGATGAATTTCTGATTCTGATGAGTTGGAGGATGTAGTAGGTGTACAAGAGGTAGAAGAAACTTGAAACACTGTTTTTAATGGAGTGACATCAAGAACTTCTGTCTCAGGGATATGAGATGGTTCTGAAGGAATATCAAATTGTTGAGAAGGTGGTTCAGATGAAACCGGTGCAATAGGTTCAGAATATGGAAAGTTTGATGGTGGTATGACAGAGTCTTTTTCTGGTTGATCTTCTGTGGTTTGTTTTTCTGGATGATCAGAAGTTTTTGGTTGATTTTCTGTTTGTGGTTGAGCAGAGTTTTGTTTATCAGAAGTTTGTTGTAGTTCTGATGGTTGTGGTTCTGTTTGTTGTGGTTCTGTTGGTTGTGGAACAAATGGTTGTGGAACTGTTGGTGATGGACGTGGAGTGAAGTGTTTGATGTGTATTTTGGGTTGAGGTGGTTTTGATACAGAGGCAGTGGTTTGTTTTTGAGGTGAGACAGAACTAGGGGCAGCAACAGATGTTGTTTGAGTAACAGGTGGTTTGGGAACAGACTTAATAGATGAATCATTAATAACAACAGTTTTAGAAATAGCAGAAGTCTTTGTACCTTTAAGTTTAATCCTCTTAGCAGATGCAGAGGCAGCTTCTCCAAAATCCTTTCTCTTTAAAAGATCCTTGGGTTTCTCAGCAATCTTAGCCTTCTTCTGGACAGGTTCAGATTCTGCTACAGGCTGAGATCTTTTCCTCTGAAGTGGAACTTCTTCTTCTTCTTCTTCTCCTGCATCTGGCAGTGGTTGCTTGACAAGTTGAAACACATTGGCTGGAACAGGCACTCCTTCCTTTTTGCATTCCTCTATATACATCAGAACAATGTGTCTAGGTTCTTCAGCAAAGAATAGAGGAAAGTCAGATACTGGAACCCTCTTATTCAAATCAGACATATTTAACCTCTTTGGAGCAGTAGTAAGTTCATCTACAATCTTGAGTCTCAGAAGGCTTTTAGCGTTCAGAGGCTTTCCCATAATGAACTCTAGTTCCTCGGTAACACCAGCATCATACAGAGCAGCCACTAAACCATTTTCAGTGAGAAGATCTGAGAGCAACCTTCCAAAAGGTATCCAGGTCCTGATCTTCTGGCCTTTTTCTTTTACAGATTCTCTAGATGCATTTATGTGATTCCACAGATGCATGAACAAAATGTAAGGAAGATCTACCTTATTGCTCTGACTAAGGCAGTACATAAAATAGATCTGTTCATTGTTGACATAATCTGGGGAATTTGTTGACTTTCTGTGATGTATGCATCCCATGAAGATCTTGGCCTAGATCTTGTAATCAGGCTTCAGATCTTTGAATCTGTTAGAGGCTTGTCCAGCAGTCATAACTTCCTCATAAACTTCATCCATATCCACGCGCCCAGCTGGCAGGTGGGAAACACCATCTGTTTCTTCATAACCAATCAGTCTTCCAATCAGATCCTCTGTGATGATAATCTCCTTTCCCAGCACAGATGATAAAATAAACTTGGGATACACAGATGCATGAATCCAGAATTCCTTAACAAGCAGAGGGTAAACTGGTCCAAACAGTCTATCAAAGTATTTCACCCAACCTTGAGCTCTAACAATGGAGCGAAAATCAAACCCATTATCAGCCAGAGAATCAAATTCAACCATGGATTCACACAACACTTCTAATTTATCAACAGGTGTGAGGAGAGTTCTCTTTGGAGGAGTATATGGAACAGCACCTAGGTTATCTGAAGTCACAACAGCCATTGTGGATTGAAACTGTGCAGTTGTTGATGAAGAAGACGCCATTGAAGATTGCTTTTTAGAACACTTAGGTTTTGAGTTTTTATGCAGAGAGAACAATAGATGAAAACGCATGTAAATTCTGAGAGTGAAAAGTGTGAAAGTGAATACACAACAAGTATTTATACTAATCACATAGGCACACCAAAAGACAGAAAGAACGCACGTTTGAGCAGCATTAAATGAAGAGAATAAAATCATTTCAAATAATAAATGCTTCTGACAATTTTGGGGGGAAAACCAAGATATTTACTATTCAAATTTCACCTCAAACGTCTTTTCAGTTGTGCACACGCCACCTCATCAGATTTTGTGGGACACGTGTTTGCTTGCATGCTGTTCTGAATTCTCTCAAGAAATGAAACGTTAGCCACGTTCAGATCTTCTAAAGATGGTTAGTTCAGATTTTCACATCAGAAATATTAATCAGAAAAGAATAAATGAACAGAAGAAATACTTCAGATGAATTAAGCATTTTTGCATCTGGAACAATTTGCTTCTGATAAATATTATTCTGGACAAAAATCCATACCAATATTTTTCAGAATAAAATTGAATCTATCTTCAACAAGGGGTTTTGTAAAAATATATGCCCATTGATGATCTGTATCAACAAAGGCTAAATTTATGATTCCCTTCTGAACATAGTCTCTGATGAAATGATGCTTAATTTCTATATGTTTTGCCTTAGAATGTAAAATGGGATTCTTGGACAAACATATAGCAGAAGTATTATCACAAAAGATAGAAATGTTACTCTCAAAAATTTGATAATCTTCTAGTTGACTTTTCATCCAGAGCATCTGCGTGCTACATCCAGCAGCAGCAATGTATTCAGCCTCTGTGGTTGAAAGTGCAATTGTGGGTTGCTTCTTGCTGTACCAGGAGATTAGATTTCTTCCTAGAAATTGACAACTTCCAGAAGTACTTTTTCTTTCCACTCTGTCTCCAGCATAGTCAGCATCACAGAATCCAACTAATTTGAAATCATCAGATTTTCTGTAACACAAACCCACATTAAAAGTACCTTTCAGATACCTTAGAATCCTCTTGACAGCTGTCAAGTGTGATTCTCTAGGATCTGATTGGAATCTAGCACACAGACAAACACTGAACAATATGTCAGGTCTAGAAGCAGTAAGATAAAGAAGAGAGCCAATCATACCTCTGTAGAGCTTCTGGTCTACTTTCTTACTTACCTCTTCTTTCCCAAGTGAGCTAGTAGGATGCATTGGAGTCTTGGCCACCTTGCTGTCAGACATGTTGAATTTCTTCAGAAGTTCTTTAACATACTTTGTCTGATGTATGTAGGTGCATTCTGGAGTTTGATTAACTTGGATTCCTAAAAAGAATCTGAGTTCTCCCATCATGCTCATTTCAAATTCTGTCTGCATACATGTAGCAAACTCCTTTCCAAGCATAATATTTGTTGATCCAAAAATAATATCATCTACATAAATTTGGCAAATTAGAAGATCTTTCTTTATAGTTTTACAGAATAGAGTTGTATCCACTTTGCCTCTGATGAAATTCTTCTCCAAAAGGAAATTACTCAATCTCTCATACCAAGCTCTGGGAGCTTATTTTAATCCATATAGAGATTTCTTTAATTTGAAAACATGATCTGGAAATTTTTCATTTTCAAAACCAGGAGGTTGATGGACATAAACTTCTTCTTCTATAATACCATTAAGAAAGGCACTTTTAACATCCATCTGATATAGAGTGATGTTATTCTGTGCAGCAAAAGAAATAAGAAGGCGTATAGATTCTAACCTTGCCACTGGAGCATATGTCTCAGTGTAATCAATACCTTCTTGCTGACTGTATCCTTGAGCAACCAGCCTTGCCTTATTCCTCTCAACTTCTCCTTTCTCATTTAGTTTATTTCTGAAGACCCATTTTGTACCAATAATATTAAATCCTTGAGGTCTTTGAACTAGATCCCATACATCATTTCTGCTGAATTGGTTAAGCTCTTCTTGCATGGAAATAATCCAATCATTCTGACACTAGTCCAAATAGAGACGCCTCCGATGATCTTAGAAAAGATCTTGTTCTGATGGGATCATCTTTCTTTCCAATAATGACATCCTCTGGATGAGAAGCTTTAATTCTGGATGATGATCCTCTGATAGTTGACTCTTCAGAAATTTTTAGATTATTCATCTGAGAAGTTAAGGGATAGCATCTGGAGTTGCTTCTGGTTCCTTCACTTGAAGTTTGTCTGCTTCTGGAACTTCAGAGTCAATAAAGACTACTTCCCTATCTGCAGAGTTATCAACCTGCTTTGGCTTTTCAGAGCCAAGCTTATCATCGAATCTGACATGAATGGATTCTTCCACAATCTGTGTCTCAGTGTTGTATACTCTGTAGCCTTTAGAGCGTTCAGAATATCCAAGCATGAAACACTTCTGTGCTTTGGAATCAAACTTGCCCAGATTTCCCTTAGTGTTTAACATATAATAGATACATCCAAAAGGATGAAAATAAGAAATGTTGGGCTTTTTGTTCTTCCATAATTCATAAGGAGTCTTCTTCAGAAGAGGTCTAACAGAAACTCTGTTCTGAATGTAGCATGTTGTATTGATTGCTTCTCCCCAAAAATGTTTTGCCAGATTTGTCTCATTGATCATGGTTCTGGCCATTTCTTGCAAAGTTCTGTTTTTCCTCTCTACAACCCCATTCTGTTGTGGAGTTCTAGGACAGGAAAAATCATGAGCAATGCCATTTTCAGAAAAATATTTTTCAAAATATTTATTTTCAAATTCACCACCATGATCACTTCTGACTTTTATAATTTTGAAATTCTTTTCATTCTGGACTTGCTTGCAGAAGTCAAAGAACACAGAATGTGACTCATCCTTGTGTTTTAAGAACTTTACCCATGTCCATCTGCTAAAGTCATCAACAATGACCAATCCATACTTCTTGCCTCAGATGGATGCAGTTTTCACTGGTCCAAACAGATCAATATGAAGTAGTTCTAATGGTTTAGAGGTAGAAACAACATTTTTTGATTTGAAAGATGTTTTTGAAAACTTCCCTTTCTGACATGCTTCACAAAGAGCATCTGAAGTGAACTTCAGATTAGGGAGTCCTCTGACAAGATTAAGTTTATTAATCTGAGATATACGTCTCATATTAATATGGCCCAATCTTCTGTGCCAGACCCATTGCTCTTCATTCACAGACAAGAGGCATTTAACATTTTGAACTTTAAGTTCTGAAAGGTTTATTTTATAAATGTTGTTTTTCCTCTTACCACTAAATAGGATAGAGCCATCCTTCTGACTAATAGCTTTACAACATTTTTGATTAAAAGTTATATCATAACCATTGTCACTTAATTGACTTATGGACAATAAGTTATGTTTTAACCCTTCAACAAGTAAAACATTAGTAATGGAGGGAAGTTTACCATTTCCAATTGTGCCAGATCCAATGATCTTGCCCTTCTGGTTCCCTCCAAACTTCACGTCCCCTCCAGATCTAAGTTCCAGGCTTTGGAACATAGACTTTTCTCCTGTCATGTGTCGTGAGCATCCAGAGTCCAGGTACCATGATTGGTGTCCTGACCTTGCTGCTAAGAACATCTGCAACAGGAATTATTTTGTTTTTAGGTACCCAGATCTTCTTGGGTCCTTTGGGGTTAGTTGGTTTGTAGGTTTGTCTAAACTTCTGTTTTGCAACATAATGTTTATTCTGACTTGCCTTAGGTTTAAACACATAAGTACTCTTCTCAGAGCTTGTGTGTTTAATGTCATTCAGGTGACCAAATTTGAATTGAGAATACAGAGGTGTCTTCCTGATGAAAAGTTTGTCAACAGGTTTTGGATTGCTTCCAGATGAGGACTCATATCCAATGCCTCTTCTGTTGTTTCCACTAACACCATAGATCATGGAAGCCATCTTGCTTCTGTCTATGCTCTTAGTGAGAAATTTCTGAAAACTAGAGTCATATTTTTCTAAAATATTTTCACATGACTTAGTCTCAGATTCAGATTCTTGTTGAGTTCTATCAAAGTCATTTTTGATTTTTAAATTTATTTCTTTCTGCTCAACAAGTTCTGTTTTCAGAAGATCAATCTCAGATTCAAGATTGCTTTTCAGCTTCTTGTATTTGAGTTTGATGTTGTTATAACTTTTAAGAACTTCTGTTACAACTTTAATGAGTTCTTCTTTGGTAAGTTTAGCCATTACCTCTTCTGCATCATCATCAGATTCTGATTCTGATTCATATCCTGAGGTACCTTCCTCTTGATCCTCTGTCCTGGCCATCAGTGCAACGTTTGCACATTCTTCTTCTGATTCAGAAGATGATTCACACTCATCTGAGTCATCCCATGTTGCCATCAGAACCTTCTTCTTTTTGTTGAACTTCTTCTTAGGTTTTTCTTTCAGAAGTTTGGGGCAGTCATTCTTGTAGTGCCCAGGTTCTTTGCACTCATAGCACACAACTTCTTTCTTAGTAGATCTTCTGTGACTAGAAGATTCCTTTCTGTTGTCAGATCTTCTGAAGTTGTTGAACTTCTTTCCCTTGTGCTTCCAGAGTTTGTTAATCCTTCTGGACAGCATGGATAACTCATCTTCTTCAGAAGAAGAAGATTCTTCAGAGCTTTCTTGAATGACCTGCAAAGCTTTAGCAGTTTTGTTAGATTTTAATGCTACAGATTTACCTTTATCTTTCTTCTGAGGTTCATCTTCCTCAAGCTCAATCTCATGGCTCCTCAGTGAGCTGATGAGTTCTTCTAGAGAGATCTTGTTCAGATCTTTGGCCATCTTCAGGGCAGTCACCATTGGTCTCCATCTGATGGGCAGACTTCTGATGATTTTCTTTACATGATCTGACGTGGAGTATCCCTTGTCCAGAACTTTCAGCCCAGCAGTGAGTATCTGGAATCTGGAGAACATGGCTTCAACAGATTCAGAGTCTTCCATTTTGAAAGCCTCATACTTCTGGATCAGAGCCAGAGCTTTTGTCTCCTTAACTTGAGAATTTCCCTCATGGGTCATTTTAAGTGATTCAAACATATCAAAAGTTGTCTCCCTGTTTGTGATTTTCTCATACTCTGTATGTGAAATAGCATTCAGTAATATGGTTTTGGCTTTATGGTGATTTCTGAAGTCTTTCTTCTGAGAATCTGTCATAGATTTTCTGTCAATCTTTTTGCCATCTCCATCTGTGGGATGTACATATCCATCTATGACAAGATCCCATAGGTCAGCATCATATCCTAGGAAAAAACTCTCAATTCTGTCTTTCCAGTAGTCAAATTTTTCTCCATCAAACATTGGAGGTTTGGTGCTGATCCTATCCCTCTCTTCATATTTATTGTTAATATTTGACATTGAATTATCAACCATGATAACAAATAAATATATATATCAAAGTATATCTCTCTGGATCTTTACTGACACTGTTAAGTGATAGCACACTCAGAACCGGAGCTCTGATGCCAACTGAAGGTGAGATAATACTTAGAAAGGGGGGGGGGGGGATTGAATAAGTATGGAAAATTAAGACTTGAAAATAATCACACAATTATTTTTATCCTGGTTCGTTTAACAACTACTCCAGTCCACCCTTCCAGAGTGATTTGCCTTTCTCAACAAGGACTTAATCCACTATTAAATCAAACTGATTACAATAGTATCACCTAAGAACAACAGTTCTTAGTCTTCTCAAGAGCTACTGATTCTAACTGAATCCTCTTAAGGAATATCCTTTACAATCAATGTAAATTAAATACAAGAGTTTTTAATGCTTCTATAAAGCTTTTATCACAACAGTGATTTTTCTCTTAAGTTTAAGTACAATGAGATTCTATGAAGAATAAGAATGAGAGCTTTTAGAATATTATGATTTCTTTTCAGCAAGCGTGTAGCACTGAAGAATGAAGTGAAGATCTCCTTTTATAGGCAGCTGAATCATGCAAGCTGAACGTTGAAAAGAGAGTCTCAAAAGGTCTGAGCCTTTTTGTCTTCACATCAACTGACCTTTCCTTGAAATAGATGGCACAGAAAAATCCTTTTTGTCTGTGTAAGTGTGTCTAGCACAAATAAGGAAAGAGACGTTGAATAGTTCCAACGAATATATTCTTGAAAATACTTCTTCAGTTTCAGCAAGTTCTTCAGAGTCTGAATGGATCAGAGTCTTCTAATGAGATTCAGAACTATGCTGTATCAGAGTCTTCTGCAACGTGTGTGCTTCTAGCATGTTGATCATCAGAGCATTTTGACACAGAACTTCAGTACTTGGCAGCGTAGGTACTTTCAGAAACTTCTGTAGACTAATGCTTTGAGAAACTCTTCAATCAATATTCTTCTATACTTCTGATGCTTCAGCTTCAGATGCTTCTGATTATCTTCAGATGCTTCTGATTCAGAATGTTCTGGAGCTTCTTGCTTCAGATCCTTCTGGAGACTACGCTCAGGATCTTCTGTGAGGAGCAAACAGATTCTTCTGTAAGGTGCATCTGGCGCTTCAGAGTCAGAATAACTTCTTGTATTCAAGGCAGATTTGCTTCTAGAGAGTTAATATAATTTCAATCTGCAGTAAAACTCTCAAACAAATTTTAGAGTATATAATTCTTAAATATAAATTTCCTAACAGTTATCATCAAAACAAAGAGTAATTATTAAGAACCAATCTGTGTTCTAACAATATTGTGGATGGATCTCTTCAGCAATATATCACTTGATCCCTGTTGCACGTTAGCATATTGCATTGTTGCATACTCATTCTGCATATCATTAACGTGTGTCTGTGCTGCAGGTGCATTTTATACCCTTTGATTCTAGTTGCCCGGATTTCTGTCTACTATTATGGATACTTTGAAGAAGACTGTGGCATACAAGTTGCCTACTCCAGATGTTTCTTCTTTGCTTGGTTTGATATCTCTAGCTGATGATGATGTGAAGAGAAGCTTCAGGAAGAGTTATGGGAAACTGCTTAAGTTGGTTTGCAAACCATCCACGTATGAGCTGAACGGATTGTACGCGCTGATGCAGTTCTATGATCCCCCGCTGAGGTGTTTTACTTTCCCTGACTTCATTCTGGCTCCGATCATGGAGGAATATGCTAAGATCTTGGAGTTAACCTTTAGAACAGGGTACCCTTCATTCATATGGGTGCCGAGCCCAAGCTGGAGGATTTGGCTGTTGCTTTGCATTTAGACTCCTCAGAGTTGCTGATAACCTCGTGGAATGGAGTTTCCGGTTTTTCTCTCAAGTTCTTGGTTGGGAAAGCACAAGAGTATGCCAAGAGTGGTTGTTGGATTGTGTTTAATGCTATCCTTGCTTTATGTATCTATGGCATTGTACTGCACCCGAACATGCCTGACTTCATTGATCTGGATGCGTTCTATATATTTGCTTCAGGCAATCCTGTGCCTACACTGATTGGAGACTTCTATCACTCTCTGCATTATAAGAACGAGAATAGGCGGGGCAAGAACGTCTCTTGTTGTGTGCCTTTGTTATATATGTGGTTTGATAGTCACATGCCCAAGAGGGGTATCTTTGCTGAGTCTGCAGCTACGGTGGAATGGTCTGAGCGTCTGATGGGGCTTTCTTCAGAAGATGTTGTCTGGTTTGATAGGGATTTACTGGGATTTGAGATATCTACAGCTGCACAGGATATCCTAACGTTCCTCTGATTGGGAGGAAAGGGTGCATAAACTACAATCCGTCATTGTTGATCAGACAATTCATATATGCTTTGAAAAGCCCGCCAAAAGAGAAGGAAGTGCAGGAATCTTTGTACTTCACGGGTGATCTGAGTGGAGAATTGTTATCTAAGCTTCAGCATGCTTGGAACAACATCTACAAGAAGGGTAGGCCATTGTTGGATAAGAATGATAGTCAAGCCTATCCTCCGTACAAAGTCTGGATCCAAGATAGGGCAAAGCAGGCGCTGATGTCGTTTCCTGCAGTATTACCTCCTGCTCCCCTCGTGGTTGAGGAGCCAACTACTGTGTCTATTGAGAGATATGAGCAGGTTGTGAAGGAGAAGGAAGAGCTGATGAAAGCCAACGAGATGTTGGAAGAAGAGCTAGTGCAACTCAGGAGCAAAAGGAATGAAGTCGTATATTCCTTCGAGCAGCAAACAAAGCTGGTGAACCAGTTGGGTGCAGAACTGACTGAAAAACGAAAGAAGCGTGAACGATTGGGGATAGATTTCAAGAGCTCTCATGACATGCTGAAGTCTAAGAAGAAAGCACTTGACATAGCCTACCGGGAGATCTCCACCTTCACCAAAACCTGGAATGCTACACTGACCAGTAATAAAGAAAGAGAAGACAAACTGAAGCAGCAAATCTCTGAACTGGGAGATCAGTTGAAAGCTAGCCAGAAAAAGTTTGAAGAAGAGGTTATGCGAAGATATGACGTTCAAAATGCTTTGAACGAAGTTGTCAAGCGCAAGAAAGAGTCTGCATCCCAGAAGCGGAAGCTAGAGGAGTGCTTTGGAGAGGGTGCTTGGGAGGAATCCATTGGGGATCTCCAGCGTGTTATCAGGCAAAGAGACTCGCTCGTTGAAGGGTTGCTTTCCCAACCGGACCATCCCAAGACCAAAAGATTGTTAGAGGAATATCGGGCATATGGTCGCACTTGATTACCTTATGCACTGTTGTTTATGCTTTATTTGCATCGTGCTGGCCATCACCAGGATTGTTGGTTGAGGTCATGCCTTCTTGTTATTGAACACCCAGTGATATTGTATTTCTGCCTTGTTGGGCTTTTCAGCAATATATGAGATGTTTTTCTCCATGAGTGAATCCAAGCTTCTTAGCACTGTCACTGCACTGGCACTTTGGCACTAGAATCAGGGGTTGATCTCCCTAACGCACAAACACATATTGCATCTGCATATTCATTTTGCATTGCCAGTTACTTGTTGAATCTGTATCTTATTTCCTGCATCTCACAGGTTTTTCAGGATTGACGACCAAAGAATCCACCGCTACTCAACCAGAAACAACTGCAAGAAAGAAATGGATCAAGTTCAAGTCGAGATGCAGGAAATCCGTGAGAAGTTGACTCTGTTCATGCAAGCTATGGAGAGCATGGCCAAGGACCAGGAGAATCTTCAGACCTTGGTGCAGCCGCTGCTGACGCGGACACACGGAAATGGCAATACTGACCATATTTCTGTTGAAACTCCTCGCCGGGAGGATGAGATACCGGCAGTTGTTACTCCACCTGTTGTGACTGTCAACGGAAACACTGGTACTGGTGCAGGTGCTGGCGCTGGTAATGGCAATACTGGAAATGATGGTGATGAGCATGTTATTAACAACAAAGGCAACACTGTGGATGCCGATCAAGGATTCGGTGACAATGATGGCTTTGGAAACAACGGGTATGGCAATGTCAATCAGGACAGGAACTTCGGGTTCAACAATCAAGGCTTTGGTAATGACGGTTACGGCAACAATCAGGGATATGGTCACGGTAATGGTGGATTCGGTAATGTAAATAACAACGGCGTTGGAGCATTTCTGTTCAACAATGGTTTTGGACCTGCTGGGGTCAATCTAGGGTTCGGCAACCGAGGACAGGGTCCTATGTTCAATCAGCAAGGATTTGGCCGTAACATGGGTTACGACGGGTATGGCAATGACTGGAACATGGATCACCAGGACGACGCTTTTTCGGGAAAAGGTATGGGACCTGAGGGCCCCATTGACCCTGTTCAGAGGATCAGAATGCTAGAAGAGCAGATGAAAGGTGTGGTTAATCAGAACTCCGCTGGGTTAGATATGACTACTATGGAGTTGGTACCAGGGTTGAGGGTGCCATTAAAATTCAAGGCTCCAACATTAGACAAATACAAAGGGGATACCTACCCAAAGGTCCATGTACGTTCTTATTATAGAAGGATGTCTGCATATTCCAATGATGAAAGGATGCTCATGCATTTCTTTCAGGATAGCTTATCTGGACCATCATTGGAGTGGTACATGGGGCTGGAGCCCACTCAGATTAGAAGTTGGAAGCAGTTGGCTGATGCTTTTGTTATGCATTACAAATATAACAGCGATTTGGCGCCAAACAGAGTTCAGTTACAGAGTCTGTCGCAGAAAAGTGGTGAAAGTTTCAAAGAGTACGCGTAGCGGTGGCGCGATATGGCAGCTCGGGTGCACCCTCTTTTGGTTGAAAGGGAGATGAATGACATGTTTGTGGGGACATTTACAGGAATGTACTATGACAAGTTACTTAATGTTTCGATGGGTAGCTTCTCCGATATGATCCTTATGGGAGAAAAGATCGAAAATGGAATCAAAATTGGAAAGATTCAGGCAGGCGAATCTACTTCAGCTGGGGGTGCGAGAAAAGCGTTCGGCGGAAGACGACATGGTGATACAAGCGCTGTATTTGGTGGCAGAGGCCAGGGCAGAGGCAGAAATCAGTACAGTCAACCTCAACAGATAGCCAGTGTTACTATTCCAATTCCTCAACAACAACAACAACAACAACCTCAGCAGCAACAACCACAGCAGCAGCAAAGGCAGAATCAGGGTCAGAGAAGGTTTCAGAATGTAAATCCGAAGAGGGTATTTGATAAGCCTCCGTCGACATATGCGGAGCTTCTTCAGACACATCTGGGGTTGAATTTGGTCGAGAAAAGAACATTGGAGCCGCCTACAGGATCGGTACTTCCTTATGGGTATGACGCTAATAAGCATTGCGAATTCCATTCCGGGGCGCCCGGACATGATGTAGAATCTTGTCATGCTTTCAAGCATAAAGTTCAAGACTTGTTGGACAGTAAAGCCATCAACTTTGGACAGGAGGGGCCCAATATTGTACAACAGCCTATGCCTAATCATGGGGCAAATGCCATCTTGACAGAAGAAAAGTTGAACTTGGTGATGGATGTTAACAAACTGAAGACACTATTGAGTGAGGTGAAAAACAGGTTGCTCAGAGGGGGAGTATTCCCTGGTTACGATGAATATTATTTAGGGTGTTGGACCCAGCCTGAGGGTTGTACCGATTTGAAGCAGGGCATTCAGGCCATGATCGACGAAGGGACCTTGCAATTTGATCGAACTGCGATTGAGAAGCCTGTGGAGGCATTATGTGATAAGCAGAATGATATTGCAACGGTGACGATCCCGAGGAAGACTATAACAATAACGGCGCCCGCACAGCGGCCAACTATTACGATTACCAAAGCAGGGCCTGTTCCCTTTGAGAGTACGAAAGTTGTCCCGTGGACATACGGATTAGAAGCATATTGCAACGGTGAAAAGATTGTGGTGAATAGCCAGCCAGCTGGGGCTGTTGATAATGTCGTTGGAACGGGGGGCATGACCCATAGCGGAAGGATCTTTACCTCACCTGAAATAGAAGCCGAGAGATTGGCCAAAGCCAAAGCCAAAGTAAATGAAAGTGGGCCTACTCAGTCGAAAGAAAAGGATACGTCACTCAAGGACGTAGAGGAGTTCATGAGACTGATTTGCAAAAGCGACTACAAAGTTGTTGAACACCTACAGCAGACGCCGTCGAAGATTTCTATCTTGTCGTTGTTGTTATGTTCCGAGGTCCACCGGAACGCCCTGCTAAAGATCCTGGATACGTCATTTGTGCCTCAAGAAGTTTCTGTAAATCAGTTAGAGGGGATAATGGCACATGTCAATGCTGGACATAGCCTGGGTTTCACAGATTTTGATCTAACACCCACGGGTCGAGAGCACAACATGGCTTTGCATATATCGGTGGAATGTCGGGGCACTGTAATGTCGCGTGTATTGGTGGATACTGGATCGTTGTTGAATGTATTGCCAAAGAAAGCCATGATGAAATTGGACATACGGGGAATTATTTGCACGCCCAACGATTTGGTTGTGAGGGCGTTCGACGGGACGAAAAGATCAGCGTTTGGGTCAATAACATTACCGCTTCAGGTGGGGCCGAAAATTTTTGATACCGAATTCTACATCATGGATATCCATCCAGCTTATAGCTGCCTTCTTGGGCGCCCATGGATCCACGCTGCAGGGGCCGTAACGTCCACATTGCATCAGAAGTTGAAATACATGGTGGGGGATACCGTTATTACCGTTTGCGGGGAGGAGGACATTTTGGTCAGTCACCTGTCATCGTTTAGATATGTTGAGGTCGACGTAGAAATACACGAGACGCCTTGTCAAGCCTTCGAAGGGTTGCGAATTAAAGACAAAGCTAAGGGTTCCAGCAAAATGCCAGAGGTGGCAGTGTCATCCTACAAGGAAGCTCAGGCTTTAGTGCAGACTGGTGAGACTAAAGGTTGGGGGCAGGTATTGGAGATTCCCTTTAAGAATGACAAGTTTGGGCTAGGGTATCAATCGACGTCATCAGCGTCATCTTCAGGAGCGCCCAGGTTCAAGGGACCAGTAACGATTACGCCAAGCGGGGTATGCTTTGAGACAATCAACGCTATTTCCGACGCTGAAGATGGAGATAGTGACTGCGATATGGACGCGTGGATCAAGCCAAGCGTGCCAGGACAAAGTCTCTGCAACTGGTCCATCCGGGAAACTGTCCCAGTGACGCTTAAACAATAATGATTTGTTTTGTCAATTGTTGAATAATCCTATGTCCTACTCGGGGCATAATGATTTTACCTTAGGGCTACTTGATTATGTGTATTGCACTGTTTTAATCATGAAATAAAGGCGTTTTTCATATACAAATATTGTGATCCCTGTTTTTCTTGTTTTTACTTTAACAATAAATGGCAACGTGGTTATTTGCTTTGTTTGCGTGTTGAAGCGTTTAACCATTTCCTTTGCAGGACTAATATTTCAGATGACACCTTCTATGAACCGCCCATGACTCGTTTCGACTTCGAGCACCCGGTACTCCAAGCAGAGGAAGAGATTGTTGAGGATAGCGACCTGTCAGAGGAGCTGACTCGTTTGTTGAAACAGGAAGAGAGGATCATTCTGCCTCATCAGGAGGAAATTGAGATTATCAACTTGGGGTCGGAAGAAGTTGTGAGAAATATCCGTATAGGGGCTGCGCTGCAGAGCGACATCAAGCAAAGGTTGATTGAGATACTGCGAGAGTATAGTGATATATTTGCTTGGTCGTACGAGGATATGCCTGGGTTGGATACGGACATGGTTGTGCACCGTCTGCCGTTGCGAGAGGAATGTCCGCCTGTTAAGCAGAAACTCAGAAGAACCAGACCAGACATGGCTGTGAAAATCAAAGAGGAAGTTCAAAAACAGTGGGATGCTGGTTTCCTAGCTGTTACAACTTATCCGTCATGGGTCGCTAATATAGTACCCGTGTCGAAGAAAGACGGTAAAGTGCGAATGTGTGTAGACTACCGTGATTTGAATAGGGCGAGCCTGAAAGACGACTTTCCACTTCCTCACATTGATGTGCTGGTGGATAACACTGCTCAGTTCTCTGTATTCTCCTTCATGGACGGCTTCTCAAGATACAATCAGATCAAAATGGCACCTGAAGACATGGAGAAGACCACCTTCATTACTCCCTGGGGAACATTTTGCTACAAAGTGATGCCCTTCGGACTGAAGAACGCTGGGGCAACATATCAACGGGCTATGACGACTCTCTTTCATGACATGATGCACAAAGAGGTCGAGGTTTATGTTGATGATATGATTGCCAAATCCCAGACGGAGGAAGAGCATTTGGTTAATCTGCTGAAACTGTTCAAGAGACTTAGGAAGTTCAGGTTGAGACTGAACCCTAACAAGTGCACCTTTGGGGTGAGATCGAGTAAACTGCTGGGGTTTATTGTGAGCAAAAAGGGAATAGAGGTTGACCCTGCAAAGATAAAATCTATACAAGAAAGTCGATGCCTAAAACATAAAAAGAAGTGTGTGGGTTTTTAGGGAGGTTGAACTACATTGCTCGGTTCATATCTCACCTAACCGCTACATGCGAGCCGTTATTCAAGTTGTTGAAAAAGGATCAGGTGTTGACCTGGAATGAAAATTGTCAAAAGGCGTTCGACAAGATAAAAGAATACTTGCAGGAACCCCCTGTTTTGATACCCCCAGTGGCCGGGAGACCTTTAATTATGTATTTGACGGTTCTTGAGGAAAGTACGGGTTGTGTTCTCGGTCAACACGACGAGACCGGACGTAAAGAGCATGCGATCTACTATTTGAGTAAGAAGTTTACCGACTATGAGTCCAGATACTCAATGCTCGAGAAGACGTGTTGCGCGCTAGCCTGGGCCGCCAAACGTTTGAGGCAATACATGTTGAATCATACAACCATGCTAATTTCAAAGATGGATCCAATCAAATATGTGTTTGAGAAACAAGCACTCTTCGGAAGAATTGCTCGATGGCAGATGGTGTTAACAGAATACGATATCCAATATGTCTCGCAAAAGGCTATTAAAGGTAGCGTTCTGTCAGAGTACCTCGCTAAGCAACCGGTTGAGGACTACCAATCGATGAGGTTTGATTTTCTTGACGAGGATATCATGTACCTGAAAATGAAAGATTGTGAAGAATCGTTGTCGGACGAAGGACCAGAGTTGGGTTCCAAATGGCAGTTGATATTTGACGGAGCTGTAAATTCCTATGGTAGCGGAATAGGTGCAATTATCACTACTCCTCATGGGTCGCACATCCCATTTACTGCCCGATTGACTTTTCCTGTTACCAATGATGAGGCTGAATATGAGGCTTGCATCATGGGTCTGGAAGAAGCCATTGATTTGAGAATCAAGAACCTGGATATATACGGAGACTCAGCTCTAGTGGTGAATCAGATTAAAGGAGAATGGGAGACACGTCAGCCCAATTTGATACCATATATGAATTATGCAAGGAGATTGTTGCCTTTCTTTGACAAGGTGGAATTGCATCACGTGCCGCGAGCAGAAAATCAAATGGCTGACGCCCTGGCGACATTGTCTTCAATGTATAAAGTTAACTTCTGGAACGAGGCTCCCCGAATTGTTATCTCTCGGCTCGATAGGCCTGCTTTCATATTTGCCATTAACGAGGCTCCCAATGGTAAACCCTGGTACTTTGACATCCAGAATTTCCTGCAGAACAAAGAGTACCCGGCTGGGGCATTCAGTCGAGATCAGAAGACTCTCAGGAGATTGGCTGGCAGTTTCTATTTGAATCCGGACGGTGTCCTGTACAAAAGAAACCGCGACTTGGTGTTGTTACGATGTGTAGATGAGAAAGAGGCGAAGTTGCTCATGGAAGAGATACATGAGGGTACATTTGGTACACATGCTGGTGGGCATGCTATGACGAGAAAACTGCTGCGGGCAGGTTATTATTGGTTGACTATGGAAACAGACTGTTTCAAGTTTGCAAAGAGGTGTCATAAATGCCAGATTTATGCAGACAAAATCCATGTGCCTCCGAGCCCTCTGAATGTGATGTCATCACCGTGGCCTTTCTCGATGTGGGGAATTGATATGATTGGCAAGATTGAGCCTATGGCATCAAAAGGACACTGGTTCATTTTGGTGGCAATCGATTACTTCACCAAATGGGTGGAAGCAGCATCATATGCCAATGTGACCAAACAAGTGGTAGCCAGATTTATCAAACGAGATATTATCTGCAGATATGGAATCCCTGAGCGGATCATCACCGACAACGGTTCGAATTTGAATAACAAAATGATGAAAGAGCTGTGTCAGAATTTTAAGATTGAGCATCACAACTCTTCTCCTTACCGGCCCAAAATGAATGGCGTTGTCGAAGCGGCCAATAAGAACATATAGAAGATTGTTCAGAAGATGGTTGTGACGTATAAGGACTGGCACGAGATGTTACCTTTCGCTTTGCACGGTTATCGTACGACGGTACGCACATCAACCGGGGTAACCCCTTTCTCATTGGTATACGAAATGGAGGCGGTGTTACCGTTGGAAGTCGAGATTCCTTCCCTGAGGGTTTTACGTGATGTCCAGCTCGACGAGGCAGAATGGGTGAAAGATAGACTGAATCAGCTCAGCTTAATGGATGAGAAGAGATTGGCTTCTCTAGCATACGGTCGGTTGTACCAGAGCCGGATGAAGAAAGCTTACGACAAGAAGGTGTGCCCTCGAAGCTTTCAGATGGGCGATCTTGTTTTGAAAAAGATTCTCCCACCACAAACAGATCACAGGGGCAAGTGGACTCCCAATTACGAAGGTCCCTACGTTGTCAGAAAAGTCTTCTCTGAAGGAGCCTTATTACTATCCACCATGGATGGTGAGGACTTTACGTATCCTGTGAATTCGGACGCAGTTAAAAAATACTTTGCTTGAAAGTGACCCGCTGGACAGTAAAAAGAGAGTCCAGGAAAAAATGGGGCATCCCGGAGAACCATAAAAAAATGAATAAAAGGTTCGAGCAAAAATTAGGGATAAAATTGAAAAGATGTACACCCGCGAAGTCGAAAACCTGAAAAGGGCGACTTCGGCAAAAAAGGGTATCCCGGTGAATTGAAAACCCGCAAAGGGCGGTTCACGCAAAAGTTAGGGATTGAAAAAGCAAATGACTGCGGTCCGGATTTGATACGGCATTGCTTAGTGGTTTGGGAGTACCTGGGGGCCGTCTACCTAAAACAATCTCTTCCGAAGATCGAGTACTGGGAAAGCGCAGAGTCAGGCGAGTCATAGGAGGATCAGCTCATGGTGTTTGTCTGTGCCACGTTGCCAACATGGATATAAATATTGTTTTGTATTTTCTTTATGCTCCTTGTGCATATATTTATGTGTGTTTATGCGTAACTTCCTCTTTTCAGGAGTTGCATCCAGTGTACCAAACTTTGCCTATTCAGAGGTCCGTTATCAATAAAACATGTTATTCAGTACTTGATGCTTGTTCTTTACTGTTTTGTTTGTGAAAGACGCCGATGTTTTTGATAAACTTGCACTTACATAATCTTGCTGGCCCTTGCCAATAATTGCTAAAACTTCGAATTGACTGAAGTAATGTCACAGATGCTAACCCGGATAGATTCTGTTGTATAGGCCTGTTTTGTCTCGTTTGTGTTTTACAGGGTTCTTACCTTTGGAGCAAACGGTCAGGAATTGTATTCCCCGGCCAAAATCTCTTGATGAAGACCTGACTCTAGTTGATGTCATTCCTTAGCTAGTCGCAGCTTATCCCCAGAGAGTTGGAAGGACATTTATCCCTTCCCGAAGGAGGGAATTATTCTCCCCAGGAGAGCGTCCTCATGGAAAGCCGTCCATAGGATTAATCCCAACAAGTCAAAATCAATGTCCCCCGCAGAGGTTGTGCCCCTCAGCGAATCGAAGATGTGCACGTTCAATCTCCAGCATGGGAGATTCCCGCAATAGTTAACCAAGTTGTTGGTTCGAAAGGTTTATATCCGTGAAGGATGGGTTTCTTGCTCCCTACAGGTCGTCATGCCATTGACAGGGTGATTGATCCTCAGCAGAGTCCCCGGCGGAGTGGTAACTCTGAATGTGTAAACTGTGCCCAGACAGTGTGCTTTGCCCAGAAGTGTCGCTTCTTCCCCGGCTAAGTCTGTCCACCAGCAGGGTGTTTGTTCTTTCCTCCCAGTGGAAATTGATGTTCAATCTCTCCCCGACAGAGTTGGTTGTCTTTCTGGCGTTTATTTCGCCAGAATATTTTGTGATACTTGTTCTCCCCAGTGGAGTTGGCTTTATCCTCAGCATTCGTGTTGTTGAGACAACACTATCATAGTGGCCCCGACAGCTTGAGCCTGCATTTGCATTTGCATA
Source organism: Lathyrus sativus (assembly GCA_963859935.3). NCBI lineage: Eukaryota > Viridiplantae > Streptophyta > Magnoliopsida > Fabales > Fabaceae > Lathyrus > Lathyrus sativus. Next base: position 85,956,454 of record OZ012738.1, read on the forward strand.
TATTGTCATATTTGCATCTACTCAAACGCGTAGCATTTCCGTGCCGTACGGAGCATTACGCCATTTTCAAACATACGCATTTTGAAACATAAATCAGGTTGGCTAACCTTTTTGCTTTCAGGTGTGTTTTCTCAGCAGGAGTATGGAGTTCTAGCTCAGATTTCTTACCAGATATTCGAGGCCTCGCCGTGAGACATGTGATGACACGGTTCATCTTACTATTTTCCCCACAGAGTTACTTGGTTAAGTTTCTCTTTGTCCCCGAGCAGAGTTATTTGTTTAAATTTCTCTTGTTTTCCCCGCCAGAGTTGCTTGTTGAAGTTTCTCTTATCCAGCCAGCGGATTGTTTTCTTCAAATTTGCTGTTACGTCAGCAGGGTTTCATGAATCAAAATTTCAGAAGCTGCCGCCGGTTATTGAAACAGGCGTCCGGCAGTTTGGTTTCCAAATATCCCCAGTAGAGTCCTCCTCAAAGTCGCTGTCACGTCAGTGCTAAAAGGTTTGTGGGTTGGGACCAATAGAGTTAGCTACTGCAGAGATCAACAGAGAACTGTATTCAGAGTATCTTCCCGTATGGATGAACGAATGTATTTTCTTACTGGTTGACAGAAGTATTTCCCTGGTGGTCGTCAAAATTCTATTGCCTATGCTGATAGGAGTTCCTCGTGTTGACGAGATATGAGTCCTAACATGGACAGATTTGATTTCTTCGTGTTGGTGAAGTGTAGTCCTAACGTGGACAGATTTATTTCCTCGAGATGTGCTAGTCCTAACATGGACAGATTTGATTTCTCCATGTTGACGGAATGTGGAGTCCTGGCGTGGACAAATTGATTATTCTTCGTGTTGACGAAATGGTGTCCTGACATGGACCATTTATCCCCAGCGGATATCCTTCTTCGTATTGGTGAAATGGGCGTCCTGACGTGGACAAGTTTATAGTTCCTCGTGATGACGAGATGCGCGAGTCCTGACGTGGACAAATTTATCTTTCTTCGTGTTGACGAAACGGTGTCCTGACGTGGACAATTTACTCCTATGTTGATAGGATTCCCTTATGTTGATGAGATGGAAGTCCTGACGTGGACAAACCATGTTACTTTCCCTCGTGTTGACGAGATACGCGTCCTGACGTGGACAAGTTTATCGTTCTTCGTGTTGACGAGATGGAATCCTGACGTGGACAAGTTTATTCCTAACATGGACGATTTGTTCCTAACATGGACAATTTATTCCTAACGTGGACAATTTATTCCTAACGTGGACAAGTTTATTCATAACGTGGATGATTTATTCCTAACATGGACAATTTACTCCTATGTTGATAGGATCTCTTAGTGTTGACGAAACGCGAACAACTCATCCCCAGCGAAGTCGCCGGGATTTCTCTGTGTGGCGTCCTAACATGGACAAAGTTTTATTCCTATGATGATAGGATTTCTCCGTGTTGCCGGAATGTGGAGTCCTGACGTGGACAAGGTTGAGGGGGTTTCTTCTTGTTGACGAAGTGTGCGTCCTAACATGGACAAAGTTTTGCTCTTGTTGAGGGGATTTTTTCGTGTTGACGAAACAAGCGTCCTAACGTGGACAAAGTTTTGTTCCTGTGTTGTTGAGATTTCCTCGGGTTGACGAAATGTGAGTCCTGACGTGGACAGATTTGTATTTATTCGTGATTTGACGAAATTTGGGTCCAGCTGTGGACAAGGTTACTCCTGTGACGACAGAATCTCTATTCGTGTTGACGAATTTGTTTCTCTGCTTGTGTTGACAAGGTTAGCCCAGTTGTGGACAGAGGTGTTTTGCAAAATTCGTTCAGTACCTGTGGCGTTACATAGGTGGTTGAAGTTGAAATCAGAATTATTATCAGACGTTGGATCAGTTGTTGCCGTAACAACCGGATTCAGATAGGGGATGTTGCTCCCCAAGTAGTGTAGTTTATTTCTGTGGTTGGCAAATTTCCGGGTTCCTTGGTATTCAACCATCCCGTACCTCGATTGTTTGAAGGCCGTTCGCTCTTCACCCAGTCGGGTCCAAGCCGTTTGAATAGGGGCAGTTGTTGCACCCCAAAATTTGCTCAACCTTTTCTTGCCTAATTTATGTTTCATTGCATTTCATTTGCATAGTTACATCATGTACATAGTTCAATCCTTTACATATCATAGCATAGCATTGCATCCAACAAGGGATCAAGGGTGTCTATCAAGAGAAGAGCCTAGTAAGGGGTGTTATACAAGATTGAGAAATCATCCAAGCCATCAAGAAAGGATTTGAAGTCTTGAGAAGTTTGAGTGCCTACATGTGGGTTTTGCTCCTATCTTGAGGAATATTGAGGATCATCAGTGGGATGAGAAACATAGAATGTGAATTTGGGGTGTGTATAGATCTCATGGGATGCCTAGAGGGCCATATTGAAGCTGAGACAAGTCATTGATTCAAGTATGAGAGCCACAGTTGAGGTATAGTCAACTAGGGTTTCATCTGGGTCAATCATGGTTCAATTGAGTAATTGGAGAGCATTAAAGCCTACTTTGAAGTCGTGGGATTCATGGATTGGTATGTTGATACATGTGTGGTGTTGTGCCAAGATTAAGCAAAGAAGAATCAAGAATGTGGGAAGTTGCTAAATTAGGGTTTCAGTGTAAAATCCCCTATTTAGTGCCTAACTTCAAAGACACATAGGTCAAAATACAAGTTTCAAATGGATCTTTGGCCAACATGAAACTTCTAGAGCATCTCAATATATTTAATTTGAGTACTAGAAGTCCTCAAGAGTATTTATAGAACTCAAGTTATGGTTCTTGCAAGTTACAGGTCATCAGATGACACTGAAATTTATCTGTGAAAGTCACTTGACTCACAAGCATCTTTTTCCCTTCAAGGAGGTTTCAAATGTATTCTTGGACAACATGAGAGTTGTAGATCTTGATCTTATCTTTCCATAGAGTACTAGAAGTCCTTGATAGAATTTGTAGAACTCAAGTTATGATCTTGGCAAGCCAGGGGTATTTTAGGTATTGGTGATTATAGGTCATTTGTGATCATAGGTCCATAACTCCAACTTGCAAGCTTCAAATAGAAAATTGTTAAACATGAAACTTGTTCAAAATGGGGTTTTGAGTGCAACCAAGTGGTTATGAGAGCTTGGATTGGCTTGTAACAAGAAGTTTCTTGAAATGGCTTAAAAAGGAAGAAAAACAAGTCATTTAAAGGTCAAAAAATGGAATTCTTGGTTTTATGGTCAAACAAGTCCATGTTATATACCAAATTGATCAGAAAAGACATTTTAGAGACAATGACATTGTTACATTTTTGAATTGGGGTCATTTTCACTCATTTCCATTTTGTTACTTAAGGTTGAAGTCACACATCAATACATCACCATTAGATCAAAAACATGGAAGATATCATTCCCATTCAATTCTAAATATTACAAGAGGAGAAATTCAAGCAAGTTTGAGAGCTGAAATAGAGTAAAGCACAACTTTGGCATATGAGATTTTCAAAGGAAATGAGATTTTCAATTTCTCATTGTGGTTGTTACAGAACTTTCTAGAGAGTTCTAACAACTTCTATATAACATTTGCAACTGATTCAGATTAATTTTTGGCAAGGATTGAGCAAGGAACCAGAGCAAGCCATTGAAAATTCTCAAGCTGCATTAAGAATCAGGTTTTGGAATTGAAGAGGATTCAAAGCAAATTGATCATTGGAGAAGCTTTAGAAGTGGTTCTTGAGTGATTCTGCAAAAAATTGGAGGTTGAATGGAGCCATAACCTCATCTGTTCATCCATTTTTTCCAGGTTTGTAACTTTCAAGCTTTAGCTCAATTTAGAGGTAATTGCTTAGGTTTTGATAGTTGGATAGGTTAGTGATGGTGCTAGGTTGGATTTGGGCACAAGAATTGGACGATTAGAGATACTTTAGGTCAGTGTAAGATTTCTGTTGAGGGAGATATCTTTTAATTCTTGAGGCTTTAAGCATGGATGAATGGTGAGAATTGATCAGTGAAGCATGTAGATGAGTTTAGGCTTATTAATTGCAAGATTTGAGATGTTCAAGATTTGGTGATTTCTCTGCAACTTGGATCGGGTTTGGTTTTAGAGGATGAATCAATGAATTCTGAGGGCATATTCATGATCAGGAGAGAATTTGGAGTGAGATAGGATGTTTAGTTGCAAGAATTGATGTGTTTTTGGGATTGCCACGCCGGAGAAGACGGTGGCGCAGAGCTCAGGCCACCGTCTGAGTTTCCCTCCTAGTTTTCAAATGTTTTGGGGACGATGACTCCCAACCCTAGGATCATGCATTGACCTTGACTGAGAACCCCATCCAACGGCCAAGATTTGATTTCACGTCTGAAGAGAATTGAAATGATCAAAACTCACCGTTTCATTAAACGTTGTGGTTTGGGCTTAGTTGATTACTTGTTATCCACACCCCAGCTTGGGCCCATTTGGAGATATGAACTGAAATATGTTGCTATTTGCCACAAGCATTTTCCTATTTTCATTTTATTTTTCGGATGTGTTTTAATATTGGTTTGGGCTTAGTCAGATAGCGCTTTTCACACCCCCATTATGGGCCCAGCCTGGATTACAACATGTTAATATTGCTATTTGTCACGCGCCCTTGTCAATTTTCTTTATTTTCTTTTCCTTTTTATGTTTTGCATATAGCTTAGGAATAAATTCACAATAAATAGGAAAATTAACATTTTTAACCTAGATCTTTTTCCCCTGACTCCTTAAAGAGTCTAGAATTTAATAGGATTAAGAAATGATTAATTCATGCATTTTACATTTTTTATTGCATTTTTGTATTTTTAATTACTTTTATTTTGAATATGGTTGACGCATGTTTTGTTGATTTTGGTATGGGTCTTTGGTGTATGATTTTGAGGTGATTCATTTTGGAATAGATAGCTTAGATATGCATGTACCCCTAGTAATTTTCTCATAATTTTGTGAGAGAATTTTAGGTGATTTTGTCCATTAAACATTAGGTATTGTAGTTTTAGGGTTTTAAGATAGTACCCTTAGGTTTAGGGCATAGTTTTAGGTCTTAATGGTTGATTAAACCCCTGGTTTTTGTATGAGAGATTCTTAAGAGGCTTAGGAACCCTTAGTAATTTTTGTAGGATTTTACAATCAATTTTGGTATTTTAATTAGATTTAGTTCTAGGACTAACTTCTAGGTGTTTCTGATGAACTAACTTGACTAGTTTGACTCAATAGTTCCCCTTAGATTAGGGTGGTGTTGCTTTTGTGCTTGGATGATCATGAAGACCAATTGAAGATGCTTTGGGGATGCTTTAAGGAGCTTGGAATTGAAGCCTTGTCCTCTTGTGGAGTGCTTGTCAGGAGCTTAGGAGAACTAGGGTTTTAGGAAGAGCATTAGACTAGTTTTGTTTCTTTCTTCAAACATGGAGTATATTGTTCATCTCCATTCAATCCAATGACATAAAGTCCTCTTAAAGAAGTCACATCTCTCCATTGGAGGGATGAATGGCATGCTTTGAGAGTAGAACTTTGAGGATGCCTTCCTATTACAGTGTTAAGATCTTAATGGCTTCCCTTGGTTGTCAGTGAGTTTATTAACACTTCAACTTGATCTTGTTGAATGATCCTCCCTTGGAGGTGCTTGTGGAAGCTTGGTAAAGATGAGGTTGCTTGTTGAAGCTTGATGAAGATGAAGTTTGTGCTTGTTGAAGCTGGTTGCTTGTTGAAGCTAGGGTTTTGCTACTTGTTGAAGCTGTTTATTGGTTGAAGTTTGGGCTTGTTGAAGCTGGTTGCTTGTTGAAGCTAGGTGCTTGTTGAAGATTGAAGGTTTAGTGGAGCTTGAAAATGAAGGTTATTGCTGTCAACCCTTTGCTGTTTAATCAACTGTTGCTGTCAGAGCTGCTGTTTGTGCTGTCAACTGTAGGAGTTTGGTGCTGCTGCTTGGGCTGCCTCCTCTGTTTTGGGTTTTTTCTGTATTGTTTGTTGGCTTGTGCAGCTTGCCCCCTAAGTTTGAAGTGAATGTTGATTCATTTTGCTTGTTGTTTTCCCAGGTTCGAGGTTGAGTGGGACTCCCTTTCCTCGCCGGTATTGCTGCATTGCATGCATTTTACTGTATTTGCTTGCTTTCTTTTCCGTTTATCCCCTAGGATCTCTAATTTCCTTTGTGCAGGAGGGAATTATGACAGACATTAGGATTCTTATCCATGCATGACAACATTAGGTTAGTTTTTATTCCCTTTTCAACCTTAGGCTTTTTAGAGCTTCTCTCTGCTTATCTCAAAACCACTCAAAAATACAGTAATAAGGTTAATCGATGTCATACGTTACGAGCCTTAAGCTATTTGAGAAAGGGTTGCTAGAGAGCTTCTTTCCAGTAGTCTGGCTGCTTAGTGTGGTACCCTTTGGGTGACACGCGACGTAGTCACTCTCAAATCATAGTCTCTAGTGCGGCAGAGATTGCAAACAAACTAAAAAACATTTCTTTCGTAAAAGATTCAAAACAAACATCAAAGTGTCATTTTTGTCCGGTTGGACTCTATATAAGAAAAAAAAAACCTTTTTTAAGGTAATAAAAAACAGTCAGACAAGCTTGTGCCTTTCGTAGCCCGAACTACGTTTGCTCTGATCTTTCATGCTGTATGAAAGTACGTAGGCATAGGATGTCGTATCCTAGCGAGCAACCTTCCCCTCCTTTCCCGTAGGTAGCCGAACTACGTTGACTCTGATTTCTCATTCCAGACAGGAATACGTAGGCATAAAGTGCGATACTTTGCCGAGTCATTTTCTTTTCCTTCGTCCCTTGACCTTTAGCGTAGATAGAATAACAATCCGTACTAGAAAACAAGCGTGGATCCCGTCAAGTACGACGGACGTGAGGGGTGCTAATACCTTCCCCTTGTGTAACCGACTCCTGAATCCAGGATTTGGTTGCGACGACCATTCCTTTCCCGTTTTGCGTTAGGTTTACTCTGAGCGTTTCCTTTCCCTCCGTTTGGGATAAATAACGCACGGTGGCAACTCTTCTGTCATAGTCGGCGCCAATTTTCGCAGTAGCGACAGAGAGTATGCTGACAAAGGTTGGTGGGTAGTTTTCAGTGCTATTCTGGCATTGTGTTGTTTCCCAATGTACCGGACTTTGTGGATTTTGATGCCTTTCATGTCTTCGCTTCCAAGAATCCCGTGCCTACTCTTCTAGGAGACTTGTATCATGTAGTGCATTATAAGAACGAGAAAAGAAGAGGAAGGATGGTTTCTTGCTGCGCACCGTTGTTGCATAAGTGGTTTGTTGATCACCTCCCGCGCTCTGGAGCTTTTGTGAATTCTGCGGACTCATCTGAATGGTCGAAGAGGCTTATGGGTTTAACGGAGAAGAATATTGTCTGGTTCAATCGAGACTTGTTGGGTCGTGAGCTTATCTTCAGTTGTGATAGCTTTCCTAATGTGCCCTTGATAGGGAGGAAAGGCGGTATCAATTATAATCCTTCTCTTGATGTGAGACAATTCGGTTATGCTTTGAAAGGACCTCCGAAAGAAGAGGAAGTGCAGGAATCTCTATACTTCACAGGTATAGCTAATCCTTGTATCTCGGTTCGTTTCGTTGACGCTTGGGGTAAAATTCACAAGAAGGGAAAGCTTTCTTTGGGCAAAGGAGATTGTAGAGCCTATGATCCATACTCGGATTGGATTCAGAAGAGAGTTGAAGAGGTATTGTTGTTGTTTCCTGTTGAAACACCATTGTATCCTTTAGTCATCGAGCCGCCTACAATTGTTGATATCTCGAGATACACCAAGCTTTGGGCTGAGAAGGAAGAGCTGCGCAAAGACAATGAAGAGTTGAAGTAGGAAATTAGTCAGCTAAAGCATGATAAGGGTGAAGCTGTGTATTTGGCCAAGACAAATGCAAAATTGTTGACTAAGGCGAGGGAAGAACTTGCTGATCAGGTACAAGCACGAAAGCAAGTCGGTCTTGATCTGAAGAGCACTTGTGATGTTCTGAAGAGTAAGAAGGAGGATTTAGATAGAGCCTATCTGAAGATATCCAAATTCAATGAGCAGTGGAATGCTACTGTGACGGCCAACAAGAGTAGAGAAGATCATCTTCGTGTTTAGGTTGATAAGCTGAAAGCGCAATTCAAGGGTAAGGAGAGAGAGGTATTGCTAGAAACGTTTCGTAGAAGCACGATCGAGCAGAAATACTAAGAGACTTTGTCAGCACTTGAAGAGTTCAAGATTCATGCAGAGGTGAAGAAACCCAGGCTTGAAGATCCCTTCGGCGAGGATGCTTGGGAGGATCATTGTCATTATCTCTGGGACGTGATACGCAAGAGGGATATCCTTATCCGAGAGTTGATAGAGAGGCCAGACCATCCAGACACGAAGGAGATGCTTGAGGAGTCTCAGGAGTGGCGTAGAGATAATGGCTACTAGGAGTTTTATCTTTTATAGTTTCATTTGATTTTGTATATTGATCATCACCAGAGATGTTGGATGAGATCAATGCCTCTTTATACGCGGATATTTTCTCATTTGGTTGTATTATTTCAACTTTACTTGATATATGAGAAGTTTTATTGTGGTGTTCTTATCCATCTCTGTTGTTCTTATTTATCGAAATCGGAATCAAGGGGGAAGATCTCCCTGGGCATACATAGACATGTTTGCATTTTGCATCTTGCATTCTCATTTGCATTGCAGGTTGTTCTTGGTGGCCTTGTGTTCTTATCTCTGCTTGGTTTTTTTCAGTTCAGGATTGAGGAATTCAGCTTTCACAGATACTCTACTCGAGGGAACCAACAGAAGGTGATGGATCAGGCTCAGGAAGAATTGCAGGAGGTTAGGGCTCGTATGGCCTAATTTATGGAACTGATGCAAACTGTTGCCAGCGGACATGAGCAGTTGAGAACTCTCGTTCAGCCGTTGATAGCACGGGTCGATGAAGACGGTGTTTTGCACGGAGGGGCTGGTGTTGTTCATCCTCCGGTTGGTGGGTCTATTCCTTAAGGTATTCCTACTGTTATTGTACCTCCGGGCGGAGGAGTTGCTGGTGAGAACGGTAATATTGCTGGTAATGGCAGTGTGTGCACGGTGCACGGGGTTGCTGGTCCTCATTGGGAGGATAATCAAGATGATATTTTCTCTGTGAAAGATCTGAAGGGCGGTTTGCCAACTGAAGTTGACCGAAGGTTCAGATTGATTGAGGAGAAAATGAGATCATTGGAGAATCAAAACTCTTTGGGCTTGGATATGTCTGATCTTGGTTTGGTTCCTGGGGTCAGGATTCCCCCCAAATTTAAGGTGCCCAATTTCGATAAGTACAAAGGGACGACTTTCCCCAGAGTACACATTCGGGCATACTTCAGAAAAATGTCTGCGTATTCTAGTGACGAGAAGCTATTAATGCATTTCTTCCAGGATAGTCTAGCAGGGGCTTCGTTGGAATGGTATATGGGGCTCGAGAGAACCCATATTCGTAGCTGGAAAAATTTGGCTGAGGCTTTCGTGCGTCACTATCAATATAATTGTGATCTGGCACCCAATCGGGTACAATTGCAGAGTCTGTCGCAGAAGAATTCCGAGAGCTTCAAAGAATACGCCCAGAGGTGGCAAGATCTGGCTGCAAGGGTACAACCTCCTTTGGTTGAGAGGGAGTTGATAGACTTTTTCTTGGCTTCGTTACCAGGTGTTTACTTTGAGAAGATGATAGGCTACATGTCTGCCGGGTTTTCTGATTTGGTGATTGCAGGTGAGCGGATTGAAAGTGGAATTAAGTCTGGTAAGATTTCCAATGGTGGTGGATCCTCGTCAGGAGGAATGAAGAAGCCGTATTCTGCAAACCCCAAGAGAAAGGAGGGGGATGCAAATGTTATTTCGCATAAAGGTAAAGAGAGAGTTCAGTCTCGTCAGCATCATCAGGTTACTACTGTCAATATTTCGGCCGCAGCTCCGCAACAAGGCAACGCTCAGCGACCTTATCCTGCTAGGCGCCGGATGCCCGATAGACAGTTCACCAATCCGCCGATACCCTATTCTCAGTTGTTACAACGGTTGTTGCAGTTACAGTTGGTGCAAAAGAGGACCTTGGTTCCTCTCACAGGAATACCGCCTACCGGCTACGATGCAAACGCTCATTGTGATTTTCACTCTGGCGCCCCAGGCCATGACATTGACCATTGTAAAGCTTTTAAGCACAAGGTCCAGGATTTGCTCGATTCTAAAGCTATTAATTTCACTAATGAGGGGCCCAATGTTACTCAGAACCTGATGCCGGATCATGAGGGGGTAGCAGCCAACGCTGTTATTGAGGGTGAAAAGTTGAATCTGATAATTGAGGTTGAATATTTGAAAACTTCGCTGGGTTTTGTGAAAGCTTGTTTATTGAAGAAGGGAGTATTTCCTGGTTGCTCTGCTGACTTCTCAGAATGTGAAGCGCGGCCTGAGGGTTGTGATCTTTTGAAAAGGGGTATTCATAAAATGATTGATGAGGGTTGTTTGCAGTTCGATAAAGTCGTGAAGGAAGATGTTGCGAAAGAGGTGAGTAATGACGAAGTTGCCACTATTTCCATTCCATACCGGACTATCAATATTTCAGCGCCTGCTAGACCAGCTCTGGTGACCATTACTATACCTATGCCCATGCCGTACGAGAGCACTAGAGCTATCCCATGGAACTATGGAGGAGAAGTGTTCTGTAACGGGCAGAAACAAGAGTGGATAGAATCGACAAGCGGAGGTTCATCGGTTGAGAACATAGTCAGTGCCGGAGGTATTACCAGAAGTGGTAGGGTTTTCTCTCCACCAGTGGTTATTGCTGATAAGAATGACAGGGGTAAGCGTAAAGCAGTGATTGAAGAGAATGCTCAACCCCAGGTTGTTACTAATGATCTTTCAAAGGATAAGGAGGAATTCATGAGGTTAATTCGGAAGAGTGACTACAAATTTGTGGATCACTTGAATCAGACTCCATCGAAGATTTCTATCTTGTCGTTGTTGATGAGTTCAGAGGCGCATCGCAGCGCTCTCCTGAAAGTCTTGAATGCAGCATACGTACCCCAGGAGATTTTTGTTAATCAGTTGGACGGGGTAGTTGCTCACGTGAATGCCAGTAATGGCCTCGGCTTTATTGATTTAGATCTGACTCCTGTTGGAAGGAAACATAATTGTGCTCTGCACATATCGTTGGAGTGTAGAGGATCTCTGATGTCACATGTCTTGGTTGATACGGGATCATCCCTCAATGTGCTTCCGAAGAAGGCATTGATGAAGTTGGACATTCAGGGTTTGTTGTGCACACCCAGTGATCTGGTGGTTAGGGCTTTTGACCGGTCTAAGAGATCGGTATTTGGAGAGATCACGCTGCCTATTCAGATAGGACCGGAGGTATTTGATGCAACTTTATATATTATGGATATCCAGCCAGCATATAGCTGTTTGCTTGGCCGACCTTGGATATATGTTGCTGGGGCAGTTACCTCAATGTTGCATCAAAAGCTGAAATACATGGCGGAAGGGAGCATAGTTACTGTGTATAGTGAAGAGGACATTATGGTTAGTCATCTGTCATCTTTCGAGTATGTAGAAGTGGATGGTGAGATCCACGAAACGCTCTGCCAGACCTTCAAAACAGTTCAGATTCAGGGGAAGTCTCCTGTAGCAGCCAAGGGGCCAGAGGTTTCAATGTCGTCGCTCAAGGAAGCCCGTGCTATCGTAGAATCTGGCTCGTCTCAGAAATGGGTTCAAGTTCTCGATGTTCCTGTCAAGCAAGACAAGTTTGGCTTGGGATACAAACCTTCTGATTCTTCTCAGATTCCAAGGTACCGGGGACCTGTTCAGTTCACCAGCAGTGGTGTGATTTTTGACTGGATCAATGTCGTTGAAGACGATGAAGGTGACAGTGACTGCGATATGGATGCATGGATTCGTCCATGTACTCCCGGCTAGAAGCTGTGCAACTGGACCACCGAAGAAGTCATTCATGTTACTGCTGCAAAGTAATGTTCATTGTTTAGATTATGTTCGGTCCTGTGTTCTGCCCAAGACGTAGTGAACCATTTGTGGGGCCTTCTTGTTATTTACAGTTTATCATTAATAAAAGACGTTTCGCATTCAAATTTTGTGATCCCTGTTTTTCTTGTTTTGTTTTGAATTTATACTTAACAGAAAAATGGAAATGTGTTTTGTTTGTTGCATCGCATAATAAACATAACATCCTCATGCAGGTCTTTTCTATCAGATGCCATCGATTCAGGTTCAGCTATGACTTCGTATGACTTTGATAATCCCATTTATCAAGCTGAAGATGAGACTAACGAAGACTGTGAACTACCCGAAGAGTTAACCAGGCTTCTCAAGCAAGAGGAAAGGGTCATTGTGCCTCATCAGGAGGATATTGAGATTATTAATCTGGGTACCGAGGATGACAAGAAAGAGGTTAAAGTGGGGGCTGCATTGGAAGACAGTGTCAAGAGAAGATTGGTTGAAATGCTCCGTGAGTATAAGGATATCTTCGCTTGGTCTTACCAAGACATGCCTGGGCTGGATACAAATATTGTGGTACACCGGTTACCTCTCAGAGAAGAATGCTCGCCAGTCAAGCAGAAGTTGAGACGGACAAGGCCTGACATGGCAGTCAAGATCAAAGAAGAAGTTCAAAAGCAGTTGAACATTGGGTTTCTTGCTGTCACGAATTACCCTCCGTGGGTTGATAATATTGTTCCTGTGCCTAAGAAAGATGGAAAGGTCAGGACGTGTGTTGATTATCTAGATCTAAATTAAGCGAGCCCGAAAGACGATTTCCCGCTCCCTCACATCGACGTGTTGGTTGATAACACCGCTCAGTTTTCTGTGTTTTCGTTCATGGATGGCTTCTTTGGGTATAACCAAATCAAAATGGCCCCAGAGGACATGGAGAAAACTACTTTCATCACACCGTGGGGGACTTTTTGCTATAAGGTGATGCCCTTTGGATTGAAAAATGCAGGGGCAACTTATAAGCGGGCGATGGTCACTTTGTTTCATGATATGATTCATCGCGAAGTTGAAGTCTATGTTGATGACATGATTGCAAACTCGCATACGGAGGAGGGACATCTGGTCGATCTTCTGAAATTGTTTGAAAGATTGAGGAAGTTCAAGTTGAGGCTGAATCCTAACAAATGCACCTTCGGGGTGAGATCTGGAAAGTTACTGGGTTTCATTGTCAGTGAAAAGGGTATTGAGGTAGATCCTGCCAAAATAAGAGCTATACAAGAAATGCCTGAGCCGAGAACAGAGAAAGAGGTTTGTGGTTTCCTGGGGAGATTAAACTACATTGCAAGGTTTATATCTCATCTTACAGCCACTTGTGAACCAATATTCAAATTGCTGAGAAAAGATCAAACGAACAAGTGGAATAAAAATTGCCAGAAGGATTTCGAAAGAATAAAGGAATATCTACAGGAACCTCCAATACTCATGCCTCCAGTTGCAGGGAGACCACTGATCATGTATCTCACGGTTCTTGAGAATTCAATGGGATGTGTGCTCGGTCAACAAGACGAGTCAGGTAGAAAAGAGCACACCATCTACTACCTGAGTAAGAAGTTCACTTATTGTGAGTCGAGGTACTCGATGCTAGAAAAAACAGGTTGTGCACTCGCTTGGGCCGCAAAGCGTTTGAGACAGTACATGTTAAACCACACAACCGTATTGATTTCGAAGATGGATCCAATCAAATATGTCTTTGAAAAACAAGCACTCTCCGGAAGGATTGCCCGTTGGCAAATGGTGTTAACGGAGTATGATATTCAGTATGTTTCCCAAAAAGCCATTAAGGGAAGCGTTCTGTCAGAATATCTCGTGGAACAGCCGATTAAGGATTATCAGCCGATGAAGTTTGACTTTCCAGATGAAGACGTCATATTTTTTAGAATGAAAGACTGTGATGAGCCTTTACCTAACGAGGGTCCTGAGAGAGGATCTCATTGGAAATTGGTTTTCGATGGAGCGGTTAATTCATATGGTAATGGAATCGGTGCGATAATTACTACTCCTCACGGTTCTCATATATCGTTCGCTGCCCGATTGACATTTGCGTGCACCAATAATGAATCCGAGTATGACGCTTGCATTATGGGTTTAGAAGAGGCCGTTGATATGAGGATTAAGAATCTGGATGTATACGGTGACTCAGCACTGGTCGTTAACCAAATCAAAGGAGAATGGGAAACTCGTCAGGCCAACCTGGTGCCTTATAGAGATTATGCAAGGAGACTACTGCCTTTCTTCAATAGAGTTGATTTTCATCATATGTCGAGGGCTGAAAATCAGATGGCGGATGCCTTGGCCACGCTTGCTTCGATGTATAAAGTGAATTTCTGGAATGAAACTCCTGCTATTACCATCATGCGTCTTGATAGATCTGCTTTTGTGTTTGCCATTGAGAAAGCGTCTGATGGAAAGCCTTGGTATTTTGATATCAAGAATTTTCTCAAGACTCAGGAGTACCCATCTGGAGCATCCAACAAAGATAAGAAGACTCTGAGGAGGTTAGCCGGTAATTTTTATCTGAACGAGGACGATGTGCTCTATAGGAGAAATTTTGACATGGTCTTGCTGCATTGTGTTGATGAGCTTGAAGCAAACCTGTTGATGGAGGAAGTCCATGAGGGTTATTTTGGCACTCATGCCGATGGACATGCAATGGCTAGAAAGTTGTTGAGAGTTGGGTATTATTAGATGATTATAGAATCCGATTGTTTCAAATACGCCAGAAAATGCCATAAATGCCATATTTATGCGAATAAGGTGCATGTGCCACCAGCTCCTCTTAATGTGTTGACATCTCCTTGGCCTTTTGCCATGTAGGGAATCGATGTGATTGGAAAGATTGAGCCAACTGCTTTTATTGGACATCGCTTCATTCTGGTCGCGATTGATTACTTTACGAAGTGGGTAGAAGCAGCGTCCTTCGCTAACGTCACGAAACAGGTGGTCACCCGATTCATAAAGAAGGAAATCATTTGTCGTTATGGTATTCTGGAGAGAATCATTACTGATAATGGTTCAAATTTGAATAACAAAATGATGAAGGAACTGTGTCAGAGTTTCAAGATTGAACATCACAATTCTTCTCCATATCGTCCGAAGATGAATGGTGCTGTTGAGGCAGCTAATAAGAATATCAAGAAGATTGTGCAGAAAATGGTTGTGACCTACAAGGACTAGCACGAGATGTTGCCTTTTGCTCTTCACGGTTATCGTACTTCGGTGCGTACATCAACCGGGGCAACTCCTTTCTCACTGGTGTATGGTACGGAAGCAATCCTGCCATTAGAAGTTGAGATTCCTTCTTTAAGGGTTTTATCGGATGTGAAGCTTGACGAAGCTGAATGGGTGCGAACCAGGTTGAATCAGCTGAGCTTGATTAATGAAAAGAGATTAGCAGCCATTGCGCATAGTCGATTGTACCAGAGTAGGATGAAGAAAGCCTTTGATCAGTAAGTGCGTCCTCGGTGCTTCCAAACAGGTGATTTGGTGTTGAAAAGGATCCTTCCACCTTAGACAGATCACAGGGGAAAATGGACTCCTAATTACGAAGGTCCGTATGTGGTAAGAAAGGTTTTCTCTGGCGGAGCCTTATTGCTATCTACCATGGATGGTGAAGATTTTTCGTCCCCTGTGAACACGGACGTGGTTAAAAAATACTTTGCTTAAAAGAGACCCGCTGGACACAAAAAGAAAAGTCCAGGAAAAAATGGGGCATCCCGACGAACCATAAAAAGAAAAGGTTCGGGCAAAAGTTAGGGATAAAAGAAAAGAAAGAACCCGCAAAGTTGAAAACCTGAAAAGGCAGCTTTGGCAAAAATGGGTATCCCGGTGGATTGAAAACCCGAAAGGACGATCCAGGCAAAAGTTAGAGATTTAAAAAGCAAATGATCACGGTCTGCGTTCGATCTGTAAACTTGTAAGTAGTTATCCCGAGGGAAAGGAATCAGTCCAGTCAGTCTTGTCAAAAGATGAAATATGGGAAACATTAAAGACATACAGGTCATAACCGAATCGACACATGGTGGTTGTCTGTTTCCACATTGCCGACATCTATATTGTATTTGTTTCTTGTTTTTGAGCAATTACCTCTTTTCAGGAATTGCCTCTGAATTGTAATTCGCCTATTTACAGGCTTTTCATCAATAAAGTGTTCACTTCAGTCAAAGAGCTTTCTTTTTCTTGTCCATTTTACTGTTTTGTTTGCGAAATGTCTGTTATTTTGGTAAACATTGCAAGTAAAAGCAAGAGGCTTTATAGAGTATAACGAAAGCGCTGACTTTGCTTGATCAGCAAGTATCATGGATGGTAACTAAGGTAACCATTTCATGTGTAGGACATTTCTGGTGTTTTTCTTTGTTGCAGGTCAACAGGGTTATCACAACCGGGTGAGGGTCCCTTATCCTCATCAGTTTAAATCTCAGCAAGTAGCAGTTGTTGTCAGACGGGTATTCTCAGTGGATTAAGTGTGATACCTCCGGCATAATGGACTTGTTCCCTACAGGTAAATGCAGTCAGGCATGAGCAAATGAGAGACTTGTTTCTCCTAGCAGATATTTTGCTCCTCCGGTGAAGTGGCCATCGTATCCCCGGAAGAGTTTTGTCCTCTCCCCGGCAGAGTCCGATTATCAAGTTTGAAATGTTGTATCCCTAATAGAACAAAGCTTTGTCTTCGTGAGAAAGTGAGTCCCCGAGGGTAGAAGTTTGTTCTCAACGGAACAGGATAGAAGTGTTTCCCTCAGCGGTAGGATGGTTTGTAAGCCAGTTTTCTTCTCCAGCGGAGGCAACGTCGATGACGTCCTTTCCCCCACGGAGTCGATATGCATGATTTTCTCCAGCAGAGTGCATTGTTGATTCTCTTGATAGAGTAAGTGGTAGAACAAGAGTCTGGGATTTCCCCAATAGATTCAAGTTCCCCGTAGAGTATGAGTATCCGATATTCCTCGGTAAAGCAGGTTGATATTTGATGTAATCCCAAGCAGAGTGGATTTTCTCCCCGAGCAGGATAGAGTTTTCAGGAATTCCGTTCAGGGCTAGGTTTCTTGAGCAGGATAAAGTCAATCTTCGGTGGTCGATTGTTTTCCCCCGCAAAGACGGTTTCCTCAGCAGAAGGGGTTTGACTTAAGTATTGAATTGCTTGTGTCCCCACAGAGCTATTCAAGTCCCCAGAAGATTTAATCCCCGACGGTGTGGATTTTCTCTTCCCAGCATGGATTTGTTCTCTCTCCCCGGCGGAGTGGGTATCTTTTCTCCCTAGCATTTATTTTGCTAGGCTGGTTATTTTGCATTTGCATTTGCATTAGCATCCTCTTAAATGCGTAGCATTACACCATTTTCAAACATAAGCATCTGGAGCATAAGCCAGGTTTGGTGTTTTGGGACCGGATATTTGTTTCAGCGGAGGTTTGTTTGAATCAAGGGGCTTTCGTGTTATCCGCGTCAGGATGGATTTCTGGATCGGGTTTTATCAGATTCTTCCCAGCTGAGTAGTTTGGGTGAATGTTTTCGTTTTCCCCAGGCGAGTCGCTTGCGGGTGTTACATTCCCTGGTCAAGCTTGTGGTTCTTTCCTAATAGAGTTGTTCCGACTTTTGGTTGGTCATCATTGTTTATTTCAACTTTTGGTTGATGTCGGATGTTATTCCAACTTTTGGTGGTTATTCTCCATTTTTCTTTCAGCAGAGTTGAGGATTCCAACTTTTGGTCGGTACCTTCCTGCGTAGTTTAGATGGTTGTATTTGGTGATCCCAATTGTTGGTTGGTAATCTTTGGTTTCCCCGAGTGGAGTCTCTATTTCAACTTTTGGTTGGCAATCTTTGTTGTTCTAACTCTTGGTTAGTAGTTGTTGTTCTAACTTTTGGTTAGTGGCCTTTTATTTCAACTCTTGGTTGATAGTCTGGGATGATCACCTCAATTTTTGGTTGGTAGTCTCCCGTGGTGGAGTCAGCTTCGTGTAGCATCCCCTAGCTATCCTAACTCTTGGTTAGTAGCTTTTGATCGATGAAGATCTTTCCCCCGGCAATCCTAACCTTTGGTTAGCAGCTTGTGTTTTGACCTTTGATTGATGGTGTTCAGGGTGATTCTAACTGTTGGTTAGTACCTTTGTTTCCCAACTTTTGGTTGGATGTTTTCCCCTGCGGTTGTCCCAAATTTTGGTTGGTATTCCCCTATTTCCCCAGTAGGGCCGGACTGTCTGTTGTTGTCCCAACTCTTGGTTGGTAGTCTTTCCTTATTCCCCTGAAGAGTCGTTATCTCAACTTTTGGTTGATAAGAAGATTTGGTGTTTTCAACTCTTGGTTGGTAGTCTTCCTTTTATTCCTCAGAAGGGTCATTATCTCAATTTTTGGTTGATAAGAAGGTTTGGCGTTTTCCAACTTTTGGTTGGTGGTTATGGTTTCTCCGGTATGGTCAGTCGTGGATATCGGTTCGTTTTCCAACTCTTGGTTGGTAGTCTTGGGTTCCCCAGTGAGGTCGCCATATCCGGTGTGGTTAATTTGTTGACAATTTTCCAACTCTTGGTTGGTAACCTTGGTTCTCTGGTTGTTGATTCCGACTTTTGGTCAGTATGCCTCCTCAGTGGAGTCGTGGATTCCGACTCTTGGTTGGTAGGGGTGGTTTTATCCCCAGAGACTAACCCTCATCCAGTCTTTTGGATGGCGCTGCTAGATTGTCGTCCTGTGATGGACGTTGACTCCCCAACGAAGTTGTCTCGCCGTGATGGTGTTGGGTTCTGTATCCCATCTCTTGGATGGTATCCTTTGATTATTACCTTTTGGTAGATACTTGTTCTCCCCAGAGTCGTCTGTTCAGTTTACTCTTTCCCCAGTGGAGTCGCCACAAAGCTGTTTTGTTACGCTTTTATTCCCCGACAGGGTTTGTTCCAACTCTTGGTTGGTATTCCGAGTTTGCTATCCCAACTTTTGGTTGGTATTTGTTGATGGTTTCGTCCCAACTCTTGGTTGTTATCTTTGGTTGTTTCCCAACTCTTGGTTGGTATCCGTTGGTCTCTGGTTGTTCCGACTCTTGGTTGGTATTCTCTAGGCGTTTTTCCCGACTTTTGGTTGGCATCTTTTGGATGAATTTCATATTGTATTAGATTGTTATCCCAGCGTGTCGTTTTCCGACTTTTGGTTGGTAGTCGATGTTTTGCATTCCTGCGGGGTGCAAATTTCCGGGTTCTTTTGTATTCAATCACCTTATACCTTGAATGTTTGAAAGTGGATGCTTTTCCTCCCTTCAAGTCCAAGTTGTTTGAATAGGGGCAGTTGTAGCACCCCAAAATTTGCCTTTTCGTTTCTTACCGTAACTGGATTTTGTTTCTTTGCATTTAGCATTTGCATTACATAGCATTCATTCTTGAGACAGGGGGTCAAGGTTTTCCCGTGGCTCAGTTTTCATCTCAGTGCATGAACCTGAACAGTGAGCATCAGAGGCTCGAGCATTTATTTTGCCCAGTGGTCAGGCAACCGGTTTTTATTTTGCAGGTTAATTTCAGATCAGAAATCAGCACTCAGGCTCATAACAAGCATTTTCACAGGGAAAACGGTCAGAAATGAGGTTCAGCAGCTAAACAGAGCTTCAGACAGTTGAAACAGGGCAAATGGACAGATTTCCAACCAAAAGGCGCCAAATTCAAATTTTTGGAGGCGTTAACCGGTTAACACATATGGTTAACCGGTTAACCAAAGGAAAGTTTACCCAGATTCAAAGGTTTCAGAGGCGTTAACCGATTAACGCATATGGTTAACCGGTTAACCATAACAGAATTTGCCCTGTACGTGAATTTTCAAGTGGAGATGCTTTGGGGTCCAATTATGATCACTTGAAAGCTCATTTTTGCACTTGGGAAGGATCTAGAACATCATTTGAAATTTGGTTAAATTTTATTTCCCTCCAAAATCCCAAACCTCATTCCATACCACAATTTCCAAACCAACTTCCAAGCCTTTGTTTTGGATCTCAACCAAAGTGGTATTTAAGTGAATTACTCCAAACCACAATGATCGAACCTTCATAATTTCCATTTAAAATTCAGATTTGATTTCAATTCTCTCTCAATTCTCTCAATTTCCTCCATAGCCAAAACCTTCACTCAAAGCTCTTTTTTCCATTGAAATCATTGATTCTTCATTGGAATCCTTGATTTCTAAGAGTCAAACCTCCATCCATTACATTGATTGAAGTGATTTCATCATTCAATTTTCGTGCAAGTTCAGATCTGGATTTTGAGGTGGTTGTAGAAGTGCTTATTTGGAGTAATTTGGCTTAATTGTGAAGGATCTTCATTCATACAACATCAATTAGCTTGGATCTTGAAGTTTTTCGGACTTCTTTGCTTAGATCTACATAATTATAGTTGAGTTAACAATTATTGAATCAATTCTCCGATTCGTAGGTTGGATTTCTGATCCGATTTAGTTTTCGAGCTTATTTGCATGTTTGTCATGTTAATCTTCATATTCGATTGAATTGTGTTTGATTTGAGTTGTTTGATCCATGATCTGGTTGTGTTGATCTGTTTACATATTGTTTGAATCATGATTTTCTGGTTTAAGTTCGAGAATAAGTGATTATGCGATCATCCGGTTGATCGGATAAGTGCTTATTTGCTGGAAAGTGATTTTCTGTTTGCTGTTTTTGGCTTCTGGTACAGTGTTAACCGGTTAACGTATATGGTTAACCGGTTAACCATTTCAAATTTTCAAATCTTTTTTAACGTTAACAGTGTTAACCGATTAACGTATATGGTTAACCGGTTAACCTGTTCAAAATTTCAGTTTTTCTTCAAACTTTCAAGGTGTTAACCGATTAACAGTATGTGTTAACCGGTTAACACTGTACCAGAATGCCATATTTTCTATTTTGCTTGCTTGTTCGCATACCGGTTTGATTCAAATCATCATAGATCAGTGTGATACATTATAATTGAATTGTTTTGGGTATTTGCTATTATTTGTGGTTGTTTAATCATGATGTTGTTGCCATGTATGATCATTCTTTCAATTATTTGCATGTTTGTATGTGGTTCGAATCGATCTTTCATGTTTAATTGATTTGCATCTCTTGGTTTCTCCACATGTTTGCGTCATTCTTGCATCGCTGTTGAGGTCGAGACGCGCTTGTGGTGGCTGCTGCCCCACACATTTTTTCCTCCCTCCCACCATTCTAATTGTGCATTTTTTATGTTTGCATTTATCTACTTGTGATTGATTCTTCCTTTGTTCTACTTGTGCTTTCTTGCCATGATCCCCATAGGATTCCTAGTCCCTCCGTTTAGGATGAGAGTAGGAGAGACATTAGGTGTTCAATCCAAGTATGCTAACATTAGGGTAGATGTTTCCCCTTTTCATCCAAACTTTAGGATCACTTTGCATGACAATGTTAGGGCCGAGTTTCCCTTAGACCTTCTGTGCGTCTTCTCTCTTCTCATCTCAAAATCATGCTAACTCATTTAATAAAGGCGATAAACGTTGCGCACTACGATCCTTAAGATACATGGGGAGTGATGAGTGAGGGGTCTCCTCTCGCTTATCTAGAATGTTTAGTATATGTCCCGTTTGGGGGCGATATACGACGCATTCGCCTCCATGTCATAGTCTTTAGTGCAACGTGAATCACAAACCGAATTAATTCACTTCACTAAAAACACAAAAACAAATTCAAACCTTTTTCCTTCGGGATTAATCGGAACTTTTTTCAGAAAAGAGTGTTGTTAAGCTTCGGTTCTACCGCAAACAGGCTTAGTCCCTAACTGCTGGAACGGATGTTTAACCCTACTCGATTAAAACACTTAATAAACTTTTGGTTTCATGTCCGCCCGAACTACGTCTGCTCTGATCTTTCATACCAGATGAAAGTACGTAGGTACAAGACGCGACGTCTTGGCGAGCAACCTTTCCCCCTTCTTCGATAGTTAGCCGAACTACGTTGACTCTGATCTTTCATACTGTAACACGGTGGGAGAACTGACTTTAAACAATGTTGCGGATAGCAAGAGTCGCCACCGACTTTTATTTTATCCATAAGGAAAGGTTATAAAAGAACAGGAAAGACCTTAGAGAATATTTTGGGTCCGGGGGGTAGGTTATGAAAAGGGAAGGTGTTAGCACCCTTTTCATCCATGGTTATCCATGGGCTCTTAGGTACTTAAGCTCACTTTTGAATTGTTTTGAAAGTGTAGTGTGTGAATAGAAAATTTTCAGAATAGTTAATAAATAATCCATGTAAGGATGTGTTAAGAACTTGTTTGAAAACTTGTTGAAAATTTGTTTAAGTGTGAAACAGTTTTGAAGCGAGCAAGCACCTAGGAGTAACCTACCCTAATGTTTAAAGGTCTTTCTTATTCTTTATTCTTTCCTTTAGTAAGACTATCCCTACTATAATGGAGTAGGTAGTCCTTACTTTGGATGTTAAGGGATATGTGAGGGACAATTTGACTTTGAAGGCCATTGTGGGATGTAATAAGCACATATGAGGGACCATCATCATTTTTC
Organism: Lathyrus sativus; assembly: GCA_963859935.3. NCBI lineage: Eukaryota > Viridiplantae > Streptophyta > Magnoliopsida > Fabales > Fabaceae > Lathyrus > Lathyrus sativus. The sequence goes on from OZ012738.1 coordinate 85,978,964, forward strand.
GAAAGGGACTCGATTCGTAAAGGCAACCATAAGGGACTTTGATGATTTTTCTATTTGAGGGACTTGCTTTATACACCCCACTTAACCATTATTCGTAGGCAACTTGAGGGATATCCTTAGGAAGTGAGACGGCGATTAAAATCGACTTACGTGTGTGACGTGTTTATTTTAATTATCTTTATTTAAAAGTGATCTAAATTTATTTTAATATTACATACATGTTGTTACACTCCCTAATTAAACAACTTTACATCCAAGAAACAATTACAAAATAATAAGCAAAATAATTAAATAGCAAAGATAAATAAAATATAAATAAGCAATAATAAATAATAAAGGGGGTTAATTCTAAGTTTACTCGGCAAGACATCGCATCTTGTGCCTACGTATCCTTACGGGAGTGGAATCAGAGTAATCGTAGTTCCCCTCAAAAGGGAGGTTAGAGACTTCTTGACTGTGGTCAAGGTCTCACGGGGAATAAACGCATCTTAAGGACACGCTTACACGGAGTGTAGAAACTCCAAATCTCTATGTTGAAATGTTAAGTTGTAATTAGGGTTAAATTAGGGATTCCCCGGCGGGAAACCCTAAAATGAGCGCGGCGGCTCTTTGACCTAATGCTAGGGGTAAAATTGTAATTTTGTCCACGGCGAGACATGTATGAAAATTTAGGGTTTGTAAGAGGTTGTAAGGGTTTGAAGTTGAGGGCTATTGGCGCGACGACCAAAAACTAGACCTAACCTTCGGATGTGTGTGATGTGACAGGATAATTGATGAATGTGGGAGAAATTGAATCATGCAAACAGAAAATAATGACCTAATTTAACTATGCGAGCAGAAATTTAAAAGCAGTAATGAAAGCGCGATTGTTAGGATTCGCGAGATTACAACCGAGAGGCAGTTACAGTAATAATTAAAAAAAATAAAACATCACGCAATAGTAGTGACCATGAGCTGCAAAAGATGAACACCGTTAGTAAACAAAGCTAGACAGAAATTGGGCGAGTCAGGAGAAAAAATGCAATATGGAGATTCTTGTTGTTTTTTAAAAGAAAAGAGATTTGATTAAATTAAGAGATGTTAACATAAAAAGATTTATTTTAATTTCGAAAAAAAGGTTTTAATCTAATTATCTACAAAAAAAAAGATTTGATGTCATTATTTTTTTAACAATATTTTTAGTTATTATTTTAAAAAAGTTCTTAATTTTATTATATGAAAATTTCAAGTTATTTGTTTTAAAAAGGGTTTTTAATTATTATTTTGTAAAAAAACAATTTTTTGTATTAGTTTTAAAAAAGATTTAATAAAATTAATTAACTAATTATAAAAGAAAAAAAAAACAAAAAAACATAAAAGAATAAAAGGGGTTGGGCCGGTCATCACTCCCGGACCCAACCCAGATGGTGAGTAATGAAACAAAATGTTAATTTAGGGTTTGGAAACCCTTGTGAGTAAGCCGCGGCGGTTTCATCCCCATCTTCCTCTCGTCTCTCTTCTTTCATGCTCCGAAGTTGCGCCATAAACTCTTCTTTAACTCAGTAACTCATCTGGAAAAAAAACGAAAGTGAGAAACACAGTTTTAAACGATGGTAGCTTACGTTTTACGACCGTGAATCTTCCAATCTGCGATTGAATGGCCGATGATGTTTGGAAATTGAGGCTGGGAGTGTTGGTTGCCCGCCGTTCGTAACGGTGACGGCGATCTTGCTCTGTTTCGATCTCTCTCCCTCGACCGCTAGGGTTTCATGTTCTTCGCCGTTTTCCTCTAGGGCTTTCGCGATCTTCCCCCCCCTCTCACAGGTGGTATTTCTCCTTTTTATATACTCTGATTCTCTTATGGGCTTTTTGGATGTTTGAGACCCAAATTCGAACTTTCGCTCTGACATGATGAGGATTGGATTTGATTTACGTTTTTTCTGATACTTTGGGATTATTCCTCTTTAGTTCCGATTCGGTTTAATGCTTGCTGATAGGATCACAAATTTTGATATTGCAATTGATTTGAGATTGATTTGATTTAAACTCTGAATCTAATCTTCCATTATTAGGGAGTACTCTTCATTGACTTACTGATTTTGGATCGTGTGATTGTAGGTGTGGAATAGAAAATGAACTTGGGCCATGGAAGAATTTAGAAGCCCAAAAGGGGGAGACTCGTGTTTGGGTATGAAGATGCTGGTGATGCCTTTGGTTGCTCGTTCTGAACCATCTGACTTTTCTCTTCTTCTTTTGTCCATGAACTGAACTAATTTTTTCCTTCTTCTTTCAGGAACAGACATTGCCTTATCTGATGCCTCCGAGAAAGTGCTGATGCGGTAATGACGACTTAGCGAGTCTGAACCGTATCGACTTGTTATCGTTGCTTCGATGTTGCTTGTCTTAGTTGTTTATATTTGATTCCTTCGACGTTTTTGGTAGGAAACTGGGGTCAGCCCTTGTCTGTCGCCTTTCCGGCCACTCGAAGCTTAACCCGATGATGAATTGCTCTGAGGGTTGCCCTTTTCTTATCTTTGCAAATGTTGGTTCGAATTATCCTTTGTTGTTCATCCTTACTGTTTGGAAATGCTTGCAGGGGATGGAATACTAGTGTGATGCTGTTGCTAATGACATTGCGGTGTTATACCTTTGTATTTGCCGTTGATATTTGTTCGCAAATGACATTGTCAATATTGTTCGTAGCTGCAGCTAGTGTTGCTCGCCGTTGGCATTGATGTTTGTTCTGTACTGCAGTGGCATATTCTTCTTGCAAATGCTAGTTGGGGCTTATGCTTGATATACTTGTTGCTTGCACCTGACATGGTTGCTGATGAAGTTGCTTTTTTCACGGCCTGTTGCGAGCTTGTGTTGAGATACTCGGTTCTAATGTTGCTTTCGATTTCTCTGGGGCAAAATCTTGAGTTATTGGAAACATACTGATTTTCCTCTTCTTTTTCAGGTGCAAATAAGTCTGGAGGCTGCCGGTCTTATGCCGTCGGCGAGGAGGGTATAACGGTGATGATGACTTGGTAGTCTGAACCACATTGGCGTTGTTGAATGTAGTTGCCTCGCGAAATACGTTGAGCTATTCGAAATAGTTGCCTTAATTCGGTTTTTCGACGTTCTGTAGAGAGTTGATAATGGCTTCGGTCATAGTCCTCTCGGCCGCTCGAGTTTATGCCCGATGATGATTAGAAAAAACTGAGGGTTGAACCTACTTCAATGATTTCTTAATTCTCTTGACCTTCACTTTATGTCTGTTAATAGCATTTTGCAGGGATATCAGTGTTGGCTTTCAAATTCAAAACTCGTCGACGACTCCTCACTTTGATTCTATCATGGCTAACAGGAAATGGTAATACACCTCTTCGCAACAAAGTGATTTTTACTGACATGTCACAAACGTCCTTCTCACTCCTTTAATTCTCTTTGCAGAAAATTTTATCTTAGACCCGGAAGCTGGACGCGAAATAAATCGGGGCGAGGCTTATATGCAAGGAGAGAACGGGAAGCCAGAAAGTAAAGGATATTGTTATGTCGTTAAAAACAAGTCTAGAGTAGTGCTCAACCGCGGATGCTCTTAATGAATTGTATTAGTTTCCAATAATACTTGATGTTTTTAGAATTAGAATCAACTTCACAGTTTGAATTTGTAACCCTCTTGAAATAGGAATGAAATTTGGTGTGTTTTTGAATAAATTCGGATAAAATTTGGTTTGCAGGTCTTAGTATTTTGCATCCATGTTTGTATTCATAGCATTATCATGTGGCATGTTGTCTGTTCTCTTTTGATGTGCAGGTTAGCTGAGGATTCATGGAGAAGTTCAAATACGAACATGAAGACCTTTAGATACTTTTAGGATTTAGGATAGATGCTTTAATGTAATCCCTTAGGATTTGAGAATTTTAATGTACTTCCTTGTAACAGTACTTTGCATGAAGCAACATCCCCATTCTTGTATGATAGCATTATTTATGAAATAAAATTCTCGAAGTTTTGAATTTATTTATATTCTATTCTTAGTTAAAAAATATAAACAAATGTGAATAAATCCACAAGTATTTAATTCATTAACATAGGCACAAAACATAAATATTTCCAAGTGGTATTTGTGATCCTAATCTCATCATCCGATTAAAATGTTAACCAATTGTTTCATAACCAAACTCATATGGGCACCATGGTCACAACATTTTCAGCATCAACAGCAAAACTAATCGTAATTAAACTCCACTGACCAAATGCCAAATCTCAATATGATCAGAACTGGTGATTGATAAATGCCTCAAAACCATAACGCATCAAATGCCTCAGAATTTTAATAACAGCCCGTCTTCAAGGAATTGGTAGAATTTGTGTAAAATGACCAAAATACCCCTGGGACCAAATCTGCAACACAAAACCCTTGAAGTCTTGGAAGTCCATTTAGCCTGATTAAAGTCAAAACCCTAGTTTTGGATGCACTGCTTAGGAGGTGCATTGTCTGAGGGAATTGTCAACTCTTCTGACCAATTGTGAATTTTGTGAACCTTGTGAACCTTCTTGGAACACCAAGTCTTGTATTGTGAGGGCAAATTTTGGGGTGCAACAGCTGCCCCTGTTCAATTTTCTGAAACCTGAGGGGTTAGATTGGTATATTTGCCAGTCGTAACCTGGAAGGTTGAAGGGGATTGAACACAAAAGCCCAAAAATTTGCACTCACCAGTGCCTGGAGTGATATTGATGGTTGGTTGAACATGATTGAGTGGGCTTAACGATGCCACTAGGGGAAAGTTCTTCAGTAGTATAATGAGAACTGTCAGGAGTCTGGAGTAATACTGATGTAACAGCATGTCTTCATGAGGATAGAGCAATCAATAATGATAACCCTAAAGCAGTCTTGAAGTGATAAATCTGACCTCAGGAGGATAGAGCAATCAATAGCTCTAAAGCAGTCTTGAAGTAATAATGGCTTCAGGAGGATAGAGCAATTAATAGCTCTAAAGCAGTCTTGAAGTAATAGAATGGCTTCAGGAGGATAGAGCGATCAACAACTCTAAAGCAGTCTTGAAGTAATGATTTCAGGAGGATAGAGCAATGAATAGCTCTAAAGCAGTCTTGAAATAATAACGTGATATGTCTTCAGGAGGATAGAGCAATCAATAGCTCTAAAGCAGTCTTGAAATAATAATGTAATTTCAGGAGGATAGAGCAATGAATACTCTAAAGCAGTCTTGAAATAATAATGATGGTTTCAGGAGGATAGAGCAATCAGTAGCTCTAAAGCAGTCTTGAAGTCATGAGATGTTCTCAGGAGGATAAAGTAACCCTGAAGTTACAATAAAGCAGTCCCAAAGTAATAAGAAGCTCATCAGGAGGATAAAGTAACCCTGAGGTTACAATAAAGCAGTCCCAAAGATCATAAGCTTTTTTGTTGGATAATTAACCTGAAAACGAGGTAGCATTCTGTATAACAACATTAGTTTATGCTTTATGTATGCATGTATGACATGATGCACTTAGGTAATGTACTATAGACATATATGTTATGGTATGATGTAAATGATGTATGTATGATATGACACTGCTGGAAGTGTCTGGATATCCTTGTATAACAATTGCTGGCCAAGGAAAATAAATCCCGACTCGTTGTTGAAGAATATATAACCCTCCGTCTGCTGGGGATAACAAGGTATAGATAACCTCCCGTTGTTGGGGATAACAAGGTATAGATAACCTCCCGTTGTTGGGGATAGTAGGGTATAGATAACCTTCGTTTTCGTTTGATAGTAGGATAAGTATAACATCCCGTCTTCGTTCATCGTGCCCTTATTGGAAAGTAATTTCCCGTATATCCGTATGAGGATAAAAGAGCTGGATATAAATTCCAGGGGAGATTAGACTTTGTGAAAATGGATTAGTCCTACTGATGGTTTGTAACTGTCTTGTAAAGATGAACCGGCAAAGCTTCGTTGAAATCCTTCCCTCGTTCGTCCTTAGTAAATACTATTACTGCATTTTCGTGCATTTCTGGTAAACATCAATCATATTAAAAGCATACATGCGTTTCTGGTAAACATCAATCATATTCAAAGGCATACATACATTCAAACACAACCAATGGACGTTTCGCTTATGTAAATAGGGTAAAAGTGAATCTGGATTCAAAAGATGGAATTTATTTATATCAAAAGTGACCCATACACGGGTAAGTTTGTACAAGGAGACATAAACCCTAGTAAGAGAATTTTGTCATGAAGTTTTACAAAAAGAATCAGCTATGTGGGAAATAATCCTATTGAGTTTCAATTCTACTATTGCCACTCAAGTATCTCATCTTCTTGTTGTTGAGACGGAAACGATTGGATTGAGCTTTATCTGTTTGGGCTTGAGTAAGTAGTACAACTGGTTGCAGTTTCATGAGTGATCCAAACGAGACATAGTCATACGCTTTAATCCCTAACTTTTGCCTGGATTGCCCTTTCAGGTTTTCAATCCACCGGGATACCCTTTTTTGCCCAAGCCGCCTTTTCAGGTTTTCGACTTGCCGGGTGTACATCTTTTTATATATATATCCCTAATTTTTGCCCAAACCCTTTTGGTTTGCCGGGATGCCCTTATTTTTGCCTAGGCCTGTCAACCTAGCGGGTCTCTTTTTATGCGTAGTATTTTTTAACTATGTCTGCGTTTACAGGTTGTGGGAAGTCTTCACCATCCATTGTAGTCAGTATCATGGCACCTCCTGAGAACACTGTCTTGACTACAAATGGTCCCTCATATGTTGGAGTCCACTTGCCCCTAGGATCACCCTGTGGTAATATGATACGCTTGATTACCAAGTCACCAGCCTGATATACCTTTGGCTTAACCTTCTTGTTAAAAGCTTTGATCATCCGTTTCTGGTACATCTGGCCATGACAAGCTGCTGCTAACCTTTTCTCATCAATCAAATTTATCTGGTCAAGTCGAGTCTGAATCCACTCATCTTCATCCAAGCCTGCATCCCTCATAATTCTCAAGGAGGGGATCTGAATTTCAATAGGCAGAACTGCTTCCATACCATAGACTAAGGAGAATGGGGTTGCCCCTGTTGAAGTACGTATTGTAGTACGATAACCATGCAGAGCAAATGGTAACATCTCGTGCCAATCCTTGTAAGTAACAGTCATCTTCTGTACAATCTTCTTAATGGCCTTCTGAGTAGTATACTGTATATCATATTCCGTCAAGATCATTTGCCATCTTGCAATTCTTCCGGAGAGAGCAGGTTTCTCAAATATGTACTTGATTGGATCCATCTTCGAAATCAACAAGGTAGTATGGGTCAACATATACTGTCTTAGTCGTCGAGCAGCCCATGCCAAAGCGCAGCAAGTTTTCTCGAGCAGTGAGTATCTTGTTTCACAGTCGGTAAACTTTTTGCTAAGGTAGTATATTGCCTGCTCTTTTCGACCAGACTCGTCATGTTGCCCCAATACACACCCCATTGAGTTGTCTAATACATAATCAAGGGTCTTCCATCAACTGGTGGCATTAAAATTGGAGGTTCTAGCAAATATCTCTTGATTTCATCAAAGGCAGTCTGGCACTCATCATTCCATTCCATCACCTGATCTTTCTTCAACAACTTGAAGATTGGCTCACAGATGGTAGTTAATTGGGAAATAAATCTTGCAATGTAGTTCAATCGTCCCAAGAAACCTCTAACCTCCTTCTCAGTACGGGGAGCTGGCATCTCTCGCATAGCTTTCACTTTTGCAGGATCCACTTCAATACCTTTTCCACTGACAATGAAACCCAAGAGTTTTCTAGATCTAACTCCAAAAGCACACTTGTTTGGGTTCAATCTCAACTTGTATTTCTTCAACCTCTCAAACAACTTGTGCAGATGATCAAGATGTTGCTCTTCATTCTGAGATCTGGCTATCATATCATCCACATATACCTCTATCTCATGATGAATCATATCATGAAACAAAGCCACCATAGCATGCTGATATGTTGCCCCTATCTTGACCTCTTTTCTGTTTTCTTCAGTTCCCAGATTCACAACTTCGACTGGCTCTTCATGTGGCTGTATAGCTTTCTCTTCTTGTTGTAACAACCTAGCAAGCTCTACAGGTATTTCACGATCGTCCTCGTCTCCGTCTTCAGTTTGATAGATCGGATTCTCGAAATTGTAATTGGCAATAGTAGAACTGTTATCAACTGGATCCAGAGTGGATGAGGATCGGCATTTTAGTGACGTGGGTGTGTGTAAGAACACATAGCTGATAAAGCAAAAATAAAAGAAAAAGAAAGACAAGGAACACAATATTTACGAAAACGAAACGTCCATTGATTTTATGGAATGAAGTATGCAAATGAAATGACAACCCGTAACAAGCACACCATTGTGCCCCGGGTAAGGCACATGGCTTGAAAGTTTAAATTTAAAAACATAACACAGTAATAGTATTTACTCCTGACTAAAGGAGATAGGGACAACATCTTCAGCTTCCCAATTATTGAGTCCAGCACCCACAGTAGGAAAAATCCATGCCTCCAAGTTGTAGTCTTCATCTTGATCTCCCACAGCATTGATAACCCCTTGATTGGCGATACGAACAGCACGAGCACGACGAACAGCCTTCTGGGACTCTTCTTCCACCACAGCTTTTGCATCATTGAGGGAGGCCATTGCCATTGTTGGAGGGTTTCTGATGACCACAGGAACCTTCTTCACAGCAGGAGGAGTCACACAATCCTTAACAGCCCAGGGAACCACTTCAAATGATTGACATGGAGTTTCAATGTATTCACCTTCTACTTCCAGATACTTGAAAGTGTTTACATGGCTGACAAAGTATTCTTCCTCTCCAAAGACAGTAACAACTTTTCCATTCACCGGATATCTCAACTTTTGATGTAATGTGGAGGTCACAGCACCTGCCCCATGGATCCAGGGACGACCAAGCAGACATGAGTACGAAGGACGAATATCCATCACATAGAATGTAGCAGTAAACACCTGAGAGCCAACCTTGATTGGTAGATCAATTTCCCCATGCACTACTCTTCTAGAACCATCAAAAGCCTTTACCACAATATTACTGGGCTTCAATACCGTATCTTTAGGACTCAGCTTGTTCAGGACTTCCTTAGGCAACACATTCAGAGAGGAACCATTGTCTATCAGCACATGAGACAGGGTAGTGCCCCTGCATTCAATTGAAATATGCAAGGCCCTGTTATGATCCCTCTTGGCAGGGGTCAAGTCAGCATCAGAAAATCCTAACCCGTTGTCATAGGTCAGGTGAGCAACACAATTCTCAAACTGGTCCACAGAAATTGCACTGGGTACATGAGCCATCTTTAGAAACTTGATCAATGACTTGGCATGAGCCTCAGAACATAATAACAGGGAGAGCATAGAAATCTTTGAGGGAGTATGCCCCAGCTGATCAACAATATCATAATCACTCTTGCGAATGATTTTCAATACTTCTTCCATCTGCTTAGAGAGGTCATCAGCAGCCGGCACATCAGTAGATACAGGCTCAATAACAGGACCCTTGCCCCGAGCATCAGTGGTGGAAGTAACAGCAGGAGTAACTGCACTCTTAGAAGCAACTGGAGGAGAGAAGACTCTTCCACTACGAGTGATCTTGCTAGATCCAGCAATATTATCAATGTCAACAGGCATATCAGGTAAAGGCTCCTGCTTGACACCATGGATGTAAACATCAGACCCATAGTGCCAAGGCACAGCTTTGTCAGATGTATAAGGAATAGGACCAGGAGTGGTAATGATCAGAGGAGCTACTCTGGCTTCAGCAACAACTTTCACGGGACTTTCAGCAGTAATCTTGATTGGGCCCTGATGAGTGATTTTAATGGGACCCTTTGAAGTGATTCTTAGTGGTACTTTGTCAACCATGTCAACCTCTTCAATCTTCTTATCCTGAGTCAGATGATCCACCATACTTTCTACAGATGCTGGTCTTCTTTCAAACGCTATAGTATATTTATCCATGAGACGTTGAATCCCATCTCTCAAAATGAAGCAACTATCCGGCTTATAGGTACAATATAGACAATCTTCATGACAACCTGGAAAGATCCCAGCTTGTACTAACCTCTTTTTGATAACAGACAATGGTGTGCTCAACTCCATAACTGAATAGACATGCAGATCTTCATCAATATCTTCATCGATGGCGTTGACAGTCTTCTCGTGATTTGGCATTGGAGCTGTAATCACATTTGGAGTACCTGGTGGATCAAACTCAACTTCTCCAGCATCAATCATATCCTGAATTTTGTTCTTCAAGACCCAGCAGTTATTAGTATCATGTCCTGGACAGTTTGAATGATATGCACATCGTGCATTGGGATTGTACTTGGGAGAGGTAACATTGGGATTCTGAGGGGCCTCCCTCAGGGTAATAAGTTCAGCTTTCAACAAGTGTTGCAATGCCTGAGCCATTGACATGTTGATTTTCGTGAACTGTCTTCTAGCCCTCTGTTGGTTGCCTTGAGGCTGCTCTGTTGTTGCAGGAGTTGGATTTGAAATATGAACTGCACTAACAGACTGATGCCTTCTGTTACGATCAGGCTGACCATACACAGCATTAGATTCTTTCTTCCCAGTGGGAGGCTTCTTTGCAGCACCTGATGAAGAAGTGCCCACTTGGATCTTACCACTCTTGATACCATTCTCTACTCGCTCTCCTGTCATGATCAACTCAGTGAAGCCAGATGATGAGCTTCCAATGAGATGACTGTAAAACGGACCATTCAGCGTACACATGAACATATCAACCAACTCCCTATCAGTCAAAGGGGGTTGAACTCTTCCAGCTAAGTCTCTCCACTTCTGAGCATACTCCTTAAAACTTTCTTTGGCACCCATAGACATGCTTTGAAGCTGCATGCGAGTGGGGGCTAAGTCAGCATTGTATTGATACTGCTTGTAGAAAGCTTCAGCAAGGTCATTCCAATCTCTGATGTTGACACTCTCCAACTGATAATACCACTCTAGCTGAGCTCCAAATAAACTCTCTTGAAAGAAATGGATCCACAACTTCTTATCAGCAGTGTGGGGTTGCATTCTTCTGACATAAGACCTCAGATGCAATTTGGGACAAGAGACCCCATCATAGACAACAAATGTAGGAACTTTGAACCCAATGGGTATGACCACCTCAGATATCAAGCTCAAATCCTCAAAATCCAGCCCAGATGATTTCTGTAATTCCATAGCATCCATTCTATCCACCAGCATCTTGAATTTGTCTTCGTTAGGCTCATGGTAGTAGTTAGCCTCAGAATCAGAGTCCCCCATAGTGTTGTGGAGACTGCCTCTCTCCTGCTCAGATTCTTCAGATTCATAGTCTTCAACATGTTCCTTGGTCTTGACAGGACCTTTGAACCTTCTTCCCATGTTGAGCAACCCAGCAGACCTTCTAGCCTTCTTAGTCTTCTTGGCCAGCAGTGTCTTCAATTCATCCTGCCCCTTGGATAGGTTCAGGATTAGCTCTTGGAACTGTGCATTCTGTGCCTGGAGATCCTTAACTGATTGTTCAAGAGCCATTGCTGAAATAACCAGCGAGAAGATGAGAAACCTGTGCACAATTATAAACCTGTGATGCAATGATATGGGAATGCATATGCAATGTTTTCAAGGACCGCAGGATTTAAATTTGCTTAAACAAACAAGAAAGTAACTTTTTATTAGTAATAACTTGTTTTGCCTTTTAGGCTTACAAAAAATGAAAACGAAATAAGTACAAAAGATGGGGTTTTAAGTCTCCCATGGACGTTTCCTCTTTGTGTTGAGGTATGAGTTGAGGTTTCGTTCCTCATGAAGTAGCTTTGTTAGCTCTAGGATCCTTGCTTGGCTTGCTTTGTAATGAGCCTCGAAAGCATCCCTTTGCTCTTTCAGTTGGATCCATGATCTCTGCAAGTCTTCCATATCAGTAGGCATGTCTGGGTGAAGGATGGTATAAGCTGTGTCTCCTTCAGCAACAGGTTCCATGGTAACTGGTAGGATGGCAGGATATGGCATCATGAGGGTCTGAGCACGAAATCGTACCCATCTGAGATAAGCCTCCATAGGAATGGTGTACTTAGGCTCCAGTGTCTTGCTGTCAATCCTGTTTACCTTTCCCCAAGCTCGTATGAATCTCTGACGGTAACCCTGAAGATCGTTGTCGTAGTCAAACACAATGCCCTGAATCAACATGTCATGTGGACCATCGCTCCGGGCGTAACCAAACTGTCGTAAAGCTAGAGATGGGTTGTAGGTGATGCCTCCTCTTATGCCTAGAAGTGGTACATTAGGAAACTCCCCACAACGGTCAATGATGGTGACATTCTCCATAGATCTGGAGCACCAATGGATGTCTGAGTGAGAAAGTGACATGATCCTCTTGGACCATCTGAACCCTTGCTCATTCTTCATTACTGAGCGAGGAAGGTGAGAAATAAACCACCTAGAAAGTAAAGGTATGCAGCATATCAAAGTTCCTCTTGCCCTTGTAGTACGGGTGTGAAGAGAATGTAGGATGTCTCCAAGTAAGGTAGGCACTGGATTGTGACTCAGGAATATGTTGATGGCATGAACGTCTATGAACTGATCAGGATTGGGGAACAACACTAAGCCATAAATCAATAAGGCTAAGATCTCCTCAAAAGCATCGTAGCTCATAGCTTTCAAGAACATTTGAGCTTTATCCACTAATACCTTGGCAAGAATACCTTTAACTCCACTTCTCGTCTCTAGAACAATGTCAGACTTCTTCAGATGTAGAGCTGCAGCAATAACTTCTGGTTTAAGCTCCTTCTCTAAGCCTGTGAATGGCTTCTGATCAAGAACAGGTATACCCAGAAGCTTGGAGAACTCCTCCATGGTTGGAACCAGCTGATAATCAGGAAATGTAAAGCAATGGTGCTTAGGGTCAAAGAACTGAAGCAGCACACTCATCATGTCTTCACTGAACCCTAAAGTAACTAGATCCAATAAGTGACCATGTCTCTTGTTGAACTGGGAATGATCAGGCACTAGGGAAACCAACTCCTTGAGCTTAGCAGGTATCCCTACAAAGTTGATCCTGATGGTGTTTCTACGAGCAGAAGCCATGACGTTCAACAAAGAACAAAGATAAATCCTTTGGTCCTTGAAATGGTTAGGGAAAATGATATGCTTATGATGCATGATGATGTCATGATGTCATGCTCAATCACAAACATGTGGCACACACAAACAAGTCACACCATAGCCCTAGGTTTAAAGGCTTGCATGAGGTTCAAAGGCAAGTACCCTCCCCTGAAGTTAGATGGTTCATCCTGTCCTACAAAAGTAACCAGGTTCTAAGGGATCTCAATATCATTGATCCTTCACAAGGGTGGTTGTTCAGAAGGCAACTTACTTGCCGACCAAAACCCTCCAAGTTTAAGATCTCAATGAGCGTAGTATCGAGTGTCAACCAACCTCAGTCTGCACCAAAGCCGGTTACCTCACTACTTTCTAAAGGCCAAGATGAGTTAACTAGGGTTCTAAAAGTCAGTTAGTGCATTGACAACATATGGCAGCCTCAATATTATCCTCAACTTGACTTAAGGAATATAAGCACCAACCAAGAAGTCGCACTAACTATGGCCACCAGATCAACCGTATCGATATACGTCGTACAGTTTCCTTGGTCTATTGCCATTTACCTAAGGTACACTAGATCCGGGTTAGGACCTTTCACACATAAAAGCACCCCAACAATATAATAATAAAGCAAACAAGGCAAACAATTTAAAGTAATCTTAATTCCTAAGGGTACCCCTCTTAAATAAGTCCCCAGCAGAGTCGCCAGTTCTGTAACACGGTGGGAGAACTGACTTTAAACAATGTTGCGGATAGCAAGAGTCGCCACCGACTTTTATTTTATCCATAAGGAAAGGTTATAAAAGAACAGGAAAGACCTTAGAGAATATTTTGGGTCCGGGGGGTAGGTTATGAAAAGGGAAGGTGTTAGCACCCTTTTCATCCATGGTTATCCATGGGCTCTTAGGTACTTAAGCTCACTTTTGAATTGTTTTGAAAGTGTAGTGTGTGAATAGAAAATTTTCAGAATAGTTAATAAATAATCCATGTAAGGATGTGTTAAGAACTTGTTTGAAAACTTGTTGAAAATTTGTTTAAGTGTGAAACAGTTTTGAAGCGAGCAAGCACCTAGGAGTAACCTACCCTAATGTTTAAAGGTCTTTCTTATTCTTTATTCTTTCCTTTAGTAAGACTATCCCTACTATAATGGAGTAGGTAGTCCTTACTTTGGATGTTAAGGGATATGTGAGGGACAATTTGACTTTGAAGGCCATTGTGGGATGTAATAAGCACATATGAGGGACCATCATCATTTTTCGAAAGGGACTCGATTCGTAAAGGCAACCATAAGGGACTTTGATGATTTTTCTATTTGAGGGACTTGCTTTATACACCCCACTTAACCATTATTCGTAGGCAACTTGAGGGATATCCTTAGGAAGTGAGACGGCGATTAAAATCGACTTACGTGTGTGACGTGTTTATTTTAATTATCTTTATTTAAAAGTGATCTAAATTTATTTTAATATTACATACATGTTGTTACACTCCCTAATTAAACAACTTTACATCCAAGAAACAATTACAAAATAATAAGCAAAATAATTAAATAGCAAAGATAAATAAAATATAAATAAGCAATAATAAATAATAAAGGGGGTTAATTCTAAGTTTACTCGGCAAGACATCGCATCTTGTGCCTACGTATCCTTACGGGAGTGGAATCAGAGTAATCGTAGTTCCCCTCAAAAGGGAGGTTAGAGACTTCTTGACTGTGGTCAAGGTCTCACGGGGAATAAACGCATCTTAAGGACACGCTTACACGGAGTGTAGAAACTCCAAATCTCTATGTTGAAATGTTAAGTTGTAATTAGGGTTAAATTAGGGATTCCCCGGCGGGAAACCCTAAAATGAGCGCGGCGGCTCTTTGACCTAATGCTAGGGGTAAAATTGTAATTTTGTCCACGGCGAGACATGTATGAAAATTTAGGGTTTGTAAGAGGTTGTAAGGGTTTGAAGTTGAGGGCTATTGGCGCGGCGACCAAAAACTAGACCTAACCTTCGGATGTGTGTGATGTGACAGGATAATTGATGAATGTGGGAGAAATTGAATCATGCAAACAGAAAATAATGACCTAATTTAACTATGCGAGCAGAAATTTAAAAGCAGTAATGAAAGCGCGATTGTTAGGATTCGCGAGATTACAACCGAGAGGCAGTTACAGTAATAATTAAAAAAAATAAAACATCACGCAATAGTAGTGACCATGAGCTGCAAAAGATGAACACCGTTAGTAAACAAAGCTAGACAGAAATTGGGCGAGTCAGGAGAAAAAATGCAATATGGAGATTCTTGTTGTTTTTTAAAAGAAAAGAGATTTGATTAAATTAAGAGATGTTAACATAAAAAGATTTATTTTAATTTCGAAAAAAAGGTTTTAATCTAATTATCTACAAAAAAAAAGATTTGATGTCATTATTTTTTTAACAATATTTTTAGTTATTATTTTAAAAAAGTTCTTAATTTTATTATATGAAAATTTCAAGTTATTTGTTTTAAAAAGGGTTTTTAATTATTATTTTGTAAAAAAACAATTTTTTGTATTAGTTTTAAAAAAGATTTAATAAAATTAATTAACTAATTATAAAAGAAAAAAAAAACAAAAAAACATAAAAGAATAAAAGGGGTTGGGCCGGTCATCACTCCCGGACCCAACCCAGATGGTGAGTAATGAAACAAAATGTTAATTTAGGGTTTGGAAACCCTTGTGAGTAAGCCGCGGCGGTTTCATCCCCATCTTCCTCTCGTCTCTCTTCTTTCATGCTCCGAAGTTGCGCCATAAACTCTTCTTTAACTCAGTAACTCATCTGGAAAAAAAACGAAAGTGAGAAACACAGTTTTAAACGATGGTAGCTTACGTTTTACGACCGTGAATCTTCCAATCTGCGATTGAATGGCCGATGATGTTTGGAAATTGAGGCTGGGAGTGTTGGTTGCCCGCCGTTCGTAACGGTGACGGCGATCTTGCTCTGTTTCGATCTCTCTCCCTCGACCGCTAGGGTTTCATGTTCTTCGCCGTTTTCCTCTAGGGCTTTCGCGATCTTCCCCCCCCCTCTCACAGGTGGTATTTCTCCTTTTTATATACTCTGATTCTCTTATGGGCTTTTTGGATGTTTGAGACCCAAATTCGAACTTTCGCTCTGACATGATGAGGATTGGATTTGATTTACGTTTTTTCTGATACTTTGGGATTATTCCTCTTTAGTTCCGATTCGGTTTAATGCTTGCTGATAGGATCACAAATTTTGATATTGCAATTGATTTGAGATTGATTTGATTTAAACTCTGAATCTAATCTTCCATTATTAGGGAGTACTCTTCATTGACTTACTGATTTTGGATCGTGTGATTGTAGGTGTGGAATAGAAAATGAACTTGGGCCATGGAAGAATTTAGAAGCCCAAAAGGGGGAGACTCGTGTTTGGGTATGAAGATGCTGGTGATGCCTTTGGTTGCTCGTTCTGAACCATCTGACTTTTCTCTTCTTCTTTTGTCCATGAACTGAACTAATTTTTTCCTTCTTCTTTCAGGAACAAACATTGCCTTATCTGATGCCTCCGAGAAAGTGCTGATGCGGTAATGACGACTTAGCGAGTCTGAACCGTATCGACTTGTTATCGTTGCTTCGATGTTGCTTGTCTTAGTTGTTTATATTTGATTCCTTCGACGTTTTTGGTAGGAAACTGGGGTCAGCCCTTGTCTGTCGCCTTTCCGGCCACTCGAAGCTTAACCCGATGATGAATTGCTCTGAGGGTTGCCCTTTTCTTATCTTTGCAAATGTTGGTTCGAATTATCCTTTGTTGTTCATCCTTACTGTTTGGAAATGCTTGCAGGGGATGGAATACTAGTGTGATGCTGTTGCTAATGACATTGCGGTGTTATACCTTTGTATTTGCCGTTGATATTTGTTCGCAAATGACATTGTCAATATTGTTCGTAGCTGCAGCTAGTGTTGCTCGCCGTTGGCATTGATGTTTGTTCTGTACTGCAGTGGCATATTCTTCTTGCAAATGCTAGTTGGGGCTTATGCTTGATATACTTGTTGCTTGCACCTGACATGGTTGCTGATGAAGTTGCTTTTTTCACGGCCTGTTGCGAGCTTGTGTTGAGATACTCGGTTCTAATGTTGTTTTCGATTTCTCTGGGGCAAAATCTTGAGTTATTGGAAACATACTGATTTTCCTCTTCTTTTTCAGGTGCAAATAAGTCTGGAGGCTGCCGGTCTTATGCCGTCGGCGAGGAGGGTATAACGGTGATGATGACTTGGTAGTCTGAACCACATTGGCGTTGTTGAATGTAGTTGCCTCGCGAAATACGTTGAGCTATTCGAAATAGTTGCCTTAATTCGGTTTTTCGACGTTCGGTAGAGAGTTGATAATGGCTTCGGTCATAGTCCTCTCGGCCGCTCGAGTTTATGCCCGATGATGATTAGAAAAAACTGAGGGTTGAACCTACTTCAATGATTTCTTAATTCTCTTGACCTTCACTTTATGTCTGTTAATAGCATTTTGCAGGGATATCAGTGTTGGCTTTCAAATTCAAAACTCGTCGACGACTCCTCACTTTGATTCTATCATGGCTAACAGGAAACGGTAATACACCTCTTCGCAACAAAGTGATTTTTACTGACATGTCACAAACGTCCTTCTCACTCCTTTAATTCTCTTTGCAGAAAATTCTATCTTAGACCCGGAAGCTGGACGCGAAATAAATCGGGGCGAGGCTTATATGCAAGGAGAGAACGGGAAGCCAGAAAGTAAAGGATATTGTTATGTCGTTAAAAACAAGTCTAGAGTAGTGCTCAACCGCGGATGCTCTTAATGAATTGTATTAGTTTCCAATAATACTTGATGTTTTTAGAATTAGAATCAACTTCACAGTTTGAATTTGTAACCCTCTTGAAATAGGAATGAAATTTGGTGTGTTTTTGAATAAATTCGGATAAAATTTGGTTTGCAGGTCTTAGTATTTTGCATCCATGTTTGTATTCATAGCATTATCATGTGGCATGTTGTCTGTTCTCTTTTGATGTGCAGGTTAGCTGAGGATTCATGGAGAAGTTCAAATACGAACATGAAGACCTTTAGATACTTTTAGGATTTAGGATAGATGCTTTAATGTAATCCCTTAGGATTTGAGAATTTTAATGTACTTCCTTGTAACAGTACTTTGCATGAAGCAACATCCCCATTCTTGTATGATAGCATTATTTATGAAATAAAATTCTCGAAGTTTTGAATTTATTTATATTCTATTCTTAGTTAAAAAATATAAACAAATGTGAATAAATCCACAAGTATTTAATTCATTAACATAGGCACAAAACATAAATATTTCCAAGTGGTATTTGTGATCCTAATCTCATCATCCGATTAAAATGTTAACCAATTGTTTCATAACCAAACTCATATGGGCACCATGGTCACAACATTTTCAGCATCAACAGCAAAACTAATCGTAATTAAACTCCACTGACCAAATGCCAAATCTCAATATGATCAGAACTGGTGATTGATAAATGCCTCAAAACCATAACGCATCAAATGCCTCAGAATTTTAATAACAGCCCGTCTTCAAGGAATTGGTAGAATTTGTGTAAAATGACCAAAATACCCCTGGGACCAAATCTGCAACACAAAACCCTTGAAGTCTTGGAAGTCCATTTAGCCTGATTAAAGTCAAAACCCTAGTTTTGGATGCACTGCTTAGGAGGTGCATTGTCTGAGGGAATTGTCAACTCTTCTGACCAATTGTGAATTTTGTGAACCTTGTGAACCTTCTTGGAACACCAAGTCTTGTATTGTGAGGGCAAATTTTGGGGTGCAACACATACCAGATGAAAGTACGTAGGCATAAGACGCGATGTCTTGGCGAGCAACCTTTCCCCCTTCTTCCATAGTTAGCCGAACTACACTGACTCTGATCTTTCATACCAGATGAAAGTACGTAGGCACAGAGACGCGATGCTCTGTTGTGTCTCTTTCTTTTCTTTTTGTCCCGCAAGCCTGTAGCGTAGATAGTTTAAACACACCCTTAGATAGACAACAAGCATGGATCCCGTCGAGTACGACGAACGTGAGGGGTGCTAATACCTTTCCCTTGCGTAACCGACTCCCGAATCCAGGACTTGGTTGCGATGACCTTGTCTTTTCCCTTTTTCGTCAGGTTTTTCCGATCGTTTCCTTTCCCTCTCTTTGGGATAAATAACGAAAGGTGGCGACTCTTCTGTTTTTGCCGGGTGTTTTTCGCAGTTGCGACACATCATCATCATCATCAGACGAGTCACAACACAAAGTTGTCATGGATGAGCAAGACATTATTGGCGTTGCCAATGACAGGGCGTGTAACATTAGGGACTATGTTGTCTTTGATTATGCGGCCATGAGCACTGGTATTGTTAGCCCAAACTATGTTTGCTATGATCTTTCATACCAGATGAAAGTACGTAGGCACAAGACGCGACGTCTTGGCGAGCAACCTTCCCCCCTTTCACCCGTAGTTAGCCGAACTACGTTGACTCTGATTTCTCGTACCAGACGGGAATACGTAGGCCCAGAGCAGCGATGATCTGTCGAGTCCTTTATTTTTCTTTTGTCCCTGAGACCGTTAGCTAGATAAATTGATCACCTTTTTAGATAGACAACAATGCGTGGATCCCGTCGAGTACGGCGGACGTGAGGGTTGCTAATACCTTCTTCTTGCATAACCGACTCCCGAATCCAGACTTGGTTGCGATGACCTTGTCTTTTCCCTTTTTCGTTAGGTTTTTCCGATCGTTTCCTTTCCCTCTCTGTGGGATAAATAACGAAAGGTGGCGACTCTTCTGTTTTCTACTGGGTGTTTTTCGCAGTTGCGACAGCTGGCGACTCTGTTGGGGACTCTAGTTCCCTATGGAGTCAATCCTAGCGCTTGTTTGTTTATTCTTTGGGTGTTGTACATATGTGCTTTATTTACTTTCACATTTTACTTTCCGCATCATATATCATTATTGTTGTGCTGTGGGAGGGAGGTTCTGATGAGTGATAAGCCGGACCTGGGCTTGAGTACAAACCTAACATTAGTAGTGGAGACTAGTGGGGGCCTTGCTTGCTTAGCAGGTACAGTTTCCCATGAAATTCACACTCAGAAGAGATTCTCTTTGATGACTTCTCATCTGGCCCTTAGGGCTCGACGGGAGGTCGGATCTGAGGGTTGTCGACTCTGGGAATCGATCATTTGTGATTCAGCTAAGTGAGGACTCTTCAGGAGATGATGATGCCAAACCAGAAATGGTGAACGTATTATCATTTCGTAAAAGTCTGTGACGCTGATGAACGCATAGGATGCCATACCTTATCAGTGAATAGGTCCATACCTGTGAGTGGGACTGGGGTTATGCAGGAAACTTTTACCTTCAGATTACCCGGTTTTCTCTACAGTTTGAATTTGGATTATTGGTATCAGTTGGTTTCTATCAGAGCAGTGATATGTTCTTGCTGAAGCAGAGATCTGATCTTTCTCAGTCTACAGCACAACAGTCTTGATCCCTTGTGTGTGCATTAGCATTTTGCATTTAGCATTGTTTTGCATTTGCATTTCATTTTTGCATATCCATCCTCAGCCGGAACAGGGAGCTCACCCATCTTTTGTCTGCTTCGTTAGTTGGTTTCCTGACATTCGCATTGGACTTGAGTTAGCTTCTGGAGGAATCATGAACTCAGGAGAGCATAACTTGGTTGTTACGAGGGCAGAGTTTAAATTGATGAGGAATCAGCTAGGTCAACTCGTGGAAACCATGACAGCTATGACTAGAGGAGAGGTCGGTATTCAGAAGATTCTAGTGAACAATGTTGCTCAAGCTTAGCCTGCGCCGATTCCTGTTGAGGAGCATACTATTTCCAGAGATAGAGGTTCATCTTCTCTTCATGGCACATACTATCAGAGCTTCGCATTCCCTGTGCCAGATTCTCAGAGGGTTATTCCGAAGGTTAATGCTGAAGACCCCCAGACTGTTGAGTTTATGGAAAAATGTCAGTTGTTGGAGGAAAAGCTTGATGTCCTGATGAGTCAGGATACTCTTAATTTGAGTGCTGCGAGCATGTGTCTGGTACTCGGTCTTGTGATGCCTCCGAAGTTCAAAATGCCGAATTTTGAGAAGTTCAAAGGGGATAGTTGTTCAAAGCAGAATTTGGTAATGTTCTGTAGGAAAATGACATCACATGTTCATAATGATCAGCTTATGATTCACTGCTTCCAGGACAGTCTGTGTGGAGCATCGTTGAGTTGGTATATGCAGTTGGAGAGTGGTTGCATCCGATCATGGTCAGATTTAGCCAATGCCTTTGTGAAGCAGTACAACTACAATCTCAATATGGCTCCTAGTCACGTGCAGTTGCAAGAATTATCTCAGGAGGACAATGAATCCTTCAGAGGGTATGTGTAGAGATGGAGAGAATTAGCTACTCATGTTCAACCCCCACTTCAGGACAGAGAGCTAGTTGATATATTCTTGAGTACCTTGAAAGGCCATTACGTTGACAAATTGATCAGTGGTGGAATGTCAATCTTTGCTGACTTGGTGATAATGGGTGAATGTATCAAGAGTGGAATCAAGAGCGGAAAAATTTGAGACATCTTAGATACTTCAGTTTATGAAGGTGAATCAGTTGTCAGTTCTCAGGAAGAATGGGAAAGAGGAAGTGATATTCTTTCAGAATCTCCTGTATCTCAGGTTCAGTTTTCAGATACCTCGAGTGTTCAGAGTCAGCAGCCTGTTGGGTCTGTGTATCAGGTGTCTGTGTCCCGTCAGAGTCAACAGTTGTACCGTCATCAACCGCGTCAACACGCTAGACGAAGACCAAGGAAACCAGAAAGGCATTTTACTCAGTTGTCGGTATCGTATAGTCAGTTGTTATGCATTTGATCAGAGGTGGGTTGATAGTGCCAATGAAGATTAATCCAGAGATTCCGTCGTATCCGCCAGGCTTCAATGTCAGCGCCTGCTTTGAGTACCATGCTGGGGCACAGAGGCATTCAACTGAAGATTGTAAGGTGTGTAGGAGCCAGGTTCAGGCTTTGCTGGATTCCAACAGGATCTCAGTCACGTCTCAGGGTATTCAAATCAATGATCTTCTTTTATCCAGTCAAGCGGGTGTATCAGTTTATGCTATGGAGGAGTTCACCAAGACCATTTATTCAGAAGAGTATCAAACTGAAGACTCAGTTGAGGGTTGTATCCCTGTGTAGGATTTGTTCATTATTGTATGCTGACCATCGCCAGGCTTGTTGGTCGAGGTCACTCTGTTTGTATTCAGTTACTCCTGTGTGGTGTATATGTGTGATGGTTATCCCTGTTTGGATCTTGGGTTCCTTTTCGCCTTGGTGCTATTCTGAAATTTCCTTGTTGCATACTTGTCTGCATCTTGCATATTATTTTTGTATAACAGGTACCT
This sequence comes from Lathyrus sativus, assembly GCA_963859935.3. NCBI lineage: Eukaryota > Viridiplantae > Streptophyta > Magnoliopsida > Fabales > Fabaceae > Lathyrus > Lathyrus sativus. Next base: position 86,001,493 of record OZ012738.1, read on the forward strand.
CGGAGTTGTTAATCTGACTTCATGTACTCCACTAGTTTGTTGCAGGTTATACAATCAGATAGATCACAGGAATTCCCGTGAAATTATGGAGCAAGTTCAAGCAGAGCTGAGAGAAGTTAAGAGCCAAATGGGGCAGTTCATCATGGACATGCAAGCATTGCACTTGGATCAGAATGCGCTCAGAGAGGAAAACCAGCAGTTGAAAACTCAGGTGGACTTAATCATGGAAGTGATAAGGAACGTGCTCAGAAAGGAAGATGATCAAGTGCCTGAGGCCGTAGCAAGGATGCTTATTCCACTTCTGTCTGTGGAACCTATACCAGAGCGAAATGTGTGCCAGAAACCTTTTGTGCAACCGAAGGTTCCAAAATTCCCGTGTCATCAGCTGCGTCCCGTTTCTCAGGAGAATCCTAGGATTAGAATATATAGTCAAAGGATAAAATCTCAAGATAGAATCTTCGATCAGATCCCCATGGATTATACTCTGTTGGTGCAACTCTTGCTCCAACTTCAATTGGTTAAGCCTCGGACTTTGGTTCCACTTACTGGCCAACCACCACCGGGTTTTGATATCAATTCTTATTGTGATTTCCACTCTGGGGGACAGGGGCACAACGTCGCAAACTGTAGAGCTTTTAAGCATAAAATTCAGGACCTGATTGATTTGAAGACAATTGAACTCACGTCGGGTGGCATGAATGTATCAGGCGAAGTTATTCCCTATCATGCAAGTGGGATGGATTTTCCTATTCCCTCCCCTAAAGCTGTAGTAGGCCAAGAGTATATCCTACAATCTTTGGTGTTAGAATCCCCTTGCCCAAATTTGCTGCCTGTTGCTGGATCAAGCTTAAGAATGAAAGCACCTGAAAAGAAAGAGCCCTCAAGAATTCAAACCTAGTCACCAGACGTTTCTGTTGTTCAGAGTCCACGACCTTTTGGGTCCTTGCAGCAAAACTATCAGTACCACAATCAGAATAGGCCTCACAATAATTTGAAAAGAAGGAATGCTTCTCTGCGTCCAGTGCCTATGGCGTACAGTCAGCTGCTGTCGCACCTAGTTCGGAATTCTTTGGTGGAGCCCAAAGCTCTCAAACCGGTGCCAGAACCTTACCCTCTCGAGTATGATCCTAGTGCTCAATGTGAGTATCATGGAGGATCCTCAGGGAACTCAACTGAAGATTGCGAGGCTTTTCAAGCCAGGGTACAACAGTTGATGGACCGAAGGTGCATATCTTTTCCAGGAGGAAGGTTGGTCGTACATCGCTCGTCTGACTGAGTTTGAAGACTTCAAGGGTCGCATTCCCACAGCAGCTAATCAGTGTGAAAGCCCAGTTCCCAGAAGCTGGCAATTTTCGTTTTATCCTATTATTTCTTTACGTTTGTAATTTCTTTTTTGCTAAAGTGCAAACTCATTTGTAAAACTTGTTGTTTCCATTGATTGATATTAATGAAATGAATATGCATGTTTTGATTTAATCCATTCATGTTCACTAGTTGCTTTTTACAGATGTCATACACTTGTTTAAGCGGAATCCTGGGAGGATGACGAAGTTTAAAGACGCGCAAGCTTCCGAAAGTATGCTTTTGAATATAAAACCTGCTAATGATGTACAGGCATTATTTCGAATTCCCAAAAATCGGAGATATAAGGATGATAACCCCTTTTCAACCCCTTTGAGCCTAGTAGTAGGAGTTTCTTTCTGAAAACGAAAAATCCTTAATCTTAACCTGGGGCAGGGTAGGTGTTAGCTAATTTAACCGAACATCCAAATTGCAAAAGGAGTTGTTCCCGTTCAAGGATAAGTCGCACCTGTATAGGTCGTGCCTACAAAACCACAATGGTTAAACCTAGCCGATCAAGGAGTGAACAGTCACAATCCCTTCAAAAAGTAAGACAAGCCAGTGTCACACGATTTGTTCAAAAAAAAGAGAAAGAAAAGAACAGAAATAAAAGAGAACAAAGCCCGCTAAGTCGAATCTTGAAAACAAGCGACTTAGGCAAAAATGAGGGCATCCTGCTGGACTTTGAAATCAAAAGAAGCTCAAAAAAGCCAGTCTAGGCAAAAGTTAGGGAAATAAAATATGATGATGAAAAACAAGTCGTGTGATTCAGGCACCAAAGACGAAAAGACGAGTGACTGTCACTCTAAAAGTTGTGGTTTCCCGAACCATCATTCCTATCATTCAAACTCTGAGAGGTGAGCGCTAGTGTCGAATTAGCTGAATATAGGATTGGAGAACATCACGGAGAGGGGTGGGTTAAAATAAACTTTGAGCCTTTATCCTTTCCTTGTAAACCGTGAACCTTACCAAGTTACAATCCGAAAAAGTCCTAATTGAAGCAGGTTTGTTTCGAAAGCATACTTTGATAAAGATCGCATCGAAACTGACTCCTAAAAGGGTTCATCTTACAGCGTTGTATTAATGTTGATAAATGATTCATTAATTAGATGTCACAACTTTTTTCCAGTGAACAGATTGGAATTTCAAAACTATCATATGCATTGCATTTAATATATCTTTTATGCAGGACAATTTGTTTTACTAGTGAGTAAGCGCTTGATAGCAGGAAAGTTTCCACAGTGGAAAGATTGATCAGGATAGAATGCAGAATTCCTTAATACTCCGTCGAACTGGGGCATGTTATATCAAATGATCATAGCAATTAATCTGAAGCAGTCAAGTCGAGATTCGGTGAATCTCTCGAAGTCAATCAGGACTATTTCCTCACAGATCAGCCAATCAGGGGCAAAGTCGTTGTAGGACTGGGGCAGGGCACCCCGAGAGAAATCCTTTTCTAGAAGGCAATTAATGTGAAGCACCTCTCTGAGGTTCAATATGCTGAGGCAGTTCATATCAAACCATCAGGGTACAGAAATTTCAGATTTCCTTTCAAGGAATATCCCCACAGAGATCCCACGGGTTGGGGCAAAATCGTAAGCGAAGGAATTGTTCCTCTTCAGAGCTATTCAAGCAGGTTCAGTCAACTTTCAAGTGCAATGTCGGGAAGTCATGTTACTATCCCTTGACCCTTTAGCCAAAAACCTTTGAATTCAGACAGGATATTTGCCAGCGTCAGTCGTACCTGATCCTTTGCAGATCATATTCCTAAAGTCCAATTTCTCTTGGCAATCATCAGGAAGCCCAATCCGTATTGGTGCATCATCCCAAATCCAATTCCTAGTGGTACGCAGGAAGACTTTGTCTGTCTTCTCCAGCAAAAGTCCAATCATCATTGGCACGTGTAAGCTATCCCCAGTAGAGTCCAATCATACTTGGCGCATCCGGTTACCCCTAGCGGAGTTGGTTTCACCTCTTCAGCATTTATTTTGTTGGAGTAGTTCTGTTGTATCCAGCTTTCCCCGGCAGCCCGAGCCTGCATCTGCATCTTTGCATATAGTCATCATATTTGCATCATCCTTGCATTTCATCCTCAAATGCGTAGTATTTCCATTTTGTATGGAGCATTACGCCATATTCAAACATACACATATGCATGAAGCATAAGCCAGTTTTTGTCAGCCTTCTGTGGCAGCTTGAATCACTCTTCAATCAATACAGGGGCATTTATCCAGCAGCTTTGTTTAGATAGCTTATAGGTTTATTCAGGTTTTTGATCATTCTTCGGTTACGCTTTGTCCGTCAGTCCTTTGATGATGACATCCCCAAGCAAATTTTCTTTCCGTCAATCCCTATTGACGATGTGTTTCTCCAAGCAGATTTTCTTTCCGTCAATTCATATTGACGATGTGTTTCCCCAGCAGGTGTTCTCTCTGTCTATCCTTAAAACATGTGAGTTTCGGATATGGTTTTCTTTCCATTTATTGGATGAGATGGCGTTTTTAGAGGGTTTTCGTGTTGTCAATTCCTATTGACGCTGTGACTCTTCGAAGAATGTTTGGTTTTCTTTATTGTCAATTCCTATTGACGACATGGCTCTTTGAAGATGGTTTTCGTTCTGTCAATTCATATTGACGATGTGGCCCTTCGAAGATGTTTTCCTTTCCATCAATTTTTATGGACGAAAGGATTTTCTGGATGGTTTTGAATTTCATTGACATGATCTATGGTTTTGATTCTTCTTTCTATCAATTCCTATTGACGATGTGGTTCTTCGGACGAATTTCTTTCTGTCTATCCTTAGACAACGTGAACCTTTATTTGGTGTCTTACCGTCTACCATTAGATGATGTGAGTATTTGGTATCTTTCCGTCTACCATTAGACGATGTGAGTATTTGGAGTCTTTCCGTCTACTATTAGACGATGTGAGTATTGTTTTTCTTTCTGTCTATCCTTAGACAGCATTAACCTTTATTTGGTGTCTTTCCGTCTACCATTAGACGATGTGAGTATTGTTTTTCTTTCTGTCTATCCTTAGACAGCGTGAACCTTTATTTGGTGTCTTTCCTTCTACCATTAGACGACGTGAGTATTGTTTTTCTTTCCGTCTACCATTAGACGGCGTGAGTATTGTTTTTCTTTCCGTCTACCATTAGACGATGTGAGTATTTGGTGTCTTTTCGTCTGCCCTTAGACAATGTGAATATTATTCTCTTCCTGAGGTGAAGTTACCAATTGCATGTTGATCTAGCCTTTGGTTTTGATGTCTGTGGCGTTACACAGATGACTGGCGGCAATGTCAGGTGTTTTTTATTGGATGATCAGTCAGCCGGTTGTCGTTGCAACTGTCTGCGTTCAGTTTTTCTGGATATTTGTTCCCCAATCAGGGTGTTGCAGTTTATTTCTACGGTTGGAAAATTTTCGGGTTCTTTGGTATTCAACCGTCTTTTACCTTGATTGTTTGAAAGTCGTTCGCTTTTCATCCAATCAGGTCCAAGTCGTTTGAATAGGGGCAGATGTTGCACCCTAAAAATTGCCCAACCTTTTTCTTTAGCTGGTTTTTGTTTCTTTGCATTGTTCTAGAATTTTCATTACATATCATTGTTCATTTAGCAGGAGATCAAGAAGGTGTGCCTAGCAAGAGGAAGTCACCAAGGGTTTTGAGCCTAAGCAAGGGGTTTTACTCAAACACGAATGGTCATCAAAAGGTGGTCAGTGTTCTTTGAGAAAGTTGATGGATGTATGTGGGTCAGTTCCTAACTTGGAGGCCAATTGAAGATCATCAGAGGATTGTGAATTCATGATTATGGATATGGGATGTTGAGAAATCTCATTGAGTGCTTTGAGAGTCATGTTGAAGCTTGTTCAAGTTGTTGCGTCATGTGGAAGAAGCCACAGTCAAAGGTGTGGCATATAGGGTTTTCATCTGGTCAACCCTCAGTCATTTGTGAAATTAAAGGAGATTAAGAATCAATTACAAGTATCTATGTTCATGGAATGTTGTGTTGAGATGCCTAAAATATTATTTCAAGATCAAATAAAGAAGAATCAAGAGTGTGAGAAGTTACTAAATTAGGGTTCTTAGTGTAAAATCCCTTGTTTAGTACCCAACTTCAAGACCACCTATCTCAAGATAGAAGTCTCATCTCATCTTGACCCTAATATGAAACTTGTAGAGCATGTTTCTAGATTTCTTTTGAGTACTATAAGTCATTCATCTGATTTCTAGAACTCAAGTTATGATGCTGGCAAGTTACACGTCCTCAGATGAGTGTGATTTTGGTTAACAAAAGTCAACCAACTTCCAATCCATTTTTGACCTAGAAGGATGTTTCTCCTCACCTTAACCAAAACATGAAAGTTGTTCCTCATGATATTAGCTTTCCAAAGAGTACTAGAAGTCCTTCATCTGATTTTTGGAACTCAAGTTATGAGGCTTGCAAGTCAGTGGTATTTTGGGAAAGTAAGGTTACAAGTCATTTTCATTATAGGTCCATTTCACCACTTTGCTTACTTCAAATGAAAATATTTCCAACATGAAACTTTCTCAAAATGGGGTCATTTGCTCAACCAAACATCAAGGAACTTTTGATTTGGCTTATATGGAAGATTGGATGAAGGAAAATTCATGGAAAAGGCATTAAAAGGAGAAAATCCAATTATATTCATTTGGGATCAATTTTGTGCAAATGTGAGCATTTTCTGAGTGCAAAACACATTCTAAACACAATGCCATTTTTGGATTTGAGATTTGAGTTCATTTTAATGACCATTTTCATGCTTGCTTCAAGCTTAAGTTACAAATGCAAATCATGCCATAGGATCAAATTGAGGAGCTATTTTCAGTCTTTGGATCAATGCATCCCATGTGCAAGCTAGATGAACCAAAATTACAGCTTGGCAAGAGGCATTTTTATGCACATTTTCAAGTTTCATGATGAAAAAATTTGATTTTCAATTGGACCTAAAATAACTTTGTTTTGGCTTTCTTTTCACCCAAATCCATCACATATAATCCCTTGATCATTCACAATGCCTCAGAGGATGTTTTGGTGAAGAATTCGATGAGAACACACTTGGAAAAAGCTCAAGAAGAGTGAAACACGAATTTTCAGATTCACACCATCTCAAGCAAAATTGAGCATAGCAAAAGCTTCCTTGGAGTTCATGGAGTGATTCTGGATAATTTTCTCTAAGCTTCATCAAAGGATCACGCTAAGTGGAAGCTCTCCACTAGGTATTCTTCAAATCAACTTATCTCTTTGTTTAAGCCATGATTACACGCCATTTTTGTAGGTTTGTGATCCTTGAACATCATAGATGATTTCTGGTATAAATTGGTGGTTGTTTATGATGATTGTTGTTTTGAGCTTCAAACTTGTTTGGCACAATTTGGTTTATTCTTGAGCTTTTAAGCCTAATTGATGTTGGATTTGGACTCTACGTGTTGTGTAGATGAATTTTGACTATCGATTTGCTAGTTTTGGTGCCATTTTTCTTCACCTGCGTTTTGGTAAACAGTGCGTGGTGGCCATTCCAAATGAAGAAGATGACCGGAGAAAGGTCCGGCCACCGTCTGGTTTTGTTTTGAATGTTTGAGTTGTTTTTACCACGTGGCTTGCTGTTGGTTGTTGGATCTGATTACTTTTTTATTCAACGTGTCATATTAAGACGTATTGTGTTCCATGTTTGACCATACACACCATATCACATTTAAAATTCGTTTAAATACGTGGCATGCCCTGATCCATGTGATTTGCTTACTTATTGATCCAACTGCTCAGATTGTGTTCCACCATGCGCGTATGTTGACTCACCACACTAGATCTTTTTGAATCCACCGTTTTTGTTTTTGGTTGATTGGACTTGGGCTTGTACGTGCTTTCTGCACCCCCTTTGTGAGCCCAATTTATTTTTACACGTTTTTTCTTTGTTGTTCATACCCTGGTTTTTTTTATTTATTTTGGTGACTGTTTAGAATTAATTCAAATTAAAATAGTTCTCCAATTAGTAAAATTCCCCAAAAATATTTTCTGGACAATTTGAAATGTCCTTTTATTTTTAAAATTTTTATTTTTATTTTTTGGGTTATTTTTCATTTAAAAAAGGAATTATTAATTGGAGATGTTTTGTTTGACCTAATTCTTGACTTGTTTTGATTCTTGATTTTGTTTTAGCATTTCCTTTTTGATCCAATGACTGAAAATTGATCCTCATATCCATGATGAGTTGATAAATTTTTTAGGACCATTTTTCCCCTGTTGGTTGACTTTTGGGTTGACTTTTGATACATTTCATTTGACCCTCGACAATCCTCATTCACAATGGGACACCCTTGTGAATCAATTTCTTTGGTGGTGTTGTGAATTGATTTTGATTATGATCTTTTGGCCTATGTTTGCCAACTTGTTTGGGTACCTTGTGCATTTTATGTGATCATTTTTGAACCATTTTCCTAATTTTGAGGTAACTTGCAAGTCAAGTTACCTCCAAGGGAGGTTCATACAAGTGCATGACCTAGTTTGAGTTGGAAATGATTTTTGTGGATCCATTAAGCTCTCAACTCCTCTTGTTTCATATAATAGACATGTTGAGCGTATTGTATGCTCATTTTTAGGTCAAAATTATGTTCATTGCTTGTTCATTTGTGTGATTCTTTTGTTGTTTCCCTTTAATGTTTCCATATGTGACTTGTTTGTATCCTTTTGTGTGGTTGCCTCTTGTGCATTCCTTATTCTACTTTCTTCTTTGTTTCATTTCATATGTGCATGCTTAGTTGAGATGAGCTTGTAGAGGCTACTGCCCCACACTATTTTCCTCCCACTTTCATTCTACTTGTGCATCTTATGTTTGCATTTTCATTTGCATGTTCTTTCTTTTTCTTCTTCTTTGGTTTTTCTTTGCCATGTTCCCCATAAGTTCTCTAACCTCTTGAGGTTATGATAGACATTAGGTGCCTAACCCTGCATGATAAAGTTAGGTAGTTCCCTTTTGAATCCCAATTTTAAGTCCACTTTGCATGATAACTCTTTAGGATTGTTTAGTCTCCCATTAGTGGTCCTTTCTTCTTTTCTCATCTTCATACAATCTTAATACACTTAATAAAGATAATGGATATTGTGCCATGAGCCTTATACTTGGGAAATGGTGATTGAGGGGCTACCTCTCAATTTCCTAGAGTGTTTAGTATACGCCCTTAGGGCAATATGCGACGCATTCGATCCTAAGTTTTAGACTTTAGTACAACATACATTATGAACACTCAAATTCAAAACACTTATTCTATAAAAAACACAAAAATACTTTAAACCTTTTTCACCCTTTGGGGTTCTTAATCAAGAAAATATTTTCAGGAAAAGAGTGTTGTTAACTCTTAGTTCTATCGCAAACGGTAACGCCTAAGTCTCCCATGCTCGAGCTGCATACACCAACTGCTAGAACTGATTGTTAATCCTACTCGGGCCTAAAAAAAACTTTTGAACCAACCCGGTTTCTTGTTAGCCCGAACTACATTTGCTCTGATCTTTCATACCAGATGAAAGTACGTAGGCACAAGACGCGACGTCTTGACGAGCAACCTTCCCCCCTTTCCCCCGTAGTTAGCCGAACTACATTGACTCTGATTTTTCGTACCAGACGGGAATACGTAGGCCCAGAGTAGCGATGCTCTGTCGAGTCCTTTCTTTTTCTTTTGTCCTTGTGACCTTTAGCTAGATAGATTGATCACCTTTTTAGATAGACAACAATGTGTGGATCCCGTCGAGTACGACGGACGTGAGGGGTGCTAATACCTTCCCCTTGTGTAACCGACTCCCGAATCCAGACTTGGTTGCGATGACCTTGTCTTTTCCCTTTTTCGTTAGGTTTTTCCGATCGTTTCCTTTCCCTCTCTATGGGATAAATAAGAAAGGTGGCGACTCTTCTGTTTTCCACCGGGTGTTTTTCGCAGTTGCGACACAAAGTTATGTCGAAGGCATGACGTCCCAGAACTTGACACAGATGAAACTAGGCAACCTCAGGTTACGCTGGATAAAGCATTAATCTAGGCGCTTATGAACCTAAGAGGAAGGAACAGGTCAGCTGAGGTACACCAGGCATCGACAGAAGCGATTGAGGAGTATGAAAGATATGGAGTGTTGTGGGATGTCCTTCTGCAAATGCACAAGGGCTAAAGAAATTATTTAAGTTTCAAAGAGACAAGTTCATTTAGCAGGAAAAAGTTGTTGCTTTGCAATTCTCGTATAGTTTGTTGGATCCCCCAGTTTTCCCTAATCACATCCTGGGAGAATGGGAAGAAAACAAGGAGGAGAAGGAGCCAGTCAGTGATGATAAGAAGGTGAAAAAGAAAGAAAAGTCAAAGAAGAAGAAAAAGGAGAAAAGAGAAAAAATGTGAAGAAGAAAGATAAGAAGGTTGTTGTTGGGACAAGAGGAGTTATGCCTCTTCAGGACAACCCAGTTCAGCCCAAAAAGAAAAAGAGTGAGAAAGCTGATGTCACCAAGAAAGATGGAGTTAAGCCCCTAAGGGACACTCACAGTTCTCCAAGAAAGAAGAATATAAGGAAAGAATGGAAGAACAAGGAAACCCCTGTTGTCAAGACCCCAAAAAACAGTCCTTTGAAGGACTTTGATTTGAATCAAATTGACCCAGAATTAAGCCTAGTTGATAAGGATGATGTCCTAGAAGAAATTATTGAAGAAGCTAATAAGGATAACAATGAGATAAACAAAATTCAAGGCGCAGAAGATGATGACAACAAGGAAGAAGAAGAGAAATTGATGGAAGATGAAAATTAGTTTGTGGATGATAGTTTACCCACATACTACTCAACCATTAAGGAATTCTCCCCTGTATCCTTGAAGGCAGAAGAGAAGAAATTTGAAGAAAATGCTTAGAGCAATAAGGTTGACAGTGAGACAAACAAGGGCGAAGAAATAATAGTCACTACTGTGACTACTCTTGTGGTAACTCCAATCAAGAAGACAGATGCAGAGAGTGAGGAAAAGATTATAGAAGAACAGGTACTTAGCCCAAGGAAAAAGGAGCTGAAGAAGAAAGAAAAGATTGACATGGAGGAACTTGTGCATAAAGAAGTTGTCACGCCTGAAGTCTTCAAAGAGAAAGCCAATGAGCTGGAGAAACCAAAGGTTGCTAAGAAGGAAGCTAATAAGAAATAGAGAGAAGACATCCCGCTTGCATGCAAAAGCACCAGGCTTAAGGCCTAATGGGTATCACTCAGAGGCAAGCCTAGTCTTGCCTTCCCCTGACACTTGACAGTGAGGACAGTATCCTTACTTTAAGTTTGGGGGAGGCAGATAAAAGCTTGACCTTCTCTCTTTCTATTCTCTATCTACTATTTGAATCTATTTCTGCTTAAGATAGGATGAAAATTTGCTGGAATATTTGTTGGGATATTTGTTGAGATATGTTGCTTGGATATTTGCTTAGGTATTTTGGAGGCCGTGTTTTTGGCCAAGTTTGATGTCTGGATAATTTACTCATCTGGTTTGTGTTAATTTATGTTTGTGTAGTTTATTCTTGTTTAAATTCAATTTCATTTTGCATGAGTTATTTTAGGGCGTAGCTATTTTGATTGCAAAAGTATTTTAAATTAGAAAAGAGTTGAGTAAAGAACCACCAAGGATTAGAAAAAAATTTGTGCTTAGAATAAAAACTTGGTGATGAGTCTGTGGAAACAAGGCCAAGTTGTGACCAAGTGTGTTGTTGCAGAGGATGCTGGTAACCTCTATCCCGCCTCCACTAGTCTATTGAATTAGCAAAAAAAAAATTAAGAAACTTATTTGTTTGAAATTGTGAAGCAAGAAGAAGCCTTAGGGAATTACTATGGAAGGATGAGCTGATTTTGATAAAGATTTAGACTTTTCACACAAAATAGAGCACACCCCACATGTACTAATAAAACACACAAAAGTGTGAAAAGAGGTGGTAAAGACCACTCTTATTGAAAAGTTCCTGTGCTCGAAATTGGAGGAACAGCCAGCATTTTCATCATAATAGCCAATTGGACTAATACAAGTGAGATCCTGTTGAATTAAAAGGTGGAGTGTTGAGTAAAAAAAAAGAGAGAAATATAGAAAAGAAAAAGAAAATAAATAAAGTGGAAAGGTGTGATCTCAAATGAGAAAGTCAAAAGTCAATAAAAGAGTCAGAACAAAATTCCATCTTGAAACCCAAAAGGAAGAAAACTTAATTCACAAGAGTACTGGAATTAGAATCACAGAGAAAAATTAGTTCATTCTTCAGATGAGTGGTGGCGTGACAGTAGGTGTCTAATCGCTTTAGTAGTAACATCTCTTGGGCTAAAAACAGGCTGAGTTGCACTAATTACTTTTCTACCCAGACTATTCATCCAGTAAAGAACTGAGCCCCCTTTAATAAGATGATCCTAATTTGTTGTTCTTGAAATTCTCTTTTGACATTCACTGTCGCATCACCTGAGGATAGGTGATAGTTTAAGTTTGGAGGAGTGATAACGCTATTTTAGTGTGTCATGATGAGCCATTTTCTCTTATGGTTTAAGTTAAGTTTAATTAGGGTTTATTTTAAATTAATTTGTTTTAGTGTGTTTTTACCTTAAGGGCACTAGGTACACCTTTTATGGTTTTTTGTATGTTTTTGTTTTAAAGAAAATCTGATAAAGGCAAGTTGAGGCATGATACCTCGAGACAGGATCTGGAGTAGAATGGAGATTAAAGGAAAGGATATGTTGAGTCTTGTTATCTACAATTCACCAAGAGCTTGGAAGGATTTTATCATTAGGGCACACATGGCAAGTATTTGTGTAAAGAAAGAGCTCGAGAGCTAGAGATTTCAAACACTCAGATCCTATGATCCAAGACCCATCAAATTCTAAACTCATACTCAAAGTCTATAAAAGTAAGCCTTTTGCATCAGAGTGAGGAGAGATAGAGAGCTAGAGATTTCAAACACTCAGATTTATCTTCAGTATTAGTTTTATGTCATTTTAAGGATTAGAAATAATTAGAGAGTTTTCTTCTTCTCATCTAATCTTGTATTCACTGCTTGGAGTTGTCGTGACTGAAAAGATCTGTTGTTGTCTATCCAACGTAAGGGATCTTCAAGTTATTACTAGGTTATCATTTCTTTTACATAATTTTGCTAAGAGTATGTCATCCTATAACTTAATTACAGTAGTTTGTGCTCAGCTCATTATGAGCTAAACTCTTGCTTGATGAGCAAAGTGAAGTTAATATAAGTTGTGTTTATGTTGAAATGATATGTTGACTAGTGTGGTATTGTATGTGTTTTTATTCTATCCACCTGCTTCTTGGAATGATCAACATAAAAAAAGGTACAAGCTCGTTGTTGAGAGAGATCCAACAACAAGTGGATTTCATAACAAAAGTGGTTAATAAAGTAGGATATATATATATATATATATATATATATATATATATATATATATATATATATATATATATATATATATATATATATATATATATATATATATATATATATATATATATATATATATATATATATATATATATATATATATATATATATATATATATATATATATATATATATATATATATATATATATATATATATATATATATATATATATATATATATTCACTTAATTCATCTTGCTTAGAGATAAGAAGATGAGACCATAATGATTTTCAGAGCTAAAACTAGACGCATTTTAGGGTTATAAGTTAGGCTTAGAGATTGTTCCCTTGTTCTAGTTATGCATGCTTTGATGTTGTAGAGATACACCACTAGATCATGTTCTGACCTTTTGAGGCACGACACTACACATCATGGATACATTTCAGCATTAATATATTAATGGATCTTAGCTCATCAACCATTCTCTTTGATATCTTATTCCCTCTTTAACTAGTATTTTAGGTTGTTATGTGAATTTTTTACTGCTTATTATTATTAGTATTTTGTTACCTTGCTCATACTAAGTCCAAATAAAAGTTGAATACTTTAGGTTCAAAGCCAAATCAATTTCACTCCTTGTGGGTACAATCTCTTATTTTATTACTTGCTGAAATCAAACATACATGTATACTTGTATGTGACACCCATGCTTTAAATCAACATCACAAAGTAAACACGTAATAAAGCATGAAACAAATGTTTAATTTGTTTGGTTAAGTATGCAAATTCTATTTATGCAAGGGAGTGTACCTGCGGACCAACTTCTATTTGATCCCGAGATTGAAAGAATCGCTCGTAGGCTCAATAACAGAAATAGGCGGAGGAGGCAACTTTCCAAAGAAAAACGATAGCGCAAAGAAACTTCTTCATCTACACCCATTGTAACGTCAAAGATTGCAGATCCACCACCACCACCCTCTGCTTCAACCCCACGTGCTAACAGTCCCAGACACAATGCTCAATTTGCATGCAACGCCCATAACGGGAGGCATTCTGAGATGAAAACGGGAATCCTTGCTCTTTTATATGAAAATCCATTTGCAGGGATGGACCCATGAGGATCCGTTTACTCATCTCACGAAGTTCTATGAGATGGCAGGTGTAACTGGAGCGCCAGAAATCGAGAGGAATCCTTGTGCAAGGGCCCTGGTTTTGATGATTTAACTCAAGCTTACATCTTTCGTAACGTACTTCAACCCATTCATAAAACTCTTTTGGATACTACGGAGGGTGGTTCTTTAATGTTAAAGAGTGCGGAAGATGTAGTGTCCATCATTGCTAGGATTGCACTAAATGATCATCAAGGTCAACATAATTATGGTACCCCACAAAGAAAACCTGGAATTATCGAGTTGGAATGGAATGATGTTATTCTTGCTCAAAACAAATTACTCTCGCAACAAATGGAGTTATTGACAAAGCAAATGTTAAAACTTCCATAACAAATCAAAGAGATACAAGAAGTTCCCAACAAAGCTCAACAAATTGCAAGTTATGAATTGTGTAAAGGTGATCATCCTACCAGCTATTGTCCACCGGCCGTTGAAGAAGCCAACTATGCGGGAAACTAAAATCAAGGCTATCAACCAAGACCACCATATCAAAGCAATAATCAAGGCTACCAAATGAGAGGTAATAGTCAAGGTTACCAACAAGGGTGGATGCAAGAGCCGAGTTCTTCAAATCGTCAACCTTACCAAAATTATAACAAAACCAAGGAGGAGGCTCTAAGATTGAAGAAACTTTCAACCAATTTATGAAAATGTCTCTCTCCACTCATAAAATTACGGATGTGGCAATTCGGAATCTTGAGACTCAAGTTGGGAAATTGTCCAAGCAATTAGCCGACCAACATAAAGAAACTTTTCCAACTAATGCTCAAGTGAATCCGAAGGAGCATTGCAAAAGCATCTTTATAAGGAGTGGGAGAACAATTCGTGTGGGAGTTGAAAAAATGTTGAAGTTGAAAAGGAGGAGGAAATTATGGAGGAAGTTGAAAAAAAGAATGATAAGGAGGTAGTTGAAAAGAAGGATGTAGAAAAGAATTTGAAAGAGGAGAAGTTGAAAAAAAGTGAAAAAGGAAAGGAGTATGGGGGAGAAGTTCTACAGAAAAAGTTACCATATCCTAATGCTCCTGTGAAAAAAGGAAATGAAAAGCATTATGCGAGATTCTTGGACACTTTCAGTCGGTTGCAAATAACCATTCCATTCTCCGAGGCTCTAGAGCAAATGCCTAAGTAAGCAAAATTCATGAAGGACATACTTACGAAAAAAATAGGTACGCATATAAGGAAACCATTGAGCTTAGTGCTAATTTTAGTGCTATTTTCTAAAGCATTCTTCCGCAGAAAGAAGAAGATTCGAGAAGAGTGGCTCTACCTATAACTATAGGTAGTGATTTCAAATGTAAGGTTTTGGTCGATATGGGAGCTAGTATTAATTGATTCCTTTATCTGTGGTCCAAAGACTTGAGAGCATGGAGATGAAGTCAACCAAAATGACTTTATAACTTGCAGACAAGTCTAGGACTCGTCCTCATGGATTTGTTGAAGACATGTTATTGAAAGTCAACAAAATTTTATTTTTGCTTGATTTCTTAGTCAAGGACATGGAAAAAGATGAGGATACACCGATAATCCTAGGAAGACCCTTCATGAAGACCGTTAGGTTGTTAATCAATGTTGATGAAGGTATAATGAAGGTGAGGGAAAATGATGAGGAAATATGTTTCACACTTTTCAAAGGGGTGGTCTATTCGAATCAATTGGAGGATAATTTTCAAGTGAAAAAAGAATATGCAATAGTTTCGGTGAAGAAAAATAAAGAGGAAGACACAAAGGTTGCATCAAAGAAAAATAAGGAAGAAAGTGCCAAGCTTGAAAAGGTGTTTAAAAGCAAGGATGAAGAGGACAATGAAGCTATGATGAAGTCGTGTTGGGAATTTTCATTCTTAAGGAAAAGTGGACCAAGAACAGGTCATGATAACGGTTGAGGACTTTGGTGGTAGAGTGTGTCCATCAGGAAGCTAATCCAATCGCTTTTAGTTTCGAGGTTTCAAACCTCTGGACCTTCGAGCTCAAACGATGTTAAACAAAGCGATAGTTAAGAGGCACCCTGTAGCACCCTAAAATTTTCCCATCTCTTCTCTTGTATCCTGGCTTGTGTTTCTTTGCATTTTGTATTTCTTCATATCATGACATTGGTTCTCGAGACATGGGGTCAAGGTGTTTCTATGGCTTAGACTTCTCTTTTATTTCAAGAGTGTAAACAACAAGCGTCAGCATTTATTTTAGTCGGCAATCAAGCGGCCGATTTTATTTTATTCAGTAGGTTATTTTTAGCACAGAAGATAGGTCATAGTCATCTCATGCATTTTCACAGTCATAATATCAAAGGGCGAGTTTCAGAGGCTCAATGAGGATCAGAACAGATGGAAACGGGTGATTACGCAAGTTTCCCTTCACATGGCGCCAAAATTGGTCATTTTTGAATGTGGTAATCGATTACCTCAGGCACAGTTTGCAAAAGTATTTGAATTTTCAGCACTGCAGAATTTCCAATCATTTTCAACCTTTGATTTCACATGTGCATCATTGGAAGGATCTAGAATTGATTCATTTTCACCTTTTCCCTCCAAATTTCAAACACTTCATTCCTAAGAACCTACCAAAACTACACAAACTTAAATCCTAAATTACAATTTAAATCTAAAACTTCCTAATTGAATCCAAAAATACACAAATATCTAGACCTAATTCTTTTCCTATATAAAACCCTAAGATTTGATATAAAAGGCCATCCATGATTTACAGAAGAAAAAAAACCTAAAAGGTTAATAAGGAAGGAGAGTTTACGTATTTAATACAAGAATTAATAATTTATAAATTTATGTAATATAATATTAAATATTAAAATAGTTGTTTTATTTGTGAAAAATATTAAAATTAATTATTTAATAAATATAATAATAAATATTATTTTTTAAATGTATTGTTCATATCCATTGTATTGTTAGATGACGGTAATGATCTAGAAAGGGAGTTGAATAGATCACTAATTCTTACACAAATTCGGTGCTTATGATAAATTGATTTTTAAAATTTTTAAGCGGAAGCGGACAAGAAACTACGATTGTTTAAACGAATCGTTACCGAAAAGATCGGATATGCGATAGGCCTAGATGAAATATCGATTCCGATGAGAAACCAAATCATAGGTTTGAACACAAATCAATGCAATTTTATTCACTCAAAGTTGTTCAATTTCCAATGCCTTGTGAAAAATAAATTCAAGTTGAAAAATAGCCCAAAAGGTTTTTGTTTAAGCAATTTGTCGAACACTTGGTGTGCGAAGCACTCCAAGTGAAATTCACTAAGTAATGGTAGTGCTCAACTTTTCCAATTACAATCAAAAGGATTGTAATAAGTTTTCCAAATATTTTTTTGGCACTACACTATACCATAATTTAATCAAGCAACTTGATTGTACAAAAACGTTAAAATTCAGAAATGAAAAAATAGCAAAAGAGAGAACAACACCAAATTTATTGAGGTAGTTCCCCCGCCGTCCTCGCTCGGGGTACGTCTTCCCTCATTTCTAAAATTAGAATTGAGACTATATAAACTTGTTGCAAATTGTTTGTATAAGAGAAGAAATAGTAATCAAACACTCAAAACTAGTCATTGGTGTTGAAACTATGTCTTCTCTCCCCTTGATTCAAGATGAATCAAGTGCCTCAAATGTGTTAAATAAACCTCAAATTCCAGCTACATGTTTGAACCACCCAGCGGTCTTCAAACCTTTAGCCCAACTGATTTCAATCACACACAATTCAAACCTAAATCTTCCTTCCATAATCCTCCGCTTACCGCTACTAGATTGACAGAACCACCCGTTCTTCAATCACCTTCGCTCGGCTGAATCTGCGAAGAAATGATTTGTGCATAAATCCGCCAAAATCCCAAGATTCTTGGAGGATAAAACCCTAATGGTTTTATTCAAGAAAAACCTGTTGATCTCTCAACCCAACCCGATATAAATATCCTATGTTTGGACGTTATCACCTCAATGATGCAGAATGGTCAACAAAAATGGTTATGTGTATTTATTGAGAAAATGCAAGAAAGATGATGAGAGAAAATTCAGTGTTAATTTTCACTTTTCTTGTTGTTTTTTCAAAGAATGAGCCAAAAGCAATATATATGGGAATCTAGGATCAAGTAACAAACATAACAACCATTTGAAAGTTAAACACAACAGAAAAATAGAGTGACACTAGCGAACGATCGACGTAAAGAAAAGGGGGGTCGACCTGAGCACTCTTGCTTTCAAAATGATGCAGAAACTGACTATATGCATCGACCAGAACAAGTTCATGTGTCGACGCAAACATGTCAGTAATTGACAAATAGAAATGCTAACAGTATGAGTCGATAGGAGGGCCGACGCGTGCACTTCTGAGAGCAAATCCTCAAAATTCACTCAGTATGAGTCGATCTAAGTAGGGCATTGAGTCGACTCAAATGCTCAGAACTTTCAAAAATACTCTTTTTGACATGTTTTGTTATATCTAAGCACTTATAATGCATATCTAAGTCTATTGTTAGTTCCATGATTCTATGATATAGAATTGTCCATGATTCTATGATTGGCTAAATTTTGGTAAAACATGATTTTGCACTAGTGTTAAGCAGGATGTTATAACATCTCCATCTGCTGTGGTGACAGAATTGTTGTGGAGTGTTTTAATGTGAATGTCATGCTGAATATCGTGACATCCATCTGTTGTCATGACAGAACTGCTGTCATGTGCTTTTAATCATAATTTTATGACTAATGTCATGACATCGCTGTCTGATACAGCAGGAGTTGTGGTAACAGAACTGCTGTCATGTGTTGTAAACAGGATGTCATTACCAATATCATGACATCGCTGTCTGGTGCAGCAGGAGCTAGCAGGAGCAGATGGCAGAATTGTTGTCATGTGTTTTAAACAGGATGTCATTACAAATGTCATGACATCGCTGTCTGGTGCAGTAGGAGCTAGCGGGAGCTAATGACAAAACTGTTGTCATGGATGTCATACTGAATGTCATAACATCATTGTCTGGTATAGTAGGTGTTACTATTTTATCACTTGACAGAAGTGCTTTGGATATACCACATCAGTATGTGCAGGCCAAAGAGAGTTATTAGAAACAAAGTGCATATTTATTTGTTTCTACTGTCATGAAGAAAATTCTGCAGAAGTGTTCAGCAGGGTAAGCTGGAAAGCTAAGAGTAAGTGAAGTTGAATGTCATGACTGAATGTTATGACATTGATCGTATGACATCAGGCGTGCAGGTTTTTTTTCCTATTATGATACCTGATATATCTCAGGCTAGATTTCAGGAAACCTGTTAGGGTTCCTTAGTTATCTCAGACAAGATTCTAGGCAGTGCTGAGCTTATCATGACCTATTTGAAAGCACATTGAATTATGCAAAGTGGTTTAACTTAGTTAAACCTAATGTTTGTTACTTTTAAACAGCCCAAGCTGAGTCTGCACTACTATTTAAGGAGGAGCAGAAGTAGAGGAAATTAAGCACTCACATCAAGAACAACTTGAGTGTAAAATAAAGGTCTAGGGTTTGAGAGTCCCTTGTGTGTGTAAGTCACCCTTTATATCTTTTGATACATTGTGGTAGACATATTTGTGAGTGAAGAGTGTTGCTCTTCACGTTTGTTTTGTGAGTGAAGAGTGTTGCTCTTCACGTGTGTTATGTGAGTGAAGAGGTTTGGTTCTTCACGTGTGTCTTAGGATACTTGTGTGCCAAGCAATTGTATGTTGTATAATTGCTTTGGTTAGTGTGTATGAACTGTTGTGTTCATTGTCCTTGATTGAAGCTGTTAAGCAAAATCAAGTATTGTGACTTTGAAGAGTGTCTTCTAAAGTCTGTCTTTTGTATTGAATTGTATATCACTGCTGTGATTGAGGGAGAGTGAGTGGGTATACTCTTGTCTAGTGGTCTCTAGGTAGAAATTTCATTGGGTAGAGATTAAGTGAGGAGTTGTAAACGGGGGAGTTTAGCTCTGAATTGATTCTGCTAATAGTGGATTTCCTTCCTGGCTTGGTAGCCCCCAGATGTAGGTGTGGTTGACACTGAACTGGGTGAACAATTACTTGTGTTATTTATCTTTCAGCATTTACAATTCTGCATAATTTAAATGGTTAGATAAATAGTCTGTCAGCCTGCTGATGTTACAACAGACGTCATGACATTGGTACAATTTAAAGAAGTTTAAATTGGTCATGATCTGTCCTCGTACTTGTTTAAGAAGAGATCAATGTTGTTCGGACATTTGAGATCTACATACCAGAATATCAATTGGTATCAGAGTAGGCGTCCTGTCTGTTCTGGATGAGACCTTGGGAGATACTTTCTGATGGTTTAAACAAGGAGAAGTGGTAGCTGATTTGTTGATCTTGCTAAATGTTTGAGCTACTGCTTATGGAGTTAAGGAGAAGAGTGTGTTCACTTCTGCTTATGAAGGATTATGTGTATCTGCTGCTGTGCTCTCTGATATAGGAGCTCCAATGACCTGTTGAATGTTCTGACATCTTGTCTAGGGTATGTTGAAGATGTTCTTTTGGTGGTTCTGCTGCATATTTGTCTGATGAAAGAACTCTGGTAGCCTTGAGAGAGTATTGTGCATAATGTATACAATGTGATATGTGGCTATGGCAGGTTGCTGAAGGCTGTTTTATAGAAGATAGTGGGAGGTGATTTATTTTCACCACTCATGACTTGCAAAGGTTCTATCAGCAGAGGAAGTCATAGGTAGGTTGAGTCAAGGGTGGCAGCCTTGATGTTTCAACATTAAAGATACTTATACTAAAGAATACTTTGGGTATTAGTAAAGTGTAAATATCTATCAAATGGTCCTCTCAACAAGTTGTGTAGATTTAAGATCAGTTGCTATGTGTGGAATACACACGTATTTAATTGGTTATCCATGAAGTTCAAGATTGCATGAAGTGTAGATAAGGATTTAAGATTCATTGTTGTTTGAGATATTCTCAAATATTTAATGGATTATCCTTAGTTGATGATCATGTTGTCTCATTAGTTGTCGCTCAAGCATCAGGCCCCTGATTTGTTTGATCTACTTCAAGAATCTGATGTTCAACCAGATGTTGAGACATTCCATCAGCAGAGATTGTGCAGAATTCTGTTGATTCAAGGAGTAAATCACTGGCTCAAAGGAGATTTAGCTGGATCTGTCTTCATTCTAGTAAGGTTCTTGGCAAGAAACTGAGGCTAGAATGTAGTGCTGATGGAAGGGAAGATGAAGACATTTCTCCTAGATCTGTTTAGTTCTAATCTAGGATTATTGCAGCAAGTGTGTTCTAGTTTTCACTAGAAGCATTCGATCTTTATCTAGAAAGTTTCCTGGCAAGAAACTGGTCTAAAAGATGGTGATAGCTCTGCTTGGGTCAGTTTATTTCTAATCTAAGTGCATAGGAGCATGTGACCTTGCTCATCTTGGAGGTCAAGGATAAGTGGCAGTTATCTCTGATTTTCTGAAGAAGTCTCTACTTAAGGAAAGCGGGATTCCTTTTGTAAAGATTTTTTTATCCCTCCTCTCTGAAGAATCAAGCTTTGGCATGTTTGGTTTCTTTAAAGAGGAGTTCCTGGAGAAAATTCATTTCAAGCAATATGTTGTGGTCCAATAAAGCAAGATGGAGGTTGTCGTCTCAAACTCAAGTCTATGTACTCCTTCTGATAGAGTGATGAGGTTATTCTAAGTGGTAGAATGAAAGTCTGACCCCTTCAGCATGATGTCTGATCAGATGTTGTGACATCAAGCAGAAACTTCAGGTCCAAGCCTTGGTGTTTCCAAGATGCCCTGCTATGGAGCAAGTAGAATATATAACTTGAAGATCAAGGATGCTTGGCACAAGACCTTCTATAGCTCTGAAAGATGCTGAGTAATCAAACGGTGGCATTTGGTTATTTTAGTAGTGTGCTTGGAGAAAACTACTCTTGTGCGGAAGGGTAGTTATTTGAAGACCAAAGGAGGTTCTACTTTTGTGCATATCTTAGAGCCTATGAAGGATGAGTTCCTTATTTGTGGAGAGTTCATATTGTGGAAGATGATAGTTACTAGTTAGATCAGAAGTGTTCTAAACTTATCATACGGGAGAATGATGAGGAAAAGAATGTCTTGGATTATAAGGTGTCTATCTTGTTCTCTGACTCAGGCTGAGGTCAGAATACCTGTGGAGAAGTGGTTTCTTCTACGGAAGAATGATGTGGAGTTGTTTGGTACCTTCTCACTGTATGAGCATGGAGTTGGTTTTTAGATATAATGTGGTGATCTTGGAGTAACTTTTATAGAAGATAGGGGGAGATCTTATGTCTGATGGGTGTACTAGTTACCTATGGTTCAAGCATTAAGTGAATGCGTTCAGCAGGTGTGTTGAACAAGGAGTGAGCTCTTAAAGACATGAAGATGAGTCTTATGTTTTCCATTCACATGCTTCTGGAAATAGAACACTAGTTATCCTTGGTATGGGGTGGTATACTTCTATCTAGGATATGTTGCTGGAATGGTACAATTGTGTCTCAAGATTGCTTGTGGCTTCAAGCAGGTTGTGATTGTATGCCTCTATAAGGATGGAATGTCATACAAGATGTTGTGACATTGTGTTACTGCTCCAGCTCATGGTGAACCTGACAATATATTTTATTCTGTCATTAGGTATCAATGGATCAAACCAGGGTTTTGAGCCTCTCCCCAAGTGGTGTGTCTTGTTTGACAGGTGAAGATGAAGATCAAGACACCGTTAGCCTTGATCTTGTGCATAAGGAAGGACTTTCACTCTGACATCTTAGAGTTTTTGTCAAAGCTAAAATCTGAGAAATCTTCCAGATAGTAATCCTGCAATTACTTCTGATATTGGTTCTAGCATGGCTTGTGAAACAAGGGGTGTAGAGTTGCATGTGTTTCCAGTGTGTGAATATGAAGAAGGTGAAGTGATTCTTCATGTGTTTGGGTTCTCTCTTTTAGGGGGGAGTGATGATTATGCATGACAGAGGGAGCTGTGTACTTGTCTGATATGTAGCTGCATTGCTTGTGTTGACATTGTGCTGATATGGAGCTATGTACAACGTTGGTTATTGTCTGGGAGGATTTATTTTTCTCTGCAGAATATTGTGTCCCAAAGTAAGGATTTAAAATCAATTGTTACTTGGCAAGTATTTAATTGATTATCCTTAAATTGGTGATAACAAAAGTGTCACTCCTGGAGTCTATACTATGGAGGTTGATTCACATCATGATGAAACATGGTATATGATGGTCCTGGTGAAGAATCCTTTTATTGATGGATGTTGCGGTGAAATTTGGATGTCAAGCTATTGATTAACTTGAATCTTAATTCATTTACAACCGGTCTTTGATTTATCCGAAGGAAAGGTTAAAGAAAGGAAAAACCTAAAAGGGAGAGATCTAAGGTTCGGGGGTTGGTTAAATTTAGGGAAGGTATTAGCACCCTAAACTTCCGTAGTACTCTACGGGAACCTTTTGTTTATTTTTTTTATTTATTTCATTAATTATTTTGCTTTAGGGTATATACAAAGGATTGAAAATTAAAAAAAGACCTAGGGGTTAATTCTAAGTTTACTCGGCAAGACATCGCATCTTGTGCCTACATATCCTTACGGGAATGGAATCAGAGTAACTGTAGTTCCCCTCAAAAGGGAGGTTAGAAACGTCTTGACTGTGACCAAGGTTTGTTCAGAGACTCCAATCTCTATGTTAAAAAAATGTTAATTAAAATTAAAATATGGTTAAATTAGGGATTCCACGGCGGAAAACCTTAAAACAGAGTACGACGACTCTTTTGGCCTAACACTAGGATAAAAGCAATTTTGCCCACGGCGGGACACCTAGGCTAAACAGGGTTTGATCCATTAAAGGGGTAAGGCTATTGACTCGGCGGCTAAAAGGCTGGACCTAATCCTTCGGAAGGATAAAACTGTAAAAAAAAATGTGAAAATATGACAAATCATTATATGGAGGAATAATTAAGGTACAGAAATAAGAAAAGTAATAAAGGCAGAGGGTATAAAGAAACAAAGAAACATTTCTGAAAACATGAAGAATATGAAAATATGTAATGACACTTAGAATGAAGTGAGGGAGGAAAATAGTGTGGGGCTGTGGCCACCACAAGCACATCTCAACCTCGAGCATGCACATGAAATGCCAAAAGAAAGAAAAGTAATAAAAGGGTACATAAAATGACACGACAAACATCAAACATCAGGAGTTCCTTACGAAAAGGTTTTAATTTTTTAATATTTTAATTATAAAAAAAAGGTTTTAATTTTTTAATAAAAAATATTTAAGTTAAAATTATAAAAAAAAATAAGTTTAAATTATAAAAAAAAAGTTTTTGGGGGAAAAGTCTTTTCAGTTTTTTTTAGAACAAAAAAGGTTTTTCATCCCCAAAAAAAGGCTTTTCAGTTTTTTGGGAAAAGGCTTTTCAGTTTTTTTTTGGGAAAAGGCTTTTCAGTTTTTCGGGAACAAAAAGGTTTTTTTTTCTTCGGAACAAAAAGGCTTTTCAGTTTTTAAAAAAGGTCTTACTAAAAAAAAGGTTTTAATAATAAATAAAAAAAAGGGTTTTGATTTTAAAAAAAAGGTTTTGTTAAAAGGGTTTTGATACTAAAATCTACGGACCTAAACACACATGGAGATTAACATGGCAAAATATGCACATAAACATGAAAAGGCAACAGATTTAGTAATTTAACGGACCTAAACACATTAACATGGCAAAATATGCACATAAACATGAAAAGGCAAAAGATTTAGTAATTTAACCTACGAAGCGGAGGTTTGCTTCGATAAATGTGAAAAAGGTTTGAATAAGGGAACACTGGAGAGCTCCAATCCTTCTGACGAGTTGTGGGAACGACCTCCTTTTTTCTCTGGGGATCTCCTTTGTTTCTCCCTTTCTCTCTCCTCTTTTCTGAAGAAAACCTTCTGACCCCCTTTCAACAAAGCAACACATGTATATATAGGGAACAAATTAGGGTTAACACCAAATTGTCAATAATGTCCCTAAAGCCCATTTTAAAGCCCAAACTAAATAATTAGTTAAGAAAAAAAAATAAAATTTAAATAATTTAAAATAATTAAAATAAACTTAAAATAAAAACTAATAATCCTATTGATTCCTAAAATCAAAAATATTATAAAAAGAACAAAAAAATTTTCAATATTTTTTTATTTTATGATTTTTTGGATATTTTTATGAATAATTTAGAAAAAAGTGAAAAAAATAATATTTTAAAAAATGATTTAATTAAAATACGAAAATAATAATTAAATAATAATAAAAAACTATTTTTGTTATTTTTTAATGAGAGATAGAAACATTTAGAGTAAAAATAATAAAAAACAAAAAGTGACTAAGGTGAGATTCGAACTCTCAACCTCTCACACTCACAACTCCTTACACATGTCCTCTTGCCAATTGTGCCATTTTATTTATTAGAAAAAAAATGCATGCATATGATATTTACCTGCAAAAAGTCAAACGACTACACAAATTTGTTAGTAATTGATTAAATGCAATAAAAATGCAATGAAATGCGATGACAAATCTTAGGGCAAAATTTGGGGTATTACAGTTGCCCCTATTTAAATAACTTCACCGGGTGATTCGAGCAACGGAGACTCGAGAAATCGTGGTGGAGGGATTTAAATACAGATAACCGAAAATTTTGCCTTTAGACGCAGTGCTATGCAATGATATGGACAAAACAAAACAAACTATAATGCTAAATCTGATATGATGCGTATGATGAAAAATGACAAATGCACGGATACAGACGAAACAACGTCACAGGGGACGGCCCATCGAGGAATTGCACTAGGGAAGAAGACATGTCATATCTGGAAGAACGTCGGGTAGACACGACACAGAATTGTTGATAGGTGCCAAGTATATTAGAAATTGTCCGCAAGGTAAGACGCGGGTAAAACACGAGCTCAGGAGAAAAACGCAAATGGGGATAAAACACCCATGATGCCAAGTAAATAAATTTTGCCCACAAGGTAAGACGCGAGTAAAACACGACCTCAGGGAGAAAAAAAAGTAAATGGGGGTAAAACACCATGATGTTAGGTAAACCCAGGAATATCTGGTAAACGGGGAATAAAACACCCGGGATAAAGGTACATGGGGGATAAAACACCCAAGGATAGAAGGTAAATGGGGAGTAAAGCACCCAAGATAGACATGTAAATGGGGAGTAAAGCACCCAGGATAGAAATGTAAATGGGGAGTAAAGCACCCAAGATAAAAATGTAAATGGGGAGTAAAGCACCCAAGATAAAAATGTAAATGGGGAGTAAAGCACCCAAGATAGAAATGTAAATGGGGAGTAAAGCACCCAAGATAGAAATGTAAATGGGGAGTAAAGCACCCAAGATAAAAATGTAAATGGGGAGTAAAGCACCCAAGATAGAAATGTAAATGGGGAGTAAAGCACCCAAGATAGAAATGTAAATGGGGAGTAAAGCACCCAAGATAGAAATGTAAATGGGGAATAAAGCACCCAAGATATGCACATGTATAGGAATTATGCTATGAGATATGATCAAATGCAAATGCAGACATCGACGACAAGGCTCGACTCTTTCGGTGAGATGACAAAACTGGAGGACTGATTCCTCAACACGGAGATCACTGTCATTCTGTTAAACTGTATCAAGTTGATAGTCACTGTAGGAATGATGAATAACTGCTTAGGGATTATGCAAGTAAACTGCCCCAGGTCAAATGAACTGATAATTGCTTCAGCTGTTTAATTCGTGGAATCGACTGTTTTGCTGTATCCTCGAAGGGCTTGCCCCAGTCTGGGTCTTGAACAATTCTCTGGATAAACCAAATCTGAGAAGATATTGCCTTGAACAAACTTTGAACTAATTCTTTGACAGGATGTAAAAGGAACTTGCCCCTGATAAGATCACTTGACCAAGTTTCTCATTGTTTGAAAATTCCTTAGAGGAAAGCCAGTTTGCAAACAAAAATATTCATACAAACATGGTAATGCAAAGTTCATGCGATTTTTGAAAAATTATTTTTGAAAGATGGAAAATACATGAGTCGTTAGTCAGAACAAGGCGGTTCAAGACACTCAAAGTTTAAAATAAAAGTGTATTGCCAAAATAAATGATTCGCAAGGATCTTTTGGAGTCAGGTTACGCAACCTTGCTGTAGTATACTTTCAAAATAACCTTGCTTCAATTAGGTCTTTTGAGGGTTGTAATGTGGCCTGGTTCACGGTTTATGAAACAAAAGATAAAGGCTCAAAATTTATTTGTACCCACCCAATCTACGTGATGATCTTCAGTCCTATGCTCAGTTAACTCATACTATGCATTCAGGTTCCCATAAGTTAGGGATTTCATTGATCGTAGCAATGATGACTCAGAAGTCAAAGGGACCTATGAAAAGGCAACCACTACTCCCCTATAACATTTGATTGTTTTGACATTGAGGATTTTCAAGATAAGGATTTAAAAATCTCTTTGTATTATCCCTAAATTTTGCCTGAACTGTTTATTTTAGAGTTTACAGTCAGCAGGATGCCCCAGTTTTGCCTAAGTCTCCTTCATAGGTTTTGACTTAGCGGGCTTCTTTTGCTTTTTTTATATTATTTTTTTGTGTGAAGGAAAGTGACTGTTTGATTTTAATGATTACGGTGAACCATCATCGACCTTTTGATTAGAAAACATCTTCGACACTTGTTTGACGTGTGCGAAGGAAAATTTGTTAATGAAAGGTGTATCGTATGAACACACAACCAAGTTAACTGAGAACTACCCATCCCAAGGTTAAAATTGTGGGTTTTTTGTAACGAAAGAAACTCCAACTTCTAGGCTCGAAGGGGTTGACAAGGGATTAACTTCCTTATTTCTCCAGTGTTTAGGAATTGAAACAATGCCTTACATCGTCAACAAGGTTTGATTGAAAGCATACTGACAGCAATTATGGGTATAACGTTTTCGTCATCCTCCCTCCGATCTTAGCATATCAAAATTTTGGACAAGAAGTAAACATTTGAAAAATAAAGCATAAAGATGCAAATAAATGGACGGAAATGAATTGAATCAAAAGTCGCAATGCTTATTTCATTAATGAAAGTACAAACATAATTGAAAGCAAACAACTTAAACAAAATAAGGAAAATGCAAACAACGAGAAAAAAAAGGCCCAATGACAAAGCTTCAATTCTGATGTGTTGGCAAGGGATCTGTCTGGACGCTCGGACGACTATCCGTAAAATCAAGTATTCCGGCTCTAATCAGTTCACGCACCCTAGCTTTCAATGCAAAACAATGCTCCAAGTCGTGGCCTAAGGCACCCTCATGAAAAGCACACTTTAGATCAGCCCTAAATCCAACTGGAGGATTAAGAGGAGGTGGTAAAGCCTTTGTAGTGATCAGCCCTTGTCGAACTAAGTCAGGATACAACTCTGTGTAAGTCATGGGAATAGGATCAAAGTGACTCCTGTTCCGTTTCTGGTCTGATATCTGTGTCGAGGAATCAGCTTGACGACTCAAAGGTACACTAGAAAACGATAGGACCAAGAAGGAGAAACTGGGGGATAAATGCAATGCAAAAATGTGATGCTAATGCCATGCAATGGTCTCAAGAATTTCAACGGTCGATTGCAAACATTCCCTTTTAGGAAAGCGAGAAAAGCTGTTAGACTTTAAAATGTAGGACTTCTTGAATTTGCAAAGGACTTTTGAATTCCTTGAAACTAGAAATGATATGATGCTTTATGGATGCAAAGCACAAACGCACATAAGCAAACAAAGGTCCTAATTTTAGAGGAACAATGAATGGAGTCAAGGTCTACCCTTCCCAAAGTGGTGTGTACTATAGGTTAATTGTACCTGCAGAACAAGGGTTCTAAAAAGTGCCCAAAGTCATCCGCCCATCTTTTGGATATTATCAACTTCTCGACTGACTCAAGGGTCGATAATATTCTCAAGAGAACCTCGTTCGAGTGTAGTATCGCGTAGCAACCATTGTAGGACTACTCCCACATAGTTCCCGCACTACGTCCTAGATAAGGTCAAGATGGTGTAAAGGTACTACGGTTCTCAGTATCACAGACCCCAATCGATAATGGTAAAAGTTTTCACGACTACACTCGATCAACCGAACCATTTTCAAAAGGGTCTCAACTGAGCGGTGATTCTCGATTTAGCTTAGTCGGGACTCACTCCCTATAAGCCTCGTCGAATATATCGCCATCCTATAATAATGTCACTCAAGTCCGGGTGTAGGACTTATCTCACAACACAGTAATTCCCAAGCAAGGTACCCCTGAACAATATATATACAAATGAGCAAAAATATTAATGAAACAAATATATAATGAAAAATAAACAAAATGGGGATAACCCTCAAAAGTTAGGACTCCCCAGTGAAGTCGCCATTTTCTGTTGCGGTGAAATTTGGATGTCAAGCTATTGATTAACTTGAATCTTAATTCATTTACAACCGGTCTTTGATTTATCCGAAGGAAAGGTTAAAGAAAGGAAAAACCTAAAAGGGAGAGATCTAAGGTTCGGGGGTTGGTTAAATTTAGGGAAGGTATTAGCACCCTAAACTTCCGTAGTACTCTACGGGAACCTTTTGTTTATTTTTTTTTATTTATTTCATTAATTATTTTGCTTTAGGGTATATACAAAGGATTGAAAATTAAAAAAAGACCTAGGGGTTAATTCTAAGTTTACTCGGCAAGACATCGCATCTTGTGCCTACATATCCTTACGGGAATGGAATCAGAGTAACTGTAGTTCCCCTCAAAAGGGAGGTTAGAAACGTCTTGACTGTGACCAAGGTTTGTTCAGAGACTCCAATCTCTATGTTAAAAAAATGTTAATTAAAATTAAAATATGGTTAAATTAGGGATTCCACGGCGGAAAACCTTAAAACAGAGTACGGCGACTCTTTTGGCCTAACACTAGGATAAAAGCAATTTTGCCCACGGCGGGACACCTAGGCTAAACAGGGTTTGATCCATTAAAGGGGTAAGGCTATTGACTCGGCGGCCAAAAGGCTGGACCTAATCCTTCGGAAGGATAAAACTGTAAAAAAAATGTGAAAATATGACAAATCATTATATGGAGGAATAATTAAGGTACAGAAATAAGAAAAGTAATAAAGGCAGAGGGTATAAAGAAACAAAGAAACATTTCTGAAAACATGAAGAATATGAAAATATGTAATGACACTTAGAATGAAGTGAGGGAGGAAAATAGTGTGGGGCTGTGGCCACCACAAGCACATCTCAACCTCGAGCATGCACATGAAATGCCAAAAGAAAGAAAAGTAATAAAAGGGTACATAAAATGACACGACAAACATCAAACATCAGGAGTTCCTTACGAAAAGGTTTTAATTTTTTAATATTTTAATTATAAAAAAAAGGTTTTAATTTTTTAATAAAAAATATTTAAGTTAAAATTATAAAAAAAAATAAGTTTAAATTATAAAAAAAAAGTTTTGGGGGGAAAAGTCTTTTCAGTTTTTTTTAGAACAAAAAAGGTTTTTCATCCCCAAAAAAAGGCTTTTCAGTTTTTTGGGAAAAGGCTTTTCAGTTTTTTTTTGGGAAAAGGCTTTTCAGTTTTTCGGGAACAAAAAGGTTTTTTTTTCTTCGGAACAAAAAGGCTTTTCAGTTTTTAAAAAAGGTCTTACTAAAAAAAAGGTTTTAATAATAAATAAAAAAAGGGTTTTGATTTTAAAAAAAAGGTTTTGTTAAAAGGGTTTTGATACTAAAATCTACGGACCTAAACACACATGGAGATTAACATGGCAAAATATGCACATAAACATGAAAAGGCAACAGATTTAGTAATTTAACGGACCTAAACACATTAACATGGCAAAATATGCACATAAACATGAAAAGGCAAAAGATTTAGTAATTTAACCTACGAAGCGGAGGTTTGCTTCGATAAATGTGAAAAAGGTTTGAATAAGGGAACACTGGAGAGCTCCAATCCTTCTGACGAGTTGTGGGAACGACCTCCTTTTTTCTCTGGGGATCTCCTTTGTTTCTCCCTTTCTCTCTCCTCTTTTCTGAAGAAAACCTTCTGACCCCCTTTCAACAAAGCAACACATGTATATATAGGGAACAAATTAGGGTTAACACCAAATTGTCAATAATGTCCCTAAAGCCCATTTTAAAGCCCAAACTAAATAATTAGTTAAGAAAAAAAAATAAAATTTAAATAATTTAAAATAATTAAAATAAACTTAAAATAAAAACTAATAATCCTATTGATTCCTAAAATCAAAAATATTATAAAAAGAACAAAAAAATTTTCAATATTTTTTTATTTTATGATTTTTTGGATATTTTTATGAATAATTTAGAAAAAAGTGAAAAAAATAATATTTTAAAAAATGATTTAATTAAAATACGAAAATAATAATTAAATAATAATAAAAAACTATTTTTGTTATTTTTTAATGAGAGATAGAAACATTTAGAGTAAAAATAATAAAAAACAAAAAGTGACTAAGGTGAGATTCGAACTCTCAACCTCTCACACTCACAACTCCTTACACATGTCCTCTTGCCAATTGTGCCATTTTATTTATTAGAAAAAAAATGCATGCATATGATATTTACCTGCAAAAAGTCAAACGACTACACAAATTTGTTAGTAATTGATTAAATGCAATAAAAATGCAATGAAATGCGATGACAAATCTTAGGGCAAAATTTGGGGTATTACAGTTGCCCCTATTTAAATAACTTCACCGGGTGATTCGAGCAACGGAGACTCGAGAAATCGTGGTGGAGGGATTTAAATACAGATAACCGAAAATTTTGCCTTTAGACGCAGTGCTATGCAATGATATGGACAAAACAAAACAAACTATAATGCTAAATCTGATATGATGCGTATGATGAAAAATGACAAATGCACGGATACAGACGAAACAACGTCACAGGGGACGGCCCATCGAGGAATTGCACTAGGGAAGAAGACATGTCATATCTGGAAGAACGTCGGGTAGACACGACACAGAATTGTTGATAGGTGCCAAGTATATTAGAAATTGTCCGCAAGGTAAGACGCGGGTAAAACACGAGCTCAGGAGAAAAACGCAAATGGGGATAAAACACCCATGATGCCAAGTAAATAAATTTTGCCCACAAGGTAAGACGCGAGTAAAACACGACCTCAGGGAGAAAAAAAAGTAAATGGGGGTAAAACACCATGATGTTAGGTAAACCCAGGAATATCTGGTAAACGGGGAATAAAACACCCGGGATAAAGGTACATGGGGGATAAAACACCCAAGGATAGAAGGTAAATGGGGAGTAAAGCACCCAAGATAGACATGTAAATGGGGAGTAAAGCATCCAGGATAGAAATGTAAATGGGGAGTAAAGCACCCAAGATAAAAATGTAAATGGGGAGTAAAGCACCCAAGATAAAAATGTAAATGGGGAGTAAAGCACCCAAGATAGAAATGTAAATGGGGAGTAAAGCACCCAAGATAGAAATGTAAATGGGGAGTAAAGCACCCAAGATAAAAATGTAAATGGGGAGTAAAGCACCCAAGATAGAAATGTAAATGGGGAGTAAAGCACCCAAGATAGAAATGTAAATGGGGAGTAAAGCACCCAAGATAGAAATGTAAATGGGGAATAAAGCACCCAAGATATGCACATGTATAGGAATTATGCTATGAGATATGATCAAATGCAAATGCAGACATCGACGACAAGGCTCGACTCTTTCGGTGAGATGACAAAACTGGAGGACTGATTCCTCAACACGGAGATCACTGTCATTCTGTTAAACTGTATCAAGTTGATAGTCACTGTAGGAATGATGAATAACTGCTTAGGGATTATGCAAGTAAACTGCCCCAGGTCAAATGAACTGATAATTGCTTCAGCTGTTTAATTCGTGGAATCGACTGTTTTGCTGTATCCTCGAAGGGCTTGCCCCAGTCTGGGTCTTGAACAATTCTCTGGATAAACCAAATCTGAGAAGATATTGCCTTGAACAAACTTTGAACTAATTCTTTGACAGGATGTAAAAGGAACTTGCCCCTGATAAGATCACTTGACCAAGTTTCTCATTGTTTGAAAATTCCTTAGAGGAAAGCCAGTTTGCAAACAAAAATATTCATACAAACATGGTAATGCAAAGTTCATGCGATTTTTGAAAAATTATTTTTGAAAGATGGAAAATACATGAGTCGTTAGTCAGAACAAGGCGGTTCAAGACACTCAAAGTTTAAAATAAAAGTGTATTGCCAAAATAAATGATTCGCAAGGATCTTTTGGAGTCAGGTTACGCAACCTTGCTGTAGTATACTTTCAAAATAACCTTGCTTCAATTAGGTCTTTTGAGGGTTGTAATGTGGCCTGGTTCACGGTTTATGAAACAAAAGATAAAGGCTCAAAATTTATTTGTACCCACCCAATCTACGTGATGATCTTCAGTCCTATGCTCAGTTAACTCATACTATGCATTCAGGTTCCCATAAGTTAGGGATTTCATTGATCGTAGCAATGATGACTCAGAAGTCAAAGGGACCTATGAAAAGGCAACCACTACTCCCCTATAACATTTGATTGTTTTGACATTGAGGATTTTCAAGATAAGGATTTAAAAATCTCTTTGTATTATCCCTAAATTTTGCCTGAACTGTTTATTTTAGAGTTTACAGTCAGCAGGATGCCCCAGTTTTGCCTAAGTCTCCTTCATAGGTTTTGACTTAGCGGGCTTCTTTTGCTTTTTTTATATTATTTTTTTGTGTGAAGGAAAGTGACTGTTTGATTTTAATGATTACGGTGAACCATCATCGACCTTTTGATTAGAAAACATCTTCGACACTTGTTTGACGTGTGCGAAGGAAAATTTGTTAATGAAAGGTGTATCGTATGAACACACAACCAAGTTAACTGAGAACTACCCATCCCAAGGTTAAAATTGTGGGTTTTTTGTAACGAAAGAAACTCCAACTTCTAGGCTCGAAGGGGTTGACAAGGGATTAACTTCCTTATTTCTCCAGTGTTTAGGAATTGAAACAATGCCTTACATCGTCAACAAGGTTTGATTGAAAGCATACTGACAGCAATTATGGGTATAACGTTTTCGTCATCCTCCCTCCGATCTTAGCATATCAAAATTTTGGACAAGAAGTAAACATTTGAAAAATAAAGCATAAAGATGCAAATAAATGGACGGAAATGAATTGAATCAAAAGTCGCAATGCTTATTTCATTAATGAAAGTACAAACATAATTGAAAGCAAACAACTTAAACAAAATAAGGAAAATGCAAACAACGAGAAAAAAAAGGCCCAATGACAAAGCTTCAATTCTGATGTGTTGGCAAGGGATCTGTCTGGACGCTCGGACGACTATCCGTAAAATCAAGTATTCCGGCTCTAATCAGTTCACGCACCCTAGCTTTCAATGCAAAACAATGCTCCAAGTCGTGGCCTAAGGCACCCTCATGAAAAGCACACTTTAGATCAGCCCTAAATCCAACTGGAGGATTAAGAGGAGGTGGTAAAGCCTTTGTAGTGATCAGCCCTTGTCGAACTAAGTCAGGATACAACTCTGTGTAAGTCATGGGAATAGGATCAAAGTGACTCCTGTTCCGTTTCTGGTCTGATATCTGTGTCGAGGAATCAGCTTGACGACTCAAAGGTACACTAGAAAACGATAGGACCAAGAAGGAGAAACTGGGGGATAAATGCAATGCAAAAATGTGATGCTAATGCCATGCAATGGTCTCAAGAATTTCAACGGTCGATTGCAAACATTCCCTTTTAGGAAAGCGAGAAAAGCTGTTAGACTTTAAAATGTAGGACTTCTTGAATTTGCAAAGGACTTTTGAATTCCTTGAAACTAGAAATGATATGATGCTTTATGGATGCAAAGCACAAACGCACATAAGCAAACAAAGGTCCTAATTTTAGAGGAACAATGAATGGAGTCAAGGTCTACCCTTCCCAAAGTGGTGTGTACTATAGGTTAATTGTACCTGCAGAACAAGGGTTCTAAAAAGTGCCCAAAGTCATCCGCCCATCTTTTGGATATTATCAACTTCTCGACTGACTCAAGGGTCGATAATATTCTCAAGAGAACCTCGTTCGAGTGTAGTATCGCGTAGCAACCATTGTAGGACTACTCCCACATAGTTCCCGCACTACGTCCTAGATAAGGTCAAGATGGTGTAAAGGTACTACGGTTCTCAGTATCACAGACCCCAATCGATAATGGTAAAAGTTTTCACGACTACACTCGATCAACCGAACCATTTTCAAAAGGGTCTCAACTGAGCGGTGATTCTCGATTTAGCTTAGTCGGGACTCACTCCCTATAAGCCTCGTCGAATATATCGCCATCCTATAATAATGTCACTCAAGTCCGGGTGTAGGACTTATCTCACAACACAGTAATTCCCAAGCAAGGTACCCCTGAACAATATATATACAAATGAGCAAAAATATTAATGAAACAAATATATAATGAAAAATAAACAAAATGGGGATAACCCTCAAAAGTTAGGACTCCCCAGTGAAGTCGCCATTTTCTGTTGCGGTGAAATTTGGATGTCAAGCTATTGATTAACTTGAATCTTAATTCATTTACAACCGGTCTTTGATTTATCCGAAGGAAAGGTTAAAGAAAGGAAAAACCTAAAAGGGAGAGATCTAAGGTTCGGGGGTTGGTTAAATTTAGGGAAGGTATTAGCACCCTAAACTTCCGTAGTACTCTACGGGAACCTTTTGTTTATTTTTTTTTATTTATTTCATTAATTATTTTGCTTTAGGGTATATACAAAGGATTGAAAATTAAAAAAAGACCTAGGGGTTAATTCTAAGTTTACTCGGCAAGACATCGCATCTTGTGCCTACATATCCTTACGGGAATGGAATCAGAGTAACTGTAGTTCCCCTCAAAAGGGAGGTTAGAAACGTCTTGACTGTGACCAAGGTTTGTTCAGAGACTCCAATCTCTATGTTAAAAAAATGTTAATTAAAATTAAAATATGGTTAAATTAGGGATTCCACGGCGGAAAACCTTAAAACAGAGTACGGCGACTCTTTTGGCCTAACACTAGGATAAAAGCAATTTTGCCCACGGCGGGACACCTAGGCTAAACAGGGTTTGATCCATTAAAGGGGTAAGGCTATTGACTCGGCGGCCAAAAGGCTGGACCTAATCCTTCGGAAGGATAAAACTGTAAAAAAAATGTGAAAATATGACAAATCATTATATGGAGGAATAATTAAGGTACAGAAATAAGAAAAGTAATAAAGGCAGAGGGTATAAAGAAACAAAGAAACATTTCTGAAAACATGAAGAATATGAAAATATGTAATGACACTTAGAATGAAGTGAGGGAGGAAAATAGTGTGGGGCTGTGGCCACCACAAGCACATCTCAACCTCGAGCATGCACATGAAATGCCAAAAGAAAGAAAAGTAATAAAAGGGTACATAAAATGACACGACAAACATCAAACATCAGGAGTTCCTTACGAAAAGGTTTTAATTTTTTAATATTTTAATTATAAAAAAAAGGTTTTAATTTTTTAATAAAAAATATTTAAGTTAAAATTATAAAAAAAAATAAGTTTAAATTATAAAAAAAAAGTTTTTGGGGGAAAAGTCTTTTCAGTTTTTTTTAGAACAAAAAAGGTTTTTCATCCCCAAAAAAAGGCTTTTCAGTTTTTTGGGAAAAGGCTTTTCAGTTTTTTTTTGGGAAAAGGCTTTTCAGTTTTTCGGGAACAAAAAGGTTTTTTTTTCTTCGGAACAAAAAGGCTTTTCAGTTTTTAAAAAAGGTCTTACTAAAAAAAAGGTTTTAATAATAAATAAAAAAAAGGGTTTTGATTTTAAAAAAAAGGTTTTGTTAAAAGGGTTTTGATACTAAAATCTACGGACCTAAACACACATGGAGATTAACATGGCAAAATATGCACATAAACATGAAAAGGCAACAGATTTAGTAATTTAACGGACCTAAACACATTAACATGGCAAAATATGCACATAAACATGAAAAGGCAAAAGATTTAGTAATTTAACCTACGAAGCGGAGGTTTGCTTCGATAAATGTGAAAAAGGTTTGAATAAGGGAACACTGGAGAGCTCCAATCCTTCTGACGAGTTGTGGGAACGACCTCCTTTTTTCTCTGGGGATCTCCTTTGTTTCTCCCTTTCTCTCTCCTCTTTTCTGAAGAAAACCTTCTGACCCCCTTTCAACAAAGCAACACATGTATATATAGGGAACAAATTAGGGTTAACACCAAATTGTCAATAATGTCCCTAAAGCCCATTTTAAAGCCCAAACTAAATAATTAGTTAAGAAAAAAAAATAAAATTTAAATAATTTAAAATAATTAAAATAAACTTAAAATAAAAACTAATAATCCTATTGATTCCTAAAATCAAAAATATTATAAAAAGAACAAAAAAATTTTCAATATTTTTTTATTTTATGATTTTTTGGATATTTTTATGAATAATTTAGAAAAAAGTGAAAAAAAATAATATTTTAAAAAATGATTTAATTAAAATACGAAAATAATAATTAAATAATAATAAAAAACTATTTTTGTTATTTTTTAATGAGAGATAGAAACATTTAGAGTAAAAATAATAAAAAACAAAAAGTGACTAAGGTGAGATTCGAACTCTCAACCTCTCACACTCACAACTCCTTACACATGTCCTCTTGCCAATTGTGCCATTTTATTTATTAGAAAAAAAATGCATGCATATGATATTTACCTGCAAAAAGTCAAACGACTACACAAATTTGTTAGTAATTGATTAAATGCAATAAAAATGCAATGAAATGCGATGACAAATCTTAGGGCAAAATTTGGGGTATTACAGTTGCCCCTATTTAAATAACTTCACCGGGTGATTCGAGCAACGGAGACTCGAGAAATCGTGGTGGAGGGATTTAAATACAGATAACCGAAAATTTTGCCTTTAGACGCAGTGCTATGCAATGATATGGACAAAACAAAACAAACTATAATGCTAAATCTGATATGATGCGTATGATGAAAAATGACAAATGCACGGATACAGACGAAACAACGTCACAGGGGACGGCCCATCGAGGAATTGCACTAGGGAAGAAGACATGTCATATCTGGAAGAACGTCGGGTAGACACGACACAGAATTGTTGATAGGTGCCAAGTATATTAGAAATTGTCCGCAAGGTAAGACGCGGGTAAAACACGAGCTCAGGAGAAAAACGCAAATGGGGATAAAACACCCATGATGCCAAGTAAATAAATTTTGCCCACAAGGTAAGACGCGAGTAAAACACGACCTCAGGGAGAAAAAAAAGTAAATGGGGGTAAAACACCATGATGTTAGGTAAACCCAGGAATATCTGGTAAACGGGGAATAAAACACCCGGGATAAAGGTACATGGGGGATAAAACACCCAAGGATAGAAGGTAAATGGGGAGTAAAGCACCCAAGATAGACATGTAAATGGGGAGTAAAGCATCCAGGATAGAAATGTAAATGGGGAGTAAAGCACCCAAGATAAAAATGTAAATGGGGAGTAAAGCACCCAAGATAAAAATGTAAATGGGGAGTAAAGCACCCAAGATAGAAATGTAAATGGGGAGTAAAGCACCCAAGATAGAAATGTAAATGGGGAGTAAAGCACCCAAGATAAAAATGTAAATGGGGAGTAAAGCACCCAAGATAGAAATGTAAATGGGGAGTAAAGCACCCAAGATAGAAATGTAAATGGGGAGTAAAGCACCCAAGATAGAAATGTAAATGGGGAATAAAGCACCCAAGATATGCACATGTATAGGAATTATGCTATGAGATATGATCAAATGCAAATGCAGACATCGACGACAAGGCTCGACTCTTTCGGTGAGATGACAAAACTGGAGGACTGATTCCTCAACACGGAGATCACTGTCATTCTGTTAAACTGTATCAAGTTGATAGTCACTGTAGGAATGATGAATAACTGCTTAGGGATTATGCAAGTAAACTGCCCCAGGTCAAATGAACTGATAATTGCTTCAGCTGTTTAATTCGTGGAATCGACTGTTTTGCTGTATCCTCGAAGGGCTTGCCCCAGTCTGGGTCTTGAACAATTCTCTGGATAAACCAAATCTGAGAAGATATTGCCTTGAACAAACTTTGAACTAATTCTTTGACAGGATGTAAAAGGAACTTGCCCCTGATAAGATCACTTGACCAAGTTTCTCATTGTTTGAAAATTCCTTAGAGGAAAGCCAGTTTGCAAACAAAAATATTCATACAAACATGGTAATGCAAAGTTCATGCGATTTTTGAAAAATTATTTTTGAAAGATGGAAAATACATGAGTCGTTAGTCAGAACAAGGCGGTTCAAGACACTCAAAGTTTAAAATAAAAGTGTATTGCCAAAATAAATGATTCGCAAGGATCTTTTGGAGTCAGGTTACGCAACCTTGCTGTAGTATACTTTCAAAATAACCTTGCTTCAATTAGGTCTTTTGAGGGTTGTAATGTGGCCTGGTTCACGGTTTATGAAACAAAAGATAAAGGCTCAAAATTTATTTGTACCCACCCAATCTACGTGATGATCTTCAGTCCTATGCTCAGTTAACTCATACTATGCATTCAGGTTCCCATAAGTTAGGGATTTCATTGATCGTAGCAATGATGACTCAGAAGTCAAAGGGACCTATGAAAAGGCAACCACTACTCCCCTATAACATTTGATTGTTTTGACATTGAGGATTTTCAAGATAAGGATTTAAAAATCTCTTTGTATTATCCCTAAATTTTGCCTGAACTGTTTATTTTAGAGTTTACAGTCAGCAGGATGCCCCAGTTTTGCCTAAGTCTCCTTCATAGGTTTTGACTTAGCGGGCTTCTTTTGCTTTTTTTATATTATTTTTTTGTGTGAAGGAAAGTGACTGTTTGATTTTAATGATTACGGTGAACCATCATCGACCTTTTGATTAGAAAACATCTTCGACACTTGTTTGACGTGTGCGAAGGAAAATTTGTTAATGAAAGGTGTATCGTATGAACACACAACCAAGTTAACTGAGAACTACCCATCCCAAGGTTAAAATTGTGGGTTTTTTGTAACGAAAGAAACTCCAACTTCTAGGCTCGAAGGGGTTGACAAGGGATTAACTTCCTTATTTCTCCAGTGTTTAGGAATTGAAACAATGCCTTACATCGTCAACAAGGTTTGATTGAAAGCATACTGACAGCAATTATGGGTATAACGTTTTCGTCATCCTCCCTCCGATCTTAGCATATCAAAATTTTGGACAAGAAGTAAACATTTGAAAAATAAAGCATAAAGATGCAAATAAATGGACGGAAATGAATTGAATCAAAAGTCGCAATGCTTATTTCATTAATGAAAGTACAAACATAATTGAAAGCAAACAACTTAAACAAAATAAGGAAAATGCAAACAACGAGAAAAAAAAGGCCCAATGACAAAGCTTCAATTCTGATGTGTTGGCAAGGGATCTGTCTGGACGCTCGGACGACTATCCGTAAAATCAAGTATTCCGGCTCTAATCAGTTCACGCACCCTAGCTTTCAATGCAAAACAATGCTCCAAGTCGTGGCCTAAGGCACCCTCATGAAAAGCACACTTTAGATCAGCCCTAAATCCAACTGGAGGATTAAGAGGAGGTGGTAAAGCCTTTGTAGTGATCAGCCCTTGTCGAACTAAGTCAGGATACAACTCTGTGTAAGTCATGGGAATAGGATCAAAGTGACTCCTGTTCCGTTTCTGGTCTGATATCTGTGTCGAGGAATCAGCTTGACGACTCAAAGGTACACTAGAAAACGATAGGACCAAGAAGGAGAAACTGGGGGATAAATGCAATGCAAAAATGTGATGCTAATGCCATGCAATGGTCTCAAGAATTTCAACGGTCGATTGCAAACATTCCCTTTTAGGAAAGCGAGAAAAGCTGTTAGACTTTAAAATGTAGGACTTCTTGAATTTGCAAAGGACTTTTGAATTCCTTGAAACTAGAAATGATATGATGCTTTATGGATGCAAAGCACAAACGCACATAAGCAAACAAAGGTCCTAATTTTAGAGGAACAATGAATGGAGTCAAGGTCTACCCTTCCCAAAGTGGTGTGTACTATAGGTTAATTGTACCTGCAGAACAAGGGTTCTAAAAAGTGCCCAAAGTCATCCGCCCATCTTTTGGATATTATCAACTTCTCGACTGACTCAAGGGTCGATAATATTCTCAAGAGAACCTCGTTCGAGTGTAGTATCGCGTAGCAACCATTGTAGGACTACTCCCACATAGTTCCCGCACTACGTCCTAGATAAGGTCAAGATGGTGTAAAGGTACTACGGTTCTCAGTATCACAGACCCCAATCGATAATGGTAAAAGTTTTCACGACTACACTCGATCAACCGAACCATTTTCAAAAGGGTCTCAACTGAGCGGTGATTCTCGATTTAGCTTAGTCGGGACTCACTCCCTATAAGCCTCGTCGAATATATCGCCATCCTATAATAATGTCACTCAAGTCCGGGTGTAGGACTTATCTCACAACACAGTAATTCCCAAGCAAGGTACCCCTGAACAATATATATACAAATGAGCAAAAATATTAATGAAACAAATATATAATGAAAAATAAACAAAATGGGGATAACCCTCAAAAGTTAGGACTCCCCAGTGAAGTCGCCATTTTCTGTTGCGGTGAAATTTGGATGTCAAGCTATTGATTAACTTGAATCTTAATTCATTTACAACCGGTCTTTGATTTATCCGAAGGAAAGGTTAAAGAAAGGAAAAACCTAAAAGGGAGAGATCTAAGGTTCGGGGGTTGGTTAAATTTAGGGAAGGTATTAGCACCCTAAACTTCCGTAGTACTCTACGG
This sequence comes from Lathyrus sativus, assembly GCA_963859935.3. NCBI lineage: Eukaryota > Viridiplantae > Streptophyta > Magnoliopsida > Fabales > Fabaceae > Lathyrus > Lathyrus sativus. The sequence continues at coordinate 86,043,264 of OZ012738.1, forward strand.
GAACCTTTTGTTTATTTTTTTTTATTTATTTCATTAATTATTTTGCTTTAGGGTATATACAAAGGATTGAAAATTAAAAAAAGACCTAGGGGTTAATTCTAAGTTTACTCGGCAAGACATCGCATCTTGTGCCTACATATCCTTACGGGAATGGAATCAGAGTAACTGTAGTTCCCCTCAAAAGGGAGGTTAGAAACGTCTTGACTGTGACCAAGGTTTGTTCAGAGACTCCAATCTCTATGTTAAAAAAATGTTAATTAAAATTAAAATATGGTTAAATTAGGGATTCCACGGCGGAAAACCTTAAAACAGAGTACGGCGACTCTTTTGGCCTAACACTAGGATAAAAGCAATTTTGCCCACGGCGGGACACCTAGGCTAAACAGGGTTTGATCCATTAAAGGGGTAAGGCTATTGACTCGGCGGCCAAAAGGCTGGACCTAATCCTTCGGAAGGATAAAACTGTAAAAAAAATGTGAAAATATGACAAATCATTATATGGAGGAATAATTAAGGTACAGAAATAAGAAAAGTAATAAAGGCAGAGGGTATAAAGAAACAAAGAAACATTTCTGAAAACATGAAGAATATGAAAATATGTAATGACACTTAGAATGAAGTGAGGGAGGAAAATAGTGTGGGGCTGTGGCCACCACAAGCACATCTCAACCTCGAGCATGCACATGAAATGCCAAAAGAAAGAAAAGTAATAAAAGGGTACATAAAATGACACGACAAACATCAAACATCAGGAGTTCCTTACGAAAAGGTTTTAATTTTTTAATATTTTAATTATAAAAAAAAGGTTTTAATTTTTTAATAAAAAATATTTAAGTTAAAATTATAAAAAAAAATAAGTTTAAATTATAAAAAAAAAGTTTTGGGGGGAAAAGTCTTTTCAGTTTTTTTTAGAACAAAAAAGGTTTTTCATCCCCAAAAAAAGGCTTTTCAGTTTTTTGGGAAAAGGCTTTTCAGTTTTTTTTTGGGAAAAGGCTTTTCAGTTTTTCGGGAACAAAAAGGTTTTTTTTTCTTCGGAACAAAAAGGCTTTTCAGTTTTTAAAAAAGGTCTTACTAAAAAAAAGGTTTTAATAATAAATAAAAAAAGGGTTTTGATTTTAAAAAAAAGGTTTTGTTAAAAGGGTTTTGATACTAAAATCTACGGACCTAAACACACATGGAGATTAACATGGCAAAATATGCACATAAACATGAAAAGGCAACAGATTTAGTAATTTAACGGACCTAAACACATTAACATGGCAAAATATGCACATAAACATGAAAAGGCAAAAGATTTAGTAATTTAACCTACGAAGCGGAGGTTTGCTTCGATAAATGTGAAAAAGGTTTGAATAAGGGAACACTGGAGAGCTCCAATCCTTCTGACGAGTTGTGGGAACGACCTCCTTTTTTCTCTGGGGATCTCCTTTGTTTCTCCCTTTCTCTCTCCTCTTTTCTGAAGAAAACCTTCTGACCCCCTTTCAACAAAGCAACACATGTATATATAGGGAACAAATTAGGGTTAACACCAAATTGTCAATAATATCCCTAAAGCTCATTTTAAAGCCCAAACTAAATAATTAGTTAAGAAAAAAAAAATAAAATTTAAATAATTTAAAATAATTAAAATAAACTTAAAATAAAAACTAATAATCCTATTGATTCCTAAAATCAAAAATATTATAAAAAGAACAAAAAAATTTTCAATATTTTTTTATTTTATGATTTTTTGGATATTTTTATGAATAATTTAGAAAAAAGTGAAAAAAATAATATTTTAAAAAATGATTTAATTAAAATACGAAAATAATAATAAATATTATAAAAAGAACAAAAAATTTTTCAATATTTTTTTATTTTATGATTTTTTGGATATTTTTATGAATAATTTAGAAAAAAGTGAAAAAAATAATATTTTAAAAAATGATTTAATTAAAATACGAAAATAATAATTAAATAATAATAAAAAACTATTTTTGTTATTTTTTAATGAGAGATAGAAACATTTAGAGTAAAAATAATAAAAAACAAAAAGTGACTAAGGTGAGATTCGAACTCTCAACCTCTCACACTCACAACTCCTTACACATGTCCTCTTGCCAATTGTGCCATTTTATTTATTAGAAAAAAAATGCATGCATATGATATTTACCTGCAAAAAGTCAAACGACTACACAAATTTGTTAGTAATTGATTAAATGCAATAAAAATGCAATGAAATGCGATGACAAATCTTAGGGCAAAATTTGGGGTATTACAATGGATCTGTAGTTCATGCCTTGGTGCTTACAATCTGACTGGTTGATGAAGAAATTATGTCTTAGGGTACTTAAGAATAATATTTGTAATGTCAGATAGGGTGTCTAAACATTTTGCCTCATGAGAGTTTATTTCTCTCTATGATGCTCTGGTGTTTTTGATGATAATTTGCTGCTGGTGTGCTCTTCTGAGACCCTCGTGTGCATGAAATCTTGCCTATCCAAGGAGTTATGACAACTTATAAGGATGCGTGTTAAGACCTGGTCCATGGATTATTGCTACAGTGGTGCAGTCTTCATACTAATGGGGATCAAGCAGGTTGTGTATCTCTTGAGAGATTGTGAGATGACTGGATGCTTGGACACCAGTATGTACATTTACTCCAATTTTTGTCAATTTTTGACTAAACCAAGGGGGAGTAAAGTGTTGGTATCTACTGTTGCTGACCTGATGTTGTTGTTTGGTTGTTTTAGCCAAAATTTGCCAAAGGGGGAGATTGTTAGTTCCATGATTCTATGATATAGAATTTTCCATGGTTCTATGATTAGCTAAATTTTGGTAAAAACATGTTCCTACACTAGTGTTAAGCAGAATGTTATAACATCTCCATCTATTGTGGTGACAAAATTGTTGTGGAGTGTTTTAATGTGAATGTCGTGACATCCATCTGCTGTCATGACAGAACTGCTGTCATGTTCTTTTAATCACAATGTCATGACCAATGTCATGACATCGCTGTCTGATACAGCAGTAGTTGTGGTAACATAACTGCTATCATGTGTTGTAAACAGGATGTCATTACCAATATCATGACATCGTTGTCTGGTGCAGCAGGAGCTAGTAGGAGCAGATGGCAGAACTGTTGTCATGTGTTTTAAACAAGATGTCATTACCAATGTCATGACATCGATGTCTGGTGCAGCAGAAGCTAGCGGGAGCTGATGACAGAACTGCTGTCATGGATGTCATACTGAATGTCATGACATTGTTGTCTAGTACAGCAGGTGCTGCTGTTTTATCACTTGACATAAGTGCTTTGGATATACCTCATCAGTATGTGCAGGCCAAAGAGATTTATTAGAAACAAAGTGCAGATTTAATTGGTGTTCATAAAAAGGATCTTTGAGACTTTTTAGAAAACTATAAAACATTTGTTTCTACTATCATGAAGAAGATTATGCATAAGTGTTCAGCACGGCAAGCTGGAAAGCTAAGAGTAAGTGAAGCTGAATGTCATGATTGAATGTTATGACATTGATCGTATGACATCAGGCGTGCAGAGTTTTTTTTCTGTTATGATACCTGATATATCTCAGGCTAGATTTCAGGAAACCTGTTAGGGTTCCTTAGTTATCTCAGACAAGATTTTAGGCAGTGTTGAGCTTATCATGACCTATTTGAAAGCACCTTGAATTATGAAAAGTGGTTTAACTTGGTTAAACCTAATGTTTGTTACTTTTAAACAGCCCAAGCCCAGTCTACACTACTATTTAAGGAGGAGCAGAAGCAGAGGAAATTAAGCACTCACATCCAGAACAACTTGAGTGTAAAATAAAGGTCTAGGGTTTGAGAGTCCCTTGTGTGTGTAAGTCACTCTTTATATCTTTTGATACATTGTGGTAGACATATTTGTGAGTGAAGAGTGTTGCTCTTCACGTTTATTTTGTGAGTGAAGAGTGTTGCTCTTCACGTGTGTTGTGTGAGTGAAGAGGTTTGGTTCTTCACGTGTGTCTTAGGATACTTGTGTGCCAAGCAATTGTATGTTGTATAATTGCTTTGGTTAGTGTGTATGAACTGTTGTGTTCATTGTCCTTGATTGAAGTTGTTAAGCAAAATCAAGTATTGTGACTTTGAAGAGTGTCTTCTAAAGTCTGTCTTTTGTATTGAATTGTATATCACTGCTGTGATTGAGGGGGAGTGAGTGGGTATACTCTTGTCTAGTGGTCTCTAGGCAGAAATTGTATTGGGTAGAGATTAAGTGAGGAGTTGTAAACGGGGGAGTTTAGCTCTGAATTGATTCTGCTAATAGTGGATTTCCTTCCTGGATTTGCAGCCCCCAGATGTAAGTGTGGTTGACATTAAACTAGGTGAATAATTACTTTTGTTATTTATCTTTCAACATTTACAATTCTGCACAATTTAAATGGTTAGATAAATATTCTGTCAGCCTGCTGATGTTACAACAGACGTCATGACATTGGTCATGACATTGGTACAATTTAAAGAAGTTTAAATTGGTCATGATTTGTCCTCGTCCTTGTTTAAGCAGAGATCAATGTTCTTCGGACATCTGAGATCTGCATACAAGAATTTCATCTATCAACATGATCAAACCCATACAAAACATATATAATTCTTTTTTATATGAATAGGCACAGGTTTTTGAGAAATTGGTGTGCGCGAGAGAACTACGAATGCATATGCGACTCGATGATACCGTCCAAAATACAAACTACTAACTAGATACTTTTTGACATTATTAAAACAAGTATTGAGACAGCTTGCCCTCGCATACTCCCCTTTTTTATGATGGCAAAACAGTAGCAAAATCGAGCACTTTGAGTGGTATCATCCTCCCTCTAACTTTATGCATTCTTCTAAAACACAATATGAACGTTTGATCAATCTATGTAAGATAAATTTTTGCTTTTGCTTAGTCTCTTCACCCCCTTTGACAATATCAAAAAGAAAGAATCAAAAGGTTAAAGATAAACACAGTATATCGAGTTGAGCACATGCACATAATTTGCAACAAGTACTCATTAACAAGCATTCACATAAAATAATGTTAAAGGAAACGTATAAGAAGATAAATAGAACAAACAACATATGAAAAAAAACTAAATGCCTTTAACAAACATTAGGATCCAAAATATTTCCATGTCTTAGGAAAACAAACAAACATAATGATAAGTGAACATTCAGATGAAATGAACAACATGACATGCATAATAATAACACAAATACGATCCTTAAGGTCTCCTCCCCCTAAAATGATGGGCCCTTCCTCTAAATTGATAGTCTTGAGGTGGGGGAGGTTATTGCTCATCCAACCGCTCAGTAAGTTCCAGGACAGCCCCGGTTGAGAACATTGAATCCTGTAGTAAGGGCGTGATTTTGACCTGCAGTGACTTCAGTCATAGTGTCAAAATGTCCCATCACGACGGTGGCAAACATATTGAAGTTGTTGGTCTGAGCTTGGATTTGGTTATGCAATGCCATAAACCATTCATCTTGGGCGGTAGCAAAGTTGCTAGAGCTACAGATTTCTCATCAGCTCAAAGAGTTCATCATTGTTTTATTGATGATGCGGAGGAGACGGAGGCATATAATACGACTCTTGGTGATTCCAATTGTTTGTTGGAGGCATGTATTCTGAACCAAGAGAGGTCCATCCAGTATGTTTCTATTCACCCCATCCTTGGTTTGCATTAGAACCCAAAGGAGGTGATTGATCGAACCAACCACTATTATCTTGTTCATCAACATTGAATTCAGTATCTATTTGATGACCATCTCCTTCTTCTTCCTCTTCTTCTTCTTCACTTTCATCGGACTCTTGTAGGTGTGAGCTAGTAGCCTTAACTATAAACCGGTAGCATGTCTCTCGTGGATCCCATATGTAACCCATCATTTTCAATGTCTTTTGACAAAATTCTTGGTCAGCTATCAAAGTCTTGTATGGAATTCGTAGGACAACCACTTCAGCATGGTTAAGCACAGACTAAATGAAGGATGTGTATGATAACACAGTGCCTCTACCATAATCTCTCAGAGAATAAATTATGCTTGCAATATAGTGAAGACAACTTATTTTTATCTTCTTTTTCAAAATGTACACCAAATGAACTTCAACTTGATCGACCTGAGATTAACCTCCTTTCTTAGGCTGAAGCATATGAGAAACTATCCATTGTAAAATTCAATCAACTAGTTTCAAACAACCAGTAGTTACTGACTTAGGGAAGAAATCACTTGCCACGATTTGATCAGTATATGGTTTCTTTAACATTTAGTCCAAGGCTTCCTTGAACTCGTAATCGTCCACGATTCTGGTGTCAGTTACATTGATGAATGGAGCAGTAGAGAGTGGAGACATGTTAAACAAATCTTTCTAAATTGTATCATTTACCAAAATCCTCATATCTCCTATTTTGTAACTAAACTCATACCCGTCAAACTTGACTTGAAGCCCCATATAGAAAACTCAAACGAGATCCTCATTATATTTCGTGTAACATTCCAAAAACAGATTGAAGTCTTGAAAATACAAAAGTTCGAGAACTTCCTGAATGTGCACTCTTTCGGTGGTTTTGTGATGATAAACGAATTGTTTCACAATCGATCATTTGTTAAGATTCTTTTCATATAATTCAGCATATTCAGTCAGTAGTAAAGAGAGTGCAGTTACCGGTAGACTTGGCCTTGGTTGGGAAGTGGCAGCTTAAGAAGATGGAGCTCTAGTTGTCTTTTTTCGGTGACCCGTCTTGTAGCCATGAGATTCAACAGATGAGGAAAATAAATAGAAGATTGAGTTTGTTTGTTGATGAAAACTCAGTTGAAGCCTTGTGAAGTTTGATGAGATTAGGTCTTTGTACGGATTTTGGGAAGAGGAGAAATGGAAGAGATTTTGTGTGTGGATGCAATGAACTAATGCTAATGATGATGTTTGAAAGCATATAATGAATGAAAACATTTAATGGGTCAAAGAAATTGAAACGGTGCAGCAAATTCAATAATTTTTCAGAATCATATAGCGACGCATTGACCTAAGCAGTTTGTGCGTTGACGCATATTGGCAATTTTTAGACAATGAGAAAAATACACAGTTTGAGTCGACCAAAGGGTAGACCTATACATACCCGGTCCTAAATCATGAAAATTTACATTTTTATGAGTCGACCTGTGACCTGCTTAGGTCGACTCAAATAGTAAAAATGAGTAGAAAGCACATTTTTAAGCCACATATGCATCAAATAAGAATAAATAGAGAGCCTACACATATTTCAAACTCACAAATAGATAAAAACATGTTCAATCATGGAATAATCATCAATTTTAACACCCAAATTGGTACACTAACTTACACTAATTATGTGATCAAGAAAATTTGCTAGAGAGGAACGATATTACCTCAACAACGACCGATGATAGATACCCTCACATATAGCTCAATATTTCTTCACATTGTTAGACAAAGATATAGACAAGTACATATATATATGTAGATCAAGCAATTATGAAGCCCTAAACACGATCCGAGATATCGAGAACACCTAGTTCCCTACGGATGTTGAAGAAAGGCTCTGTAGCGAGTGGTTTTGTAAAGATATCCACAAGTTGATTTTTAGTATCAACATTCTTAAAGACCACATCACCCTTCTCCACATGACCCCTAAGGAAGTGATGGCGTATTTCGATATGCTTGGTGCGTGAATGCAATATGGGGTTCTTGGTTAAATTGATGGCGCTTGTATTATCATATAAAATAGGAATACGCTCGAGTTTTACATTGAAGTCGAGTAATTGTTGCTTAAGCCACAAGACTTGAGTGCAACAACTACTGGCCACAACGTATTTCGCCTCGGCTGTTGACAAAGTAACAAAATTTTTCATTTTTCTGTGCCAACTCACTAAGCAATTTGAAAAGAAATGACAAGTGCCACTTGTGCTTTTCCTATCTGACTTGCAACCGACAAAGTCGGAATCGGAATAGCCAGCCAAGGAAAAATCACTACCCTTGGAATACTAGACCCCATACTTTGGAGTACCAGAGAGTTATCTAAGTATGTATTTGACTGCTTTCAAATGAGATTCTTTAGGACATGATTGATACCTCGCACACATACAAACGCTAAACATGATATCCGGTTGAGATGTGGTAAGATAGAGGAGTGAATTGATCATACCTCTATACTTCTTCACCTCCACATCCTTACCATTCTCATCTCGATTCAGGTTTGCACACGTAGGCATAGGAGTGTCAATCTCTTTGGTGTTAGCCATGTCAAAACACTTGAGAAGCTCAAGGCAATACTTTGTCTGGCTTACAAACATTCCTTCTTCGAGTTGTTTGATTTGCAATCCAAGGAAATAGTTGAGCTCCCTCATCATGCTCATCTCGAACTCTCCCTGCATCAATCTAGAAAACTCCTTAACCAGATTCATGTTAGTAAATCTGAATATGATATCGTCTATATAAATTTGTACCAAAATTAAGTGTTTTTATTGATGTTTAATGAAGAGGGTTGTGTCAACCTTCCCTCTTAAATACCCTTGATCAAGTAGAAATTTTCTATGGTCAAGGCTAATGACTTCTTTTCCGTAATTTTGGATTTTTATTTCTTTTCCTTTTTCTCAAATTGGTCAAGGCTAATGAGCACTTGCTCATGTTCTTGGAGATTTCCAAATAGAGTTGTAAGGTCCAAAGTCATGAGGTCATTGGCTTCTTTTATGGTTGTGACCTTTGGTTGCCACTCCCTGGTAAGACACCTTAAAACTTTGTTAGTAGCAACGTCATTGGAAATTGGTCTACCAAGTGAATTTAGTCAATTGATCAAATGAGAAAATATCTTTTACATGTCGACAATGGTTTTCCCTTGCTCCATGTGAAAGAGATCAAACTCTTGAGTCAAAGTGTTGATTCGAGCTAGTTCGACGTTATTAGTTCCCTCATGGACAACTTGCAATACGTCCCACATAGCTTTAGCAGTCGTACAACGTAAAACTCTATAATACTTACCAACTCCCAAAGAGGAGATCAAAATATTTCTAGCCTCTCAATCGTAGTTGTACTTTTTCTCATCTTTATCATTTCGTTGTGCTTCAGACTTAGGCACAACAATTTTATTTTCATCGATCATGGTAATTTCCATAGGACCATTTAATATAACGTTTCATACCTTTCTATCAATGGGATTTATATGCACATGCATACAATCTTTCCAATAACTATAGTTCTCGCCGTTAAAAACTGGTGTTCTATTGTAAGCCCCTTTTAGTTTGTTTGCCATATTCTAAGAAGTTATATGCGAAACACGGAATGAACCGGTGCTCTTGATACCACTTGTTAGATGACAATAATGATCTAGAAGGGGAGTTGAATAGATCACTAATTCTTATGCAGAATCGACACTTATGATAAATTAGTTTTTTAAACTTTTAAGCAGAAGCGGCCGAGGAACTATTATCGTCTAAATGAACTGTTACCTAAAAGATCGGATATGCGATAAGCTTAGATGGAATGTTGATTCTGATGAGAAACTGAATCAAAAGTTTGAACACAAATCAATACAATTTTATTCACTCAAAGTTATTCAATTTCCAATGCCTTGTGAAAAATAAACTTAAGTTGAAAAACAGACCAAATGGTTTGTGTTCAAGTAATTTGTCGAACACTTGGTGTGCGAAGCACTCCATGTGAATTTCACTAAGTAATGATAGTGCTAAACTTTTCCAATTAGAATCAAAAGGATTGTAATGAGTTTTCCAAATATTTTTTTAGCACTACACTATATCATAATTTTAATCAAGAAATTTGATTGTGCACAAACGTTAAAATTCAGAAATGAAAAAATAGCGAAAGAGAGAACAACACCAAATTTGTTGAGGCGGTTCCCCCGTCGTCCTTGCTCGGGGTATGTCTGACCTCAATTCTAAAAACAGAATTGAGACTATATAAACTTGTCGCAAACTGTTTGTACAAGAGGATCAATAGTAATCAAACACTCAAGCTTAGTCATCGATGCTAAAACTATGTCTTTTCTCCCCTTGATTCAAGATGAATCAAGTGCCTCGAATGTGTTTAATAAACCTCCGACTCCAGTTACACGTTTGATCCACCCAACGGTCTTCAAATCTTTAGCTCGACTGATTTCAATCACACACAATTCAAATCCAAATCTTCCTTCCACAATCCTCTGGTTACCTATACTAGATTGACAGAACCACCCGTTCTTCAATCACCTTCGCTCAGCTGAATTTGTGAAGAAATGATTTGTGCAAAAATATCCCAAAATTCCAAGATTCTTGGAGGACAAAACCCTAACGGTTTTATTCAAGAAAAATCCACCAATCTCTCAACCCAAACCCGATACAAATATGTTATGTTTGGACGTTATCACCTCAATGATGCAGAATGATCAACAAAAATGGTTATGTGTATTTGTTGAGAAAATGTAAGAAAGAGGATGAAGATGATGAGAGAAAAACCAATGTCAAATTTCACTTTTCTTGTTGTTTTTTTAAAGAATGAGTCAAAAACAATATATATGTGAAGCTAGGACTAAGTAACAAACATAGCAGCCATTTGAAAGTCAAGCACAACAGAAAAATAGAGTGACACGAGCGAACGGTCGATCTGAAGAAAAGGGGGGTCGACCTGAGCACTCCCGCTTTCAAAATTATGCAGAAACTAACTCTATGCGTCGACCGTAGCAGGTTCACGCGTCGACGCAAACATGCCCAATTTTGACAAATAGAAACGCTAACAGTATGAGTCGACCGGAGGGTCGACGTGAGCACTCCTGAGAGCAAATCCTCAAAATTCACTCTATATGAGTCGACCTAAGCAGGGCTTTGAGTCGACTCAAATGCTCAGAACTTCCAAAAATGCTCTTTTTGACATATTTTGCTATATCTAAGCACTTCTACTGCACATCTAAGTCTATCAACATGATCAAACTCACACAAAATATATATCATGCTTTTCTATATGAATAGACACATGTTTTTGAAAAATTATTGTGCGCGAGAGAACTACGAATGCATATGCGACTCGATGATACCGTCCAAAATACAAACTACTAACTAGATACTTTTTGCCATCATTAAAGCAAGTATTGAGACAATTTGCCCTCACATGTATAACTATCATTATATACATTTTATTATATATTAAATATTGATAAATTTAACATTTTATTATAGAAATGAGTCAAATATCAATATTTGAAATTTTAAGTTTAATTTTAAAAATTGTTATTTACTTAAAATTTTATTACTTAATTATGATCTTTATGTTGGTATCTCTGCAAAAAAAGATATTCGTAAGTCGTTGATAATATAATAAAGTATATGAGACAAATATTTTTATACACGGGAAAATTTTAAATATGTTATATTGAATTTTATTTTTATATATGAGAAAAAGTGTATTGAGGATCCAAATACTTTTATAAATGGGAACAAGTTTTTTATTGGTCAAAAATATTTTTATAAATAATGTCAACACAAAATTAATATTTACACATGAAAAAATATACAGTTGATTCAAATATTTGTATATATGTAAAAATTATATTTATGATCCAAATATAAATAAAAATATGTTTTTTTTTAAATAATAAACTTTCTTGGCTAAATAATTGTCTTTTTATTTTTTCATTCTTATTATATTTTAGAAACAAATACGTGTAACACACAGTACTCGTGTGAAGGCACGGGTATCTAGACCATAATTTGTGTGGATGCATGGGTTGTTACATTTTTTTTTACAATTAAAGAAAATAAAAATAAATATATTTAAAATAATATATGCATCCAAGCACAAGAAAAATATGTTGTTTTTTAATTATTTTTATTATTAATATTTTTATTTTGAAATTATTTTTAATTTAAGATATAATATTTGTTAAGAAAATAAATAGAACATGAGCTATATATTATTGATGTAATAATTTGACTAATATATGGAAAAAAAATTGTTTTTCTTTTTATTCATTCTTATTAGATTTTGAAAACAAATGTACATAACTCATTTGTACTCGCGTGAACGCGCGAGTATCTAGATCAGAATCTGTATAAACACACGGATTTTTATAATTTTTGTACAATTAAAAAAATAAATGAAAATATATTTAAAATAAAGTATAATTTAAACACAGACAAAATATATTTATTTATGTTACTAATATTTATTTATACAATTAAAATAATATTTACAAATATTATATTATTAGTTTATATTTATGAAACTAAATGATTGCATAAATACTTTTATAAAAAATATCAAAACAAAATTAATATTTATTACGGAAAAATATATGATTAATCCAAATATTTTTATATATAAAAAAAACTATATATATCCTACAAATAAAAATAAAAATATGTTTTTTGTTTTAAAAATAATAAATTTTCTTAATTAAATAATTTTGTTTTATTAATTTTTTGTTTTCTTGTTTTTTTCATTCTTATTATATTTTAGAAATAAATGCGCTTAACACACATCAGTACTCATGTGTTTGGTGTGTACCCATGCGTTTTGCACGAGTATCTCACAAGGTGTCATCTTGTGTCATCATAACATTTTCTATGACTCTATAAATTGTTATCTTAAAATGAATCTAACATTTTTTAAGAGTGGTCGGGATCCGAGTAGGACGCATAAGAAAAGACACCTCCCATAATTGATTCTCGTCATATGAATCTCACATTTTGTTAAAAATGAATCGATCAAGTTTTAGAGATAATGCATTAGTTACATATAGGGGTGGAAATAGGCTGGGGCGAGTTAGGTTTTGCTAAGTCTAAGTCTGACCTGTCAAAAAAACAAAAGTTTAATCCTGGTCTGTAGCCTGTCATAGGCTTTTTTTTAGGCCTGAGTCTGGCCTTTTCTAAGATCTGGTTAGCCTGTTAGCCTACATAAAAGTCTATTATTTAGACATATGTAAATAAACAATTAAAATAATATTCAAATAGAGTAATAAACTAGAAAACCAATGAGACTAAAACGTTGTTTACATTGACTTATTTTAACTTACCTATTAGCATAAATTTTGCGAGACTATTTGTTTAAGATAACTTATGAAAACAACTTATAACATTGATCATAAAGTATTTTCATCTTATTTTCATAAGTTCTTCAAAATAACCAATTTTTATTTATACATTTTAATTCAAAGTACAAAACATAACATAATGATAATAAAAAAAAACATTCATATTTATTTAAATAGGTCGGCCTGTTAGGCTTAAAAGATTTTTTTTATGGCTTAAGATCTAACATTTTTAATTAAATAGGCTTACAAAAAAGTCTAGGCTTTTTTATTAAAAAAAAGTTTTGTCTGGTCTGAGCTATGTAGATTAGGCCATACGCCCCAGTTATCAGTCTGGCCTATTTTCACCCCTAGTTACATACAGTAGCGAACATGCTCCCACGTCTTTGTTGGTATCGATTTATATAAACATAACATATCTCATTACAATAGTTCAGTCTCTACTAACGATCATCGTTTTCATGTAGGAGTAGAAATAGGTCAGACCGATAACAGGAGTCTACGAGCTAACTTACACAGACTCGTGCCAAGTTAAGTTTTTTATAAATAGAAAATGTCTAAACTTTTTTATAAGCCTACTTAGTTAAAAAAGCTCTCAGGCCATAAAAAAAAAACATTTTAAACTTAACAGATCGGCCTATTTAAATAAATATGAATAATTATTTTATTATGATTATGGAATATTTTATACTTTGAGTTAAAATACATAAATAAAAATTAGTTATCTTGAAAAACATATAAAAATAAGATGAAAAAATCTTATGAACCATGTTATAAATTGTTTTCATAAGTTATTTGAAATAAATAGTCATACAAAATTTATGTTAATAGATAAGTTAAAATAAATCAATGCAAATAAATTTGTAGTTTCATTAATTTTTTAATTTGTTAGTCTATTTAAACATTACTTTAATTGCTTATTTATATATGTCTAAAATAATAGGCCTCAAAAAAGGTCAAATTCAAGTCTAAAAATAAATTTATGACAAACTACAAATCAGACTTACGTTTCAATTTTTTTTGATAAAAAAAACTTAAATTTAACAAAGCCCAACTCGGCATAACTTATTTCCACCCCTATAAAATATTATTTTTATGTACTTACATAGGATAAGAACTTTGAGGGGAAGGCCCTTACTTAAGAGCCCCTAAAATCAAAATAGAAGTCAAATAGCGCATATGATATGCAAATAAAATATTGGAGTCCCATGAGTTTAAAATTTAGCTTCTGCATCTCTTATAAGGCTGTGGAAACTTTCAACACGGTATTTGAAATGGGATACAAAGCATCTACCCGTCTAAGGCTACAACCACCAAACAACCACATTGTTAACCAAAATTGTATATTTACATGAAGAAACACACACATAAGAGTTCCAATGACCCAATTGAGGGGTAAAACCAGAGTAGACACTATCACTTGAAGATCTACCCGAAAATACACTTTTTGGCATGCATCTTCAAAGTTATATCCCCCTTCAAACCTTTTGTTTACGTGACAGGTATTGAACTATGTCAATATTAATGGTGCACTATCAACAATTAATTCATATGTAACAACTTATTGCACCCTCAGAAGGAAAACGGCAAATAATGTTACCATCAATGTTAGCAAAGGTATTCCAGAAAAATGTCTCATAAACCACAATGCAGAGCAAGATTGAGCACAAATCCATCATATAGAGAATATAATCACACATCAGAATCAAAAAGAATTATATAATTTATACGAATTATTATGCTCACTTAAAGAATCGTTAAACCACCTATGAATTGAAAATAAGAATTCAAAACACACAACTACGACTCTCATAAATTTATAACCGATACTTACCAGCTCAAAGAGAATGTAATAAACAAACTGTGAAAATAAATCAAAAACATAATATAACAGCTAACATTAATCCTTCATTTCAATTTCAACTTTAAATCTGGATATACACCAGCTTAATTCAGCCTTAAAGATTACAAATTAAACCTAACCATCATCACAAACCTCTAAAGAAATTCATATATTGAAATTACACATAAACAATAAGAATAAGCATAAGGGAGCTTCTTCTTCTTCTTGTTCAACCTCCAAAACCATACAAGGTTCTTCCCTGTCTCTTGAGGGCATACACAACATCCATTGCGGTAACCGTCTTCCTCCTAGCGTGTTCGGTATAAGTAACAGCATCACGAATCACATTCTCCAGAAAGATCTTCAAAACTCCTCTAGTTTCTTCATAGATCAAACCGCTGATTCTCTTCACACCTCCTCTTCTCGCCAATCTACGAATAGCTGGCTTCGTGATACCTTGGATGTTGTCTCTCAACACCTTCCTGTGTCTCTTTGCACCTCCCTTTCCAAGTCCCTTACCACCCTTACCACGACCTGACATTTTCGATGGAAAATTTGAGATTGAGAATTTAGGGTTTGATTTTGAATCTAAGATGGAAATGAAGAATGTGATCGCGCTATTTATTTATCTATTGCAGCGGGAGGAAGAAGGAGCTTATCAGAATTCAATTTGATCTCTGATGTTAAATTTGGGGGAATCGACGGCCTATATTGGTGATCCGTGGATAGCTTGGTAATAACTTAAGAACCGTAGATAGAACTAAATCTAACGGTGAACTGCATCTATCTATACACCAACAAAATGACTATAGTATTTTTTCTATTGACAATAGTATTGAATATGGCGCTGAGTAAAATTAGGCATTTTTTATCCAAATAACGCACATTTTCAATTCTCTTCGTATAATAATGTAGGTTTCAAAAAAAAATTTAATCTACCTTACTTTTAAACAAATAAATTTTGAAATGCAAAGACAATGTCGAATGAATTAGCACCTTCACTATAAAATTAAAGGATGGTATCAATTGAATTTATGACTCTTCAACTAATCCAATTGATAGTGGTATGCTAAGCTTTAAGCGGTGACGCCAGTTAAATATGTGTATTGTTAAAATGTGACACCAATTCTACTGTATAATTTTTTTTATAAAATATAAATTATAAATATTAATATTTAATTTAAAATACTTTTATAAACATTAATGATGACGAGCGGGTTAGTAATACCGGTCACCAATTTCACACTTCCAAGCTACCCTAATTTATTGCGCTCGTTGATTCAATCCAGGTATTTGAGGATTTAAGGTCTCGGAAATATCACCAAAATCTCTAAAAGTTCATGCATTTCTAAGAAGTCTTATGTATTGAATGACACGTTGTTGTAACTGAGGTTGCGATCTATGGTAGAGTGGTTGTGATGTGTTTATGGGGTTATAGGTGTGCGACCTAGAATATTGAAGGAAGACATTGGTGTGAATAGTTCATTGGAGAAAGGTTTAAATGATTATTATGGTGTTTGATAACCATATGATTGCTGTGATGTTTGGGTGTTTTGGCTATGCTAAGCGAAATAGGCTAGTTCCGAATTTGTTCAATAGAGTGAAAAATGCATAACATCAAAGATAGACATAGAAGGTGATGACTATATCGTTTCATGCGTAACTTGAGTTTCGTAAGTCTGTTTGAGGTGTCGTCAGTTGCATTAAAAAGTTAACGCAATAATCTTTCTTTTGAAGTGGGGAATTTGGGTTTACCGAACGTTACAACAGTAGTAGTCATCTAGCTTATATATCAGAGGCGTAATCAAATTCAAGTCTTGTGTTGGTCATCGTGTTTTATGCATAACTTGAGTTATGTGGGTCTGTTTGAGGTGAAGTCACTTCGTTAGCAAGATAGTTTAATGATCTTTTAAATAGAGTATTTAGTAATTTTATCGTTGGTGTTATTTTGAAATTAAGCATTATGTTTTATAGTTAAGTTTAGAGTTTTGGGAAACCCTTTAACAATTTAAGGAAATAAACATATTTATAAATAATTCTAATTTGAGTAGTTTGATATATTTAGAGTAGAGTTTGAGTTATTTGATATGTTTAGAGTTGGAGTTGAAGATATTTTTTATTTTAGAGTTGAATTAGAGTTGTGTATAGTTAAAAGAGTTTACATTTGAGTTTTTTAAAAATATTAGAGTTATTATAGATAATCAAATGAAATGAAAATGAGTTACATTGTTGTGCTTTGAATATTATATAAATCAATAATGTTGAAGTTGAGTAATATGATGTGTTAAAAATCATGTCGATGAGTAGTGAGTTAAGGCTAGAGTACGCCTGTAAGCATTGTTGAGCATTTTTTTAGCATATAATCTCTTTGATAATGTTAGAGTTGGAAATATTTATTACTTATAGTTATGGCGAGGAACCTTGCCAAATAAAAGATTTGTTGTAACTTTAGAGTTAGGGCAAGGTTTAAGGTAACACTTACCAAAGACATAAAGTAGTATTAGAGTCAAAGGTAAATAATGATATGTGGTAATAAGTTATCTGAAGTATTATGAGTTGGCTGTGTTGAGTGTTAGAGTTGTAGAATATTATTTTAACCCTGTTGATGAGGTTACATAAGTAATAATATGTTTACTCTATTGATGAGTGTTTTTTAGCACATACGTTAATATTTTTTCTGTTGGTGAGTGTTGTATATATAATTATATGTTGCAATGTGATTACATATATATTGTCGAGTTATAATTATATGCATATGTTGAGAAGTGTAGTTAGATAAGAACTAGTATGGTGACCTTATTGGGTGATGATTTACGATTCAAAGAGGAGCTTGTGGCGATTATTGACTTGTATGTTGTTATTGCATATCATGCATCATGTGTATCGGTGAAATATGTACGGACCTCGACCTAGTGACAAGTCTCTGGTTCATAAGAGAGGACCAGTGACGATTCGGGGTTCGAAGGGGAATCCGGTTTGAGGGGGAACCATTGTTGAGTGGACGAAATCAATAACATAACTCTAATGTCTAGGATTGATATTGTAACACCCTAAACACGACGCATAAAATTATCATAGAATTATATTAAACATAATACAACCACTCAGAGTGTCACACACTACAAACAAATAACTTGCTCCGTAACACGAGTTACAACAGAATAGTTTAATACACATATTTATACCTAGGATGTTTGCATGGCATCCAACTCATCTGATATGTACTTGAGATGTTTGCATGATATCCAACTCATCTGATGTTTAAGGGGTCATCGCAGTGGAATCATTAATAAAGCAATTAACAACAATATTGCAACTCACAAACTTTAGTCTCATAAATGTTAACTTCATAACATAAGCAAAAATGAGTTCATAACAATCAACTCATAACAAGTTAGAAATCTCAACAACATAAATAGTATTGATTTCAAACATAAACAACATCGGAATCATTTCAAGCATTTATTCCCAACCCGAATTTACCTGATCAGAGCAAGGCATCATTAATCAAAGCGATAAACTAAAGAAATAACTCCAAGAGTTATTTGCCACTTACTTCAGCAAAGCTACTCCTGAGTATCTACACAATGCTCGTGTAAAGGCAACATTCAAACAGAAGGGTGAGAAATAAATTTAAATAATTAACAGTGCATAAACAATCAGAGTAGATTAAATACAATACAGTTCAAATATAATTCATTATACACCACAACACGTGTATTCAAGTTTCACCCACTTCGCATCAACACGGAATCAATATGCAATGTGACTCTCAACAACATTATATACTCATATGCATGTGGTACCAATCTCAACAATGGTTATTATTATGAATCAGGTTACAATCAACCCATGGGCTTAACTCAGCAACCCTAAGCTCCAACACTAAGCTCCAAGCCTTAACATCAAGCTTGGGATAATTACCGTTCACCAACATCAAAACTTATAAATCGCCTATTTCACAACAACAGCAACTTATGATGCATGAATGAATGAATGCATCAACATCACAATCTAACACCAATTAACCGTATCACATTGAACCATATGATTCTTGTACAACAACTACATGGTAGTTTCCATACTGAAATGATATATCTCAACTCAAGATGTTATCATTATAAGTATAACAACTCATCTCATAATCACATCAACATTATCATAATAATTGCAACAACACAAATGATGTTAAGTCTCAGCTTTTGTGATTGGCATCAATTTTACTAAAGCATGTTCTTCAACAAAATGTTGGACAATTTGCCCTGGTGTCATGCCACTTGCCTTGACATGTTGACTAACATTATGATAGGATTGTACTACTTCTAGGGGAAAACTAGTGTATTATTGTTGCTTGTCGTATGCAAATATTTTGGGGGAGCATGATAGTTTGTCATGCTTGTTGTTGTTGTTGTTGCTGCTACTGATGTGATGTCTGTGTGCAATGATGAATGTCTGATGTAGAACCACATATTTTGACATTCATCCTGATGTGTTCTAATGTGTGTGACTTTTGATTCATGTGCTTCTAATGTTTGTTTGTCTTATGATTTAGATTTTCCATTGAGGGGGAGTATTTGTCATGTGTGACAGGGGGAGTAATGGACATGTCTGGGGTTGTTGTGTTGGAGTTGTGTTGATTTGTTGTCAGACCATGTGTCTTGATATCTAATTTCTGGAGATTTCTATAGTTTGAAGGAGTTGTAATATCTGATGATCTGTAGCTGCATTTTATCTCTGATATCTTTCTGTTTGCAGTTTATACAAAGTTTACATGTTTTTCATGTAGCTTGTGTTTTGTGTTTGTGGTTTTATTCCTTTTCTCTAGAATTATTGTGCAAAGGTTGTTTTAGCCAAAATTTGCCAAAGGGTGAGATTGAAAGTTTTGTGTTGGCTGCATTTTGCTAAAACATGTTGTTGCAACTATATGTTGTGCAAGATGTCTTGACATGTGGGTCAAACATCTATGCATGTTGTTTATTCATGTTGCGTAGAGTTAGAATGCAGGATGTCAAATCTGATATTCTAACATGTTATTACAGAACTTAACATTCAATTTAGAATGTTGTGATTTATTTGTTGCTATTTGTTAGTAATATTTTGTTCAATCTTTTGTACTTTTCTAGTAAGAGATATTGCTGGCGCAAATTAGGGTGGAAATTTTATTTGAATCAAAAGAGTTTTGCTACATAATTCGTGGATTTATTTTGGAATCTTTTGTTCTATTTTCATGCAGAAAATCTTGAAAAGATCTGAAGTATTATTTGATTTGGTTTTGTGAGATTTTGTTTGGATATATCTCACTTGTTTTTGCAAGTCAAGAAGATTTAATATGGAACATGATTTGATATTCAATTGTTCATAAGTTTCTAAAATTGGATGTTGAGACAATTTAGGAAACTTTATGATTTATTCCAAGATCCAAGGAGATTTTTTCTGCACAATCTATGTAGCCCTTAGCATGTGGATCAAGAAATATCTGGGTGAAAAGTTCAAAGCCTGTGGAACTCTGAAGATTATTTAAAGAAGACATAAACCTATTGTATTTATGACTTTCACTTTCGTAAAATAAGGGGAGGTTTTACAGTGTTAGGTTTTAAGAGTCTCTGTGTGACTTTGTAAGTCACCCTTTTGTATCGTTTGATACATTGTGGTAGACATATTGTTTGTTGTATGTTGCTCTCACTCTGAATCTTTTAAGTAGTGGAGTTTAGTATTGTTCTTAGTTTAAAGTTGTGAAGCAAAACTAAGTATTGTCTATTGGAAGTGTAATCTTCCGTCTTTGTTCTTGTCACTAATTTGTGACTGGTTCTATCACTGAGGTGATTGTGGGAAGTGAGAAGGGTTTCTCATATCTATGAGTTCCTAGGTAGAAATAACACAGGTAGTGATTAGGTGATAAGTTGTAAACGGGGGAGTTTAGCTTTGAACTAATACTATTATAGTGGATTTCCTTCCTGGCTTGGATGCCCCCAGATGTAGGTGAGTTGCACCGAACTGGATTAACAATTAAATGTGTTATTAATCATTCTGCAATTTACATTTTTTGCATAATTATAGATTGATAATATTGTTTTGTTAGACTTAAGATGTCATCAAAAATGTCTTGACATTATGTTATGATGTAAGGGCATCAGTATTATTAACATGTGGTACAACACCAGAAAGTTTCAATTGGCATCAGAGTTGGCACCCTAGTCAATTTTGGGTGAGCTTCAGGGAGTATTTTTCTCGTACTGTTTGATCTTTGGAAGGACAGTGACCCTTGGAAATCTATCACCAAAGAGTGTGTGGTCTTGTCCTTGGGAGAAAGAGTTTGTGTTATCCTAAGGTGTGGATCCCCTAGCCAAAGGATTTGTATAGCATGTGTGCTAAACACATGTGTTGTGACCAAAAGTGTTTGGGATTCTCTCAAGTATTTTCTTGAAGGGACATATGATCAGCAGGATTCTATGTTTTTTTAAAAGACTTGTCATGATTAAGTCTGCTGGTGAAGATGAAGATCAAGACACCATCATCTTAGGTGAATATTCTTTAGGTCAGTTTATTCCTGATCTGGTTGAATAGGAGTACAAAAGCCTGGCTTTTGTCTCTTCTTAGTAGGAGCTTGTAACTTGTCATCTTCTAAAGGACTGTGAGAGACAAGTCAACCAAGTTCTAAGGCAAGTGGATAAAAGGTCAAGGTCGAAGGTCGAAGACATTCACCCTAACATCTTAAAGATCATGTTTGATCACAGAAAAGTTGGAATAGGTGAAAAGTCCATTCAGTGAAGAAGCACTTTGTGTCATGTACTTGAAGGGTTATTTCAACCTTCCTATAGCAGATTGCCATGTCTCTATCATGAAGCACCTTGAGGAGCTGCTTTGTCAAATTAGTGTTCCCGATGTTGATTTTATCAAGCTTATTTTTGCCTTATCTCAAAGGTGGATTGTTAGTGTGGACTGTTGATTGTGTTGGCTATTTCTCTTGGAGATTTGTGCTTGAAGTAGGCTATCATAAAGGTAATTGTTCTTATCTTTAGCCTCCACAGAAAAGACTGGTTATTTTCTATCTATATCCTACAGGAGGTGTTTGTTTTTCTCAAACTTGATATCATGATCAATTCTATGAGAATATGGAACTTTTGTTCTGATGTTGTGGAGGAGCTCTTCAAAATGGGATGTTGTTTGGAAGCCTAAAAAGGGATAGATCTTCAAGACTATATCAGGAAAGGTAGAATTCAGTGCGGTTTCATCAATTGGCTAGCCAAATCATTGATGTCATTCAAATGTCCTGACATTGTGCTGAACATCAGAATGTTCATGCTAAAGACAAAGAGTATGCATTAAAGTTGTCTTTTCTTGTTAAAGGCTCGTCCCTTTAGGTGTGTGTGTTCTCAATTTGTATGGTTGTCTCCAAAGTCTATCACAACCTTTGTGAACCTTGCAATGGCTAATGCTCAAGGAAGTCGCTGATTACTTGTTTCTTTCATATCTTCTTCTTGGAGTCTCATCTAAGATGTTTGGGTATGAGTGTTCCAGACATCTGTCTAGAGTAAGGGAGTTTTAGAACTGGAAGTTCCAATCCTGGTGTTGTTTCCACATGATCAAGAGCCTTGTGTAAGGGATTCTGCTTGGTCACTCTGGAGGAAGATGTGTCAAATAACAATTGTTATCTGTATGTGCCCAAGAAACTACTTGCTTAAACTTTTTGATCAAGGAGTATGTAGTCACCCCATGTTGGAACATTAGCCTTTGAAAATGATAATGTACTTTATCTTATGGTGTTTTTATAGACTAATCAAGGTGGATCCTTGAAGGATAGAGGACTAAAGGGCATAGGAGAAGCAGACTTATGCTGAAAAGTTAGTGTAGGGTATGATGCTCAATTAGCACCCTGGTTTTTGTGGTCATCTCAAAAGGTACCTATTAGAGGGAATCTCATATTTGGATGAATAAGGATAGTTGATGACACTGTAATGTCATACAGGATGTCTGAATATTGTGCTTCTTGGTAGAAGCTTTTTGAGGTGTGTGAGAGTTTATTTCTTTCTGATGTGTTGTTTGTTGTTTGTGTCCATGATCTGTTCTTGAAGGATGATCAGTTGCTGATGTGACCTATTGTGATTCTCATGTGTCCATTGCAAGGGATGTATATATATTATTATGCAAATAGTAACTCTTATGCGTGTTAACTACAAAGCTAAAGTGAACGGTTCAATCCTTGTGATTGAGACAGATGTCTAAACTGATGCTGGAACATCATCTCAATTGTTTGTCTCTCTAGAAAAGGAAGTTGTTTATCCATATGAGCTAATTTGGAGTTCAGGGTGTGGAATTTTTTGCTCACCATTAAATTCATAATTGAAAGGTCTGATTATAGTGGAGTATGAAGTAAAGCTATTGGCCTAATCTGGTGAGGATTGTGGTATGAGTGTTTGTCATGACTGCCTGTCATAGTGAAGGATCCATCATGTGCTTGTGGTGTATAGAGGCGGGATGTCAGAACCTCTGTAGTGCTCTGACTATTTGTGAAGTGGCGGTCTTTTCTGCTGCATGTACCTCTGAGTGAGGTTGTGGTAGTCTGTATCTTGTAAAGGAATGAGCTAGAGGAAATGTTCTTCTCCTGGTGTGGTTTGTGTGCATGATGTCAAACCTAAAGCACCTGGCATCTTGCCTAAATAAAGAGTTAAGATAACTCGAGTGTTTCTTAAGCTGTTGTGATTCTAATACGTGAGCATGAAGAAATTCATGTGTTTCTTCCAGGGTTTCTAGGTTTCCCTTTGAAGTGGAGTTGTGTAGCTGTCTGTCATGTAGCTGCATTGCTGCAGCCTGTGCAAAGCTTGCTGATTCTCAGGCAGCTTGTGTTCTTGTACCTTTGGTGAGGTGGTAATTTCAGACAAGTTGTATTGACATTGTGTTGTTTGGTGTGCTCTATTACCTTGACAATATGATTGTGGTTCTGGCTATGTAAGGGTGGTGTTTTGTTGTGCACGTGCCTCTGATTTATGAACTAGGAATGTTCATGTTTCTTGGTAATATCCTAAGAAATGGTGTTAGTTGCTTGAGAGAATTTATTTTTCTCTGCACAAGGTTGTAGGCCTCAAAGGGGGTTGTATTGTTGGATGTGAAATGTCAGACGTGATGTCTTGACATTATGTGCAGTTTTTCAGTTGAGCCTTGCTAAAGATAGTAGGCTTGGAATTTAGTGGGAAGATTTTTGAGCATGATGTTCCTGCTACATTTTTTTGTTCTTCTGATTGGTTCTCAAGAAGAGTATATGGTGGTTTATGGACTAAGTATGATGCTAAGGATGTTGGTGCTCCAACTTGAGTAGATTGGAGAATAATCAGGATGTCAGGACATTGTCTTTAATGTTACTGGGTTGTTGACTATGAAATTAAGGGGGAGTTCTGCTATTGGTTCTGTGATGTCAGAAAAAATGTCTTGACAGTTTTTTTGTTCTTGATGCGTGGTGTTAATGTTTGGTTTCTATTTTTGATTCCGCTGTGTGTGCTTCTGATTTGGTCCAAGAATGTTTCTTCATTGAGAATCAATCTTGTGTCTTGGATCATCAATTATATATTTTATACATCCTGGTCTTTCTCTAAGACTAAGTGAAATGCTAAGGAAGGTGTTGCTTTCAGTTAAGTGAGATCATCAGTTAAGTTGTTTCCATTAGAGCTGTTTGTTTCCATTGATAGTGTGTGCTTCCAATTTGTTTACATTTACTCTATTTTTTGGTCAATTTTTGGCTAAAAAGAGGGAGTAAATATCAAAGAATTGTAGTGTTTGTGTGTGGTGATATCTTCAAGGGGAGTGTAACTCTGATACAAAGAATTTATTTTTCTCTAGTTATTTGTCTTTGGTGTTGAGGGGGAACTTGTGATTGTTATAATGTCAGAATGCATGTCTAGACATTAACGGAGAATGTTGAACTGTTTTTAGGCATCTTTTGTTGCATGTGCCTCTATTGTTGGTTGTTTGAAGGAAGCTTAATTTGTTTTAACCAGAATTTGCAAAAAGGGGAGATTGTTAAGTCTCAGTTTTTGTGATTGGCATCAATTTTGGTAAAACATGTTCTTCAACAAGATGTTGGATAATTTGTCCTGATGTCATGTCACTTGTCTTGACATGTTGACTAACATTGTGATAGGATTGTACTACTACTAAGGGAAAACTAGTATATTGCTGTTGCTTGTTGTATGCAATTATTTAGGGGGAGCATGATAATTTGTCGTGCTTGTTGTTGTTGTTGTTATCGTTGCTGCTACTAATGTGATGTCTGTGTGCGACAATGAATGTCTGATGTGGAACCATATGTTCTGACATTCAACCTGATGTGTTCTAATGTGTGTGACTTTTGTTGCATGTGATTCTAATGTTTGTTTGTCTTCTAATTTGGATTTTCCATTGAGGGGGTATCGGTTATGTGTGACAGGGGGAGTAATGGACATGTATGAGGTTGTTGTGTTAGAGTTGTGTTGATTTGTTGTCAGACCACATGTCTTGATATCTGATTTTTAGAGATTTGTGTACTTTGAATGAGTTGTAATATCTGATGATCTATAGCTGCAATTTATCTTTGATATCTTTATGTTTGCATTTTGTACAAAGTTTACATGTTTTCCATGTAGCTTGTATTTTGTGTTTGTGGTTTTATTCCTCTTCTTCAGAATTATTGTGCAAAGGTTGTTTTAGCCAAAATTTACCAAAGGGGGAGATTAAAAGTTCTGGGTTAGCTGCATTTTGCTAAAACATGTTGTTGCAACTATATGTTGTGCAGTATGTCTTGACATGTGGGTCAAACATCTTTGCATGTTGTTTATTCAGGTTGTACAGAGTTAGAATACAGGATGTCAAATCTGATGTTCTAACATGTTATTACAGAACTTAACAACATTCAGTTCAGAATGTTGTGATTTATTTGTTGCTATTTGTTAGAAATATTTTTTGCTTTTCTAGTAAGAGATATTGCTGGCAGAAATCATGGTGGATGTTTTATTTGAATCAAAAGAGTTTTGTTGCATAATTCGTGGAGTTATTTTGGAATCCTTTGTTCTATTTTCATGCAGAAAATCTTGGGAAGATTTGAAGTATTACTTGATTTGATTTTGTGAGATTTTGTTTGGATATATCTCACTTATTTTTGCAAGTCAAGAAGATTTAATCTGGAACATTTGATTTGATATTCAACTGTTCATAAGTTTCTAAAATTGGTGTTGCGGTGAGAATCATGATACCAAGCTATTGATTAACTTGAATATTAATTCTTAAATTCACAACCGGACTTTAATTTATCCAAAGGAAAGGTCTAAAGAAAGAAAGAAAGAACCTTTTGCGCGATGTAACAACAACACTAAGAGATTCGGGGATCGAGGGTTGGTTATGCATAGGGTAGGTATTTCACATCCTAAACATTTGTAGTACTCTACAAGAACCTTTTGTTTGTTTGCATGCTAAGTTGGTAAATGTTTGCTAAGGCTTGGGTTGGATAAAGGGTGTAGGTTAAGACCTAAGGATAGTTTCTAAGTTCGCTCGCAAAGACGTCGCGTCCTCTGCCTACGTATCCTAACTAGGATAGAATCAGAGCAATCGTAGTTCACCTCACTAGGGATGAAGAACACTTGATTATGATCAAGGTTCATGGGGAAACAAACATAACAATGTTTGTATAGAGTTTCACAAAACTCTCTAGAACTATGTTGAACTCTCAAAGGGGAGTAAGTAATCATTGCTATGATTCTTATATAGAGTTTACAAACTCTATCCTAGGGTTCTAATTGAAGAACACTCCTAGTGTAGGTGAGTTTTATAGAATTAAAGCAAAGTCTAATGGTTTAAAATGTTCTAACTTAACGAAGCTAGGGTTAGGATGACTTCATAAAGTCAAGAGGGATAAATGAGTTATCCAATGACACAAGGGTCAAGGGAGAAACTTTTCCTTTGGAAGGAGAGAGAGAGAGAGAGAGAGAGGCAACTTGGATGAGAACTAGAAGGTTCCATCACTTGGGGGAAGAAGTACTTAATAAAGAAAGATGAAATAAGATTTAAGACAAGTAAGCATGCATATTACAATAAGCATATACTTTAAATGATACCAAGGGTTACAACCAATAAATCATCTTAACAAAGATTGAGGGCATATCTTGACAAAGATTTGGAACATGATGAAGGTTATTACCACATAAACAACTCACAAATTGAAGATAGGCAAGTCACAAATTCAAAACATAGCAAATATAACAACAATACATAGACGATAATCAAACACCGATAAATCAGTTTAAACCTCATAATTTAGGAGGGAGTTTTGGAAGAAAATCCTTCCAAATCTTGTGGCAGCCATTTTCACATCAGCTCCAAGGCTCTATGCAAGCCAATAGCAGTTGGAAAGATGGGATGAGGTGATTGGAGAAGGTCTATGCTGATAGGGAGTTCTTGCTGCCATAATGTTGGAGAAAAGTTTCTCTTTCCTCTTTTAAAATGATTATTTTATTTGCAACTTGCTATCAACTTGTTTGGCTCATCATTTCAACCTCTCTTCTGATTTTATTTTCATCTAAGCCTCTCATTATCAGCTTGTAACATGATCCAAGGGTTGAGAATGGTTAATGTTGTGAAAATCTGATTTTGAGAAGTTTGGCCAAAGTAATTTCAAGTGTCACAAGCCCAACTTCCATGTACCATAACTCTTATCTCACAAATCCTCTTGAGGAGATCTTGTACTTTTTAGAAAGCCCTCATGTAGCTCTACAACTTTTATGTTTATAAAAACTTCCAATTCTATGTGCATCTTGGTTGAAAAACCCCTTGAAGTTGACTAAAAAAATGGTTTGTATGGCCAGAATTTGTGAAATTTCATAAAGTCCTTTACTCTTGAAAAATGATTTTTGCTATAACTCCTATTCCATGCATTTTTTGAATGTGGACCACTGTGCGACTTTTGTAGGGTTTGTCAATACCTTTCAAACAAGCTTAGAACCACTTCAATTGGATGTGTGGTTGAGGAGTTATGGTCCTGCCCCTTTCAAAACCCTAATTCCCGATTTTTGCAATTACTTCTCAACCCTTGATCCAATGGTCATGAAATTTTATGTGGAGGTGTAATATGATATAAGGAACATTTTTCATTCACACCTTAAAGGTAATGACCGAAGGATCTCAAAGGCAGGAATGCAAACAAATGCGTATGCTGGCATGATGTTGTATGTAAGACGCAAACCGACCCGTAGGAACAAAGGAAAACAAAATAAAGAGAGAACTCGTCACGCTGAGTTTCAAAATGCCTTAAGTCAGGCGACGCTTCCTTCTTTGGTGTAGATAATGATCTTTTCTCAATAATATCTTCGTAATTCTGCAGAGAAGAAGTCTTAGCTTAAGAGCTAGAATTGCTGTCAGACACCTCTAGCTTGGTCAAAGGTAACAACAACTTCCACAACTTCGAGAACTGTGTAATATCATCATATTACCTCTAGAATTTTTCAAACATTTTGTCAAATCATGTTTTCCTTTTTTACAAAACAAGACTTTAAGCTTTTCAAAACACTTTGCTTTCATGAAAATTCTTATTAACAAATAAGTGAAATTTCATAACAAAAATAGCGGATCATAACAATGATTTGGCCAAAAATCTGATTTTATTGATAGACAAGAGCTTTACAAAAGGCAAAGCCTTGGGAATTTTATAAGTTTGAAAAAAAATGGCAACAGAAAAGGTTACAGAATCCCCTAATAATCTGGTCCTTCCGACTGCCAGTTCATTTGCTTTGCTGCTTCTGACGAGAACGACAGGCGTTGACCTCTCTTCTAATATTCTGCATAGGACTCTGCCCCAGCGTCTTCCAGCTTTCAAACATTGGGCTTTCATCTTGACGAAGCATGGAAATCCCCTTTCTAAGTATTTCGTTTCAGGCGTAGTATTTTCTCACTGCGTCTGAGTTGATGGGATACATGAGTTGTTCTCCATCCATAGTTTCGAGAATCAGAGATCCTCCGAAGAAAACAGTCTTTACAATGAAAGGGCCGTCATAGTTGGGCATCCACTTGCCACGCATATCTTTTTGAGTTGGCAGGATTTTTCTAAGCATAAGCTCTCCTTCCCTATACTCTTTGGGCCGAACCTTTTTGTTGAACGCTCTGGTCATCCTTTGTTGATAGATTTGACTGTGACACATGGCCGTCATTCTTTTCTCGTCAATGAGGTTCAACGAATCGAATCTTTCTTTTATCCACTCGTCTTCATCCAACTTTGCTTCCGCCAAGATCTTCAAGGAAGGTATTTTGACTTCAATGGGTAGCACAGTGTCCATCCCATACACTAAGGAAAAGGGAGTTGCCCCTGTCGAAGTGTGCACCGATGTTCGGTATCCGTGCAAAGCAAAAGGTAGCATTTCGTGCCAACCTTTGTAAATTACGACCATTTTTTGTATTATCTTTTTGATGTTTTTGTTTGCAGCTTCAACTGCACCATTCATCTTAGGTCTGTAAGGGGACGAGTTGTGATGTTTGATCTTAAAATCATCACAAAGTTCCTTCATTGTTTTGTTGTTCAGATTCGACCCGTTGTCAGTGATGATCTGGTTAGGGATACCATATCGGCAGACGATCTCCTTTTTGATGAAGCGTGCAACCACCTTCTTTGTCACGTTTGCATACGACGCTGCTTCCACCCATTTGGTGAAATAATCGATTGCGACAAGGATAAAGCGATAGCTGTTGGAAGCTTTTGGCTCTATGGCCCCAATCATATCTATGCCCTACATCGCAAAAGGCCAAGGTGATGTCATCACATTGAGAGGATGTGGAGGGACATGCACTTTATCGACATAAACTTGACATTTATGACACTTTCGAGCGAAGAGTATGCAGTCTGTCTCCAAAGTTAACCAGAAGTAACCTGCTCTTAAGATTTTCTTAGCCATGGCGTGGCCATTCGCATGGGTGCCGAAGGTTCCTTCATGTACTTCGGTCATTATGAGATTCGCCTCGTTTTCATCGACGCATCGGAGTAAGACCATGTCATGATTTCTCTTGTACAAGATACCATTGCTGATGAAGAATTTAGATGACAACCTTCGTATTGCTCTTTTGTCAATTGTGGACGCGTTAGCGGGATACTCTTGATTTTGGAGGAAATTCTTGATATCATGAAACCATGGCTTCTCATCAGATTTTTCGTCTATTGCCATGACGTATGCGGGTACTGTCCTTCTTTTGATGCGGATCAGAGGTGCCTCGTTGACAAACTGGACCTTCCACATTGATGCCATCATGGCTAGCGCATCGGCAATGTGATTTTCTGTCCTTGGTACGTGCTTGAAGACAATTTAGTCGAAATATTCAGCCATCTCTAAGATGTGGGTCTTATAAGGGATCAATTTTTCATCCCTGGTTTCCCATTCTCCTTTGAGTTGGTATATCACCAAAGCAGAATCACCAATTACTTCCAAGATTTTGATGCGGAGATCAATGGCAGCTTCCAACCCTATGATGCAGGCTTCATACTCTGCTATGTTGTTTGTACATGAGAAACAAAGTCGGGCTATGACCGCAATGTACCCTCCAGTTGGATTTTTTATAACAACTCCGATGCCATGTCCATTTTTGTTTGATGCTCCATCGAACATCATCTCCCAGCGGGATCCCGACTCGAGACCTTCTTCCGGACCAGGCTCTGGTTTCGTGTGCTGAATATACATCACATCTTCATCAGGAAAATCAAACTTGAGTGGCTGATAATCCTCCATAGGATGCTCTGCGAGGTGTTCTGACAAGACACTTCCTTTGATAGATTTTTGAGCAACATATTGGATATCGTACTCTGATAAGAGCATATGCCATCAGGCTAATCTTTCTATTTGAGCTGGCTTTTCAAAGATGTACTTGATGGGGTCCATCTTAGAAATCAACATTGTAGTGTGACAAATCATGTATTGCCTCAAACGCTTGGCGGCCCATGCTAACGCACAACAAGCTTTTTCCAGGGGAGAGTAACGACTCTCGCAATCAGTGAACTTCTTGCTTAGATAATAGATTGCATGTTCTTTCTTTCCTGACTCATCAGTCTGGCCCAAGACACAACCCATTGAATCTTCTAATACTGTCATATACATGATCAAAGGCCTTCCAGGTACCGGAGGAATCAACACTGGAGGTTCTTGCAAATACTGCTTGATTTTCTCAAATGCGGCCTGACAATTTTCATTCCATACCACTGTTTGATCTTTTCGTAACAACTTGAAGATCGGTGTGCACGTAGGGGTCAGATTGGAGATGAACCTGGAGATGTAATTCAAACGTCCGAGGAAGCCTCTGACTTGTTTCTCAGTTTTGGGAGCGAGCATCTCTTGGATTGCTTTAACCTTGTCAGGGTCTACTTCAATTCCTCACTGACTAACGATGAAACCAAGTAACTTGCCTGAGCAAACTCCGAAGGTGCATTTTGCTAGATTTAATCTCAATTGATACTTTCGGAGTCTCTTGAATAGCTTCAGTAGATGATCCAAATGGTCTTCTTCACTTTGGGATTTCGCAATCATATCATCCACGTACACTTCGATTTCTTTGTGCATCATATCGTGAAAGAGTGTGACCATAGCTCTTTGATATGTCGCCCCTGCGTTCTTCAAACCAAAAGGCATTACCTTATAACAATAGGTGCCCCATGGTGTGATGAAGGTTGTTTTCTCCATGTCATCTGGATCCATTTTTATCTGGTTATAACCAGAAAATCCGTCCATGAACGAGAAAACCGCAAAGCTTGTTGTGTTATCCACCAAAGTATCAATGTGCGGTAGAGGGAAGTCATCCTTCGGACTTGCTTTGTTTAGATCCTTGTAGTCGACGCACATCCTGACCTTGCCATCCTTCTTCGGGACTGGTACAATGTTTGCCACCCATTCTGGATACTTGGATACTGCTAAAAAGCCGACATCAATTTGCTTTTTGACCTCATCTCGGATTTTAAGCGCCATGTCTGGTCTCGACATGCGAAGCTTTTGTTTGACCGGAGGATATTCTGGCTTCAGGGGGAGCTTGTGCATGACAATGTCGGTATCCAACCCTGGCATATCTTGGTAGGACCAAGCAAATACATCAACAAACTCTCTGAGGATTGTTATCAGCTTGTCTTTGGTTTCTGGCCTTAATGATGCCCCGATTTTAACTTCTCTTTTGTCTTCCTCTGACCCCAAGTTGATGACTTCAGTCTGCTCTTTGTGGGGTTGGAGATAGACCTCTTCGTATTCAGCCATTCTCTTTAACTCTTCTGGGACTTCTAACTCTTTCTCATTCTCTTCTTCAGCTTGAAAGACAAATGAACCGCTAGTAGAAGGAGCCGAAGGATCATAGGATTCTGTGGTTGATGAAGGTATTCTGCATGTTTTATTTTGGAACAATTAGGCACACACACAGACATGCAGATGAAGGGTTGTTTTTATTTTTTCAAAAAAAGTTGCCATTTTTTCTTTTAACAAAAAGAGTGAAAATGATGCGCAAAACAAATAACAAGATTTTTAACCAAAAACACTTTTTCATTAATGATTTTCAAATTTTGCAAAGTGGCCCAATACAAAATAATTCGCGGGCCTTAGGCAAGACCAGGAATTTTTTAAAGAAAAACACAAAGCTAACAAGCAGAGTGAATTACTCTAAAGGTAAAAAGATGGGAACTTCCACAACCTCCCAATTGCGCAACACTGCTCCTCCCCTAGTTATTAGATGATCCAGATTATTGTCTTCATCTTCAACAATAATGGCATTGACTTGCACGCCGCCACTGGTGAATATCTCTTTTAAAGACTTCTTCTTCATGGTGCTTTCTTTTGGCTCGCCTTCCGGAGTTGGTTTGTAACCCAACCCTTGTCGATCATTCTTGGCTCGAGCATTGACTTCGATGACTTCTCCCCATCCCAATGGGACTCCAGCTTTTAGTGTTGCCTTAATACTTTGAGCAGAGGTAAATGATGGCCCTTGAGTTATGTCTGATCCATCAACTAGAACAGCGTGAGTTATTTCTAGTGCTTGGAAGGCCGTCTCGAGGGAATCTTCATCAGCCTCAATATACCGAAATGATGAAAGTTGCTCACCATTAAGTCCTCTTCTCCATGGACGATGACCAGCTGGTCATTCACGACAAACTTCATTTTTTGGTGGAGAGTGGAAGTGACAGCGCCGGCTGTGTGAATCCATGGTCTTCCCAATAGACAACTGTAGACCGGATTTATGTCCATCACTTGGAAGGTGACTTCGAAGATTTATGGTCCAATTAGGATAGGAAGATCAACTTCTCCTATCACGGTTCTCCTGGATCCGTCAAATGCCTTGACTATAAGAGAAGTTGGTCTCATGGTGGCGCCTTGATATGCCAGCTTGGCTAAAGTCCTTTTGGGCATTATGTTGAGCGCTGATCCCGTGTCGACAAGAACTCGGGGCATTGTATCTTCTTCACATTTGACTGACACATGTAAAGCATGATTGTGCTTATGCTTCTCAGCTGTCAGGTCGTTATCATTAAAGCTCAAAGTGTTGCAGGCAGTGATATTTGCTACAACAGAGTCAAACTGCCCCACTATAATATCTTTAGTGACGTGGGCCTGTGTCAGGATTTTGAGCAATGCCTGGCGGTGTGCTGGAGAGCTTAAAAGCAAAGCCATGACCGAGATCTTGGAGGGTGTTTGGTTTAATTGGTCCACCACCCTATAATCACTTCGTCGAATGATTCTCAAGAATTCTTCTTCATCGTTCTTGAGACTTTCTTTTCCTCTAACTAAAGGTTCTTTGGCGGTGGCTGCCTCTGGAACAGGCTTCTGAGGAACAGGCGTTTTTTGAACAGAAACTGCTGGTGGATGAGCCTCATTATATGTTCGAGGTTGATAGACGCGACCACTCCGGGTCATTTTGCTTCCACTGGCAATGTTGGCCACACTTGCTGGTTTCTTTTCTTTGAAAAACCCCTCACACTATGAATAGTCTTGTTTTGGTGTCACGACTCTTGGGTGAGGCTTGGATCATCCCCTCGGCTCAAACCTAGTCTGTCCCCTCCCTAATTTTGGGGGTGCATTGTCGCGGAATATTGGCCGGACATTCTTGTTGTTGTCATTGTTATCATTCCTGAATACAGCTCTTTTGTTGGGCTCTCCTGGTATGTAAAACACAGGTTCGATGACCGCCACATCTTCTTCCTTTTTTCGGCGAGCGATTTCTATCATTCCCTGTTCAATCATAGCCCGAATGTCCTTTTTCACAGCGTCACAACCCTTAGGATTCAGCATACATTCTTTGCAATCTTCGTGAGATGTCTTGAGTGACCATGCCTAAGCGAGGCGTTTGTGTAGGTCTGCTAATGGCACTTTCATCTCACCAACAGTAGTAACTTTCTTGTCTTCTGACCCCTCCCCTTCTTCAGTAATGGCGTTGACTCCACCATGATTTGGAAGAGGGTTGCTCTTAATGTTGGGGGGATTATCTTCGAAGGATAGAATTCTCTTTTCAATTAGTTCACGAACTAGATGCTGAAGGGCGAAGCAACCTTCGAGATTGTGGCTTGGAGCATTCTCATGAAATAGGCAGCGAGCATTTGCATTGTAATAGAACAGGAGTGGATTAGGTGGAGCACCTAATTTTCTTGTTTTAACTAGCCCTCTTTCTATTAGCATGAGAAACAGGTCGGTGTAACTCATTGGAATAGGTTGTATCTTTGGCCTATTTGCTTGATAATTTGCCCTCGGGGCTCTGTTCTGAGGTTGTTGACCCTACGGCTGCTGGTATTGTTGCGATTATTGGTGTGGTGGTAATGTTGCTGATTGCCAGGTTGATACTGGTGTTGATTGCTGAATGCCCCAGGTTGGGGACCATGCTGTGAAGAAGGTTGAAAAACCGGGGTCACTGCCGCCACATATGATGGTTGGTACTGTTGGTGGTGGCTTCGTGAGCTCTGTACTTTCTTTCCATATGTGATTGCACTTACCTCTCCCTTTTTCTTTTTGTGGAAAGTGTTGACTGACTTTTTTGCCGTGCTGGCGCTTGAGGTAATATTTGGAGTGGTCACTTTTCCACTCTTTAAACATGCTTCCACCTTGACTCCCACTGCCACAATATCAGAGAAATTTGTTGTAACATTGCTGATCAAACATTCATAGAATTCTGGTCGAACTGTATCCACAAACCAGTCTGCCAACTCCTTCTCAGTAAGGGGAGGCTCTACTTGTACTGCATTTCCGCGCCATCTTTGCGCATACTCCTTAAAGGTTTTAGTATTTTTCTGCGTCATGCTGAGAAGCTGACGGCGGTCGGGAGCTAGGTCCATGTTGTACTTGTACTGTTGAATAAAAGCATCTGAAAGGTCTTGGAAACTGTGGATTTTAGCTTGATCTAAACCGAGATACCACTTAGCCGAAGCCCCTTTAAGACTATCTTGGAAACAGTGTACTAACAGCTTATCATTTTCAATATGCGGGGCCATCCGCCTACAATACATGATTAGGTGCTCTTTAGGACAAGTGGTCCCCTCATATTTGTTGAAGATTGGCATTTTAAATTTATGAGGAAACACCAATCCAGATACCAGACATAGATCCTTGGCATCAGATCCAAAGACATGATTTCCTTCAATGGCCCTCATCCTTTTGGCCATGATGTCCATCTCCACTCTTAATTTTTCGTGTTTTTCGTCCTCAGCTTCAGATCCATCGGGTATATCAAAGATTGGCTGTTGATTGGCGAAAACTGGTCGGACCGTGGTAGGCCCACCTGCTTGAGTGAAAATAGGGTTTCTGATTGTTGAGTCGAACAAGGGATTGAGACTTGAAGACTGCATGTTGTTGAAAGGTGGCACAAAATCCCAGGACATGCCATATGGAAACTCTGTTGAAGTAACAGGAGCTATTGTGACATTGGTTGCTGCTGTGGCAACTTCGGAGATCGTTGTAGGTTGCGTATCCATTTTTGCTTTGATTATGTTGAGGACTTCCATGATCTGGCTGACGTCCCCTTTGATCCTTTCAATGTCATTATCCATTTGATCGAACCTTTGGTCGTTATCTGCCATCTTCTTTTGAGCTTGGGACCGTGTGTTGTATCTGTGGGTACTCAGCGTGACTCCTTATCTCCTTCTGGACAAGAACAAAGGATGAGTTGCGGAACCCAAATGCAGGACTGATGTAGGATGACATGCAAATGCAAATGCGGATGCATAAACCATTCAAGGAAACTCAAAATTTTTGTTTACAAACAAAAAGTTAAACCAACGTGTAACGACATGTTTAAAAAGCGTTTTTCATTTGATAGCTGGAAATCTATTACAATAGAGTGACCTTTGCTAAAGACCTTTCTTACAAGGAAAATAAATGCAACAAATAGGATTTCAATCCTTTTTTAGGGAAAGCAGGGAAATGGTGAAACAAAGATCAATCTAACAAGACGATCCTTCTCCTTCTTGGACTCTGACATGAACTTGATCCTGGCGGATAATCTCCCACAGGTCTTCATTTTCTCTTTGCGCTTTGACCAAAGCGTATCTTAGCTCTTCCCTAGTTGCGGGGACCTCAGGCTCTATGGTTATCTCATAGTCATGAGTGTAGAACATGTTTAAGGCAATTTCTTTTGACCATAGCAGGTACCCTCGGGTGGTTAAACATCTTGAATTCTCCATTGGAGTTGGGCCTATGAGGTGTGGATCTCTTTGAGTGTATTGAGCATTTTCTTCTAGTTCTTGGTTGTGACCTGTCTCACAGAAGCAAGGCCTCAACAGTTCTGGTTCATGCTCTGGTCCGGTAGGATACCCATGTTGACGCCGAGCGAGAATAGGATTATAAGTGATCACCCCTTCTATCCCAATGAGAGGCATGTTGGGGAAATCTCCGTAGCTAGGAATCATGACTTGGTCACTGATGCTGGTGTCATACCATGTGATATCATGGTGTCTAAGAGTGACGAGTTTAGAAACCCATGCGCTTTTGGTAGGAAGCCTCCAAAGGATATGGGTCCTTGGCAGATGAGAAGTAAACCATCAGTCGAGTAATGCAAGACAGCATGAGAATTGCCCACAATCATACAAGACGAAACGGTGAATGACTACATAAGTGTCAGCCAGTATTGTGTTGACCGAATTTTTGAGGATGAAGAGGCGGATCGCCTCTTCGTTGATGAAGTCGTAACTGCTTGGGAACAGATACAATCCATATATTAGTAGTGCCAGAATCGCCTCAAAAATGCCCAGGTTTCTGCTTTCATAATGATACTCAGCCATCTCCATTAGAGGTCTGGCATCCATTTCATACCACCCTCCTTTCGCTCTCATCGGTGGTAAGTCTTCCAGTTTGATATGCAGGGCTTTAGCTAAGTCACTTTTCTTTGGTTTTCCATAAGGGAGCGTAAAAATCCATGGAATCTTTAAGTAAGCATTATACTCCTCAAGGGTCGGGAGTAACTGAAAGTCTGGAAACACAAAGCAGTGGTAAGTTGTATGATAGAATTCAACCAAGGCTTGCAACATGGGCTCGTTGATCGGAGCGCTTATTAATGGCAATAGGTCCTCATATTTGACTATGAAAACAACAGGGTTTCGAACAAGTCTTGTTAACATTCTTAGATGGCCCAATCTCAGATCTGGAACTCGAAGCATGTCTCTTCTTACCATGTTGTTGTCTGCAAAGAAAAAAATGAATTTCCTTGAATGGTTAGAAGAAGTGAAAATGCGAATGCAAATGGTTGTCATGGAACTCAGATATTTTCGAACATCAGAAGTCGTCATTTCATTGATTAAAAAAACGGATTACAAAACATTGTTTCCTCTTACAAGAGTTTTAAATAACAACTAAATGAATCCTATCAAGGTTCTCCTAGCAGCCTGAGGTTGAGCTTCTCGATCTTTCTTTCCATCTGAGTCTTCTCAAAGATGAGTTTGTCCATAATTATCTTCCATGGATTAGACTGAGGCTCGTAAGGTTCTTCTAGTACTTTCCTCTTCTTACAAGAGAGGATTTCTTCATATTTCAACTGGAGTTGTCTCTGGAGCTCCGCATTTTCTTCGACGGCTATTTGATACTTGTGCTTCCAAGCTTCTTCAGTTTGTTGTGCTTTGACCAAAGCAATTTTCAACTTTTCTTCTTCAGACATGAAGACCAACATGCGTTCTTCCTTCAAGGCCATAGGCTCTTGCTTAGGATATGGCATCCTTAGTGTGACGGCTCTTTTTCGAACCCAGTGGAGGTAAGGTTCCAAAGAGACACAATTGAGTCTTCCAAGATCCTTCTTCCCTTTCTTGTGTAGATGCTTCCAAGCTTCTAGATTTTTCTCCTTTAGTCCTTGACTATCTTCCCCTTCTTTGAAGAAGATGCTTTCCACTTGAACACTTTTGGGTTTGTCCTTTAGAGGGTATCCCAATTGTCGGCGGGCGAGTATTGGATTGTAGCTGATCCCTCCATTAATGCTGAGAAGAGGTATATTGCCGAATTCCCCACAATTATCAATAATCATTGTCCCATCATAATCACGACTATACCAATCAATATCGGAATGGGTAAGAGCCATGATCTTTTGCGACCACCATCCTTTATTTGGGTCCCAAAAAGTGTTGGCTTTGGGCAAGTGTGAAGTGAACCACTTGTACAATAAAGGAGCGCAACAAGTGATCATTCCTCCGTTGTGAAAGTTCCTCAAATGAACAGAATGGTACGTGTCTGCTAACAAGGTAGGCACAGGATTCTTCTTCAAGAAAATTTTGATGGCATTGAGGTCCACAAAATTCTCAAAGCTCGGAAACAAGAATATACCATAGATGAGTAAGGCAAGAATAGCCTCGAATGCATCCATGCTTAAATGATCTGCATAGTACTGAGCTTTCTCAACCAAGAATTCTGCCTTTAACCCAAAGACTCCTCCTTTTGTAATCAGATTCTTTTTTATATCAACCACTCCCAAATGTGTAGCTTTGGCAATATCTTGCTCTTTAGGGTCCTTCTCCACGATCGGAAAAGGAGAATCTTCAAGAATGGGCAATCCAATTAACTGAGAATACTCTTCTAGCGTGGGCACTAGCTGATAATCAGGAAATGTGAAACAGTGGTAGAGTGGGTCATAAAACTGGAGGAGAGTAGAAAGAAGTCCATTATCCATGTTTATTTTCAAGAGTAGCAACATCTTCCCATATCGGCTTTGAAATCCCTCTGGATCTGTCATTAAGGTGCTCAACCTTTTCAAATCATCTAGGTTAAAACCCTTGTAAGTGTACTTCAAAGTTTTCTTTCTTTCACTGTTCATGACGACCTC
The DNA here is from genome assembly GCA_963859935.3 of Lathyrus sativus. Taxonomy (NCBI): domain Eukaryota; kingdom Viridiplantae; phylum Streptophyta; class Magnoliopsida; order Fabales; family Fabaceae; genus Lathyrus; species Lathyrus sativus. The sequence goes on from OZ012738.1 coordinate 86,082,390, forward strand.
TGATGTTCACAAACAACAAAGTCTGAGTTCCATGAAACCATATGATGATATGATGACATGATGATATGAATGCACAAATACAAGCAAATGCACATGCACACAACACAAACTTAGGGGTAAGGACAAGCATGAGTCTAAAGGTCTACCCATCCCCAAAGATTTGTACTATGTATTGATTGTACCTGCCGAACGGGTTCTACAAAGTTCCCAGAGTCATCAACCCATCTTTCGGATATTATCAACTTCCCAAATTACTTGGTAATCGATAATATTCTCAAGAGAATCTCGTTTGAGTGTAGTATCGCGTATCAACTATTTCGGAAATACTTCCTTATAGTCATCGCACTACGTCCTAATAAGGCCAAAGTGGGGGGGGGGGGGGGGGAATGTAATTTAAAAGTCCACAGTGTCATGGGCTCCTTCGTTGAAAGTAGCATTGTTTTCACGAATACTCGATCAACAATACTAAAACTTTCAAGAGGGCCTACACTGAGCGGTGGTTTCTCAAGTTAGCTTGGTCGGGAATCAACTCCCTATAAGCCTTCTTGAATATACCACCATCCTATCATAATTTCACTCAAGTCCGGGTATAGGACCGTCTCACCACTCAAGTCACCCAACATCCAACAATCAAACAAATATATTGACAAATATACATGTTAAGCAAATATTTACAAATATAGCATGCAATTAAACAAAATAGGCTAAACCCTAAAGTAAGTCTCCCCAGTGAAGTCGTCATTTCTATTCCGGTGAGAATCGTGATACCAAGCTATTGATTAACTTGAATCTTAATTCTTAAATTCACAACCGGACTTTAATTTATCCAAAGGAAAGGTCTAAAGAAAGAAAGAACCTTTTGCGCAATGTAACAACAACGCTAAGAGATTTGGGGATCGGGGGTTGGTTATGCATAGGGTAGGTATTTCACATCCTAAACATCTGTAGTACTCTACAGGAACCTTTTGTTTGTTTGCATGCTAAGTTGGTAAATGTTTGCTAAGGCTTGGGTTGGGTAAAGGGTGTAAGTTAAGACCTAAGGATAGTTTCTAAGTTCGCTCGCAAAGACGTCGCGTCCTCTGCCTACGTATCCTAACTAGGATAGAATCAGAGCAATCGTAGTTCACCTCACTAGGGATGAAGAACACTTGATTGTGATCAAGGTTCATGGGGAAACAAACATAACAATGTTTGTATAGAGTTTCACAAAACTCTCTAGAACTATGTTGAACTCTCAAAGGGGAGTAAGTAATCATTGCTATGATTCTTATATAGAGTTTACAAACTCTATCCTAGGGTTCTAATTGAAGAGCACTCCTAGTGTAGGTGAGTTTTCTAGACTTAAAGCAAAGTCTAATGGTTTAAAATTTTCTAACTTAACGAAGCTAGGGTTAGGATGACTTCATAAAGTCAAGAGGGATAAATGAGTTATTCAATGACACAAGGGTCAAGGGAGAAACTTTTCCTTTGGAAGGAGAGAGAGAGAGAGAGGCAACTTGGATGAGAACTAGAAAGTTCCATCACTTGGGGGAAGAAGTACTTAATAAAGCAAGATGAAATAAGATTTAAGATAAGTAAGCATGCATATTACAATAAGCAGATACTTTAAATGATACCAAGGGTTACAACTAATAAATCATCTTAACAAAGATTGAGGGCTTATCTTGACAAAGATTTGGAACATGATGAAGGTTATTACCACATAAAAAACTCACAAATTGAAGATAGGCAAGTCACAAATTCAAAACATAGCAAATATAACAACAATACATAGACGATAATCAAACACCGATAAATCAGTTTAAACCTCATAATTTAGGAGGGAGTTTTGGAAGAAAATCCTTCCAAATCTTGTGGCAGCCATTTTCACATCAGCTCCAAGGCTCTATGCAAGCCAATAGCAGTTGGAAAGATGGGCTGAGGTGATTGGAGAAGGTCTATGCTGATAGGGAGCTGTTGCTGCCATAATGTTGGAGAAAAGTTTCTCTTTCCTCTTTTAAAATGATTATTTTATTTGCAACTTGCTATCAACTTGTTTGGCTCATCATTTCAACCTCTCTTCTGATTTTCTTTTCATCTAAGCCTCTCATTATCAGCTTGTAACATGATCCAAGGGTTGAGAATGGTTAATGTTGTGAAAATCTGATTTTGAGAAGTTTGGCCAAAGTAATTTCAAGTGTGACAAGCCCAACTTCCATGTACCATAACTCTTAGCTCACAAATCCTCTTGAGGATTTCTTGTATTTTTTAGAAAGCCCTCATGTAGCTCTACAACTTTCATGTTTATAAAAACTTTCAATTCTATGTGCATCTTGGTTGAAAAACTCCTTGAAGTTGACTAAAAAAAATGGTTTGTATGGCCAGAATTTGTGAAATTTCACCAAGTCCTTTACTCTTGAAAAATGATTTTTGCTATAACTCTTATTCCATGTATTTTTTGAATGTAGACCACTGTGGGACTTTTGTAGGGTTTGTCAATAACTTTCAAACAAGCTTAGAACCACTTCAATTGGATGTGTGGTTGAGGAGTTATAGTCTTGCCCCTTTCGAAACCCTAATTCCCGATTTTTGCAATTACTTCTCAACCCTTGATCCAATGGTCATGAAATTTTATGGGGAGGTTTAATATGATATAAGGAACATTTTTAATTCACACCTTGAAGTCAAATTCCTTTTTTTCGGAGAGTTGACTTTTCGGTCAACTTTTCGATCGATCGGTGTCTACCGAGTCGCCCGTTGGTGATCCGGACATCCTGAGGACTTGAAACTCTTTGGATGGACTTTACTAAGCCATAGGAGCTTAATGGACCTTGATCCCACCATTGAAATACCCTTTGAATGAAAATTCAAACTTCAGTTGACTTTTTCTAATCGAAAACCCTAATCGGGTGTCTCAAATTGCACCGTTCTCAAACCCCGGGTGATCACCTCAAATTGCACTCATTCTTGGTCCAATGTATCATCCTTGATCTCGTTTGAAGTTGGATCAATCCAAAACATTGATTGATCAAACCATCGAAGCCTCGATTTTGACGGTACAGAATCCTGATTCATCTACATCTTAACAAAGATAAACTGAAAATGGGTTAAGGTTAGTTAATCAAGCAAATATGATCCTACAATGATGATGAGGATCTAAGGGGTCAAAATTTGGGGTGCAAAAATTGGATGTTGAGATAATTTAGGAAACTTGATGATTTGTTCTAATATTCAAGGAGATTTTTTCTTCACAATTTATGCAACCCTTAGCATGTGGATCAAGAAATATCTGGGTGAAGATTTCAAAGCCCATGGACTGCTGAGGAGTACTTAAAGAAGACCTAAACCTATTGTATTTATGACTTTCACTTTTGTAAAATAAGAGGAGGTTTTATAGTGCTAGGTTTTTAGAGTCTCTTGTGTGTGTGACTTTGTAATTCACCCTTTGTATCGTTTGATACATTATGGTAGACATATTGTTTGTTGTATGTTGTTCTCACTCTGAAGCTTTTAAACGGTGGAGTTGAGTATTGTTCTTAGTTTAAAGTTGTGAAGCAAAACTAAGTATTGTCTATTGGAAGTGTAATATTCTGTTTTTGTTCTTGTCACTTATTTGTGACTGGTTTTATCACTGAGGTGATTGTGGGAAGTGGGAGGGGTTTCTCATATCTAGGAGTTCCTAGGTAGAAATAGCACGAGTAGTGATTAGGTGATAAGTTGTAAACAAGGGAATTTAGCTTTGAACTAATATTATTATAGTGCATTTCCTTCCTGACTTGGATGCCCCCAAATGTAGGTGAGTTGCAGCGAACTGGGTTAACAATTAACTGTGTTATTTATTATTCTTTAATTTATAGTTTCTGTATAATTAAAGATTGATAATATTGTTCTGTCGCACTTATGATGTTATAACATTTGCCTTGACATTATGTTTTGATGTAAGGGAATCAGTATTATTAACATGTGATACAGCACCAGAAAATTTCAAATGCTATCGAAACGCATAATTTCTTGTATAACATCAACAAGATAGTTTCACATCGAAACCACGCATCTCAACTCGACATTTCATTAAAACCCAAAAATCAAATAGCCTACAATTATATTAGCAATTTACAACAATAATACATCAACAACATAAACTCAACATTTTGCTAAACGGTTCTTAACATCATCATGGAAACCACGACAGCAATACACCCATAATCCTAATTTAATCATCTCAACTCTCACTACCATTGTGTAGTTCAACGTGTCATATTTACAACACTTTGAATGGCATCTAAATCGTACACACGGAATAAAATTTATGACCAAAATCGTCGGGATATGTCAACTAACTGAAAAATAGACTTTTCTCAAAATTATATTGTGTAATCGATTGCAGTCAGAGTGCAATTGATTGTCACTGAAAGATTTCCAAAAATTTACATTGTGCGAACGATTGCAGGAAGGGTGCAATCAATTGCACTGAAGGATTTTCCAAAATTTACACCAGTGCAATCTGAGTGCAATCGATTGCAACTGAAGGATTTTCTAAAATAAATAGTTTTCTCTCTTACGATTGCAAAACTAGTTGCAACCCTTCAAACCTCATACCAGTCCCAAGTTAATCCACCAAAAACGCTTAAAAACACATTCTAACATAACCAATGGATCAAACATAATTAAATCGACACGACTACAATTTTTCCTCATGATTCCATCACCCAAAATTAAACCCTAAAACACCACATTTTCATCAAAACTCAAGAATACACCAATGCAACAACAACACACTATGGCAATTCAATTTAATCATGTGAAAATAGAATTATCAGTATACAATTCATCAATGATCAATCAATATTCAACATCCAACAATGTTCATCAAAGTTCATCAAAACATCCATTTAAGAGCAAACCCTATTGGAGGTTAAGGAAACTTCTCTACCCTTTCATGATTTAGCACCCATAGATGAATTGTTTTTCCCCCTTGCCTTAGATTTCAGAATTTCCAGCAAAAGCAAGGTGAATTGGTGTTCTTCCCTCAAGCCTTAGAACTCCTCTTCAAGCTTTCTATCCAAAACTCTTTTATATTTCACCTATTGATAGAATGAGCTATTTCACTCTAATTTTCTACTTTTATCAATAAATAATTATTTCTTTCTAGGTTTTGATTTATGGGTTTCAAGGTTTTGATTCCTCTTCTCGATTAAAGCAAGTCTTCTACTCAATTATTTTTTTCATAATAGTAATTTCTCCATTGGTGGAGTGGAATGATTTCTTGATGAGAATGGAATGAGAAAGAGTTGGATGCATCAAATTCTGGTGAAGATAAAAGTACTCCTTCATTGGCAACAATAAAGCATGAACCTGTGACCTAGAATAAATAAGATATTAAAAGTAAATAATCTCCAAACATCTTCCCTAATAATGTCAGGAGCTTTATATCTACTGGTATGCTTGGTGGTGTTTCTGTGAAGTATGCTCTGGAGGTAAGGTTTGGTCTTTGTTGTTGATTATTTCAAATACTTTAAAATACTACCTTATAATTTCTAATTATCTTTGTGGGTATTAGTCATGTAACTATTCTAAGGTTAATAATTTCTTGGTAAGTGCAGTTATATAACTCTACTTTGCATGCTAACTTATTGGTCATACAAAGTCAGACATGAAATTAACACCAACTTCATTTATCTGGCCTACATTGCTTTCAAAGCAATTACAAAGTATATAACGTGATGCCAGGATTAAGCAATGCTTTGAAACATTATGGTGTATAAACTTCTGAAAAACCATGATGTCATTCATGCTTTCATCTATGAATGAATTTAGTCTGGTATTTCCAAGAAACTTGTTTTTTTATAGAATTAAGTTTGGTTTGTTAGTCAATGAATTTAGTGTTTTATTGTGTTATGTGGGTCTGGAAAAAAAAGGGAAATAAGCATAATGAGTTTAGTGTTTGAGAATGGGAAGAAGAAGAGTTTGTTTAACCAAAACATAAATGTAAATATATATCTCATTTGTAGACTAAATCATCAAGGGTGAAATGGCCTGGTGGTAAACCATGTAATACCTTAATCAAAGTGACTTTGGATTGAATTCTAGCTCAAGGCAAAATTTTGAAGTTTTTCTTAAAATTTTGACGACTTTGAGGATGAATAGTTGCCACGTCAAATATCATATGTACAAAAATAAATGTCGTTTGTGGAAATTGGATAGAAATGAAAATTGGATAGAAAGGGCTTAAATGACGATGTTTGAAGACATAAAGAATTACATTGATACTTTTAAAACTTAAAGGACCAGAATGGACTCTAAGGTAAAGTTAAGAGACTAAAGAATATTTTGTCTAATAGATATATAACTTTTGTACTAGTAATATTTATATAATAACAACAACACATTCTTTCCTTATTCTTAATATATTATTACTTTTTCTTCCATTTATAACTTCTATCAAGAATTATAAAATGGTATAGGGAGATAATTACTCCACCATTGTTCCATTCTTTTATTTGACTCTTGATCATTTTAATCAATTTGTCTCAAACATCAAAACACCACTCTTATTATGTTAGGTTTACACTAGGGTTACAAATTAGATCTAAGTTGCATAAGAAGATAAAACACAAAAGAAATAACTTTTCAAAATTTTCATTACCAATAACTCAATACAACACATAATTTATAGTTAGGGTTTAGATAATAACTTGGATCATGTGCCCATAATCAACAATAACAAAAATTATAAACTTAGAAAATACTGCTAATAATGCCCATATCCTAACAATAAAAATCTTTTTAGTAAGACTGACTCTTTCTTTTCTCTAATGGGGCTCTTCTTAACAATAATCAATGGGTCAATGAGAACCTTGTCTTCAAGGTTCATTGATGAAGTAACAGTAGATGGTGAATGAGTTGGGTCTAACTTGTTTAGGATGGGCCCGAGTTGGCTACAATAAGTTAATGGGGAGATGGCTGATGGAGAAGGACATTTGTCGTAATGAAGGTTGGCCACGAGAGAGTGAGGGTTTTCAAGGCACATGGTGTTTACTGTGGAAATTGGTAAACAATCACTGGTCTTTCAAAAAATTGGTTTACTTGTAGGATTAACTAGTGAATCCTAAGAACATAGCTATTGTCTCAATATATTTCTGGAAAATTGATGAACACTTCGACAATATTTATTTGTATAAACAGTTGTTTTGATTGTTTTGGAAATGATAAACTTTGTAAAAGTTTGATAAAGATAATGTAGTCAAGAAAAGAACTTCAAAGTAAAAGTGCAGTAAAGAACAATTGATAAATAAAAGTAAATTTCTATTGAAATGAAATAAAATGTGGTGTTTTACACGTACATTCTCAATAGTAACTCTTTTCTCACTTGAATCAGATACTTTAAGTATATTTTGAGTATTGTATAATAAATGAACACACCCAAATTCTAACACTAAGACTCCTATTTATAATAAGTCGAAATAATTGTCTTCAACAGACATTTCTCCAAAAACTGACATGTTTCGCCCTGCAAGCTTTCATTTCGCCATAGTTCGCCACACATCTCTCCTGAGAAATGGATAAGAATAAAAAACAGTTATTTGTCCATATCTTGAAATTCAAATCTTCTGGCGAAAAGAGGCTTCAAACACCCTCAATCAAAGTGACTTTCTAGACTTAGAAAATATTTCTAAGTATTGTCCAGACACCCCCTTCATGGAGACTACTTCGACTAGGCTTCTCACTAGCTCTTGTCAAAGTTAGTAAAAACTCAAGAAACTTGATTTTCACTTAATGCCTTTACAAAAAAGCCTGGCGTCGAAATTTACAGCCAACAAATTGCCCCCCAAAAATGTCATTGTTGACTAAATGGAGAAAAAGACATTTTTGAAGTTTTACATTCGACGCCAGAGACCTTTGGTCTGCTATGATGTCATCATCGTCATGACAACTTTTCCAAAACGTCTCCTCAAACCCATGCGTAAATCTTTTTCAATCATCATATGTCTAGTCCCTAGGAGATCATGGGTTAGGTTTTAACTGCTACCGTCTCATCACACCACCCTTGCATGACACGCGTCACATGATTTTTATCACCATTTAATGTGTATAGCAACCGTTTCCACTTCATCCATCTATAAAATAGTGAAAACCGCCATTTTCACACTTTTCACCCTCTGAACCTTCTTAAGCGCATTTTTCTCAAATCTTCATCTTTTTAAAATCTTCTTTCTGCAAATTCATTCCAACAATGACTTCTTCAACCAAAATTTCCAAGGATACCAGCAAATACACTAAGGTGAAGGTGAGATATAACTTAGAAGGGGGGGTTGAATAAGTTTAGAAAATTAATACTTGAAATAAATCACACAATTATTTTTATCCTGGTTCGTTAAACAACTACTCCAGTCCACCCTTCCAGAGTGATTTGCCTTTCTCAACAAGGTCTTAATCCACTATTAAATCAAACTGATTACAATAGTATCACCTAAGAACTACAGTTCTTAGTCTTCTCAAGAGCTACTGATTCACACTGAATCCTCTTAAGGAAATTCCTTTACAAACAATGTAAGTAAAATACAAGAGTTTTTAATGCTTCTATAAAGCTATAATCACAACAGTGATTTTTCTCTTAAGATTTAAGTACAAAGATTCTATGAAGAATAAGAGAGAGAGCTTATGAATATTTGATTTCTTTTCAGCAAGTGTATAGCTCAAGAGTGTGTAACTGAAGAATGAAGTGAGAGGCTCCTTTTATATGCAACTGAATTTTCCACGTTGAAAAGAGAGTCCAAAAGGTCTGAGCCTTTTTGTCTTCACATGTACTGACCTTTCCTTGAAATAGATGGCACAGATAAATCCTTTTTGTCTGTGTAAGTGTGTCTAGCACAAATAAGGAAAGAGACGTTGAATGATTCCAACGGATACATTCTTGAAAACACTTCTTCAGTTTCAGCAAGTTCTTCAGAGTCTGAATGGATCAGAGTCTTCTGATGAGTTTCAGAACTGTGCTGTATCAGAGTCTTCTGCAGTTGTGTGCTTCTAGCGTGTTGATCATCAGAGCATCTTGACACAGAACTTCAGTACTTGGCAGCGTAGGTACTTTCAGAAACTTCTGTAGATCAATGCTTTGAGAAACTCTTCAATCAATATTCTTCTATACTTCTGATGCTTCAGCTTCAGATGCTTCTGATTATCTTTAGATGCTTCTGACTATCTTCAGATTGCTTCTGACTCAGAATGTTCTGGAGCTTCTTTCTTCAGATCCTTCTGGAGACTACGCTCAGGATCTTCTGTAAGGAGCAAGCAGATCCTTCTGTAAGATGCATCTGGCGCTTCAGATTCAGAATAACTTCTTGTATTCAAAGACATATTTGCTTCTAGAGAGTCAATATAATTTTAATCTGCAGTAAAACTCTCAAACAAATTTTAGAGTATATAATTCTTAAATATAAATTTCCTAACAGTTATCATCAAAACAAAGAGTAATTATTAAGAACCAATCTGTGTTCTAACAATATCCCCCTTTTTGATGATGACAAAAAGTATCAGAAATTTTATTTAATTAAACTTGAAGAATTATAACTCCCCCTGAGATGATGAATCTCCCCCTGAGTTAAATATGAAAAAGGAATAGAAACTTCCCTTTTTATCTTGAGTAATCTTCAGAGTCAGATCTTGTCTGTCTTGTAATAATCAATGGTTAGAATATCTTGCAGATATAAGATTCATATTTTGATAAAGAATAAATGATCTGAGAAACTCAAAGGTTCTTTATAGAGAGTTCTTATCAAAAGTTCTGAAATAGTCAATTAAAATATTAGAAGGAATAGATATGTCTGAAGATTCATTCTAGTGAAATTATATTAAATAGTTCAGATCTTTATTTTCTCCCCCTTTTTTGTCATGAGCAAAAAGTAAAAACTTTTAATAAAGACAAGTAAAAGGAATAAAAACAGATAATTCAATGGAGAATAACAGTCTGATTTAATTAAAGATAACAGATCACAAAGTACATCAGAAGATATTACAAAACATTCAGATGCAAAAATAACAGATGCACAAACATGAGAAAAAAAAATCTAAGTGTGTTTAGACAAAAGCATCTTCAATAGGTCTGTGATCTCAGATTGTGATTGCTCTTGCTTTGACATGAACTTAGTGATTGTCTCATTCTTCTCATCTTGTTTGGTCATCCATTCTGACATGTCCTCAGATTTCTTGTCTTGCTTCGCCATCCAAGATCTGATTTCAGATTGACCAGCTTCCAGAGCAGCAATCTTGTTTGCCAAATCTGGATTTTCTGTCTTGATTTCAGATGAAGGAGGTTCTGTATCCTGAACAGAGTCAATAGCCATATGTTCTGGAGATCCTGAAGAGGGTTCTACCAGAGACATAGTTAGAGTAGGGGCAATTGGTTCTGGTGGAGGAGGAGGTGGAGGAGCATCCAAACACAACAGAGGCCCAGTCTTGTTATCAATCCAGAATTGATTCCTTTCAGCTCTGAGCTTTGCATCATCAGAACAGATGTTCTTCAGATTAGAAGCTACAATGTTGAATCTATTCAGAAATCCTTTCCAGATGATTTCAGTCTCATTTACATCCATAGATTCAGAGCATCTTCTTTGAACAGTACCTAAAGACATCTGTAATTCTTGCAAAAACGTTTGAAATAAATGTTCAATATTAAGTCTGGGTGGAGGTTTAAGCAAGGTTTCCAGAGTCATCTGTTTAGGCTTTGGAGTTGGTGGTAGCACAGATTTTGGAATGGAAATCAGAGGAGGGGGAACATATGGAAAGAATGGAATTTCTGGTTTTTGAGGAAGGGATCTGTTTAAAGCATTAATCAGATTGGGTTGAGGTCTGGAGCATGGGTAAACATCATCAAAGACTGCATTAGAGTATGGTACAAAAGCAGATTTTGATGGTTTATCAGATGCGACTGTGTTGTCAGATGCAGAATGCAGAGCTGAAACAGCAGCTTTACCAGATTTATCAGAAATGGTGGCTAAAGATCCTTCATTTTCCATAGATTTAATATATGAAAGGATCACAGATGGAAGGGTTGGTGTAAGTTTAGGTTTCAGAGGTGTCAAGGGTTCAGAGGGCTCAATTCTATCATAAAAATCTTTAAGTTTGAAACCATAAGATAAATTATGATACAGAGAGGACACTTGAGCACACGAGATTCCAGATGATGATGGAATAGATGTAGGAACAATCATCTCAGATGAAGGTTCAGGTGGAGGCATAGGTTCTGGAATTGTAGTTTTGGTAGGTACAGATGATTCAGGTTCAGGGTCATGAACAGGATATTTGTCAGATGGATTAATCAGAAAGTCAGGGTGAATGTCTGATTCAGATGAATTAGAGGATGTTTCTGGTGTACAAGAGGTAGAAGAAACTTGAAACACTATTTTTAATGGAGTGATATCAAGAACTTCTGTCTCAGGGATATGAGATGGTTCTGAAGGAATGTCAGGTTGTTGAGTGGGTGGTTCAGATGAAACAGGAGCAGAAGTTACTTGAGTGGACTCAGAAGTAACAGTTGCTACAGGTTCAGAAGATTGAATTGGTGAAGGTGGAATGACAGATTCATTTTGTGGTTGATCTTCTGAGGTTTGTTTTTCTGGGATATTTTCTGTTGTGGGTGATGCAGATTTTTGTTTATTAGAATTTTGTGGTAGTTCTGATGGTTGTGTTGGTTGTGGTTCTGTTTGTTGTGGAACAGTTGATTGTGGTTCTGTAGGTTGTGATTCTGTTGGTTGTTTTTCTTTAGGTTGTGGTTCTGATGGTTTTGGAACAGATTTTGATGGTTTTGGAGTGAAGTGTTTGATGTGTAATTTTGGTTGAGGTGGTTTTGATATAGGAGCAGTGGGTTGTTTCTGGGGTGATACAGAGCTGGGGGCAGCAACAGATGTAGTTTGAGTAATAGGGGGTTTGGGAACAGACTTAATAGAGTCATTTATAACAGCAGTTTTAGAAGAGACAGAAGCTTTAGTACCTTTGAGTTTAATCCTTTTAGCAGATGCAGCTTCTCCAGAATCTTTTCTCTTCAGAAGATCCTTAGGACTTTCAGCAATCTTAGCCTTCTTCTGGACAGGTTCAGATTCTGCTGCAGGTTGAGGTCTTTTCCTCTGAAGTGGAACTTCTGCTTCTTCTTCTTCTTCTCCTGCATCTGGCAGGGGTTGCTTGACAAGTTGAAATACATTTGCAGGTACAGGCACTCCTTCTATTTTGCATCGCTCTATATACATCAGAACAATGTGTCTAGGTTCTTCAGCAAAAAATAGAGGGAAATCTGATACTGGAATCCTTTTATTCAGATCATACATGTTCAACTTCTTTGGAGCAGTGGTAAGTTCATCTACAATCTTAAGTCTCAGAAGGCTCTTAGCGTTCAGAGGCTTTCCCATAATGAATTCAAGTTCCTCTGTTACTCCAGCATCATACAGAGCAGCCACTAAACCATTTTCAGTGAGAAGATCTGATAGCAGCCTTCCAAAAGGTATCCAATTCCTGATCTTCTGAGTCTTTTCCTTCACAGATTCTCTGGATTCATTTATGTGATTCCACAGATGCATGAACAATAAGTAAGGAAGATCTACCTTATTACTCTGACTGAGGCAGTACATAAAATAGATCTGCTCATTGTTGACATAATCTGGGGAGTTTGTTGATTTTCTGTGATGAATGCATCCCATGAATATCTTAGCCCAGATCTTGTATTCTGGTTTCAGATCTTTGAATTTGTTAGAGGCTTGTCCAGCAGTCATAACCTCATCATAGACTTCATCCATATCAACACGTCCAACTGGCAGATGTGAAACACCATCTGTTTCTTCATAACCAATCAGTTTTCTAATAAGATCCTCTGTGATGATGATCTCCTTTCCCAGCACAGATGACAGAATAAACTTTGGATACACAGATGCATGGATCCAGAATTCCTTAATAAGCAAAGGGTAAACTGGTCCAAACAGTCTATTAAAGTATTTTACCCAGCCTTGAGCTCTAACAATGGAGCAAAAATCAAACCCATTTTCAGCCAGTGAGTCAAACTCAACCATGGATTCACACAACACTTCTAACTTTTCAATAGGTGTGAGAAGAGTTCTCTGAGGAGGAATGTATGGATTAGCACCAAGATTGTCTGAAGTTACAGCAGCCATTGTTGATTGAAACCGAGCAGTTGTAGATGAAGAAGACGCCATTGAAGAATGCTTTTTAGAACACTTAGGTTTTGGGTTTTTGTGAAGAGAGAACAAGAGATGAAAATGCATATAAATTCTGAGAGTGAAAAGTGTGAAAGTGAAAACACTTCAAGTATTTATAGTAAACACATAGGCACACCAAAAGACAGAATTAAAGCACGTTTGAGAGCATTAAATGAAAAGAATAAAATCATTTCAAATAATAAATGCTTCTGACAGATTTGGGGGGAAAACCAAGAATTTAACTATTCAAATTTCACCTCAAATGTCTTTTCAGTTGTCCACACGCCACCTCTTCAGATTTTGTGGGACACGTGTTTGCTTGCATGTTGTTCTGAATTCTCTCAAGAAATGAAACGTTAGCCACGTTCAGATCTTCTAAAGATAGTCAGTTCAGATTTTCACATCAGAAATAATAATCAGAATAGAATAAATGAACAGAAGAAATACTTCAAATCATTAAACATTTTGCATCTGAGAGATTGCTTCTGATAAATATTACTCTGGACAAAAATCCATACAAATATTTTTCAGAATGAACTTAAATCTATCCTCAACAAGGGGTTTTGTAAAAATATCTGCCCATTGATGATCTGTATCAACAAAGGCTAAATTTATGATTCCCTTCTGAACATAGTCTCTGATGAAATGATGTTTAATTTCTATATGTTTTGCCTTAGAATGCAAAATTGGATTTTTTGACAAACATATAGCAGAAGTATTATCACAGAAGATAGAAAGATTACTCTCATAGATTTGATAATCTTCTAATTGACTCTTCATCCAGAGCATCTGAGTACAACATCCAGCAGCAGCAATGTATTCTGCCTCTGTAGTTGATAGTGCTATGGTAGGTTGCTTCTTGCTGTACCATGAGATCAGATGACTTCCAAGAAACTGACAGCTTCCAGAAGTGCTTTTACGTTCAACTCTGTCTCCAGCATAGTCAGCATCACAGAATCCAACTAATGAAAATTCATCAGATCTTCTGTAACACAAACCCATGTTAGCAGTACCTTTCAGATACCTTAGAATCCTCTTAACAACGGTTAAGTGTGATTCTCTAGGATCTGATTGGAATCTAGCACATAAGCAGACACTAAACAGAATATCTGGTCTAGAAGCAGTCAAGTATAGAAGAGATCCTATCATACCTCTGTAGAGTTTTTGATCTACCTTCTTACTTACCTCTTCCTTACCTAGAGTGCTTGTAGGATGCATTGGAGTCTTTGCCATTTTGCTATCAACCATATTAAACTTCTTCAGAAGCTCTTTAACATACTTGGTTTGATGTATGTAGGTGCATTCTGGAGTCTGATTGACTTGGATTCCCAAGAAGAATCTCAATTCTCCCATCATGCTCATTTCAAACTCTTCCTGCATACATTTAGCAAACTCCTTTCCAAGCGTAATATTTGTTGATCCAAAAATAATGTCATCTACATAAATTTGACAAATCAACAGATCTTTCTTAACAGATTTACAGAATAAAGTTGTATCCACTTTTCCTCTGATAAAATTTTTCTTCAGAAGGAAATTGCTCAACCTCTCATACCAAGCTCTGGGAGCTTGTTTTAATCCATAGAGGGATTTCTTTAATTTAAAAACATGATCTGGAAAGTTTTCACTTTCAAATCCAGGAGGTTGATGGACATATACTTCTTCTTCTATAACACCATTAAGAAAGGCACTTTTAACATCCATCTGATATAGAGTGATGTTATTCTGTGCAGCAAAAGAAATCAGAAGGCGTATAGATTCTAACCTTGCCACTGGAGCATATGTCTCAGTGTAATCAATACCTTCTTGCTGACTATATCCTTGAGCAACTAGCCTTGCCTTATTCCTTTCTACTTCTCCCTTTTCATTCAGCTTATTTCTGAAGACCCATTTTGTTCCAATAATATTAAATCCTTTAGGTCTAAGAACCAGATCCCAAACTTCATTTCTGGTGAATTGATTCAGCTCTTCTTGCATAGCTATAATCCATTCATTATCTTCCAGAGCCTCATCTACAGATGTTGGTTCTATTATTGACACTAAGCCAAATAAAGAAGATTCAGAAGTTCTGGGAAATGATCTTGTCCTTATTGGATCATCTTTCTTTCCAATAATCACATCTTCTGGATGAGATGATTTGATTCTGGAAGAAGATCCTATGACAGTTGGTCTTTCAGAAATTTGCAAGTTGTTTAGTTGGGAAGTCAAAGGTGTAGCATCTGGAGTTGCTTCAGATTCTTTGATTTTTGCCTTTTCTGCCTCTGATCCTTCAGAGTCTGTGAGAATCACTTCTCTATCTGCAGAACTTTCAAACTGCTTTGGCTTTTCAGAGCCAAGCTTATCATCAAATCTAACATGAATAGATTCTTCAACAATCTTTGTTTCAGTATTGAATACTCTGTAGCCTTTAGAGCGTTCAGAATTACCAAGCATGAAACACTTCTGTGCTTTGGAATCAAACTTGTTCAGATTATCTTTAGTATTAAGCATATAACAAATACATCCAAAAGGATGAAAATAAGAAATGTTAGGCTTTCTGTTTCTCCATAATTCATAAGGAGTCTTTTCCAGAAGAGGTCTTACAGACACTCTGTTCTGAATATAGCAAGTTGTGTTAATTGCTTCTGCCCAAAAATGTTTTGCCAGATTTGTCTCATTGATCATGGTTCTGGCCATCTCTTGCAATGTTCTATTTTTCCTCTCTACAACTCCATTTTGTTGTGGAGTTCTAGGGCAGGAGAAATCATGTGCAATGCCTTTTTCAGAAAAATATTTTTCAAAATGTTTATTTTCAAATTCTCCACCATGATCACTTCTGACTTTAATAATTTTGGAATCTTTTTCAATCTGAACTTGATTGCAGAAGTCAAAGAACACAGAATGAGACTCATCCTTGTGTTTTAGAAACTTTACCCATGTCCATCTGCTGTAGTCATCTACAATGACTAATCCATACTTCTTGCCTCTGATGGATGCAGTTTTCACTGGTCCAAACAGATCAATGTGAAGTAATTCCAATGGTCTGGAGGTAGACACAACATTTTTTGATTTAAAATGAGATTTTGAAAATTTACCTCTTTGACATGCTTCACACAGAGCATCTGAGTTGAACTTCAACTTAGGAAGCCCTCTGACCAGATTGAGTTTATTAATCTGAGATATACGTCTCATATTAATATGCCCCAATCTTCTATGCCAGACCCATTGCTCATCATTCACAGATAAGAGGCATTTTACATTTTGAACTTTAAGTTCTGAAAGGTTAATTTTATAAATGTTGTGTTTCCTCTTTCCACTGAATAAGATAGAGCCATCCTTTTGAGATACAGCTTTGCAACATTTTTTATTAAAGATTATATCATAACCATTGTCACTTAATTGACTTATGGACAACAGATTATGTTTCAATCCTTCAACTAACAGAACATTGGTAATAGAGGGAAGCTTACCATTTCCAATAGTGCCAGATCCAATGATCTTGCCCTTCTGGTTCCCTCCAAACTTCACGTCCCCTCCAGATCTAAGTTCCAGGCTTTGGAACATAGACCTTTCTCCTGTCATGTGTCGTGAGCATCCAGAGTCCAGGTACCATGATTGGTGTCCTGACTTTGTTGCTAAGAACATCTGCAACAGGAATTATTTTGTCTTTAGGTACCCAGATCTTCTTGGGTCCTTTGGGGTTAGTTGGTTTGCAAGTTTGTCTAAACTTCTGTTTTGCAACATAGTGTTTATTCTGACTTGCCTTTGGTTTAAACACATAAGTACTCTTCTCAGAGCTTGTGTGTTTAATGTCATTCAGATGACCAAATTTGAATTGAGAGTACAGAGGTGTCTTACTGATAAACAGTTTGTCAACAGGTTTTGGATTGCTTCCAGATGAAGACTCATATCCAATGCCTCTTCTGTTGTTTCCACTAACACCATAGATCATGGAAGAAAATCAGTTTAAACCTCATAATTTAGGAGGGAGTTTTGGAAGAAAATCCTTCCAAATCTTGTGGAAGCCATTTTCACATCAGCTCCAAGGCTCTATGCAAGCCAATAGCAGTTGGAAAGATGGGCTGAGGTGATTGGAGAAGGTCTATGCTGATAGGGAGCTGTTGCTGCCATAATGTTGGAGAAAAGTTTCTCTTTCCTCTTTTAAAATGATTATTTTATTTGCAACTTGCTATCAACTTGTTTGGCTCATCATTTCAACCTCTCTTCTGATTTTCTTTTCATCTAAGCCTCTCATTATCAGCTTGTAACATGATCCAAGGGTTGAGAATGGTTAATGTTGTGAAAATCTGATTTTGAGAAGTTTGGCCAAAGTAATTTCAAGTGTGACAAGCCCAACTTCCATGTACCATAACTCTTAGCTCACAAATCCTCTTGAGGAGTTCTTGTATTTTTTAGAAAGCCCTCATGTAGCTCTACAACTTTCATGTTTATAAAAACTTTCAATTCTATGTGCATCTTGGTTGAAAAACTCCTTGAAGTTGACTAAAAAAAATGGTTTGTATGGCCAGAATTTGTGAAATTTCACCAAGTCCTTTACTCTTGAAAAATGATTTTTGCTATAACTCTTATTCCATGTATTTTTTGAATGTGGACCACTGTGGGACTTTTGTAGGGTTTGTCAATAACTTTCAAACAAGCTTAGAACCATTTCAATTGGATGTGTGGTTGAGGAGTTATAGTCTTGCCCCTTTCGAAACCCTAATTCCCGATTTTTGCAATTACTTCTCAACCCTTGATCCAATGGTCATGAAATTTTATGGGGAGGTGTAATATGATATAAGGAACATTTTTAATTCACACCTTGAAGTCAAATTCCTTTTTTTCGGAGAGTTGACTTTTCGGTCAACTTTTCGATCGATCGGTGTCTACCGAGTCGCCCGTTGGTGATCCGGACATCCTGAGGACTTGAAACTCTTTGGATGGACTTTACTAAGCCATAGGAGCTTAATGGACCTTGATCCCACCATTGAAATACCCTTTGAATGAAAATTCAAACTTCAGTTGACTTTTTCTAATCGAAAACCCTAATCGGGTGTCTCAAATTGCACCGTTCTCAAACCCCGGGTGATCACCTCAAATTGCACTCATTCTTGGTCCAATGTATCATCCTTGATCTCGTTTGAAGTTGGATCAATCCAAAACATTGATTGATCAAACCATCGAAGCCTCGATTTTGACGGTACAGAATCCTGATTCATCTACATCTTAACAAAGATAAACTGAAAATGGGTTAAGGTTAGTTAATCAAGCAAATATGATCCTACAATGATGATGAGGATCTAAGGGGTCAAAATTTGGGGTGCAAAAATTGGATGTTGAGATAATTTAGGAAACTTGATGATTTGTTCTAATATTCAAGGAGATTTTTTCTTCACAATTTATGCAACCCTTAGCATGTGGATCAAGAAATATCTGGGTGAAGATTTCAAAGCCCATGGACTGCTGAGGAGTACTTAAAGAAGACCTAAACCTATTGTATTTATGACTTTCACTTTTGTAAAATAAGAGGAGGTTTTATAGTGTTAGGTTTTTAGAGTCTCTTGTGTGTGTGACTTTGTAATTCACCCTTTGTATCGTTTGATACATTATGGTAGACATATTGTTTGTTGTATGTTGTTCTCACTCTGAAGCTTTTAAACGGTGGAGTTGAGTATTGTTCTTAGTTTAAAGTTGTGAAGCAAAACTAAGTATTGTCTATTGGAAGTGTAATATTCTGTTTTTGTTCTTGTCACTTATTTGTGACTGGTTTTATCACTGAGGTGATTGTGGGAAGTGGGAGGGGTTTCTCATATCTAGGAGTTCCTAGGTAGAAATAGCACGAGTAGTGATTAGGTGATAAGTTGTAAACAAGGGAATTTAGCTTTGAACTAATATTATTATAGTGCATTTCCTTCCTGACTTGGATGCCCCCAAATGTAGGTGAGTTGCAGCGAACTGGGTTAACAATTAACTGTGTTATTTATTATTCTTTAATTTATAGTTTCTGTATAATTAAAGATTGATAATATTGTTCTGTCGCACTTATGATGTTATAACATTTGCCTTGACATTATGTTTTGATGTAAGGGAATCAGTATTATTAACATGTGATACAGCACCAGAAAATTTCAAATGCTATCGAAACGCATAATTTCTTGTATAACATCAACAAGATAGTTTCACATCGAAACCACGCATCTCAACTCGACATTTCATTAAAACCCAAAAATCAAATAGCCTACAATTATATTAGCAATTTACAACAATAATACATCAACAACATAAACTCAACATTTTGCTAAACGGTTCTTAACATCATCATGGAAACCACGACAGCAATACACCCATAATCCTAATTTAATCATCTCAACTCTCACTACCATTGTGTAGTTCAACGTGTCATATTTACAACACTTTGAATGGCATCTAAATCGTACACACGGAATAAAATTTATGACCAAAATCGTCGGGATATGTCAACTAACTGAAAAATAGACTTTTCTAAAAATTATATTGTGTAATCGATTGCAGTCAGAGTGCAATTGATTGTCACTGAAAGATTTCCAAAAATTTACATTGTGCGAACGATTGCAGGAAGGGTGCAATCAATTGCACTGAAGGATTTTCCAAAATTTACACCAGTGCAATCTGAGTGCAATCGATTGCAACTGAAGGATTTTCTAAAATAAATAGTTTTCTCTCTTACGATTGCAAAACTAGTTGCAACCCTTCAAACCTCATACCAGTCCCAAGTTAATCCACCAAAAACGCTTAAAAACACATTCTAACATAACCAATGGATCAAACATAATTAAATCGACACGACTACAATTTTTCCTCATGATTCCATCACCCAAAATTAAACCCTAAAACACCACATTTTCATCAAAACTCAAGAATACACCAACGCAACAACAACACACTATGGCAATTCAATTTAATCATGTGAAAATAGAATTATCAGTATACAATTCATCAATGATCAATCAATATTCAACATCCAACAATGTTCATCAAAGTTCATCAAAACATCCATTTAAGAGCAAACCCTATTGGAGGTTAAGGAAACTTCTCTACCCTTTCATGATTTAGCACCCATAGATGAATTGTTTTTCCCCCTTGCCTTAGATTTCAGAATTTCCAGCAAAAGCAAGGTGAATTGGTGTTCTTCCCTCAAGCCTTAGAACTCCTCTTCAAGCTTTCTATCCAAAACTCTTTTATATTTCACCTATTGATAGAATGAGCTATTTCACTCTAATTTTCTACTTTTATCAATAAATAATTATCTCTTTCTAGGTTTTGATTTATGGGTTTCAAGGTTTTGATTCCTCTTCTCGATTAAAGCAAGTCTTCTACTCAATTATTTTTTTCATAATAGTAATTTCTCCATTGGTGGAGTGGAATGATTTCTTGATGAGAATGGAATGAGAAAGAGTTGGATGCATCAAATTCTGGTGAAGATAAAAGTACTCCTTCATTGGCAACAATAAAGCATGAACCTGTGACCTAGAATAAATAAGATATTAAAAGTAAATAATCTCCAAACATCTTCCCTAATAATGTCAGGAGCTTTATATCTACTGGTATGCTTGGTGGTGTTTCTGTGAAGTATGCTCTGGAGGTAAGGTTTGGTCTTTGTTGTTGATTATTTCAAATACTTTAAAATACTACCTTATAATTTCTAATTATCTTTGTGGGTATTAGTCATGTAACTATTCTAAGGTTAATAATTTCTTGGTAAGTGCAGTTATATAACTCTACTTTGCATGCTAACTTATTGGTCATACAAAGTCAGACATGAAATTAACACCAACTTCATTTATCTGGCCTGCATTGCTTTCAAAGCAATTACAAAGTATATAACGTGATGCCAGGATTAAGCAATGCTTTGAAACATTATGGTGTATAAACTTCTGAAAAACCATGATGTCATTCATGCTTTCATCTATGAATGAATTTAGTCTGGTATTTCCAAGAAACTTGTTTTTTTATAGAATTAAGTTTGGTTTGTTAGTCAATGAATTTAGTGTTTTATTGTGTTATGTGGGTCTGGAAAAAAAAGGGAAATAAGCATAATGAGTTTAGTGTTTGAGAATGGGAAGAAGAAGAGTTTGTTAACCAAAACATAAATGTAAATATATATCTCATTTGTAGACTAAATCATCAAGGGTGAAATGGCCTGGTGGTAAACCATGTAATACCTTAATCAAAGTGACTTTGGATTGAATTCTAGCTCAAGGCAAAATTTTGAAGTTTTTCTTAAAATTTTGACGACTTTGAGGATGAATAGTTGCCACGTCAAATATCATATGTACAAAAATAAATGTCGTTTGTGGAAATTGGATAGAAATGAAAATTGGATAGAAAGGGCTTAAATGACGATGTTTGAAGACATAAAGAATTACATTGATACTTTTAAAACTTAAAGGACCAGAATGGACTCTAAGGTAAAGTTAAGAGACTAAAGAATATTTTGTCTAATAGATATATAACTTTTGTACTAGTAATATTTATATAATAACAACAACACATTCTTTCCTTATTCTTAATATATTATTACTTTTTCTTCCATTTATAACTTCTATCAAGAATTATAAAATGGTATAGGGAGATAATTACTCCACCATTGTTCCATTCTTTTATTTGACTCTTGATCATTTTAATCAATTTGTCTCAAACATCAAAACACCACTCTTATTATGTTAGGTTTACACTAGGGTTACAAATTAGATCTAAGTTGCATAAGAAGATAAAACACAAAAGAAATAACTTTTCAAAATTTTCATTACCAATAACTCAATACAACACATAATTTATAGTTAGGGTTTAGATAATAACTTGGATCATGTGCCCATAATCAACAATAACAAAAATTATAAACTTAGAAAATACTGCTAATAATGCCCATATCCTAACAATAAAAATCTTTTTAGTAAGACTGACTCTTTCTTTTCTCTAATGGGGCTCTTCTTAACAATAATCAATGGGTCAATGAGAACCTTGTCTTCAAGGTTCATTGATGAAGTAACAGTAGATGGTGAATGAGTTGGGTCTAACTTGTTTAGGATGGGCCCGAGTTGGCTACAATAAGTTAATGGGGAGATGGCTGATGGAGAAGGACATTTGTCGTAATGAAGGTTGGCCACGAGAGAGTGAGGGTTTTCAAGGCACATGGTGTTTACTGTGGAAATTGGTAAACAATCACTGGTCTTTCAAAAAATTGGTTTACTTGTAGGATTAACTAGTGAATCCTAAGAACATAGCTATTGTCTCAATATATTTCTGGAAAATTGATGAACACTTCGACAATATTTATTTGTATAAACAGTTGTTTTGATTGTTTTGGAAATGATAAACTTTGTAAAAGTTTGATAAAGATAATGTAGTCAAGAAAAGAACTTCAAAGTAAAAGTGCAGTAAAGAACAATTGATAAATAAAAGTAAATTTCTATTGAAATGAAATAAAATGTGGTGTTTTACACGTACATTCTCAATAGTAACTCTTTTCTCACTTGAATCAGATACTTTAAGTATATTTTGAGTATTGTATAATAAATGAACACACCCAAATTCTAACACTAAGACTCCTATTTATAATAAGTCGAAATAATTGTCTTCAACAGACATTTCTCCAAAAACTGACATGTTTCGCCCTGCAAGCTTTCATTTCGCCATAGTTCGCCACACATCTCTCCTGAGAAATGGATAAGAATAAAAAACAGTTATTTGTCCATATCTTGAAATTCAAATCTTCTGGCGAAAAGAGGCTTCAAACACCCTCAATCAAAGTGACTTTCTAGACTTAGAAAATATTTCTAAGTATTGTCCAGACACCCCCTTCATGGAGACTACTTCGACTAGGCTTCTCACTAGCTCTTGTCAAAGTTAGTAAAAACTCAAGAAACTTGATTTTCACTTAATGCCTTTACAAAAAAGCCTGGCGTCGAAATTTACAGCCAACAAATTGCCCCCCAAAAATGTCATTGTTGACTAAATGGAGAAAAAGACATTTTTGAAGTTTTACATTCGACGCCAGAGACCTTTGGTCTGCTATGATGTCATCATCGTCATGACAACTTTTCCAAAACGTCTCCTCAAACCCATGCGTAAATCTTTTTCAATCATCATATGTCTAGTCCCTAGGAGATCATGGGTTAGGTTTTAACTGCTACCGTCTCATCACACCACCCTTGCATGACACGCGTCACATGATTTTTATCACCATTTAATGTGTATAGCAACCGTTTCCACTTCGTCCATCTATAAAATAGTGAAAACCGCCATTTTCACACTTTTCACCCTCTGAACCTTCTTAAGCGCATTTTTCTCAAATCTTCATCTTTTTAAAATCTTCTTTCTGCAAATTCATTCCAACAATGACTTCTTCAACCAAAATTTCCAAGGATACCAGCAAATACACTAAGGTGAAGGTGAGATATAACTTAGAAGGGGGGGTTGAATAAGTTTAGAAAATTAATACTTGAAATAAATCACACAATTATTTTTATCCTGGTTCGTTAAACAACTACTCCAGTCCACCCTTCCAGAGTGATTTGCCTTTCTCAACAAGGTCTTAATCCACTATTAAATCAAACTGATTACAATAGTATCACCTAAGAACTACAGTTCTTAGTCTTCTCAAGAGCTACTGATTCACACTGAATCCTCTTAAGGAAATTCCTTTACAAACAATGTAAGTAAAATACAAGAGTTTTTAATGCTTCTATAAAGCTATAATCACAACAGTGATTTTTCTCTTAAGATTTAAGTACAAAGATTCTATGAAGAATAAGAGAGAGAGCTTATGAATATTTGATTTCTTTTCAGCAAGTGTATAGCTCAAGAGTGTGTAACTGAAGAATGAAGTGAGAGGCTCCTTTTATATGCAACTGAATTTTCCACGTTGAAAAGAGAGTCCAAAAGGTCTGAGCCTTTTTGTCTTCACATGTACTGACCTTTCCTTGAAATAGATGGCACAGATAAATCCTTTTTGTCTGTGTAAGTGTGTCTAGCACAAATAAGGAAAGAGACGTTGAATGATTCCAACGGATACATTCTTGAAAACACTTCTTCAGTTTCAGCAAGTTCTTCAGAGTCTGAATGGATCAGAGTCTTCTGATGAGTTTCAGAACTGTGCTGTATCAGAGTCTTCTGCAGCTGTGTGCTTCTAGCGTGTTGATCATCAGAGCATCTTGACACAGAACTTCAGTACTTGGCAGCGTAGGTACTTTCAGAAACTTCTGTAGATCAATGCTTTGAGAAACTCTTCAATCAATATTCTTCTATACTTCTGATGCTTCAGCTTCAGATGCTTCTGATTATCTTCAGATGCTTCTGACTATCTTCAGATTGCTTCTGACTCAGAATGTTCTGGAGCTTCTTTCTTCAGATCCTTCTGGAGACTACGCTCAGGATCTTCTGTAAGGAGCAAGCAGATCCTTCTGTAAGATGCATCTGGCGCTTCAGATTCAGAATAACTTCTTGTATTCAAAGACATATTTGCTTCTAGAGAGTCAATATAATTTTAATCTGCAGTAAAACTCTCAAACAAATTTTAGAGTATATAATTCTTAAATATAAATTTCCTAACAGTTATCATCAAAACAAAGAGTAATTATTAAGAACCAATCTGTGTTCTAACATAAGGAGTCTAAGAAATCTGGAGAGCTTCCTCCATTTGACAAAATTCTAGGTCCCAATGTAGTAAGCAACCAACATTACATCCCTGAGCCACCCCACGAAGAAGAAAATAATAGGATATACCAATCCCAGGTACTTATTCCCATTCTTGTTTCTGGTAATATAAACATTACGTTAGGTCCTCTTTCTGACCCTACTGCTGACCCCCTTATGGTTAAGGATTTCTTTCCTAGTTACCATTGTTATAAACTCATAGCTAGTGGTAAAAGACCTAGGACTAACGAAGAACTTAAGATTGATGAAAAAGCAAAGGTTTATGGTCAAAGTTCTCCTTCGTCCATAGCTTATAGGGACCAAATTAATTTAGAGTATATGAATAATAGTTTTAGGGTATTTAGGTCATGTCATTTGTCTAAAGAACCCTCTGATTGTCTTGGTTGGTTAGAGAAAGTAGAAAAGAAAAAAATACCAAGTCTAGAAAGACATGGGCATCTTCGACATAGTTCAATTGTCGAAGGTGGGGCCATGTTACTGTGCACCTATGCTGATTGCTTCCCTTTATTTTTGGGATAATACCCACAAGAACTTCTAACTTCCTTGTGGGATGGTGACACCCACCTTGTTCAACGTAGCTGCCATCACAGGCCTCAAACCCATTGGAGTAGATTATAATCCCAACCTTTTAGATGATGACTCCATAGGTTTTGACACAAACAAAGCAACTTTCACCACTTACATAGCCCACTACCATGATAAGAAACCGGAGAAGTTTCTGATTAGGAACACGTTTCTTTCCTGGAACTCTGGCTCTCCCGCTATGTTTTATGCTCAAGGTCTCTTCAAGTGGAGAAGAGATGCCTAACAATGGCTAATCAATTATACACCAGGTATAACATTTGTCTTAGCGAATTGATTTTAGCCAATCTTTATGAATCCCATGGAGAAGGGGTTAGAGCACTGAAGACAATAAAGACAAGATGAAACCTGCTCCTTTCTGGACCCTTTTGGCTGTTACAACTATGGCTAAATTCTATATTCGAAGCGTCTCTCCAGGCTCGTGATCCTATCAACGAAGAATCCATTAAAGTGAAGGACTGGAGGGTCAAAGGTACGAGGCTCACTTTGATAACCCCCAGTGACGAAGGACTAAATCTTTAGTACACTTTCTCCATCTATGTGATGATGTTTGTGAAATGTTATAACTTCTCTTCTAGCATGGCCCCTTTTGCAGACAGGAAGGTATGCCCTAAGTTGTTCACCAGGAGATTTCCCCCTCAGTCGAAGGAACAAGAAGTAGAATCTCTTGATATTTGGGAATCTTTTCTTACTCCAAGACTACTGGCCACAAGACTCAACCCCTCAAAACTTCGATTCACTTTTGTTAATTACCAACCCAACCTTGTTGCTAGGCAGTTTAGCCTCATTCAAATCAAACCAAAACCACTCTTCCTTAAAAAGGGTTCCTTAATTCATTACAACATGATTCATAATGAAGTAGAGTGTACCAAATTGCTGGCGAAATACACTGACCTTACAAATTTCTTCCTGTGGCGTTCAAACCATTTTTCGTTTGCACTCACGAGTTCGACACTTGGTGGAGAGAGTACTATACTACAAACTTTTTTGACGTAGATGCCTTTAACCTATACCTAACTCGTGCCTTTACCCTTGTGTAGGAAAAAGTGAAGAAAGTTACTTCGACATATATCAAAGAAATCTAAGCATTCCAGAAATACCTTGAAACTGCTTACAGGTCAGATGATATTAGTCGAACCATTAGCAAAGCAGCGATCACATTAAAAGAAAAGTTTACAAAGAAACTAGAGGATTTAAAGCTACCTTCGTATGTTAGACTTGATCAAAGGTACAAGCTAGCTTTAAATTATATCCTCCAAAATTCCCTCGACTGCCCAGTGTTGATTTTGGCGTGGCTTTTAGCCCTCAATTTCCAGGTTGGTTCATCTATGGGGATTTTGTGAAAATCCTATGATAAGAATCACAAAAACATGTTAAGCGAGTGGTTCCGACTAAGTATACTCTAGACAATTTCAAAGGCCACCTTCATATTAGCATAGAACATGTTCGCGTGGAGTCTCCAATATATAAAGGTGTGAAATACGAGGTTTTTCAACACCACTTCTCCTATCCATTTTCTTTATTAATTTTTTATACTTGACTTATACTAATTGCATTAATTTCCTTTGCAACTGTAAAATTCCAGCCAAGAAACCTATTGTCATTGAGAAAGATGTCGTCAAAGAAGAAGACGAAGACAACACCAAGAAAACAACAACAAAGGTAAACTCTGATTATTTTCATTGTTATACATTACTTTCTCACTCTAACATCTGAAATATGTTATTTTTACCGGGAAGTCGAAGACCTCCTCCAACACCAAAAAAGAGAAAGCTAAAGGAACCTGAGGTTCAAATAGTTGAATTAGATGATGGGGATCTTTCTCCAAATCCATCCAAACAACCCAAGAAACAGAAGAAATAAACAAAAATTATTGATGCCGATTTTAGACCTCAACCAAAAACAACTAAAGCTCTTGTGGAAAAGCCATCCACTCCAAAAGTGGTCAAGACTGATGCCACCCCGAGTACCAAAAAATCAACCACCAAGAAAAACCCAGATCAAGTGGAAAGTGACAACTCCAGCCCTGGGGCTGAGGGCCCTAAGGTACATAAATATCTTCTTTGTCCTTGGATTTTATTATTGTATTTGAATAACTTGCCTCTAACCTTTCTTCTTAATCTCTTTTTCTTAGGGGGGAAAAGATAACAAAGGGCAACCCCTTGTTCAAAAAATCCTTCCTACCACCAGTACTGATCCTTCGTACCATCCAACAAGTACCCCCTTTCAATAACAAACTTCTCCTAAGGATTCCACCAAACGATCCACAGACGAAGTAAGTCAAAAGAAATCACCGCTCAAGGTTACAACTGAGATTTCACAAACTAATGACTCTGATAATAAGAAGAGTCCCCCAAAAGAAAATTCTCCCGTTGATGTCGGAGGTGACACAAAAGTGCCATCTGTAGAAAAGATTATCGAAGAAAAATATGGAGATGACTCCCCAATCAACGCACAACAGGGTGCTGACGTTGAAGGAGACAAAAAGGAAGATGAAGATTGCCCCATGTTCGACTACTAAGAGAATATTATTATGGAAGATGAATAAGAAGAAAAAGATGATAAAGATGACAACAAGAAAAGCGAAGAACAACAAGGTGACCAGCCAAAAATTGATCCAAAGCCCGATGCTTCAGCTGGAACAACTACTACCAGCCTTTCTCATGAAGAGCTAGAGTCACTGAAGGTGCAAAGACCCTTTGAATATCTGAAAGCTATGATAAGCACTAGGTACAGTTGGACAGACAAAAGCAGTTGCACCTCGACTGTGTCGAGTGATCATTCTGCCAACAAGCTTGAGGATGATTTGCTTTCCCAGATTAAAAAGAAAGTCTTTGATGTTGACTTGTTTCAAATTTTAGAGAATGACACTTCTGCGTGTTTTGGGATCAAAAAACTTTTAAAACAAGTCAATGTCTTGGAGGCTTCCCCAGAAATTGCAGATGTTATAATAAAACTGGGCTCACTGAACGAACTTGTTGTCA
This sequence comes from Lathyrus sativus, assembly GCA_963859935.3. Taxonomy (NCBI): domain Eukaryota; kingdom Viridiplantae; phylum Streptophyta; class Magnoliopsida; order Fabales; family Fabaceae; genus Lathyrus; species Lathyrus sativus. The sequence goes on from OZ012738.1 coordinate 86,110,804, forward strand.
CTAATTTCAATCGCCTCAAAGATCTCTCAGATAAGATACTGAAAAAATCAAAAACCCAACTGGCTGAATGGGATGCAGCCACTGAGTCCACTGCCAAGGTTGCAGAATTGGAAAAGGGTTCTGAACAAAATAAGAAGGAGATTGAAACCTTTGACAAAAATGTCATAGAATGGGAGCAACAGATCAAAGAGCTGTAAACCAAGATTTCTCAGGCCAAAAAGTGCAAAGTCGAACTTCTTAGTTTTATCACGACAAAGAGGCCAAAGAACTTGAAGTTGTTACACACCACGTCGAGAGGGCTCAAAAGCTTGGGAGAGAGATTGAAAACCTTTCGACCAGCAAGACTATCTGTGAACGACACTTGACGCTTCAAAGGTCAAAGTATCAAAAGATGAAGGACTCCCTTCCTTTTTAATCTGTTTTTAACTAATGAACTCATTTCTTTGATGTATTAATGTTAAGCCCTATATGGAATTTTAGGTAATGACTGAGCCATTTTGGCAACTTTTATTTCGATCCCCATTTTGGCTTCGACCATCTTTGCGTGAATTACTCCTTACTTATTTTCACTTCTTGAAGTACAAGCTTATATATTTTTTAAATATTTACCATTTTCTTTCAAGATTCTTCTATCCTCATTTAATTCTTCAACTTCATATGCGCCATCGGAAAAAACGTTAATAATTTGAAATAGGCCTTCCCACTTAGGAGAACACTTACCCAAAGTTCTAATTTTTTGATCCATGGGCAAGATTACTTTCCAAACTAAATCTCCAGTCGAAAATGACTTAACTTTCACCTTTTTATTATATGACTTTTCTACTCTTTTCTTTTGCCTTTTTAATAACTCTAAGGCATTCAGTCTTTCTTCATCCAAATCAACTAATTCGTCCAACATCATGTTTCAATAGAACTCGGATGGGATCTCATGTTGTCTCTGAATTCTAGTTGACTGCAATTAGATTTTGACTGGTAACACTGCATCATGACCATATGTTAGTCGAAAGGGTGTAGTGTTTGTAGCATCTTTATGGGTAAAAATGATGTAGAGGATAGAGAAATCTGCCTGAATTGGGCCCAAGGTACGTAACCACGCCATACCCAAAACCACATGAGTGCCTTCAATTGGCAATAAGTAAAAAGGGAGTTGGAATAGTTTGTTTTGAAGAACAATTTGAACATTATTGCATATTCCTTCGTATTGTAAATGTGATACATTTCCCACCATTACTGAAAATTAAGGTATATGGGTTACCTTGAGGTTGAGATGGTGAGCAATTCGAGGTTGGAGAATATTATGAGTGTTGTCTGTATCAACGAGTACCATGACTAATAAGAAACCAATGAGGCCTTTAAACTTGAGTGTTTGGGGAGAAAATTGACCAGTCAAGGCTTGAATGATAACTGGAAGTAAGTACCACTATCATCTTGCTAATCTATTCCATGGTCAATGTTGTCTTTAATTTGATTATGCTCTTCAAAAACTTCATCTTCAGCAAGAAGAAGAAGAAGAAATATATTAGTGGAACATTTGTGTCTAGTAATGGATTTTTCATCACACTTAAAACATAACCCTTGAACCCGCCACTCTTGTAGTTGGGCTTAAGAAAGGCGTCAAATGGGAAGTTTGGGAGGGATAATGGATGGTTGAGGTTTTAAAGGGATTTCCCCTTGTGGATTAGGAACATTGGGAAGTTTTGAGGGTAAAGGGTTGGGGATAATGGTGTTAGATTTTGAGTATTGGCTAGTTAAAGACTTGGAGAATTTAGGCTTTGAATCTTTGAGTTTGGATTCAATGAGTTTGGCAAGCCCAATAGCTTGTGAAATTAAAGTAGATTTATGAATAGCCATCTCATTTCGAATTTCGAGTGTCAGACCCGAAATAAAGCAATTCAAAATTGCATCAGAAGGCAAGCCAACAACTTGATTGCCTAACTTTTCAAACTTAGTTTGGCATTCCACAACAGAACCATCTTGTGTTAATTTGAATAACACAACTTGATGATTTTCATAAGAAGAAGGACCAAAATATAATTCTAAAGCTTTATGAAAGAAACACAACCTATTAATAATAAATTCTTATGCATCCATTTAAACCAACCTAAAGCATTATCTTTCATGTAAAATGAAATTAATGATAATCTGTTTTCGGGAGGAGGATTATAAAAATTCAAAAAATGTTCATCTCGGAACAACCATTCCAGTGGGTTTGAACCATCAAACACAGCAAACTCAAGTTTATGGGTACGGAAGAGTGGTAATGGAGGCATATGGGGGATTTGGGGGTAAGGATTTTGCTGAAAAATGAGAATATTATAATTAGGGTGTATGGAAAAGTTGTTTGGGATGATATGTAAGGTGAGAAATGAGATGGTGGTTGAGCAACTGTATTTCTCATCATGGCTATTACAGTGGTTAGTGGGGTGTGTTAGAAAAGGTTGTTGATTGTCTTAAGGGTGTGTTGGTAGGGGAAGTAATATGGATGACAGGGGTGGAAACCATGGGTGTAGATGAAAGATGTTGAGTAATATCTAAAGAACTTGTCGTTGAATGAACAGTAGCAGTTTGTTGCTACTCCTTTAGTGTAAGAAGTTTGTGGAGGGTGGACATGATGGATTCATACTTAGAATCAGAGATATGTTTGTCATTATCCATTCGAGTGTGAATTTTTCCAATATGTTATTCCAAATCTACATTAACCTTGTCATACCTTTCACCAATTTATTGTTGAATTTGGGTCATAGCATTGTCAAGGTGATTGTGAGAAGTTTGGACAACTTCATCTACAATTTCTCTAAAAGGGTTTGGGGGTTTGGGAGAAGTCATGAGAACAAGAGATGAAAGCATTAAATATTAGATTTACACTAGGGTTACAAATTAGATTTAAGTTTCATAAGATAAAACACAAAAAAATTACTTTTCAAAATTTTCATTACCAACAACTCAAAACAACAAATAATTTATAGTTAGGATTTAAAAAATAACTTGGATCATGGGCCTATAACCAACAATAACAAAAATTATAAACTTAGAAAATATTGCTAAAAATACTCCATCCTAATAATAAATTTTTTTTTAGTAAGACTGATTCTTTCTTTTCTTCAATGGGCCTCTTCTTAACACATTATTTCTTTAGAATACATGTTGGTCCAATTACACTTCAAGTTGCTTATTTGATATTCATTTTTGTTATTCGTCCAACTTCAAATATTTGCTAATCAATAGAAGTAATGTTGGATTTTGAATGTTAAACTATACAAAGATCAAATCTCTAAGGTGAAAATGTTCTTTATGTTTAAAATGGCGGTAGGGATTTTGGTATATCCGAACCAAATCAAATCTAAGTCAAGACATGTTATTGGCATTAGACATTTTTTTAGTTCAGACAAAAATCAAATTAAACCAATGAAATTTAGTGTTAATCAGTTTGAGTAATAGACTTTTAAAATTCTATCAATTAGCTCGTCTATGTGAATCAACTATTTAATTCATATTAATCTTTAAAAAGAAAAAATAAAATGAATAAATAAATAAAAATTATGAATTTTATAATATTTTGAAAAATTAATTTATGTAAATTATATTATTTTTAAAAATATTTTTGTAAATAATGTATCCTATCAATGCTACTCAAATAAATTTGTTGTTTCTCAGTTTTGTTGGATTTGAATTTTTTTTAAATGTGCAAATTCAATCTAAAGATATTTTTGTTTGGATGAGATTAGATCCTAGTTTAATCTCTAATAATTGCAATATGAAAGTCATGTGCCAATTTAAATTTGGTATATACCATACATTAGACATTTAGCTTCTGCATATCTGTTGAGGATAGAGAAACTTTCTACCCAGGATAGTTCAAAAAAATTGTGCATTTACATGAGGAAACCCAAAAAGAATACTTGACTAAAATGAGCAGCAAAGCCAGAGACTCAAACGTTATAATAGTATAAACAAACTGTATAAATCAAAAGTATTAACCATAACAATCACTTCTTCATTTAGATTTCAACTTTAAATTTAGGGTAAACCGAATATCAGACATCAATCTCATTCAGAAGGAGTAAAACATATACCTCATCATAATCATAATAAACAAGAGAAAAAACATATATTCAATAAGAAAAGGCATAAGAAAGCTTCATCTTGTTCATCTTCAACCTCCAAAACCGTACAAGGTTCTTCCCTGTCTCTTGAGAGCATAAACAACATCCATAGCTGTAACGGTCTTCCTCCTAGCGTGTTCAGTATATGTAACAGCGTCACGAATCACATTCTCCAAAAAGATCTTCAAAACTCCTCGTGTTTCTTCATAAATCAAACCACTGATTCTCTTCACACCTCCTCTTCTCGCCAATCTACGAATTGCTGGCTTTGTGATTCCTTGGATGTTGTCTCGAAGAACCTTTCGGTGCCTCTTTGCACCTCCCTTTCCAAGTCCCTTACCACCCTTACCACGACCTGACATTTTCGATGGAAATCGGGAATTGAGTTCTTAGGGTTTGATTTTGAATTCGATTTGAGATGGAATGGATAGTGTGATTGCGCTATTTATTCATTTATCTATTGCAGCGGGAGGAGGAAGAGGCTTTGTAAGAATTCAATTTTGATATCTACCGTTAAAATATGAGGTAATCAACGGCTTATATTGATGATCCGTGTATAGCTAGGTAGTAATAGCTTAAGGACCGTAGATAGAATAATATTAACGGTGAGCTGCATCTTCTTATACACCAACCTATTGGCCATATTGAATATGTGGCAAAAGAATAATTTTTCAGATTTGCAACATCTTGGTTGTGTTGACCAATTGATTTTTGAAAATTCTTTTTTCTTTTGGATAGTTAACCTCCATGTAATATGAAGTTATTTGTATTAGTTGGTTACAAATAAGTAAAATATTTTTTGAGATATAGTTAGCATTGTTTGTATGTGCAAATTGACTGTATGTCTAAATTGAATCAATTTATTAATTATTTGAAATCTCGGATATATTTGATCTAATCTGCAATGTATTGGTTCAGATATTGGGTTTGAGTATTTTAATTTATTGATGTGAAATTAGTGATTTTTTTATTATTATTTTGAATATAAAGAATAAAATTAATATATAATTACAAACTATTTTTTTCCTTAATTTTTCACTTCCTGTTACTGTTTCTACTAGACAAATACTCAATCCAAGAGAGAGTTAGTCATTGAATTTTGTGGATATGCTCCACTAATATCCCACACATACATGTCCTAATATTAGTAATACATGTACTATTACTACAAATATGCACATATAAGTTAACATTACACGGTATAAAATACTATGATTGATTTAATTTTTTAATCATTCAACATTGAAATATGTGATAAATACAATTGAAATCATGATAACATTAGTATATGGTGTGATGAAATTGATATCAAATTTTGTATTAAATATTTATGTTGAATTTTTCAAAGTGAAAATTCAAATATTTTATAAATGTGAATACCCGGTATTTGTTAAAATATAAGCTCTGCTAGAGTTTGTAAGAGTTTGTTTGGAATAAGAATCAGTCATCCAGAAGGTTTGCTCTAGCGAGTCAGTTAAATTTGAAGAAAATGTTAAGTAACATTTTTCATGTAATTAGCCTAATATGGTACGTGACTTTGCATAAAAACATGTATGGAATGGAAGTATTGAAGACCATAATCAATATGTCGCCAATAGTACCTTTAAATTATTTTTTTTATTAGCTCTCCTCCTTTACCTTTCTGCCCGTATAAGTTGTTCTTCTTCTTTAACATGGCCCTTACCATCAAAAACCTCCACAAGAGCCAATATATTAGCATCTGAAGGAGCCACAGGAGCAATTTATCCATGAAAAATATAATGCATCGTAAGTAACTATAAAGCAGAAGAAATAAAATTGAGAAAAGAATAGTTTTTTATTTCTACCATCGGCAGAGCATGTACATTTGTTTGAAAGTATTAGAATATTAATAGTAATTCATATTTATTTATTTGTACTATTTTCTTAGCCCCTAAGTTTGTTAGAGGGTATTTTAGTATTTATCCTATTCTAGTAACCCTAGTTTTAGCTTATAAATAGGGTGACAATCATTGTAACCAAAAATCATGTTTTGTAGCCGTCATTCTCTTTAATAGAATATTTTCCTATTTCATCATTTATTCTATCTTTGCACCAACAATTGGTATCTAGAGCTCCGGTTCAGATTCATTGGGAAACACGGGAAACACGAGTGAACGTGAGGTCTTGTGTGTTTGATTTTGTTTCTCAGATTCTTGTTGAATCTTGAACAAAATCTGATCAGAATTTTTTAATTCTGTGGGTTGGGAAACACTGTGTGAGAAAACTCTGAGTGTATTGTGCAAAGTAGAAGATGAACGGAAACGGCAACATGAACACCAAACTTCCAGTATTTGATGGTAAAAACTGGAATCGTTGGATGATCCAAATGCGTGTACTGTTTGGTGCTCAAGATGTTCTGGACTTTGTCACTGATGGTTATGTTCCAGTAGCAGCAGATGCAACTGATGAACAGAAAAACGCGCAGAAGGAAGTAAGGAAGAAGGATCAGAAAGCATTGTTCTTCATTCATCAATGTGTGGATGTAAACGTGTTTGAGAAGATTACAGACTCTACAACAGCAAAGGCTGCATGGGACACTCTGGTGAGATGTTATGGTGGTGACGCATCAGTGAAGAAGGTGAAGCTTCAGTCCTTGAGAAAGCAATATGAGAATCTCAACATGAAGAATAATGAGAAAGTTTCTGAATACATCTCCAGAGTGATTCTGATCACTAATGAGATGAAGGCATGTGGAGAAACTCTTTCTGAAGAAACAATCATGGAGAAAGTGTTGAGATCCCTTACTCCTCAATTTGATTACATTGTGGTAGCAATAGAACATTCCAAAGATCTGAGCACAATGAGAATTGAAGAGCTGCAGAGCAGTCTAGAAGCGCAAGAGTTGCGTCTGACTGAGAGAAACTCTGAAAAGGAAGTAGAACAGCAGGCTCTGAAAGCAACTTCTGATAGGAGGTATCAGAAGCAGTCAGAAGCCAGGAGAAGATCTGATGGTGGTCAGAAGTCAGAAAGCTCAACCTCTGATAGACAAAAGAATGCTCAGAGGGGAAAAGAGAAGTATGACAAAAGAAAAATACAATGTTACTGTTGTAAGAAGTTTGGCCATTTTGCTAGAGATTGTTGGTCAAACAAGGAGAAGAAATCAGAAGAAGCAAATATAGCCAGAGGCTCTGATGACGAATCTGTGCTGTTGATGGCCTCTGAATCTGATAATGTGGATCTGACAGACTGGTGGTATATGGACACTGGCTGTTCAAATCATCTTACTGGAAACAAGAAATGGCTGGTTGACTTTGACTCTGAAAAGAGAACAAAGATCAGATGTGCTGATGACAAATATCTTAATGCAGAAGGTATGGGAAATGTCAGAGTGACTCTGAACAATGGGAAAAATAGCATTGATTCAGAATGTGTGGTATGTACCTGGCATCAGAAGCAATCTGATGAGTGTGGGACAATTAATTGAGAAAGGTTTCTCAGTTACCATGAAGGACAATCTTCTGAAGCTGTATGACTGTAATCAGAAGTTGATTATGGAGTCAGAACAGGGAAGGAATAGAACATTCAAGGTGAATGTCAGAACTGCAGACTCAGAGTGTCTTAGTGCAACAAGTACTGAGAAGGAGAGTGAGTTGTGGCACAGAAGATTTGGTCATTTGAATTTCAGAAGCTTACAACATCTGAATTCAAAGAAATTGGTACATGGAATTCCTGCAATTAAGAAGCCTGAAAAGTCATGCAAAGTTTGCATGGAAGGAAAACAACCAAGATTGCCATTTGCATCAGAAGTTGCTCCAAGAGCAAAACATGCCTTGGGAGTTGTACATTCTGATGTGTGTGGTCCATTTCCAGTAGCATCAATTGGAGGGAATAAATACTTTGTGTTGTTTGTTGATGAATTCACAAGAATGACATGGGTATCCCTTATTAAGTTCAAACACGAGGTGTTTGATGAATTCAAGAAGTTCAGAATGAAGGCTGAGAATCAGAGTGGTCAGAAGTTGAAGATTCTTAGAACTGATGGTGGAGGTGAGTATAACTCCAAAGAGTTCCAGAAGTTCTGTGAGGAGAATGGAATTGAGCATGAGGTTACTGCTCCTTATACCCCTCAACACAATGGTCTTGCTGAAAGAAGAAACCGTACTTTGCTTGATATGGTGAGAAGCATGCTAAAGGAGAAGAAGCTTCCTCAGAAGCTCTGGGGAGAAGCTGTTGCCACTGCAACGTATGTACTCAACAGATGTCCTACGAAGAAGTTGAAGGAAATAGTTCCTATGCAGAAGTGGACTGGAGACAAGCAAAGTGTTAGTCATCTGAAGGTATTTGGTTCTGTTTGCTATAAACATGTTCCAGAAGCCAGAAGACAGAAGCTGGATGATAGAAGCAAAGTGATGATTCTGATAGGGTACCACAGTACAGGTGCATACAAGCTCTATTGTCCAGAAACCAATAAAATTGAATTCAGCAGAGATGTGATTGTGAAGGAATCAGAAGTTTGGAATTGGGATAAGTCTCAATCTGATTCTGATGTTAGAACCTCTGAAGAAAGGCCAGAGTTAAGAATTTCTGAAGTTGAAGTAAACCCTGATATTGACTCTGACTCTGATACTGATTCAAACTCTGAAGAAGACTCAGAAGATGAAGGTGACCCAGATGACCCAGACTCTGATGATTCAGACTCTGATGGCAATCCAGATCTTGGTGGCAATTCAGACTCTGGAAATATGCCAGACTCTGAAGATGGTCAAAGCTCTGGAGGTCAATCATCTGAAGCTAGAAACTCTGAAGCTCAAGACTCTGAACAAGTTCAGAGACCACAAAGAATCAGAAGCGTTCCCAGAAGATTTGCAGAATTTGACATGCTGCAAGACACTGAAGTAGACTCTGAAGGAGAAGTTATTCAGTGTGCCATGTTAGTAGACTCTGAACCTATAAGTACAGAGGAGGCTCTTAAGCAGAAGCTCTGGCTGAAGGCCATGAAAGAAGAACTTGATGCTATAGAGAGAAACAAGACTTGGAAGCTGACAGAACTTCCAAAAGACAAGAAAGCCATCAGCGTCAGATGGGTTTTCAAGCAGAAGTTAAAGCCAGATGGTTCAATTGGCAAACATAAAGCAAGGTTGGTAGCCAGAGGATTTCTACAGAAACCTGGGCTGGATTACTCTGAAGTGTTTGCACCTGTAGCAAGACATGAAACAATCAGAATGGTGATTGCAATAGCTGCTAACAGGAATTGGCCTCTGATGCATTTAGATGTAAAATCTGCATTTCTGAATGGTCCATTAGAAGAAGAAGTTTACGTGTCACAACCTCCTGGATTTGTGAAAAAGAATCAGGAAGGGATGGTGTACAGATTATACAAAGCTCTATATGGATTGAAACAAGCGCCCAGAGCTTGGAATCAGAAGATTGATTCATTTTTCAAGAAATAAGGCTTTCAGAAATGTGAGATGGAGTACGGTGTCTATGTTCAGCATACTTCTGAAGGCAATATGACTCTGGTATGTTTATATGTTGATGATATACTATTGACTGGAAGTTCTGAACAGGAGATAGCCAAGTTCAAGAAGGATCTAATGAATTCATTTGAAATGACTGATCTAGGCAAAATGACATACTTTCTAGGGATGGAGTTCAGATATTCTGAGAAAGATATCATTTTGCATCAGCTCAAGTATGAATTAGAACTTCTGAAGAGATTTGATCTGAAGAATTGTAAGATGGCTGTCACACCTTCTGATACAAATCAGAAACTGGATTCAGACTCTGAAGGAAAGGATGTGGACGCTACAACCTTCAAACAGTTGGTTGGTTCTCTGAGGTATCTGTGCAATACCAGACCTGATATTTGTTACTCAGTTGGGATGGTTAGTAGGTTCATGAGTAAACCTAAGTGGTCCCATTACCAAGCTGCTGTCAGGATTCTGAGGTATATCAAAGGAACTCTGAAGTATGGAGTGTTATTTCCCTCTGGAGGAAATAATGAGTCAGAACTTCTGAGTTATTCAGACTCTGATTGGTGTGGAGACAGAGTTGACAGAAGAAGTACATCTGGGTACTTGTTCAAATTTCTGGGAGGTCCCATTTCTTGGTGTTCCAAGAAGCAACCTATTGTGGCGCTGTCAACCTGTGAAGCTGAATACATTGCAGGTGCTGTTACTGCATGCCAAGCTGTGTGGATTCTGAATCTGTTGCAGGATCTGAAGATTAAGGTAGACAAACCTCTGAAGTTGATGATTGACAACAAGTCTGCAATCAACCTTGCCAGAAACCCAGTGCTGCATGGGAGAAGCAAGCATATTGAGACCAAGTATCATTTTCTGAGACATCAAGTTCAGAGTGGAGTGTTAGAAGTTGTACACTGCAGCACTCAGAAGCAGTTGGCAGATGTTCTGACGAAAGCTATCAAGACTGATCAATTTCTCAGATTAAGGGATGGAATTGGTGTTACAAGTTTTGATGGAATATGAATTAAGGGATGGTATTAGAATATTAATAGTAATTCATATTTATTTAGTTGTACTATTTTCTTAGCCCCTAAGTTTGTTAGAGGGTATTTTAGTATTTATCCTATTCTAGTAACCCTAGTTTTAGCTTATAAATAGGGTGACAATCATTGTAACCAAAAATCATGTTTTGTAGCCGTCATTCTCTTTAATAGAATATTTTCCTATTTCATCATTTATTCTATCTTTGCACCAACAGAAAGTAGGGATGGAAAAAATGTATACCCACGGATAAAATCCGTCACGAATATATACAAATAACTTAATGGATATCCGCGGATAAAATAAATAAATATTTAAATATTCGTTTGTTAATGGATATGAATACGGGTTTAATAATATTCATGCCCGCAGATATTCATATATTAATAAATTATAAAAATTATTTAAATATAATTAGTTTATTATACGTTATCTTATATATATATATATATATATATATATATATATATATATATATATATATATATATATATATATATATATATATATATATATATATATATATATATATATATATATATATATATATATATATATATATATATATATATATATATATATATATATATATATATATATATATATATATATATATATAATTTTTTTTATTTTATTTTTTTTGAAATTTTTTTTGAAGAAATTTTTTCACATTTTATTCAAATTCTATTACCTATTTCATATTTAAACTCTTCAATACTTCATACCTCACTTCAACAATTTCACAGTCCAACCAACTAGTGTCGTCATTTCTCTGTCAAACCAGTGTCTCCCTTCTCACTCCTCGGTCATCCGCTCTTCCATCAAAATTCACAATCACAATATCTTTTATTTGTTTTGTTAAAAATAAAATGTATAGATATTATGTTTTGATCTAATTATGTTTTGGTGAATAAGAAGAAAATTAATAAGATAAAATTTTATTGTTAAATTAAGAGCGAATTGTATAGATGTTATGTGATAATAACTTTTTGTGTCTTTAAAAGAAGTTTAAAACATTTTTAAAAAAAATATTATTCATGGATATCTGTAAATATTTGCGGATTACCCGCTTAACGGATATCTGCATGGATATGGGGCGGATAACGAAAAATTGTCATGGTCTGGATACCAAAGGATCAAAGAGATCAAAGAGACACACCTAAAAACAAAGAGATAACAACCTGGCTTCTGTTTCACATGCGTATGCTTGAAAGTGGCGTAATGCTCCATACAAAATGGAAATGCTACGCGTTTGGAAAATGCTATGCAACATGCAAATGCAAACGAACCAACGGCAAAATAAATGCTAGAGAGAAAGAGACAACTCCACTGGGGAGAGGTACCACGCCAGGTATGATCGGACTCATACTGGGAAAACAAGCCCTTGATAGCCTTCCTGGAAATAACTTCCCTGGGTAGTACCGCTCTTACGAGAACAAAATCCACTCCGATGGGGATCACATCACAAAGTTATGAGGAAAGCGCCCTGAATGGCCTACCCGAATACAACTCTTTTGGGGGAAAAAAGACTCGGCTGGGACAACACCTTGAACGGCCTTTCAGACATTACCTTCTGCTGAGAAAAAAAACGCCTCGCTGGGGAAAATCAGCTACTCCACCTAGTGGACGCAATACTGAGAACTCCACTCTGCTTGAGAGTAAGCAGAAAACTGTAACACCCCAAATTTAATCGAAATATTTTAATTAATTTATTTAATTGAGAATATTTGTATTTTTGTGTTTTCGGTGTTTTCGGTGGTTTTGGGAATTACTGAGAAAATGTGCATGTTGGACTATTTATTTAATTAATAGTATACTATATGAGAATATTAGTATTATTATTGATTAAAATGAATATAAGAGAAATAAGGGTAAGTTGAGCAGTATGAAGAGTTAGTAAGGGTGTTATGGGAAAAACTCAATTTGTGAGGCCCAAGACTAAGTTAGACAAAATTGAGTTCTGAAAGGAAATTAGATTTCATTTTGTGTTCAACGTGAAAGTTGGTGGCCAGAGCTCTGAAGAAAAGGCTGGAAGCAGAAGATCCCATAGATTAATCGTGAAAGCTGCAAATCGACTAAGGTATGGGGAGTATCGCATTTCATGATTTTCCATGTATGCCTTTCGGTGTGTTTATGGTTGATTTAAGATTTAAGGTATTTTGGGTTGGTTGTGGGAAAATAGGGAAATTGGTGATAAGGCTTTGAGGTTATGGTTAATGGTATGTAACACTGAATATTGATATGAGAAAGGAAACCTTAGGCCTTTGTGGCCAAAACCTTAGATCCTTATATTTCTGCCAATATGGGATAGAATATTTGATATTTGAAATTACGATGCCTTCGGAGCAATTGTAAGGAAATTGACGGTAGACCCTGGAGGTTAGTGGTTAGTATTCTTGATCCTTTGAGTGTAGAGATGAGAAATAATGATTTTTGCCTTTGTGGCCAAAATTTTGGATTGTGATATGTTTGACCCTGTAGGAATAGAAATGTTCATATGTGAGTAACTCTGATGCACTCAGAGCAATTGCAGGAAAATAGTGATTTAGGCAGTGCAAATGTTGCCGGATTGGCCTAATAAACCGTAGGTTTTGCGCCTTTATCTCCGTAGGACCTTAGGGATGAATTAGGGATGTTTTGGGGGAATTAAGGAAGTGAATCATGTGGACTTTTGGGTTGATTTAGGTTCTGGAGCGTAACAGCGTTTTGCTGTTCGTCACGACTGTTCATGTTTTTGGTCGAAATTGTTTTGGACGTAACTTTTGATCCGTAAGTCCGTTTTGACCCCCGTTCGAAGCGTTGGAAAGCTAATAAACAGGGATATAACATATTATAGATAAGGGAATTGTTTTACCAATATTTTTATATCTAATTATGTTTAAGAAGTCAATTGTGTATATGTTCTATTAATGAATCATGTTCTGGTTCAAGGATGTCTTAATGTTTTGATGCTGCGATTTTCCTGATGAATTACCATGAGGGTAACTGTGATAATATGATGAATTAACATGATTAGGACTGTGAAGTTTATGTGATTGATAGGCGATAGTGTGAGGATTACTGCAAGTATAATTTGATAAATTAATATGAGATAATATGGGGTAGCATTATGAATTAATATGGGATAAGATGTGATAATATGACTATGAGCTAATATGTGATTTCTACGTGATTATATGATGACATGATGTGTGAGATTAATTATTATGATGAATTATGATTATATGATGTTTGATGAATTATGATGATTTATGTGATGATGATGATTATTATGATGAATTATTTGATAACATGAGATATAATTATTTATGTGGTGATGGTGATTATTATGATGAGCTATGATGTATGAAGATGATTATTATAACAAATTATGATGACGTAGCAAACGATGATGACTGTGTTGATGAGCTTTGACGTTTGATGATGATGAATATGATGAATGATGATGCACCTATGATGTTATTATGAGGATTATTGTGAAGTGTGCATCATGCATTCATGTGCATCCGGACTTCGGTTCAGGACCTCGATTAATTTGACTTTAATCCCACTGTGTGGATGTGAAGTATTTTGCTGTGCTCTGATCCTATTGATGGGGATCTATGGAGGGTTTGATGGCCCAATGTCCATCGCGATGTGATGATTGGTACCGCATGCATTGAGTCTATGTTGCATTTGCATTTATGAGCCTTTGTGTATAATTATGACATTGTGGCCTTTGAGGCATAATTGAAGAATATCAATGTGTTGAATATAACTATGAGTAATATGTCGTTTATGCATTAATTGTTATACATTGATTATTATGAATTGTCTTACTCACCCTGCCTGTTTGAATGTTACCTCCACGTGGGTAACGTGTAGATGAGCAAGTTTAGCCGTGGACGTCGTCGAGGAGTATTTTGACGTTTTAGAGTCGTTAACCTTTATGGTTAATTTAGAGGGTCTTGCTCTGATATGTAACATCGGGTTGGGTTCTTTGAAATGATTGTATATCATTGGGTTATTTTATTGGTGTTCCCTTATGAGAAAAACATTGAGTTATGTTTTAAGTTCTGCTGTATATGATGTTTTGATGTATTTTGAGAAAACCCGTGTGTTATGGAGTATTGACCAATTTTGTTGACTTTGAGAAATGTACGCCCTTTGTGGCTTTTTAATGAAAGTAAATATTTTACTCTGAAATCCATGTTATTTTGCCGTAATATCTGTGGGGTAGAATAAGGGTGTTACATTAGTGGTATCAGAGCAGGTTGGTCCGTTCGGCCAAGTTGTCTAATGTTGTTGTTCCCTGGTATGCGACATGTGTGTGAAAACACTGTTGGTACATGTTTGTTGTCTAACCTTTGTCTGCAGAAGTGGGAATGAAACAAGTGGGGGAGAAGTTGTGCTTCTCCAGGATGCTGCAAGTGTAGAGTTGTAGCTCAGTGTGTGGTTGAACGCTCTTATAGTTTGGTAAAGATGGTTTATACCCCATCATGATTTTCGGCTGTCTATTGACAAATTGAGGAACTAATCAGCCTTAATCTGTTGTTGATAGTAGACGAGGTCATATTGGATGGGATAGGCGCGTATTGCAAGCTTAGATGGCGTGAGCAGTGAATTGTTTTTAGTTAAGCTCAATGCTTAGAATTGTTTTGGTGATTCGGTGTAGGATGATGTCGAGATGCTTATTTTGATGGGAATTTTGAGTGTTACTGAAAGTGGGGAAGTTGGCGGTTTGCCGATTAATTGTGGTTGTCTAGAAGTTATCCTGACAAGATTGTGATATACAGCTAGGACGTGAAGTGGAGTTGTGATCGACTTAGTTACGGGAACTAGTCCGATATTGAGAGCTCCATATTATATGTCTGTTTGGATGGTTGAAGAACTAAATGGATTGAGTAGTTTTGAGGCTTGTGTCTGGTGTGTGTGCTAAGGCAACAGATTGTGAGGTCGAGTATATTAAAGGTAGACAGTGACTTCTGATGATTATTAAAGAAAGTAATATGTGGAATGCAATATTGGTATAATTAAGCCTTTAAATATTTCAAGAGTTGGAGATGTGTTGAATGGCATTCTAAGTGTGAAATTGTTGTTGTACGTGGAATTCCGAGATTGCAGCTTTTTACAGAATCGAAATCGGACACCCGGAAGTCAGGTAACGGTCGAAAATAGAATTTTGGACTGTCAGGTTTGCTAGGACCTTCGCTTAGCGAACAGCCGCTCGCTGTTGTGTTCGCCTAGCGAGCATGTCCTGGGCAGAAGGATGTTGTTTTGGTATTTTTGTCATAACGGGAGAACCGTAACTCGGAAAGGACGCACGGTTCGAAGCGTTAGAAAGCTAGTCCAATGCTTTATATGATGGTGAAGTAGTGGCATGGAATTAAGTTATTTATTGATGGAATATGTTTGGATGTTGTGGTAAGTGCAGAAGGTGTAGTTCGTGTTTCCGTCATAACTCGCAAATTGAGTGTCCGTTGGCATGGGATTTTCCATACTTAATTGAGCGAGTCAGTGGTTGTGTTAACCGATGTTATTTTGATATATTCGAAAGGTATAGAGGATCATGTTGAGAATCGTGAACTTGAGTTATCAGTGTTGGAGAAGAAGCATGGATATGCCACTGTGAAGAAAGTTCATAAAGGTTTTGGGAGAGCTGTCAACAGCTCGTGTGTTGATTTTTGCCGAATCCGACAAAACTATTCGTTGTGTTTTGTGATGCTCTGTCGATATGATTGGGAGATATGTTAAGTGTAACATCAGCAAGTTTTGGTTATGCTTTAAGGCAATTTAAAGTACATAAGATGAATTATCTGACAAGTGATTTAGAGTTGGTTGTTGTTGTGTTTGTGCCGAAGTTGGAGGCTTTAATTGGTTAGTTTGAGATTTGAAATGTTTGGTGATCTCAAGAGCTTAAGGTATTTGCTTGATTTGGAAGGGTTTAATATGAGGCAGAGGAAATAGTTGGGACTCCTGAAGGATGATGGTTTTGGATTGAATTACCATTCGGGTGAAGCAAACGTGGTAGCTTATGCATTGATTTGGAAATATTTGCATATACCGGTGATAATGGTGAAAAGAGTTGGAACTGATTGAGCAATTTGGTGATATGAGTTTGGGTTGTGAAGAGACTTCTTATGGAGTTAAGCTTAGCATGTTGGAGCTTACTAGTGGTGTTCTTAATGAGATTCAAGAAGGTCAGAAATATGAATTGAGTTGGCAGATTGGTTGAATTTGATGAATTAAAGTCGAAGAGTTGATTTTCGGATTAATGGAAATGGCATCATGAGATGTCGTGATAGAGTTTGTGTTCTAGATATTATTGAGTGGAATAAGAGTATTGAGGTAGATGGAGTATCCATCCCGGTGCTATGAAGATGTAACCGAATTTGAGGAAATTATTTTGATGGCCATAGATGAAGAGAGAAGTGGTTGAGTTTATTTATGCTGGTTAGACTTGTCGGAATTCTAAGAATAAACATCAGAGACCGTTGGGTCTGATGCAACCGTTGGATATTCCAGGGTGGAAATCGGGTAGTATTTCCATGGATTTTGTGTTGGGTTTTCCGAAGAATTGGAGGGATATGATTTTAATTGAGTGATTTTGGAAAGATTGACTAGATTAGCTCTTTTCTTACCAATGAGGATTAATCATTCTATATTGAAGCTAGCTGAGAATTATATCGATGGAGTTGTGAAGTTGTATGAGATGTCGTCGAATATGGTGTCAGATGGGAATCTGAGTTTTCATCGAGATTTTTGGGAGAGTTGCAGATGCTTTGAGTACCATGTTGAAGTTGAACTCTGCCTATCATTCATGGACGAATGGAGAGACAGAGAGAAACTATCCAGTCTTTAGAGGATTTGTGGAGAGCTTGTGTGTTGGATCAAGGTGGATCGTGGGATAGTTAATTATCGTTGATTGAGTTACCTACAATAACAGTTATCATTCTAGTATCGGAATGACATCGTATGGGGAATGGCATGGTAGAAGGTGTAGGACTCCTTTGTGTTGATATGATTCAGGCGAGAGTGTTGTGCTCGGACCTGAGAATTGTGTAAGAGACGACTGAAAAGATCAAGAAGATCTAAGAACAGACGTGTTGTGAGAGTTACGATGGTGACTGGTGTTGGTCGAGCTTTGAAGTCCCGGAAGCACACACTATATTTTGTTGATTTGTATCGGAAGTGACACAGCGGAAGCATGAGAGAGGTAGCATGTTAGACTGTTTTACCGTTGTCGCTTGTGAATTTACAAGATGTGGCATGAGCCTAAGTTGAAGAAGTACATTGATTCGGATGGATGGTGTACAAGTGAGAGGTAATTTGACTGTCGAGGCGTTGCTAGTTCAGGTGGATGAACAAGAAGCAACTTCGAGGTAAAGAGATTCCTTTGGTGAAGGTAGTTTGGGAGGATCAGCTGGACAAAGTTGGAATTGGGAACCTGGAGATCAGTTGAGGGAGTTGTATCCGACTCTGTTCCTTGAGGTAATTTTCGAGGGCGAAAATTCTTTTAAGTGGGGGAGAGTTGTAACACCCCAAATTTAATCGAAATATTTTAATTAATTTATTTAATTGAGAATATTTGTATTTTGGTGTTTTCGGTGGTTTGGGGAATTACTAAGAAAATGTGCATGTTGGACTATTTACTTAATTAATAGTATACTATATGAGAATATTAGTATTATTATTGATTAAAATGAATATAAGAGAAATAAGGGTAAATTGGGCAGTATGAAGAGTTAGTAAGGGTGTTATGGGAAAAACTCAATTTGTGAGGCCAAAGACTAAGTTAGACAAAATTGAGTTCTGAAAGGAAATTAGATTTCATTTTGTGTTCAACGTGAAAGTTGGTGGCCAGAGCTCTAAAGAAAAGGCTAGAAGCAGAAGATCCCATAGATTAATCGTGAAAGCTGCAAATCGACTAAGGTATGGGGAGTATCGCATTTCATGATTTTCCATGTATGCCTTTCGGTGTGTTTATGGTTGATTTAAGATTTAAAGTATTTTGGGTTGGTTGTGGGAAAATAGGGAAATTGGTGATAAGGCTTTGAAGTTATGGTTAATGGTATGTAACACTGAATATTGATATGAGAAAGGAAACCTTATGCCTTTGTGTCCAAAACCTTAGATCGTTATATTTCTGCCCATATGGGATAAAATATTTGATATTTGAAATTACGATGCCTTCGGAGCAATTGTAAGGAAATTGGCGGTAGACCCTGGAGGTTAGTGGTTAGTATTCTTGACCCTTTGGGTGTAGAGATGAGAATAATGATTTTTGCCTTCGTGTCCAAAACCTTGGATTGTGATATGTTTGACCCTGTAGGAATAGAAATGTTCATATGTGAGTAACTCTGATTCACTCATAGCAATTGCAGGAAAATAGTGATTTAGGCAGTGCAAATGTTGCCGGATTGGCCTGATAAACCGTAGGTTTTGCGCCTTTATCTCCGTAGGATCTTAGGGATGATTTAGGGATGTTTTGGGGGCATTAAGGAAGTGAATCGTGTGTACTTTTGGGTTGATTTAGGTTCTGGAGCGTAACAGCGTTTTGCTGTTCGTCACGACTGTTCATGTTTTTGGTCGAAATTGTTTTGGACGTAACTTTTGATCCGTAAGTCCGTTTTGACCCCCGTTCGAAGCGTTGGAAAGCTAATAAACAAGGATATAACATAGTATAGATAAGGGAATTGTTTTCCTAATATTTTTATATCTAATTATGTTTGAGAAGTCAATTGTGTATATGTTCTATTAATGAATCATGTTCTGGTTCAAGGATGTCTTGATGTTTTGATGCTGCAATTTTCCTGATGAATTACCATGAGGGTAACTGTGATAATATGATGAATTAACATGATTAGGACTGTGAAGTTTATGTGATTGATAGGCGATAGTATGAGGATTACCGCAAGTATAATTTGATAAATTAATATGAGATAATATGGGGTAGCATTATGAATTAATATGGGATAATATGTGATAATATGACTATGAGCTAATATGTGATTTCTACGTGATTATATGATGACATGATGTGTGAGATTAATTATTATGATGAATTATGATTATATGATGTTTGATGAATTATGATGATTTATGTGATGATGATGATTATTATGATGAATTATTTGATAACATGAGATATGATGATTTATGTGGTGATGGTGATTATTATGATGAGCTATGATGTATGAAGATGATTATTATAACAAATTATGACGACGTAGCATACGATGATGAATGTGTTGATGAGCTATGACGTTTGATGATGATGAATATGACGAATGTGATGAATGATGATGCACATATGATGTTATTATGAGGATTATTGTGAAGTGTGCATCATGCATTCATGTGCATCCGGACTTCGGTTCAGGACCTCGATTAATTTGACTTCAATCCCACTGTGTGGATGTGAAGTATTTTGATGTGCTCCAATCCTATTGATGGGGATCTATGGAGGGTTGATGACCCAGTGTCCATCGCACTGTGATGATTGGTACCGCATGCATTGAGTCTATGTTGCATTTGCATTTATGAGCCTTTGTGTATAATTATGACATTGTGGCCTTTGAGGCATAATTGAAGAATATCAATATATTGAATATAACTATGAGTAATATGTCGTTTATGCATTAATTGTTATACATTGATTATTATGAATTGTCTTACTCACCCTGTCTGTTTGAATGTTACCTCCACGTGGGTAACGTGCAGATGAGCAAGTTTAGCCGTGGACGCCGTCGAGGTGTATTGTGACGTTTTAGAGTCTCTAGCCTTTATGGTTAACTTAGAGGGTCTTGCTCTGATATGTAACATCGGGTTGGGTTCTTTGAGTTAATTGTATATCATTGGGTTATTTTATTGGTGTTCCCTTATGAGAAAAACGTTGAGTTATGTTTTGAGTTCCGCTGTATATGATGTTTTGATGTATTTTGAGAAAACCCGTGTGTTACGGAGTATTGACCAATTTTGTTGACTTTAAGAAATGTACGCCCTTTGTGGCTTTTTAATGAAAGTAAATATTTTACTCTGAAATCTGTGTTATTTTGCCGTAATATCTGTGGGGTAGAATAAGGGTGTTACACAAACCACCCTTACTGGGAAAATCAGAGACTTCTACTGAGGACTCATCTCTGCTGGGAAATCGATCCAACTCTGTCTAAACATCTGCCACGTCGAAGGAATCAGCACATACTCTGCTCGAGGAAGAAAATCATGAATACCGATATTACCGGGAAAAACCCCAGAACGTCGACTCCACTGGGGAAAAGGGCGTCAGAAACGTTGCCTCCGCTGGAGACCTCGCATCTACTGGCGTCATCTGACTTGATAACGAAACCCTGTGGGGAAACACAGTCTTTGCTGAACCAAATGCCTGACTGCATTACACCTGAAATGATTGCCCTTCGGAACCTGCTGGGTACCAACCTACTTACACTGGGACACACAACTCAGACCTCCTGCTAAGGGGTAATCCCACATCTACGTGCGGGGGATAAGACTACTCCGTCGGGATACCAATCTCAACCTGTTGCTGAAGATGATCCTGCTGAGAATAAATGCAACTCGCTGCAATCTTAAACTGTTGAGGATAAGGACAATCCTGACCTGCTGAGGATAAACTCTTTGCCCTACAACAAACAGAAACACAAGGAAAGTCCCGTATGCGAAATGGTTACCTCGGTTACCATCCATGATACCTGTTGACCAAGCAAAGTCATTGTTTCTTCGTGCTCTGTAAAGCTTCATGTTTTCACCTGCAATGCTTATCAAAATAACAGACGTTTTTTTGCAAACAAAACAGTAAAAGCAAAAACAAATAAAAGAAAGCTCTTTGACTGAAGTGAATACTTTATTGATAAAAAAATCCTGTAAATAGGCGAATTACAATTTGAATGCAATTCCTGAAAAGAGGTAATTACGCAAATCAAAGAATATATACAAATGTCGGCAATGTGGAAACAGACAACCACCATGTGTCGATTCAGCTATGACCTGTATGTCTCCGATGTTCCCCATGTTTCGCCTTCTGAAAAGACTGACTGGACTGACTCCTTTCCTTCATGATAACTGCTTGCAAGTTCACAGATCGAACGCAGACCGCAGTCGTTTGCTTTCAAATCCCTAACTTTTGCCTGGATCGCCCTTTCAGGTTTTCAATCCACCGAGATACCCATTTTTGCCAAAGTTGCCCTTTCAGATTTTCAACTTTGCGGGTTCACATTTTTCCTTTTATCCCTAATTTTTGCCCGAACCTTTTCTTTTTATGGTTCGCCGGGATGCCCCATTTTTGCCTAGACTTTTCCCTTTTTTATCCAGCGGGTCTCTTTTAAGCAAAATATTTTCTAACCACGTCTACGTTCACAGGGGACGAAAAATCTTCACCATCCATAGTAGATAGTAATAAGGCTCCGCCAGAGAAAACCTTTCTTACCACATATGGACCTTCGTAGTTAAGAGTCCATTTTCCCCTGTGATCTGTCTGAAGAGGAAGGATCCTTTTCAACACCAAATTACCTGTTTGGAAGTGTTGCACCCTAAAATTTGACCAACCGGGTCCCGCATCTGGCTCGATGTTTCGACGCATTTCGCATTCGCATTTACATACTGCATATAGTGCATCTCCTCAATCATGGTGATTTTATCGGGATTACAGCCCTGCTGTCGCTTTTCGGGTATCTCAGACCGGTTCGGACAATCGGAGGTTATTTTGGGAAGTCGCGCGCTTCCTGGGTGTTTTCAGCTTACGCAGTGATTTTTGAGATTCTTGGTGTCCGGGTTTACTGTTTACTTCGATCTGGTCTCGCGCTCTCTTTTATGTTGGTTATTTGCCTTTGTTTGCATTTTTTAGGATTTAATAGCCTTTTGTAGATTTTAAATAGGCTTTATAGATTTTCTAGAATTTAAATAGATTTTTTTAATACTTTTAATAGTTTTAATATCATTTTAGAATATGTAGATTTTTAGATTTCTTTTAATAGATTTTAAATAGAAATTTATAGATTTCTTTTAAATAGTTTTAACAGATTTTCTATTATTAGAATATTAATCCCTAGGTGTTTAGATTTAATTAGTATTGTTTAGTTAGAATTAAGCGTTTAGTTTTAATTAGGATGATTAAGATAGATTTTAGTTAGTAGTTTCTTAATTGATTTTAATTTCTGTTTTAGTTGCATCCAATTAGTCCGCTAATCCCTTTTTTTAATTAATCCAACAGTTAATCCATTTAATTGAGTTTGATTAGTCATTTATTTCAGTCTAGTGCAATTCGTTGGGCCAGTTTCATTGTGGAGGCCCAGCTCAGTTTTTGTCCAGCCGCATGTCCATATTTAAGCTTGCCACATGTGTACCATTGGGGAGGCCACATCATAATTCCACTCACACTCCACTCACCAGAAACCTTCCACGCGTCCACCCACTAACCCTCTCTCTTACACGTGTGGCATCCATGCACGCTTCCCCCCAGCCAAGTGTCCTCCCTTGAGCTTCGCCGGTTGCATGGCCGCCGGCCATGCAACCACCTTCTAACCACCGCCTCCAACAGTTTCCGACCATCACAACTAACCAGTAACCGTCTCCGGCCGCCGTAAACTTCGCCGGAAAACTCAAAAAACCCAGAAATCTTCATCGTTTCATCTAATCTTCATTTTTTTTTTCTCTGGATTTACATCATCAACAATGAGCGATCATCATAATCCCCAAAATCTTCCAACATTCATCATTTCAACAATGAACCTTCATCATCGATGATCATATTTTTCCAGAATGCTCAACAATGTTCCTCACCAATCTTCAACGACATCATCAGAACCATCATTTCCCCAGTTCTCCACAAGATCATAATCAGAATCATCATCCATTCAGGATTCGCCAACATAATTGTTTCCAGAAATCTTCAACTCTCATCATCAAGATTCATCAGATCATCAAGGAACATGTTCATCCCTCTTTATTCATCCAAAACTCATCAGCAAGAACGTTCAAGAACCTTCATCCATAATTTTCCAGATCGTCATCCTACCTTCATCATTTTTGTACGATCTTCATCAAGATTTCCCAGCAAGCCTCCAAACAGGTTCACCAAGTTCTTCATCGTTCATCATATTCTCTCCGTAATAGCTCAAATCTCCAAGAACTCCAACATCAAAATCGAAATATTCACATGCAACACCTTCAACGGAAGAATCTCAGCATTCCTCATCTCCTTCAATATTCCTCAAGATCTTCAGCAACATATAACGCTCCTTCCAGGTCCTCCATTTTTAGTTCGTAATCTTCGTATAATTTTCAACTCCTTCATGAGTTTCGTCCACAACTTCACCAGACACGCAATAGTTCATCCAACATCTTCTTCCCGCAAAATCACCACAACATCTCAGTTTAGTTGTTGTTTGTGGATCGTTCTTTTGTTTTTGAGATTGGAGAAAGAATGGTGAGTTTGAAGTTTGTTTGAATGGAGAAAGGAACATTGTGAGACTGAGATAGATTGAGAGGGAGTATCTGAGAGAGAGATGAAACGAGGGAGAAGAAGTTTGAGAGAGGAGAGGACGGCTGTGAACAATGAACAGTGAATTGGAGTGGAGAGAGTGGATTAGGGTTTCTGGGGAGAGTGTTGGGGATTGGACCGGTTTGGGTTTGGGGCCACGAGGCCCAGAGTTTTTTTGTTTCTTACGCCTTCCCTCCGTTTTTTTCCCTTGGTTGATGGGCCTAAGCCCAACGTGATTTTTGCTGGTGGATACCCCTCTGCTTCACTTCTGCACCCCCTCCCCCATTGTTTTGTTTGACTGAAGTGTATTGTTGGGCTGGACTCTTAATTCTGTTTTAGTTTTTTACAGACTGTACCCCCCTCCCTTTTGTACTTTCTTTTATCATTTTTTCTTTTGTAATATTTTTATTATTTTAGATAAAAAAATATATGAGAAAAAGAGAAGAGGAAAAAGCATAAAGAAAATATTGAAAAGAAATATAGAAAAGAATATCTGAAAAAAAATATATGAGAAAAAGAGAAGAGGAAAAAGCATAAAGAAAATATTGAAAAGAAATATAGAAAAGAATATCTGAAAAAGAATATTGAGAAAAGAAATGAAAAAGAAAGAAAATATTGAAAAGAAATATAGAAAAGAATATTTGAAAAAGAATATTGAGAAAAGAAATGAAAAAGAATATATAAAAAAAAAAAGAGAAAAGAAATATGGAAAAAATAAGAGTGTAGATTTTAATGTGTTCTTTTTAGGATATATTTTCTCTTAGGACCTTTTTTACACTTTAGAGGTAGTTTTAGAAGTCCACTTGTTAGGGGACTATTTTCCATTTGATTTTCCATTATAGATGGATAGGATAGTATTTCCTAGGAGTTTATTTCCCGTATTCAATCATTGTAATCATTTTCAGAATATCAATAAAACGAGATTTGAGCTGTGGTCCCGAAGTAGCCGAACTACAGCTGCTCTGATTTCTCGTACTGAGCGAGAATATGTAGGCATAGGATGCGATATCCTAGCGAGCACACTAACAACTAATTTTTGTTCTCTCGCTGCTGTGCGATCGAGACTTTCCCGCTGACGACTGATGTTATCCTTTTCTCTTGCCCAAGTGCATTTGAGACCAGACCGTAGTTTTTCCCATAGGTTCCCGTACCTTTAAAACCAACTAAATTTCTCATTCCTGTGTGAGAACACCCTGCTTAGCCGTAGTTAGCCTGAACTACGAAAGCTCTGATCTTCCATGCTGTGTGGAAGTACGTAGGCACAAGACGCGAAGTCTTGGCGAGCCAATTCCCTGTAGTGTCCCGAACTACGTTGACTCTGACTTTCTCTCTTGAGAATACGTAAGCATAGAGTGCGACGCTCTATCGAGTCAATTCCCTTCCGTTTAGATTTAACAGTCGTAGATAGATTGTTTTGCATCCTTTAGACAAACCAAGCAAGCGTGGATCCCGTCAAGTACGACGAACGTGAGGGGTGCTAATACCTTCCCCTTGCGTAACCGACTCCCGAACCCAGGTTTTGGTTGCGACGACCATACCTTTCCCGTTTTTTGCGAGGTTTACTTCGAGCGTTTCCTTTCCCTCCGTTGGGATAAATAACGCACGGTGGCGACTCTTCTGTCAGTCGGCGCCGATTTTCGCAGTAGCGACAGGAAGCACCAAGGACACACTTTCTGATCAAAGGCTTTCTTCATCCTACTCTGGTACAAACATCCATGCGCAATGGCTGCTAATCTCTTTTCGTCAATCAAGCTCAGCTGATTCAACCTAGCTTGCACCCATTCAGCTTCGTCAAGCTTCACAACCGACAATACCCTTAAAGAAGGAATATAAACTTCTAATGGCAGGACTGCTTCCGTACCAGGAACGTCACGTCGCTTCCCTTGCAAATCAGCGAACTCGTGGCTGAGGTTATCAGAATCAGCATCAGATTCAGAATCGACCTCGTAACAACTTGGAACGAAGGAATGCTCCTTCCCACCCAGTTCCTGTGCCGTACAGTCAACTTTTGCCACAGTTGGTTCAGAACGCTTTGGTGGAGCCGAAAGCTCTCAAGCCTGTGCCAGAACCTTACCCTCCTGGGTACAATCCCCAAGTTCAGTGTGTTTACCATGGCGGATCCCCAGGACATGCAACTGAAGATTGTAAAGCGTTTCAGGCGAAGGTACAACAGTTGATCGACCAGGATCGCATTTCCTTTCGAGAAGGATTTCTGTTTGTTCATACCAACTTCTCAGCTGTCTAAGCTCGTAGATTCAGAAAGTATTCCCTAGCAGAAGCCAGTGGTCCAGACAGGCAGACGCCATCAGCATTGACAATCCTCAGACTTTTTATCATCTGCATTTGTAGTTTCTTTTCTGTTAGTTACTACCTGCTTTTAAACATTGTATGTTTCGAATGGTGATATTAATAAGGTGACTATGCATTTTTCTGAATTAATGATGTCGCTGTCGCTCATTTACTGCATTGCACGGACACTCGCATTTTGTTCACTCCACTTTATCACATGATTAGCAAAGATGGGAGGGAGGATGACGAAACTAAACTCATAACCGATGATCGTATGCTTTCAGATAAGACCTTGCCGATGACGTACAAGGCATTGTTTCAAATCCCCCAAACACTGGAGATATAAGGAGTTAGTCCCTTGTTAACCACTTCGAGCCAGGAAGTAGAAGTTTTTCGGACTTTTAAACCCTCACATCTTAACCCGGGGCAGGGTAGTTGTCAGTTAGCTTGACCGAGCATTCAAATCCTACAGAGGAATGTTTCCATTCGAGGACCAATTACAGTTTATGCCTCTCAAGAGGTCGTACCTCGTCAACCACAGTGGTTAAACCTCACCAATCAGGAGTGAGACAGTTACAATCCTTTCGGAGCAATCAAGACAACCAGTGTCACACGACTTTGTTCCAAAAGAAAGAAAAAGAAAGCCCGCTAAGTAAAAAGAAAGAAAAAGCTGGAAAGCTAATACTTAGGCAAAAATCAGGGCATCCCGCTGGACTTCAAAAGAAAACGAAAAAACGAAAAGAACTCAAAAGGAGTCAGTCCAGGCAAAAGTTAGGGAATCAAAAAGAATGGAAAAGAAGGAATAGAAAAAAAATATATAGATCCCCAGTGAAAGACAAAGTCGTGTATACAGACATCGAAAACGAAGAAGGAGTAACTGTCACTCCGAAAAACCCTGTGAGTTCCTTAATTGTGGTTCTTACCATTCAACATACCTCTCGAGGAGGCGAGCGCTTGTGCCAGGTTAACTGAACCTTAGGATCGGAGATCATCACGCAGAAGGGGTGGGTACAAATCAAAATTTGAGCCAAATATCCTTTGTTTCACGAACCGTGAACCCGACCACGATACAACCCTTAAAAGACCTAATTGAGGTAGGGTTTATTCTGAAAGCGCATTACGATAAGGTTAAGTAATCTGACTCCTTCGTGACTTGCTAGTCACATCCTTGTTTTGTTTTTCACTGACCACGTAAGCACTACGTTTGAACTTTGGTTCATTCGTCACTCAATCATGACATGTAAATGAGTGACAGCATAAATTTTTTCAAAAAAATCTGCATAAACACTGCATTAAGATTACCATTCGTGAATAGACAGTTTTAATTGCAAGTTAGTAGTTGGCATGAAAGAAATTCCAACAGGGAATCGTCAAGCAGGACTGAGTAATTCAGCAGTCTGAACCAGGATGGTGTATGTTGTGAAGCCCAGTGAATCAGGGGCATTGACTTCCAGTGAGTTCGGAATCAGTTAGTCTGAGGACAAGTCCCGAAGCTTCAGTTGATCAGGGGCAGTATGCTTGAGAAGCAGTTGATCAGAAGTGAGTCTTCTCGAGAGCCAATCAGGGGCAATTAGTCAGAACGTGGAGATTTGAAAGCAGATACTTCGGGTGGATAATCAGATCGGGTTAAGTCGCTAGAACGCTCATTCAGGGGCAAGTCACCGCAGAGAGTGTTGAAACCAACTGGGTTGATAGGGGTTTAATGGAGATTGAATCCTTTTGTCGTATAGATACCAGGGCAAGTAATCTTGAGGTCGTCTCATGACAAGCTGTTCAGAGCAATACTCCCAAGAGTTAGATTGGGGCAAGTTGAGTGCACGGGGGCAAGTTATTCAAGCCAGTCTGTTTATCCCCAGCCGGAGTTGAGTATCGGGGAATCGTGTCATTACCCTTATCAAAAACCTTAACATTCTGAAAAAGGCCTTGCTGTCGTTGGATCGTTATCCTACAGTTTAAACCTGTTACGTGTCAGTAACCAGTCGTTTCCAAAGTCCAGTTCTCGCCTGGCAAACCGGTAACCAGTTCTCGTCTGGCCCACCCTTCCGTAAACATCAGTTCCCGTCTGGTGTATGTTATTGTAAACATCAGTTCCCGTCTGGTGTATGTTATTGTAAACATCAGTTCCCGTCTGGTGTAGTTTATTGTAACCAGTTCTCGTCTGGTCACCTTTTCTTTAACCTATTGTTGTATCAGTTCTCGTCTGGTACATGTCAGCTTTCAGCCAGTTCTCGCCTGGTTGTCTTTTTCTTTACCTATATCCAGTCAGCCCCGTCTGACGTTCAAAACACAAAAATTAATTTTCGTTCAATTTTTCTAATCTATTTTGCTATCAGTTCTCGCCTGGTAGTCTACCTCTGAATGCTAGTTCTCGTCTAGTATTTTCCATATCTTCCACTGTGTACATAGTCCATGTTCATACTAAACCAGTAAAAACAAAAACCTAAAGGTATCTGACACAGTAGTTCCAAATGACTCACATGTTGTCATGTTCCCCGATACGAAGCTCGACGGATACCAGTGCTCCGATTAATGTTTGAATTCCTTGTGGATGTTGTTAAATCAGAATTGCTACTCTTCAGCAGATGAAAGTTGTGTATTATCGGAAGAATTGAGATTGTATTGTTATCCCGCATCAGAGTAGGATCAGGAGTATCCCCAGCAGATTAAGATTGATATCCTTGATAGTAGGGGCATTTCCAGCAGCGTGCTGCGCGCAGTCAACCCCAGTTTGGGTCAATCCCCACAGAGCACAATCAGTTGCCAATGGTTCGAAGAGAGCATCCCCAAGCAGGGTTGTTTTTTTTTCTTTCTCCCCAAGTAGGGTTGCCTTTCCATTGCTCCAGCAGGATGGTTATCCCCAGTGGATTTGGTTTCCCTTTTCCAGCATTTATGTTGCTGAGATGATTCTGTGATATCAGGTTACCCTCAGTGGAGTTGACGTTTCCTTCGACATTTATTTTGCCAAGCGGTTTTTAGACCTAGTGTTCTCTGGCAGCTCGAGCCTGCATTAGCATTTTGCATATACCGTCATATTTGCATTTACAAACATATAGCATATCCAGGCCGTATGGGGCATTACATTTACAAATACATAGCATATTCATGTCGTATGGGGCATTGCATTTACGAACATATAACATTTACATGCCATATAGGGCATTGCATCATTTCAGACATACGCATGTCGAAACATAGACCAGGGTGGTTACCTCATGGCTTTCGAGTATGTTCCCTTGCAGAGTTGTTTGGTTAAGCTTCTCTTCTCCCCCAGCGGAGTGATTCTTCACATTTGGTTGTTACGTCGGCACTGAAAAGAAAGATTGACATATATCAGATTTCTGAAGCCGCCTCCTGTTGACAGAATGGGTGCCGAGCAGTCGATTCAGAAGTTCCCCAGGAGAATTGTCCTCAAGTTCGCTGTGAACTGTGAGATGACAGGATTTGATCCCATAAGTGAGATGGGAATCAAGGTGTTTGTTGTCTGAAGCATTATTTCAATACTTGTGGCGTCACACAGGTGATTGATGTTGAAAAGGAGAGAAATTTTTATCAGATAATTGACCAGTTGTTGCTGTGACAACCAAACTTCAGTTCATTGGATGCTATTCCTCAAGCAGTTTTGCAGTATATTCCCACGGTTGGCAAATTTCAGGGTTTCATTGGTATTCAACCGTCATCTACCTTTGAATGTTTGAAGGTTGAGCGCTCTTCGCCCATTCAGGTCCAAGCCGCTTGAATAGGGGCAGCTGTTGCACCCTAAAATTTGACCAACCGGGTCCCGCATCTGGCTCGATGTTTCGACGCATTTCGCATTCGCATTTACATACTGCATATAGTGCATCTCCTCAATCATGGTGATTTTATCGGGATTACAGCCATGCTGTCGCTTTTCGGGTATCTCAGACCGGTTCGGACAATCGGAGGTTATTTTGGGAAGTCGCGCGCTTCCTGGGTGTTTTCAGCTTACGCAGTGATTTTTGAGATTCTTGGTGTCCGGGTTTACTGTTTGCTTCGATCTGGTCTCGCGCTCTCTTTTATGTTGGTTATTTGCCTTTGTTTGCATTTTTTAGGATTTAATAGCCTTTTGTAGATTTTAAATAGGCTTTATAGATTTTCTAGAATTTAAATAGATTTTTTTAATACTTTTAATAGTTTTAATATCATTTTAGAATATGTAGATTTTTAGATTTCTTTTAATAGATTTTAAATAGAAATTTATAGATTTCTTTTAAATAGTTTTAACAGATTTTCTATTATTAGAATATTAATCCCTAGGTGTTTAGATTTAATTAGTATTGTTTAGTTAGAATTAAGCGTTTAGTTTTAATTAGGATGATTAAGATAGATTTTAGTTAGTAGTTTCTTAATTGATTTTAATTTCTGTTTTAGTTGCATCCAATTAGTCCGCTAATCCCTTTTTTCAATTAATCCAGCAGTTAATCCATTTAATTGAGTTTGATTAGTCATTTATTTCAGTCTAGTGCAATTCGTTGGGCCAGTTTCATTGTGGAGGCCCAGCTCAGTTTTTGTCCAGCCGCATGTCCATAGTTAAGCTTGCCACATGTGTACCATTGGGGAGGCCACATCATAATTCCACTCACACTCCACTCACCAGAAACCTTCCACGCGTCCACCCACTAACCCTCTCTCTTACACGCGTGGCATCCATGCACGCTTCCCCCCAGCCAAGTGTCCTCCCTTGAGCTTCGCCGGTTGCATGGCCGTCGGCCATGCAACCACCGTCTAACCATCGCCTCCAACAGTTTCCGACCATCACAACTAACCAGTAACCGTCTCCGGCCGCCGTAAACTTCGCCGGAAAACTCAAAAAACCCAGAAATCTTCATCGTTTCATCTAATCTTCATTTTTTTCTCTGGATTTACATCATCAACAATGAGCGATCATCATAATCCCCAGAATCTTCCAACATTCATCATTTCAACAATGAACCTTCATCATCGATGATCATATTTTTCCAGAATGCTCAACAATGTTCCTCACCAATCTTCAACGACATCATCAGAACCATCATTTCCCCAGTTCTCCATAAGATCATAATTAGAATCATCATCCATTCAGGATTCGCCAACATAATTTTTTCCAGAAATCTTCAACTCTCATCATCAAGATTCATCAGATCATCAAGGAACATGTTCATCCCTCGTTCTTCATCCAAAACTCATCAGCAAGAACGTTCAAGAACCTCCATCCACAATTTTCTAGATCGTCATCCTACCTTCATCATTTTTGTACGATCTTCATCAAGATTTCCCAGCAAGCCTTCAAACAGGTTCACCAAGTTCTTCATCGTTCATCATATTCTCTCCGTAATAGCTCAAATCTCCAAGAACTCCAACATCAAAATCGAAATATTCACATGCAACACCTTCAACGGAAGAATCTCAGCATTCCTCATCTCCTTCAATATTCCTCAAGATCTTCAGCAACATATAACGCTCCTTCCAGGTCCTCCATTTTTAGTTCGTAATCTTCGTATAATTTTCAACTCCTTCATGAGTTTCGTCCACAACTTCACCAGACACGCAATAGTTCATCCAACATCTTCTTCCCGCAAAATCACCACAACATCTTAGTTTAGTTGTTGTTTGTGGATCGTTCTTTTGTTTTTGAGATTGGAGAAAGAATGGTGAGTTTGAAGTTTGTTTGAATGGAGAAAGGAACATTGTGAGACTGAGATAGATTGAGAGGGAGTATCTGAGAGAGAGATGAAACGAGGGAGAAGAAGTTTGAGAGAGGAGAGGACGGCTGTGAACAATGAACAGTGAATTGGAGTGGAGAGAGTGGATTAGGGTTTCTGGGGAGAGTGTTGGGGATTGGACCGGTTTGGGTTTGGGGCCACGAGGCCCAGAGTTTTTTTGTTTCTTACGCCTTCCCTCCGTTTTTTTCCCTTGGTTGATGGGCCTAAGCCCAACGTGATTTTTGCTGGTGGATACCCCTCTGCTTCACTTCTGCACCCCTCCCCCATTGTTTTGTTTGGCTGAAGTGTATTGTTGGGCTGGGCCCTTAATTCTGTTTTAGTTTTTTACAGACTGTACCCCCCTCCCTTTTGTACTTTCTTTTATCATTTTTTCTTTTGTAATATTTTTATTATTTTAGATAAAAAAATATATGAGAAAAAGAGAAGAGGAAAAAGCATAAAGAAAATATTGAAAAGAAATATAGAAAAGAATATCTGAAAAAAATATATGAGAAAAAGAGAAGAGGAAAAAGCATAAAGAAAATATTGAAAAGAAATATAGAAAAGAATATCTGAAAAAGAATATTGAGAAAAGAAATGAAAAAGAAAGAAAATATTGAAAAGAAATATAGAAAAGAATATTTGAAAAAGAATATTGAGAAAAGAAATGAAAAAGAATATAAAAAAAAAAAGAGAAAAGAAATATGGAAAAAATAAGAGTGTAGATTTTAATGTGTTCTTTTTAGGATATATTTTCTCTTAGGACCTTTTTTACACTTTAGAGGTAGTTTTAGAAGTCCACTTGTTAGGGGACTATTTTCCATTTGATTTTCCATTATAGATGGATAGGATAGTATTTCCTAGGAGTTTATTTCCCGTATTCAATCATTGTAATCATTTTCAGAATATCAATAAAACGAGATTTGAACTGTGGTCCCGAAGTAGCCGAACTACAGCTGCTCTGATTTCTCGTACTGAGCGAGAATATGTAGGCATAGGATGCGATATCCTAGCGAGCACACTAACAACTAATTTTTGTTCTCTCGCTGCTGTGCGATCGAGACTTTCCCGCTGACGACTGATGTTATCCTTTTCTCTTGCCCAAGTGCATTTGAGACCAGACCGTAGTTTTTCCCATAGGTTCCCGTACCTTTAAAACCAACTAAATTTCTCATTCCTGTGTGAGAACACCCTGCTTAGCCGTAGTTAGCCTGAACTACGAAAGCTATGATCTTCCATGCTGTGTGGAAGTACGTAGGCACAAGACGCGAAGTCTTGGCGAGCCAATTCCCTGTAGTGTCCTAAACTACGTTGACTTTGACTTTCTCTCTTGAGAATACGTAGGCATAGAGTGCGACGCTCTATCGAGTCAATTCCCTTCCGTTTAGATTTAGCAGCCGTAGATAGATTGTTTTGCATCCTTTAGACAAACCAAGCAAGCGTGGATCCCGTCGAGTACGACGGACGTGAGGGGTGCTAATACCTTCCCCTTGCGTAACCGACTCCCGAACCCAGGTTTTGGTTGCGACGACCATACCTTTCTCGTTTTTTGCGAGGTTTACTTCGAGCGTTTCCTTTCCCTCCGTTGGGATAAATAACGCACGGTGGCGACTCTTCTGTCAGCCGGCGCCGATTTTCGCAGTAGCGACAGGAAGCACCAAGGACACACTTTCTGATAAAAGGCTTTCTTCATCCTACTCTGGTACAAACAGCCATGCGCAATGGCTGCTAATCTCTTTTCGTCAATCAAGCTCAGCTGATTCAACCTAGCTTGCACCCATTCAGCTTCGTCAAGCTTCACAGCCGACAATACCCTTAAAGAAGGAATAGAAACTTCTAATGGCAGGACTGCTTCCGTACCATACACCAGTGAGAAAGGAGTTGCCCCGATTGACATACGCACCGAAGTACGATAACCATGGAGAGCAAAGGGCAATATCTCGTGCCAATCTTTGTAGGTTACCACCATCTTTTGCACAATCTTCTTGATATTCTTGTTAGTTGCCTCAACAGCGTCATTCATCTTCGGACGATATGGAGAAGAATTGTGATGCTCAATCTTGAAACTCTGGCACAGTTCTTTCATCATTTTGTTATTCAGATTTGAACCATTATTAGTAATGATTTTCTACGGAATTCTGTAACGACAAATGATGTCCTTCTTTATGAATCGGGCGACCACCTGTCTCGTGACATTGGCAAAGGACGCTGCTTCTACCCACTTCATAAAGTAATCAATCGCAACCAGAATGAAGCGATGTCCATTGGAAGCAGTAGGCTCAATCTTTCCGATCATATCGATTCCCCACATAGAAAACAGCCAAGGAGATGTTAACACATTCAGAGGATTTGGTGGCACATGCATTTTATCTGCATAAATCTAGCATTTATGGCACTTTCTGGCATATTTGAAGCAATCGGATTCCATAGTCATCCAATAATACCCAACTCTCAACAATTTTCTGGCCATTGTCTGTCCATTGGCATGAGTTCCAAAAGAACCCTCGTGGACTTCCTCCATTAACAGGTTTGCTTCAAGTTCATCAACACAACGCAGCAAGACCATGTCAAAGTTTCTCCTGTAGAGCACATCATCCTTGTTCAAATAAAAATTACCGGCTAGCCTCCTCAAAGTCTTCTTATCTTTGTTGGATGCCCTAGATGGGTACTCTTGAGTCTTGAGAAAATGCTTGATATAAAAATACCAAGGCTTTCCATCCGATGCTTTTTCAATTGCAAACACAAAAACAGGTCTATCAAGACGCATGATGGTGATAACTGGAGCTTCATTCCAGTAATTCACTTTGTACATCAAGGATAACGTGGCCAAGGCATCCGCCATCTGATTTTCTTCCCTTCGCACATGATGGAAATCAATTCTGTCAAAGAAAGGCAACAGTCTCCTTGCATAATCTTTGTAAGGCACCAGGTTGGCCTGACGTGTTTCCCACTCTCCATTAATTTGGTTAACGACCAGCGCTGAATCTCCGTATACATCCAGATTCTTGATCCTCAGATCAATAGCCTCCTCTAAACCCATAATGCATGCTTCGTACTCAACTTCATTATTGGTGCAAGCAAATGTCAATCGGGCAGCGAACGGTATGTGTGAACCGTGAGGAGTTGTAATGATGGCACCGATCCCATTACCATATGAATTAACGGCTCCGTCGAAAACCAGTTTCCACTGAGATCTAATCTCAGGACCCTCGTTAGGCAAAGGCTCATCACAGTCTTTCACCTTCAAAAACATGACATCTTCGTCTGGAAAATCAAACTTCATCGGCTGATAATCCTCAATTGGCTGCTCAACAAGATATTCCGACAGAACACTCCTCTTAATGGCTTTTTGGGAAACATATTGAATATCATACTCTGTTAAAACCATTTGCCATCGGTCAATCCTTCTGGAGAGTGCTTGTTTTTCAAAGACATACTTGATCAGATCCATCTTTGAAATCAATAGGGTTGTGTGGTTTAACATGTACTGTCTCAAACGCTTAGCAGCCCAAGCGAGTGCACAACATGTCTTTTCCAGCATTGAGTAACGTGACTCACAATCAGTGAACTTCTTACTCAGGTAGTAGATGGCATGCTCTTTTCTACCTGACTTGTCTTATTGACCGAGCACACATCCCATTGAATTCTCAAGAACCGTGAGATACATGATCAGTGGTCTCCCTGCAACTGGAGCATGAGTATTGGAGGTTCCTGCAAATATTCTTTTATTCTTTCAAATGCCTTCTGGAAATTTTCATTCCACCTGACCGTTTGATATTTTCTTAACAATTTAAATATTGGTTTACAAGTGTCTGTAAGATGAGATATGAACCTTGCAATGTAGTTCAATCTCCTCAGGAAACTACGAACCTCTTTTTCCGTTCTCGGCTCAGGCATTTCTTGTATAACTCTTATTTTAGCAGGATCTACCTCAATACCCTTTTCACTGACAATGAAACCCAATAACTTTCCAGATCTCACCCCGAAGGTGCACTTGTTAGGATTCAGCCTCGGCTTGAACTTCCTTAACCTTTCAAACAATTTCAACAGATCGACCAGATGTCCTTCCTCCGTTTGTGACTTTGCAATCATGTCATCAACATAGACCTCAATCTCGGGATGAATCATATCATGAAACAAAGTGACCATTGCCCGCTGATAGGTTGCCCCTGCGTTCTTCAAACCAAAAGGCATCACCTTGTAGCAAAAAGTCCCCCACGGCATGATGAAAGTAGTTTTACCCATGTCTTTTGGGGCCATCTTGATTTGGTTATACCCAGATAAGCCATCCATGAAAGAAAACACCAAATATTGAGCGGTGTTATTGACCAACACATCAATATGAGGGAGCGGGAAATCGTCTTTCGGGCTCGCTTTATTCAGATCTCTGTAGTCTACGCACATCCTGACCTTTCCATCTTTCTTAGGAACAGGAACAATATTAGCGACTCATGGAAGGTAGTTTGTGACAGCAAGAAACCCATCATTCAACTGCTTATGAACCTCTTCTTTTATCTTGACTGCCATGTCAGGCCTTGTTCGTCTCAACTTCTGCTTGACCGACGAGCATTCTTCTCTGAGAGGCAACCGGTGTACCACAATATCTGTATCCAGCCCAGGCATGTCTTGGTAAGACCAAGCGAAGATATCCTTATACTCACGGGGCATTTCAACCAATCTTCTCTTGATACTGTCTTCCAATGCATCCCTCACTTAAACCTCTTTCTTGTCATCCTCGGTACCCAGATTGATAACTTCAATATCCTCCTGATGAGGCACAATGACCCCTTCCTCTTGCTTGAGAAGTCTGGCTAACTCTTCAGGTAGTTCACAGTCTTCGTCAGTCTCTTCTTCAGCTTGATAAATGGGATTATCAAAGTCATACGACGTCATAGCTGAACCTGAATCGATGGCATCTGATAGAAAAGACTTGCATGAGGATGTTTATGTTTATTATGTGATGCAATAGACAAAACACATTTCCATTTTTCTGTTTAGTATAAATGCAAAACAAAACAAGAAAAACAGGGATCAAAATATTTGAATGCGAAAAACGTCCTTTATTTAATGATAAATACGCCTTGGGCAGAACGTAGGACTGAACATAATCAAAATAATGAACATTACTCTACAGCAGTAACATGAATGATCTCTTAGGTAGTCCAGTTGCGCAACTTTTGGCCAGGAGTACATGGACAAATCCAGGAATCCATATCACAATCTCTGTCTCCTTCGTCATCTTCAACGACATTAATCCTGTCGAATATCACACCCCTGCTGGTGAACTGAACAGGTCCCTTGTACTTCGGAACACCTTGAAAAGAACTAGAGGGTTTTTATCCCAAGTCGAACTTGTCTTGCTTGACGGGAACATCAAGAACTTGGCCCCACTTCTGAGATGAATCGGATTCTACAATAGCACGAGCCTCCTTGAACGATGACATCGAAACCTCTGGGCTCGTGGCTTCCACAGAAGACTTCTCCTTAATCTGAACTGTTTCAAACGCCTGGCAGAGTGTTTCGTGGATCTCCCCATCCACTTCCACATACTTGAAAGACAACAAATGGCTCACCATAATGTCTTTTTCACCGCATACTGTGACAATTTTCCCCTCCATCATGTACTTCAGCTTTTGATGTAACGTTGAGGTAACTGCCCCAGCAGCGTGTATCCAAGGTCGGCCAAGCAAACAACTATAAGTTGGCTGGATATCCATAATGTAAAAAGCTACATCAAAAATCTCTGTTCCTATCTGAACAGGCATTGTAATCTCCCCGAACACTGATCTCTTAGACCCATCGAAAGCTCTAACCACCAGATCATTGGGCGTGCATATCAAACCTCGAGTATCTAATTTCATCAACGCCTTCTTCAGAATCACATTGAGGGATGATCCTATATCAACCAGGACATGCGACATCAGGGACCCTATACATTCCAGGGATATATGCAAAGCACAATTATGATTCCTCCAGGCAGGAGTCAAATCCAGA
Organism: Lathyrus sativus; assembly: GCA_963859935.3. Lineage (NCBI taxonomy): Eukaryota > Viridiplantae > Streptophyta > Magnoliopsida > Fabales > Fabaceae > Lathyrus > Lathyrus sativus. The sequence continues at coordinate 86,148,830 of OZ012738.1, forward strand.
TCCGTAAAACCGAGACCATTACCGACGTTTACATGAGCTACTACCCCCTCCAACTGATTGACAAAAATCTCCTGGGGTACGTACGCTGCATTCAAGATCTTCAGCAAAGCATTGCGGTGTGCCTCCGAACACAACAATAATGACAAGATAGAAATCTTCGAAGGAGTCTGATTTAGGTGATCTACAATTTTGTAATCACTTTTCCGAATGAGCCTCATAAATTCCTCTGCGTCTTTCGAAAACACATCAGCTTCAACCCGAGGTTAGGCATTCTCTTCGATCACGGCCTTACCCTTGCCTTTATCATTTTTATGAGCATTAACATCTGGTGGAGAAAAGATCCTGCCACTTCTAGTGATACTTCCAACACCAACTATGTTCTCTACCGATGAACATCCGCTTGCAGACTCTGACCATTCTTGCTTCTACCCATTATAGAACACCTCTCCCCCATTAATTCCATGGGATAACTTTAGTGCTCTCGTAAGGCGCGGGTCCAGGTACAATGATGATAACCGGAGCTGGCCTAGCAAGCGCTGAAATATTGATTGTCCGGTATGGGATAGAAATTGTAGCAACTTGGTCATTACTCACCTTATCCGCAGCATCTTCTTTCACAACTTTGTCAAATTGCAAATAGCCCTCATCAATCAATCTCTAAATTCCCTTTCTTAAAAGATCACAACCCTATGGCCGCACTTCACATTCTGAGCACTCAGCAGAACAACCCGGAAATACCCCCTTCTTCAACAAACTGGATTTCACGAAGCTCAGCGGAGTCTTCAAATCCTCAACATCAGTTATCAAATTCAGTTTCTCTCCCTCAATAATGGCATTGGCTCCTGCCGCCCCGTGATTCGGCATCGGGTTCTGAGTCACATTCGACCCATCATTGGTGAAGTTGATGACTTCAGAATTAAGCAAATCCTGTACTTTGTGTTTGAATGCTTTACACTGGTCAATATCATTCCCCGAGGCACCTGAATGAAATTCGCATCTAGCGTTCGCATCGCAGCCAAGAGGTGGCGCACCAGTGAGAGGAGTCAGGGTCCTCTTTTGCACTAATTGTAAATGCAGCAGACGTTGTAACAACTGAGCATACGAGATTGGAGGATTCTCAAACTGCCTATCGGTCATTCTGCGCCTAGAAACATAAGGTCGTGGAACATTAACTCGCTGCTGAACTGCAGCCGGGATATCCACTGTAGCGACTTGTTGAGGATAACGAGACTGAGTTCTACCTTTACCCCTGTTAGAAATAGCATTCACATCCCCTTCCCTTCTCTTGGGATTTGCTGAATATGGTTTCTTTGTTCCTCCCGAAGAGGATCCACCACCATTTGGAATCTTACCAGACTTAATTCCACTTTCGACTCTCTCGCCAGCTATTACCAGATCAGAAAACCCTGCAGACATGCAACCTACCAACTTCTCAAAATACACACCAGGCAACGAAGCCATGAACATGTCGATCAGTTCCCTTTCAACCATTTGGGGTTGCACTCTTGCAGCTAAATCCCGCCACCTTTGGGCGTATTCCTTGAAACTCTTAGTATTCTTCTGTGACAAGCTCTACAATTGCACCCGATTAGGTTCTAGATCACTGTTGTACTGATAGTGACGCACAAAAGCTTCATCCAATTCTTTCAGCTGCGGATATGAGTTCTCTCGAGTCCCATATACCATTCCAAAGATGCCCCAGCCAGACTATCTTAGAAAAAGTGCATTAACAGCTTTTCATCATCGGAATACGCGGACATCTTCCGAAAATAAGCTCGGATATGTACTCTACTGATACTTTGAATTTGGGAGGAATCCTGACACCAGGAACTAGACCAAGATCTGACATATCGAGACCCAGAGAATTCTGATTCTCATAAGACTTCATCTTTTCTTCAATCAGTTTGAACCTCCGGTCAGCTTCAGTTCGTAGACCCCCTTCCATATCTCTCATAGAAAAGACATCACTCTGGTTATCTTCCCAACGAGGGCCATTAGTTCCGTGCACAACGCACACACTTCCACCAGCAGCATTACCATTCTCGTTTACGCCACCTCCGCCTGAAGGTACAACAACATCAGGAATAACCCGTGGTCCAGACCCATCGACAGGAGGAACAACCTCAGCTCCTCCGTGCAAGATACCTTCTTCATCAACTCGTGCTATCAACGGCTGAACCAAAGTTCTCAACTGTTCCTGCCCGATGGCCACACTCTGCATCAGCTCCATGAACTAGGACATGCGAGCTCTGACTTCCTTCAATTCAACCTGAACTTGATCCATCACTTTTCCCTGATTCCCTCGAGTTGGATACCTGTAGAAACTGAACTCCTCAACTTCCTCAATCCTGAACTACAAAAACCAAGCAGAGGTAAGAACACAAGGCCCCAAAGAACAACATGCGATGCAAATGAGAATGCAAAATGCAAAATGTAAACATGTATTTACAAGGAGACCTCCCCCTTGATTTCAGTTTCAATAAACGAGAACAGCAGAGTGGATAAGAACACCACGATAATCTTCTCATTTACCAAGTAAAGCTGAAACAATACAAACATCAATGAGAAATATATCCACATACAAAGAGGTACTGATCTCATCCAACATATCTGGCGATGACCAGGATACAAAAATAGAGGGACTACAAAAGATAAAACTCCCTAGTAGACATGATCTTTGCCCCAATCCTGAGCTTCCTTCAGCATCATCTTCGTATCCGGGTGATCTGGTCTGACAACCAATTCTCCTACAAGAACGTCTCTCTTGCGTATTACCTCCCAAAGATAATGACAATAATCCCCCCAAGCATCTTCTCCAAAAGCATCTTCGAGCCTGGGTTTTTTCACACCTGCATGGACTGTGAGCTCTTCAAGTGTTGACAAGGTCTCTTGGTATTTCTATTTAATCGTGCTCCTGCTGAACGATTTTACAATACTGCTTTCTCCTTGACCTTGAGTTGCGCCTTTAGCTCATTGACCTGAACACGAAGCTGGTCCTCCCTATTCTTGTTGGCAGTCAAAGTAGCATTCCACAGTTTCTCGAACTTGGATATTCTCAGATACGCTCTGTCTAAGTCCTCCTTCTTACTTTTCAGAACACTACAAGTGCTTTTCAAATCAAGACCGACTTGCTTATGCTCTTGTACCTGATCAGCAAGTTCTTTCTCCAACTTAATCAAAGACTCGGACTTCGTTTTGGCCAGATATACAGCTTCACCTTTAGCATGCTTTAACTGACTGATTTCTTGCTTTAACTCTTCATTCTCTTCACGCAGCTTTTCTTTCTCGGCCCAAAGCTCGTTGTACTTCAGAATGTCGATAGTTGTAGGCGCCTCAATGAATAAGGGATATAGTAGTTCTTCAATAGAAAACAACAATAATACCTCTTTAACTCTTTTCCGAATCCACTCCAAGTAAGGATCAAAAGCTCGACAATCACCTTTGCCTAAAGAAAGCTTTCCCTTCTTGTGAATCTTACCCCATGCATCCACGAATTTGGCCGTAATACAAGGGTCCGCTACACCAGTGAAGTACATAGATTCCTGCACTTCCTCTTCTTTCGGAGGTCCTTTCAATGCATAACCAAACTATCTAATAGAAAGAGAAGGATTATAGTTGATGTCGCCTTTTCTTCCCATCAAAGGCACATTAGGAAAGCTACCACAACTTAAGATGAGCTCACGACCAAGCAAATCTCGGTTGAACCAAGCAATATTCTTTTCTGTTAAGCCCATAAGCCTTTTAGACCATTCGGATGAGTTCGCTATATCCACAAAAGCTCCAGAGCGAGGAAGATGATCAACAAATCACTTGTGCAAGACCGGTGCGCAACAAGAAACCAATTTTCCTCTCCTCTTCTCGTTCTTATAATGCATTAAATGATACAAGCCTCCCAGGAGATTAGGAACGGGATTCTTGGAAGCGAAGATGTGAAAAGCATCAAAAATCCACAAAGTCTGGTACATTTGGGAACAACACAATGCCATAGACGCACAGAGCCAAGATAGCACTGAAAACCACCCAACAATCGTCTTCATCATACTTCCGAGCCTTGTCCACCAAGAAAGACAAGGTAAACCGGAAACTCCGTTTCTGCTGACAACATGACCTACCAACTCAGAGGCGCTCAAATAAAGAGCGGCAGATAGCTTCTCGAGATCAGGTTCTTCTTCGGAACTGACAAATGGCACCCCACTTCGGATCGAAACACCAAAAATGTAAGCAAACTCCTCCAAAGTAAGAACCAACACATAGTCCGGAAACGTGAAGCATCGCAGCAGAGGATCATAAAATTGCAACAAGGTATGAATAACTCCATGCTCATAACTCGTGACCTTACGGAAAAACTTCTGAATTTCCCCCATACTCTTCCCTGAAGGTTGTAAGGACGCCAGGATCAGCCATGGAAATCAGACCAAATAAAGGTCCCAACTCAGGTGCCGGAAATTTGTACACAACAATCCTCTTTCTGCCAACTTCCATCTCTGCAGAAGACCAGTACCAGAATCAAGGGAAAGACGAGAACCTGTAACACACATAAACATGCAATGTTAAATGCAGGATGATTATGCAAATGCAAACATGGGATCGATCAAGGTATCCAATGCTCAGAACTTGCTGTTGTGTCGTTGACTGAATTCAACTATAGCTCTGCCATAATCAAGACACTGAGAAAATACACCGGACGAAATCCTCAGGATCAAAACTCTGTACTGACAATAACACCGGGTTGGTTGAAGGTCAAGTTTCCTGCAAAACCCATTCCCTCACACATGTGGGTTCTAGTCTTGAAAGGTATGATATCCTATGCGGGTTGTCAGCGTCACAGAATTTCGAGAAACGATGATACGTTCACCATTTCTGGTTTGGCATCATAGTCTAATGAAGCAGCCTCACTTAGCTGACCCCCCAAATGAACGGTCTCTAGAGTCGCAGTCTCTCTAAGTCAATATTCCCTCAACTGCACTAGACACACAAGATAGAATATTTCCAAAGAAAAACCTCGTCTGAACGTGAATTTCTCACGAGCTATTGCATGGCCAAACGCCACACAAGCTCCCGCTACTGTCCACTCTAATCCTATGTGTGTACTCAAGCCTGGGTCTGACTTATCTCTCAATGGAACAACCCGCCCCACAGCACAGTAGCAGCATACTATGCTAATAAAATGCAAATGCAATAATATACAACAGATAATGTACATAAGGCAAAATAATGGCACAAAAGCAAACACCCAAAGATGCAACAGACAAGCGTTAGGATTGACTCGCATAGGGAACCATTGCAGTCCCCAGCAGAGTCGCCAGCTGTCGCAACTGCGAAAAACACCCGGCGGAAAATAGAAGAGTCGCCACCTTTCGTTATTTATCCCAAAGAGAGGGAAAGGAAACAATCGGAAAAACCTATGAAAAAAGGGATAAGATTGGTCATCGCAACCAAATATCGAGTTCAGGAGTCGGTTACACAAGGGGAAGGTATTATCATCCCTTACGCCCGTCGTACTCGACGGGATCCACGCTGGTTGTCTATCTAAGGGTGTGTTTATCTATCTAAGCTACGGGCTTGCGGGACAAAAGAAAAAGAAAAGAGACTCGATAGAGCATCGCCGCTCTATGCCTACGTATTCCCTCGTGCAATGGGAAAGTCAGAGTCAACGTAGTTCGGAAAACTACGGGTGAAGGTGGGGAAAGGTTGTTCGCCAAGACATCATCGTCTTGTGCCTACGTATCCTCATCTGGTATGAGAAATCAGAGCAAACATAGTTCGGGGTGACACGAAACCACAGGTTGATTAAGTATTTTAAACCGAGTAGGGTTAAACCTTCGTTCTAGCAGTTAGGGACGATGCCTGTTTGTGGTAGAACCAAAGCTTAACGACACTCTTTTCTGAAAATGGTTTGAATTAATCCCGAAGGAAAAATATTTGATGTTTTGTTTGTGTTTTTTAGTGAAGTGAATTAATTCGGTTTGTGATTCACGTTGCACTAGAGACTATGACATAGGAACGAATGTGTCGCATATTGCCCCCAAATGGGACGTACACTAAACACTCTAGATAAGCGAGAGGAGACCCCTCTCTCATCATTCCCCATGTAGCTTAAGGCTCGTAGCATACAACGTTCATCATATTTATTAGATTTGTTAGAATTGTTTTGAGATGAGAAGAGAGACGCACGAAAGGTCTAAGGTAAACTTGATCCTAATGTTGTCATGCAAAGTGGACCTAAAGTTTGGTTTGAAAGAGGGAGAACCTAACCTAATGTTAGCATGCTTGGATTGAACACCTAATGTCTCTCCTACTCCCATCCTAAACGGAGGGACTAGGAACCCTAGGGGGATCATGGAAAAAGACCAAGAAAGCACAAGATAAATTCAATCACAAGTAAGAAATGCAAACACGTAAATGCGCAAATAGAATAAAGTGAGGGAGGAAAAAAGGTGTGGGGCAGCAGCCACCACAAGCGCATCTTAACCTCAAGCAGCTGTGCAAAATGATGCAAACATGAAAAGAAATGCAAAAGATGAAAGCAAACGGACATGCAAAGGACCATCACTTTGAACCACATCCATAAGCATGCATTCGAGTTAAAAACGGACAACGTGTGTCGAAGAATCTCGATTAAACAATCAAGAACAATGGCATACATCCAAAAATCTCACTCCTAAGGCATCACACTGATCTATGATGATTCGAAGTGAAACGGTACCGATCAAGCATGAAAAACAGCAAAAACAGACCTGCTGGAACAGTGTTAATCGATTAACACCAAGGGTTAATCGATTAAACATTGCAAAATGCTTGAAAATTTGAATATTTGAGTTGGTTAATCGATTAACCATATAGGTTAACCAATTAATACTGTGCCAGAAGCAGAAAAACAACAGCAGAACAACATTTTCAGCACATAAGCACTTATCCAATCACCTGGATGATCACATAATCAATTAAGCATGAACTTAAATCAGCAATCAATGATTCAAATAACATGTAAACACATCCACACATCAAGATTGCAAATCACATGGATCAAAATGAATCAAACCAATCAAAAATGAATATCAACATGCTAATTATGTAAATAAGCTCAAAACGGAATCGAATCAAGAATTTCCGACCTACGAAGCAGAGAATTGCTTCGATTAATGTTGATTCAACTGTAATTGAACAGATCCAATGCTAGAAGTCTGGAATACTTCAAGATCCAAACTAATCCTTGTAGTAGAATTGATGACCCACCAAAATTAAGCCAAATTACTCCAAATAAGCACTTCTAGATCCAACTCGAAATTCAGATCCAAGCTTGCACGAAAATTGAAGGAGGAAATTGATTCAATGAGAATAATGGATGGAGGTTTTAGCTCAAGAATTCATTGATTCCAGTGGAGAATCAAAGAATTCAATGGATGAAGAGCTTTGGTGAAGGTTTTAGAAATGGAGAAATTGAGATCAATTCTGAATTTGAAATGGAAATTATGAGAGTTAATTGAGAGCTCAAGAGTGAATTCTGAAATGAAATTCAAATTATGAGGCTTAGATGTGTGTGGTTTGGAGTAAATCACTTAAATATTACTTAGGCTTGGATCCAAATGAGAGGTTTGGAAGATGGTTTGTGAAATTATGGAATGGAATGAGGAATGGGAGTTTGGAGGGAAAATGAAATTAAACCAATTTCAAATGATGTTCTAGATCCTTCCCAAGTGTAAAACTGAAATTCAAGTGATCAAAATTGGACCCCAAAGTGGATTGCCTTGAAAATTCACGTGCAGAGCAAAATCTGCATTGGTTAATCGATTAACCATATGTGTTAATCGATTAACACCTTCAAAAATCCATGTTTGACTTGATTTTGACTTGGTTAATCAGTTAACCATATGTGTTAATCGATTAACACCTTCAAAACATGAATTTTGGCGCCTTTTAGAGGGAAATCTGCACATTTGCCCGTTTTCAACCGTTTTGAGCTCTATTTAGCCTCTGAAACTTGTCCTTGAATATCCTGATCATGAGAATGCCTGAGATAGCCTGAATGATGCTTCTTGAGCTAAAAATTTCCTGTAAAACAAAATAAAACCGGTCGCCTGACCGCCGGGCAAAACAAACGCCAGGGCTGCAGATGCCCGCTGCTCAGTCGCTTGCACTAAAAATGCAACTTGAGCCATTGGAATGCCTTGATTCCATGCCTCGAGAACAAATGCTATGATATGCAAAAAATGAAAAATGCAGAGAAACAAAAGCCAGTTGCAATCAAAATGACAGGGCAAATTTTGAGGTGCTACAACTGTAAGTTATGGTGAAATATGAACTACTATCTATACTAAAGATATGAATATCTTTCCATTTGAATCATGCTTTGACTTTGGAATTTTTACATTTGCTTACACTCATAAAATTTCAATGAGTTTAAATACTTTGATGAATTTCCGAAAATGATCTTGAAAAGCGAGCATCAAGTATGAACTTGAATTTGGGTTTTGCATTTGTTTTGTATTTGTAAAGTTGTACCAATGGGACCAAATTATTCTTGAAATCTCGAGCTCAAAACCAATGGAAATCTCTTGTAATTTTAATTGTACCTTGTCTTTGATTAAAGAATAAATATAGAGCTTAATCTCACTTTAAAACTCTTTAAAATTTGATCTAATATTCTTTAATACAAAGAAGAAAACCAAACCAAATCCCCTGAGAAGGTCCTTGCGAGTGCGGATATCCCTTGCAATACTTATTGCTACGAAAGTTCGTTATCAAACTTTAAATGACCACCAAGTACCAACGAATAAAATCCTAACAGTTCTTGAGGGAAGTCCTGAGAAATCTTGAGGGAGCTTATCTTTTCCTTAACTGAGGACCACAAGCATAAGGATATGTCTCTTCTTCACCTCAACACAAATTGCAAGGACTAGAACACAAAAGACTTTGATAGTTTTTGAATCTCCTATAGCACACCTAACTTCATAAAACAAAACAACAAACGAGTTTAAACGGTTAGCTATGCATGGATGATGGATATAGATGATATGCAAATGATCAGTGAATCTAAGGGAAAAATTTTGGGTACAACACATACCATCAACCTAACCAGCTGCCTGGAGTCCTGAAGCGTCGGCCACCAACAGGGCCTCTCACCTCACGTGAAATGGTCCACTAAACAACCTTAAAAACCACCATACATGGCTACTCGCTACTGTAAGTTATCCCTCTCCATCCAAATGTTTAATATACCTACTAGTGCCTCTGAGTTTCCCTGCCCATCTAGGGGGACACGCACACACATGTACTTTTTGACTAGTAAGTACAACATGCTTTGTGAAGTGCCCAACAACTATCTTTATGGTCATCTAGTTACAGCCAACATTTAATTGGTAATAAAGTACTCGACTCCATATCTATGGTTCATATTGGTTTCAGGCCAAAGGGTGGTATACACCACTATCACTGTTATAATAACTTATAACACCTTGTATAACATTCTATGTAGTATTCTCATAGTGGGTTAATCTGATATAAATATTTCTCCTAATATTCATACTTATTTAAGACTTGATAACTCTTTATCCATAATCCATGATATGTGATCATCAGTTTATCCACATAATAGTGTTAGTGTTTTAGTGTTATCCCACTTCACAATAAAGTTTGACTATGAATACTTTAAGAATAATGTCATTAGGTTTAATGGGATCTCATGATTAAGTCACACTTAACATTTCCTTAAATCGGCCTAGTTATTCTAGGGACTCTAATATTTTAGAAAAACAAACATAATAAAGAGATGCCTTTTGATTTTTAATAAATAATTCGATACAAGTATCAAGCTCTAATAAAACTATTGACCATTAGGGCTTACACTAACACATGGTGTGTATGTGAAGACGAGTACAAATGAAGTGGTGATAATCCTTTGTCTATATGTAAATGATTTATTAATTACGGGAAGTGACAAATAGTGAATTTGTATGTTCAAAAGTGAGCTTATGAAAGAATTTGAGATGACCTACCTTGGCCTCATGACACACTTCCTTGGCATTGAGTTCCACATGTCCAAAAAGGGCATGCTTATGCACCAAAGAAGGTATACACTTGAGATTTTGAAGAAGTTTGAAATGGAGCATTGTAATGCTCTTATTACTCCGGCTGAACCAACGTTGCAGTCATCGAAGAATGAGGATGAGCAAGATGTTAATACAACTCAATATAGGAGGCTGATTAGATCCATGTGTTACTTGTGCAACACGCGGCCATATTTGGCGTTTAATGTCGATACTGTGAGTAGATTCATGGAGATACTAAAAGTGTCTCACTTGGAAACAATCAATAGGATTCTAAGATACTTAAAGGATCTATTGATTGCGAAATTCCTTTTCACACAATGGACATGGATGGATAGAAAATACAATTTTCCCAATTTTACCAATTTCAATTAGTGCAGAGATAAAGTTGAAAGAAAATCTACAATTGGATACATATTTATGTTTGGTGAAATACCAATATCATGGTGTTCGAAGAAGGTACCAGTAGTAGCAATTTCTTCTTGTAAAGCCAAGTACATTGTCACTTCGTTGTGTGTGTGTGTCAAGTTGCATGGTTGATGAATCTCTTGAAGGAGCTGGGTAGCAAAGAGGGTGACGATGTAAATTTCATGCTTGATAAAGTTCCTCCTATAAGATGTGCTAAGAACTCAATTTCACATGGGAGGAGCAAGCATATTGATATGATGTTTCACTACTTGAGAGAAGGCATGACAATATAATTCATATCCGCGGTTATCCATCTGAACCCGTCTCGAATTTGACGGGGAAAACTCGTTTTGACTGGATTTGAGTTCGGGATTTGATTTTCCCCAATTATAAAATATGGGAACGTGTCAGGTAATTGGGACACTAGTACCCTTCAAATTTTTCCTCGAGCCCGTCTCGTTTATTTATTATGTGGTTTATTATTTTATTTTTGTTAATTTAGAATATTAAATATGTGGTTAATGTATTGTTATTTTAATTTTTATTTATTATTTAAAATATTTGAAATGTATGCATGAGATTTTATGAGATATTTTTATTTTATTATTTGTAATGTAATTTTATTTTTGAAAAATAAATATTTTTATTTAAAAAAGTAATTTCACTAAATAGATGCTGACGGGATGGGGATATCGAAACCCAATCTGAATATGTTTGGGATGAGTTTGGGTTTTAATCCTCAATCCACAACGTGGTTTGGAGCAAGAAACGAGAATTGTTTTGAGATTCGAGTTTCGTTTTAGGGGAGGTAAACAACCGTCATTGGTCCGCCCCCTTGCCATGTCTACTTGAGAGAACTTCTTAGTAAAGGAAGGTTGAGATTGAAATATTCTAGAAGTGAAGATCAATTGGCCGATTAGCTTAATAAAGGAGTCATAATTTAAGTGTTCAAGATATTGAAGAACAACATGGGCATTGGAGACTTAGAGATTTTAAGTTATAATGGTGAGGTATAAGAAACCAGTAATTTAAGTGTTGCGTTTTAGTAACCGATTACAAGATTTTGGTAATCGATTACTGTGTTTTGATAATCGATTATCACTGAATCAAAAATTTATTTGTTGAAAAAGCTATAACCAATTATAGGTTTGCAATTATTAGATATTGTTGATTAATTTTAATTTTTCTACTACTTTAGTGTGTTACTTTGTCCTAAAGTTTCAGTTTTTCTCATTTTTCAGCTTGTTACTTGTTAATTGTATAGGTATCATTGTATAGTTAAAAATGAGAATATTGTATGAGCATATATTCCTCCTCATGTAATCTCTTTAAGTTTCTATCATTTTCACCCCTCTCCATTTTCATTTATTCCATTTTTCTAGGAATAATACTAACTTGTGTCCTAGAGCATAATTTAAACACTAAATATAAAAATAATATCTTAAAAAGTTGGTTTTTTTACCCCAATATGCTATTTTGAAACAAATAATACCAAACTAGCCTATTTTGAAAAAAAATAACAAAAGTGCCTTAGTTTCAGAACTTGCTCGTTCACTGAAGTGGCGAGCAGATGAAGGCAATGCTGGCTACATTGGTGCTCGCCCACTGAAATAGCGAGCACGTGAAGGATGCTTTTTTTTTTTGTTTTTATTTATTTATATTATTTTTAGTTATATTTAATTATATTATTTTTAGTTATATTTTTAATTATATTTAATTATAGGCTTAATTGCAACTATGGTCCCCCTATTTTGTATTTTTTTGGGTTTTGGTCCTCCCATTTTAAAAATCACGATTTTGGTCCCTTTTTTAAGTTTTGAGTTTGATTTTAGTCTCCTCTCCAATTTTAAAATTTTTTTTAATGATGTGGCACTATCTAAGATGACGTGTCTAATGCCAGATCATTTAAAAAAATTAATTTAAGACTTTTTTTATTGACTAGGATAATTAACTTATTAATATTATTTTAATTAATTAATGATTAATATTTTATTATTAATTTTTATAATTAAATAATTAATCATAATTTTAAATGAATCTCTTTGGGCCTTTAGTTATTGACCCATGTCTTTGGTCCATCTTTCTAACCCACAATTGAATTGTTGTGTTTGTTTCAGCTTTATAAACACTTTTATGTCTTATACAAAAATCAATGTGGGAATTCTAAAAGACATTTTATACTACAACATTATCTCCTTCTTCATTGCAGTAACTTCTCCTTCTTTTCAAACTTATGTCCATTGTAGTAACTTAGATGAACAGAAGAACAAAATCGAACTAACTTTCTAAACTGGACCAACTTGTTGAACCGAAAATGTATCAAACATAAAATGAACACAACCTAAAATGAAAATTTGCAAAAGTCAACACAAACATTCAAAATGAGCTTGAACCCAGAAACACAGTTTGTAAACAAAGTCACATATGAAATCAGAATTGAAACAAAATTACATCTTGTAGTTGTGATAAACTTTGATGAAGCAACAACCTTGCAAAGTCGAACTAGGAACAAACTCTGGACCTGCCGAACTGAATTTGCGAAATTGCAAAGCTTGAATGAAACCGAATAGTTAGCGATATAAACCTCAAAACTTAACACAAATAAACATCCTGCTAATAGAAACATTTGTAGGCTCGAAAATATCAAAATCACACGTTTCTACTATTCAAATAAAAAAACATGTAATTCTTCAATAATTCTTCAAAGAAAATACAATACAATGTCATCCAAGTACTATCTTTGTAAATTGAAAGACAGGATGAATATCTCTTTAGAATCTACCTTCTAATTAATATATATTATTAAACATTGCAATCTCATAAAGAATCTTAGAATAAAATTAAAGAACATGAATCATAATGGATGAAATTTTAAAACAAAAGTCATGTAGGCAACCAAAATAAATCTTAAAACTAAAACAAAACTATCTGATAGACTATATGTAATGGCAATTGAAATTCAACACATAAAACAATTTTCTTTTTTTTACTTTTCTTCATTTGATAAAATTAAACTAGAGGTTTCAAAAATGTTCTTTTAACAGTTTCAAGAAAATAAAGTGTATAACAAGAAGTCAAGAACAAACAAATTAATAGAAAACTAGACTTCTCTAGAATTTAGAGATTACATCATTTGATTGATGCTTGGGTTATAGCTAATAACACCAAGAAAATTGCAATAGAAAAGAAATATCAAAATCTTTAGATATAAAGTTCCAGCATTTGACTGTTCTCTGAATTAATCGATAATAGAATTGGATATCAAGTTATCAAATATAACTTTGTAGAGCCCTTTGCGAATGAAGATAATTCCTTTGTCATTTGGTGTTTTACTTTTGATATATGTGCGGTAATTATACTTAATTTTCATAGTCTTCAGTGTTTTTGAATTTTGCAAAATGTATTTTGCAAATTGGAGCTCAGATTTGGTGCCTTTACAATATGCAAGGCAACATGTTCTCAGTTGCAATGAAAGACACTTTGAACTATTGGTGGATCCTTCCAACTTTGATCATTTACCTCATCTTGATATCACAACCATGTCAAACAACAAACAACTTTTTATTCAAACATTAAAATGCATGAAATTATACTTTAAAAAGAAAAAAAATTGAAACATCATCAAAACCTATAAGATTAAACTTTGAAGTTTGTGGCATTGCTCAAGCATTTGTTGCAACCAACACCACATATTAAAGAAAGTTAGTGTTGACTTTTGCAAATTTGCATTTTAGGTTGTGTTCATTTTATGTTTGATACATTTTTAGTTCAACAAGTTGGTCCAGTTTAGAAAGTTAGTTCGATTTTGTTCTTCTGTTCATCTAAGTTACTGCAATGGACACAAGTTTGAGAAGAAGGAGAAGTTACTGCAATGAAGAAGGAGATAATGTTGTAGTATAAAATGTCTTTTAGAAGTGTCACATTGATTTTTATATAAGACATAAAAGTGTTTATAACGCTGAAACAAACACAACAATTTAATTGTAGGTTAGAAAGATGGATCAAAAATATGGGTCAATAACTAAAGGTCCAAAGAGTTTCATTTAAAATTAATTAATTAATCATTAATTATCCTAGTCAATAATATTAATATGTTAATTATCCTAGTCAATAAAAAAAGTCTTAAATTAATTTTTAAAAAATAACCTGGCATTAGACACGTCATCTTAGATAGTGGCACATCATTAAAAAAATTTAAAATTGGAGAGGGGACTAAAATCAAACTCAAAACATAAAAAAGGGACCAAAATCGTGGTTTTTAAAATGGGGGACCAAAACCCAAAAAAAATACAAAATAGGGGGATCATAGTTGCAATTAAGCTATTATATTATTTTTAATTATATATTTATTATAAAGAGTGTTTAATTATATATTTAATTTAATTATAAATAATCTTTTTACAGTTTATATATTATATATTATATATTATATTAATTTAATTATATTATGTTATATTAAATGAAAAAAATGTGAATGATATAATAATTTAATTTTTCTTTATGTCATGTACTAAAAAAATGACTGATGTTCGTCCATGGAGGTGTAAAGTTTTTACAGAGTCTCGGTCATTGAATGACCGAGTTCAAACGTAACTTTTTTTTTATAAATATATATATTTCACATCAGCACATATCATTCGTGTCTAGTGATTCGTGTTTTAAAAATGTTTGTCCGAGCTCTTGGTTTTTATGGGCAAGAAAAAAATCAGTGTTTACCTAGATCCGCAGTGGAATTTCAGAACCGTGGTTGCAGCAATTAACACGGGGTTTCGGCAGTTGGACGGTAGTCGCATGACGGTGAGAAAAATGGAGTATCGTTGTCCGTATATAACGCTGACTGATGCTAGCCTGGAGGGTACATACATGTATTACTTGGATCATATTGAAAATGATGAATATGTCCAATGCATGTTTTCAGCACATAGTGGCGAAGTTAACAGAGGAGTCACAGATCCACTTGTGTTGGTTGCTGTTGTTGGTTAGCGTGTATGTTAGCTTTCTAAGTTTTATTTTTAACTTTATGGTTGTAATTTTCTAGTATTGCTGTAATTTGAAAGTTGTCTTGAATTACAAATAAATGTTGGATCACATAGAAAACTAGTGCGAGCAAAATATATAAAATTATCTAGGCAGTCGGTTTGACGGACCGGCAACATTAGGACAATTTCTACGCATATGACCTATTTCTCTGCAAATCCCACACTTTTTCTTTTCTTTTTCAATGTCATCCTGTTTACTGTGAATTTTGGTAAACAACCGTTGGCCTATCAATTTATGGTAAAACTGAATAACTTGCAGGATAGACCATACTAAATCCTAGAACATGTGCTAAGTGTGTGAAAAAGACCCTAAGTTGAACTCCACGTTCGACTATAAAATCTTTGGAGAGTAAGATGACTTAAAGATTAAAGGCAATAAGTAAAGGAAAACATGTAATGCATCGAAGATTAAAAGGCAAGAATGTAAAGTGCATTAATGGAAAGGCTTTGGAAAGAAAAGTCGAAAGTAAATGCAAGAATGTAAATGAATTTTTAAAGTAAATGGCTTTGAGAATAACTGCAGTAACATAAAGGGCGAAAGATTATAACCAAACTCCGCATTCGACTATAAACTCTTGGTGAAGTAAATGACGCTTGAAGATAAATGTGCAAGAAAGTAAATTGCTCTGAAAATAACTTTAATCTGAACTCGACGTTCGACTAGGGGATCTTTAAAAATAAAGATGCAGGAAAGTCAAATAGCTTTGAAAATAACTCTAATCTGAACTCCACGTTCGACTAGGGGATCCTTAAAAGTAAAGGTGTAGGAAAATTGATAAAAACAGTTTAAATGTAAAGGCTGGAGGTAAAAAATGACAAGTAAATAGCAAAGATAAGTAAATTGCATTGATGAAAAAAGGGTTGGTGTTGTATCACATACATTCTCGCTAACTCGTTTCTCTACACGCGGGTACTTTGAGTTTTTTGGAGTGACTAGTATAAGATGAAAGAACACACTTATTACATAAAAATGACAATTATTTATAGTACTAGTAAGTAACTACTATATGAAGGTTGAAGCCTCTCAACGTGTCCCATTTGGCGCTCTTTCCATTGTCTCAACCGCTCCCATGTTTGTTATCTCTTGGTTTGAATTTTGAACACTTAATTATTCCCTCCAACTTTGGTTGTAACTGCCTTGTTGTTCTCTTCAGCATGGCCTTTGTCAAGCGTTTTCCAACACTTAGCATTTTTAGCAACTTTGTCCACCTCTCTTCGACTTGGATTCTCCCTTCGTTGTGTTGAAATATTCCCGTGCTTCCGAATTGACACTTTAGCTTAAGATATTTCTAAGTTTAGTTGGCCTCGAAAAAGGCGAGCTAACAAATTTTCCCCAAGAAATGTCCTTTCGCCAATTTTGGTAGGAAGGTCATTTTTCCTCTCGGTTTCGACGCATGTTACTTTGCATGGCTTTGACTGAACCGCCCACTACTTGTTTTAGTGGCTAACTATTCATTTCTTTTCCTTCCATGCTTATGAAATCATGCCATCATGATAAATCCTTAAACGTCTTTTCAGCCGTATTTATCATTACTTTGTCTTGGAAACGTATATTTACAGTCTGACCATAACTGCCCATACGTATTCTTTCTTCAAAAACCAACACGTGTCCCACTATACGATTGTCTTCAACGGTGGATTTAAACCTTTGAGACTTCCAAACGCTTATAAATAACTCCATTCACCTTTTTGTGAATTTTTTACACTCTCCAGAATCTCAAACATCCTATATCTTTCTTCAGTTTTCTTAATCCAACTTAGAGAAAAAACCATTTCACTTCTTTCAACAATGGCATCTTCCCAATCTACCGTTCACGAGAAGAAAACCTAGAAGGGACGCGTTACTCAATCTAAGCAAGCCATTCCCCCTTTCACAAACATAGCTGGCCCTCAACTGGTGGAGACTCGTCAATGTGTGCCGGAACCCACCTCTGAAGTTGTAAGGAGTATCTATCACTCTCAGGTAATGATTCCTTTATATGTTTTGGGTAAACCCTACGTGCTCTCTGGTCCTTTAGCACAGGTTGATATTTTTGACGCAAGGCTGAGTGAGCTTTTTCCGTCTTACCGGAGAACAAGGTCGTTAGGGCAAAAAAGCTCCCCCACACCCCTTACCAATACTGCTGAAGAGACTCCATTGCCAACTTTCAACCTTGGATATCTTGCTGACGATACTCGACTGGTGAGAGTCGTTAGTCCCCTTAAAGACTTTGACCTTTGGATGGAAAAGATGGAGAAGGTTAAAGCTGATCATTGGAAATCTGTGGGGATTTATGACCTTCTAATGCTGTCGAAGACTAACATTCCATATTGTCTGAACTTGCTGATGACATCCTTATACTTTTGGGATAGTACTCACTATACTTTCCACCTGCCATGTGGGATGGTTTCCCCAACCCTTTTCGACATAGCCGCTATTACCGGCCTTCGTCCTGATGGTGTCTCCTACCAACCTGACATCGATGTTGAAGACTATATAAATATCCCCAACTCCAAACTCACTTATACTAATTTCATCAAACACCATTTCGACCAAACCACTGACGGTGTATCAGACGAAGAGCATGTGGCATTTCTCGTTGTATGGCTGTCGAGATACGTGTTCTGTACCAAATCTTTGTAGGTAGCCAAAAAATACTTGCCCCTTGCTAACCAGCTTTATCATAACAAAGGTGTATGTCTGAGCAAACTTATTATGGCAAACCTTTATGAATCTCTAAGTGAAATAACTTCTCGACTGAAGCGCATGGAGGCCCATGATTCTATGTATTTGAATGGTCCTCTGTGGCTGCTCCAGTTGTGGCTCAATGCAACATTTGAAGCTAGCCTTCCCAGGAAAGGTCTAGTTGATGAAACCTCTGCTGAGATTATGGGGAGAAGCATCGAAGGACCTCGTTTGGTTCAGCTGACTCCCAATGATGATGGTGAAACCATCAAAGGAGCATTCACCAGTTACATCCTGATGTTTGCTAAGCGCCATAAGTTTACTCCTGGTATGGCACCTTTTGCTGCAAGGAAGTTTGGCTCTATATGGTTTAAAAGGCAATTTCCTACTCCTCATGAGCAGTGTGATGATGGATCTGTTTCAATCTGGGAAGCCTTTTTAATTCCTAGATTTATTACTAACAGGCTCAATTTGGGAAGAGGTTTAACATCTTTGATTGCGTATCAAACCAACCTTGTTTCTCGTCAATTTGGGTTGATTCAGAGTTTTCCTAGGTGCTTGTATGAAAAGAAGGGCCAGGTTGTCCTTCATACTGCTAGTTTCTACGAAGAAATGATTGCTGACATCTTCGTTGATCAAAGCAAAAGGACGGGAATTCTTTCGCTTGTGTTCTTTGAACCTTCTTTTTTATGCACTTCCTTTTTCCACCATTGGTGGTCGAAACATTATAATGATAATTTTATTAATGTTACCACCTTTTCCTCACTACTTGACCAGGCTTTCCTTGATGTGCAGGACAAGACGAAGAAGAGTAAGCTCGCTCATATCCAAGAAATTCAAGCTTTCCAGAAATACTTTGAAACTGTTTATCGACCATATGATCTTAGTCGAACCATTCATGAGGATGTTGTTACTTTAAAAAGAAACTTTTTGCAAAAACTGGATAAATTAAAAATTCCTCCCAACGTTCCTCGTGAGAAGCGTTATGAAGTAGCTTTTAAACTTTCCCCCCCTAAATTCCCTCGCTTGCCTACTTCTGATTTTGGAGTGGCGCTTGCCCCTCCATTTCCATATTGGTTAATCTGTGGTGAGGATTTAAAACTCCTTTGACAGCAGTCTCAACTAAAGGCTCGACGAGTGGTTCTGACTAAGCACACTTCAGACAGTTTCAAAGACATCTTCATATAGGGGTTCAGGATGTTCGTGTCGAATCTGACATATATGAAGGTTTGATGCCCTTTACTTATGATTATGCAACTAAACCTTCAATATTTAATTGGCAATCATCTTCTATCTTCTAGCTGTGCCTAGGAAAGCTCCGCCCACTAGGGCTGCTACTTCTCAAAGTGGCAAGGAAACAGAAGGCAAACAGGTATATACCATATCTTTTGCCTCTTTTCTTACTATGTGATTCATTTCTCACACTTGTATTGTCTCTTTTTATTTTCTCAGGTTGGGCGAAAACCCTCTACTCCTTCCAAGAAAGGTTTGAAGGACGCTCCTATTGTCGTGGCTTCAGATGCTGATGAATCTCCTGAGGAGATTCTTGTAAAAAAGAGAAAGAAACCTATAAAGGCATCTGGACCTACTGGCCCACCTCCATCGAAGTTGTCCAAAATTCTTGGTTCGACATCTACTTCAAGTGGTGTCGAAGGACAACCTCGTGTGGTTACCTCGAAGTCAACTTTTGGTGACCAAGGGGGTGATACCTCTAACCTTGGGGCTACACTGGCTCAAGTATGTGTACTAACATTTTGTCACATGTACATTTGTTAATCACCTTCTTAGCCTTATTCCCTTTCACTTGTGTTTTTAGGCTGATACCTCTATCACTAATCCACCTCCAGCTTCAAGAGCTTCTGTCACCTATTCCCTCAATAGCCAAGGTGAGCCAACTTAACACCCTTCTTCTTATCTTGGCTCTGTCTTAAGTGAGGTAAACCAACCTGTTGTTCCTTCTACATGAAACAAACCTCCTTTGGCGCCAACCCCACGCATCAGGCTCATATTGAAGGTTTCAATTCTAGGGAAGATGATACTTCAAGTCCCCTACCTCTCAATCAGGCTGAACCTATGGTCACTGATGAGGTGGCATTCGAACAAGTTCATACTCCTTCAGGCCCATTAACGATTGACAGCCCACATCCAGCTGCTCTTAAAGAGCCAAAGGAGATGCATCCTAAACCCACTCATAATTCACACACTTCTCCATCCTCTGATGATAAAGAGGAAGCAGTGAGAGTTGAAAAAGAAGAAGAAAAAGACAAAGAAGAAGAAAGAGGAGAAAAAGGAAAATCTGAAAAAAATGATGAAGAGGAAGAGGAAGAAGAGGTGGAAGAAGAAGCAGAAGACCAAGTTGGTCCTGAATCTCAATATACTTCGCCTGTGGTGAAGAAAACTCCACCTCCCATCGTGACTCCTAAAGATCCTTTAATAGCCCTCAAATGGTCAAATCCCCGAGAATATACTAAGAGGATCCTTGAGCAAAAGTGTGGTTTTGCTTTTGTCTCTTCGACACCTGCCAGTCAACCTGCTTTAAACGAATTTGCTGGTCCAATTCTCTAATCCATCAAGAAAAAATTCTTCAAAGGAGACATCGAAACTATCCTAGCTTTAGAACCCACATCTCGTCTCTTTTTGAAAGACCAACTCAAGAAAATGGAGCTTACTACTCTCAGCCCAGAAGTCCATGGTTTCTTGCTAGAGTTGACGGTTGTGGTGGATGATTTATCTTCAAAGATTTGACGGCTCCCCTCTCTTGAGAAGAAAATTGAGGCCACAACTGGTCATGAAAGTGCAGCCTAGACTGGTGCATAAGAATCTGAAGCCAGGGTCGAACGATTGGAAGATGCCCACAAACAACGTCAAGAGGAAATAAGCTCTAATCAGAAGGATATTGAAGCATGGAAGCAACAACTCAAGGAGCTCCAAACAAAGATTGCTAACGCTGAACAACGTAATCTTGAGTTGCAACGCTTTGTCGACCTTGATATGGCTCAGGAGCTAAAGAGCACAATTGACTTCATTGATGCGGCCAAAAGTTTGAAAAAGAGCTTGCAGCAGCCAGGTTCGAAAAATCTCTGCGCGAGGCTCGCCTTAATCATCACGTGAAGACTTTTGCTTAGTTAAAGTCGAAGCTTCCTTTCTGATACCTTTCGATATCTTATTGACTGTTGTTTTGTAATCATTATTTGCTTCGTGACTTTCAAGCCTTTTTTGTAATGACAATATTTTGCTTCTTTAACTTAATTATTTGCGTGCCATATCATATCTTTCGACGTATTATATTTATGGCCTCACTTTTGAGTCCATGGATAACGTATTATATTTATGGCCTCACTTTTGAGTCCAGTTTTTAATTAAGGCCTCTTCCTTTTCCTAGAAAACACCCCTTTCTAATCTCATTTAATGCTCCAACAACATAGGCTCTTAGCTTTATCACAGTATTTAAAGCATAGCCTTCTTAGGCGTACTCCCAAGACCAATCACCATTCTTCCACCGTTTGACTAATCAATCCACGCCCAGTCTTTCCTTTATAAATCTTTCTTTCTCCTGAACCATGTCTTGTACCCACCAAAGCAAATATAACACCAATCCAGAAAACCCCATCATTAAGGACCAGGAAAAAGGTTCAAAGGAACTTGCGGTGGTGGCGACGACCAGGGAAGCCACAAAACCCGAGGCCTCCAATGGAGCACCTCCTTGCATAAAAGCAAAAGAAACCAGCATGAAGGTCTCCAAGAAAGGACATCCTCGTACCAACCATTCTGATGATGAAGTTGATGACGATTACATGGAATACCTTAATTCTATTGATTTGAGAGATTTTGATTGATCCCTGCTTTAAATTATGAATTGTTGTACTGATTTCCTTTTTGTACGCCATGTTAGCCTCGCTTGGCCTATTTTGGTTTTTGTGCCTCTTTAATGAAATTTAAGTTTTAATATGAATCTCTTGCAAGATAAACCTATACTTTTTCAAATATTTTCCATTTACTTTCAAGATTCTTTTATATTTGTCTAACTCTTCAATTTCATAGGCCCCATTGGAGAATACTTGTATAACTTGGAATGGGCCTTCCCATTTAGGAGACCATTTGCCTAAAGTTATATCTCTTTGATCCATAGGTAAAATCACTTTCCATACTAGATCTCCATATAAAAAGGATTTAAACTTAACCTTTTTTGTTATAGGAATCTTCGACCCTCTTTTTCTGTCTCCTTAATAACTCTAAGGCCTTAAGCCTTTCTTCGTCCAAATCCACCAGTTCATCCATCATCACTGCCCAATAAAATTAAGGGATTTCATGATGTTTTTGGATTCTCACAGATTGTAAACATATACCAACAGGCAATACTGCATAATGACCAAAGGTAAGTCTAAATGGCGTAGCATTAGTAGCTTCTTTGGGTGACATTCGACATGCCCAAAGGATCTGGTCTAACGTCTTATGCCAATTTCGAGGCTTTTTCCCACATGCCTTTTAATCAGTCCAATCACTACCTTATTGGCAGCTTCAACTTTCCCATTCGCCTGAGCATAATAAGGCGTAGAGGTTAAAAGTTTAAAACCTATTTCACTGGCAAATTTCTGCATTTTTCGACCAGTAAAAATTGATCCTTGATTTGTTGTGATCGTTTCTGGAATACCAAACCTGTAGATAATATAATTTTAGATAAACTTAATAACATCCTCCTGACCCACATTTACTAATGATATTGCTTCAATCCATTTGGTAAAGTAGTCAATTCCAACCAAAATATATCTTTCGTTTTTTGATGATACTGGTCGAATCTCTCCTATTATATTCAAAGCACATCCTCTAAAAGGCCATGGCTTCACTATAGAGTGTAACTCATTCGCAGGGATATGTTGTATGCCAGCGTAGATTTAACACTCTTGGCACCCTTTAGCAAACTCTATGCAATCTTTCAGCATAGTAGGTCAATACATGCCTTGTCGAAACAATAACCACTTCATTTTATGACCAACTTGGTGTGCTCCATAGGCTCCACTATAAACTGTCGAAAGTGCTAAGTATGCCTCTACTTCACTAAGGCATTTCAACAAGACTCCCTCAGGGGTCTTTTTTAACAACTCATTACCCATTAGTACATAACTTAAATCTTGATACTCGATCCTTCGCTCTGTTGAACCTGTTAGATTTTGCAGGTACTAGACTATAGGCTTTCTCCAATCTCTCTCCGTTAGACTATCTATGGCCAAAATTTCAAAAATTTCACCATCTAGGCACCCAAGTTTAGTTGTTTCCAAATATGATGGGCACAATCCAACAATCATTATTTTCCCTCTTGCCTCAATTACTTCCTGAAGGTTTTCTTTTGACACCTTGTATCCGGAGGCAATCTGGGCTAAATCATTAGCAACCTGATTTTCTATTTTGGGTATGTGTTGAATGGCCACTACCTCAAATTTCTTTAACAGTCTATTCGCCACCACAAAGTATACAATGAGATTTTCTTTAACACATCTATATTCCTTTGTGATTTTTTTATAACCAGCTCAGAGTCTCTCATTATTTTGACTCTAGTTGCCCCCAATTCTAACAAAATTTCAAGGCCAGCAATCAATGCTTCATATTTAGCCTCATTGTTAGAACATGGTCCTTCGACCCTGAATTTAAATTTTGTTGGAATTTTTTCAGGAGAAATAATGAATATACCTACTCCTATTCCATTTTTATGGCTCGATCCGTCAAAGTACAACTTCTAGGATTCTAATTCAATGTAATTTAAATCAGTTTCGTTTATGGAATGGTCAACTATAAATTCAACCACTATTTGCCCTTTCACAGCCTTTAAGGGTTGATATGTTAAAGAATATTCAGTTAAGGCTAGAGCCCACTTGCCAATTTGACTGTGCAAGATAGGTTTAGATAACATATGTTTTATAACATCAAAATGAGACAAAAACGTACACATCAACAGGCTTTATATATTGCTTTAATTTGGTACAAGAGAAATACAAGCATAAACACAACTTTTCAATCATGTTATACCTAGTTTCTGCATCATTTAAAACTCTACTAAGATAATAAATGGCTCTTTTGACTCCATTCTCATCTTCTTGAGCCAACATGCTCCTTAAAGTTTTGTCAGGCGCGGCTATATATAATCTCATACTTTTATTTCGACAAGGTGGAGACAAGATTGGTGAGTGACTCAGGTACTCCTTGATTTTTTCGAAGGCCCCTTGTTGTAATTGCCCCCACTTAAAGCTATCCTTTGAAAGGAAGCAATGGCGAAAAAGCTTGTGTCTTGCCATTTAGGTTAGAGATGAACCTTCTTAAGAAGTTGATTTTGCCTAACAATGACTGCAACTCCTTCTAGGTTGATGGCGCTTTCGCTTCCATTTTGGCCTTGGTCTTATTTTGATTGATTTTGATCCCTTTCTTGTGGACCACAAAGCCTAGAAAGTCTCCTGCATGTACAAAAAAAGAACATTTAATGGGATTCATTTTAAGACCAAAATTTCTCATCCTTAAGAAGGAACGACGAAGATGTTCAATATGATCTTTTCCAGAAATAGATTTTATAACAATATCATTAATGTAAATTTGCATGAAAGTGTCTATAAAATCATGGAAAATAGAATTCATCGCCCTTTGGTAAGTGGCACCAGCGTTTTTAAGACCAAAAGGCATCACTACCCATTCGTAAGTGCCTAAAGCCCCAGGACATCTAAAAGCAGTTTTTGGAACATCTTCCTCAACAATGAATATTTGCTTATAACCATAATATCCATCTAACATACTAAGATATTCATGTCCTGCTGCAGAATCCACTAACATTTCTGCTACTGGCATTGAATATTCGTCTTTAGGAGTTGTAGCATTTAGATCTCTGAAATCTATGCAAACTCTTAAAGAACCATTCTTTTTAATAACAGGCACTATATTAGCCAACCATTCGACATACCTTGTTATGCAAATGAATTTGCAATGAAGCAGTCTTTCGACCTCCTCTTTGATCTTTGAAAATATTTCTGGTGCAAACCGTCTTGGACCTTGCTTGACTGGTCTTTTTCCAGGTGTCATAGGCGACTTATGCTCGACCAACTCCCTGCTCAAACCAGGCATCTCGTCGTAGTCCCAGGCGAAACAGTCTTTGAATTCCTTCAATAAATGGACCACTTCGACCTTCAATTGGGGGTTCAAATTGGTGTTGATATATGTTGGCCTTTTGAGTGCCCCCTCACTAAGATCAATTTCTCCTAAAGGATCTTGCGCCAATATCTTGACATTGTTTGCTAGTAGATCTTTTTCAAACCCTAAAGGTTCGTCATCGTAAATGGCGTCAAGCCTTTGAGCTTTCTCTCCATCTTGGATCTCATCTAGATATTTTAGGTTGAAGTCCTCTCTAGGACATTCTTGGTGAAATTTATAAATGGCTTCGCCAGCCATGTGATTATTACCAGCTTCCAGAGCCGCTTGTAGTTTGGTTTCAGCCACATAGGCCGAAATTTTCTTCAATGCTTCGAACTCAGTCATGATCACTGAATCTTTCTTCCCACCCAGTGGGGTATACTGAAGGCCCTTCAAAACTTGGTAGCCTTTCTCCTGGTACCTTACTATCCCATCTGAAGCCTTCGACAGGATGCAAGTATAATGAATGGAATGTTGCTTCATTTGGAGTAAATTCAAACCCTGCACGAGGACATGAAGCAATATTCGCCAAATGCTTGTCAAATTGATTCCCATCGACATAATTAACAGGGATCTTGAAGTACCATTGATCAGCTTCAATGTTCTCGACAATACCATCTGGCCTCCAAATGGTAATCCTTTGGTGCATTGAAGAAGGCACAACGCATACGCCATGAATCCACTCTCTTCCTAAGAGAAAATTATAATTAGCTTTGGTTTCAACAACCATGAACACTATAGGTCTTGTGATTGTTTCCACTGTAAGATCGACCTGGATCACTCCCAAAGTTGAGCCCATTTTTCCCTCATAGTTCGATAGGACCATGTTGTAGGGCTTGGTATCACCATCACTTTTTCCAATCTTACTTAGTAAAAAACGAGGCATCAAGTTCACTGTTGCGCCATAGTCTACTAGTATTTTGTTGATGGGCACGTTCTCCACCTTTTTAGTGATGTAAAAAGGCTTTAAGTGACCTCTCATAGCCTCTGTAGGGCGTTCAAAGAAATCATTTTGCTCCTCGACACACCCATTATTCATTATATAATAGCACACAAGCTTGTGTGCCAGCATTTCCAATTCAATATTCTGATCTACATTTTCTACCTCTGTGACCTGGCTGAATTCTCTAGGCATGACAGATACCACATTTACTATGATGTCTAGGGAAGCTGTTGATTCACTATCAAAGTTGTCAGTCATGTTCTCATCATCTTCGACTACACCAATTGGCTCATTTTTTCGATCCCAAACAACTTTCGTCTTATCGGCATCTTCTCAGTGCTCCCACCTTGATTGCCAATGTTAGTACTTGACTCTCCTTGTTTTAATCCATGGGTTTCTCTGGTGGCCTTTCGCCTACGCTGCTCCCTTCGCCATTAAGACCTGGTCATAGGGTTTTTCCCTTTGTAGTTTTGGGAAATATATGTTGACTTGTTAGTGGTATGGTTCTCTTTTAGATACTCAAATGAGAAATCTCTCTCCATATCAAACTTTCTCCATTTCTTACCCCCCTGTCCTTCGACAGGTTTGACCTACTTTCCTGCAGGCACGTTACCCACTGGTTTGAATGTGTTGGGCCTTGCTGGAGTTTTTATCCCTACTGAGGGATTTCTGGGATCAATATTTCTGGGGTCCTGGTTCTTTCTCTGCCCCTAGCTTTCATTGATTTTCTTGATCTCCTCTAAATCATGAGCAACCTTCTCATCTAAAATAGCGCTTCACCTAGGACATAACATCACACCTGATCCGTTCTTCTAACAACGATGCAAAAAGTCAACGATGGTTTCCTCTGGCTCAGGGTATACCACCTTGTTAGGTTCCTCTGGTTTTCTTGCTTCGCCTATTTCTCTCACCTTTTGGTTGGTGATCTCGACCATGTTGACATCGACCTTATCCTAGAGCTTCATCTTGGATAAGTGAACTTCCAGGTTTTTAGTATCCTTGGAATCCTCAATTAGACTTGAATCTTCAACATTAAACCTTTCGATGTTAGGGGAAGTGTTGAAATACTATTCTGCTGCCATGCGTATTCAATTCTCCAGCAGACAACCATCCATTTCCATCATTTCACCCATCAACAACATGTTGTTTTCCAATTTCTTGATTACCTGGACCCTAGGAACATTTCTGCCCAACGCTTTATTGGTGTTGATACTATCAGTACTAGCATCAGACTCTTTGCCAGCTTCAACCATATTAATACTCTCAGTGGCGTTTCGTCCCAATTTTTCTCCTGCTGCATCTGATTCTTTAACAGTGTTGTTAAACTGGACGAATTAGTTAGCAGTCTTCTTGGTTACCAGCATCAAGTTACGACCATCAGTTTTTTCTGAACTGTGTAATAATAGGTTACAACCTTTAGTTATCTTGGTTGTTTCAAGTTGAATGTCAAAGTTCTCAGTGAGTTCTACCATGTTGACTGGAGACTTCTCAATGGCTTTGACCATCTGAACTTCTTCGGGTTCTGTATAATTAGCTTTTGCAGTTTGTAATGGGTCAGAATCAATTTTCATCTGAGTCTTCCCCTTGTCTCCAAACTTCAGCCTACCTTCTTGAATGGCGTTATGCACCAGATCCCTGAAAAGAAAATATTGAGAAGTCTTATGACCCAAGAAATTATGGTACTTACAAAAACCTCTTTTCTTTCTTTGTTCTAAAGGAGGTACTTTAGCACTAGCATGTACTATTATTTTCCCATCCTTAACTAACAAGTCAAAGATTTTGTCACATTTAATAACGTCAAAAGTATATGTTCTTTTAGGAAATATGTCATTAGACTCAGTGGGATTTTTCCCATTCGAAGGAGCTAAGAATTTGCAAGCATAAGGTGGACCTTGCTTTAATTCAGTAACGTCAACCTCATTCGCATCGAAGTATAATGTTTCGTCATACAGATTTTCTGCATCTTCATTACATTCGACAAAAGCTACTTTTTTACCCTTACTGAACCTAGCTTTCTCTTCTTTTAGCCTTTCCAAGCGTCGAACTCGGTCAGCTAGCTGTGTCATATCCGTTAGGTACTGGGTATCCAACTTTTTCCTAATGGAATAATCTAGACCCCTTGCATCCATTTCGACCAACTCGTGTTCTGGAACTTGTGTAAAGCATCTGGCTTTAAGAATTCGAAACCTATTCAAGTAATCGTCAATTGGCTCAGTCACTTTACGTTTGATACTAGCCAATTCTTTCAAACTAATCTTAGTTTGCCCTATATAGAACTGTTCATAAAACAAACGCTCTAATTGGGCCCAATTATAAACTGAATTAGGAGGCAACGTGGTAAACCATGTGAAAGCATTTTTTGTGAGAGAACTTGGGAAGTATTTGATCCTAAGACTCTCGTCTCCAGCTATCTCTCCCGCTTCGATCATATACCTAGCCACGTGTTCGACGGTTGATTCCATAGTATCCCCTGCAAACTTACTAAATTTTGGAACCTTCATCCTGGGAGGCAATTCAGCCTGCAAAATATAATCCACTATAGGTGAAGTATAATTTGGCCTTGTAAAGCCAAAATTTGCTCCATTTCTGGTCGTTATCCTTTCGACCATAACTGTAACGTTGTTCTCTTCTGCTGCATCATGACGTCGAACTTGTCTAAGTATTTGGTCATCATTTTGATTCCTGTTCACCATGACTACTCCTGATCATTCCTCCATATGAACTAGTACCTGATTCCTTTGTGGTTTGACTCTGAAAGGTTCGCTCATTTCATGATCTTCCATATTCACTTCGTGAATATTCTGTTGCTGATATCGTGGAACATTCTCGACAACTGTTGCTCTCTGCTCAAATGCTGGTACTCCCATAAAATCAGCCATACGAGCTAACTGTGTCGCCACCTACTGATTGGTTTGAGTAGTATTCTAAATTAGAGGTTGAAAGATTTCTCCCATCATCAGAGACAACGTGTGCACCATTTGCATATTACTTTCATCCATTTGTTATCTTAAGCAGTTTATAGATGTAGTTGTAATGCTAGGTGCTTGCACAGAGTAACCAACACCTATGATATGGTTGTTTCGACCACCTGATCCAGATCCTTGCACTGGCGAAGATACCACATTTTTTGAAAATATGGGTGGAGCACTATGCAAATTCTGCATTATTGATGTAGGCATACCATATGGTTGGTTCCTTAATAATGGTTGTGAGAAACCAGGAGGAGGAATTTGCCTGTATACTGAACTTCTCGGAGGTGTCGATGAATTAGAACTTTGTGGTCCTATATATTCCAACACAAGTTGAGTGTACGTTCGTACACATGTTGATCCTGAACTAGTCATAGACTGCATTTGTTCAGACACAACCATTGGTGGTGACGTCTGTCCTCCTATCGAAGAGGTTGCGCATGGCGTATTCTGAGACCCCATACTTGACTGGGTGTTTGAAATGCTTCCTTGAGGGTCAACTTGTTGATTAACACTTATGGCCATTCTTTTAATGTATCTTCTTTTTGGTACTTCTTCGTGTTTTGTGGCTAACTTTCCACTCCTTAATAACATACAACAAAGCATTCGCCCAAAAACTAATGTAAACTTTGAAAATGCTTAGCATTGGGTCCTACTAGGTGTGCCAATTTGTTTACTGTGAATTTTGGTAAACAATCGCTCATCTATCAATTTAGGGTAAAACTGACTAACTTGCACGACCGACCATACTAAATCCTAGAACATGTGCTAAGTGTGTGAAAAAGACCCTAAGCCGAACTCCATGTTCGACTATAAAATCTTTGGAGAGTAAGATGACTTAAAGATTAAAGGCGATAAGTAAAGGAAAGCATGTAATGCATCGAAGATTAAGGCAAGAATGTAAAGTGCATTAATGGAAAGGCTTTGGAAAGTAAAGTTGAAAGTAAATGCAAGAATGTAAATGACTTTTTAAAGTAAATGACTTTGAAAATAACTGCAGTGACGTAAAGGGTGAAATATTATAACCAAACTCCGTGTTCGACTATAAACTCTTTGTGAAGTAAATGACGCTTGAAGATAAATGTGCAAGAAAGTAAATTGCTCTAAAAATAACTCTAATTTGAACTCGACGTTCGACTAGGGGATCTTTAAAAGTAAAGGTGCAGGAAAGTTAAATAGCTTTGAAAATAACTTTAATCTGAACTCCACGTTTGACTAGGGGATCTTTAAAAGTAAAGGTGCAGGAAATTCAAATAGCTTTGAAAATAAATCTAATCTGAACTCCACGTTCGACTAGGGGATCCTTAAAAGTAAAGGTGTAGGAATATTGGTAAAAACAGTTTAAATGTAAAGGCTGAAGGTAAAAAATGACAAGTAAATAGAAAAGATAAGTAAATTGCATTGATGAAAAAAGGGTTGGTGTTGTATCACATACATTCTCGCTAACTCGTTTCTCTACACGCGGGTACTTTGAGTTTTTTGGAGTGACTAGTATAAGATGAAAGAACACACTTATTACATAAAAATGACAACTATTTATAGTACTAGTAAGTAACTACTATATGAAGGTTGAAGCCTCTCAACGTGTCCCTTTTGGCGCTCTTTCCATTGTCTCAACCGCTCCCACGTTTGTTTCCTCTTGGTTTGAATTTTGAACACTTAATTATTCCCTCCAACTTTGGTTGTAACTGCCTTGTTGTTCTCTTCAGCATGTCCTTTGTCCAGCGTTTTCCAACACTTAGCATTTTTAGCAACTTTGTCCACCTCTCTTCGACTTGGATTCTCCCTTCGTTGTGTCGAAATGTTCCCATGCTTCCAAATTGACACTTTAGCTTAAGATATTTCTAAGTTTAGCTGGCCTCAAAAAAGGCGAGCTAACACGTCCATCACGGTTCTAATTCTACTACTAGTTGGACGTCCCTTTTTATTTCTTCTCATGGATGGTGGATGTTGCCATCCATTTTCGGGATTGTTATATGCACTCTTCATCGATTCATGTCTATCAGAGATTAGGCACAAATTAGGTTGTGGTGTCACGTGTAACCTTAGGTTCCTTAGAAAAAAAGCTCCATGTTTCCTTTGTTTCACCTTAGACTAATGTGAATGCTATTGGGAAAATATTAGTGTTACCATTCTTTGCTACCACCATCAATAGAGTTCCTCTGTACTTGCCATACAACCAAGTTTCGTCTACTTGCACAATGGGCTTACAGTAGGAAAAACCACGTATACACGGACGAAATGCCCAAAATAGACGACGAAAGATTCGTTTTCCAGAGAGTTGGGAACCATCATTTGAAATTGCAGGTAGGGTTTGCAAATCTATAATGGTTCCTGGAAGGTAGGTTTTTATTACCAGTATCCATTGTGGCAGGTCGTTGTAAGATGTTTCCCAATTTCTATAGAGCGACTTTATGGCCTTACACTTAATGGTCCATGCTTTCCTGTAAGATATTATGTACCTGTATTTTTCAAGAATATGGGTAATGATCACCTTCAGCTTAAGTGAAACGTCTCGGTTGACAAGTTTTCTGATGTTATGGCTAATCATTTCTGAACTGAGCTTCCTATGGTCTTGAGCCATAGATGTGGTAGTGCATGTGTGATGCCCAGACAACTTATCAATCACCCATTTTGAGTTCCTTTTTCTCAAGGAAGCTCTGCACTTGAAATTGAAGTCTTGTTTCTTACACTTAATTACATATCGTTCATTGTTAGATTGATAAACCTAATAGTCAACATTGTGTGTTATGTGCCAATGTTGCAGAGCGAAGACGCAAGTGTTGCACCCCAAATTTTGACACCTTAGTTCTTCATCATCATTCTAAGGTCATTTTCATTTGTTTATCTAACCATAACATATTTCAAGTTTTTCTTTGTTAAGATACAGGTGAATTAGGGTTTTGTACAGTCAAGAATCGAGGTTTCGATGGCTTAATCAATCAATACCTTGGATTGATTCTCCATGAAACAAGTCTCCACATCATAAAAGATACTCCATTGGGTCAATTATGAATCCAATTTGAGGTTGTTACGCAAAGATCAAGAACAATGCAATCCAGGATCTCCGATTAGGGTTTCTGATCAAGAAAAGTCAACTGTGGTTTGACTTTTGATTTAAAAGGTGTTCCAATGGTGGGATCATGGTCCATGAATCTCATATGGCTTAGTGAAGTCCACTCAAGAAATTTCAAGACCTCAGAAGACCCAAAACATCAACAGTCAATCTGGTAGTTATCGATCGATCGTTCGTTTAACCGAAAAGTCAACTCTTTGACCATAAGGAATTTGACCTTAAAGTGTGAAGCAAATATGTTCCTAACAAAAGATTACACTTGTCCATGAAGTTTCATGACCATTGGATCAAGGATTGAGGAGTAATCGGAAAAGTCGTGAATTAGGGTTTTGAATGGGGCAAGACCATAACTTCCTAACCACACATCCAATTGAGGTGGTTCAAAGCTTACTGGAAATGGGGTCCTAACACTTGAATGCACCATTTCAAATTTTTCACAAATTCAATTTTCAGCCACTTGAATCATTCTCAACCATTTGATCAACATTTGATATGATAATTAAAGGAAATCATGAGTGAAAATGTAGAGGAGGTGAAGGCTTAAAAGGCTTGACAAGATTGGCAAGACAAATTGCATTATTTTAATCAAAAAAATCTAGAGGAAAGAGAAAAATTTTCATGAAGAAACTTGCAGCTGCAGCTCTCCTACTCCCTAGCCTCATTTCAGTCACTTACATGGCCTTCATACCACTTGATTTGTGCATCATCTTGAGCCAAGAACTTGGATTTGCAGCTGCAACAAATCTTGGACAGATTTTCACCCAAAATCTTCGTCCAAAACCAAAATTCCAAAATCTATCCCAACACCTCTCATTGCCTATAAATAGAGACTTCACTCCACTCTTTTAGACACATCAGAGCTATCCAAAACACAAGGAACACACACCTCTCACTCTTTCCCTCTTTTCTTGAAAGTGAAGAGAGTCACAAAATCACCAAAATTGCCTTGTTGCAATTTTCACACCAGTGTTGCACCCTAAAATTTGACCAACCGTTTCTTATTTTTTGGCTTATGTTTCGTTTCATTTGCATTTGCATATGCATACCGCATACTGTGCATTTTTGCAGCCGGGTTGATTTTTTTCGGGATTACATCCCTTTTCTATCGTGTTTCAAACGATTCAAACCGTTTCGGATACAGAGATTTATCGTGGAATTTGCTCTTCTCGGTGATTTGTTTGAAGATCTTCATGAACAAACATAAATCATCAATTTCCATCTTTGAAGCTATTCAAAACCTAAACTGTGTTCTTCAACTTCCACCGTGAATGAATCTTCAACAACTCAAACGCAACATCCAACATCAACATCTTGAAGAAGTCGCTTGGAAACGTTAATAGATCGCGATTAACAGGTCGAAGATCGTGAAGTTTGTGGATCGTGTGAGTTTGTTTTGGGAGGTTGATGATGAGGTAAGAAGAAGAGATGCTTTTGTTAAGGACGGAAAATGGTGGAAGGAACGAATTTGAAAGTGTGAAGGAAGAAGTTCTGGCTGACGGCGGCGGAGTTAGGGTTCGGAGATGGAGAGGCTGAAGAAGAAACAAGGACTAGGGTTTTGGCTAAAGCAAAATGAGGAAGAAGGAAAGAAACTCGTGGGCACCTATTTGGTTAGTGGGCCGTAAGGCCCAATCTTCATTTACTATCTCATACCCCCCGTATTCCTTATGCATACTCCCCATTGGTTTGTTGCTTTGTTTATTTTGGAGTTGGGCCAAGCCCAACTGGATTGCTTGTTGTACCTTTGTTTCCCTCTTTACACTCCCTGTTGTTTGTTTGTTTTGTTGAAGATTGATGGACCAAAAAGCCCACCGTGTGGATTCTATAATGCACCCTTGCTGGACTGTTACACCCCTGTACTTTATTTTTGGGTTATAGTTTTGACATGTTAATATATATTATATTTTCTTTTGTACAATATATGTTATTATTTTACATACCATTTTCTTTTAGGAAATTTAGATATTACATTTTCTTTAGAATATTTTACATGTTAATATTTTATATAGAGTTTATATATTATATTTTTCTATACCTATTTTCTTAATTTCTTTAGAACTTATACTTTTTCTATTAGGAGTTTTATTTCAATTTGAGAAATTGAATTCTTGTTTCCTTTTGTTATGGGTTTTTTCTCACCATTTCTGTTTTGTAGGTCGATGACGAGACCTCTGTAATGCGTTATTAATCAACTTGTTGATGGATAATGTAGGATCCGAGACAACTTTTTTCTCTCCGCATCTTTTGTTCTTCTTCTGATTTTATTTTTCTTTTCTGTTGTGTTGTCCGTGTGACATGATTCAATTGGAGAATGATTCTCAATACCATTTCTCTATCTTGTCTTTGACACAGATATCAATACGCTGCCTCTTGGGATTTGACTTCATTTATAAGTCAAATTATGATGGTTCAGCGTCACATTGTTTTTGATTCGAAATGTCTTCATCAAGGACCAAAAGAGGAAAATCTTAGAATGGAGCTTGCACAGAAAAGTCAAGGGTCAACGGAACCACTCCGTTCGGTAACATTGTTTTTATTTCACTTCTTTCATCTCTTTCTTTTCAACCGTCGAGTGTTGCAAGATCGTTAGATACGTGGAAAATGATGAGTGGGTGGTTTCTTCTCCCTCATCTAGAGTGTTTAGTATATGTCCTTAGGATGATATGCAACGCATTCGCTCCTACGTCTAGGACTTAGCGTGTGCGTCCCGTTCCGAGCCTTTTCTCTTGCATCCTGGCGATTGAGCTCCCTTCTCTTGCCCCAGTGCAATCGAGACTGTCTTTCCCGTAGTTGGCCGAACTACGGCTGCTCTGATCTCTCATATCTGTTGAGAGTACGTAGGCATAGGATTGCGATAATCCTAGCAAGCACTCTTCCCTCTTTTCTGTAGTTGGCTGAACTACAGCTGCTCTGATTTCTCATACCCGATGAGAATATGTAGGCATAGGATGCGATATCCTAGCAAGCACACTAACAACTAACTTCTCGGTTCTCTCGCTTCCGTGCGATCGAGACTTTTGCCGCTAACGACTAATCTTCCCTTTCTCTTGCCCTAGCTTAATTGAGACCAGACCGTAGTTCTAGTTCCCGTTAGGTTCCCATACCTTTAAACCACGACATACCACGTCCGTTCTACCGCAAACAGGTAACGCCTAAGTCTCTAATGGTCTAGCAACATACACCTAACTGCTAGAATACATACGCTAGTATCGTCAATCTATTCTCTCACCCCCGTGTGATCGAGAACACCCTTGTTTTCTCGTAGTTAGCCTGAACTACGTTTTGCTCTGATTTCTCATGCCAGATGAGAATACGTAGGCACAAGACGCGACGTCTTGGCGAGCAATCTCCCCCCCGTAGTTTCCCGAACTACGTTGACTCTGACTTTTCCAATGCACGAGGGCATATGTAGGCATAGAGCGGCGATGTTCTATCGAGTCAGTTCTTTCTGTTTAGCTTTAGCAGCCGTAGATAGATTGTTTTTCACTCATAGACTAGACAAAAATGCGTGGATCTCGTCGAGTACAACGGACGTGAGGGGTTCTCATACCTTCCCCTTGCGTAACTGACTCCCGAATCCAAACATGGTTGCGATGACCTTGTCTTTCCCTTTTTTCGTTAGGTTTCTCCGATCGTTTCCTTTCCCTCTCTTTGGGATAAATAACGAAAGTGGTGACTCTTCTGTTTTTTCCGCCGGTTGTTTTTCGCAGTTGGGACAACCAGCATCACTTCTAGCCATAAAACCAACATAAAAATCATTCACAAAAACTTAAAATCATCATTAGAAGGTATCCCAACCTTTGTTTCCATCAAAAACTTCACAAAACGAAAAGTCAACTTCTCACATCCTTTAGTTTGACTTTTATGCATAATATGGAGGAACTCACTTCCTAGATCAATTTGAACCACTTGGACACTTTGAACACCTCCCCTTTATGTTATATCAACTGTCTAAAACCTTAAAAAGCCATTGGAACCTCATTTGCTAGATCTGTCCCAAAAGATCACTTGTTGCTTCAAAAGGAAGAAAACTCAAGGCTTGTTTGAAAGGTGGGATATCCAGCAGCTAGCTTGCTTTGGGAAGTCTACAAGAGGTATGTAATTCTAAACTCCTCATTGACATGCATCATATGTGGATTTTTATTTATGTTTGATTGGTGAGTTATGACTCATAAGAAGAATGTGTTTGATTTTCTGTTTATCATGTGAAGAATACATCTAGACTTGTTATGTTTACTATTAATAAGATATAACACCATTTGAGGTTTTGTTTTAATGGTTGATAAGCATTATCATGTTTAGTTGCTGCTAAGACCTAGTTTTGTATGCTAGGATTTTAATAATGTTTGTCTTTAGAGCATGGTATTATGGCTGTTGTTTGGATGTTTGGTATTGTTATGCCAAGAAGTTTGTATTTGGGTTGAAAGATTGCATGTTGTCATAAGCTTATAAGTTTTTAGTGTGAATGGAGTGTTGGATTAGTTGTTGTTTGATTTGGACTTTGTCATATGGGGGGATTCACAACTTTGTTGGTCAAGATTTGCTCTTAGGGTTTGAGCTTGCCAACTCATTGTTATTTATTTAAATCTGTTGCTCATACTAAAGTTTGGTTTATATTTGTTTTGTCGAATGGTAACTGTCTTTAAAGAAAAGAAGGAGGACTTAGTGTTTGATGAGTGCATTGTAATAACCAAAACTATCATTGACATTTGTGGAATTTGCAACTGTTTGGCTTTGTGATAAACAAAATCTTTTTTGATTTATGTCTTAGCTTTTGAAAAGTTTTCAATCATGTTGAGTTTGCTGTTTGAATTATGTATGCATGTTTTAGCAAAGATTTTGGCTGAAGGAGCCCATGAGGTATGATGATTAACACATGAATACCATGCTTACTAACACAGGTTGATCTTTATAGGGCCTGTTAGATTAAAGTAATCAATTTCTTGAGGTTTTTGTTTCAACTAATGTTTATTTGGTTCCACTTAATATTCAATTCAGTTTGAGGTTTGCTAACCTCTTTTGAGATTTCATGTTGTTTTTTTTATTTCATTGTTTGGCTATTTGAAACCTTAAATGCACAATGTTGGAGTATGATGTAGGGTCTGTCCAGTTTTATACATTGCCAACTTTTTGTTTTGCTTTGTGCTTCTGCTCTGGCTGCTGGATCATGTTTGGATCCTGCCATAGATCATTTGTGAATATCTCAGGATCTTAATGTTTTAAATGTTCATGCCTTTTGTTGAGTCTACAACTGTCATGCCCTGCTTTGAAGTCTGTTAACTCATGACTAGTTTGTAATGACTTTGTGTTTGTTTAGGCCTTAGCATGGGCATTAGATCTCTTGATGTTTGCATAGGTTTGCTTAGTTCTATTTTGAGGAGTTCTGTTTACAAGAGTGAGTTGTTACCATAGGACAGTCTGAATTCATGATAGGGCTTTATTGCCATTTTGTTTTAACATTGTGCTTGCTGTCCAATTTTGTGAAGAGGTTTATCAACTTGGTTTTCTCATCAGATTTGCTTTTACCCCTTTAAAATTTATCTAGGATCATCTCAATGCCTTTGTGTCTAGTTTGCTAACTTGGTTGTGAGGATTCCATATAGTTTTTGCTACTGATAAAACCATTGGAATCCTATCAGTGCCTAGGGCTTGATAGCTTCAGTTTGCATTTATTTTTTCTTTACAATTTGTGTGTTGAAGTTTGCAGCTCATGCTAGTTGATTTGAGGGCAGATGTTCTCTTAGATTTTGCATAAGCATTAAGTTCAATTTAACATCAATTTCATCAACTTGCAACTCATATCAACTTTTTGCTTTGATGCTATTAGAACAAACTTTATTGTTAGAACTCCTTCCATAGCATATTTAGAGTTTGCTCAAACTGTTACATGACTTTGAATGCATCATTTTTTACCTTTAAATCTCAAATTGCATTTCAAAATCTTTTTTAGCATGTTCAATCGGGTTTGGAGTTATGGAGTTTATTTCATAAAATGGTTAGCACCATCTTATTCCTCATGAAAAATCAAGTGGTTTTGACTTTTATTTCATTAAATTTGGTTGAGTTTTGAAGATGTTGATATCAAATTGTTTTTTAATGTTTCACTTGAGATTGCCTTGTAGCCTGGCCCAGATAACACGCCTTTTAGGTTTATGTTAAACTGGGGTGGCTTGATACAATGGATGTATCGCCACCCCAGTGGTTATTGCCTTGCCTTTAAGAACTTTGCCATGCCTTGATCCTGTGTTCGACCCTCAGTAAGGGCATTTTTAATCATTTTAATGTTTGTCTTGGTT
Organism: Lathyrus sativus; assembly: GCA_963859935.3. NCBI lineage: Eukaryota > Viridiplantae > Streptophyta > Magnoliopsida > Fabales > Fabaceae > Lathyrus > Lathyrus sativus. The sequence goes on from OZ012738.1 coordinate 86,187,436, forward strand.
TTCAATATTTTAACTTCCATTTCCATCAATTTGCACACGCGTGAAAGTGGTTGGTTTGGCAAAGTTTTGTGTCTATGACCCCAAGGTCTTGGGTTCAAGCCTTGGGTGAGACATTTCCTTTATTTTGCCCCTATTTAAATATCTTCACCGGATGACACGAGTAATGAAAAAAACTCTTGAAATCATGGTGAAAGGTATTTAAATACAGATAACCAAAATTTTTGCCCTTTAGATCCAATGGTATGCAAAAGGACGAATGCGACCATGCTATGAATCCTAATATGATGATAATGATGGAGTGATAAATGCAAAATGCAGACAAAATGAAAGCAAATGGGGATAGAGACAACACAATGAGTAGCCACTCACTGGGGAGAGGCAGCAGCACCGGGAAAGTAACAGTCATCATCCATGAATGAAACTGGATAGAAAACAGTCACAACATTCAGAAGAACATTGAATGAGGTGAGGGGAATCTGGGAAATATAACAGGAACATAAAAACAAACATCAGCGACATTCGAAAGAACATCGAATGAACTCTGAAACACACTAGAGATACTCAGAAAAACATCGAATAAACTCTGGGACACATCCAGAAAAGCAAATTGAAGACATAGATTCTGAAGGTACACCCGAACCATTTAGAAAAGCATTAAATGTATGGGAAAAGGCTTGGAGACATATCTGGAAGAACATCAGATAAGCAATAAAGGAGTTATGGAAGAACATCAGAACAAAAACTCAATCTGGAAAAACATCAGAGGGAGAAACGTATCCAGAAAAACATCAAAAAGATTCTGGAAAAACATCAGATAAGTTCTGGAAGAACATCGGAACAAAGACTCAATCTGGAAAAACATCAGAGAGAGAAACATATCCGGAAAAACATCGGATAGATTCTGGAAAAACATCAGAATCAAAGGGAATATCTGGAAGAACATCAGAACAAAGACTCAATCTGGAAAAACATCAGAGAGAGAAACGTATCCGAAAAAACATCGGATAGATTCTAGAAAAACATCAGAATCAAAAGAAATATCTAAAAGAACATCAGAACAAAGACTCAATCTGGAAAAACATCAGAGAGAGAGAGAGAAACGTATCCGAAAAAACATCGGAAAGATTCTAGAAAAACATCAGATAAGTTCTGGAAGAACATCAGAACAAAGACTCAATCTGGAAAAACATCAGAGAGAGAAACATATCCGAAAAAACATCGGATAGATTCTGGAAAAACATCAGAATCAAAGGGAATATCTGGAAAAACATCAGATAAGTTCTGGAAGAACATCAAAACAAAGACTCAATTTGGAAAAACATTAGAGAGAGAAACAAAGATGACATCCAAGAATGGAGTCGGATAAAAAGGATACCAGACATCTAATAATGGCTTTGAACGAAAGATATAAACATAATATCTGAGAATAGTATTGGATGTAAGAGGAACAGACATATCCAGAAGAACAATTGGATAAGAAAAATGTCATATCTGGAAAAACATCAGATAGACACGACACAAATTGTTCGGTAGGTGTCAAGTGAGTTGGACTTTGACCACAAGGTAAGACGTGGATAACGAAACGACCTATGGAGAATGCAAATGAGGATGAAACGCTCATGTTATGCATATGTATATGAATTATTCCATGATACATGATCAAATGCAAATGCAGATGCTGACAACATGGCTCAACTCTTTTTATGAGAAAATAAAGACTGAAAGACTGATTCCTCAACACAGATATCACTTCCTCTCTTCTTGGGGACTAAAGATGCTACTGGTGGGCACATCTCTGCCGCAATGGTAAATTGTGTCAAGTTGATGATCCTTGTAGGAAGGATGAAGACCTGCTTGGGGATTCTTCAAGCAAATTGCCCCAGATTATCTGTCTGTTGTAGATGAACTGATAATTACTTTAGCTTGCCTGATTTTGAAAATGATTGCTTTATTGTGTGCTTGGAAAGCTTGCCCCAGTATAAGTCTTGAAATATCTTTTGGATAAACCAAATCTGAGAAGACCTTGCCCTGAACAAAGATTGAACTGATTCTTCGATAGGATGTGAAAAGGACTTGCCCCTGATAGGATCACCGACCAAGTTTCTCAACTGTTTGAAAATTTCTTGAGAGGAAAGCCAGTTTGCAAACAAAAGTATTCAAACAAACATGGTAATGCAAAGTTCATGCAACTTTTGAAATCAAAATCCTTTTTGAAAGATGTAAAATAAATGAGTCATTGGTCGGAACACGGCGGTTCAAGACACTCAAAGTTTAAGGCAAAGGTGTACTGCCAAAATGATTGATTTACAAAGATCTTTTGGAGTCAATTTATGCAACCTTGTTGTAGTATGCTTTCAATATAACCTTGCTTCAATTAGGTCTTTTGAGGGTTGTAATGTGGCCTGGTTCATGGTTTAAGAAACAAAGGATAAAGGCTCAAAGTTTATTTATGCCCACCCAATCTACATGATGACCTTCAGTCCTATGCCCAGTTAACTCATACTATCCGCTCAGGTTCCCATAGGTTAGGAATTGCACTGATAATAGTGATGATGGTTCAGAAGTCAACATACTTTTTTGAAAAGGCAGTCACTACTTCTTTAAAACATTTGGTTGTCTTGAAATTAAAGGATTTTCAGGGTAAGGATTTAAAGATCTCCTTTTTTTTATTATCCCTAACTTTTGACTGAATTGTTTCTTTTAAAGCTTACAGTCGGCGGGATGCCCCAGTTTTTCCTAAGTCTCCTTCATAGGTTTTGACTTAGCGGGATTTTTCTTTTGATTTTTTTTTGAAAGAAAGTGACTGCTTAGCTTAATGATCACGGTGAACCATCATCGGCTTCTTGGCTTGAAAAACATCTTCGACACTTGTTTGTTGTGTGCGAAGGAAAATAAATTATGGTTGCAACCTTTATATGAAAGGTGTCTTGCATGAACGCACAACCAAGTTAACTGAGAACTACCCATCCCAAGGTTAAAATTGTGGGTTTTTGTAAACAACAAGAAACATGGCCTGGTGACTAAATCAGTATAAAGATGAGTTATCCTGTTTGAAACAAATCATCGATCTCTACTTGGATCTCTACATTATGCACTTCTTGCTTTGACATCTTGCATTTATAGTTAGCTCTAGTTCGATATCGGTGTCGAGGAATCAACTTGACGACTCAAAGGCACACTGGAAGATGAAGACAACTGGAGATGAACGACTGGACGAATAGAGGCATGCAATGAACCATGCAAAGATGCAAATGCAATGCAATGCTATGCAAGACAGGATGCAAAACACACATAACAGGATCAAAGGTTCAAGATCACAGCATGGGGTCTGGGTGAAGAACCAACCACAAGGTGTGTACTATGGGTAAAGCATCTGCACAACTAACGCAAAGTTCCCAGAGTCATAGTAAATCCTTCGAATATTGCCAACTAACACAACTACTTACGTGAGTCAACAATATTCTCAAGATAAACTCGTCTGAGTGTAGCATCGTGTGACAACTATTGAGGGACTACTCCCTAACAATTTTCACGCTACGTCCTAAAAGGCCAAGTGGGGTAAAAGTTTTACTAATGGTCCTCAGCTTCGCAGACTCTCAGATTGAAACAATTAGTGAATACACGACTACTCATGCATTACTAACCATCTCAAGGAGGTCTCCACTGAGCGTGATTACATCATATGTCAGACATATTGGGACTACTTCCAATAGCCCAACTATTGATCCTATCACAATCCTATCTCATGTGTCACTCAAATCCGGGTTAGGATTTATCTCACCACTCTAAGGTTACAACCCTGCACACACAAAAAACCCAGGCACAAACAGATATATGTACAAATATATACAAATACACAAGCATATAAGCATATAGCAAACACAAATATAAACAAGGTAGGCTTAACCCTCTTAGGGACTAGTCCCCAGTGAAGTCGCCATTTCTGTTGCTGTGAGAATCGTGATACCAAGCTATTAATTAACTTGAATCTTAATTCTTAAATTCATAACCGAACTTTAATTTATCCAAAGGAAAGGTCTAAAGAAAGAAAAACCTTAAAAATGCAAAGCAAAAGGCAAAATCTAAATCTAAGCAAAGAGAGATCAAAGGTTCAGGGGTTAGTTATGCCTAGGGTAGGTATTTCACATCCTAAACATCTGTAGTACTCTACAGGAACCTCTTGTTAGTATTTGTGTTATGCTAAAGTTGCTTGCTAAAGTAAAAGTGCTAAGGTAAATATCTAAAGTATATACAAAGTATGCTCAAAGTTTGCTCGCCAAGACATCGCATCTCGTTCCTACGTATCCTGACGGGAATGGAATCAGAGCAATCGTAGTTCCTCTAACTAGGGGTGAGAAACTCTTGACTGTGGTTAAGGTTCTAGGGGGCAAGTAAATGTCTGCAGCAAGACATCTACATAGAGTTCGGCGACTCTAAACTAATATAAGTTAATAAGGAAGGGAATGTCCACGGTGGGACGACTAAATAGAGCACGACGACTCCAAGTCTTATGGAAAAGGTAAACATGGGAAATGTCCATGGCGTGACGAATAAATAGAGCATGGCGACTCCAATCCTAAGTTTCAAATTTTAAAAATAAGTTAGTTGTTAGTGAGGGGAAAAAAAGAAAAGAGTGTGCTCGCCAAGAAATCGCATCTTGTGCCTACGTATTCTCAACGAGAAATCAGAGCATTCGTAGTTCCCCCTGTTAGGGGTGAGCAACTCTTGATTGTGGTCAAGGTTCCAAAGGGATGTAAGCATTCATAGAAAAGTACTTACATGGAGTGCGGCGACTCCTGAATCTATGTTGAGATTGTTATGGTAGAGAATGTCCACGGCGGGACGCTTAACATGAGTACGGCGACTCAGATCCTAAGGCTAGGATAAAGGTTAAAGGTGTATGTATGTACACGGCGGGACACTAAGTACGAGTACGGCGACTCGGATCCTAAGGCTAGGATAAAGGGGTAAGTTGTCCACGGCGGGACACCTAAGCATGAGTACGGCGACTCAACATCTTAAGGTTTGTAAAAGGTAAGGGTGTGTCCACGGCGGGACGCCTAAGCACAAGTACGACGACTCAGATCTTAAGGCTAGGATGGTATGAGGGTAAAGGATATATGTAACCACATAAGCAAACATCATACATTTGATTAACAATCAAGCATGGGCAATCAAACAATGCAATACTTCATGGGGAAACTTTCAAGTTTTAAAGATGAACCACCTAGATGCTTACAAGCAAAGTTGAAATTCAAACTTAAATGCACAAGGGAGACAACAAGCCAAGATCATGTCATCTTCAAATAAAACCCAAAGAGGAATAAAATCAAAGTTTTTTAAAAAGGAAGGAATGAGAGATAGGAGGGTGAAAACCCTAAAATGAATTACAGTTATCTCATAATGTAAAGTGTTTCTAAAATAATAATTTTAGAATTCTTTAAACATTACATGAAAATATAAATTAATAAAAGAATTTAGAAAAAAGAAACACTCAAAAATGATTAAAAATGAAAAAGTTACGTTAATTTGAAAATTAAATAAAAATTAAATGAACAAGTGGTTAAAATAAAGGAAATGTCTCACCCAAGGATTGAGCCCAAGACCTTGGGGTCATAGACCCAAAACTTTGTCAAACCAACCATTTTCACGCGCGTGCAAATTGATGGAAATGGAAGTTAAAATATTAAAAACCAAGACAAACATGAAAATGATTAAAAATGCCCTTGCTGAGGTCGAACACAGGAACAAGGCATGACAAAGTTCTTAAAGGCAAGGCAATAACCACTGGGGTGGTGATACATCCATTGTATCAAGCCACCCCAGTTTAACATAAACCTAAAAGGCGTGTTATCTGGGCTACAAGGCAATCTCAAGTGAAACATCAAAAAATGATTTGATCTCAACATCTTCAAAACTCAACCAAATTTAATGAAATAAAAGTCAAAACCACTTGATTTTTCATGAGGAATAAGATGGTGTTAACCATTTTGTGAAATCAACTCCATAACTCAAAACCCGATTGGTCATGCTAAAAAAGATGTTGAAATGCAATTTGAGATTTAAAGGTCAAAACTAATGCATTCAAAGTCATGTAACAGTTTGAGCAAACTCTAAATATGCTATGGAAGGAGTTCTAACAAGAAAATTTGTTCTAATAACATCAAAGCAGAAAGTTGATATGAGTTGCAAGTTGATGAAATTGATGTTAAATTGAAATTAATTCTTATGCAAAATCTAAGACAGCATTTGCCCTCAAATCAACTAGCATGAGCTGCAAACTTCAACACACAAATTGTAAAGAAAAAAGAAATGCAAACTGAAGCCATCAAGCCCTAGGCACTGATAGCATTCCAATGGTTTTATCAATAGCAAAAACTATATGGAATCCTCACAACCAAGTTAGCAAACTAGACACAAAGGCATTAAGATGATCCTAGATAAATTCTAAAGGGGTAAAAGCAAATCTGATGAGAAAACCAAGTTGATAAACCTTTTCACAAAACTGGACAGCAGGCACAATGTTAAAACAAAATGGCAATAAAGTCCTATCATGAATTCAAATTCTCCTATGGTAACAGCTCACTCTTGTAAACAAAACTCCTCAAAATATAACTAAGCAAACCTATGCAAACATCAAGAGCTCTAATGTCCATGCTAAGGCCTAAACAAACGCAAAGTCATTACAAACTAGTCATGAGTTAACAGACTTCAAAGCAGGGCATGACAGTTGTAGACACAACAAAAGGCATGAACATTTAAAACATTAAGATCCTGAGATGTTCACAAATGATCCATGGTAGGATCTAAACATGATCCAGCAGCCAGAGCAAAAGCACAAAAAAAAAACAAAAAGTTGGCAATGTATAAAACTGGACAGACCCTACATCATACTCAAACACTATGCATTTAAGGTTTCAAATAGCCAAACAATGAACTAAAAAAAACATGAAATCTCAAAAGAGGTTAGCAAACCTCAAACTGAATTGAATAGTAAGTGGAATCAAACAAACATTAGTTAAATCAAAAACCTCAAGACAGTGATTACTTTAATCTAACAGGCCCTATAAAGATCAACCTCTGTCAGCAAGTATGGTATTCATGTGTTAATCATCATACCTCATGGGCTCCTTCAGCCAAAATCTTTGCTAAAACATGCATACATAATTCAAACAGCAAACTCAACACAACATGATTGAAATCTTTTCAAAAGCTAAGACATAATTCAAAAAAGATTGTGTTTATCACAAAGCCAAACAGTTGCAAATTCCACAAATGTCAATGACAGTTTTGGTTATTACAATGCACTCATAAAACACTAAGTCCCCCTTCTGTTCTTTAAAGACAGTTACCATTCGACAAAACAAACATAAACCAAACATTAGTATGAGCAACAAATTTAAATAAACGGCAATGAGTTGGCAAGCTCAAACCCTAAGAACAAATCTTGACCAACACAATTGTGAATCACCACCATATGACAAAGTCCAAATCAAACAATAACTAATCGAACACTCCATTCACACTAACAACTTATAAACTTATGACAGCAGGCAATCTTTCAACACAAATACAAACTTTTTGGCATAACAATGCCAAACATCCAAACAGCAGCCATAATACCATGCCCTAAAGACAAACATTATTAAAATCCTAGCATACAAAACTAGGTCTTAGCAGCAACTAAACATGATAATGCTTATCAACCATTAAAACAAAACCTCAAATGGTGTTATATCTTATTAATAGTAAACATAGCAAATCTAGATGTATTCTTCACATGATAAACACAAAATCAATCACATTCTTCTTATGAGTCATAACTCACCAATCAAACATAAATAAAAATCCACATATGATGCATATCAATGAGGATTTTAGAATTACATACCTCTTGTAGACTTCCCAAAGCAAGCTAGCTGCTGGATATCCCACCTTTGAAGCAAGCCTTGAGTTTTCTTCCTTTTGAAGCAACAAGTGATCTTTTGGGACAGATCTAGCAAATGAGGTTCCAGTGGCTTTTTAAGGTTTTAGACAGTTGATATAACATAAATGGGAGGTGTTCAAAGTGTCCAAGTGGTTCAAACTGATCTAGACAGTGAGTTCCTCCATATTATGCATAAAAGTCAAATTAAAGGGTGTGAGAAGATGAATTTTGGTTTTGTGAAGTCTTTGATGGAAACAAAGGTTGGGAAACCTTCTAATGATGATTTTAAGTTTGTGTGAATGGTTTTTATGGTGGTTTTATGGCTAGAAGTGATGCTGGTGTGAAAATTGCAACAAGGCAATTTTAGTGATTTTATGACTTTCTTCACTTTCAAGCAAAGAGGGAAAGAGTGAGAGTTGTGTGTTCCTTGTGTTTTGGATAGCTCTGGTGTGTCTAAAAGAGTGGATTGAAGTATCTATTTATAGGCCATGAAAGGTGTTGGGACAAAGTTTGGAATTTTGGTTTTGGAGGGAGATTTTGGGAGAAAATCTGTCCAAGATTTGTTGCAGCTGCAAATCCAAGTTCTTGGCTCAAGATGATGCACAAATCAAGTGTTATGAAGGACATGGAATTTACTTAAGTGAGGCTAGGGAGTAGGAGAGTTGCAGCTGCAAGTTTCTTCATGAAAAAGTTTCTCTTTCCTCTTGATTTTTTTGATTAAAATAATGCAACTTGTCTTGCCAATCTTGTCAAGCCTTTCAAGCCTTAACCTCCTCTGCATTTTCACTCATTATTTCCTTTAATTATCATATCAAATGTTGATCAAATGGTTGAGAATGATTCAAGTGGCTGAAAAGTGAATTTGTGAAAAAGTTGAAATGGTGCATTCAAGTGTTGGGACCCCATCTTGCTGGATTCGTAACTCTCAGCTCATAAGGGCTACAGAGGAGTTCTAGTATGTTTTGGAAAGCCCTCATGGAGCTCTACAACTTTCATGTTTTATAAATTTCCAAACTCCAAGTGGAACTAGGTAAAAAATCCCTTCAAAGTTGGCTGAAAACATGCTTAAAAAGACCAAAAACTTAGAAATTTTCTAAGTGTTTTCTCGCTCTTGTGATGATTTTGACTATAACTCTGAATCTATGAATTTTTTGCACATGGACCACTATAAGAGTTTTTTAAGGCTTGTCAATACCTTTCTGACAAGCTTTGAACCACCTCAATTGGATGTGTGGTTAGTAAGTTATGGTCTTACCCCTTTCAAAACCCTAATTCCCGACTCTTCCGATTACTCCTCAATACTTGATCTAATGGTCATGAAACCTCATGGATAGGTGTAATATGTTGTTAGGAATATATTTTCTTCACACTTTGAGGTCAAATTCCTTATGGTCAAAGAGTTGACTTTTCAGTTAAACGAACGCTCGATCGATAACTACCGGATCGACTGTTGATGTTCTGGGTCTTCTGAGGTCTTGAAGTTTCTTGAGTAGACTTCACTAAGACATATGAGCTTCATGGACCATGATCCCACCATTGGAACACCTTTTAAATTAAAAGTCAAACCACAGTTGACTTTTCCTGATCACAAACCCTAATCGGAGATCCTGGACTGCATTGTTCTTGATCTTTGGGTAACAACCTCAAATTGGATTCATACTTGACCCAACGTAGTATCTTTGATAATTTGGAGACTTGTTTCATGGAGAATCAATCCAAGGTATTGACTGATTAAGCCATCGAAACCTCGATTCTTGACTGTACGAAACTCTAATTCACCTGTATCTTAACAAAGACAAACTTGAAATAGGTTATGGTTAGATAAACAAATGAAGATGACCTTATAATGATGATGATGATCTAAGGGGTTAAAATTTAGGGTGCAACAACAAGCTTCCTTTTTTTCAAACTCCATCGCAATATCTATTTCTTCACCTATATGGTTTAGTATGACACTTACAAACACGGAGGTTGTCTCATCATGTTCCAAACATATATTTTGCATATGTGCAGTTGAGTTGTACAAACTTATTGGTTATCCGCGAATCGGCTTCTTCGACACGACAGCTATATCTTCATCGTCTTCGTCATCGTTGTCACCAAGAATATCTTGCATCCTGACCTCCTGAAGATCGCCATCGCTTGCTTCTCCAACCTCTTCATTTGGTATGAATGGTTGGTTGTTTTGTGTTGGTTCGTCGTTGGATGTTTGACTCATTCCATACCGGTGTGACTGTGTCTCCAGGTCTTCGTCGTTCTTGATCGGCGTCATTACGTAAAAAATTGTACAGTCATCTTCATTAAGTATAGGATGACGATAAATTATCTCCTCAACGCGTCGTGCTAATTTTTTTCCCATTCTATCTTTGAAATGGAAAAAATTAGAACTGACATGAAGTTTGAATGTGTAAGTATTTGTGTTGCTGAATGAGAATCCAACGGTAGTATTTGTTGAAACAACACCATTAAAGTGGCACGTAACAATTATATTTCTCCGAGATATATTTGAAGTGTAAAATCTATGTTCTTCTTAATTAAATTTGGAGTTATGATACAAATAATATAAGATACACACAAATATATAACACATACATAAAACATAGTGAAGAAAAAGTCCCTTTGAGCTCGCCCACTCAAAGGGCGAGCATGTTCATATGAAGCACTTGCTCGCCCACTCAAAGGGCGAACACACTCTTGTATACGAGCCAACTCGTCCACTCAATGGGCGAGTGAGTGATGGATGCTGAAAAGTGTCTTGCATTCATGAAACATTATGTAAGACCTAGTCTTGCTACTAGCTTTGCATGCATGCCATTGTGTAAGACCTAATAACTATTTCCAAAACCATGTAAACACATAGTATTGTCACTTCATATAGTCACATTTACACTACTAAATGTAAAATATTCATCTATAAATCTGGATTAACCTCAAGCAAGTTTCTACACACATTTTTACTTCAAACACAAAGCATTATAACATTAACAAACTCTCAAGCATTTCTTGAAAATTCCTGATACTCAATCAAAATGGCATCGTTGTGGATGGGCGGTGAACACAACAAAACATTCAAGCTAATTTAAGTTTTTCTCTATTTGAGTGCATTAAAAAATAATGCTTATAATTGTTTGGTTCAATATTATTTCATATCAAAAATAATGATTACAATTGTTTGGTTCAATATTGTTTCAGACTAATGCAAGGTTTAGAGTGCATTCTCATGCTCACATTCAAGCAAGTGCGAGAATAAACACGTATCTACAAATAGCAGGTTTTGCTCATATCGCAAAAATAAATAGTCTCAAAATTGACTCAAGCTTAGTTGTGGCTCTGTTAGAGAAATGGAGACCAGAAACACACATTTTTCACTTCCCAACAAGTGAATGCACGATAACGTTAGAAGATGCGAATATGTTACTTGGTCTCCGAGTTGATGGAAAAGCTATCAACGGTCCTACCGAAGTAACAAATGATGTTTACATGGAAAGCTTGAGGGTGGAACCTACAGAAGAGGATAAAAACAAAGGTTCTGTTAGAATCACCTGGCTAGAAAAATTATATGATATTTTAAAAGATAACTTTGCCCCCACACAACAAGAAATTGTGTTACAAGCTAAAGTTTATATTTTACTTGTAATCGCCACTATTTTGTTTCCCGGCAAGAGCTAAAATCTTTTGCATTCTTTCTGGATTCCTTTCGTAGGGGATCTAGAAAAATGTGGCACCTATAGTTGGGGTTCTGCATGTCTTGCAAAACTGTACAGGGAAATATGCAAGGCAGCAGTCAAGGATGTTAGGAGCATGAGTGGTTATGTTCTTCTACTCACTTCTTGGGCATTCACGCGTATACCATTGTTTGCTCCTGTTAGCACAGTGCAACACTCGTATCCATACGCACAAAGGTATTTCTAGATTAAAACACGCATTTATGTGTATGTAATATATATATATATATATATATATATATATATATATATATATATATATATATATATATATATATATATATATATATATATATATATATATATATATATATATATATATATATATATATATATATATATATATATATATATATATATATATATATATATATATATATATATATATATATATATATATATATATATATATATATATATATATATTTGTTATTCAACTACGCCTAACAATTTTTTTTATGCAAGATGGGCCCAAAGACGGATGAATTATGATGTTAATCCTCGTTTTCATCTACAAGGATATCGAAACGCATTGGACCATATGCAAGAAAAAGATGTAAGTTTGAAACCATAGAACATAGTTGTCGTTTATACTCCTTAATGGTATTATAATTTTCTTTAATATGTGGCAGTTTATATGGAGGCCGTACATTCAATATTCGGTGCTCAATCTTAGAGATAGTCAAATCGGAGTGCTACAACTTTTCTTATTTGTTTCTATACCGTTGAAATGCATCAAATAGATAGGGTAAAACTCCAGTTTGGATTTGAACAACAAATTTCTTCCCCGCCAAGGTGTCTAAGGGAACACCACACAATGACAATGAGAAAAGCCCAAAAAGTTCATTAGCGAGAGTTAAACAAGGAGGAGGTGAGAGAATGGAAGCATAGATGACATGTGATTATGCACGGGGACGCTGTAGTTGGTGAACGCAAGCTAAGCCAAGAGTGTTTAACTTAGTTTTGTGTCATTCCTTGTGTGCATATTGCTCCAGACCAATTTTTGATCGATCTACGCATGCAAGGTTCATCATCAACACAACCAATTGCTGCATCAATGCACCAGGATGTGCCACTAATGTACACATTCCAATTTGGGTGACACACATCTTCATCCGTTCAGCATATATACCATCGCACACAGACCACTGAATAACACACATTCTATGCACCCTCATCCCAACACCGAACTCTCTACACTCCACTCTCTCAACAAAATTACCACTACAACTACAACCAATAATATCAACCCCAACCCTACCTACGACCACCCTTACAGTTCAGTCTAGTTCCACCGCCCAACTTTGATCAGACAAACCCTCAATATCAAACCTTCAACACTTCCTTCTTTCAACCCACCTCCATTTACGCCTGATGATGTCTACTATCCAACCCTCCAACAAACCAAACCCGAAACCTACCCATAACCACCGCAACCATCACAATTATTCCAAAAAAATTTGCTGACAAAGGATCAACGGATGCAAATGCCATATTTTAACATTGATGATCTTCTCGCTGAGCAACTATCAACACAAGCAGAACCCCCTTCAAGGCAGACACACTCCCCTACAACACATCACAATGAAGACATGTCTTCCGACTCATCTCAATCACCTACAACAAACGCAAATGAACGTTTGGGCAGAGGATATCGACAGAAAATGACTACTTGGTGTGAAACTGAGGGCCATTTTTTATCAAATGTATATGTGACATGTATTTTTGTTTAATATATATTATTGTTGTATTTAATTAATACAACAAATTTTTATTTATTATTATGATATATTTTTAATTTTTATTTAATTATTATATTAAAACAGAATAAAATATTTTAGTCTTATAAAATAATTTTAATTAGTATTTATTTATTAAGTTAATAAAGTATAAAATATTTTATTATTATAATATATTATTATGAAATTAGTATAATATATTTTATAATATGACTTTTTATTATTAAAATTATTAGAGATTTGATTAAATAAATAATATAAAAGTATAAAAATGTTTAAAAAAAAGCATTTTTCACGTGCTCACCATCTCAGTGGGCGAGTACCAACATAGTCAATATTATCTTCATCTGCTCGTCACTTCAGTGGACAAACAGGTTTTGAAACTAGACCACTTTTGTTATTTTTTTTCAAAATAGAGTATTGAGGTAAAAAAAAACCTAAAAAGTATTCACTTCTATTAATAAAAATAAAAAATTTTAACTTTTTATTGATATTTTCAATATAAACTTTCATAAATATATTTTTTAACACAAGTTAACATTACTCTTTTTCTAGTTTCTTACCAATAATATCTAGAATTGGATACACAAGATTTATGTATAAGAAAACACAACCAGCAACCACCATATCAATCCAGGATTGTTAACCAACATTTTGCATTTAAAGAAGGAAACACACTAGAGTTAACATGGCTAAATTGAGTGGAACACAAGACTCAAACATGTCCACTTCTATTTTATAATCATATACACCTTCAAAAGATTGCCCCCTATAAAACTTTAGTTTACATGTCAGGCAGTGAACTATGTCAGTATCAATGACTGCATTATGCACAACCAACCTACCACTAACAGAAGCATATTGCAACTCAGAAAAAGACAGCAATTAATAATCATTTATAAGAGATTTTCACGTAGTATTATCACAAAAACTTCATTGCGAAATAAGAATTATCAAAGATCCCTCATCATGAGAATATTGTCACAATTAGGATCACAAAAATAATAAAACATTTGTACTTGAAGAAAGCTCTCAACTAGGTAAACATGTACCATTAGCTCCAAGCTATTTCAAAACAGCATTGACATTAATAATTTAAAACAAGTAACCATCGAGATCACACCTTCATTTTGATTTAAACTTCACATTTAGGGTAAACTGAATATTATACATCAATCTCATTCAGAATTATAGGAGTACAACATAAACCTAATCATAATCATCACAAACAACTAGAGAAAATTCAAATATTCAAATTACACAGTTCAAGAAAAAGGAGCATGAGAGTTTCTTCTTGTTCTTCAACCTCCAAATCCATACAAGGTTCTTCCCTGTCTCTTGAGAGCATAGACAACATCCATAGCAGTAACAGTCTTCCTCCTAGCGTGTTCGGTATAAGTAACAGCATCACGAATCACATTCTCCAAAAAGATCTTCAACACTCCCCTAGTTTCTTCATAGATCAAACCGCTGATTCTCTTCACACCTCCTCTTCTCGCCAATCTACGAATAGCTGGTTTCGTGATACCTTGGATGTTGTCTCGCAAAACCTTCCTGTGCCTCTTTGCACCTCCCTTTCCAAGCCCCTTACCTCCCTTACCACGACCTGACATTTTCTAATGAAAATTTTTTATTTGAAATCTAGGGTTTGAACTTGAACTTGAATTTGAATTCGAGATGAGAAATGTGAATGTGATCGCACTATTTATTTATTTGTAGCAGCGAGAGGATGAAGAGGCTTGTAAGAATTCAGTTTGATCTTTGTTGTTAAATTTGGGGTAATCGACGGTTTATATTAGCGATCCGTGTATAGCAAGGTAATAGCTTAAGAACCGTAGATAGAATAAAATCTAACGGTGAGCTGCATCTTTCTATAACCAACCTATTGACAAGGCGCTATTTCCGTAAATAGGCAAAGAAAACTATATGAGGGTCCAATCCACTAATTAATGAAGTTAAATACCAATAAAAAAGATTATGTCCGGAGTAAAGAGTCATCTTAAAATATGTTTGGATAAAGTAATTGAAACATTTTTAAGAAATTTTAAATTTTAAATAATTTATATTATTTGATTGAAATTTATTCAATTTTAAATTCGTTTATTTGAATAGAATATTAAAATAATTTATTGTTAAATTTTTTTGTTATTTTTATAAAATTTAAAATTTTTAAATCAGATTTAATATATAAAAAATAGGGATCAATATGAAACTTTTAGAGATCAATTTATAAAATTTAAAAATTATTAAAAACTTATTTGTAATTTTTAAAAAAATTTAGGGCTAAATTTGAAATTTTCATAGAATATTAGAATCTTAAAATATGAGAACCATAAAGCAAATTTTTAAAATGATAATAATTAATCTAACATTTATATTATATAAAGTTAAGATTTGCATTATATAAAATTAAGAAACATTTTCAAATTCTTTACTTTTTAGTGTTATTTAAAAAAATTTAAATTTAATTTGAATAAAATACTTCATAAATTTATATCATTTTAACAATTTTTAATATTTTTTATTTTAAAAATAGATTTTAATTAAATCATTTTAAATTTTCTCAAAATTTATTTTTTTAATTAAAATATTTCATCCAAATACACCTAAATCAAGTCAAGAGGATGTGTGTCAGATATCAAGCAATTGGAATGTGTGTCAGATATCAAGCATATCCCAAAATGAGCCACCTAAATCAAGTCAAGAGGATTCTCAAATATGTGAATGGAACTTGTGATTATGGTATGTTATACTCTCATGGATGTGCCCCTATTCTTTATGGGTATTGTGATGCTGATTGGGCTGGGAGTGCTGATGATAAAAAAAAGCACATCTGGTGGACGTTTCTTCCTAGGAAACAATCTCATATCATGGTTCAGCAAGAAGCAGAACTGTGTATCCCTATCCACTGCTGAGGTTGAATACATAGCAGCTGGTAGCAGTTGCTCTCAACTAGTCTGGATGAAGCAAATGTTGATTGAATACAATGTCACTCAGGATGTCATGACATTGTACTGTGACAATCTGAGTGCTATCAACATTTCCAAAAATCCAATTCAACATAGCAGAACAAAGCATATAGATATAAGACATCACTTCATAAGAGACCTTGTGGAAGACAAAGTGATTACTCTGGAACATGTGTCCACTGAATTACAGCTAGCTGACATTTTTACAAAGGCTCTAGATGCTGCTCAATTTGAGAATCTAAGAGGAAAATTGGGAATTTGCATGTATGAGGACTTGTAGCAATTACTGGCATGAGAGAGTATTAAGACTTTAATGCATTCCACGCCCTTGACCACAAAAGCGCTCTACTCCACACAAACTTGTTATCTCACTGTGCATACAATTTTCTCTGCCTCCCTTACTCTCCAAAATCCCTCTCAGACCTTCATCCTCACTCTCCGCTCAGCAACAAAATGTCCTTCCATCATGATGCCTCTTCATCCAAGACCCCTCCCAAATTCTCTAAAGATGTTCCTCCCACTGCTGAAAAGTCCAAGGGCAAGTATCCTCCTCCCACTGCTGACGAACTTAGATGAATTAGAAACAGGGAAGGCTCGGCATACATGGACAAATCCATTGAGGAAATTGTCAATAAGATTCTCCAGACAGGGCGGCCTGTGCGTGGCATAACCATTCCCCTTGCTCGCATTGATCCTTCTCACAGCTCTGATAATGCAAATGGCTCCAGTAGTGCAGCTAGGCCAGAGGAAGATTCTAATGACAGTGATGAGGATGTCTTAACAGATAGTGATGATAGTGACTCCAGCTCCTCTGAGGAGGAAGACTAGTTTGTCTGCTTTACTAATGGCGTGCTGGTAATGATGGTCTACTGTTGGTTTGGCTAGTTTTCCTTTGGTTAGACTTTTGAAAATTTTGTTCTGCTTTGTGTTGTAATAACCCTTAACATCTGTGTTTCCAACATTATTTGATATATGTTATTGGTTTAGTTATGATCTTAATTTGTGGATAAAAAGGGGGAGAAGTGGTAGTGGGTAATTGAACAGCAGGTTTAGTTGTGTTCAGTTGATGTTTCTCATAGATGGAAGATGGTTGTTGTTGCTGTTTGCATGATGTGGTGATATTTTGTTGTTGTTCTGGTGTGTGTGAGTTTTGTTGAAGCTGCTAAGAGGTTGTGTGTTCCTTGATGGAACCTAGTAGTAGCATAGTTGCTATTAGTGTGTGTGACTGCAGGTTGTGCAGGTTGTGTTTGCATTATGTGTCGTGCATCAGTTGAGGGGGAGTATCACAAAATGATCTAGAGATTAGTGTGATATCTGTAGTCTAGACTAGCAGGTAGTGCTTAGGGTGTGTTGATGACTTTGATATGGTAATGTAGTTGTGTGTGTTTTTAGTTAGAAGCTTTCATGCATGATTAGATATTTTGTATGAACTTTTCTGCTGCTTGTAATCTCTGATAGGATGACAGAGTGTTTTAGCCAAAAATTTGCCAAAGGGGGAGTTTGTAGATGTTTTTGATTGGCTGCATTTTGTGGCAAAACATTAATGCATGTGTGAATGTCATGACTGATGTTATGACATACATAATGAGTGTACTGCATGGTAAGATTGGATAGCTAAGAGCCAAGTATGTTGGATGTCATGTTGGATGTTATGACATCAAGCAAATGACATCAGGGCGCGTGTTTTAGTTTTCTGGTATGTTTCATATATTAGCTCAGGCTATACTTCAGGAAACATTTTAGGAAGCCTAGTTATCTCAGGTGAAATGCCAGGCATTGCTGAGGATAACATAGAAGACCCTGACCTAATGGTAAGTACGCAGATTCATGAAGAGAGGTTTATCTTGGGTAAACCTAATTTTTGCACTAAGGCCCAAGGACAATCTGCTGCTTTTAAATACCAGAGTAGAAATCCTAATTGAGGACAGCTCTTGACAGTGTATTAGAGAGTGTGTATTTGTGAGTGAAGAGTTTTATCCTTCACGTGTGTTTTATGTCTTAGGATACTTGTGAACCAAGCAATCATCTGTTGTATGATTGCATTGGACCAGTGTGTTTTGAGTTGTATGTTAATTGTGTCACTCTAAGCTTTTAAGCACGAGTGATGTGTCTCTTGATTGAAGTTGTGAAGCAAGATCAAGACTTGTTTGAAGTGTGTCTTCAGTGTTCATTTGTAACTTTGAATTGGTTGATATCACTGCTGTGATTGAGGGGGAGTGAGTTGGTAACTCAGGTCTAGTGTTAGGCTGAAGTGTCATTGGGTAGGTCTTAAGTGAAGAGTGCAAACTGGTTGTTTGACTATGAGTTAATTATACTAATAGTGAATTTCCTCCCTGGCTTGGTAGCCCCCAGATGTAAGTGTGATTTGTACTGAACTGGGTGAACAATTACATGTGTTATTTACTGTTTTCATTTACAGTTTGTTATTAAGTTCTGTAATCTGTGTTGTAGTGGATGTCATAACATCCGTGATAACATCCATTGTTTGGTTACCAGAATTTCACAAGCCACGCATGTATATGACCTAAGATAAGTGAAACAACACCTTAAGCAAGTTAGGATCATGTAACAAGGCTCACGAGATGCAAATGGGATCAATAGAGATCATCTCCCAAAGGAACTAGGTTAAGCTAGCTTGTACAAACACCTTCAAAAGTAACTTGACTTGCAAGGTTCACCAAAAATAGAAGGATTGCTCAATAAATATCAAATAAAATGCTCAACAAAGCTTAATTAATCACAAACCAGCAAGCAAAAACTCAAAGACAATATCAACTCAAGGCATCACCAAATCATTCAAGAATGAATGGTGCTCCACCTTATCTAGCATTTGTCAAGGGTCAACAAAAGTCAAAACAAAACCAAATGAAAAATGATTAATGGCCATTCAAATTCACCCTCAAAATGCCTCAATCCCTTACCTAAATGAGGGAGAAGCAATGGTCATAGGGAATAAAGAATTGAAGTCCAAATAGTCATGATCACATAAGGTAAACACCATAAAACCCATTAAAAGTTTAATTCCAAATAAAATACCAAAATAAATGGAAAACAAAAATAAAAATTTTGGAAAATTAAATAACATTTTGAAATGTTAGAAAAATATTTTTGGGGAATTTTTATGTAATTGGAAATATTTTTAAATAATTAAAATGAAAAATAGAAATAAAATGAAATAAAATAAAAAGACAGGACTAGGGGGTGCACCCAACAATAACCAAAGCACTGAAACTCTTTATAAACTCGCTTGGGCTCAAAAATAGGAGGTGGGATAGCATTAAAACAAGGCCCAAAGACCAAAATTAAACCTGGCTAATTGAAACGCAACGTTTCATTTATCTAGTCAAATTCCAGGCACCAACTAAGCACGGTCAAGCCAATGCAGACCAAACACCTCACATAGTCAAAAGGCAGCCATGTCAACTTTCAACTGAAAATGAACCAGACGCCGGAGCTAGGTCTTCGGTCGTCTTCTCCAGGAGACCTTGCAGGAGATCAAAGATCAAACCTCCATAAAAATCTACAAATCTGGTACCGTTTGAAAGCCCTTGCAACAAGGATCATGAATCCACCATTTATTTTTCAAAAAGGTCCTTGAATAGAGAGAAATCATGGCACGAAAATTGAAATGCATATGCTAAAACTTCATCAAACATGCAAACCAATCATTCAAACACTGTCTACCAATGGGTAGGGCTTCAGATGCACCCAATATGGTCCTATAAATCTGCCTAAAATGGAAGTTTCAAGTTGAGGAATCTTACCAAACGGAGAGGTTCCGTTGACTCTTTAAACCTCAAGCAAACTTCTGTTTCAGCCTTCCAACTTGTTCCTTATGCTTTGGAGAAGAAGAATTGAGCACTAGCTTGCAAGGAATCTCAAGGATATGGCAGATTCGAAGAAATGAAATTTGGAGAAATTTTGGAGCTCTCTCTTCTCTCTCACGCAGTAGCACACCTTCTGATGGTTTAGGGCAAAGTTTGAGTTTAAATATGAGGGATTTTCAGCAACCATACAGGCCCATGTTTCTTGTATCATGTGATTTCAAATTTTGACCAAAAATTTCTCTTTTGAAGCACACACGGGTCATGGCTTCTTTCATTCTTTTTGGGTCAGCAAAATGAAATACACATGGTGTAGAAATGAAATGCATTGGTTTTGGTCATGTATAGTCAATTGGTACAAAGTTTCAAGTCATGAATTTTAAGGTAAGAAACTTGAAAATGTGGCATGTAATTCCTCTTCATGTTGGCACAAATGAAGTAAAGCTCTTTATGATCATGTATTTGTGTGGAAAGGTTCAAAAATGAGGCCAAAAAGTGACTTGTGATGTAAGATACTTAATCCATGACCAAAAGTCAAAATTTCACCTTTAAAATGGTCCATATGAAAACATAATGCACCAAACTTCATGGGAATCAAGCTCATGAGTAAGTTGAACCAATGTGACACAACTTTTATGTGGCACAAAATTGAAGTTGAGGCCTTAAAGTTCACGTAATTGACCATTGAAGAAAATGACATATAATGAATTTTCCCAAAATACCCTTGCCTTGCAAGGTCCATAACTTGAGATGCACACATGATAAAGAGGAATTCTAGGACTTTTTGGAAAGCTAAGATCATAAGGAACAACTTTCATTTTCACTTGAAGTTGAGGAGAAACTTGATTCCATGTCAAAAATGCCTTGGAAGTGAGTTGACTTTAAGTTGACCAAAATTCTCTTCATCTGTGGACCCTAACTTGTTAACATCATAACTTGAGATGCACAAAATCAATGGATGAGTTATTGTACTCAAAAAAAAGCTTGAAAGATGATTAATAAGTCCCATGATTTCATGAAAATGAGATTGAGCTTACATCATAGGGGAAATTGTCCTTGAAGTTAGGCACTAAAGATGGGGATTTTACACTGAAATCATCTGAAACCCTAATTTAGCAACTTCTTGAACTCTTGACTCCCTTGATTTGATCATAACATGACATCCTAGATGCTTTAAGATGACTTATCATGGCTTGAAGACTTAGAACCAAGTATTGAACCCTCTCAAGTCCACAATTGACTTTGGGTTGACTAGATGAAACCCTAATTCCATGTCCTTTGAATGTGACTTTTGCAAATGAATTGAATGACCACACAAGCTCCACAAACACTGTTAGAACATAGATTGGTTCTTAATATATTTCAATGTTTTGATGATTACAATAATGAAATTTTGTATGAAGAAAATATATACTCTAATTTTGTTCAAGTATTTTAGTTTCAGATAATATAATAAATGTTCCTCTGGACGCAAGATTTCCTCTGAACGTTAAGCAACGCAAGGCTCTGAGTGTAAAAAGTGAAGCTACAGAAGACTTTGAAGCGAAGCTACAGAAGACTCTGAAGCGTAGCTACAGAAGGCTCTGAGCAAAGAGTATAAAGCAAAGATTCAGAAGACTATGTGAGTACTAAACTCAACGCTGCAACTACAGAGGCTCTGAAAATCAAGTCAACTCTGTTAAGACAAACACGCTAAGCACTAAGCTGCAGAAACTCTGATAAGAAGAAACTTTGATAAAGAAGATGCTGATCAATAAAGATTCGTTGGCATATTCTTTGTCTACATCCAACGACTCTTTCCTCTTTCGTGTATGGCACAGGAATTCAGACAAAAAGGATATCTCTAAACATTCCTCTTCTGGAAAGGAAAAGTCAAAGAAGACAAAAGGCAACAGTTGCATGCTCTTTGAGAAATGGATGTGAAGTACTATTTAAACAAGTTTTCAACAGCATTTCAACGTTAACAATTACAACAACAACTCTTGAACAAATTTCATTGAACAACTACAACGAACATACTAGAAAACTAAATAGTTTCATTTGTTCTTAATTTGTGTAAAATCACTGTTGTGATAATAACTTATCTTAGAAGCACTTAAAACACATTTGTGTATATCTTTGTTAAAGATCCTTGAGAGACCAAGTTGTGGTCAGTATTCTTGAGAAGACTAAGACAGTTTGTCTTAGTGATAAGACTGTAATAAGTTTTTGATTAGTGGATTAAGTCCTCGTTTGAGAGAGGCGAAATCACCTTGGCCGGGTGGACTGGAGTAGTTTGAGTTCAAACGAACCAGGATAAAAATAACTTGTTAATTTTTATTTTCTTAGGTTGTTTTTGAAACCCCTTATTCACCCCCCCCCCCCCCCCTTTCTAAGTGTTTTCCTACCTTCAGTTGGCATTAGAGCACCGATTCTAAGTGCTATCACTTAATAGTGACAAAAAAAGATCCAGTTGGAAAACTCTTTGATATTTACTATGGCTAAATTTTCAAACAACAAATATGATGATAAAGACAGAATCAGCACAAAGCCTCCTATGTTTGATGGAGAAAATTTTGATTACTTGAAAGACAGAATAAAAAGTTTTTTTCTTGGCTATGATGATGATCTTTGGGATATAGTCATTGATGGATACATTCACCCCATAAATGGTGAAGGTAAAAAGATTGATAGAAAATCAATGACTGATCAACAGAAGAAAGATTTCAGAAATCATCACAAGGCTAGGACAATCCTACTGAACGCTATATCTCATACTGAATATGAGAAAATCACAAATAGAGATACAGCGAATGATATGTTTGAGTCCTTGAAGATGACGCACGAAGGAAACACGCAAGTTAAAGAAACAAAGGCTTTAGCGCTAATTCAAAAGTATAAAGCCTTCAAGATGGAGGAAGATGAATCTGTGGAAACCATGTTTTCAAGATTCCAGATTCTGACTGCTGGATTGAAGGTTCTTGACAAAGGTTACTCCACTTCTGATAATGTAAAGAAGATAATCAGAAGTTTACCAAAGAGGTGGAGACCTATGGTCACAGCGTTAAAGCTCTCAAAAGATCTGAACAGGATCACTCTGGAGGAACTCATCATTTCCTTAAGAAGCCATGAGATAGAGCTTGAAGAAGATGAGCCTCAGAAGAAAGGTAAGTCCATTGCTTTAAAATATAACAAAAAATCTAAAACTAAAGCTTTTCAGGTACTAGAAGAAAGCTCTGGAGATTCCTCATCAGATGAAGATGAACTGTCTTTACTATCCAGAAGAATAAATCAACTATGGAAGCACAAGCAAAAGAAGTTCAGAAACTTTAAAAGACTAGAACATCACGGAGAAACCTCTGGTCACAGAAGATCCAGCAAAAAGGAAGTTGTGTGCTACGAATGCAAAAATCTATGACACTACAAGAATGAATGTTCCAAACTTCAAAAGGATAAACCAAAGAAGAAGTTTGAGAAGAAAACGAAAGTCCTGATGGCTACGTAGGATGACTCAGATTCTTCTGAAGCCTCGTCAGAGTCTAAGGACGAATGTGTAAACGTTGCACTAATGGCTGATGCAGAGGGGCATGAAGAATCATCTGAATTTGGGTCAGAATCAGATTCAGAAGAGGTATTTCTTGATCTTACCAGAGCTGCATTAATTGAAAGCTTATCTGAGATGTGTGAAAACTATAGTAAGGTCAGACTCAAATACAAGAAGCTTCAGAGCAGTCTTGCATCTGAGACTGATCAGCTGAAATCAGAAATTGTTGAGCTGAAAGAAAATAATTTTCAAATTAAAATTGAATTGGAAAAAGCTCAACAAAATTCTGAATTAGATACTATGTATTGCTCTAAAAATATTTTAGAAGAGTATGACCATAGTTTTCAAAGGTTCCTGTCCAAAAGCATAGACAAAAGCAAAATGGCTTCTATGATCTATGGTGTGAGCAGGAATAACAGAAAAGGAATTGGATATGAATCATCCTCCGGGAAGGAATCAAATCCAAAACCTGTTGATAAGCTAATCATCAATTATACTCCTCTGTATACGCATTTTAAATATGGTCACTCACTTGACATAAAGCACACACGTTCAGATCAGAACACCAAAAATTTTAATAAACCTAAATTGCGTCAGAACACAAAGCTTTTAAAGGATAGAAGTTCTGGAAAAATTTCAAAACAACTAACCTCAGAGGACCTAAAAAGATATGGGTACCTAAGGATAAAATAATTTATGTTGCAGATATCCTTAGCAGCAAAGTTGAGACACCAGTCCTGGTACCTGGACTTTGGATGCTCACGACACATGACGTGAAGAAGGTCTATGTTCCAAAGTCTGGAACTTAGATCTGGTGGTGATGTGAAGTTTGGAGGAAACCAAAAGGGCAAGATCATTGGCTCTGGAGCAATTGGTAATGGTAATCTCCCTTCTATCTCTAATGTTCTACTTGTTGAAGGATTAACTCATAACTTGTTGTCCATAAGTCAATTAAGTGACAATGGTTATGATATTATATTCAATCAAAAATGTTATAAAGTTGTTAGTCAGAAAGATGGTTCAATCCTCTTTAATGGTAAAAGAAAGAACAACATTTATAAAATTAAACTTTCATAATTGAAAAATCAAAATGTTAAATGTCTTATGTCTGTTAATGATGAGAAATGGGACTGACATAGAAGATTGGGTCATGTTAGCATGAGACATATATCTTAGATTAACAAGCTCAATCTGGTCAGAGGACTTCCTAAGTTGAAGTTCAACTCAGATGATCTTTGTGAAGCATGTCAGAAAGGCAAAATTTCAAAATCCACTTTCAAATCAAAGATTGTTGTTTCTACTTTTAGACCATTAGAGCTTCTGCATATTGATCTGTTTGGACCAGTGAAAACTGCATCCATCAAAGGCAAGAAGTATGGGCTTGTCATCATTAATGACTACAGCAGATGGACATGGGTAAAATTCCTAAAACACAAGGATGAGTCTCACTCTGTATTCTTTGATTTCTGCAATCAAGTTCAAAATGAAAAGAATTTTAATATTGTCAAAGTCAGAAGTGATCATGGTGGTGAATTTGAAAATAAATTTTTTGAAAAATATTTTAAAGAAAATGGCATTGCACATGATTTCTCTTGTCCTAGAACTCCTCAACAGAATGGAGTTGTAGAATGAAAGAATAGAACATTGCAAGAAATGGCCAGAACTATGATCAATGAGACAAATATGGCTAAACATTTTTGGGCAGAAGCAATAAATACATCATGCTATATTCAGAACAGAGTCTCTGTAAGACCTCTTCTAGAGAAGACTCCTTATGAATTTTGGAGGAATAGAAAGCCCAACATTTCATATTTCCATCCTTTTGGATGTATTTGTTTTATTCTTAACACTAAAGATAATCTGAACAAGTTTGACTCTAAAGCACAAAAGTGTTTTATGATTGAATATTCTGAACACTCAAAAGGCTACAGAGTATACAATACTAAGACACAGATTGTGGAAGAATCAATTCATGTCAGATTTGATGATAAGCTTGGCAATCAAAAAGCCAAAGCAGTCTAAAATTTCTGCAGATCGAGAAGTTCTTCTCACAGACTCTGAAGAATCAGAGGCAGACAAAGTTCCAGCTAAAGAACAAGAAGCAACGCCATATGCTACTCCATTAGCTGCTCATCTGGACAACTTAACTATTTCTGAAGAACCAACTCTGAAAGGATCCTCCAGAATTAAATCTTCTCATCCAGAGGAAATGATTATTGGAAAGAAGGATGATCCTATAAGAACAAGATCCTTTCTCAAATCATCTGGGACATCATTATTTGGTCTGGTGTCAATTATTGAACCTACCTCTATGGATGAAGCTCTGCAAGAACGATTGGATACTTGCTATGCAAGAGGAGCTGAATCAATTCACAAGAAATGATGTATGGGATCTGGTTGCAAGACCAAAAGGATTCAACATTATTGGAACAAAATGGGTCTACAGAAATAAGTTGAATGAGCAAGGAGAAGTCATCAGAAATAAAGCTAGACTTGTTGCTTAAGGCTACAGTCAACAAGAAGGTATTGACTACACAAAGACATATGCTCCAGTGGTAAGGTTAGAATCTATACGCTTGTTAATTTCTTTTGCTGCACAGAATAACATCACTCTGTATCAGATGGATGTTAAAAGTGCTTTCTTAAATGATTTAATAGAAGAAGAAGTGTATGTTCATCAACCTCCTGGATTTGAAAATGAAAAATTTCTAGAACATGTTTTTAAATTAAAGAAATCACTCCATGGTCTAAAACAAGCTCTCAGAGCTTGGTATGAAAGACTCAGTAATTTCCTTCTGGAAAATAATTTTATCAGAGGAAAGGTTGATACTACTCTTTTCCATAATTCAATTAAGAAAGATATCTTAATCTGTCAGATTCATGTTGATGATATTATTTTTGGAACAACAAATATTTCACTTGGAAAGGAGTTTGCTAAGTCTATGCAGGCAGAATTTGAAATGAGCATGATGGGAGAGCTAAGATTCTTTCTGGGCATTCAAATTAATCAGACTCCAGAAGGCACCTACATACATCAGACGAAGTATGTGAAGAAGATTCTGAAGAAGTTTAATATGACAGAGAGTAAGCCAGCTAAGACTCCCATGCATCCAACTAGTACTCTGGGAAAAGAAGAGGTAAGTAAAAAGGTAGATCGAAGTTGTACAAAGGTATGATTGGCTCTCTTCTGTATTTGACTGTCTTTAGGCCTAACATTCTTTTCAGTGTATGTTTATGTGCTAGATTCCAATCAGATCCTAGAGAATCTTACTTAACTGATGTTAAGAGAATTTTGAGGTATCTAAAAGGTACAACTAACGTGGGTCTGTGTTACAGAAGATCTGATGAATATAAATTAGTAGGCTTCTATGATGCTGATTTTGCTGAAGACAGAGTTGAACGTAAAAGCACCTCTGGAAGCTGTCAGTTTCTGGGAGGCAATCTGATCTCATGGTACAACAAGAAGCAACCCACTATATCACTCTCAACTATAGAAGCAGAATATATTGCTGCTGCTGGTTGTAGTACTCAGATGCTCTAGATGAAGAGTCAGTTAGAAGACTATCAAATACATGAAAGTAATATTCCTATCTTTTGTGACAATACTTCTGCTATTTGCCTTTCTAAAAACCCTATTTTACATTCAAAGGCAAAACATATAGAAATTAAACATCACTTCATTAGAGACTATATTCAGAAAGGGATATTAAGTTTAAACTTTGTTGATACAGACCATCAATGGGCTGATATTTTTACAAAACCCCTAGCTGAAGATAGATTTAAATTTATTTTGAAAAAATTAGTATGGACTTTTGTCCAGAATAAAATCTTTATTCAGAAGTAAATTTATTCAGATGACAAGTGTTTAAAGTTTATACTCTGAAGTATTGCATCTGAAATTGTTTTAAGTTATTTTATTTATTTGTGTGAAATTATGAGTTAACAAGCTTAAGAGGATCTGAGCGATTAGTTAACGTTTCATTTTCAAAGAGCTTCAGAGGCACATCACATCAAACACGTGTCACTTGCTTTCTAAATGTTGAAAACGGTTGAGTGCACAATGCTGAGGCGCCGTTTCAGGTACTGTTTAAATTATTAAAATTCTCTTCCCCTCCCCCCACATTGTCAGATCATTAAATGCGTTAAATCATTATTTTTTTATTGATTTGTGTTCCTTTTGTGCCCTAATTTTTTCTCTTTGTATTCCACGTCCTAACACTTCACACTTTCATTCTTACACACTTTATGCATTTTGGTCTTCTTCATTGTTTTCTCTTCAAATCAAAACCTAAACCTAAAAGAAACCACTGTTATCTCAAAAGTTCTTCAATGGCGTCTTCATCTTCATCTCATTAAAACTTGGCTTCTACTATGGTTGGGTCGTCTACATCAGAAATGGATAATGAAACTTACAAAGAGCCTGAACGCACTCTTCTCACACCTGTTGACAAATTAGAAGTTCTTTGTAAGTTCACGGTGAATTTTGACTGCATTGCGAAGAATAGGTTTGATCTTCGTCCAACAGTAAACTTTCAAGGATGGGTTAAGTATTTTGATCGGTTGGTTGGTCTAGTTTTTCCCAAATTGGTAAAGGAATTCATGCAAAGGTTTACCCTAAGTTCATCTCTTCATCTGTTCTGGGAAAAGAAATCATTATCACTGAGGATATGATTCGTCAACTCATTGGATATGGAGAAGAAGGTATTGTGAATGCCTCTGTGGGACGCGAGATGATGCATGCAATGTTCAACGAGGTATTTACCCCTGGGCTTCCATCCAACAAGATCAAGGATCTGAAGACCCACTACAAAATCTGGGCTAAGATTTTTCTGGGTTGCATTCATCATAGGAAGGCTTCAAACTCTCCAGACTACATTAATACAGAGCAGTTGTACTTTCTGTATTATCTTGGGAAGAATATCAAGGTGGATCTTCCACATCAGCTATTTGTTCATCTATGGAATCATGTCAAAATGTCAAGGGAAGTCATTTGCACCAAACATCAGAAAATTAGAGACTGGATTCCCATGGGAAGGTTAATCTCTGATATTCTCACTAAGAATGGCTTGGTATCTGCTCTGAAGGAAGCTGGTCAGACAGAAGAATTGGTTCCTATTCTTGGGAAGCCTCTGGGTGGCAAAAGTCTGCAAAGGATGAAGTTGGTTGAGAAACTTCAATCTGATCCAGTTCAAATTGACTCTGATGTTGTGCGTAAGAGAAGGGTTCTAGTAGAAGACTTTCCACTTTTCACTGTAGAGGAGCCCAAGGAAGCTCTACTTCATTATATTGCTTCTTATCTGGCAGATGGAACTCCTATGCCAGCTGATCTGCTGCAACGTGCATCTGAACCTGCTCCAGAGGTAATTATGAGGAAGAAAAGAAAGAAGAGTGTCGCTACTGCGAAAATCGGCGCCGACTATGACAGAAGAGTCGCCATCGTGCGTTATTTATCCCGAAGGAGGGAAAGGAAACGCTCAGAGTAAACCTAACGCAAAATGGGAAAGGAGTGGTCATCGCAACTAAATCCTGGATTCGGGAGTCGATTACGCAAGGGGAAGGTATTAGCACCCCTCACGTCCGCCGTACTCGACGGGATCCACGCTTGTTTTCTGGTACGGATCGTTATTCTATCTACACTAAAGGTCAGGGTTAAAAATAAAATAAAATGACTCAGCAAAGTATAGCACTTTATGCCTACGTATTCCCGTCTGGAACGAGAAATCAGAGTCAACGTAGTTTGCCTAACTACGGGTAAAAGGGAAAGGTTGCTCGCTAGGATACAACATCCTATGCCTACGTACTTTCATACAACATGAAAGATCAGAGCAAACGTAGTTCGGGCTACGTACGACACAAGTCTGTCTGTTTATCTTTTATCCTTCTGAAAAAGGTTTTCTCCTGATTACGGGTCCAAGCGAACAAAAATGACGTTTTGACTGGTTTCCAGTCTTTTACGCAAGAACTGTTTTTTATGAGTTGTTTGAAATATTATCGTGTTTTTGATTGTTTCGAAATGAGAAGAGAAACGACGCCCTAAAAAACCTATGGTTGAAAATGGGAAGCAAAACTACCCTAATGTTGTCATGCATGGATAAACACCTAATGTCTGTCATATTTCTCTCTTGCACAGAGAGAAACAGAGATCCTAGGGGATAAACAGTAAAAGAAACAGATATATACAGTAAACAGTAAACATGTATGCAATGCATCAATACAAGCAAGGCAAGGGAGTCCCGCTCTACCTCGAACCTAGGAAAACAACAGGCCAAAGTGAAACATTATTCACTTCCAGCCTAAGGGGGCAAGCTGTACAAACCAACAAACAATACAGAAAAGAAAACATCACCAATACCAGCTCTGACCGCAACAATTGAAATCCTACAGTAAGCAGCACAAACAACAACAGCTCTGACAGCTACAGTTGATTAACAGCAAATGATTGACAACAACTTCTTCAAGTACAATCTAACTTCAATCTTCAATGATCTTTAAACTTTAGATAAGCTCCTATCTTCAAAAATAATCCAGCTCTAGCAAGAACGAACTTCAACCAGTAAACAACTTCAAAAAGCAGCAAAAACCCTAGCTTCAACAGATAACCAGCTTTGACAGGCACAAGCTTCATTTTCACCAATCTTCAAGCTTCAAACTTCATTTTCAATAGGTTTCCATCTTCAATGCAATCACTCCAGAAGAGAATCAATTAATAGATGAAGTTGAAATGCTAAACAGCTTATTGACAACCAAAGGAAGCCTATAAGCACTTAGCATTGTAGGGGAAAGGTTCCCTCAAAGTTCTACTTCTAAAGTATGTCACTTATCCCTCCAAAGGAGGGATGTGAATAACCTAAAAGTACTTTTTGTCATAGGGAGGAATAGAAGCACAAGATGCTTTCTATGTTTGTAAGAAGAAATCAATCTAATCTAAAGCTCTCCCTATATTTCCTATTTCCTAAGTCTTCAAAAGCCACCTTCAAAGAGAAAAGTCTTCATGCCCCCAAGCTCCATCCTTTGTATCCAATCATCCTCCAAGTCTCAAGAAGCTCCCATAAGTAAAGCCCAAACCCCATGCCCAATTGAAATAGCCCAAACCAAACAAACAAGCAAAATGCCCAAGAGGGAAAACACACAATCACCACTCAAATTGCAAAGATCAGATAAAATAGTAATACTCATTATAAAATCCTAGCTTAATTTCTAAGGGAACCTAATTATATACCCTATATCCCATATAGATCCCAGAACCTAAATCAACTATTAAGCCCCAAAACTATGTGCTAAACTACATCTAAGTGTTGAAAAACCCTAATCCTAACACACACTCAACTCACCTCTCAAATTATTCTAATTTTTAATCACAAAAATGTGACAAAATTCCTGAGGGATCATGCTTTCTTATTCTAACCAACCTCACAAAAAGCACTCAAAAATTCTACTCCTAGATCTCACACAAAATTCAGAAAGAAGAAGGTACAAAACAAAAGTAAAATAAAAGCATTAAAATGTAAAAATATGCCAGAAAATGAAAAATGCATGAAACAATATTTTTTTTTGGTTTTATTGAATTCTAGAGATCCTAATGAAAACAATGAAAAAATTCTCATCCTAAAATGACCATTTTTTAATTTGTTATGAATTTTTTACCAACCTAAATAAAATGTAAAGAATAAAAGAAAATGAGAAGAAAATAGAAAGGAGGCGTGTCAAATAGCAACTAAACCATGTACAATCTCAGAGATGGGCCCAGGGTGGGGTGCCAATAACAACACGTGCACTAAGCCCAAACACTCTTCAGAAAATAAAAGAAAATGCTAAGAAAATGGGAAACTCGTGTGGTACATAGCAAATGAATTACGTGTGTTTTCTATTGGGCTTTGGGAAGGGGGTGTGGATAGCCAGATCTCACTTAAGCCCATGCCACAAAGTTAATGAAACGGAGCGTTTAGGCTCTTATCAGACTCCTTCACAAAACCAAACGCAATCTGAGCCATTGGATGAGGGTTTGGTCAAAGGTCCACTGCAGATCCTATGGTGATTACGTTGTCTTCCTCATTTTGAAAGTTGGAGGGAACTAGAACCAGACGGTGGCCGGAGGTGGCGCCACCGTCGTCCCCAAACACCAACTCTCTAAATCCTCACCAAAACTCAACCCTAAATACATCATTCTACTCGCTTTTTCACACTGAGTACAACCATGCCCTCCATGATCATTGAAACTTCCTCCTTCTCAAAACACAAAGAGACTTTCAGAGAATACTCAAAAATCAAACATCACCAATCCTAAAATTGAAGTGCCTAACATCATCACCATGCTGCACTGAGCAAATCTAACTATATAACTAAGCCTAGATCATCAAGAACTCAGAGATACGATCCTCACAAGAAATGGTGCCACATAAGATTTTGTCTCTAAACATTGAATTTCTTTACCAGAAACGACCTAGCCATGATCTACATTGCATCTAACCATTTAAAACCTAACAATTCTATCTATATCAAGCTACGCGATGAAGTTTACTAACCTGTGAAAATTGAGTGAACAGAACAATGAAACCTTCAAATCTCCCTTCAATTTCTTCCAGATATGATCAATGATTGATTATCAAGCTTCTATATGCATCAATTTGTGTTGAATCTCTCTGAATCCTCAAATTCGATTTTGAGTTGCAAGGGATGAACTCAATATGCTATCTCTCAATTCTTCAGCAATCTTGGCCAGAAATCTATCCAAACTCACTCACAAACTCAAGATGAAGCTACTGAATGCAAAAGCTTTCTTTGAAATAGCTCAAATTCGTGTAACCGATTTTGTTTTGCAAGGTGCAAAATCAGAATTCTATCTCTCAATTCTCTCTCAATCTTCACCAAAAAAAAACTTAATTAGTTATAATCCTTATATAGAACATGTAGGAATCATCTAGAATGCCCTGGAATGATCCATGTGAGAATTTGAAATTCTCATGCACCATGAAATCTCATGAGAAGCTTGCACATGACAACTGAGTTTTAGCTTGCTTCAATACCTTGATTCTGATCCAATTTCTCTCCATATGATATTTTGAATGGATTGGTAAGGGTTAGGGCCATGGATTTGATCTAAAGGAGTGTTTTGCAAATGTTACTTATGATGTAAGAAAGCATTTTCCAAAGCAACTCATAAAACAATGGCTCATCTCAAAATTGTGACATTGCAAATGTGTTTGAAATTCAATTTCCATTCAAAATGACTACCCATATGCCATGTTTATGCCTTGCAAGTCAAAAAACCATTTTTCCTCTCTTGAATCATTTGAAAAATCTCTCATTTTAGGCCATTTTGGGACACTTTGTGAAATAAGCCAATCCATCTCACCATGACTTCACATATGACCTAGAAAGACCATTCTAAGCACATCTCATGTTGAACATTTTTTCATTTGAAGAGTGGAAGATAGAGATTTTGACCTATGTTGAAAAATGACCTATAATTCAACTTTCCCAAAATACCCCTGGATTGCCAAGATCATAACTTGAGTTCCATAAATATTCTTGAGGACTTCTAGTACTCAAATTAAAGGTAAGATCAAGCCCTACAATTATTATGTTATCCAAGAATCCATTTGAAAACTCCTAGAGGGGCAAAAGTTGCTTGGAAGTCAAGCGACTTTCACAGACAAATTTCAGTGTCCTCTGGTGACCTGTAACTTGCAAGAACCATAACTTGAGTTCTACAAATATCCTTGAAGACTTCTAGTACTCATATTAAAGCTATGGAGAAGCTATACAAGTTTCATGTTGGCCAAGAATCCAATTTAAACTTTTATTTTGACTTATGTGGCTTGGAAGTCCAGTGCTATACAGGGGATTTTACCCTAGGAACCCTGTATCAAACACCTCCAACCACTCTTGATTCTCTTGAACTTGATCTTGACTCATCCATACACATGCTTTAACATCTCAACCCATGACTTCCATGACCTAGAGCTAGGTCTTGATGCCCTTTCTTTACTCTCTTTGACCTAGGGTTACCCAGATGAAACCCTACTTGTATACACCTCAACTGTGGTTCTTGAACTTGATACCATGACTTGTCTAAGCATCAATAGGTCTTTCTAGGCCTCCCATGGGATCCATACACACCTCAAATTCATAATTCCATGTTGATGACCTTCAATACACCTCAAGTTAGGAGAGAAATCCACCCGTGGGCACTCAAACTTCTCAAGACTTCAAATCACTCCTTGATGGCCTGGAAGGCTTCTCCTCTTGGATAACACACCTTGCTAAGCTCTTCCTTTGATATACACCTTGATCCCTTGTTGGAGGCATGCTATGCTATGATATGCAAATGATTAGACTGTGTATATGATGTAACTATGCAAATGAAATGCAATGAAACATAAATCAGGCAAGAAAAGGTTGAGCAAATTTTGGGGTGCAACAAAGAGCAAGGTCTTAGAAGAAGGTCCTAAACGTACTAAGAGGAAAGCCTCTGAAGAAGAATCTTCTGAGAAGTTCTCTAAGCGTTCCAAGCTTTCAGGTAACCCTTCTGCTGTTTCACCTTCTATTTTAGAAACTGTAACAGAAGAACCAACATCCTCTGAACCTATTGTCACTTCTGTACCTCCTCCTCTTACCCCTCCAAACATCACATCTGAGCATCATTCCTCTGAAAATGTTCATGTTTCTGTTGCCTCTCCTCAACCGCAAACTTCCAATCCTCAACCCACATCTCAAATTAACCAAGAAACCACCTCTGATCACCCTACCTCTCCAATTAATAAAGAAGCCACATCTGAACAAACCACCTCTATACCATCCACAACATCTTTCAATATCCATCAGAAAACTGATTTTGCTGACATCCCCTTAACAAACCAACCAGCTGCTTGAAACCCTTCTGACCCTGAAGTTGCTAACACCACCTCTGAACCTAACACATCTAAACCTAACCCTCTGAACCTAACCCCTCTGAACCTGAACCTGAAATCCTTGATGTCACACCTCTCATGACCGTTCACCCCGTTTCATCTGGCTCATCTGATTCATCTGATTCCTCTGAATCCTCCTATGATCTATCAGATGCCACATCACCTTATAACTCCCTAAACCATCCTCTTAATATTTCTTCTCCTACTTCCATTCCTTCTCATTCCCCTTCTAAACCTTCATTCTTAGATACCCTTAGGCAATCCTTCTTAGAGGCCTACCTTAAGCCAAAACCTAGACCGAATGTTGGTACTCTGTTATCCAGTTTTGAAATGAAGATGCAGATGTGGTTTTCTGCTGTTAGGGAGAAGTGCCTCAATAGCATGAATCCTCAGGACTCTGAAGAGATCTGGAAAGCCTTCAGAAAGAGATTCACCTCTGTGTCTATGAACCTTTAAGATGTTTGCTCTGCTGATGCGGAAGAAAGAGTTTCTGAAGCTATGAAACGTGCTCAACTGAGTATCAGAAGAACTCCTACTCTGTATCTGGAAAACACACCTGTAGAGGTTGTGTGTTCCTTATCTGAAGAATCTGCTGCACTTTAAACTGGTGAAGTTCCTCAGACTGAAGAAGTTATCCCAAAGGCTCCTATAACTGAAGAGACTCCTGCATCTGATCAGCCTTCTGCTATGGTTTTAGAGAATGCATTTGCTTAAGTGGTTAATCAAGATTCAACATATTTGAAGAAAGACTCTGAAGATGTGCAAGACAAGTTTGCTAAGCAAGAGGCTACCAACAGTGAAATAAAAGCATGGATGCTCAAGCAAGAGAAAACTACATCAGAAATTCAGGAGTGGATGATCAAGCAAGAAAAATCCACTACTAAAATTAAGACTTGGATGGCCAAACAAGAAGCTTCTACTTCTGAGATAACGAATCTTCTTAAGATTTTAGCTTCTCGTTCAACTTAATTATTTGTTTATGCTTATCTGTGATATTTGCTTGTTTTGTTTCTCTTCTGAGTTTATCAATACATCTGTGACTTTTGTTTTACAGCTGATTCTATTTTATGTTTTACTTTTTCTTACTCTGAAATTTTTGTCTTAAACGATTTTGTAAAAATCACTTTTTGATATGACAAAAAGGAGGAGAAATGGAAATTTTGATTGTTCTCATAAACAGATACTGAATGGAAACTCACACATGATAAAATCTAACTAATCATAAATTCAGTGTTTCAGAGCTAGAGTTACTCATCTAAAAATATTTATAAAATTAACTCTGAACAAGGTCTGAGATGGTTTACAAGCTTGCTCTGACTCTGGAAAGAATACAAGTGTTGAAAGGGAAGTTTTTATATTTTCTAGCAGTATTCATTTCAGGGGGAGAATCATATTCTCATAGGGAGATATATATTTTTTCATTTTGAACAAAATTTCGTATAGTTTTTGTCATCATCAAAAAGGGGGAGATTGTTAGAACACAGATTGGTTCTTAATATATCTCAATGTTTTGATGATAACAATAATGAAATTTTGTATGAATAAAATATATACTCTAATTTTGTTCAAGTATTTTTGTTTCAGATAATATGATAAATGTTCCTCTGGACGCAAGATTTCCTCTGAATGTTAAGCAACGCAAGGCTCTAAGCATAAAAAGTGAAGCTACAGAAGACTCTGAAGCGAAGCTACAGAAGATTCTGAAGCATAGCTACAAAAGGCTCTGAGCAAAGAGTATAAAGCAAAGATTCAGAAGACTCTGTGAGTACTAAACTCAACGCTGCAACTACAGAGGCTCTAAGAATCAAGTCAACTCTGTTAAGACAAACACGCTAAGCACTAAGCTGCAGAAACTCTGATAAGAAGAAACTCTAATAAAAAAGATGCTGATTAATAAAGATTCGTTGGCATATTCTTTGTCTACATCCAACGGCTCTTTCCTCTTTCGTGTATGGCACAGGAATTCAGACAAAAAGGATATCTCTGAACATTCCTCTTTTGGAAAGGAAAAGTTAAAGAAGACAAAAGGCAACAGTTGCACGCTCTTTGAGAAATGGATGTGAAGTACAATTTAAACAAGTCTTCAACAACATTTCAATGTTAACAATTACAACAACAACTCTTGAACAAATTTCATTGAACAACTACAACAAACATACTAGAAAATTGAATAGTTTCATTTGTTTTTAATTTGTGTAAAATTACTGTTGTGATAATAGCTTATCTTAGAAGCACTTAAAACACATTTTTGTATATCTTTGTTAAAGATCCTTGAGAGACCAAGTTGTGGTCAGTGTTCTTGAGAAGACTAAGACAGTTTGTCTTAGTGATAACACTGTAATCAGTTTTTGATTAGTGGATTAAGTCCTCGTTTGAGAGAGGCGAAATCACCTTGGCCGGGTGGACTGGAGTAGTTTGAGTTCAAACGAACCAGGATAAAAATAACTTGTTAATTTTTATTGTTTTAAGTTGTTTTTGAAACCCCTTATTCAACCTCTCCCCCCTTCTAAGTGTTTTCCTACCTTCAAGACCCCTCAAGGTACACAATGAGCTTTTAAACTATGTCTTATCCAAATAAATGACCTCATGATCCTCTGTTGACCCTCTGATGATCCTCAAGATAGGAGGTAACATCCATACACAAACTTCTCCTCTCAAGGAGCTTAAAAACTTCATCCTGGTGATGATGAAACCCTGATGGCTTGCACATGATACCCTTGCTAGGGCTTGAACATGAAGCTCTCTTATTGAATGGCACAACAAACAAGCTCTTGATCCCCTGTTAAAGACAATGCTATGCAAATGCAAATGCTAAATTAAAATGAAACATAAGCCAAGTACAAGATATGGTTGGTCAAATTTTGGGGTACAACAGATGTCCCTATTCAAACAACTTGGATCTAAAGGGATGAAAAGTAAACGACTTTCAAACATTCAAGGTAAAAGGCGATTGAATACAAAAGAACCCAGAAATTTGCCAACCACAAAATAGGATTGAAAAAAACTCAGTTGGGGAAAATGAAGATAAGATGAACGCATCCACCAAAGATTCTAGTCGGGGTCTGGATACCACACAGGCTCAAGTAAAACACCAATATTTGCCGGGGTCTAGATACCATACAGGCTCAAGAAAATATGTCGGGGTCTGGATACCACACAGGCTCAATAAAAAATATTAGTCGGGGTTTGGATATCGCACAGGCTAAAGAAATAAACTGGTTTCACCCAGGGTCTGGATACCGCACGGGCTAAAGAAATAAACCGGTGCTAGACGGGGTTTGGATACCGCACGAGCTAAAGAAATAAACCGGTGTTAGCCGGGGTTTGGATACCGCACGGGATAAAGAAATAAACTGGTGTTAGCCAGGGTCTGGATACTACACGGGCTAAAGAAATAAACTGGTGTTAGCCGGGGTCTGGATACTGCACAGGCTAAAGAAATAAATCGGTGTTAGCCGGGGTCTGGATACCGCACGGGCTAAAGAAATAAACCGGTGTTAGCCGGGGTCTGGATACCGCACGAGCTAAAGAAATAAACAGGTGTTAGTCGGGGTCTGGATACCACACGGGCTAAAGCAATAAACTGGTGTTAGCCGGGGCCTGGATACCGCACAGGCTAAAGAAATAAACCGGTGTTAGCCGGGGTCTGGATATCGCACGGACTAAAGAAATAAACTGGTGTTAGCCGGGGTTTGGATACCGCACGAGCTAAAGAAATAAATCAGTGTTAGCTAGGGTCTGGATACCGCACGGGCTAAAGAAATAAACTGGTGTTAGCCGGGGTCTGGATACCGCACAGGCTAAAGAAATAAACCAACTCAAAAGAGTACACTGTAGTCTGCTGGAGATAAAACTGGAAACAAGAGGTAACAACCTAACTCATGTTTCAAATGAACATGTTTGAATATGGCGTAATGCTCCATACGAAATGGAAATGTTACGTGTTTGGGAGGATGCTATGCACGATGCAAATGCAAAGGAACCACTCAAGCAAAATAAATGTTGAAGAGAGGAAACCAACTCCGCTAGGGAATGACTGGGTGCCAAGTACAATTGGACTTTTGCTGGGAAAAAACAAGCCCTGGATGGCTTCTTGGAAAAGAACTTTCCTAGGTAAACTGCTCGGATGAGAACAAAATCCACTTCGTTGGGGATCAAATCAACTCTGCTGAGGAAAGTGGCCATGGATGGCCTACCAGAATACGACTCTTCTAGGGGAACAAATGTCTCGGCTGGGGAAAAAAGACCCACTCTACTAGGGAAATCAACCCTGGATGGCTTCCTAGAACGACAAAAACTCTTCTAGGGTACAAAGCAAACTGCTGAGGAATAGTTCCACTCTGCCGGAGATTCCGCTCTACTGAAGATTGAATCCGCTACCTGCTAGGGATAATGAATACGATTTACTGGGAATCAATCCCAAACTCTCTCCATTGAGGATGGAGAATAAAATTCTCTGGGTCAACCCCACATGGCGGGGAAGAAAACCTACTTCAACAACTCCGCTGGGGATTAGGAACAAAGATTAATTGAGAACCACCTCAAAGAACTCACTCTGAGAAATACCAATAACTAACTAGATTTTACCGCGGAAACAACTTTGTCAAGGAATACTCATTGAGAGAATCAACATCTACCTCTGCTTGGGGAAAATGAGAATAAACTCAACAACATCAACCTCCACTTGGTGAATGAGTCAATGACCAAAGACTCTAAGGGGAAAAGAGCCAAGGACTTAGACTCTGTGGGGAAACAAATACTGAACTTGTCCCACTGCTGGGGGAATAATCCCAAATTCACCTGCTGAGGGATAGGTGCACATCACCGCTGGGGATCCTAGCTTTAAACTGCTGGGGATAAATGCAATCTCAATCTGCTGCAATCCTAGTGCGCAGGGGATGGCTCTACCCTACCGGGGATATCAATCTCGACCTGCCGAAGATACCCTTGATCCCATCCTGATGGGGGATAAATGCAATCCCAACCTGATGAGGATGCGCCTCCGCAATAGTCTCAAGAATGAAGGCCCTGCAAATGACAAACAATTAAATGTGTCTTGTATGCAACAAAATCTATCTCGGTCATCGTCTATGACATCACTCAAGCAAATCAATGTTTCAATTATGATTAACAAAGCCCACAAGTTTATGTATGCAAAGTTTTATAAAAAACGACAAGCGTCTTTTGCAAACAAAACTGTAAAAAGTTAAAAACAAGAACATAAGCTTTCTAAATAGTATACTTCATTGATAAATGGCCTGTAAATAGGTAGATTTACAACAGATGCAACTCTTGAAAAGAGAAAGTTGCGAAAAAAAGTACAGAAATGCAAAAGATATACAAAAATGTCGGCAATGTAGTACAGACAACCACCATGTGTCGAATTGACTATGACTTGCATGACTTCGATGCTTCTCTAATGCTTCATCTTCTGAAGAGACTGACTTGATTGATTGACCCTCGGTGTTGTACCCCAAAATTTGCCTAACCTTTTTCTTTACTTGGCTTTTGTTTCATGTCATTGTTCTAGCATGTGCATTTGCATATCATTATCATTTACAGGGGATTGAGAGAGGTATGCATGGAAAGAGAAGCTTATCAAGGTTTTCAAGCAAGCATGAGTGCTTATTCAAGTCATCAAGTGTTCATCAAGTCATCAAAAGCTGGTCAGAGTTCTTTGAAAGAGAGGTTGGATATGTGTGGCTTAGCTCCTATCTTGGAGGCCAATTGAGGATCATCTGAGGATCACAAGTTCATGGTTATGGATATGGAATGTTGTGGAAGCTTATTGAGTGCTTTGAGAGCCATTGTGGAGCTTGTCCAAGTTGATACATCATGTGCAAGAGGTTACAATTGAGGACTATACACCTAGGGTTTCATCTGCCTAGTGCAAGGTCCATTGTGGATTTGAAGGAGATTAAGACTTAGTTCTAAGTCATTATGATCATGGAAGGTTGTGTTAAGACATTTGAGATGCTATTCCAAGATCAATTCAAGAAGAATCAAGGGTTCAAGAAGTTACTAAATTAGGGTTTCAAAGGATCTCAGTGTAAAATCCCCTTCTTTAGTGCCTAACTTCAAGGACCACATACCTCAAGATACAAGTTTCATCTCTCTTTGATGCAAACATGAGACTTGTAGAGAATGTTACTAGATTTATTTTGAGTACTATAACTCAACCATTGGGTTTGTGGAACTCAACTTATGATGCTGACAAGTTATGGGTCCTTAGATGAATATATTTTTGGTCAACAAACGTCAACCAACTTCCAAGGCACTTTTTTTTAACCTAGAATCAAGTTTCTCCTCAACTTGAAGTGAACATGAAAGTTATTCCTCATGATCTTATCTTTCCAAAAAGTCCTAGAAGTCCTTCATCTCATTTGTATAACTCAAGTTATGAAGCTTGCAATGCAAGGGTATTTTGGGAAAGTGAGATTATAGGTCATTTTCATTATAGGTCATTTTCATGATTTTAAGCACTTCAAATGAAACTTTCTCCAACATGAAAGTTGCTCCAAATGACCTCAATTGCATCATGGAACATCAAATTGTCATGGATTTGGCATGGATATGAAGATTGGTGAAGAAATTCAATGGAAAATGGACTTTAAAGTCATGAATTAAATTGAATTGGTTTTAATTCATTTACATGTCATATTTGTAATTATTTTGATTCACAATTGCATAACAAGGAGAATGCACGAATTAATTTGGAGTCATGCAAGCTAGAACTCGTGAAATTCCTAGTTACTTCAAGGAGAAGTTTCAAATCAAATCTCCACCATTGGATCAAATTAAGGACAAATTTCCATTCACATGATCAATTCCAAGTCCCACCAGCTGATTCAAATCAAATTCAAGGGAAATTGGAGCCAATTTCACGTATGCACGAACCAACATTCCAACTTTTGGCATTTTGAAATTGCACTCTAATAAGGCTTTATTGGGCCTCCAAATCATTCTAGATCCAACATATAAAAGTTCCAGATGAATTTTGAACCTTCATTCATGCATTTTCGTGGAGGGAGAGCTTAGTTATAGTTTGAAAAGTGAAGAGCAAATTCAAAATCTCAAATCCATATTCAAGCCATTTCAAGCAAAATTGAAGTGATCATCACCTTCCTCAAGTTCATTGGAGTGTTTCTGCATAATTTGGCTTAAGCTCAACACCATTTGAAGCTCCAACAGAGAGACTCTGTTAGGTAAGCTTCTTTCTCAAAATTCTCTCATGATATGCATTGAATCATTGCCATTCTTGCTGCATCTGAAGTCCTACATTTGGTAGGCAAAATCTGGAAAGTTATTTGTGATGTTTGTGATGATTTCAATTATGTGCTTAAATTTTCAATCACTCGATTTGCTTTGTATATGCATGATACATGAATTTTGAGTCTGGATCTATGATCTACATAAGTTCCTCTTTCGATTGGTATAAAATTTGATGCGATTGGGTGAGGTTTTGAACCTGCAACTCCGACTGTGTGGCCGGAGAAGACGACCGGAGAACTGTTGCTCCGTCGTATGGTTTTTCCTCAGGCGAGTTAAGTTGGATTGCCATGTGTGCTGCTGACTTGTTGGCTGCGTGTGATCAATAGTATGGATTAGATCTGACCAGCGTGCGTGTCATTTGACTGCCAAGTCAATTTAATGAAACGTTGTGCTTTGAGCAGCTGAATGGAATGGGCTTTGCTTGCTTTTAGCACCCCCCTCTCATGTGAGGCCCAATGTTTTGAACTGCAAACATTGCTATTTGCACCGTGC
This sequence comes from Lathyrus sativus, assembly GCA_963859935.3. NCBI lineage: Eukaryota > Viridiplantae > Streptophyta > Magnoliopsida > Fabales > Fabaceae > Lathyrus > Lathyrus sativus. Next base: position 86,229,817 of record OZ012738.1, read on the forward strand.
ATCATTTTATTTGTTTTTTTTATTTTATTTCAATTTTGTTTTGATTTAATTCCATTAAAAATACCTCCAATGATATTAAAATTTCACAAAAATATTTTTAGGACACCTTAGGGTGTTAATTAACTTTTGGAAATTTTTATTTTCATTTTTTTGTTTATTTTTCAATTAAAAAGGAATTAAATATTGGGAGGTATTTTTATTTGAATTTTTTCTTGTTCTTATTTGTTTCTTGCTTATTTCTTGAGCAATCTTTTTCTCCAAGGATTGAGACTTTTTTCTCATGTGAATGATGAATTGAAGAGTCTCATAGGATGATTTTTCCCCTGGTTTAGTTCATTTTGGTTTGACTTTTGTCTCATTTCTTTTGACCCTCGACAACCCTCCTTCAAAGTAGAGCATCCCTGTGAATCAAATTCTTTGATGATGCTTTAAAGTGACATTGGTTGTGATCCCTTGACCTTTCGTTGCCAACTCTTTGATGTGCATTTGAGATTTTATTTGAGCCTTTTTCCTATTTTTGAGGTAACTTGCAAGTCAAGTTACTTCTAAGGGTGGTTTAGACATGCACTTGACCTAGTTTGATTGGGAAATGACCTTTGTGGATCCCTTGAGCTCTCAACTCTTCTTGATTCATATTGCCAATATGTTGATCTTGCTGGTTATCAAATTTTAGGTCAAATACTTGCTTGCTTCTTGTGCTAAGTTGCTTTTCTTTTAGGATTTCCATTTGAAGTTCAAATGTTGAATGTGTTTAAGACCTTGGTCTTTCTCCATGCCTATTCTTGCATATGCTTTGATGTTTGCTCTCTCTTGCTTTGTGCATCTTCTCCTCTCATCTCTACCTCTGTCCAATGACCTTAGAATCCCATTTGAGATGGTTTGGTCCCTCCTTAGGAGGTACCTCAAACATATCATGAATGGTGAATCTTTGAGGACTCTTTTGTGTGTTCTCTTGCATGATAAATGTGATGTTTATGGTTGAGTTTCCCATATGAGTTCCTTGTTGTTCTCACATTGCCTCCCATTCTCCCATTCAATCATGGTCTCTTTTCTTTTCATTTGGTTTGCCTTTGGGCATAGTTGATGAACATATGGTTGTAGAATCTTATTTCTCCCATTTCATCCCATTTTTGTGTGTTTTCTTGTTTGCGTGTATGCATTCTTTTCTTTGCTTGCATCCTCTTGCATCTTCTCATATGCATGCTTGAGGTTGAAATGTGCTTGTGGAGGCTACTGCCCCATACTTTTTTCCTCCCTCGCTTTCATTCTAATTGTGCATTACATGTTTGCATACTTGCATTTTCTTCTATCTTATGCTTCCTTCTTCTTTCTTCTTTGCCATATTCCTTTAGGACCTCTAATATCTCTTTTTCAAGATTGATTATGATAGACCTTAGGTTTTGAACCCATGCATGATAACATTAGGTAGCATTCCCTTTACCTCAATCATAGGTGCACTTTGCATGACAACTATTAGGTTTGAGTTAGTCTCCCTTTAGTGTGTCCTTTCTCTTCTCATCTTCAAACACTTTCAAAACACCTAATAAAGGATAATGAATGTTGTACGCTACGAGCCTTAAGTATTTGGGAAATGATGATTGGGCGACTTCCTCTCAATTGTCTAGAGTATTTAGCGTATATCCTTTGGACAATATGCGACGCATTCGTTCCTAGATCATAGTCTTTAGTGCAACATGAGTTACAAATCAAACTCAATTCACTTCTCTTTTAAAAGACTTAAAAAACAAACTTCAAACTTCTTTTTTATCCTTCGGGATCTTAATTTGGAAAAACTTTTTCATAAGGAGAGTTTTGTTAGCTCTTGGTTCTACCGTAAACAGGTAACGCCTAAGTCTCAATTGATCGAGCAACAATACACCTAACTGCTAGAACTAAGTTTTAACCCTACTCGGGTAAAACATTTTGAACCAATCGGTGTTCTTGTTAGCCCGAACTACGTTTGCTCTGATTTCTCGTACCAGACAAGGATACTTAGGCAAAAGACAGAGATGTCTTGGCGAGCAACCTTCCCCACCTTCACCCGTAGTTTTCTGAACTACGTTGACTCTGACTTTCCCATTGCACGAGGGAGTACGTAGGCATAGAGCGGCGATGCTCTATTGAGTCTCTTTTCTTTTCTTTTGTCCCTGTGACCTGTAGCTAGATAGTTTCAACACCCTTTTAGGTAGACAACAAAGCATGGATCCCGTCGAGTACGACGGACGTGAGGGGTGCTAATACCTTCCCCTTGCGTAACCGACTGCCGAACCCAAGATTTGGTTGCGATGACCGATCTTATCCCTTTTTCATAGGTTTTCTCTGATCGTGTCCTTTCCCTCTTTTGGGATAAATAACGAACGGTGGTGACTCTTCTATCATTGCCGACCCTTTTTTGCAGTAGCGATAACTGGCGACTCTGCTGGGGACTGAGAAATTGGTTCCCTATGTGAGTCAATCCTAGCGCTTGTTTGTTTATCTGTTGGGTGAGTATATATGTGTTGTACTTTATCTTTCCGCATTTACTTTCAGCATTGTATATATCAGTTTTGCTGTGCTGTTGGGAGGGAAATGTTTCATTGAGAGATAAGCTAAAATTCAGGCTTGAGTACAAACATAGCATTAGAAGTGGAAAGTAGTGGTGAACCTGTATGCTTAGCATGCACTAGTTCCTATGAAATTCGCACTCAGACGAGATTCTCTTTGATGATTTCCTTTCCAGTCCTTAGGACCTGAGAGGATTTTGGATTTAAGGATTGTCGACTCTAGGGACCGATCATTTGTGATTCAGCTAAGTGAGGCCACTTCGGGAGATTATGATGCCAAACCAAAAATGGTGAACGTATCATCATTTCTTGAAAGTCTGTGATGCTGATGAACGCATAGAATGTCGAACCTTGTCACTGATAGGTCCATACCTGTGAGAGGGATTGGGTTATGCAGGAAAACTTGATTTTTAGATTACCCGGTTTTCTCGTCGGTGTGAACCTTTGATCTTGATACAGTGGCTCCTAGTATTGGTGCAGTGTTATGTTCTTGTCAGAGCTAAACGCTGGTCCTTCTCGATCAACAACACAACAAGCTTGATCCCCTATTTTCATGTGCATTTGCATTATCATATTGCATTTCATTAACATGTATTTATGTTGCAGGTGTACATTTCCCTTTGATTTTAGTGTTCTTTCATCTAACATGGAGCCCTTGAGAAAGACAGTAGCCTACAAGTTCCCAACATTTGATATTGGAGCTTTGCGGAGTTTGATTTCTTTGGTCGACAAGAAAGTGATGGAAGACTTAAAGGAATCCTATGGGAAGCTTCTGGGTGTTGTCTGCAAGCCTTCTGTGTATGAGCTGGGTGGTCTGTATACTCTCCTGCAGTTCTATGATGCACAACTGAGGTGCTTTGCTTTTCCGGATTATGTTCTGGCACCGACCTTAGAGGAGTATTCTGCGTTGTTGGTGTCCCTATCTTAGACTGGATGTCATTCTATCACATTGATTCTGAGCCTGATTTGGCTAAGCTTGCTACTGCACTGCATCTGGATGTTTCTAAATTGGAGGGGAAGTTGGCCAAGAGGAGTGGGATGTCTGGTTTTCCTTTGCCTTTTCTGGTTGATAAATCTCAGTAGTTTGCCAAAGATGGGTGTTAGATTGTATTTAGCGCCATTCTAGCTCTTTGTATCTATGGTATTATGTTGTTTCCTAACCTTCCAAATTTTGTAGACATAGATGCCTTCTACATATTTGCTTCAGGGAATCCGGTACCTACGCTTCTCGGAAACGTCTATCACTCTGTTCACCACAAGAATGAGAACCGAAGGGGGAAGAACGTATCTTGCTGTATTCCTTTGTTGTACAGGTGGTTTGCTAGTCATCTTCCCAAGACCGGTCCATTTGTTACTACAGCAGGTAATTCAGAATGGTTTGAGCGTTTGATGGGGTTGACTCCTGAGAACATTATTTGGTTTGACAGAGACATGCTTGGTATAGAGATTGTTTACAGTTGCGGAGGATTTCCTAACGTCCCATTGGTAGGAAGGAAAGGATGCATTAATTGTAATCCATCCCTTACAGTCAGACAGTTTGGGTACGCCTTGAGAGGACCTCCTAAGGAAGAGGAGATACATGAATCTCTGTATCTCACTAGATTGTTGGAGGGTGACACCTTAGCCAGAGTTGAGCATGCTTGGAGTGCAGTCCACAGGAAAGGGAAAGCTTTTCTAGGGAAGAGTAACAATAGAGCCTACAACCCCTACTTGACTTGGATTCAGGATAGAGCGAAGAGGTTGCTGATGCCTTTTCCTTCTGTTGAGCCTTTGTACCCTCTTATGATTGAGGAACCCACCACTGTTGACATCCAGAAGTACAACCAACTATGGGCTGAGAAAGAGGAGCTACAGAAAGCTAATGAAGAGTTGGAGAAGGAGATTATTCAGCTCTGGAGTGAGAAGAATGAGGCTGTCCATTCTCTTAAGAAGCAAATTGAGCTTGTGAGCAGATTGGGTACAGATCTGACTAAGGAGACTAGTGCTCGTGAGCGTCTGGGTTTGGATCTGAAGGCTGTTAGTGGGGTTCTTTCTTCTAAGAAGAAGGATTTGGATAAAGCTTATCTAGAGATTTCCAAATTCAATGATCAGTGGAATGCCACACTTGCCAACAACAAGGAGCGCGAAGATAGGTTGAAGCAGTAGATTGCTAGACTAAAGACTCAGCTCAGGGCCAAGGATGAGAGGATTGCAGATGAGGCTTCACTCAAGCGTGACAACGAATGCAGATTGAACGAAGCTCTTGCAACCTTGGAGGATTACAAGCTGAGGGCTGATTCGAAGAGGTGCCAGTTAGAGAAGGTCTTTGGTGAGGGAGCCTGGGAAGACTATGTTGAGGGTCTCCAGTGCACTATTAGCCAGCGTGAGTTACTCATTCAGGGGTTGCTCGCCAGACCAGATCATCCTGAGACACGGGAGCTATTGGAGGATTTCCATGCTCGTTGTCACACTTGATGTCTTTCTTTATCTGTATAGCTTGTTGTTCAGTGTTGTATTGACCATCACCAGGCCTGTTGGTTGAGGTCCTACTTGTTTGATTCTCTTATACTCAGTGCTATACTTGTACGCTGCCTGTTGGGATTTTCATGTTATGTATGAGGTGTTTATCTCTGTGCTTGGTTGTTGGTTTCCCTATGTCTCGTTTTTCTTCTGGAACTAGAATCGAGGGGAAACGTCCCTAATGCATTTATACATGTCTGCATTTTGCATAGCATTTCGCATCGCAGGTGCAGCGGAACCATTATTCTTACCCCTGTTGGTTTGGTTAGTTTGTTTCAGGATTATCGATCAGACAACTCACCGGTATGCAACAAGGGGGAATCAGCGCTAATTATGGAACAAATGCAAGTGGAAATGCAAGAGCTCAGGGACAGGTTGAATCAGATCATGGACATGATGCAGGGTGTTGCAAACGGCCAAGAACAACTTCGTACTTTGGTGCAGCCACTGATTGCTCGGGTTGACAGCAACAATGTTCTTCATGGTGGGAATACTGCTAACCCTCCTCATATTGAGACTCCTCGCGCTAACAGTTCTATGCCTAATTTGGTTATCCCTAATACTGGAGGCAACGGGAATGTAACTGGAGGTAATGGTAATGCTGGTAATGGTAATGTTCATGGTCTTGAGGCTACTTATGCTATACATGGTAATGGAATCAGCAGTGGAATGAAGATCGATAGGAGGATGAATTCTCAATGAGGGATATTGAGGCTGAATTGCCACCGAAGGCTAATAAAAGGTTCAAATTGTTGGAAGATAAAATGAAGAGCTATGAGAACCAAAATTCCATGGGTTTAGACATGGCTAATTTGGGGTTGATCCCAGATCTGAAAGTTCCGCTGAAGTTCAAAGTCCATGACTTTGACAAGTATAAGGGAACCACCTGCCCAAGGGTCCATTTGCGTTCTTATTACCGCAAAATGTTTGCTTACTCGGATGACGAAAAGCTACCCATGCATTTCTTTCAGGACAGTCTGTCTGGTCCTTCATTGGAATGGTATATGGGTCTGGAACCATTGAATATTCGCAGTTGGAGAGACTTAGCTGAAGCCTTTGTAAAACATTATCAGTATAACAACGACCTTGCTCCTAACAGGGTCCAACTTCAAAATCTGTCTCAGAAGACCGGTGAATGCTTTAAGGAGTACGTCCAGAGGTGGCGTCAACTTGCAGCAAGAGTGCAGCCTCCGATGGTGGAACGCGAATTGATTGATATGTTTGTGGCTACCTTGCCAGGGGTCTATTATGAAAAGCTTATCGGAAACATGTCTGGGAGTTTTTCCGATCTGATCATCATTAGAGAGAGGGTTGAAAATGGTATCAAGTTGGGAAAGATCCAAGCTAGCGAAGTGCCCTCATCTGGAGGGGGAAATAGGAAGGTGTTCGGTAATAAGAAACATGAAGGTGAGACCAATTCAGTGTCCAGTTCTCGTGAGAGAGGTAGAAATCAACATCATAATCAGTACCGTCAGCAGCCTCAGGTTGCTAGTATTACAATTCCCGCTGTTCAGCAGCAATAACAACAACAACAAAGACCACCACCACAACAACAACAGAATCAACAGAATTACGCTCAACGCAGATTTCAGGAGCGAGGTTGGGCAGTGATTAGACAATTTGACGCGCCTCCAATGCCGTATTCTCAATTACTTCAGACTCTGTTACAGCTGCAATTGATTTAAAGGAGGACTATGGCTCCCTTGACAGGGCCACCTCCACCTGGATATGATGCGAATGCTCGCTGCGAGTTTCATTCAGGTGCTCCGGGGCACAATATTGATAACTACAAGGCGTTCAAACACAAAGTGCAGGACTTGGTTGATAGCAAGGCAATAAACTTTTCTCACGATGCTCACAATGTTGTGCAGAACCCCATGCCTAACCATGGGTTAGCCGGAGTCAGTGCAATCATTGAAGATGAAAGTTTAGATCTGGTAACTGATGTCAATGATTTGAAGACACCACTAGGCTTTGTGAAGGCTAAATTGCTGAAGGGAGGTATAGTCTCGGGTTGTGATGAGTCGTGTGCAGAGTGTTTGAGCCGTCCTGAGGGATGTGATAAATTGAAGAGTTGTGTTCAGGGTAGGATGAACGATGGAGTATTGCAGTTTGATCGAGTCGTTGAGAAAAAGTCTGAAGAGATAGTGGTTGAGGAAAGGAATGAGGTTGCAACGATCTCAATTCCATACAAAACTATTACTATTTCAGCGCCTCCTAGGCTGCCAACAATAATCATTACTAAAGCAGGTCCTGTGCCGTATGAGAGTACCAAAGCAATTCCATGGAACTACGAAGCTGAGATGTATTACAATGGGCAGAAACAGGAATTGAAGAGCTTGCCGGTTGATGCGGTGGATAATCTTGTTGGAGCCAGAGGTATTGCCCGAAGCGGCAGAGTCTTTTCATCACCTGAAGTGGTTGCGGATAAAGCGAACAAAGGAAAGGGTAAGGTTGTTGTTGAGGAAACTTCTCAGGCTGGAGAGAAGGAATCTTTGTTAAAAGACGCAGAGGAGTTCATGAGGCTGATAAGGAAAAGTGACTATAAAATCGTAGATCACCTGCAGCAAACTCCTTCCAAAATCTCAATTCTGTCGTTGTTGTTATGTTCAGAGGCGCATCGAAATGCACTATTGAAAATATTGAATACTGCTTACATGCCGCAAGAAATATCGGTGAACCAACTCGAAGGGGTTGTAGTGCATGTAAACGCAGGAAACGGGCCGGGTTTCACAGACTTGGATTTGACTCTGAAGGGCAGAAATCATAATAGTGCGTTGCACATATCTATGGAGTGTCGAGGAGTCGTCTTATCGCATGTGCTTGTTGACACTGGTTCATCCCTGAATGTGTTGCCTAAGAAAGCATTGATGAAACTGGATACTCGGGGAATTCTATGTACACCAAGTGATTTGGTTGTACGTGCTTTTGATGGGACCCGACTGTATTTGGAGAGCTGACACTACCGATTCAGGTTGGTCCTGAAGTGTTTGATGCAGTATTCTATATCATGGACATTCAGCCTGCCTACAGCTGTTTGTTGGACCGTCCATGGATTCATTCATCCGGAGCTGTAACCTCCACGCTGCACCAAAAGCTGAAGTATATGGTGGGTGGCAGCGTTGTCACAGTCTGCGGGGAAGATGACATAATGATCAGTCATTTGTCGTCTTTCAAGTACTTTGAGGTGGATGGAGAAATCCATGAGACTCTTTGTCAAGCCTTTGAGACTGTTCAGATTAAAGACAAGACTCCTGTTGTGAGCAAAGCGCCCAAAGTGGCCATGTCGTCCTTCAAGGAGGCCTAAGTAGTGGTGCAGACTGGGGCATCCCAAGGATGGGGTAAAGTTCTGGATATACCCAATAAGCAGGACAAATTTGGTTTGGGATACCACGTATCGTCTTCTTCATACTCGCAGAGCGCGCTGCGCTATAAAGGATCGGTGCAGTTTACTAAAGGTGGGGTTATCTTCGAGAGGATCAATGTCGTTTCAGATAGTGAAGAAGGGGATAACGACTGTGATATGGACGCTTGGATCAGGTCGTGCATTCCAGGACAGAGCCTCAACAACTGGTTTATCGAGGAATTCATCCAAGTGACAACTAAAGAGTAATACTTTGTTTTCCTGATTATTGTACAACCCTATGTTCTACCCGGAGCATAGTGGTTTTGTCTTCAGGGCCTGTTTGTTTATGCTTGAATATTGCTTTATTAATCAATCAAAGGGTGTTTCTTGCATTCAAATTTTGTGATCCTTGTCTTTCTTATTTTGTTTAACAATAAAATGGAAATGTGGTTTTGTGCTTGTTTTGCATATCATTTGAAGCATTTAACCATTATCATTGCAGGATTCACATTGCAGATGACACCGATCCAGAACCTTCTATGACTCGCTTTGACTTTGATAATCCGATATTCCAAGCCGAAGAAGAGATTGCTAAAGATGAAGACTTACCAGAAGAGCTGGCCAGACTCTTGAAACAGGAAGAGAAAGTTATTCTGCCTCATCAGGAAGAGATTGAGGTCATCAATTTGGGTTCTGAGGAAGTCGTAAGGAATGTTCGGATAGGGGTTGCATTGCAAAGTGACATCAAGCAAATATTGGTTGAAATACTCCGTGAGTATAGTGATATCTTTGCTTGGTCATACGAAGACATGCCCGGGCTTGACATAGACATCATGGTTCATCGCTTGTCGTTGCGTGAAGAGTGTCCGCCAGTCAAGCGGAAGCTTAGGCATACTAGACCAGACATGGCTGTGAAAATCAAAGAAGAAGTCCAAAAGCAGTTGGACGCGGGATTTTTAGCCGTAACAACTTACCCTCCGTGGGTCGCCAACATCGTACCTCTACCTAAGAAGGACGGTAAGATACGAAAGTGTGTTGATTACAGAGATTTGTATAAGGCGAGCCCAAAGGATGATTTCCCGCTCCCTCACATTGACGTGTTGGTTGACAATACTGCTCAGTTTTCCATGTTTTCCTTCATGGACGGTTTTTCAGGCTATAATCAGATTAAAATAGCACCGGAGGATATGGAGAAAATGACGTTTATCACGCCATGGGGGATGTTCTATTATAAGGTAATGCCTTTTGGGTTGAAAAACGCAGGGGCAACCTACCAGCGGGCTATGGTGACTCTCTTTCATGATATGATACATCATGAGATTGAAGTATATGTTGATGACATGATTGCGAAGTCCCAAACGGAGGAGGAGCATTTGGTCAATTTGTTGAAGCTGTTTGAAAGGCTCAGGAAATTCAGGTTTAGGTTGAATCCTAATAAGTGTACTTTCGGGGTACGATCCGGAAAGCTGTTGGGGTTCATTGTCAGTGAAAAAGGAATCGAGGTCGATCCTGCAAAGATAAAAGCTATACAAGATATGCCAGCACCGAAAACAGAAAAATAGGTTCGTGGTTTCTTGGGGAGATTGAACTACATTGCTCGGTTCATATCTCATCTCACCGCCACGTGTGAACCAATGTTCAAATTGTTGAAAAAAGATCAAGCGGTCGTCTGGAATGAAAATTTCCAAAGGGCATTCGATAAGATAAAAGAATATTTGCAGGAACCTTCGATACTGATACCTTCAGTAGCTGGAAGACCATTAATCATGTACTTAACGGTTCTTGAGAATAGTATGGGTTGTGTTCTCGGTCAACATGACGAGACCGGAAGAAAAGAACATGCGATATACTTAATGAGTAAAAAGTTCACAGATTGTGAGTCCAGGTACTCAATGCTTGAGAAAATATGTTGCGCACTCGCTTGGGCTGCCAAATGTTTAAGACAATATATGTTGAATCATACAACCATGCTGATTTCGAAGATGGATCCAATTAAATACGTCTTCAAAAAGCAAGCCCTTTCAGGTAGAATTGCCAGGTGGTAGATGGTACTGACAGAGTATGACATCCAATATGTTTCTCAGAAGGCTATCAAGGGAAGCATTCTGTCAGAATACCTTGCTGAACAGCCTATCAAAGACTATCAACCGATGAAATTTGAATTTCCCGATGAAGACATCATGTTTCTTAAGATGAAAGACTGCGATGAACCATTGCCCGACGAAGGTCTAGAGATTGGCTCCCAGTGGCAAATGATATTTGATGGTGCTGTTAACTCGTACAGTAGTGGGATTGGGGCAATCATCACGACTCCCCATGGATCTCATATTCCATTTACTGCCAGGTTAACATTTCCTTGCACCAACAACAAAGCGGAGTATGAAGCGTGCATCATGGGTATTGAAGAAGCCATTGATATGAGGATCAAGACCCTTGATGTGTACGACGATTCAGCGCTAGTTGTCAATCAAATCAAAGGAGAATGGGAGACCAGGCAACCCAACCTCATTCCTTACATGAATTATGCGAGAACGGAGAACCAGATGGCAGACGCTCTTGCAACGCTTTCTTTGATGTACAAGGTGAACTATTGAAATGATGCTCCAAGAATAGTCATCTCGCGCCTTGATAGGTTTACTTTCGTATTTGCCATTGAGGAAGCTGCTGATGGCAAGCCATGGTTTTATGATATCCAGAACTTTCTTAAGAAACAAGAGTATCCGCTAGGGGCGTCAACCCAGGATAAAAAGACTCTGAGGAGGTTGGCTGGGAACTCTTATCTGAATCAATATGGAGTACTCTATAGGAGGAACTATGATTTGGTGTTGTTAAGATGCGTGGATGAGAAAGAAGCAAGTCTGCTTATGGAAGAGGTCCACGAGGGCACATTTGGTACACATGTCGGTGGGCATGCCATGTCTCAGAATTTGTTACGAGTAGGGTATTATTGGCTGACCATGGAGTCAGATTGTTTCAAATTCGCGAAGAAATGCCATAAATGCCAAATTTATGCAGACAAGATCCATGTGCCGCCGAGTCCTTTAAATGTTATGGCGTCCCCGTGGCCTTTCTCCATGTGGGGCATTGACATGATTGGAAAGATCGAGCCAACCGCATCTAATGGTCATCGTTTCATCTAGGTAGCCATTGATTACTTTACCAAATGGGTAGAAGCAGCTTCGTATGCTAATGTCACTAAGAAAGTGGTAACCCAGTTCATAAAGAAGGACATCATCTGTCGCTATGGAATTCCCGAGAGAATCATTACTGACAATGGTTCGAACCTGAATAATAAGGTGATGAAGGAATTATGCCAGAGTTTCAAAATCAAACATCATAAGTCATCGCCCTATCGTCCAAAGATGGACGGCGTTGTCGAGGCGGCCAACAAGAACATCAAGAAGACAGTGCAGAAGATGGTTGTAACCTACAAAGATTGGCACGAGATGTTGCCATTTGCTTTGCACGGATATCGTATGACGGTACGCACATCAACTGGGGAAACTCCTTTCTCGCTGGTGTATGGTATGGAAGTTGTCCTACCATTAGAAGTCGAGATTCCTTCTTTAAGAGTTCTGGTCGACGTCAAGCTCGACGAGGCAGAATGGATAAAGAACAGATTGAATCAGCTTAGCCTGATGGATGAGAAAAGGCTAGCGTCTATTGCATATGGTCGGTTGTATCAGAGCTGAATGAAGAAAGCTTTCGATAAGAAGGTGTGTCCTCGAAGCTTTCAGACGAGCGATCTTGTGTTGAAAAAGATCCTCCCTCCACAAGCAGATCACAAGGGCAAATGGACCCCCAACTATGAATGTCCATATGTCGTACGAAAGGTTTTCTCCGGAGGAGCCTTGTTGTTATCCACCATGGATGGTGAGGATTTTACATCTCCTGTGAATGCAGATGTAGTTAAAAAATACTTTGCTTAAAGAGACCCGCTGGAAAGAAAAAAGAATATCCAGGCAAAAATGAGGCATCCTGGGGAACCATAAAAAGAATAGGTTCGGGCAAAAATTAGGGATAAAAATGAAAAGATGTAAACTCGCAAAGTTGAAAACCTGAAAAGGCGACTTTGGCAAAACTGGGTATCCCGGTGAATTGAAAACCCGAAAGGGCGATTCAGGCAAAAGTTAGGGATTGAAAAAAGCAAATAATTGGGGTCTGCGTGTGATCTTTCATTGCTTAGTGGATAGAGGGAGAACCTTAGGACCGTTTATCCTAATCAATCTCTTCTGAAGACGAAGCATCGAGAAAGCATTGAAGTCGAGTGAGTCATAGAGGAATCGGCTCATGGTGGTTGTCTGTGCCACATTGCCGACACTTTTGTATATTTCTATGCATATCTGTATATTTTTGTGAAGCTTCCTCTTTTTAGGGGTTGCATCTGTTGTAAAACTTTGCCTATTTACAGGCCATTCGTCAATAAAACATATACTATTCAGTACATTGTTTGCTTTGTTTTAACTTTTACTGTTTTGTTTGCGAAAAACGCCCGATGTTTTGATAAAATTGCGCATTCATAAACTTGCAGGCTTTGGCCGATGATCATTAAAACTTTGATTTATTTAAACAATGTCACAGATGATGACCGAGATAGCTTCTTTTATGTAAGATATCTTGTTTTGGTTTGTTCATTTTTGCAGGGTCGTTACCCTTGAAGCAAACAACTGAGAGTTTGTTTCTCCCCAGCCAGTGGAGTTTGTGTAGCTCTATCCCCAGTAGAGTTTCCCCAGAAGGTCGAGATTGATATCCCTCAAAACAGTTTGAGTGTCTGCGCTTATCCCCAGTAGTTGGTTAGTACACATTCATCCTCAGCAGATTGCAGGTATGTGTTTACTCCCCAGCGAGTCAAGATCATATTTCTTTCCACCAGGCAGGTGTGGAACTTCTCTCCAGCGGTGGAGCAAATTCAGGATTTTGTTTCCCCATAGAGCATGAATAGGTGATTTTGTATCCCCTAAGAGTTCAAAATTGTTGGCTTATCCCCAAGCAGAGGTCGAAGTTGTTTCCCTCATGGGACAATCCCCAGCGAAGTTGCTTGTCCGCAGTTCGCGTTGCATCTTCAGCAGAGTTGCTTTTCTCCGGGTCGTTATGTTCTGGTGAGCCGTTCAGGGCTGATTTTCCCCGCAGAGTGTGGTTAATCGCAGAGGTTGATGGTTATCCCTTGCAGAGTCGTTGATTCCCCGGCAGGTTAGACTTATTTTTAGAGTTTGATCGTCTTTCCTCATCCAGTTTGTCTATTCCCTAAAAGAGTCGTATCTTGGGAGGCCCCGTTCAGGGCATTTTCCTCAGCAGGAGTTGATCTAATTTTCGGTAGAGTAGATTTGCTGTTTAGCAGGATTATTCTACCTCTCCATTAGGATCGTTGTCACCCAAGAAATTTTTCCAGGAGGCCGTCCAGGGCTTATTTTCCCTAGCATGGGTCCGTCTGTACTAGACGTGCCTAGTCATCCCCAGCAGGGTTGATTCTCGTCTCAGCATTTATTTTGCTGGAGCGGTTCCGTTGCATTTTGTATTCTGCGCATAACATCCTCCCAAATGCGTAGCATTTCCATTTCGTATGGAGCATTACACCATTTTCAAACATATGCATTTGTGAAACATAAGCCAGGTGGTTATCTCTTTATTTTCAGGTGTATCTCCAGCAGACGACTGTTATCTTTGCCCGTATGGTATTCAGACCATGGTAATTTCATAGATGTTTTTCTTTGCCCTTATGGTATCCAGACCATGGCAAGTTTTGATTGATTTTTCTTAGCCTTGTGTGGTATCCAGACCCCCGCTTATCGTCTTCCCCAGCGGTGTTGTTGGACTTTAGTTGGCAATGGTATTTTTAAATTCATATGGTATTCAGACTATGATGCAGTTTGGGATGGACGTGTTCATCCTATCATATATTTCCCACCAGAGTTGCTTGGTTAAGTTTCTCTTGTCCTTAACGGAATTTCCTTATGACGTATCAGTAGATGATCTTCTCGATTGTTATTGAGTTGGCCTTCGGGCATGAAGCCTGTTTTCTTTTTACAGATGTTTGGAGGTGATGTCAGATGTTTATCAACTTTGCATATGCCTGGCAGTGATGTTAGATGTTTATCAACTTTGTGAATGCCTGACGGCGATGTCAGATGATTATCAGTTTCTTGCTTATCCGCCTTTTGGGTTTGATACTCGCTTTTATTTAGCGAATACCTGGCGGCGATGCCAGATGTCCTTACCTTTTGGGTTTGATGCTCGCTTTTATTTAGCGAATGCCTGACGGTGATGTCAGATGTCGTTATCCTCGGGTTCGATGCTTATTGTATCCCCTGCAGAGACCTGACGACGAAGTCATATGTTTTACCGACTTGATGTCGAGGCCTGACGGTGATGTCAGATGCTATCTTCCGACTTGATGTCGAGGCCTGACGGTGATGTCAGATGCTTTTTACCGACTTGATGTCAAGGCCTGACGGCGATGTCAGATGCTTTCTTCTAATTTAATATTGATGCCTGGCGGCGATGTCAGATGTTTCCTATCAACTTTGAGATGATTCGACTTAATATCGATGCTTGTTTTTATTTAACAGATGTCTGACGGCGAGGTCATATGTTGTTACCAAATTGATGTTGATGCCTGTCAGCGAGGTCAGATGCCTGACAGCGATGTCAGATACTTTTTACCGACGTGATGTCGATGCCTGACAGCAAGGTCAAATGCTTGACGGTGATGTCAAATGTTTTTTCTAATTTGATGCAAATGCCTGACGGCAAAGTCAGATATTCCTTATCAGGTGATCTTTCCGACTTAATATCATTGCCTGCGCGTCAGCAGATGTTTCTTCTTACTCCGTGTCGAGGCTTTTGATTGGTAATCAGTTAGCTTATTACCGTTGCAACTAGATTCAGTTATTTCTGGAGATTTTTGTTCCCCAAACAGGGTTTGCAGTTTCTGTATGCAAAGTTTTATCAAAAACATCAGGCATCTTTTGCAAACAAAACAGTAAAATGTTAAAAACAAGAACAAAAGCTTTCTGAATAGTATACTTCATTGATAAATGGCCTGTAAATAGGCAGATTTACAACAGATGCAACTTCTTAAAAGAGAAATTTGCGCAAAAAAGTACAGAAATGCAAAAGATATACAAAAATGTCGGCAATGTAGTACAGACAACCACCATGTGTCGAATTGACTATGACTCGCATGACTTCGATGCTTCTCCAATGCTTCATCTTCCGAAGAGACTGACTTGATTGATTGACCCTCGGTGTTGTACCCTAAAATTTGCCTAACCTTTTTTCTTTACTTGGCTTTTGTTTCATGTCATTGTTCTAGCATGTGCATTTGCATATCATTATCATTTACAGGAGATTGAGAGAGGTGTGCATGGCAAGAGAAGCTTATCAAGGTTTTCAAGCAAGCATGAGTGCTTATTCAAGTCGTCAAGTGCTCATCAAGTCATCAAAATCTGGTCAGAGTTCTTTGAAAGAGAGGTTGGATATGTGTGGCTTAGCTCCTATCTTGGAGGCCAATTGAGGATCATATGAGGATCACAAGTTCATGGTTATGGATATGGAATGTTGTGGAAGCTCATTGAGTGCTTTGAGAGCCATTGTGGAGCTTTTCCAAGTTGATACATCATGTGCAAGAGGTTACAATTGAGGATTGTACACCTAGGGTTTCATCTGCCTAGTGCAAGGTCCATTGTGGATTTGAAGGAGATTAAGACTTAGTTCAAAGTCATTGTGATCATGGAAGGTTGTGTTAAGACATTTGAGATGCTATTCCAAGATCAATTCAAGAAGAATCAAGGGTTCAACTTTCTTTTGAGTACTAGAACTCATACATTGGGTTTGTGGAACTCAACTTATGATGCTAACAAGTTATGGGTCCTTAGATGAATATATTTTTGGTCAACAAACGTCAACCAACTTCTAAGGAACTTTTGACCTAGAATCAAGTTTCTCCTTAACTTGAAGTGAACATGAAAGTTATTCCTCATGATCTTAGATTTCCAAAAAGTCCTAGAAGTCCTTCATCTCATTTGTAGAACTCGAGTTATGAAGCTTGCAAGGCAAGGGTATTTTGGGAAAGTGATATTATAGGTCATTTTCATTATAGGTCATTTTCATGATTTTAAGCACTTCAAATGAAACTTTCTCCAACATGAAAGTTGCTCCAAATGACCTCAATTGCATCATGTAACATCAAATTGTCATGGATTTGGCATGGATATGAAGATTGGTGAAGAAATTCAATAGAAAATGGACTTTAAAGTCATGAATTAAATTGAATTGGTTTTAATTCATTTACATGTCATATTTGTACTTATTTTGATTCATAATTGCATAATAAGGAGAATGCACCAATTAATTTGGAGTCATGCAAGCTAGAACTCGTGAAATTTCAAGTTACTTCAAGGAGAAGTTTCAAATCAAATCTCCACCATTGGATCAAATTAAGGACAAATTTCTATCCACATGATCAATTTCAAGTCCCAGCAGTTGATTCAAATCAAATTCAAGGGCAATTGGAGCCAATTTCACGTAGGCATGAACCAACATTCCAACTTTTGGCATTTTGAAATTACCCTCTAATAAGGCTTCATTGGGCCTCTAAATCATTCTAGATCCAACATATAAAAGTTCCAGATGAATTTTGAACCTTCATTCATGCATTTTCGTGGAGGGAGAGCTTAGTTACAGTTTGAAAAGTGAAGAGCAAATTCAAAATCTCAAATCCATATTCAAGCCATTTCAAGCAAAATTGAAGTGATCATCACCTTCCTCAAGTTCATTGGAGTGTTTCTGCACAATTTGGATTAAGCTCATCACCATTTGAAGCTCCAACGGAGAGACTCTGTTAGGTAAGCTTCTTGCTCAAAATTCTCTCATGATATGCATTGAATCATTGCCATTCTTGCTGCATCTGAAGTCCTACACTTGGTAGGCAAAATCTGGGTAATTATTTGTGATGTTTGTGATGATTTCAGTTATGTGCTCAAATTTTCAATCGCTCGATTTGCTTTGTATGTGCATGATACATGAATTTTGAGCCTGGATCTATGATCTACATAAGTTCCTCTTTCATGCAATTGGGTGAGGTTTTGAACCTGCAACTCCGGCTGTCTGACTGGAGAAGACGACCAGAGAACTGTTGCTTTATGTCGCTACTGCGAAAATCGGCGCCGGCTATGACAGAAGAGTCGCCACCGTGTGTTATTTATCCCACAAGAGGGAAAGGAAATGCTCAGAGTAAACCTAACGCAAAGAGGGAAAGGAATGATCATCGCAACCAAATCCTGGATTCAGAAGTCGGTTACGCAAGGGGAAGGTATTAGCACCCCTCACGTCCGTCGTACTCGACGGGATCCACGCTTGTTTTCTATCTAATGGTGTGTTATTCTATCTATTCTACAGGTCTGGGTTAAAAAGAAAAGAAAATGACTCGGCAAAGTATCGCATTTTATGCCTACGTATTCCCGTCTGAAACGAGAAATCAGAGTCAACGTAGTTCGCCTACCTACGGGAAAGGAGGGGATGGTTGCTCGCTAGGATATTGCATCCTATGCCTACGTACTTTCATACAGCATGAAAGATCAGAGCAAACGTAGTTCGGGCTACGGAGGACACAAGCTTGTCTGACTGTTTTTATCTCCTTATGAAAGGGTTTTCCTGATTAAGGGTCCAAGCGGACAAAAATGACATTTGAAGTTTGTCTTTAGTTTTTTACGAAAGAACTGTTTTTTAGTCTGTTTGCAACTTGTACTGTACTAAAGACTTGTGATCTAAGAGTGACTACGCCGCATGTCACCCTAAGGGTACCACACTAAGCAGCCAGATTACTGAAGAGTGACCCTCAAGCAACCCTTTCTCAAATAGCTTAAGGCTCGTAACGTACAACACGCGTTATCCTTATTACTATGTTTTTGAATTGTTTTGAGATGAGAAGAGAAAGACGCTCTAAAAAGCCTATGGTTGAAAGGGAAACTAACCTAATGTTATCATGCATGGGTCAAAACCTAATGTCTGTCATAATTTCCTCTTGCACAGAGGAAATCAGAGATCCTAGGGGATAAACAGCAAAAGAAAGCAAGCAATTAACAGTAAACAGTAAAATGCATGCAATGCAACAGTACAAGCGAGGCAAGGGAGTCCTGCTCTACCTCGAACCTGGGAAAACAACAGGAAAAGTGAATCAACTTCACTTCAAAACTATAGGGCAAGCAACACAAGCCAACAAACAATATAGAGAAAAACAAAAGTACAGAGGAGGCAGCCCAAGCAGCAACACCAAACTCCTACAGCAAACAACAACAACAGCTCTAAACAACAAAGTTGGATAGACAACAAAGTTGACAGCAAAGGCTTCATCTTCTAGCAAGCTTCTATCTTCAAGCTTCATCAATCTTCAAGCTCTAACAAGCACACTCCAAGAAGAGGATTAATCATCAAGATCAAGTTATAATGTTAAGAAACTTAATGACAACCAAAGGAAATCACTAAGAACTCAACATTGCAAATGAAAGGTATCCCCAAAGTTCTACTCACTTGGGCATACCACTCATCCCTCCTAAGGAGAGATGGAGCTTACCAAGGAGGAATTTATATCATTAGATAGAATAGAGGCAAATAATGCACTCCATGCTTGAAGAAAGAATCAAAACTAGGTCTAAGGCACTTCCTAAAACCCTAATTTCCTAAGCTCCTAAAAAAGCTCCACAAGAGGAAAAGCCTTCAACTCCAAGCTCCAATATTCAATCCCAAGCATCTTCAATGAATCCAGAAGCTCCACCAAAAATAACTCAAGCCTAAACCAGCTCCAAAGCAGCCAACCAAACCAAACAATCCAAAGCACTCAAGAGAGGAATCCACAAATACAAGCCACTTGTAAAATACAACTAAAATACAAAAACAATTTGTAAAATTCTAATTAATTTCCTAGGGGAACCTGAATGTTTGAACTAACTAGTGTAAAAATATTGAAGCCTAAATCAACTTCTAAGTTATCTAAACAATTCCTACATTGAGATAGGTCAAAGGAATCCACAAGTTTGGGAGGGTCCTAATCTCAATACCTAAAACAGAACTTAATGTTGTTCTAAAATTCTAATAAAAATGTTAGGGGAACATGAATATCTATCCTAAAACATACTAAAATATCTAAGCCAGAAAGATTACCAGATGGAAGAACAAAAATAGACAAGGCAGATGAAGAATTATGCAAAAATAAAGAACCAAAATAAAGTGTGAAAAATCATATTAAATTGAAAAATGCATGGAATTGCATTTTGTTAATTCCAGAAAATCATAAATTCCATAAGGATCATGAGGATATTTTTAAAATAATTTTTGGATAAAAAATGGAATTAATATGAATTTCGGAATAACAATGCAATTAAAAATAAACAAAATCAAATAAAACAATTTAAATGCTACGAAAATATCACAGCCTTTGGATCAGTAAGCCAGTCAACGAGTCAAGGCACATCCAGCGCTCCTCATGATGTCGCACCATTTAAATGAAACGACCGTGTATTGGATTCAGAATTGCAAAGCCAAGTTTATATCATGACCGTGAGATGAAGGCTGAGGTCAAAGGTCTTACTACAATCCAACGGATCAAACATCATCACCTTCAATTATCCAGGTCGCCTGAGTGAGATTCAGGCTGGTGGTGCGTGGTGGCCGGAGAAGACTCCGGTCGTCTTCTCCGGCGAGGGTCCAGGTTCAGATCACCAGAAATAGCAAACTATATATCATTTCTAACCAGAATTTCACGAGAAATCCAAATCTATCATCCAAATGTTCTAATTCTCAACACATAATCAAACACGATCCAAGTTTCAGAAATAGCATCATCAACAACTCTCACTAAACTCAAAACTAATGATATAAATCTCTTCATCTCGTTGCGTACATCAACCTGATCTAAACAACTAGCATTAAAACCTTATGAATCAAGAGATTCAAGTCCAAACAGTTATGGCATGTCATCTTCAATCATCATCAAATGCTTCCAGATCAAGCCTAAAACGATCTATGTCATGTCTAGATCCTAACCACATGTCTAAAGCTAAACAAATCATGCTAAACCATGCTGAATTTTGAGAGATACATACCTGGTATAGATATTGAAACAGATGCAGGTAGAACTCGTGGCTTGCTTCAAAAAGCTCCAAAAACTTTCAGTGATCCAAGAGGAATAACTTGCACACCTCAATTTGTCTTGAATTGTTTCCAAACTCCAAAACCGATTTCAATTTGCAGTTGAGAAATTCCACTTGCTCTTGCTTGCTCTGGTGCGAAAATGGAGTTCAACCTCAATCTGAACACACTCTACTCAATATATAGAATCATTTCATGGGCTTTTGGATCTAAATTGAAGCCCAAAACAGTGGTTTGAATTTTCTAGTTTTTTATCCAAGTTCACTATGACAGTTGTGTATTGCAAGCTTTGCATTGGTTCCAGAAGGTTCTAACACCTTGTAAATGTCATTTGGAGCGAAATTGGAATGGAAGAATGGCCTGAATTGCCTTGTGTATGATTTTGCATATGTAACTTACAAGTGAAGTAACCATATGCTATCTCTCAAAATCTGACTTGCACTCAAAATTCTGGTATTGCCAAAGTGTTTGAAATGTGATTTCCAATCAAAATATGTACCCACTTTCTTGGTTTGAGGCATCTAGCACAAAATCACATTTTCCCTCCTTTCCATATTTGAATTTCCTTCATTTTCAAGCCATTTCAAGTGACTTTTTGATATGAGCCAAACCAAACTCTCATGACCACTTGGTTGCACTCAAAACATCATTTTAAGCAAGTTCCATGTTTAACAAATCTCCATTTGAAGCTTGCAAGTTAGAGATATGGACCTATAATCCAAAATGACCTATAATCTCACTTTCCCAAAATACCCCTGGCTTGCAAAGATCATAACTTGAGCTTCACAAATCAGAATGAAATGTTCTATACCTTTTTGGAAAGCTAAGATCATGAGGAACAAATGTCATGTTGACCAAAAGTCCATTTGAAACCATCTTCAA
Organism: Lathyrus sativus; assembly: GCA_963859935.3. Classification (NCBI taxonomy): domain Eukaryota; kingdom Viridiplantae; phylum Streptophyta; class Magnoliopsida; order Fabales; family Fabaceae; genus Lathyrus; species Lathyrus sativus. Next base: position 86,251,231 of record OZ012738.1, read on the forward strand.
AGTCAAAAGCTGCTTGGAAGTCAAGTGACTTTCACAGATAAATTTCACATTCATCTGGTGACCTGTAACTTGTCTGGACCATAACTTGAGTTCTATAAATCCCCTTGAGGACTTCTAGTACTCCAATTAAAGGTATTGAGAAGCTCTACAAGTTCCATGTTGTCCAAAGATCCATTTGAAACTTGTATCTTGACTTATATGGCCTTGAAGTTAGGCACTAAACAGGGTAATTTGCACTGAAACCCTAATTTAGCAACTTCCCACACTCTTGATTCTTCTTGATTTGATCTTGGCACAACACCACAAATGTCTCAACACATCAATCCATGAACTCCATGACCTCAAAGTAGGCTTGAATGCTTTTCAATTGCACAATTGACCTGGGGTTGATCCAGATGAAACCCTAATTGTCTGCACTTCAACTGTGGCTCTTGCATTTGACACAATGGCTTGATTTAGCTCCAACATGGCTCTCTAGGCACTCCATGAGCTCTATACACGTCTCATATTCACACTTCATGCTTCACATCCCATTGATGGTCCTCAGCTGATCCTCAAGATAGTAGAAAATCCACATGTATGCATTCAAACTTCTCAAGACCTCCCACCACCTCCTGATGACTTGGATGACTTCTCAAGCTTGGATAAGATTTCTTGCTAGGCTTCTCTTGATAATAATCACACTTGATCCCCTGTTGGATGAATGATATGCCATGATATGCAAATGATAGAACTATGCAAATGATAATGCAGTGAAACATAAACCAGGTAAAAGATGTTGAGCAAATTTTGGGGTGCAACAGCTGCCCCTATTCAAACGGCTTGGACCCGACTGGGTGAAGAGTGAACGACCTTTAAACAATCGAGGTAAAAGACGGTTGTATACCAACAAACCCGGAAATTTGCCAACTGCAGACACGAACTGCACAAACTACTTGGAAAACAAAATCCATCAAATTATACTCCATCCTTGCTATGGGGACTAATTTTGTCAATACGAAAATACAACTTCTCTGCCTATCATAGCAGTACTTGATTCTGGCAACTCATTATATACAGCGTCTCTGTCTATTTACAGCAGCTTATCCTTCAATGCAAACACAACTTCTCTGTCTAATCACAATATCTTTTTCTAATCATATGACTCCATCACTCAAATGGGTATGAATAACTCTGTTAACAGAATACAATCTTTTCTGACGCTTTTACTGGGGAAATAACTCTACCAACAACACAGGGAATAAATTTGGCGACTTCCCCTGGGGAAATAGTTTTATCAACAAATAAGAAATAACTCTGCCAACAACACATGAACTAACTCCGCCATCGCTACGGGAAAATAACTCTGCCAATAATACAGGAAAATAACTTCGTCACCACTACGGGAAAATAACTCTGCCAATATTACAGGAAAATAACTCCGTCACCACTACGGGAAATACTCTGTCAAATACCGGAAATACTCTGTCTATCCATACAGAAAAAATAACTCCACCATCGCTACGGGAAATAACTCTGTCCGATACAGGAAACAACTCTGTCAAATACAGGAAATAACTCTGTCAAATAAAACAGGAAATCACTCTGCCAACAAAACAGGAAATCACTCCGCCATCACTGCGGGAAATAGCTCTGCCATCACTGCAGGAAATAACTCTGCCAAATACAGGAAATACTCCGTCTATCCATACAGGAAAAATAACTCTGCCATCGCTACGGGAAATAACTCTGTCCGATACAAGAAACAACTCTGTCAAATACAGGAAATAACTCTGTCAAATAAAACAGGAAATCACTCTGCCAACAAAACAGGAAATCACTCCGCCATCACTGCGGGAAATAGCTCTGCCATCACTGCAGGAAATAACTCTGTCAAATACAGGAAATACTCTGTCTTTCCATACAAGAAAAATAACTCCGCCATCGCTACGGGAAATAACTTTGCCCGATACAGAAAACAACTCTGTCGAATACAGGAAATAACTCTGTCAAATAAAACAGGAAATCACTCTGCCAACAAAATAGGAAATCACTCCGCCATCACTGCGGGAAATAGCTCTGCCATCACTGCAGGAAATAACTCTGTCAAATACAGGAAATACTCTGTATATCCATACAGGAAAAATAACTCCGCCATCACTACGGGAAATAACTCTGTCAGATACAGGAAACAACTCTGTCGAATACAGGAAATAACTATGTCAAATAAAACAGGAAATCACTCTGCCAACAAAACAGGAAATCACTCCGCCATCATTGCGGGAAATAGCTCTGCCATCACTGCAGGAAATAACTCTGTCAAATACAGGAAATACTCTGTCTATCCATACAGGAAAAATAACTCCGCCATCTCTATGGGAAATAACTCTGTCCGATACAGGAAACAACTCTGTCAAATACAGGAAATAACTCTGTCAAACAAAACAGGAAATCACTCTGCCAACAAAACAGGAAATCACTCCGCCATCACTGCGGGAAATAGCTCTGCCATCACTGTAGGAAATAACTCTGTCAAATACAGGAAATACTCTGTCTATCCATACAGGAAAAATAACTCCGCCATCGCTACGGGAAATAACTCTGTCTGATACAGGAAACAACTCTGTCGAATACAGGAAATAACTCTGTCAAATAAAACAGGAAATCACTCTTCCAACAAAACAGGAAATCACTCCGCCATCACTGCGGGAAATAACTCCGAATACAGCTTCTCTGCCTATCTTTGCAGTAGCTAACTCCATCAATCAAATGGGTAACAAAATACTGGTCTAATCTTCAAACTTTTAGCGCGGACATGGCAGCAAATCTGAGAAGGACTCTACTGGGGATTTTCTGAACCCAAACTGCCAGACACCTACTTCGACATAGGCGGCAACTTCCAAAAATTGATTCACGAAATCTTTTGATACTGTCATAACAACAATTTTGAAGAAATATTCCGCTGGAGGGGTAAGAGAAACTTAACCAAGCAACTCTGTGGTGAATAAGACAAACATTATCATTACACGTCTCACGCCGAGACCTTGCTTATCTGGTAATTAATCTGAGCAAGAGCTACCTCCACCTGCAGGGAAAACAACACTTGAAAACAAAAGGTTAACCAACCTGACTTATGTTTCAAAATGCGTATGTTTGACAATGGCATAATGCTCCATTCGACATGGAAATGCTACGCGTGTGGGTAGATGCAAATATGATGATATATGCAAATGCTAATGCAGGCTCAAGCTGCTGAGAGACACTCTGGTATGAAATGGCTGAGAACAAAACCAACTCCGCTGGGGATGAACGGGTATCACAAAGTATTCCGGCAAAATAAATGCCGGAAACAACAGCCAACTCTGCTGGGGAGAGATCAGACATTTGGGAGGAAAACACAAACCCTGCTGGGGAAAGATGCGACCCTTTTGGGGGAAGATGCAACCCTTCTGGGGGAAGATGCGACACTTCTGGGGGAAGAACTACACTGTCGGGACACAGTCTACAAACTCAGAGCTACAAACTCTGCTGAGGATAATCATCCTGACGAAAGAATGACGACCTGCGGGGAAAGGGAATAACCATCCTCTAGGGAGGCGTCCTCCGCCGGGGATATTGATTTTGACCTGCTAAGGAACGACATCAACTGAAGTCAGGTCCTACGTCAAGAGACTTTGGCTGGGGAATACAATTCCTGACTGTTTGCTTCAAAGGTAAGGACCATGAAAAACACAAACGAGACAAAACAAATATACACAACAAAATCTATCCGAGTTAATATCCGTGACATTCATTCAGTCAATTCGAAGTTTTAGCAATTATTGGCAAGGGCCAGCAAGTTTATGCAAGTGCAAGTTCATTATAAACATCGGCGTTTTTCACAAACAAAACAGTAAAGAACAAGCATCAAGTACTGAATAATATGCTTTATTGAATGAGCCTGTAAATAGGCAAAGCTTTGTACACTGGATGTAACTCCTGAAAAGAGGAAGTTACGCACAAGAAAAATACAATATATGCACAAGAAGCACAAAGAAAGATACAAAACAAATTTGATATACATGTCGGCAACGTGGTACAGACAAACACCATGAGTTGATTCTCCTATGACTCGCCCGACTCTAGTGCTTTCCCGGTACTCGATCTTCGGAAGAGATTGTTTTAGATGAACGACCCTCAGGTATTCCCAAACCACTAAGCAATGCAGTATCAAATTCGGACCGCAGTCATTTGCTTTTTCCCAATCCCTAACTTTTGCGTGAATCTCTCTTTGCGGGTTTTCAATTTTATCCCTAACTTTTGCCTGAACCTTTTATTCCTTTTTTATGGTTTGCCGGGATGCCCCATTTTTGCCTGAACTCTCTTTTTTCTGTCCAGCGGGTCACTTTAAGCAAAGTATTTTTTAACTGCGTCCGAATTCACAGGAGACGTAAAGTCCTCACCATCCATGGTGGATAACAACAAGGCTCCTCCAGAGAATACCTTTCTGACGACATATGGACCTTCGTAGTTGGGAGTCCATTTGCCCCTGTGATCTGATTGTGGTGGGAGAATCTTTTTCAGCACAAGATCGCCCATCTGAAAGCTTCGAGGGCACACCTTCTTACCGTAAGCTTTCTTCATCCGGCTCTGATACAACCGACCATATGCGAGAGAAACCAGTCTCTTATCCTCCATCAAACTGAGCTGGTTCAGTCTATCTTTTACCCATTCTGCCTCATCAAGTTGGACATCGCGTAAAACCCTCAAAGAAGGAATCTCAACCTCCAATGGTAACACTGCCTCCATGCCATACACCAATGAGAAAGGGGTTGCCCCGGTTGACGTGCGTACCGTCGTACGATAACCGTGCAAAGCGAAAGGCAACATCTCATGCCAGTCCTTGTAAGTCACAACCATCTTCTGAACAATCTTCTTTATGTTCTTATTGGCCGCTTCGACAGCGCCATTCATCTTAGGCCGATAAGGAGAAGAGTTGTGATGCTCAATCTTGAAATTCTGACACAGCTCTTTCATCATCTTATTATTCAAATTCGAATCGTTGTCGGTAATAATCCGCTATGGGATTCCATATCTGCAGATAATATCTCTTTTGATAAATCTGGCTACCACTTGTTTGGTGACGTTAGCATACGATGCCGCTTCCACCCATTTGGTGAAGTAATCAATAGCTACCAAAATGAACCGGTGTCCGTTTGATGCCGTGGGCTCAATCTTGCCAATCATATCAATTCCCCACGTCGAGAAAGGCCACGGTGATGACATAACATTCAGAGGGCTCAGAGGCACATGAATTTTGTCTGCATAAATTTGACATTTATGGCACCGCTTCGCAAACTTGAAACAATCTGTTTCCATCGTTAGCCAATAGTAACCTGCCCGCAACAGTTTTCTCGTCATTGCATATCCACCAGCATGCGTACCAAATGTACCTTCATGGATCTCTTCCATGAGCAACTTAGCCTCTTTCTCGTCCACACATCGCAACAACACCAAGTCGTGGTTTCTCTTGTACAGGACGCCATCCGGATTCAAATAGAAATTGCCAACCAATCTCCTAAGAGTCTTCTGATCTCGACTGGATGCCCCAGCCGGATACTCTTGGTTCTTCAGGAAATTCTGGATATCAAAATACGATGGTTTGCCATCGGATGCTTCCTCAATGGCGAATATGAAGGCGGGCCTATCAAGGCGAGAGATAACAATCTTGGGAGCCTCATTCCAGAAGTTAACTTTATACATTGAAGACAATGTCGCAAGAGCGTCGGCCATCTGATTTTCTGCTCATGGCACATGATGCAATTCTACTTTGTCAAAGAAAGGCAACAATCTCCTTGCATAATTCATATAGGGTATCAGATTGGGCTGACGCGTCTCCCATTCTCCTTTAATCTGGTTGACCACTAGAGCAGAGTCCCCGTATACATCAAGATATTTGATTCTCAAATCAATAGCCTCCTCAAGACCCATGATGCACGCCTCATATTCAGCCTCATTATTGGTAACTGGAAAGGTCAATCTGGCAGTAAAGGGAATGTGCGTCCCTTGAGGAGTAGTGATAATTGCCCCTATTCCACTACCGTAGGAATTAACAACACCATCAAATATCAACTGCCATTTGGAACCCAACTATGGACCTTCATCCGGCAACGGCTCATCACAATCTTTCAATTTCAAGTACATGATATCCTCGTCAGGAAAATCAAACCTCATTGGTTGGTAATCTTCAATTGGCTGCTCAGCTAGGTACTTTGACAGAACACTACCTTTGATAGCTTTTTGAGAAACATATTGAATATCGTATTCTGTCAGCACCATCTGCCATTGGGCAATCCTCCCGGAGAGTGCTTGCTTTTCAAACACGTATTTGATCGGATCCATCTTTGAAATTAGCATGGTTGTATGGTTTAACATGTACTGTCTCAAACGTTTGGCAGCCCAGGCTAACGCACAACACGTCTTTTCGAGCATTGAGTAACGGGATTCACAATCTGTGAACTTTTTACTCAAGTAGTAAATCGCATGCTCTTTACGTCCAGTCTCGTCATGTTGACCGAGAACACAACCCATACTTTCCTCAAGAACCATCAAATACATAATCAATGGTCTCCCGGCTACTGGGGGTATCAATATTGGAGGTTCCTGCAAATATTCTTTTATTTTTTCAAACGCCCTTTGGCAATCTTCATTCCAGGTCACAACCTGATTCTTTTTCAACAATTTGAATAATGGCTCGCATGTAGCGGTTAGGTGAGATATGAACCGAGTAATGTAGTTCAACCTCCCTAAAAACCCACGCACTTCTTTTTCTGTTTTAGGCGTTGGCATTTCTTGTATTGCTTTTATCTTAGCAGGATCAACCTCAATTCCTTTTTCGCTCACAATAAACCCCTATAGTTTACCGGATCTCACCCCGAAGGTGCACTTGTTAGGATTCAGCCTCAACCTGAATTTCCTAAGCCTCTTGAACAATTTCAGCAGATTAACCAAATGCTCGTCCTCCGTCTGGGATTTGGCAATCATATCGTCAACATAAACCTCGATCTCTTTATGCATCATGTCATGAAAGAGCGTCGTCATAGCACGTTGATATGTTGCCCCAGCATTCTTCAAACCAAAGGGCATCACTTTGTAGCAAAATGTTCCCCAGGGAGTAATGAAGGTTGTTTTCTCCATGTCTTATGGCGCCATTTTTATCTGATTATAGCCCGAGAAGCCATCCATGAAGGAAAAAACGGAGAATTGAGCAGTGTTATCGACCAGCACATCGATATGAGGAAGTGGAAAGTCGTCCTTTGGGCTCGCCCTATTCAAATCACGATAGTCTACGCACATCCGCACCTTACCGTCTTTCTTTGGTACCGATACTATATTGGCGACCCATGATGGATAAGTTGTAACAGCAAGGAACCCAGCATCCCACTGTTTTTGAACTTCCTCCTTAATCTTCACAGACATATCTGGTCTGGTTCTTCTGAGTTTCTGCTTAACAGGCAGACATTCTTCTTGCAACGGCAAACGATGAACAACCATATCTATATCCAACCCAGGCATATCCTCGTACGGCCAAGCAAAGATATCACTGTACTCTTGCAACATCTCAATCAGACTTTGCTTGATGTCGCTTTGCAGCGCAGCCCCTATCCGGATGTTCCTGACAACTCCCTCGGACCCCACGTTGATAATCTCAATCTCTTCCTGATGAGGCAGAATGATTCTTTCTTCCTGTTTCAACAGTCGAGTCAGCTCTTCTGGCAAGTCGCTATCCTCAACAATCTCTTCCTCAGCTTGAAATACCGGGTGCTCGAAGTCAAAACGAGTCATAGGAAGTTCGTGTTCGGTGTCATCTGAAATATGAATCCTGCAAAGGAAATGATTAAATGCTTCAAATGAATGCAAACAAAGCTCATAACCACGTTGCCATTTATTGTTAAAATAAAAACAGGAAAAACAGGGAACACAAAACTTGTATGAGAAAAACGCCGTTATTCAATGATTAAATAGTGCATACACATAAGCAGGTAGACCTAAAACAAAATCACTATGCCCCGGGTAGGACACAGGATTATACAATAATCAAGAAAACAAATCATTACCGTTTTGTAGTCACTGGGATAATTTCCCGGATGGACCAGTTGCAGAGACTTTGTCCTGGCACGCTAGGCTTGATCCACGCATCCATATCGCAGTCACTATCTCAGTCTTCAGAGTCGGAAACAACATTAATCGTCTCAAAGTAGACTCCCTTTGGAGTAATCACCACCGGTCCTTTAAACTTGGGTGCTTTCTGTGAAGAAGATGCTGATGTTGGGCGATACCCTAGTCCAAACTTGTCCATCTTGACAGGAATTTCCAGTACTTGACCCCAACCCTTGGTCTCACCAGTCTGAACCAACGCCTGCGCGTCTTTGTATGAAGCCACAACAACCTCTGGTACTTTGCTGGGAACACTAGACTTGTCTTTGATTTGCAACCCTTCGAAGGCTTGGCATGGCGTTTCGTGGATTTCTCCATCCACCTCAACGTACTTGAAGGATGAAAGATGACTAACCAAGATGTCCTCTTCCCCACAGATAGTAACAATGCCTCCACCGGCCTCAAACTTAAGCTTCTGATGCAGTGTGGACATCACAGCCCCTGCAGAGTGTATCCATGGACGCCCAAGTAAACAACTATAAGCTGGATGAATATCCATGATATAAAATTCAGTGTCAAATATTTCTGGCCCGACCTGCAACGACAATGTTATCAATCCAAACACCGACCTTCTTGTTCCATCAAATGCCCTCACAACCAAGTCACTGGGCGTGCAAATGATTCCCCGGATATCTAACTTCATCATAGCCTTCTTAGGCAATACATTCAGAGATGATCCGGTATCCACAAGAACGTGCGACATTACGGTGCCCCGGCATTCCACCGATATGTGCAAAGCCATATTATGCTCTCGGCCTCTGGGTGTTAGATCAAAATCAGTGAAACCCAAACTATGTCCAGCATTGACATGCGCCAGTACCCCCTCTAGCTGGTTGACAGAAACCTCCTGAGGTACAAATGACGTGTCCAATATCTTCAACAAAGCATTTCGGTGAGCCTCAGAACAAAGCAACAAAGATAGGATTGAAATTTTTGAGGGTGTCTGTTGTAAGTGCTCAACAATCTTATAATCGCTCTTGCGAATTAGCCTCATGAACTCTTCTACGTCCTTGAGCGACGTGTCTTTCTCTTTCAACTGGGATGGTCCACTTTCATTCACCTTGGCCTTGCCTTTAGCAATCTTCTCTGCTTCAACTTCAGGTGCGATGAAGATTCTTCCACTACGGGTCATGCCTCCCGTTCCAACAACATTGTCAACTGCCCCTGCCGGCTGGCTACTCACCTCAATCTTTTCTCCGTTACAGTACGCTTCTAACCCATATGTCCATGGAACAACTTTTGTACTCTCAAAAGGAACGGGTCCTGCTTTTGTTATTGTGATAGTCGGCCGCTTGGCGGGAGCCGATATCGTAATAGTCTTCCTTGGGATTGTAACAGTTGCAATTTCATCCTGATTTTCAAACAATGCCTCAACAGGCTTCTCAACAACAGACCGATCAAATTGCAAAATCCCCTCATCCATCATGGCTTGGATGCCTCTTTTCAAATCAGCGCAACCCTCTGGTTGGGTCCAGCAATCCAGACAATATTCGTCACATCCGGGGAATACACCCCCTTTCAACAATCTGCTTTTAACACAACTCATCGGTGTCTTCAATTCATTCACATCCACAACCAAGTTCAAATTCTCTTCCATTAGGATAACATTCACTCCATGATTCGGCATGGGTTGCTGTACAATATTGGGACCATCTCAACCAAAATTAATGGCCTTACTATCAAGCAAATCTTGGACTTTGTGTTTGAATGCGTGGCAACTCTCAATATCATGTCCGGGCGCCCCGGAATGAAACTCACAATGTTTACCAGCGTCAAAACCAAATGGAGGAGTGCCCGTCAATGGGGCCATCGTTCTCTTTTCAACCAGATTCAAACCCAACAGCGTTTGAAGAAGTTCAGCATAAGTTGAAGGAGGTGCTTCAAATACTCTCTTCGGCCTACCCTCTTGAATTCTACGCTGAGCAGGGTGCATTCTCTGTTGCTGCGGCTGTTGTTGCCGTTGTTGTTGTTGTTGTTGTTGTTGTTGTTGTTGTTGTTGTTTTTGCTGAGGTATCAGGATAGTAACACTAGCAACTTGCTGTGGCTGATACTGATTCCTACCTCTTCCACGACCTCGACCACCATATACCGCACTGGCGTCGCCTTGTCTCCTTCCACCAAAGGCTTTCCTTGCGCCTCCAGTTGAGGTGGATTCACCTGCCTGAATCTTCCCAATCTTAATTCTATTTTCAATCCGTTCTCCCATGAGAATCATGTCGGAGAAACTACCCATCGAGACATTGAGCAATTTGTCGTAATACATTCCAGAGAATGTTCCAATAAACATATCAATCAACTCTCTTTCAACCAAAGGGGGATGCACCCTAGCCGCAATATCACGCCAGCGCTGCACATACTCCTTGAAGCTCTCACCATTCTTCTAAGACAAACTCTGCAGCTAGACCCTGTTTGGCGCCAAGTCACTATTATATTGGTAATGTCTAACAAAAGCATCAGCCAATTCTTTCCAGCTTCTAATTTGGGTGGGCTCCAGTCCCATGTACCATTCCAGCGATGGTCCCGATAAACTGTCTTGAAAGAAATGCATAAGCATCTTCTCATCGTCAGAGTATGCAGACATTCTTCTGTAATAAGAACGTACATGAACTCTAGGGCATGTATCCCCTTATACTTGTCAAACGTTGGAGCTTTGAATTTCAAACGCACCCTCAGCCCAGGCACTAGTCCCATAGTGGTCATATCCAACCCAGCAGAGTTCTGATTGGCTAATCCTTTGATCTGCTCTTCCAGCATTTTGAACCTCCTATCATTGTCATTAGACCTTTCAAATCCCACGCCTTGCCCGGAGAAGGCATCTTCCTGGCGATCCTCGCCCCAGTTCAGATTCTCATTGCCATATTCCTCGTAACCAGCGCTACGGCCATATCCCCGTTGATTGAAAATAGGACCCCATCCTCTGTTACCGAATCCTTGGTTGACCCCACCTGGTCCATAACCAGTGTTGAAAGGCACCATCCCAGCACCGTTGTTGTTCATGTTACCAAAGCCAACATCACAGTATCCATACCCTTGATTGTTGTTACCATAGCCATCGTAGCCAAAGCCTTGATTGTTGAAACCAAAGTTACCATCATGATTACCAATGCCAAACCCTTGGTTATTGTTTCCAACACCCGTGTTGTCACCGAACCCTTGATTAGCATCTCCAGCATTGCCAGTATTGTTAACAACATTTCCATCACCATTTCCAGCGTTTCCAGTACCAGTGTTACCAATACCAGTGTTACCATTACCAGCACCAGTGCCAGTATTTCCATTGCCATTGCCATCACCGACACCAACTCCACCAATTGTGGGAACGACCACTGTAGGTATCCCATCCTCCCTGCGAGGAGTTCCAACAGAGTGATAATCAGTATTTCCATTCGCCTGCACCAGTAGCGGTTGCACCAGAGTCTGGAGATTCTCTTGGCCCTTGGCCACAATTTCCATTGCTTGCATGAAAAGTGCCAACTTCTCACAAATTTCCTGCATCTCGGCTTGAACTTGATCCATGATTCTCTTGCAGTTGTTCCTGGTAGAATAAAGATGCGTTCTCTGGTTGTCAATCCTGAAACCTGTGAGATGCAGGAAATAAGATACAAATTCAAAAATACCGGTCATGCAATATGAGTATGCAGATGTAAATGTATAAATATGCTACAGGTTATGTTCCCCCCGATTCTAGTTTCGGAGAGAAGGCCATCACGACAATGGAGTCCCAATCAAGCAAGCAAGGATCAGAAAAAACCTCATACATAAACAAATGCCAAGAGGCAAAGTACAAGAATACAACTGAATACAACTGAAAAGACCTCGGCCAACAATCCTGGCGATGGTCAAATACAATCAATACAAGGGAAATACAAAGAAATATCAGGACGGATGGCGCGCCCGGAACTCCTCTAATAACCTCAGCGTCTCCAGATGACCTGGTCTGGACAATAGTCCCCGTATCAATGATGTCTGTCATCTAACAGTGGACCTCAACCTCTTGGCATCATCCTCGCAGGTTCCTTCGCCAAAACACTCGTCGAGTCTGCATCTCTTGAAGCCGACCTTCAATTCACAACCTCTCAACTCCTTGCCAAGGTCACTCACTCTAAGCTCAACAGCGCTCCTAAGTGATGCCTCTTCAGTAATCTTCGCATCCTGGGCTCTAATATGCGCCTCTAGCGTGGCAATCTGCAGCTTCAGCTTATCTTCACGCTCCTTCCGCTTGGTAAGCGTGGTATTCCACAATGTTTCCCACTTGCCGAGTCGGGAATAAGCTTTGTTTAAGAGTTCCTTCTTGGAAGCAAGCACCTTGCTAACACCGTTCAAGGCTACTCCCACTTTTTCCCTCTTGTTGGTCTCTTCAGTCAAATCTAAACCCAACCTATTAATCAACTCAGTCTGTTCCTTCACAGTGAAGGTAGCTTCATTCTTCTCATGACGCAACTGAAAGATCTCTTTCTCTAACTCATCATTGGCTTTCTTCAATTCTTCGTTTTCAGCCAACAATTTGTTATACTTCTCAATCTCTACCAAAGTAGGTGCCTCAATCACTGGAAGATACAAAGGTTCCACAGCAGGATATGGCATCAAGGAAATACTAGCTCTCTCGTGGATCCAAGCCAAATAAGGATCATAAGCTTTACTGTTGCTCTTACCAAGCAAAGCTTTCCCTCTCCTATGGATGTTAGCCCATGCATGTCTCAACCTGATCAAAACAGCCTCGTCTAATAAGCCCGTGAGATATAGAGATTCTTGTATCTCAACCTCAATAGGAGCATCTCTCAAGGCATAACCAAACTGTCTCACCAGCAGAGAAGGGTTATAGTTGATACAGCCTTTCCGTCCAATCAAAGGGACATTCGGAAAGCCACTGCAACTATATATAATATCAGTGCCAAGCATGCTCCAATCAAACCAAATGATGTTCTCAGCAGACAACCCCATCAACCGGGAAGACCAATCCAAAGTATCAACAACATCAACAAAAGGTCCTGTCTTCGGAAGATGCCCCTGGAACCACCTGTACAAGAGAGGAAGACAGCAAGAAACATTCTTGCCATGACGTTTCTCATTCTTATAGTGAATAGAATGATAAACATCGCCCAAGAGAGTAGGAACTGGATTCTTCGAGGCAAGAATCAAGAAGGCATCTGAGTCAACAAAATCTGGCACATTGGGAAACAAGACAATCCCATAGATGCAGACAGCTAGAATGGCATTGAAGGCAACCCAACATCCACTCTTCGCGCACTGTGTAGCCTTCTCAACCAGGACAGACAGGTGAAAACCATAAGCTCCGTTCAGCTTGACCAAACCTCCAGGGAACTCAGAAGCGTCTAAACTGACAATCTCAGCAAGTGTAGCCAACTCAGGCTCATCATCAACATGTATAAAGGGCATCTGGTCTAACACAGGAACTCCCAACATAGCAGAATACTCCTCCAAAGTGGGTGCCAGAATATAGTCGGGGAACAGGAAGCATCTCAGCTGAGGCTCATAAAACTGCATCAAAGTATACACCCCAGTCGTCTCAAATGCTGAAGGTCTGTACAACAAACTAAGCAATCTCCCATAAGATACTCTGAACTCAGCCCTCACTCTCTCATCTGCTAGAGCAACTAATCCCAGCAAGGAACTGATATCTGGCGAATGCAAATGGTAAGCAACTATCCTCTTCATGGACTCCATGTCTGGCCAGAAGATACACTAGAATCAGAGGGGAATGATCACACCTGCAACATAAATACACGTTAGTGAAATGCAGACATGAAAATGCACATGCATATGCAAACAGGAGATCAAATGCAATGCTGATGAACTGTGCTGCTCTGTACTGAAGCCTGAGAACCATCAAATCTTCGCCTCAAACCAAACCAACCACTCAAAAGAACCCTGCAACCACATCTCCCTGACAGAGATAAACTAATAACACGAAATCATATAGATATTTTTATGCATAATTTAACTAAAGTTTAACCGTTTTCGATCCGATTGCGGGTTATTTCCGTGTTATTTGTCTGATGTTTTGCAGGTATTCAACGATCACGTCTAAACAAGGCAACATGAAGAAAAGAAGCAATCTCAGATGAAATACGGTCGAAAAAGGAGTGAAAACATCATGAAAAGCGCAGGAAGCTGTTTTTGCTGATGTGACGACCGTCACAGCTCCATGACGGGCGTCACACGGGTGACGACCGTCACACCTTGTGACGACCGTAATGCAGGCAAAAACGCCCCACTTCAATTACACGTTAAAGAATCAGTTCCAATTCCCACAGAGTGGACCATGACTCCCTAAATTATCTGCCTCAAAGTCCATCATCTTCAAGGATAACCGTTGGAATTCCACTTCTATAAAAAGGGAAGAAAGGGACCTCAGAAGGTGTGCTGCATTCATACAACGAAGTGCTGCCAAATTTATTTTCCAGAGCATATTTTCCAGCAATATTCTTATTTGTTTCTCTTTACCTTTCCTGTATTCCATTTTTCATTCTTCTGTAATTTCTACTTTCACTGTACGATCAAATTGGCATTAGAGATCAGAATCCTGCCAACATCTGTGGAGGATCTGCCCAAAGGCCAATTGGAATATTTACAGGTTTCTCATTTCAATCGATTCCAGTTTTATTATAATGTAAATCATTATTTATTATTTTTATTTATATTGTATCTTTCCCAAATCCATGTTTAGCTGAACTTAGGTAACCGATATGTAGTAATAATTCGAATGGGATTTGATAACAACTGGTTGAAAAACCTTCTTTTCAAAAGTAACTTATGGTCTGAGTGTTTAAAATTGATTTACTGAATAAACTTTGTCGCGAAAGCGAGAACTTATTTAAAAGTAGTTTTGCCACGAAAGTGGGAAATTAATTAAGATACGAACCAACAAGCGAAAGTTGCGGTAAGGTCAGATAGTAAACACTAGTCATTCATTTTAATAACAGCGAAAGCACTTTAAAATGAATTAGAACTTAGAGATTTCCAAAAAGTAATTTTAACCCCGAACGGGATACGAAAGTGTACGTTTGGCCCTTAGGATTATGATTAGCGTCAATAACCATTGTGAGGCGAGAGTCTTCAAATCACCATTTTCTGCTTAAATAAACTTTGAAAATTATTTCATACACCAGTAACTTATCAAATCCCTGAAGAACACAATTACTACGTATCGATTCAATCAATTATAATCTAAATAGTATTCTTAGTTCCCTTTTAGTGACAATCTTATTCCCTTAAACATATTCTACCTAGCTAAACATAGTAACTCCCGAGAACACTAGTTTGATTACGAGTCCCTGTGGGATCGATATCTATTATTACTACGCGATAGACTGTGCACTTGCAGTTAGGTTGTATTAGACATAGAAAGTCGCGATCAAGTTTTTGGCGCCGTTGTCGGGGACCCGTTTAGTCAATAGTGTAACCTTCTGTTACGTCGTATAGACTAGGTTAACAATTTTCATTTTTCCTTTACTAGTTCTGTCGATTGTATGCCAAGAAATCGCTCGCAAAGCGATATCGTAAAACCTTCAGTCGCAGAACTAGAACGCTTCTTACATTTAAGAAGTAGAATCATTGAGTACCAACTCAAACAACTAAAACATAACACTCCCGAACCTCTCACTCCCATTCCCAAATCAGAAGAAGAAGAACCAGAGATGGCTGAAGGACCTCCAAACAAACCGCTGAAGGCATACGCTACACCATCTCAGATGGAGCCTAGAAGTAGCATTGCTGCCCCAGCTATTACCCGAAATGATTTTGAGCTGAAACCATCATTGCTGTCGGCTGTACAACAAAACCAATTCTCAGGAAACGCAACTGAGGATCCGAACGAACATCTAACGAAGTTTGTACAATATGCAGACACAGTGAAAGCAAATGGAGTAACTCCAGACACGATAAGACTTCGTCTTTTCCCATTCTCTCTTAGAGACAGAGCGTGGACATGGTTACAATCGTTACCATCCAACTCCGTTACAACGTGGGAGCAATTGAAGAACGTCTTCTTAGCGAGATATTTTCCGCCAAGCAAAACTGCTATGCTTAGAGCTCAAATCAACGGATTCCGACAGAAAGATACTGAATCTCTTTACGAAGCATGGGAACGATTCAAAGATATGATGAGAACATGTCCTCACCACAGTCTAGAAGACTGGGTGACAATCCATACTTTCTATAATGGGTTTCTATACAATACTAGATTAACAATAGACGCTGCCGCGGGCGGTGCACTTATGGATAAGCCATACGATGAAGCCTATCAATTAATAGAAAACATGTCACAAAACCATTGCCAATGGGGAGGTGAACGCACTCCAACTGAGAAAACCACAGCGAAAAGTGGGATGTACGAGATCAGCCTTGAAAAGTTCAACGCTAAAGTAGATGCTCTAGCACAGAAGATCGATAGTCTGACCGTTAACCCCACTGCAACTGTCGCTGTAGTAACTCCAAATTGCGAGTTATGCGGAAGCACCACTCATAATGCACCCGAATGCCCATTGCTAGCCGGAATCCCACCAGACCAGGTAAATTATGCTCAAGTAAATCCCTATGCAAATACCTACAACCCAGGTTGGCGAAATCATCCAAACTTTTCTTACAAAAGCGAAAATGCATTGCAAATGCCTACTGCTCCGCCAGGATATCAGAAACTAGCTGCTCAGAATGCACCTAGGAAATCGAACCTCGAGTTGATGATGGAAAAGTTCATAGCTACTCAAGCTCAAACAAACAAAGAATTCCTGAATCAAAACATACACACTAGCGAGCAAATTAAACAGTTGACAGGAAAAGTAGACACTTTAGCCACCCACAACAAAATGTTAGAAACTCAGATATCACAAGTGGCTCAACAGCAAGCCTCTGCTGCCGCACCTGCTGGCACATTTCCTGGACAACCCGAACAGAATCCAAAAGGCCAAGCAAATGCTGTGATACTAAGAAGTGGAAAAGAATTGGACGAACCGATCGATCCGAGAACCGAAAACTCAGCCATGCAACAAAAACCAACTGAACAAGCAGAGAAGGAATCCGAGTTAGAGAAGAAGGAAGACAACGAGAAGGAGGATACCACAAGTGAAAAAACTCAAGCACCTCCAGCGCCATATAAACCACCTATCCCTTATCCGCAAAGATTAATAAACTCCAAAACTTCAGGACAGTTTAAGAAATTTGTAGAGCTCCTTAAACAGCTGAATATTACTATTCCTTTTACAGAAGCGATAACTCAAATGCCGTCATACGCTAAATTTCTCAAAGAAATCCTGTCAAATAAGAGAAAGATCGAGGATAATGAAATAGTTACACTTAATGCAGAGTGTAGCGCTATTATTCAAAACCGCATGCCTCTTAAATTAAAAGACCCAGGTAGTTTCTCCATACCCTGCGTCATAGGAAAGTTCGTAATAGACAAAGCTCTATGCGATTTAGGAGCCAGTATCAGTGTTATGCCCTTATCTATATGCAAAAAGCTGAATATGGGAGACCTCAGACCAACCAAAATGTCCGTACAATTAGCTGACAGATCAGTAAAATACCCAGTCGGAATACTGGAAAACGTTCCAGTACGCATAGGACAATTCTACATTCCAACCGACTTCATAATCATGGACATCAAGGAGGACATTGTAACCCCAATTATCCTAGGAAGACCGTTCCTAGCGATTATAGATGTGAAGAAAGGAAGGCTAACATTCGAAGTAGGAGAAGAAAAGATAGAGTTCATTCTCACCAAGTTCTTACAAGCACCAGCAATAGACGATACCTGCTATTTAATGGACGAAATTGACGAATGCATAAGAGAACTTGAAAATGAAGAGACCACATATTCAGAAATAATAAAGATTCAAATACCCGATATTTCTGAAGACGATAATTGGCGTAAACCGTATAAAGACGACAGCCTAAGCGAAAGCTTAGCACTGACCCCAAACCATATGCCAGGTCCGAAGAACCCATCTTTAGAACTCAAAACACTACCCAAAAACCTTAGATATGAATTTCTAGACGATGAACTAAAAAGACCAGTGATAGTCAATGCCGACTTAGGACAACCAGAAACCGAAAAGCTATTAGAAGTCCTAAAGAAGTACCCCACCGTGTTAGGCTATAACATAAGCGATATAAAAGGTATAATCCCTTCGATCTGTATGCATCGAATTACAATAGAGGAAGACTCTAAAACCTCTCGAGAGCATCAGAGGAGACTGAACCCCATCCTGAGCACTATAGTCAGAGATGAAGTAAAGAAATTGCTAGATGCAGGAATCATCTATCCGATCTCCGATAGTGAATGGGTCAGCCCAGTTCATGTCGTACCGAAGAAAGGAGGAGTCACAGTAGTTAAAAACGAAAAAGGCGAATCAATAACAAAAAGAGTCGTGACTGGAAGCAGGATGTGTATTGATTATAGGAAGCTTAACAAGGCTACACGCAAAGATCACTTCCCGTTACCCTTCATAGACCAAATGTTGGAAAGATTAGCCAAACATTCATATTTCTGCTATCTAGATGGTTACTCAGGATTTTTCCAAATTCCCATCCATCCTGATGACCAAGAAAAGACTACATTCACCTGTCCTTATGGTACTTTTGCTTACCGCCGAATGCCGTTCGGATTCTGTAATGCTCCAGCAACCTTCCAAAGATGCATGATGGCAATCTTCGCAGATTTCATAGACGACATCATGGAAGTATTTATGGACGATTTCTCGGTATGTGGACAAAGTTTCGAAGGATGCTTACAAAACTTAGAAATGGTATTAGAACGTTGTGTAAAAGTAAACCTCGTCCTAAATTGGGAGAAATGCCATTTCATGGTCCGACAAGGAATAGTTCTAAGACACGTCATATCAGATAGAGGAATCGAGGTAGACAAAGCTAAAATAGAGATTATAAAAGATCTCCAACCTCCAAAATCCGTACGAGAAATACGGAGTTTTCTAGGACATGCCGGTTTCTACAGAAGATTTATAAAAGATTTCTCGAAAATCACAAAACCTCTGACCGGCCTGTTAATGAAAGATGCTGAGTTCGTCTTCGACGACGACTGTTTAAAAGCATTCGAAACATTGAAATCAGCCCTTATCACCGCACCGATCATGCAACCACCCGATTGGCGACTACCGTTCGAAATCATGTGCGATGCGAGTGATTATGCTGTAGGCGCAGTTCTAGGACAAAGGAAGGACAAGAAACTCCATGCTATCTACTATGCCAGTAGAACCTTAGATCCTGCCCAAATGAACTACGCTACCACAGAAAAGGAACTTCTAGCAGTTATATTTGCGCTTGACAAATTCCATTCTTACTTAGTAGGAGCAAAAATTATCATATACACAGACCACGCTGCCATAAGGTACCTAATAAGCAAAAAGGATGCCAAACCAAGACTATTGAGATGGATCCTGTTATTACAAGAGTTTGACTTAGAAATCAAAGATAAGAAAGGAACCGAGAACGTTGTTGCAGATCACTTATCCCGAATAGAAGGCATCAGACATGAACCAGTACCGATAAATGACGATTTCCCGTACGAACGTCTGATAGCCAAATTAGAAAGTGACACACCCAACTCAATCTCGGAAGATCCAGAATTCGAAAAAGCCGTAGAAGCCGTCTATGCCCAAGTCACATTACCTTGGTATGCTGACATCGTTAATTACCTCACTGCGGGCGTACTTTCACCGGATCTTACTTATCAGCAAAAGAAGAAATTCTTCCACGATCTGAAACACTATTATTGGGACGAACCTCTACTCTTCAAGAGAGGGGCCGACAACATATATCGTCGCTGTGTCCCAGAGGAAGAAATAGAAAATATTATTTCCCAATGCCACTCAGCACCATACGGTGGTCATGCTAGTACATCCAAGACGTGCGCTAAGATTCTCCAAGCCGGCTTATTCTGGCCTAATCTCTGGAAAGACGCTCACATCGTCGTGCAAAAGTGCGATCGATGCCAACGAACTGGCAACATCTCACGACGCGATGAAATGCCTCAGAAAGGAATCTTAGAGGTAGAAATCTTCGACGTCTGGGGAATAGATTTCATGGGACCATTTCCACCTTCTTTTGGCAATAACTACATACTCGTCGTTGTCGATTACGTGTCTAAATGGATAGAAGCCATAGCCACTCCAACGAACGACGCACGAGTAGTAATCAAACTCTTCAAAAACACAATCTTTCCTAGATTTAGTGTACCAAGACTCGTCATTAGTGACGGCGGATCTCACTTCATATCACGAATATTCGATAAACTTCTCTCTAGATATGGAGTCCGGCATCGAGTAGCTACACCCTATCATCCGCAAACTAGTGGACAAGTAGAGGTCTCGAACAGAGAAATAAAACAGATCTTGGAAAAGACTGTCGCTACCTCAAGGAAAGATTGTTCGTCGAAGCTACAAGAAGCTTTATGGGCTTATATGACCGCATTTAAGACACCAATAGGTACTACCCCCTATAAATTGGTTTACGGTAAATCCTGCCATCTCCCTGTAGAATTAGAGCATAAGGCCTTCTGGGCCATTAAGACACTCAACTTCAACTACACCGAGGCAGGAGAAAAGCGAATCTTGAACTTACACGAGTTGGAAGAACTTCGATTAGACGCTTACAAAAATGCCCGTATCTACAAAGAATGAACTAAAAAGTGGCATGATAAACGTTCAATCAGGAAACAATTCAGTGTGGGAGACATCGTATTGCTCTTTAATTCACGATTAAAACTCTTCCCAGGTAAACTAAAATCTAGGTGGTCTGGACCTTATGAAGCGACTAAAGTACTTCAGAGTGGAGCTGTTGAAATTACCGATAAGACGAATGCACCATTTATCATAAACGGGCAACGTCTAAAACATTACAATAAGAACGACAATAGTCCTCAAGTCAGCAATATAACATTGCTTGAGCTTCCAGCTCAGACACCCGAATAGCTTCTCACCAAGCTATCGTCAGGCTTTAGACGTTAAAAACAGCGCTTACTGGGAGGCAACCCAAATTTCCATCGTTATTGTATTTCATCTTTCTTTAAAAGTCCACTTTGAAAATCCAACAAAAATTCTAAACTTATAATTACTACTACTTTCTACTTTCATTTGTTTTCATATTCTATTTTATTTTTCCTCTTTTGTCTTTTGTTTCTACCGCTTTTCGTTTCTAAAAATCCTGACTTCAATTTCCTGTTTTAAACTTTTCAGGATTTTTAAAAGCCTTCAAAACATTCCTTCTGTTTTCTCCGAATTACCTGCGAGTATGGCCGAATACGACTTCACAAAGGTTCACTTCCGAGGACTAGCTCAAAAGGCAAGATTTGCAGCACTGACCGAAAGAGAATTCGCCTTAACGCTGTATTATGATAAGGCTACTATGGATAAACTAGGGATCACAGATAGCATTCAATACCTGTTCAATCAACTGGGTTGGGAGAACACTGCTCTGAAAACACGTTTCGCTACCTATAAGGATCTTACCTATGAATTCCTTAGTTCTTTCAGATACATACCCAATTATGGTTTTGGATCCAGCACAGAGCTGATTACCTTCCGATTGTTTGGAATGGACCAAACCCATAGCCGGATGTCACTAGCTAACCTCCTAGGATTCCCTAGCGGACCGCATGTGTTCATCAGTGCAGAAGATGACGATATTGATTTTCAACTCGATCAATTCTGGGGTAGAATCACAGGCGAATATCACCCTGAACCAGACATAATGTATAATGATGACATTCATAACCCAGCCTTCAGATACTTCCATAAGATACTAGCTCACACCTTGTTTGGAAAAGAAGAAAATATTACTGCAGTATCTAAAGAGGAGTTATTCATCATGTTCTGTGCTTCTCAGGGACAGACAGTAAATGCAGTGCCTTTCATGATGAGATCTTTCAAACGCCTCACACTGGAACCTCAGACACCTATTCTTATAGGAGACCTAGTAACAATGATTTCCCACGAGCTTGGCCTTAGATTCCACTTAAATGCTAGCACTCGTTTTGGCACCATCCGACCCATGAACATACAATTCTGCTTTAACAGGCGCATCTTAGGAACTATGGGACCTGGACCGTATGAGTACCTTATTAACGAAAAATCAGTACAGCTGTTCACACTGCCTGATCATCTGATGACAAGTATCCACAACAAGGACAACTGGCTCTATGAATTGGATGAGCCTATGGGACCTCCTTCACCACAGTCAACACCACAGAACTATATGTATGACAGTGACCACATCTCTGAGGCACATGACTATATGTACTATGAGGATGCTGTATCCGAAGCTGAAGTAGACCCTACGACTCCTCCACACTACAACACTTATCCTGAGCCTATCCCTGAGGAGACCACCGAAAAAATGGATGCCGTGTTACTCAGATTGGACGACGTTGATGCAGCTCTGACTAATGTAAAAGTTGACATCGCAAGCATGCACAGCGAACTGGTAGGCTTCATGGATTTAGTCTGCGACCAATTCGAGTACTATTTACGGAAATTCGATGAGTTGAAGACACGAAAAGATTAGTTACTAGTTCTTAGCAGTAGTTTCAGTTTAGTCTAGTTTAGTTTCATTTAATCATTTGGATTTTTCGCATTGTTAGTTTTCTTTATGTACTACATACAATCATTTCAATTTTATGTTATTTCAATTCTAGTTTTTATGCAATTATTCTATTTTCGCATTATCCGTTGTTTTTTGGCTATTCAATTACATTGTAGTATCATTACTAAGCCTTAAAGTCACTACGAGTACGCCCTCAGAGCAAAATTCTGCGTTCTGCAGATTTTGCTGCTGTGACGACCGTCACAGGACCCTGACGAGCGTCACGCGGGTGACGACCGTCACACCTACGTGACGACCGTCACGCAGTCAAAAACTGATATCTGATAAAACAGGGTTCGTGTTCTCTTCCACTTCCCCCATTACCACTTCCAATCATCCTAACTTCTACCCCACTACAAATTTTCGTCATCCCCACATTGAACTCTATATTTCAACTTCAATCTCAACCTCCAAACCACACTTCTGTCAGTTCTTTCCTCTCTGCAGAAAAACCCCAATCTTCAGAAACCTCTCCATCTTCCAACAATGGCAAGGAATGCAGAAACCCTAAATATCAGCAACATTACCTTCAGTGAAGGAGACTTAGGCGAAAGACAACGAGCAAACTACATCGCATTTCATCAGAGGTCGCTCCAGCCGACTCATTATCCACACCTTCCATCGCTTACGGAGCTCGGACTCCTTGAAGGCGTAACCTGGATGCTTCAAAGATCAGGCATCTGGAACCTCTGCACCAACCCACAGCCAACGTACGAACAACTCACTCTTGAGTTCTTGAGTTCGTTCACTTACGTCACAAGCAGCGGCGAACTTAACCAACACTCAGGTGCCGCTTGCTTCCGGATGTTTGGCACCAACTATCAGGTGAACCAAAATCAGATTGCCAGCATTCTACAGCTACCTCGCGGCGACAATGCTCACCGCCGCATCACCGATCAGTTCTAGCACGAAGCTTTCGCGCTGTGGTATCAGTTGACCGGCATCAATGCCGATGGTTGGGACTCCCTGCACGCCACTCATATCCATAACCCAACCATCCGGTACTTTCACAGAGCGTTGAGCAACACTATTTTCGCCAGAGACAGCAACCACAAAGTGAACTCGAAAGAGCTCTTCTTTCTTCATTGCGTCTTCAACAATGAGCCTGTCAACGCTGCTCCGTTTCTGCTGGCTCATATTCAGGCCGACTGCAACCGTGGCTCGAAGCCATTCTACTTTGGCGGGATTGTCACTGCTATTGCACTTGGGCTGAACCTTGGCGACCGCCTCCAGCACCTCCAGTCCATCCCCTCGGTGTTCCTTGACACCGACCACTGCAGAGCCTCTCATCTTATCCGCTCCAGAGCTGACGGCAAATACCATCCGGTAGTGCGTGGCAAGACCGTCCGAAGCATCATCCTTCCGTCCCGCACCCGCACACACCCAGAGGATCGTACCAACTGGTTGTTCGACCTCACTGCCCCTCCTGCTGCCACTGCTCCTACTCAGGACCACACTCACGGTTCCGACGATGAAATCCAAGCTGAGTTGGACAGGTCCGAGCAGCCAGAGGCATCGCAGCCTCCTCCTCCCGTAGGTTCATCCTCTCGCTGCCGCCGCCATCATCCCGTGCCAGACTACACAGAAGAGGACCTCCGCCGCTCCCTAGACCAGCAGGCACAAATACTCGCGATGCTGCAGTAGCAGAATCAGCGAGTTGACCAGTTCGAAGCTTGACACCGGACTCAAATGCAACAACTTCACACCGGCCAAGCTACTATCACTGAGAGCCTGGCGAATCTGACCTTGCAGGTCGAAGGACTCCGAGACACCGTCTACCACACCGGAGCTATGAGTTATGAGGATAGAGTAGCCCTTGCTAGAGCTAGAGGACGCCAGCGCAGACGTGACAGAGGCCGTGACTAGATTTCCATTTTTTTCCTTCATTGTTTACTATATTTCAGTTATTTGTATTTTCATTTTCAGTTGTATCTCCCTCTCGCATGCCTCAAGAATCAGTGAGGACACTGATCGAGATAGTGCGGGAGCGGAGCCTTTATTTCCATTCCACTGTACTCTGAATTCCCTTTATTTCCTTTATTTCTTTCACTGTACTTTGAATTTTCGTAATTTCTATTTTAACACTTTCTATTTTTAGCAAATAAAGCTCGTCTATATATTTTTCCCGTTACGCAAACAATCCCCACATTATTCAACGTAAACAAAAACTTTCATTCGTTCCTCAAAAGCAAAAGCACCACGAGAATGCACCTGAGTTCAAAACAAGTTTTGAAACTCCGAGGAAACGACAGTTCTAACAAAACCAGTATCGTTCAGACACCTTAGATCTCTAGTTTATGCGAGTCGGTTTCACTACCTACGTGTACCAAAGTCTCAAGTGTCTACGCAAACTCAACCCCAAGTAGTTTATACTAGCAGTCAGCACCATCCTAAAACACTTCTAAGCGAGCGACCGATGCAAATAAGTGTATGATCTCCAAAAAGATGAAAAATCATGAAAAAAGAGCTAAAAAGCCCAAAAATATAAGACACGTTTCCTTCTAAGTTAGGTGCTCCTCACCCGAGCATTTAGCCCAACGGCACGAAAAACTCATTGAAAAATCATTGACATAAGCTTATGATCAATGAAGAAGATCAAAAACAGAAATGAGATCATACTCACTAACAGGTCGACTTGCCATGAAAGTGTACGGACAACGGGCTTAATGTGATTGCGCTAGAACAAACAGGGTGAACTTGCCGCGAGAACCTTGACACCAAGCTACAGTAGCATGACTGGGACCGATTTGCATAAAAAGGAGACCTCCGAAGACCTGTAGTCCAGTGTCGTCATGATACTCGTCTTGTTCCTACCAAGAATCCCGGTTTTTCCAAACTCTGCGAACGAAGAAGCTGCCTCGTGCTTGCCGACTTTTTCATGTTTTACTTAAGGACAAGCAAAGATTCAAGCTTAGGGGAGTTTAATAACACGAAATCATATAGATATTTTTATGCATAATTCAACTAAAGTTTAACCGTTTTCGATTCGATTGCGGGTTATTTCCGTGTTATTTGTCTGATGTTTTGCAGGTATTCAACGATCACGTCTAAACAAGGCAACATGAAGAAAAGAAGCAATCTCAGATGAAATATGGACGAAAAAGGAGTGAAAACATCATGAAAAGCGCAGGAAGCTATTTTTGCTGATGTGACGACCGTCACACCTTGTGACGACCGTCATGCAGGCAAAAACGCCCCACTTCAATTACACGTTAAAGAATCAGTTCCAATTCCCACAGAGTGGACCATGACTCCCTAAATTATCTCCCTCAAAGTCCATCATCTTCAAGGATAACCGTTGGAATTCCACTTCTATAAAAAGGGAAGAAAGGGACCTCAGAAGGTGTGCTGCATTCATACAACGAAGTGCTGCCAAATTTATTTTCCAGAGCATATTTTCCAGCAATATTCTTATTTGTTTCTCTTTACCTTTCCTGTATTCCATTTTTCATTCTTCTGTAATTTCTACTTTCACTGTACGATCAAATTGGCATTAGAGATCAGAATCCTGCCAACATCTGTGGAGGATCTGCCCAAAGGCCAATTGGAATATTTACAGGTTTCTCATTTCAATCGATTCCAGTTTTATTATAATGCAAATCATTATTTATTATTTTTATTTATATTGTATCTTTCCCAAATCCATGTCTAGCTGAACTTAGGTAATCGATATGTAGTAATAATTCGAATGGGATTTGATAACAACTGGTTGAAAAACCTTCTTTTCAAAAGTAACTTATGGTCTGAGTGTTTAAAATTGATTTACTGAATAAACTTTATTGCGAAAGCGAGAACTTATTTAAAAGTAGTTTTGCCACGAAAGTGGGAAATTAATTAAGATACGAACCAACAAGCGAAAGCTGCGGTAAGGTCAGATAGTAAACACTAGTCATTCATTTTAATAACAGCGAAAGCACTTTAAAATGAATTAGAACTTAGAGATTTCCAAAAAGTAATTTTAACCCCGAACGGGATACGAAAGTGTACGTTTGGCCCTTAGGATTATGATTAGCGTCAATAACCATTGTGAGGCGAGAGTCTTCAAATCACCATTTTCTGCTTAAATAAACTTTGAAAATTATTTCATACACCAGTAACTTATCAAATCCCTGAAGAACACAATTACTACGTATCGATTCAATCAATTATAATCTAAATAGTATTCTTAGTTCCCTTTTAGTGACAATCTTATTCCCTTAAACATATTCTACCTAGCTAAACATAGTAACTCCCGAGAACACTAGTTTGATTACGAGTCCCTGTGGGATCGATATCTATTATTACTACGCGATAGACTGTGCACTTGCAGTTAGGTTGTATTAGACATAGAAAGTCGCGATCATAAACCAGGTACTCTAAGGTCAAAAGTTTCCTGCAAACAGACCTGCCTACCCCTCACAGGTATGTACTTAACTCGTAGACGAGGTACGACATCCTATGCGGGTTCAATGTCACAGACTTTCAAGAGCGATGATACGATACCCAGAAGGTGTGGCATCATCATCCCTTGAAGCGGCCTCACTTAGTCGAATCCCAATTGATAGGTCCCCAGAGTCGACAATCCTCGGGTCAGACAACTTGTCGAGCCCTAAGGGCCAGGAAAGAAGCATCAAAGAGAATCTCGTCCGAGCGCAGATTTCGCGGCTAGCTGGTGCGAGCTAAGCAAGCAGGCTAACCACTACTCTCTACTTCTAAGTCTATGTGCATACTCAAGCCCAGGTCCGACTTATCTCTCAATCTAACCCTCTACCCAGCACAACAACAATAATATAGTACTGAAAGTAAAGACAGAAAGATAAATACATACAAAACCCTAGACGGGAAAACAAGCGCTAGGATTGACTCGCATAGGGAACCGTTGGAGTCGCCAGCAGAGTCGCCAACTGTCTCTACTGCGAAAATCAGCGCCGGCTATAACAGAAGAGTCGCCACCGTGCGTTATTTATCCCACAAGAGGGAAAGAAAACGCTCAGAGTAAACCTAATGCAAAGAGGGAAAGGAATGGTCATCGCAACCAAATCTTGGATTCGGGAGTCGGTTACACAAGGGGAAGGTATTAGCACCCCTCACGTCCGTCGTACTCGACGGGATCCACGCTTGTTTTCTATCTAATGGTATGTTATTCTATCTATTCTACAGGTCTGGGTTAAAAAGAAAAGAAAATGACTCGGCAAAGTATCGCACTTTATGCCTACGTATTCCCGTCTGAAACGAGAAATCAGAGTCAACGTAGTTCGCCTACCTACGGGAAAGGAGGGGAAGGTTGCTCGCTAGGATATCGCATCCTATGCCTACGTACTTTCATACAGCATGAAAGATCAGAGCAAACGTAGTTCAGGCTACGGAGGACACAAGCTTGTCTGACTGTTTTTATCTCCTTATGAAAGGGTTTTCCTGATTAAGGGTCCAAGCGGACAAAAATGACATTTGAAGTTTGTCTTCAGTTTTTTACGAAAGAACTGTTTTTTAGTCTGTTTGCAACTTGTACTGTACTAAAGACTTGTGATCTGAGAGTGACTACGCCGCATGTCACCCTAAGGGTACCACACTAAGCAGCCAGATTACTGAAGAGTGACCCTCAAGAAACCCTTTCTCAAATAGCTTAAGGCTCGTAACGTACAACACACGTTATCCTTATTACTGTGTTTTTGAATTGTTTTGAGATGAGAAGAGAAAGACGCTCTAAAAACCCTATGGTTGAAAGGGAAACTAACCTAATGTTATCATGCATGGGTCAAAACCTAATGTCTATCATAATTTCCTCTTACACAGAGGAAATCAGAGATCCTAGGGGATAAACAGCAAAAGAAAGCAAGCAATTAACAGTAAATAGTAAAATGCATGCAATGCAACAGTACAAGCGAGGCAAGGGAATCCTGCTCTACCTCGAACCTGGAAAAACAACAGGAAAAGTGAATCAACTTCACTTCAAACCTATAGGGAAAGCAACACAAGCCAACAAACAATATAGAGAAAAACAAAAGATACAGAGGAGGCAGCCCAAGCAGCAGCACCAAACTCCTACAGCAAACAGCAACAACAACTCTAAACACCAAAGTTGGATAGACAACAAAGTTGAAAGCAAAGGCTTCATCTTCAAGCAAGCTTCTATCTTCAAGCTTCATCAATCTTCAAGCTCCAACAAGCACACTCCAAGAAGAGGATTAATCATCAAGATCAAGTTATAATGTTAAGAAACTTAATGACAACCAAAGGAAATCACTAAGAACTCAACATTGCAAATGAAAGGTATCCTCAAAGTTCTACTCACTTGGGCATACCACTCATCCCTCCTAAGGAGAGATGGAGCTTCCCAAGGAGGACTTTATGTCATTGGATAGAATAGAGGCAAACAATGCACTCCATGTTTGAAGAAAGAATCAAAACTAGGTCTAAGGCACTTCCTAAAACCCTAATTTCCTAAGCTCCTAAAAAAGCTCCACAAGAGGAAAAGCATTCAACTCCAAGCTCCAATCTTCAATCCCAAGCATCTTCAATGAATCCAGAAGCTCCACCAAAAAGAACTCAAGCCTAAACCATCTCCAAAGCAGCCAACCAAACCAAACAATCCAAAGCACTCAAGAGAGGAATCCACAAATACAAGCCACTTGTAAAATACAACTAAAATACAAAAATAAGTTGTAAAATTCTAATTAATTTCCTAGGGGAACCTGAATGTTTGAACTAACTAGTGTAAAAATATTGAAGCCTAAATCAACTTCTAAGTTATCTAAACAATTCCTACATTGAGATAGGTCAAAGGAATCCACAAGTTTGGGAGGGTCCTAATCTCAATACCTAAAACAGAACTCAATGTTGTTCTAAAATTCTAATAAAAATGTTAGGGGAACATGAATATCTACCCTAAAACATACTAAAATATCTAAGCCAGAAAGATTACCAGATGGAAGAACAAAAATAGACAAGGCAGATGAAGAATTATGCAAAAATAAAGAACCAAAATAAAATGTGAAAAATCATATTAAATTGAAAAATGCATGGAATTGCATTTCGTTAATTCCATAAAATCATAAATTCCGTAAGGATCATGAGGATATTTTAAAAATAATTTTTGGATAAAAAATGGAATTAATATGAATTTTGGAATAACAATGCAATTAAAAATAAACAAAATCAAATAAAACAATTTAAATGCTACGAAAATATCACAGCCTTTGGATCAGTAAGCCAGTCAACGAGTCAAGGCATATCCAGCGCTCTTCATGATGCCACACCATTTAAATGAAACGACCGTGTATTGGATTCAGAATTGCAAAGCCAAGTTTATATCGTGACCGTGAGATGAAGGCTGAGGTCAAAGGTCTTACTACAATCCAACGGATCAAACATCATCACCTTCAATTATCCAGGTCGCCTGAGTGAGATTCAGGCTGGTGGTGCGTGGTGGCCGGAGAAGACTCCGGTCGTCTTCTCTGGCGAGGGTCCAGGTTTAGATCACCAGAAATAGCAAACTATATATCATTTCTAACCAGAATTTCACGAGGAATCCAAATCTATCATCCAAATGTTCTAATTCTCAACACATAATCAAACACGATCCAAGTTTCAGAAATAGCATCATCAACAACTCTCACTAAACTCAAAACTAATGGTATAAATCTCTTTATCTCGTTGCGTACATCAACCTGATCTAAACAACTAGCATTAAAACCTTATGAATCAAGAGATTCAAGTCCAAACAGTTATGGCATGTCATCTTCAATCATCATCAAATGCTTCCAGATCAAGCCTAAAACGATCCATGTCATGCCTAGATCCTAACCACATGTCTAAAGCTAAACAAATCATGCTAAACCATGTTGAATTTTGCGAGATACATACCTGGTATAGATATTGAAACAGATGCAGGTAGAACTCGTGGCTTGCTTCAAAAAGCTCCAAAAACTTTCAGTGATCCAAGAGGAATAACTTGCACACCTCAATTTGTCTTGAATTGTTTCCAAACTCCAAACCCGATTTCAATTTGCAGTTGAGAAATTACACTTGCTCTTGCTTGCTCTGGTGCGAAAATGGAGTTCAACCTCAATCTGAACACACTCTACTCAATATATAGAATCATTTCATGGGCTTTTGGATCCAAATTGAAGCCCAAAACAGTGGTTTGAATTTTCAGGTTTTTTATCCAAGTTCACTATGACAGTCGTGTATTGCAAGCTTTGCATTGGTTCCAGAAGGTTCTAACACCTTGTAAATGTCATTTGGAGCGAAATTGGAATGGAAGAATGGCCTGAATTGCCTTGTGTATGATTTTGCATATGTAACTTACAAGTGAAGTAACCATATGCTATCTCTCAAAATATGACTTGCACTCAAAATTCTGGTATTGCCAAAGTGTTTGAAATGTGATTTCCAATCAAAATATGTACCCACTTGCTTGGTTTGAGGCATCTAGCACAAAATCACATTTTCCCCTCCTTTCCATATTTGAATTTCCTTCATTTTCAAGCCATTTCAAGTGACTTTTTGATATGAGTCAAACCAAACTCTCATGACCACTTGGTTGCACTCAAAACATCATTTTAAGCAAGTTCCATGTTGAACAAATCTCCATTTGAAGCTTGCAAGTTGGAGATATGGACCTATAATCCAAAAGGACCTATAATCTCACTTTCCCAAAATACCCCTGGCTTGCAAAGATCATAACTTGAGCTTCACAAATCAGAATGAGGTGTTCTATACCTTTTTGGAAAGCTAAGATCATGAGGAACAAATGTCATGTGGACCAAAAGTCCATTTGAAACCATCTTCAAAGTTAAAAGCTGCTTGGAAGTCAAGTGACTTTCACAGATAAATTTCACATTCATCTGGTGACCTGTAACTTGTCTGGACCATAACTTGAGTTCTATAAATCCCCTTGAGGACTTCTAGTACTCCAATTAAAGGTATTGAGAAGATCTACAAGTTCCATGTTGGCCAAAGATCCATTTTAAACTTGTATATTGACTTATGTGGCCTTGAAGTTAGGCACTAAACAGGGTAATTTGCACTGAAACCCTAATTTAGCAACTTCCCACACTCTTGATTCTTCTTGATTTGATCTTGGCACAACACTACAAATGTCTCAACACATCAATCCATGAACTCCATGACCTCAAAGTAGGCTTGAATGCTTTTCAATTGCACAATTGACCTAGGGTTGATCCAGATGAAACCCTAATTGTCTGCACTTCAACTGTGGCTCTTGCATTTGACAAAATGGCTTGATTTAGCTCCAACATGGCTCTATAGGAACTCCATGAGCTCTATACACATCTCATATTCACACTTCATGCTTCACATCCCATTGATGGTCCTCAGCTGATCCTCAAGATAGTAGAAAATCCACATGTATGCATTCAAACTTCTCAAGATCTCCCACCACCTCCTGATGACTTGGATGACTTCTCAAGCTTGGATAAGATTTCTTGCTAGGCTTCTCTTGATAATAATCACACTTGATCCCCTGTTGGATGAATCATATGCCATGATATGCAAATGATAGAACTATGCAAATGATAATGTAGTGAAACATAAACCAGGTAAAAGATGTTGAGCAAATTTTGGGGTGCAACACTCTGTCGTCTGGTTTTTCCTCAGGCGAGCTGAGTTGGCTTGCCATGTGTGCTGTTGACTTGTTGACTGCGTGTGATCAACAGTTTGGATTAGATCAGACCAGTGTGTGTGTCATTTGACTGCAAAGTCAGTTTAATGAAACGTTTCCCTTTGAGCAGCTAAATGGAATGGGCTTTGCTTGCTTTTAGCACCCCCTCTCATGTGAGGCCCAATGTTTTGAACTGCAAACATATCTATTTGTATCGTGCATCATTTTATTTGTTTTTTTTATTTTATTTCAATTCTGTTTTGATTTAATTCCATTAAAAATATCTCCATTGATATTAAAATTCCACAAAAATATTTTTAGGACACCTTATGGTGTTAATTAATTTTTGGAAATTTTTATTTTCATTTTTTGTTTATTTTTCAATTAAAAAGGAATTAAATATTGGGAGGTGTTTTTAATTGAATTTTTTCTTGTTCTTATTTGTTTCTTGCTTGTGTCTTGAGCAATCTTTTTCTCCAAGGATTGAGACTTTTTTCTCATGTGAATGATGAATTGAAGAGTCTCATATGATGATTTTTCCCCTAGTTTAGTTCATTTTGGTTTGACTTTTGTCTCATTTCTTTTGACCCTCGACAACCCTCCTTCAAAGTGGAGTATCCTTGTGAATCAAATTCTTCGATGATGCTTTGAAGTGACATTGGTTGTGATCCCTTGGCCTCTGGTTTCCAACTCTTTGATGTGCATTTGAGATTTTATTTAAGTTTATTTGAGCCTTTTTCCTAGTTTTGAGGTAACTTGCAAGTCAAGTTACTTCTAAGGGTGGTTCATACATGCACTTGACCTAGTTTGATTAGGAAATGATCTTTGTGGATCCCTTGAGCTCTCAACTCTTCTTGATTAATATTTCCAATATGTTGAGCTTGCTGGTTATCAATTTTTAGGTCAAATACTTGCTTGCTTCTTGTGCTAAGTTGCTTTTCTTTTAGGCTTTCCATTTGAAGTTCAAATGTTGAATGTGTTTAAGACCTTGGTCTTTCTCCATGCCTTTCTTGCATATGCTTTGATGTATGCTCTCTCTTTCTTTGTACATCTTCTCCTCTCATCTCTACCTCTATCCAATGACCTTAGAATCCCATTTGAGATGGTTTAGTCCCTCCTTAGGAGGTACCTCAAACATATCATGAATGGTGAATCTTTGAGGACTCTTTTGTGTGTTCTCTTGCATGATGAATGTGATGTTTATGGTTGAGTTACCCATATGAGTCCCTTGATGTTCTCACATTGCCTCCCATTCTCCCATTAAATCATGGTCTCTTTTCTTTTCATTTGGTTTGCCTTTGGGCATAGTTGATGAACATATGGTTGTAGAATCTTATTTCTCCCATTTCATCCCATTTTTGTGTGTTTTCTTGTTTGTGTGTGTGCATTCTTTTCTTTGCTTGCATCCTCTTGCATCTTATCATATGCATGCTTGAGGTTGAGATGTGCTTGTGGAGGCTACTGCCCTACACTTTTTTCCTCCCTCACTTTCATTCTAATTGTGCATTACATGTTTGCATACTTGAATTTTCTTCTATCTTATGCTTCCTTCTTCTTTTTTATTTGCCATGTTCCTTTAGGAGCTCTAATATCTCTTTTTCAAGATTTATCATGATAGACCTTAGGTTTTAAACCCATGCATGATGACATTAGGTAGCATTCCCTTTACCTCAATCAACGATGCACTTTGCATGACAACTATTAGGTTTGAGTTAGTCTCCCTTTAGTGTGTCCTTTCTCTTCTCATCTTCAAACACTTTCAAAACACCTAATAAAGGATAATGAATGTTGTACGCTACGAGCCTTAAGTATTTTCGAAATGATGATTGGGCGGCTTCCTCTAAATTGTCTAGAGTGTTTAGTGTATGTCCTTTGGACAATATGCGACACATTCGTTCCTAGATCATAGTCTTTAGTGCAACATGAGTTACAAATCAAACTCAATTCACTTCTCTTTTAAAAGACTTCAAAAACAAACTTCAAACTTCTTATCCTTCGAGATCTTAATTTGGAAAACCTTTTTCATAAGGAGAGTTTTGTTAGCTCTTGGTTCTACCGCAAACAGGTAACGCCTAAGTCTCCAATAATCGAGCAACAATACACCTAACTGCTAGAACTAAGTTTTAACCCTCCTCGGGTAAAACATTTTGAACCAAACGGTTTTCTTGTTAGCTCGAACTACGTTTTCTCTGATTTCTCGTACCAGACGAGAATACGTAGGCACAAGACGGCGATGTCTTGGCAAGCAACCTTCCCCACCTTCACCCGTAGTTTTCCGAACTACGTTGACTCTGACTTTCCCATTGCACGAGGGAGTACGTAGGCATAGAGCGGCGATGCTCTATCTAGTCTCTTTTCTTTTCTTTTGTCCCTGTGACCTGTAGCTAGATAGTTTCAACACCCTTTTAGATAGACAACAAAGCGTGGATCCCGTCGAGTACGACGGACGTGAGGGGTGCTAATACCTTCCCCTTGCGTAACCGACTCCCGAACCCAAGATTTGGTTGCGATGATCGATCTTATCCCTTTTTCGTAGGTTTTCTCTGATCGCTTCCTTTCCCTCTTTTAGGATAAATAAGGAACGGTGGCGACTCTTCTGTCATTATCGGCCCTTTTTCACAGTAGTGACACTCGGGTCCTCCCAGAATCCACTGTGCTCGAAAAATTGGACGCAGACCGCAGTCGTTTGCTTTTCAAATCCCTAAATTTTGCCTGAACCGTCCTTTCGGGTTTCCGATTCACCGGGATACCCATTTTTGCCAAAGTCGCCTTTTCAGGTTTTCAACTTTCCGGGTTTACATCTTTTCTTTTTCTAATTTTTGCCCAAACCCATACTTTTTATGGTTTGCCGGGATGCCCCATTTTTTCCTGAACTTTCTTTTTTTTCTCAGCAGGTCTCTTTTAAGAAAAGTATTTTTTAACTGCATCTGCGTTCACAGGGGACGTGAAATCTTCACCATCCATGGTTGAAAGTAGTAGAGCTCCTCCGGAGAAGACTTTTCTTACTACATATGGACCTTCGTAGTTGGGAGTCCATTTGCCCAGTGATCTATTTGTGGAGGGAGAATCCGCTTCAACACTAAGTCACCTGCCTGAAAGCTTCGAGGGTGCACCTTCTGATCAAAAGCTTTCTTCACAATGGATGCCAACCTCTTCTCGTCCATTAAGCTAAGTTGATTCAATCTGGTCTTCACCCATTCTACCTCATCAAGTTTGACGACAACCAATACCCTCAAGGAAGGAATCTCGACTTCTAATGGCAGGACAACTTCCATACCATACACTAGCGATAAAGGAGTTGCCCCAATTGAAGTATGTACCAAAGTACGATATCTGTGCAATGCAAAGGGAAACATCTCGTGCCAATATTTGTAGGTAACAACCATTTTCTACACAATCTTCTTGATGTTATTATTGGCCGCCTCAACAACGCCATTCATCTTTGGATGATAAGGAGAAGAGTTGTTATGTTCAATCTTGAAACTCTGGCACAGTTCCTTCATTATCTTGTTATTCAAATTCGAACCATTATCAGTAATGATTCTCTCGGGCACTCCGTAACGATAGATGATGTCCTTCTTGATGAATCGAGCCATGACCTGTCTGGTGACGTTGGCGTAAGAAGCTGCTTCTACCCACTTAGTGAAATAGTCAATTGCCACTAAGATGAAGCGGTGTCCATTAGATTCAGTCGGTTCAACCTTACCGATCATATCAATGCCCCACATGGAAAAAGGCCAAAGAAACGTCATGACATTCAGGGGACTTGGCGGTACATGCATCTTATCAGCATAAACCTGGCATTTATGGCATTTCTTGGCATACTTGAAACAATCAGACTCCATAGTCATCTAATAATAGCCTGCCCTCAACAATTTTCGAGACATCGCATGTCCGCCCGCATGCGTACCAAAAGCACCCTCGTGGACTTCTTCCATAAGCAAACCTGCTTCTTTTTCATCCACGCATCTCAACAACACTAAGTTGAAGTTTCTTCGGTAGAGTACATCATCTTTGTTCAGATAGAAGTTTCCAGACAATCTTCTTAAGGTCTTCTTATCCCGGCTTGATGCCCCAGGCAGGTATTCCTGATTCTTGAGAAAGCTTTTGATATCATAATACCACGGCTTCCCATCTGATGCTTCCTCTATTGCAAATACAAATGATGGCCTATCGAGGCGCGATATGACAATTTTCGGAGCTTCGTTCCAATAATTCACCTTATACATCAAGGACAATGTAGCCAAAGCATCTGCCATCTGATTCTACGCTCTTGGCACGTGATGAAACTTTACCCTGTCAAAGAAAGGTAATAGCATCCTTGCATAGTTCATATACGGTACCAGATTAGGCTAACAAGTCTCCTATTCTCCTTTGATCTGATTGACTACCAAAGCTGAATCACCATAAATATCAAGGTTCTTGATTCTCAAATCAATCGCTTCTTCAATACCCATGATACATGCTTCATACTCAGCTTCGTTGTTGGTGCAAGGAAAAGTTAACCTGACAGTAAATGGTATGTGGGAACCATGAGGAGTTGTAATGATTGCCTCAATTCCACTGCCATAGGAGTTAACAACACTGTCAAAAATCATTTTCCACTCGGAGCCTATCTCAGGACCTTCATCAGGTAACGACTCATCACAATCTTTCATCTTCAGAAACATTATGTCTTCATCAGGAAATTCAAACTTCATCGATTGATAATCATCAATCGGTTACTCTACAAGGTATTCTGACAGGACACTCCCCTTAATAGCCTTTTGGGAGACGTATTGAATATCGTATTCTGTCAGGACCATCTTCCACCTAGCGATTCTTCCTGAAAGCGCTTGCTTCTCGAACACGTACTTAATCGGATCCATCTTCGAAATCAACATGGTTGTGTGATTTAACATATACTGTCTTAGGCGTTTGGCGGCCCAAGCAAGTGCACAACACGTCTTCTCTAACATGGAGTATCTTGACTCACAATCTGTAAACTTTTTACTCAAGTAGTAAATAGCATGCTCTTTTCTTCCTGTCTCGTCGTGTTGACCGAGAACACAACCCATGGAGTTCTCAAGAACCGTTAAGTACATTATCAAAGGTCTTCCGGCCACCGGAGGCATCAGTATCTAAGGCTCATGCAAATATTCTTTTATCTTTTCAAATTCCCTTTGGCAATTTTCATTCCAGACAACCGCCTGATCTTTCTTTAACAGCTTGAACAACGGTTCACAGGTGGCTGTAAGGTGAGATATGAACCTTGTAATGTAGTTCAATCTACCTAGAAAACCACGAACCTCTTTTTCTATTTTCGGCGCTGGCATTTCTTGTATCGCTTTTATTTTTGCAGGATCGACCTCGATTCCTTTTTCACTGACCATAAACCCCAATAGCTTTCTTGACCGTACACAAAAAGTACACTTGTTCGAATTCAACCTTAGTCTGAACTTCCTTAACCTCTCAAACAACTTCAAAAGATTCACCAGATGCTCTTCCTCTGTTTGTAACTTCACGATCATGTCATAAACATAGACCTCGATGTCATGATGAATCATATCATGAAAGAGAGTTACCATCACCCACTGGTAGGTTGCCCCATGCATTTTTCAATCCAAAAGGCATGACCTTATAGAAAAAAGTCCTCCATGGCGTGATAAAGGTTGTTTTCTCCATGTCCTCCGGGGCCATCTTGATCTGGTTATACCCGGAGAAACCGTCCATGAAGGAAAACACTGAAAATTGAGTCGTATTATCAACTAGTACATCAACGCGGGGGAGCGGGAAATCGTCTTTCGAGCTCGCTCTGTTTAGATCATGGTAATTTACGTACATCCTTACCTTACCATCTTTCTTAGGTATAGGCACAATGTTAGCGACCCACAGAGGGTAGTTCGTCATGGCAAGAAATCCGGCGTCAAATTGCTTCTGGATCTCTTCTTTGATCTTAACTGCCATGTCTGGTCTGGTTCTCCTCAGCTTCTATTTTACAGGTGGACACTCTTCTCGGAGAGGTAAGCTATGAACCACAATATTCGTATCTAATCCGGGCATATCCTCGTATGACCAAACGAAGACGTCTCTGTACTCTCGAAGCATCTCAAAAAGTCTTCTCTTGACATCATCTACTAAAGAAGCCCCTATTCTGACCTCTTTCTTGGCTTCCTCTGTACCCAGGTTGACAACTTTGATCTCTTCTTGATGAGGCATAATAACCTTCTCCTCTTGTCTCAGCAGCCTGGAGAGCTCTTTAGGCAGGTCTTCGTCTTCTTCAATCTCTTCTTTAGCTTGATAGATTGGGTTATCAAAGTCATACCGAGTCTGAATCGGCAGCATCTGCGATGTGAAACCTGCATGATGATGATTTGATGCTTAAAATGATATGCAAACAAGCACAAACCACATTGCCATTTTATTGTTAAAAATGTAAAACAAGAAAAATAAGGATCACAATATTTGAATGCAAAAATGCCTTTTGATTAATGATAAAAGCAATTGCTCAAAACATAAATAAGATAAGGCCCTACAAAGAAAGACCGCTATATTCCGGGTAGAACATAGAGCTACACATAATCAGAAAAAAAGATAATTACTCTTCACAGGTCACTTGGATAACTTCCTTAATAGTCCAGTTGCTCAGGCTTTGGTCGGGAATACATGGCTGGATCCATGCGTCCATATCACAATCACTATCCCCCTTATCTTTGGACACAATGTTGATTCGGACTAAGATCACCCCACCACTTGTAAATTGAACTGGTCCTCTGTAATGTGGAGCATTCTGTGAGGAAGAAGATGATGGGCTGTATCCCAATCCAAACTTATCCTGCTTATTAGGGATACTCAGCACCTGACCCCATCCTTGAGATGAACCTGACTCCACCACCGCACACGCTTATTTGAAAGAAGACATAGAAACCTCAGGAATTATGTCCATAACTGGTGCCTTTTCTCTGATCTCAACAGTTTCAAATGCTTGGCACAGGGTCTCATGAATTTCCCCATCAACTTTAACATATTTGAACGAGGATAAATGCCTGATCATTATGTCCTCCTCACCACAGACGGTGACAATATTACCCCCAACCATATACTTTAACTTCTGATGTAAGGTCGACGTCACTGCCCCTGCAGAGTGAATCCGGGTCGACCTAACAAGCGACTGTATGCAGGTTGGATATCCATTATATAAAAGACAACGTCGAAAATCTCCGAGCCAACTTGGATAGGAAGAGTAACTTCACCAAAAACAGACCTCCTTGTTCCATCGAACGCTCTCACAACCAAGTCACTAGGAGTGCACATCACGCCTTGGGTGTCAAGCTTCATCAAAGCCTTCTTAGGTAACACGTTGAGTGAAGACCCAGTATCCACCAGAACATGTGATAATGCAACCCCTCTGCACTCAATAGAAATGTGCAAGGCGTGATTGTGATTTCTTCCTTTAGGCGTCAGGTCTAAATCTGTAAACCCCAATCCATTGTCAGCATTCACGTGAGCCACAACTCCTTCAAGTTGGTTCACTGAAATCTCTTGTGGCGCATACGCTATATTTAGAACCCTCAAAAGTGCATTCCGGTGTGCCTTGGAGCATAGTAACAATGATAGAATGGATATTTTGGATGGGGTTTGCTGTAGATGGTCAACAATTTTGTAATCACTCTTTCTAATCAGACGCATGAATTCTTCAGCGTCTTTCAACGGAGCATCCTTCTCACCTTGTTGAGAACTTTCTTCTACAACAGCCTTCCCTTTCCCTTTGTCTGGCCTCTCAACATTAGCTTCCGGAGGTGAAAACACCCTCCCACTCCTTGTCATTCCACTAGTCCCAACTAAGTTATCAACAAATGAGCTATCCGATGATGTTCCCCTTAATTCTTGTTTCTGGCCATTACAAAAGACCTTAGCCCCATAGTTCCACGGGATCGCTTTAGTACTTTCGTAAGGAACCGGTCATGCCTTGGTGATTATAACAGTCGCTGGCCTCGGCGGCGCATATATGTCGATCGTTCTAAAAGGGATTGAGATTGTAGTAATCTCATCCCGCTCTTGACCAATCATCTTCTCATTTTTCTCTTCACCAACCCTGTTAAATTGTAACACGCCTTCATTCATTAAACCCTGCACATGATTCTTCAAGTCTTCACATCCCTCGAGATGAACCAAACAACCTTCACAGTCTTCTCTACAGCCTGGAAAAACTCCACCCTTCAACAGCCTACTCTTGACAAAACTTAAAGGAGTTCTTAACTTTGCAACATCCATTACTAATTCAAATTCTCTTCTTTAACAATAGCATTGACACCGACCGCTCCGTGGTTAGGCATAGGGTTTTGAACAACATTAGGTGCGCCATTTGTAAAATTGATGGCTTTGTTATCAATAAGGTCTTGCACCTTATGTTTGAAAGCCTTACAGTTGTCTATGTGATGACCAGAGGCGCCTGAATGAAAGTCACATCTGGAGTTTGCGTCATACCCCAGAGGTGGCGCGCCAGTCAGCAGTGCCAACGTCCTCTTATGAATCAACTGAAGCTGCAACAAATGTTGTAAAAGTTGTGAATACGGCATTGGTGACACGTCAAACTGTCTATCCATTGTTCTTCTACGGTCTTGAAACTGTCGTGGTGCGTAATTATGTTGTTGTTGTTGTGGACGTTGTTGTTGTTGTTATTGTGCAGCTGGAATAGTAATACTCGCAACCTGTGGTTGTTGCTGATATTGTTGGCATGGAGCCCTATTCCTATACCCTGAAACCGCATTCGTTTCTCCTTCCCTCTTCTTATTACCAAAACATTTCCTTCCTCCACCAGATGTGGACCCTTCTCCCGCTTGAAATTTTCCCAGCTTAATACCATTCTCAACTCGTTCACCAGTGATAATTAAATCTGAGAAGCTACCAGACATATTCCCTATCATATTTTCATAGTACACCCTGGGCAAGTAGCCACAAACATATCAATGAGTTCTCTCTCCACCATTGGAGGTTGAACTCTTGCAGCCAATTCACGCCACCTCTGTGCGTATTATTTAAATCCCTCATTACTCCGTTGCGACAGGTTTTGCAGTTGCACACGGTTGGGCGCCAAATCACTATTATATTGATAGTGTTAGACGAAAGCCTCTACAAGATCTCTCCAGCTTCTAATATTGGTTAGCTCCAAGCCCATGTACCACTCCAAATATGGGCCAGACAGAATGTCCTGAAAGAAGTGCATCAGCAGCTTCTCGTCATCAGAATAAGTAGACATCTTTCTGTAGTACGAACGGAGGTGCACCCTGGGACAGGTCATCCCCTTGTATTTGTCAAAGTCCGGTACTTTGAATTTTGGAGATCTTCAAACCTGGGATCAACCCCAAGTTAGACAAGTCCAACCCAAGGGAATTTTGATTCTCGAAGTTCTTCATCTTCTCTTCTATCATTTTGAACCTCTTATCTGCATCAGACTGTAAACCCACACCAAGGTCTCCCATAGAAAATATGTAATCTTGTTCTTCCTCCTCCCACTGAGGACCAACATTACCATGTACAGCGCCCGCTGCACCTGGAATATGAACTCCATTCTGATTACCTCTGCCCGAAGGAACAACAACAGTTGGAATGGCGTTTGCTTGTGGAGTACTATTGTCAACCGGGGGAGGCACAACAGTATGGCCATCATGGAGAGCTCCACTTCCATCAACTCTCGCAATCAAAGGTTGCATCAGCATCCTGAGTTGCTCCTGACCATTAGCAACCCCTTGCATCAGGTCCATGAATTACGCCATGCGGTCTCGGAACTCTTATAACTCAAGCTGAATCTGATCCATTGCCTTTTGTTGATTCCCCCTAGTTTAATAGCGGTGAATTGTTCGGTCTTTAATCCTGAAAAGCTGTTGAGAAAACCACAAAAAGAAATAAGGTCAACAGAACCTAGAACACCTGCAATGC
Organism: Lathyrus sativus; assembly: GCA_963859935.3. Classification (NCBI taxonomy): domain Eukaryota; kingdom Viridiplantae; phylum Streptophyta; class Magnoliopsida; order Fabales; family Fabaceae; genus Lathyrus; species Lathyrus sativus. The sequence goes on from OZ012738.1 coordinate 86,293,538, forward strand.
AATATGAAAAATAATGCAAAATGCAAGTATGTAAATATGTTTCAAGGAAATTTTCCCCTTGATTCTAGTTCCACGGAAATAATAGGAGAATGGAAAGCCAACAGATGAAGCCACAAAACCTCTCTCATAAATAAAATTAGAAACAGAGTCAACATTCAGCATATCACCAAGGAAATACAATAGAGTCAACACGACCTCATCCAACAATCCTGGTGATGGTCGAAATAACAACAAATACAGAGATGAAAACTGCGTCATGTACGGCAGCAAGTCTGGAACTCTTCCAATAACTCCTTCGTATCAGGATGATCAGGTTGGTCAATCAACCCCTGAACAAGCAACTCTCTCCTACTGATGGTAACTTGCAAGCTTTGAGCGTAGTCTTCCCAAGCGCCTTCCCCAAATGCATCTTCAAGTTTAGGATTCTTTAGATCTACTCTCAACTTGTATTCCTCCAACGTTGCAAGAGCTTCGCATAGCTTGCGGTCTCTTTCATACTGGCGAGAGGATTCTCCTGGATCTTTCTCATCTTTTACCCGAAGTTGAGTCTTCAACCTGACAATCTGATGACGAAGCCCATCTTCTCTTTCTTTGTTATTAGTCAAGATGGCATTCCACTGAGTGTTGAACTTTGATATCTCTAGGTGTGCTTTTTCGAGCTCCTTCTTCTTATCCTTGAGAATATCACTGGCACTCTTCAAGTCTCGACCTCTCGCTCTCGGGCGCGAATCTCTTCTGTCAGTTCTCTACCCATCTTGTTTAGAGTCTCTGTCTTTATCTTAGACAAATAAGCAACTTCATTCTTCTCACTTCTCAACTGGATGATTTCCCTCTCCAACTCTTCGTTCACTTTGCGTAGTTCTTCCTTTTCAGCTCACAGTTGATTGTACTTCTGAATGTCAACTGTTATTGGTTCTTCAACTACCAAAGGATACAAAGGTTCCCGGACTGGAAATGGTAGCAATAGCCTCTCAACCCTCTCTTGGATCCATTCAACGTATGGTCCATAGGCTCTGCAATCGCTTTTTCCCAAAGAAGATTTTCCTTTGCGGTGAATTTTACCTCAAGCCCTTTCCAATCTGATTAAGGTCTCATTGTTAACTAAACCAGTGAAATACATAGATTCCTGTATTTCTTCTTCCCTTGGAGGTTCTCTTAGGGTGTAACCAAATTGTCTGATGGCAAGAGATGGGTTATAATTAATGCAACCCTTCCTCCTAATCAAAGGAACATTGGGGAAATTACCACAACTGTAAACAATCTCCATATCCAAAAAGTCTCTGTTAAACCACACAATATTCTCAGAAGTTAAACCCATAAGCCTCTCTGACCAATCAACAGTATCTGAGATGTTAACAAATGGTCCAGACTTAGGAAAATGATCCACAAACCATCTGTACAGGAGAGGTGCACAGCAGGAGACATTCTTCCCCCTCATGTTCTCATTCTTGTAGTGGACAAAATGATAAACATCTCCTAAGAGTGTTAGCATAGGATTCTTAGAGACAAAGATATGGAAAGCGTCCAAGTCAACAAAATCTGGGATGTCCGGGAACAATATTATGCCATAGATGCAGAGAGCCAAGATAGCATTGAAGACAATCCAACATCCTTCCTTTGCAAAATGTTGAGCTCTACTCACCAAGAATGGTAATGGAAAGCTAGGCACTGCATTCCTCCAAACCATCTTTCCATCCAACTCAGAAACATCAAAATGAATAGAATTTGCAAGCTTTGTCAAGTTGGGCTCTGCTTCAGAATGGTAGAAAGGCATCTGTTCTAGGACTGGAACTCCTATCAGCATGGCAAACTCTTCCAAAGTTAGCATCAATACATATCTTGGGAAGGTGAAACATCACAGATGAGGATCATAGAACTGTATAAGTGTATGAAGACCTCCTAACTCAAACCTTAAAGCTTTGTAGACATATCTCAAAATTTTACCATAATCCTCTCTGAAGTCTTCCATCACACTGTAATCAGCTGCAGAAATCAGACTAAGTAAAGACCCTATCTCTGGTGTTGGGAACTTGTAAACAATTGTTCTCTTCATATCGGGCTCCATATTAACGGTGGATTAGAATGTTAGAATCAAGAGGAAAATATGCACCTGAAACACAAATACATGCCAATGTTAATATGTAAATGAATATGCAAATGCAACATGGGATCAAGATTGTTGTGCTGCTGACTGAGATGGACCAGAGCTTCGCTTCGGTGAGAAAATAACACAACACTGATATAATAGAAACCCACTGTGTCAAGGATCAAAAGTTCACACTGACGAGAAAACCAGGTAGGTTGAAGGTCAAAGTTTCCTGCATAACCCTCCCACTCACAGGTATGGACCTATCTCCGACAAGGTTTGGCATCCTATGCGGTTGTCAGCGTCACGGACTTTTGAGAAACGATGATACGTTCACCATTTCTGGTTTGGCATCATAATCACACGAAGCGGCCTCACTTAGATGACTCCCAAATGAACGGTCTCCAGAGTCGACAATCCTCAGATCCAACATCCTCTCAACTGTCCGAAACAGATTGGAAAGGTAGTCATCAAAGAGAATCTCGTCTGAACGCGAATTTCATAAGGACTAGTGCACGCCAAACGTATAGGTCCATCACTACTTTCCACTCTAATGCTATGGATATTCTCAAGCCTGGGTTTTGACTTATCACACAATGGAACAGTCCCACCCAACAACACAGCAATGACAATGATATAAAATGCTAAATGTAAAATGCACATGCAATAAAATACAAATGCAACACATATACACATATATACACACCCATAAACAAAAAAAAAGACGCTAGGATTGACTCGCATAGGGGATAGGAAAGGTTCCCCAGCAGAGTCGCCAGATGTCGCTACTGCGAAAAAGGGGGCCGACAAAGACAGAAGAGTCACCACCGTTTGTTATTTATCCCAAAGAGAGGGAAAGAAAACGATCAGAGAAAACCTACGAAAAAGGGAAAAGATAGGTCATCGCAACCAAATCTCGGGTTCTGGAGTCGGTTACGCAAAGGGAAGGTATGAGCACCCCTCATGTCCATTGTACTCAATGGGATCCACACTTGTTGTCTATCTAAAAAAAGGTGTTAATCTATCAAAGGCTGGCTCACAGGGACAAAAGAAAAGAAAAGAGACTCGATAGAGCATCACCGTTCTATTCCTACATATTCCCTCGTGCAATGGGAAAGTCTGAGTCAACGTAGTTCGAAAAACTATGAGTGAATGGGGGGAAGGTTGCTCGCCAAGACATCGCCGTCTTGTGCCTACGTATCCTCATCTGGTATGAGAAATCAGAGCAAACATAGTTCGGGCCGACACGACCACTGGTTGGTTCAAGTGTTCTAACTGAGTAGGGTTAAACCTTCGTTCTAGCAGTTAGGGACGATGTCTGTTTGCGGTAGAACCAAGACTTAACACACTCTTTCTGAAAATTATTATCAAACAATCCCGAAGGATAAAAAGGTTTGATGTTTTGTTTTGTGTTTTTTATGAGAAGAAGTGAATTGAGTTAAGTTTGTAACTCATGTTGAACTAAAGACTATGACTTGAGACCGAATGCGTCACATATCGCCCAAAGGGCGTACGCTAAACACTCTAGACAGTATGAGAGGAGGCCCCCCAACCATCATTCCTCAAGTACTTAAGGCTCGTAGTGTACAACATTTATTATCCTTTATTAAGTGTCTTAAGAGGTTATAAGATGAGAAGAGAAGACACAAATTCTCAGGGGGACTGATCAACCCTAATGTTTTCATGTAATGTACTCTTAAAGTTGGGATTAAAAGGGGAAATCTATCCTAATGTTAGCATGCAAAGGATTGAACACCTAATGCCTCTCCTACTCCCATTTTAAATAGAGGGACTAGGAGTCCTAAGGGACCATGGCAAAGAACCAAGTAAACACTTAATGATTCAATCACAAATGAAATGAAGAAAAAGATGAGATTGACTTAAACAAGTTAAGGCAATGCAAACATGGAATGCAAAGATGCAACAAAGAATCAACAACATGAGACTCAAACACAAACAAGTGACTTAAACAAGTCAAGGAAGGTGAGATGAAATGGGAGAAGTAAAACTCCTACAACCATCAAACATCCATCACCTAAGCAAAGGCAAAGAGCCATGATTAAAGAAATGACGGGAGAAAAAAGATTGGGCAGCAACCACATATGGATTATCTCAACCAAACATCCAACATTGATCACACAAAAAGGACAAGCAAACAAGTGCAAGAAGTGACCAATTGCCCAAGACAAACTCAAAGTGCAAACATAAGCACCAAATCCTCTTAAACAATGGCCAAACCACAAGGGGCAAAAGTGGATCAACAAGAGAAAAGCCTCAAATCAAATTTAGAAACAAGGTGCAAGCACAAACAAAGTCATGGCAAGTGGAAGAAACAATAGTTTCAACACAAACTCAACACCTAAAATAGGTGGAGAAGCATGATTCCCAAGTGACTTGCAAAGCAAGAAACACATGTATATGACCCAAGATAAGTGAAACAACACCTTAAGCAAGTTAAGATCATGTAACAAGGCTCACAAGATGCAGATGGGATCAATAGAGATCATCTCCCAAAGGAACTAGGTCAATAATAGAAGGCAAAAACTCAATAAATAGAAGGAATGCTCAATAAATATCAAATAAAATGCTCAACAAAGCTTGATCAATCACAAACCAGAAAGCAAAAACTCAAAGACAAGATCAACTCAAGGCATCACCAAATAATTCAAGAATGAATGGTGCTCCACCTTATCGAGCATTTATCGAGGGTCAATAAAAGTAAAAAAAAAACAAATGAAAAATGATTAATGGCCACTCAAATTCACCCTAAAAAATGCCTCAATCCCTTACCTAAATGAGGGAGAAGCAATGGTCATAGGGGATAAAGAATTGAAGTCCAAATAGTCATGATCACATAAGGTAAACACCATAAAACCCATTAAAAGTTTAATTCCAAATAAAATACCAAAATAAATGGAAAAGAGAAATAAAAAATTTGGAAAATTAAATAACAATTTGAAATGTTAGAAAAATATTTTTGGGGAATTTTTTATGTAATTGGAACTATTTTTAAATAATTAAAATGAAAAATAGAAATAAAGTGAAATAAAATAAAAAGACAAGACTAGGGGGTGCACCCAGCAATAACCAAAGCACTGAAACTCTTCACAAACTCGCTTGGGCTTAGATATAGGAGGGGGGGTAGCATTAAAACAATGCCCAAAGACCAAAATCAAACCTGGCTAAATGAAACACAACGTTTCATTTATCTAGTCAGATTCCACGCACCAACTAAGCACGGTCAAGCCAATGCAAACCAAACACCTCACCTAGTCAAAAGGTCCACACAACTAGGTCAGCTTTCAATTGAAAGTGAACCAGACGCCGGAGCTAGGGCTTCGGTCGTCTTCTCCAGGAGACCTCGCCAGAGATCAGAGATCAAACCTCCATAAAAATCAACAAATCTGGTACCGTTTGAAAGCCCTTGCAACAAGGATCATGAATCCACCATTTATTTTTCAAAAAGGTCCTTGAATAGAGAGAAATCATGGGACGAAAATTGCAATGCATATGCTGAAACTTCATCAAACTTGCAAACCAATCAAATGAAAACATAATGCACCATATGAAAACATAATGCACCAAACTTCATGGAAATCAAGCTCATGAGGAAGTTGAACCAATGTGACACAACTTTTATGTGGCACAAAATTGAAGTTGAGGCCTTAAAGTTCATGTAATTGACCATTGAAGAAAATGACCTATAATGAATTTTCCCAAAATACCCTTGCCTTGCGAGGTCCATAACATGATATGAACAAATGATAAAGAGGACTTCTGGGACTTTTTGGAAAGCTAAGATCATAAGGAACAACTTTCATGTTCACTTGAAGTTTAGGATAAACTTTCTTCCATGTCAAAAATGCCTTGGAAGTGAGTTGACTTTAAGTTGACCAAAATTCTCTTTATCTGAGGATCCTAACTTGTTAACATCATAACTTGAGATGTACAAACTCAACGAATGAGTTCTTGTACTCAAAATAAATATTGAAAGATGATGAACAAGTCCTATGCTTTCATGAAAATGAGATTGAGCTTTCATCATAGGGGAAATTGTCCTTGAAGTTAGGCACTAAAGAAGGGGATTTTACACTGAAATCATCTGAAACCCTAATTTAGCAACTTCTTGAACTCTTGAATCCCTTGATTTGATCTTAACATGACATCCTAGATGCTTTAAGATGACTTCCCATGTCTTGAATACTTAGAACCAAGTATTGAACCCTCTTAAGTCCACAGTTGACTTTGGGTTGACCAGATGAAACCCTAATTCCATGTCCTTTGACTGTGACTTTTGCAAATGAATTGAATGACCATACAAGCTCTACAAAGACCCCTCAAGGTACACAATGAGCTTTTAAACCATGTCTTATCCAAGTAAATGACCTCATGATCCTCTACTGACCCTCTGACATTCATACACAAACTTCTCCTCTCAAGGAGCTTAGAAACTTCATCCTGGTGATGATGAAACCCATATGGCTTGCACATGATACCCTTGCTAGGGCTTGAACATGAATCTCTCTTCTTGAATGGCACAACAAACAAGCTCTTGATCCCATGTTAAAGACAATGCTATGCAAATGCTAAAATAAAATGAAACATAAGCCAAATACAAGAAATGATTGGTCAAATTTTGGGGTACAACACCGATGTGCAAGTGCTTTACCCCTAGTATACACCCTGTGGTTGGTTCTTTACCCAGACCTCGTGTTGTGATCTTGAACCTTTGATCATGTTATGTATGTTTTGCATCATGTCTTACATCACTTTGCATTGCATTTGCATCTTTGCATGGTTCATTGCATACCTCTATTTGTCCAGTAACTCATGTCCAGTTGTTTCTATCTTCCAATGTACCTGTGAGTCGTCAAACTGATTCCTCGATACCGCTATTGGACTAGAGCTAACTACAGATGCAGAATGTCAGAGCAAGAGGTATATAATGCAGAAATCCGAATGGAGATCGATGACTTAAAATTAGGCATGACTGTCGCACCTCGAAAAATCACAGAGACATTTCGGAAAACGCGACCCTCGCGCAAAAGACGCAGAATGCGGTTCGACAGAGTCGCCACCGAACTTTATTTTTCTCGCGTAAACGGGAGAGGAAAATATCGATAAAACCTCACAAAAGCAGAAGGAACACGGCCGTCGCAACCAAATGTTCCTGGGTTCGGGAGTCGGTTACGCGAGGGGAAGGTATTAGCACCCCTCACGTCCGTTGTAGTCAACGGGAACCTCTTAATTCGAGTTGTGATGGATGTTAGCTAAGCTTAGTTCTTCTCTTCTCAATACTAAATACTAAAATGATAAGATAAAGGGATAAAGACGCTAGGGGAAAGGGGATGGTTAGAGGATAGGGTGCTCGCCAAGGATTGAGGCCCTTGTGCCTACGTAAGCTCATTCAGACGAGAATGAGAAATCAGAGTGTCGTAGTTCGACTACGGGAAAGGATGGGGGAAGCGGAAGATGGAGGGAATTGTGGAGGAAGGTAGAAGTGTGCTCGCCAAGATCATCGCAATCTTGTGCCTACGTATCTTACATTTGGACGAGAATGAAAAATCAGAGTTGTCGTAGTTCGTGGTAACAACCACGAAAAGAACGAGATTGAATTGGTTTGAAAGTGGGTACAGATGACGATTACTCGAAGCTTAAGAAAGACTTCTCGGACCCCAAGTAATCGGGAGAGTGAACCAAATACTTGGAGCTCTCTCTTTTTCATCTCGGAAGGAAAGGTGTTTGAGTAGTGAGTTTGGTCGAATGACGACTACTTGAAGCTTAAGAAAGACTTCTCGAACCCAAGTAATCGGGAGAGTGAACCAAAGACTTTGAACTCTCTCTTTTTCATCGTGAAAACAAAGTTGTTTGAGTGGTATTTGAAAGGATGAGTAGTTGGGGATGGTTGAATGTTGTTGAGTTTGTTAATGTTATTTAAAGGCGTCAATTGCTCACACACGAATAAGATAAATCGCATCCAAACAACCGAAAGCAAGCTCAAAGACTTGAACCCACTCTTTACACCTTGAAAAGAATTGAATATTTTTTAGTTGATTAATGGTTTGTTACGAAAATTCGCTTGACGTTGGATCAAAGGTTTGACTTATTATCGCGTGCAAAGCGTGTTGGAAATGAAATGGTTTGAAAAACGGAACCGACTTGACTTACGCATCAAGGGTCGAGTTGTGTGCAATAGGTTGATGGTGAATACGTATGAGCATTCGACTTACGAGGTGTTTGAAAATGGCTCGATGATGAGTCGAGAACTAGTTTGAAAATAGTTTGATCCGCTCTAGTCCCTATCGGTGCTCCTAGGAGATAAACCAATAATCAAAGAAATGAGAAACATACATCGGAATGGGAGAGGGGTACATGTAAGTTACACGGGATTGCATAAAATAAAGGGGTCTCATTGTCAGGTAGCCTAAGAGAAAGTCGTGCGTGTGCATTGTGTCCTAAACTACGCCTTGAGCAAAGTCAGGCACGACTCAAAATTAGTGTTCCTGCAAATGACCAATAATCCAACAGTCTACCAATTTGGCTTTTAGTATTTCCATAGTTTATTATGTATTTTTGAATATAGGTGAATATGAATGAATAAATATGGTATGACAATATGAATAATAAATAATAATATCCACAATAATATTTGACGGAAATTAAAGTTAGTTGTTAGTTTTGTTATTGTTGCAGTGAGAATCGTGATACCAAGCTATTGATTAACTTGAATCTTAATTCTTAAATTCATAACCAGACTTTGATTTATCCAAAAGAAAGGTTAAAGAAAGAAAAACCCTTTTCGCGATGTAACAACAACGCTAATAGATTCGGGGATCGGGGGTTGGTTATGCCTAGAGTAGGTATTTCATATCCTAAACATCTGTAGTACTCTACAGGAACCTTTTGTTTGTTTGTATGCTAAAACTTGCTAAATGTTTGCTATGGCTTGAAGGTGAGAAAATACTTAGAAGGGGGGGTTGAATAAGTATGACAGAAAATAATCAAAGATAAAAACACAAGTATTTTTATCCTGGTTCGTTGAACTCAACTACTCCAGTCCACCCTTTTCAAGAGTGATTTGCCTTTCTCAACAAGGACTTAATCCACTATTCAAATCAACTGATTACAAATAGCACACCTAAGAACAACTGTTCTTAGTCTTCTTAAGAGCTACTGATCTAACCTAGATCCTCTTAAGGAAGACTTCCTTTACAAATTAATGTAATACAATGAAAGAGTAAGAAATGCTTCTATGAAAGCTATAAACACAACTGTGTTATTTCTCTAAGTTTAGAACAATGTATGAACAGTGAAGAATATGAAAGCTTTTAGCGTGAGAGAGTTCTTGTCAATATCGTCTTAATTCCGCACTTGAAGAATGAGCTATGATATCCTTTATATAGCCACTTGAATATTGGAGAGAATATTTTACCGTTAGAGAAGATATTTCCAATATCAAAATAGTACTGTCCTTTGTACTATTACAGCAGAGAGACGACGCACAAAATGTGGGTGTAGCGAATTGTCTGCTGAGCTGTGATTATACCATATATGGAATGTACCAGAGGAATAATATTCTTGCAGAGAATTTTGTCTATCCCAATTAAGGAAAGATTTGCTGGCATATTCCAACGGATATATTAAAATATTCTTCTTCAAATAATTCTTCAGATAGTTCAGATCAACAATCAACATCAGATTCTTTAGTCTTCAGAACCTTCTGAAAACTTCAGAGCCTAAGATGTTCTTCAGATGTTGATGAATCAGAGTCTGGTGCAGCTGTGTGCTTGAAGCGTAACATGCTCTTAGATCAGAGTCTTCACTCAGATCAGAGTCTTCTCTCATTCAGAGTCTCTTCACTCAGAGTCTTCTTTCATTCAGATTCTTGATAATACATGCAGCGTGTTGTATCTTCAGAATCTTGATGACTAAGCTCTTATACTTCAGATTCTTCTAATCTTTAGATGCTCTTGAGCCATTCAGAATTCATTGTTCACTTCAAATTTGCTCTTTAAGATTAAAATCTTTTGTGCCTGTAGAAAACAGTTTAGAACAAATTTAGAGAGTATAATTCTTGTATACAAATTATCATTAATGTTATCATCAAAACATAGAGATATAACTGAGACACAATCTGTGCTCTTACAATCTCCCCCTTTTTGATGATGACAAAACATGAGCAATTTGTTCAATAAAAATGAATTAAAATTACTCCCCCTGAGATTAACAATCTCCCCCTGAAATGAATACTCTAATGGAATTAGATACTTCCCTTTCTGATTGAGTATATTTCAGATTCAGAGCCTGATTATATTTCAGATTCAGAGTCTGATTATATTTCAGATTCAGAGTCTGATTGCATTTCGGGTTCAGAGCCTGATTAACATCCTGATTGTAGCCTGGTTGACAAATCCTGGTTGACATATGTTTGACTTCTAGAGTCAAAGCTTGATGCCATATTTAAGCTTGATGCCAAAGCTTGATGTCATATTAAAGCTTGATGACAGATGAACAACTTCAGAACACTTGGTTGTTTATCTTGCCATATCCTGTCTTGAGTTATCTTTCAGATCATAGTACTCAAGGTTAAATATCAGAGTCTGGTCTTTAGATATCAGAGTCTGGTTTACTCAGATTTAACTATATTTGATCAGGTTCTGAAAAGATAGATCTCAGGAAAAACTTCAATGAAATTTGTCAGAGTCTGGTTAGATAAATTTGTCAGAGTCTGATTAGATTCAAAGAATGTTAGTAACATGTCTGACTTAGTTCAGATAATTGCTTATAGATTTGAACAATCAGATTCTATTTTGTTTCTCCCCCTTTTTGTCATAATCAAAAAGAATTTTAAAAGACAGTAAAGATGCAGAAGAAACACATATTCAGATAAGCAAACAGATCATTTTCATTAAGTCAAAAGAACAAAACATATTAGAAGACAATCAAAAACAAAGCAAAACATGAAAAACTTGTGCAAAATCATTAAGAAGGTTTGGCAGATGAGGCTTGTTGAGAAGCGATCAGTTGCAGCAGTGCTGTAATCCTTTCTGAGTTCTCATCTTGCTTAGCCATCCAAGTTTTCATCTCTTCATTTGTCTTCTTTTGATCAACCATGAAATCCTTTAGTTCTTTGACATCCTTCTGAAGATCTGTGGATACTGAGATAGAAGATTCTGGAGCAGTGGATTCTGAAACAATCTGAGTGACATCATGTGCAGGAATTTCTGGAGGTGGAGGAGCTTCTAGAAGAAGAATAGGAGGAGGGTTTTTCTTAATCCGTTTTTGATATGCAGCAAACCTTACTTTTGACAATCTAAGACATTGAGTCCTGATTTTCAAAGCCTCCCTATTCAGTCTGTAAAGATATTTCTTCCAAACAGCATTAGCAGCCTCTTTGTCCATAGTAGTCATGCACACATCCATAATGTCAGCAAAGTCTGAGACATTATCCTTCTCAAAATCTCTTAACATAGTATAAACACTTGATCCCAATTCTGCTTCATCAGGGATTCTGGGTTGGGTTGGTTGTGTTTGTGGTGTTTGTTTAGAGGGTTGAGGTTGTGAGGATGGATGTTCAGATGTTTGTGGTTCAGATGTTTGAGGTTGTGAAGATGGATGTTCAGATGATGGTTGGTTGTTTTGTGGTTCAGATGTTTGTTGGGTTTCTGTTGGTTCAGATGTTGGTTGTGGTTCAGATGTTGGTTGTGGAGTGTTTTGGATTTCAAGAGGTTGTGGATTGAGAGTTTGAGTTGGGGAGTTTTGTGGAGAGGGTGGATGTTCAGAAGTGGGAGATTTAAAAAGTTGTTTCCAAACACTCTCAGTACGAGGTTGTTTGAGATCATTCAAACATTCATTAATGAAACCAGATGATTCATCATCAGATGATGTATCAGATTGGTTAGATTTTTCAGAAGTTGAAGATAAAATGATAGAACGGTTTAAGGGTGTGATATCTAATATCTCATTAGGATTGATGATATTTTCAGGTTGTTCAGAGTGTTCAGGGTGAACATCCTCTGGAATGGTAGATTCTGGGATGGTGTTTTGAGGTTGTGGTGTTGTTTGTTGAGTTTGTTTGGATTGTGGTGTTTGAATGTTTGTTGGTTGTGGTGTATGAGTCTCAGATGGTCTAGATCTTTTAAATATGAGGGGTGAGTCAGATGGTGTGGGGGTAGCAGAATGATGAACAGGATTAGAATCAGTGTTAAATACCTGTTTCAGAGTATCTCTTATCTCTTCAAAAGTTGCTGCAGGAGGATTTTGTTGAACCTTCTTCAGCTTCTTTCTTTTCTTCTTCTTCTCAGCATCTGAATGCTTTCTTTTCTTCTGATGACCTTCTTTATCAGCTTTTCTCTTGCGTCTTCTTTCCCTTGTCAAATCAGGAAGAACTTGGCCTTCCTTCTGCACAAGATTTGCAGGGATCTCAACACCATCTCTGATGCAGCAAGCAACATACTCAGCTATTAGCTCTCTGGGTTCATCTGAGGTAAATAGAGGAAAGTCCTCAACAGGAATCCTTCTCCCCCTAACTTCTTCAGAGTTAGTTTTCCTTGGTTTCTCAGATAAATCTTCAACCAATTTCATCCTTCTCAGAGTTAAACCATTTATCTCAGAGCCAATGATAAAGTTCAGATCTTCTGTTAATCCAGCTTCTTGCAGATGCGCCACAAGTTGGTTTTCTATCAGAATATCTGAAATCAGTCTTCCCATAGGGATCCATGTTCTGACTCTTCCAGTTTTATCTCTGGCAGTTTCCCTTGTCTCCTTGACGTGAGATACCAGATGATTAAACAACAGATAAGGAAGATCAATCTGAATGTTTTGATGTAAACAATACATGAAGTACAGTTGTTCAGCATTAACATAGTCAGATGAGTTTGAAGAAGGTCTGTGAAAAATGGTGTTCAAGAAAATCTTAGCCCATAACTTGTAAGTGGGTTTCAAAAACTTAACCTTCTTACAAGGTTCACCAGTAGTGCAGATTTCTTGACAAACATCTTTCAGGTCTTCACGCGCAGAAGATAGAGAGGTTACTCCATCAGTTGCCTTGAAACCTATAAGTTTCCTGATCAGATTTTCAGTGATAACAATCTTCTTACCCAGCACAGAAGAATGAACGAACTTTGGAGTAGCGAATGCATGGATCCAAAACTCCTTCACTAACTTTGGATACACAGGACCCATCAGCCTATCAAAGTAACCGTCCCAACCTTGTTCTTTGATTGAAGGAATCAGATCAAACCCATTTTCAGCAAGGTCTTCCAAATCCACGAAACTCTCACACAACACTTCTAGAGAATCAACAGGAGTCAGGAGAGTGCGTACTGGTTCAATGATAGTGGTGGAATCTTTGGTAGCAACTGCTTTTGAAGTGGATGCCATTGTTGATGATGAAGAAGAAGATGAAGATTTCTGGGTTCGTTTAGGGTTTGAGAAGAGAGAGAACAACAGACAAAAGCGCATATGTGTTGAGAATGTGAAAAGTGTGAATGTGTTGTGAGAGTGGTTTATATAGAAAAATAAAACACGCATGGGAAACACAACAGACATACATAGGACACATACGCACGTTTGCATTTAATGAAAAGTAATCATTTTTAATTATGATATGACATTTGGGGGGAAAATCAAGACAGATTGAGATTTTCAAAGCAATACCTTAAACGTCATAATCAGTAGGTGTACTCCATCTTTTCAGATTCTGAGTGACACGTGTTTGCTTTGCATGTGATTCTGTAACTCTTAAGAAATGAAACGTTTTCAACTTTCAGATCCTCTGAGATGGTCAGTACAGAGTTTCACAAAATAAATCACAGATAAAATAAACAAGCAAAACAGATGCAATACTTCAGAGTGTTAAACACTTAGCATCTGAGAAGTTGACTCTGAGAAATATTACTCTGGACAAAAATCCATACAGATATTTTTCAGAATAAACTTAAACCTATCTTCAGCAAGGGGTTTTGTGAAAATATCAGCCCATTGATGATCTGTATCAACAAAGGCTAAATTTATTACACCCTTCTGAACATAGTCTCTGATAAAATGATGTTTAATCTCTATATGTTTAGCCTTAGAGTGTAAAATTGGATTTTTGGATAAACATATAGCTGAAGTATTGTCACAGAAGATAGAAAGATTACTCTCATAGATTTGATAATCTTCTAGTTGACTCTTCATCCAGAGCATCTGAGTGGAACACCCAGCAGCAGCAATGTATTCTGCCTCTGTGGTTGATAGTGCAATTGTTGGTTGCTTCTTGCTGTACCACGAGATCAGATGACTTCCAAGAAACTGACAGCTTCCAGAAGTACTTTTGCGCTCAACTCTATCTCCAGCATAGTCAGTATCACAGAATCCAACTAGTGAATATTTGTCAGATCTTCTGTAACACAGACCAACATTAGTAGTACCTTTCAGATACCTTAGAATCCTCTTAACAGCAGTTAAGTGTGATTCTCTAGGATCTGATTGGAATCTAGCACATAAACAAACACTAAACAAAATGTCTGGTCTAGAAGCAGTCAAATAAAGAAGAGATCCTATCATACCTCTGTAGAGTTTCTGATCTACCTTCTTACTTACCTCTTCCTTACCTAGAGTGCTTGTAGGATGCATTGGAGTCTTTGCCATTTTGCTATCCAGCATGTTAAACTTCTTCAGAAGCTCTTTAACATACTTGGTCTGATGTATGTAGGTGCACTCTGGAGTCTGATTTACTTGGATTCCCAGAAAAAATTTCAGTTCTCCCATCATGCTCATCTCAAATTCTTCCTGCATACATTTAGCAAACTCCTTTCCAAGCATAATATTTGTTGATCCAAAAATAATATCATCTACATAAATTTGACAAATCAACAAATCTTTCTTAATGGTTTTACAAAATAGTGTGGTATCCACTTTTCCTCTGATGAAATTTTTTTTCAGAAGAAAATTACTCAACCTTTCATACCAAGCTCTGGGAGCTTGTTTTAGTCCATAAAGAGATTTTTTCAGTTTGTAAACATGATCTGGAAAATTTTCATTTTCAAAACCAGGAGGTTGGTGGACATACACTTCCTCTTCTATAATTCCATTAAGAAAAGCACTTTTAACATCCATCTGATAAAGAGTGATGTTATGTTGTGCAGCAAATGAAATAAGCAAGCGTATAGACTCTAACCTTGCAACAGGAGCATATGTTTCTGTGTAGTCTATGCCTTCTTGTTGACTGTAGCCTTGAGCAACCAGTCTTGCTTTGTTCCTTTCAACTTCTCCTTTTTCATTCAGTTTATTTCTGAAAACCCATTTTGTTCCAATGACATTGAAACCTTTAGGTCTTGGAACCAGATCCCAGACTTCATTCCTTGTGAATTGATTCAGCTCCTCTTGCATAGCTAAAATCCATTCATTATCTTCCAGAGCCTCATCAACAGATGATGGTTCTATAATTGACACTAAGCCACAGAAGGAAGATTCAGAAGTTCTGAGAAATGCTCTTGTCCTTATTGGATCATCTTTCTTTCCAATTATCACATCCTCTGGATGAGAAGCTTTCATTCTGGAAGAGGATCCTCTGACTGTTGGTCTTTCAGAAATATGCAGATTGTCAAGTTGGGAAGTTAGAGGCGTAGCATCTGGGTTTTCTTCAGAGTCTTTGTCTTTAGTCTTGTTTGCCTCTGAGCCTTCAGAGTCTGTGAGAATAACTTCTCTATCTGCAAAACTTTCAACTTGCTTTGGCTTTTCAGAGCCAAGCTTATCATCAAATCTAACATGAATAGATTCTTCCACAATCTGTGTTTCAGTATTGAATACTCTGTAGCCTTTAGAGCGTTCAGAATAACCAAGCATGAAACACTTCTGTGCTTTGGAATCAAACTTGTTCAGATGATCTTTAGTGTTAAGCATATAACAAATACATCCAAATGGATGAAAATAAGCAATGTTGGGCTTTCTGTTTCTCCACAATTCATAGGGAGTCTTTTCCAGAAGAGGTCTTACAGACACTCTGTTCTGAATATAACATGCTGTATTTATTGCTTCTGCCCAAAAATGTTTTGCCAGATTTGTCTCGTTGATCATGGTTCTGGCCATTTCTTGCAATGTTCTATTTTTCCTTTCTACAACTCCATTTTGTTGTGGAGTTCTAGGACAGGAGAAATCATGTGCAATTCCTTTTTCAGAAAAATATTTTTCAAAATATTTGTTTTCAAATTCGCCACCATGATCACTTCTGACTTTAATAATTTTGCATTCTTTTTCAGTCTGGACTTGATTGCAGAAGTCAATGAACACAGAATGAGACTCATCCTTGTGTTTTAGAAACTTTACCCATGTCCATCTGCTGTAGTCATCTACAATGACTAACCCATACTTCTTGCCTCTGATGGATGCAGTTTTCACTGGTCCAAACAGATCAATGTGAAGTAATTCCAATGGTCTAGAGGTGGAAACAACATTTTTTGGTTTAAAATGAGATTTTGAAAATTTACCCTTTTGACATGCGCCACACAGAGCATCTGAATTGAACTTCAGATTAGGGAGTCCTCTGACCAGATTGAGTTTATTAATCTGAGATATACGTCTCATATTAATATGTCCCAATCTTCTATGCCAGACCCATTGCTCATCATTCACAGATAAAAGGCATTTTACATTTTGAACTTTGAGTTCTGAAAGGTTAATTTTGTAAATGTTGTTTTTCCTCTTTCCACTGAACAGGATAGAGCCATTCTTTTGACATACAGCTTTGCAACATTTTTGATTAAAGATGATATCATAACCATTGTCACTTAATTGACTTATGGACAATAGATTATGTTTCAATCCTTCAACTAACAGAACATTAGAAATAGAGGGTAGGTTACCATTACCTATTGTACCAGAGCCAATGATCTTGCCCCTCTGGTTCCCTCCAAATTTCACGTCCCCTCCAGATCTAAGTTCCAGGCTTTGGAACATAGACCTTTCGCCCGTCATATGTCGTGAGCATCCAGAGTCCAGGTACCATGATTGGTGTCTGGATTTTGCTGCTAAGGATATCTGCAACAGGTATTATTTTGCTTTTAGGTACCCAGATCTTTTTGGGTCCTTTGGGGTTAGATGTTCTGCGGTTTTGCCTAAACTTCTGTTTTTCAACATAGTGTTTATTCTGGCTAACCCTTGGCTTAAACACATAAGTACTCTTTTCAGAGCTTGTATGTTTAATATCATTCAGATGACCAAACTTGAAATGAGAATATAGAGGAGTCTTCTTGATGAAGAGTTTATCAACAGACTTTGGATTGCTTCCAGAGGAGGATTCACATCCAATGCCTCTTCTGTTGTTCCCACTAACACCATAGATCATAGAAGCCATCTTGCTTCTGTCTATGCTTTTAGTGAGGAATCTTCTAAAACTGGAGTCATATTTTTCTAAAATATTTTCACTTGACTCTGTTTCAGTATCAGATTCTTGT
Source organism: Lathyrus sativus (assembly GCA_963859935.3). Lineage (NCBI taxonomy): Eukaryota > Viridiplantae > Streptophyta > Magnoliopsida > Fabales > Fabaceae > Lathyrus > Lathyrus sativus. The sequence goes on from OZ012738.1 coordinate 86,311,061, forward strand.
TGAGTTGTTTCTAAATCATTTTTGAGTTTTAAATTTATTTCTTTCTGCTCAACAAGTTCTGTTCTCAGAAGATTAATCTCAGATTCAAGATTGCTTTTCAGCTTCTTGTATTTGAGTTTAATCTTGCTGTAGCTTTCCAACATGTCAGATAAACTTTCAACAAGTCCAGCTCTGGAGAGTTCAGAAAATACCTCTTCAGAGTCAGAGTCTGATTCTGACTCAGATTCAGATGATGACGTTCCTTCATCTTGATCATCTGTGTTGGCCATCAGCGCAACATTTGCACATTCTTCCTCAGATTCAGAAGATGATTCAGATTCATCTGAGTCATCCCATGTAGCCATCAGAACCTTTTTCTTTTTATCAAACTTCCTTTTGGGTTTTTCCTTTTGAAGTTTGGGACATTCACTCTTGTAGTGTCCAGGTTCTTTACATTCAAAGCAAGTGATCTCTTTCTTGCCAGATCTTCTGTGTCCAGAAGATTCTTTCTTTTGATCAGATCTTCTGAAGTTGTTGAACTTCTTCCCTTTGTGCTTCCAGAGTTTGTTGATCCTTCTGGACAGCATAGATAGTTCATCTTCTTCTTCAGAAGAAGATTCCTCAGAGCTTTCTTCATTAACCTGCAAGGCTTTAACAGATTTGTTAGATTTAAAAGCTAAGGATTTACCTTTATCTTTCTTCTGGGGTTCATCTTCCTCCAGCTCAATCTCATGACTTCTCAAAGAACTGATGAGTTCTTCTAATGAGATTTTGTTCAGATCCTTGGCCAGCTTCAATGCAGTCACCATAGGTCTCCATCTGGTAGGAAGACTTCTGATGATCTTCTTGACATGATCAGATGTTGAATAGCCCTTGTCCAGAACTTTCAACCCAGCTGTTAGAATCTGAAATCTGGAAAACATAGTCTCAATGTTCTCAGATTCTTCCATTTTGAACGCTTCATACTTCTGTATCAGCGCCAGAGCCTTTGTTTCTTTCACCTGAGAATTTCCCTCATGAGTCATTTTGAGAGACTCAAACATATCATGAGCAGTTTCTCTGTTGGTAATCTTTTCATACTCTGTATGCGAGATTGCATTAAGAAGTATGGTTCTGGCTTTGTGATGATTCTTGAATTCTTTCTTCTGCTCCTCAGTCATTGATTTTCTATCAATCTTTTTGCCATCCTTAGTAGGATGTTCATACCCATCAATGACTAAATCCCAGAGATCAGCATCATACCCCAAGAAAAAACTTTCAAGTCTATCCTTCCAATAATCAAATTTTTCTCCATCAAACATTGGAGGTTTGGTGCTGATTCTGTCTCCTTCATATTTGTTGCTTGATGTAGGAATATCACCCATATTAGCAACTAAATAAATAACAGAGTATTTTTCTCACTGGATCTTTATCTGTCACGGTTAAGCGAATGCACACTCAGAACCAGGCTCTGATACCAACTGAAGGTGAGAAAATACTTAGAAGGGGGGGTTGAATAAGTATGACAGAAAATAATCAAAGATAAAAACACAAGTATTTTTATCCTGGTTCGTTGAACTCAACTACTCCAGTCCACCCTTTTCAAGAGTGATTTGCCTTTCTCAACAAGGACTTAATCCACTATTCAAATCAACTGATTACAAATAGCACACCTAAGAACAACTGTTCTTAGTCTTCTTAAGAGCTACTGATCTAACCTAGATCCTCTTAAGGAAGACTTCCTTTACAAATTAATGTAATACAATGAAAGAGTAAGAAATGCTTCTATGAAAGCTATAAACACAACTATGTTATTTCTCTAAGTTTAGAACAATGTATGAACAGTGAAGAATATGAAAGCTTTTAGCGTGAGAGAGTTCTTGTCAATATCGTCTTAATTCCGCACTTGAAGAATGAGCTATGATATCCTTTATATAGCCACTTGAATATTGGAGAGAATATTTTACCGTTAGAGAAGATATTTCCAATATCAAAATAGTACTGTCCTTTGTACTATTACAGCAGAGAGACGGCGCACAAAATGTGGGTGTAGCGAATTGTCTGCTGAGCTGTGATTATACCATATATGGAATGTACCAGAGGAATAATATTCTTGCAGAGAATTTTGTCTATCCCAATTAAGGAAAGATTTGCTGGCATATTCCAACGGATATATTAAAATATTCTTCTTCAAATAATTCTTCAGATAGTTCAGATCAACAATCAACATCAGATTCTTTAGTCTTCAGAACCTTCTGAAAACTTCAGAGCCTAAGATGTTCTTCAGATGTTGATGAATCAGAGTCTGGTGCAGCTGTGTGCTTGAAGCGTAACATGCTCTTAGATCAGAGTCTTCACTCAGATCAGAGTCTTCTCTCATTCAGAGTCTCTTCACTCAGAGTCTTCTTTCATTCAGATTCTTGATAATACATGCAGCGTGTTGTATCTTCAGAATCTTGATGACTAAGCTCTTATACTTCAGATTCTTCTAATCTTTAGATGCTCTTGAGCCATTCAGAATTCATTGTTCACTTCAAATTTGCTCTTTAAGATTAAAATCTTTTGTGCCTGTAGAAAACAGTTTAGAACAAATTTAGAGAGTATAATTCTTGTATACAAATTATCATTAATGTTATCATCAAAACATAGAGATATAACTGAGACACAATCTGTGCTCTTACAATCTCCCCCTTTTTGATGATGACAAAACATGAGCAATTTGTTCAATAAAAATGAATTAAAATTACTCCCCCTGAGATTAACAATCTCCCCCTGAAATGAATACTCTAATGGAATTAGATACTTCCCTTTCTGATTGAGTATATTTCAGATTCAGAGCCTGATTATATTTCAGATTCAGAGTCTGATTATATTTCAGATTCAGAGTCTGATTGCATTTCGGGTTCAGAGCCTGATTAACATCCTGATTGTAGCCTGGTTGACAAATCCTGGTTGACATATGTTTGACTTCTAGAGTCAAAGCTTGATGCCATATTTAAGCTTGATGCCAAAGCTTGATGTCATATTAAAGCTTGATGACAGATGAACAACTTCAGAACACTTGGTTGTTTATCTTGCCATATCCTGTCTTGAGTTATCTTTCAGATCATAGTACTCAAGGTTAAATATCAGAGTCTGGTCTTTAGATATCAGAGTCTGGTTTACTCAGATTTAACTATATTTGATCAGGTTCTGAAAAGATAGATCTCAGGAAAAACTTCAATGAAATTTGTCAGAGTCTGGTTAGATAAATTTGTCAGAGTCTGATTAGATTCAAAGAATGTTAGTAACATGTCTGACTTAGTTCAGATAATTGCTTATAGATTTGAACAATCAGATTCTATTTTGTTTCTCCCCCTTTTTGTCATAATCAAAAAGAATTTTAAAAGACAGTAAAGATGCAGAAGAAACACATATTCAGATAAGCAAACAGATCATTTTCATTAAGTCAAAAGAACAAAACATATTAGAAGACAATCAAAAACAAAGCAAAACATGAAAAACTTGTGCAAAATCATTAAGAAGGTTTGGCAGATGAGGCTTGTTGAGAAGCGATCAGTTGCAGCAGTGCTGTAATCCTTTCTGAGTTCTCATCTTGCTTAGCCATCCAAGTTTTCATCTCTTCATTTGTCTTCTTTTGATCAACCATGAAATCCTTTAGTTCTTTGACATCCTTCTGAAGATCTGTGGATACTGAGATAGAAGATTCTGGAGCAGTGGATTCTGAAACAATCTGAGTGACATCATGTGCAGGAATTTCTGGAGGTGGAGGAGCTTCTAGAAGAAGAATAGGAGGAGGGTTTTTCTTAATCCGTTTTTGATATGCAGCAAACCTTACTTTTGACAATCTAAGACATTGAGTCCTGATTTTCAAAGCCTCCCTATTCAGTCTGTAAAGATATTTCTTCCAAACAGCATTAGCAGCCTCTTTGTCCATAGTAGTCATGCACACATCCATAATGTCAGCAAAGTCTGAGACATTATCCTTCTCAAAATCTCTTAACATAGTATAAACACTTGATCCCAATTCTGCTTCATCAGGGATTCTGGGTTGGGTTGGTTGTGTTTGTGGTGTTTGTTTAGAGGGTTGAGGTTGTGAGGATGGATGTTCAGATGTTTGTGGTTCAGATGTTTGAGGTTGTGAAGATGGATGTTCAGATGATGGTTGGTTGTTTTGTGGTTCAGATGTTTGTTGGGTTTCTGTTGGTTCAGATGTTGGTTGTGGTTCAGATGTTGGTTGTGGAGTGTTTTGGATTTCAAGAGGTTGTGGATTGAGAGTTTGAGTTGGGGAGTTTTGTGGAGAGGGTGGATGTTCAGAAGTGGGAGATTTAAAAAGTTGTTTCCAAACACTCTCAGTACGAGGTTGTTTGAGATCATTCAAACATTCATTAATGAAACCAGATGATTCATCATCAGATGATGTATCAGATTGGTTAGATTTTTCAGAAGTTGAAGATAAAATGATAGAACGGTTTAAGGGTGTGATATCTAATATCTCATTAGGATTGATGATATTTTCAGGTTGTTCAGAGTGTTCAGGGTGAACATCCTCTGGAATGGTAGATTCTGGGATGGTGTTTTGAGGTTGTGGTGTTGTTTGTTGAGTTTGTTTGGATTGTGGTGTTTGAATGTTTGTTGGTTGTGGTGTATGAGTCTCAGATGGTCTAGATCTTTTAAATATGAGGGGTGAGTCAGATGGTGTGGGGGTAGCAGAATGATGAACAGGATTAGAATCAGTGTTAAATACCTGTTTCAGAGTATCTCTTATCTCTTCAAAAGTTGCTGCAGGAGGATTTTGTTGAACCTTCTTCAGCTTCTTTCTTTTCTTCTTCTTCTCAGCATCTGAATGCTTTCTTTTCTTCTGATGACCTTCTTTATCAGCTTTTCTCTTGCGTCTTCTTTCCCTTGTCAAATCAGGAAGAACTTGGCCTTCCTTCTGCACAAGATTTGCAGGGATCTCAACACCATCTCTGATGCAGCAAGCAACATACTCAGCTATTAGCTCTCTGGGTTCATCTGAGGTAAATAGAGGAAAGTCCTCAACAGGAATCCTTCTCCCCCTAACTTCTTCAGAGTTAGTTTTCCTTGGTTTCTCAGATAAATCTTCAACCAATTTCATCCTTCTCAGAGTTAAACCATTTATCTCAGAGCCAATGATAAAGTTCAGATCTTCTGTTAATCCAGCTTCTTGCAGATGCGCCACAAGTTGGTTTTCTATCAGAATATCTGAAATCAGTCTTCCCATAGGGATCCATGTTCTGACTCTTCCAGTTTTATCTCTGGCAGTTTCCCTTGTCTCCTTGACGTGAGATACCAGATGATTAAACAACAGATAAGGAAGATCAATCTGAATGTTTTGATGTAAACAATACATGAAGTACAGTTGTTCAGCATTAACATAGTCAGATGAGTTTGAAGAAGGTCTGTGAAAAATGGTGTTCAAGAAAATCTTAGCCCATAACTTGTAAGTGGGTTTCAAAAACTTAACCTTCTTACAAGGTTCACCAGTAGTGCAGATTTCTTGACAAACATCTTTCAGGTCTTCACGCGCAGAAGATAGAGAGGTTACTCCATCAGTTGCCTTGAAACCTATAAGTTTCCTGATCAGATTTTCAGTGATAACAATCTTCTTACCCAGCACAGAAGAATGAACGAACTTTGGAGTAGCGAATGCATGGATCCAAAACTCCTTCACTAACTTTGGATACACAGGACCCATCAGCCTATCAAAGTAACCGTCCCAACCTTGTTCTTTGATTGAAGGAATCAGATCAAACCCATTTTCAGCAAGGTCTTCCAAATCCACGAAACTCTCACACAACACTTCTAGAGAATCAACAGGAGTCAGGAGAGTGCGTACTGGTTCAATGATAGTGGTGGAATCTTTGGTAGCAACTGCTTTTGAAGTGGATGCCATTGTTGATGATGAAGAAGAAGATGAAGATTTCTGGGTTCGTTTAGGGTTTGAGAAGAGAGAGAACAACAGACAAAAGCGCATATGTGTTGAGAATGTGAAAAGTGTGAATGTGTTGTGAGAGTGGTTTATATAGAAAAATAAAACACGCATGGGAAACACAACAGACATACATAGGACACATACGCACGTTTGCATTTAATGAAAAGTAATCATTTTTAATTATGATATGACATTTGGGGGGAAAATCAAGACAGATTGAGATTTTCAAAGCAATACCTTAAACGTCATAATCAGTAGGTGTACTCCATCTTTTCAGATTCTGAGTGACACGTGTTTGCTTTGCATGTGATTCTGTAACTCTTAAGAAATGAAACGTTTTCAACTTTCAGATCCTCTGAGATGGTCAGTACAGAGTTTCACAAAATAAATCACAGATAAAATAAACAAGCAAAACAGATGCAATACTTCAGAGTGTTAAACACTTAGCATCTGAGAAGTTGACTCTGAGAAATATTACTCTGGACAAAAATCCATACAGATATTTTTCAGAATAAACTTAAACCTATCTTCAGCAAGGGGTTTTGTGAAAATATCAGCCCATTGATGATCTGTATCAACAAAGGCTAAATTTATTACACCCTTCTGAACATAGTCTCTGATAAAATGATGTTTAATCTCTATATGTTTAGCCTTAGAGTGTAAAATTGGATTTTTGGATAAACATATAGCTGAAGTATTGTCACAGAAGATAGAAAGATTACTCTCATAGATTTGATAATCTTCTAGTTGACTCTTCATCCAGAGCATCTGAGTGGAACACCCAGCAGCAGCAATGTATTCTGCCTCTGTGGTTGATAGTGCAATTGTTGGTTGCTTCTTGCTGTACCACGAGATCAGATGACTTCCAAGAAACTGACAGCTTCCAGAAGTACTTTTGCGCTCAACTCTATCTCCAGCATAGTCAGTATCACAGAATCCAACTAGTGAATATTTGTCAGATCTTCTGTAACACAGACCAACATTAGTAGTACCTTTCAGATACCTTAGAATCCTCTTAACAGCAGTTAAGTGTGATTCTCTAGGATCTGATTGGAATCTAGCACATAAACAAACACTAAACAAAATGTCTGGTCTAGAAGCAGTCAAATAAAGAAGAGATCCTATCATACCTCTGTAGAGTTTCTGATCTACCTTCTTACTTACCTCTTCCTTACCTAGAGTGCTTGTAGGATGCATTGGAGTCTTTGCCATTTTGCTATCCAGCATGTTAAACTTCTTCAGAAGCTCTTTAACATACTTGGTCTGATGTATGTAGGTGCACTCTGGAGTCTGATTTACTTGGATTCCCAGAAAAAATTTCAGTTCTCCCATCATGCTCATCTCAAATTCTTCCTGCATACATTTAGCAAACTCCTTTCCAAGCATAATATTTGTTGATCCAAAAATAATATCATCTACATAAATTTGACAAATCAACAAATCTTTCTTAATGGTTTTACAAAATAGTGTGGTATCCACTTTTCCTCTGATGAAATTTTTTTTCAGAAGAAAATTACTCAACCTTTCATACCAAGCTCTGGGAGCTTGTTTTAGTCCATAAAGAGATTTTTTCAGTTTGTAAACATGATCTGGAAAATTTTCATTTTCAAAACCAGGAGGTTGGTGGACATACACTTCCTCTTCTATAATTCCATTAAGAAAAGCACTTTTAACATCCATCTGATAAAGAGTGATGTTATGTTGTGCAGCAAATGAAATAAGCAAGCGTATAGACTCTAACCTTGCAACAGGAGCATATGTTTCTGTGTAGTCTATGCCTTCTTGTTGACTGTAGCCTTGAGCAACCAGTCTTGCTTTGTTCCTTTCAACTTCTCCTTTTTCATTCAGTTTATTTCTGAAAACCCATTTTGTTCCAATGACATTGAAACCTTTAGGTCTTGGAACCAGATCCCAGACTTCATTCCTTGTGAATTGATTCAGCTCCTCTTGCATAGCTAAAATCCATTCATTATCTTCCAGAGCCTCATCAACAGATGATGGTTCTATAATTGACACTAAGCCACAGAAGGAAGATTCAGAAGTTCTGAGAAATGCTCTTGTCCTTATTGGATCATCTTTCTTTCCAATTATCACATCCTCTGGATGAGAAGCTTTCATTCTGGAAGAGGATCCTCTGACTGTTGGTCTTTCAGAAATATGCAGATTGTCAAGTTGGGAAGTTAGAGGCGTAGCATCTGGAAGTTGGGAAGTTAGAGCGGCCGTAGTTCGGGGATCAATTAGTTCTTTCCAAACCAAAAGGGGAAGAAGGTTCTATCCAGACCTATGAGGTTAATGAGCTATCTATGACCCAAAGGTCAATAGAGAGACTTTCCTTTGGAAGGGAAAAGATGAGACAACTTGGATGAAAACTAAAGAGTTCCATCACTTGGGGGGATAACTTAACAAAGCAATAATCATTCAAATATGATGAATATAAGAGGCATGGTTACAACCAAGAATAAGCAAGCATATTACAATAAGCAAGGATTTCAATCAAGATAAATGGTTACAACCAAAGCAAGCATTAAGATATTACAATATCGATGATTTTAATCAAGATAGATGGTCACAAACAAAGCAAACATCAAGATATTACAATATCAATGAGGGGATAAGTTCTTTCAAGACTTAAAATGATGAAAAGGTAAAAACCAAATCATATCTTAACAAAGACGGGGGTACATCTTAACAAAGATGACAAGGGGATCTTAATAAAGATAAAGATGTATCTTGACAAAGATGTGGTTTCCTAGGGCTTACAAGGCGTCATGTATACTTACAAACATCAGGCCTAAACAAACAATGTCACAAAAAATATAAGTGAGAAGTTCAAAACTTCAATGGGGGGAAAACTTTCAAGTTTTAATGATGATTAAACACAAATGCTTACAAGCAAGGATTGAATTTCAAACTCAAGCACACAAAGGAGTTAATAAACCAAGTTCAAACCAAACTTCAAAAATAAACTTAACGAAAATGAGGTCCAAAGTTTTGAAATGAATATTGAAAGATATGAGGGTTAAAACCCTAAAACGGATCGCAAATTCCCCATAATGCAAAGTGTTTCTAAAATAAAAATTTTAGAATTCTTTAAGCATTATATGAAATTATTTACTAATACAAGAATTTAGAAAAAAGAATCACTAAAAAATGATTAAAAATGAAGGAGTTATGAATTTTTGAAATTTAATGACAATTAAATAAAAATTAGATAAATCCAATTATTAAAAAAATAAGAAATGCCTCCTCCAAGGCTTGAACCCAAGACCTTGGGGTCATAGGCTCAAAATTAAGCCAAACCAGCCACTTCAAGCATGTGAACTATAATGGAAAGAGAAAAGAAAATATCATAAACTTAAAAAAAAACATGAAAAACAAGCAAAAATGCCCTCACTGAGGGTCGAGCTCGCGCGTTAAATGTTATACCTAACAAGGCACATTTTTTGGGCAAGTACAAGACAAAACAAGGCAAGTTGTCAAAAACGATTACAATCCAAATTCCTCAAATCTTAATCATTTTTAGTGAAATAAAAGTCTAACTTACTTGAAATCTGATGAGGATTATGATGGTGCCATTCATTTTTTCAAAAGATGCACACACAAAGTAATTTGATAGGAAATGCAAATGAGGGTTTTGAAATGCATTGTTGAGGTCATGACTCAAAACAGAGGTGCTTACCCCATGGCATTAGTTTGCACAAACTCTAAATAGTTTATTAGTGAGATTTATCCAAAGACATGGCTCAAATTATCATTGAGTCAAAGTATGACCATCATGCTAAATCATTAACATAACTTTTGAAGAAACCAATTTATGTACAACCAAAGTTAAACCATGATTCAATGACAACACAATGTTTATTAATCCAAACTGCAATATGTCATGAACTTCACACACACAGAGATTGCAAGAAGCTTCAAATCAAATTGATAACACACCAGAGGTTAGAAAACCTCAAAACAGAAATTAACAGTCAGCTAGGAATGTGCACAACAGCAGTGCTTTTACAAAAATAATAAACACACCTATTGATCAACCTAACAAAACCTGTGTGCCTAAACAAAGATCAACGGTTTTCTACAACATAACCAATCAAGTCTCTTTTAACACAGAAATAGCAGCAGGTTTTTATCATCACAAAGTTAATACATCCCACAACCAATTCACTACATGCTTCAAATGACAGTTGTTATTTCAATGATAACAGACACCAACAGGTTTTAGTATAAGAATCAAGTTTTAACAGCAATGGACACAAATTTAATATAGTAATGTCAATCATTAATGATCAAATGCACTGACATATTTCAACAGCATTTATGATGAATTCTTAACAACAGTGCCTCCACAAAGACAAAACACACATTTGCATTTCAAATGATCTAGACAACAACTTACAAGCTGGTGTGCCTAAACATGGTTAACAAAACCTTATGCCTAACATCTGATCAGAAGTAACAACTGTCGCTACTCAAAAAATACGCGCAACGACGGGGTAGGCGAAAAGGAAAAGGACAGAAGAGTCGCCACCGAATTTTATTTATCCCATGAGGGGAAAGGAAAATATCGAGAAAACCTCAAGAAAAGAACGGATAAGATGGTCTCGCGACCAAGAACGGGTTCGGAAGCCGGTTATGCGAGGGGAAGATATTAGCACCCCTCGCATCCATCGTACTCGATGGGAACCATTTGTTTGTCGAATGTATAAATTTATTTGCTTAAATATTATGTTATGAAGTGTTCCACGGGACAGTGAAAAAAGGGTTTAGAAACAGGGAAAGGACGTAACAGGGAAGAAGAGAGAAAGGACAGACTCGATAGGACTTCGCGGTCCTAGGCCTACGTATTCTCGATAGACATGAGAAAATCAGATTCGACGTAGTTTGGGGAACTACAGATATAAGGGGGAATGTGCTCGACAAGGATTGTGGCCCTTGTGCCTACGTATCTTTACTTGAAAAAGTAAAGAATCAGAGCAGCCGTAGTTCGGCCTACGATTTGTTGATGTTTTTTATGGATGATGCTATCGTACGCATTCTAGCAGTTAGGCGTATTGCTGCTCGCTCGTTGGAGACTTAGGCATTACCTGTTTGCGGTAGAACGGACGTGTCATATCCTTTTCGAAAGATAAGTTTTCGCCATGCGAGGCAAGATGTCACATTTGATTTGTTAAATTATTTTTTAGGGGCGGGATAGGTCCTCGGATAGTAACCCCTACGGGTAGTACCCAATTCTTTATCTCAAAGTTTTTGTTATGAAAGGGTGTGGCGAACATAGCGTCTTCGTATTGAAAGACGAGTATCAAAACCACACACACTACAGTGAGCATCTCGACACTCGGAGAGGAAGAAGTCTACACTTAATCCTCTCTTTTTAGTTCAATACAAAAAGAACTTCATTCTCTTATTAAAGTGTTTTGGTTTTGAATGGTAAGTGCTTTTGCAACAGAGAACCCTACGGTTAACGTCAGCACTCGGGATAGGAGAAGTCCTACGCCTAACCACTCCACGACCATTCAAGTTTTTGTTACGAGAAGAGTTTAAAAATGCGCTCGGTACGGGACCGAGGTTTTTAGGTGACAAAGGTTGCGGAAAGAAGTTGCATAGAGAGATAGGTGGCGGATAAAGTCACATCTTCGTATTGAAAGACGAGTATCGAGACCACCCACACTACAGTGAATATCCCAACACTCGGAGAGGAAGAAGTCTACACTCAATCCTCTCTCTTTAGTTCAATACAAAGAGAATCGATTTATTTATTGTAAGTGTTTTGAAAATGCACTCGGTACGGGGCCGAGGTTTTTTAGGAGAAAAAGGTGTGGATGAAAACATCTTTGTATTGAAAGACGAGTGTCAAAACCACCCACACTACAGTGAGCATCTCAACACTCGGAGAGGAAGAAGTCTACACTTAATCCTCTCTCTTTAGTTCAATACAAAGTGAACTTTATCCTTTGTTAAATATGGTGAGTTGGTTTAACCATTATTTGAGAAAATCCGTTTGACGTTGGGTCAAGGGTTTAATTGCTTAAAAGGCTTGAGGTGAAGCGAACAAGGTCGATTGCGACGCACAAGGCAATCGGCTTACAAGGTCAAAAATGGCTCGATGAGAATCGAGAGTTTGCTTTTGAAAATGGTTTTTGGAATCAAAAGTCACCAAGGACAATAGCAACATTCCTACTAAAATCATACAACATATGGGATTAGTCGGCTAAAAAAAAATCGGGACATGCCAATAAAAACGGCCTTCAAAGAGTTCGTCGTGCGAACTCTTTGAGAAAAATTTTTTTGAGGTTTTTTTTTTGGAAGATACTTGAAGTCATAACAAACTGCACAAAGCCAGAAATTTCTCATTTTTTTGCAAGTTTTGAAGCCATGAGTCGACCATAGGGTCAGCGCATGACTTTCAGCCTTTTCCCACGGCTCGGCGCATAAACACCATGCGTCGACCATACACTCGGCGCACACCATTTTGATAGACTGACGGGTAAGCGCCCGCCGACTCATGCGTCGACGCATACTGTAAGTTTTTTTTAATTTGTCTAAAAATGCAGGCTATGCGTCGACGCATAGACCTGCTATGGTCGACCGTTAGCCTGTTAAAACAGCCAAAATCCTAACTTTTTCTACGTTTTCTTTCGTTTTTGTAATTTCTTGACAATGGTTTCTTGGTCCCTTATGGGGCCTTACATGATATATACAGTTCAACAACACATAAAAGAGTAAACAAAATGAAATATAAGAGCAAAGAAATAAAGAGAGAAAAGTTTGAGAAAATGGATACCCAAGAGTTTCTTCTTCTTGCAAGTCCTCCTTGGTTCTGGATGAATGTGCTCCACTCCTCACTCTATGTTGTGAAGGCTCTTGCTCTTTAGTGGTTCTCTTTTTCTTTCTTCTCTTTTTGCTGGTTTTTTGTTCTATCTATTTTTTTTCTCCCAAATCTCTCTATCTCCAAAATGTTGTGTATGTGAATGATAGTGAATGATAGTTTTATGCAGCCTCCAAGCCTCCTTATCTCCTTTTTCTGCTGCCTTTTCCTGCTGTACCAAAACCACAACTCTTGCACACTTCCCCATTTTCAGAATTTCCATTCTTGGCAATATCTTTTACCACCTTTTGGTGCAGTCCCACTTTCCTTCCATTTCTAGTATGTTTTTGCTGTATTTTCTTCTGCAGCACTCTAACTCTCTATTCACCCTTGTACCCATTGGTTGGTTGATTTGTTTGGACATACTCATGTAGTCAATACACTACCTTTTGGACATCATTTTCAAATTCTGATTTTTGATGTGTAGATGTATCAACATAAGCTTATAGCATTGGTTTTGTGACATAAAATGATTTTGTAATATGATACACATTGCCACTTCTTGCATGGGGCTGTTTTGGATTGCATTCATATTGCTCATGGTTGAACATGCATGGTATTGATCTTGAAATATTCCAACATTGAATTAGCTCTTAAATATTTTCCTTGCATGCTTGTAAGCACAAAGAGGGTCATGTGGACTTGATGGAGCATGGGGGATACCATGACATGAAGTTATTTTTAGAAACTTGAATTAGGACTAGAAATAGCTTAATTTCCTAAGCATTACCAAGAGTTTGGATTTTGTAACAAATGTGACATTCTTGCAAATGTCATGAAATTTGTCTTTGTAATATTCTTGAATCTAGCCTTGAATTCATGAATCTTGAATTTGGAATGATGGGCTTCCCTTATGCCATTGAATTTGAAAGAAACGAAGAAATGAGTCAAGTCTTGAAAGAGGGTAAATTTTGGGGTGCAACAACAACAAGCTTTGGAAGAAATGGTTTTTCATGAACCTTGCTATGCCTTATTTAGAGTAATGACTCAAGGATGACACACACACACTCAACTAACCCTAAATGCAACTGATCAAGGATCTACCACACACATTGCACAAAAAACTTGAGAGCAAAGAGTTGAAACCTTAAGGTAAGAAACTGACAGAAATGAAAGCCAAAAACCTCAGCTGACCACACACACATTAATGTTCAACCACAACTGAGTTAGGCAGTGATGTATGACAATAATGAGATTCAAACCAGCCAACTAAGGCCCTTACAAGCTTGACAGAATCAGGATTCAACCATGCTGATGTTTAATAGGTTTAACATAGTTCACACAGCAGTTAACTAACTTTGAATCAATACTTATCAATGAATAAAGCAAAACATGTCCATAAAAATTCAAAACAGTCCACAACAACAAAGCTATAAGCATGACTATGTGATCTTTAACATGTGTGAATCATCTCAACAGGGGTCATGCCACCAATATGTTGCTTTTAAAATGAAGATTACCAATTTGTCACAACAAGCACCAATCAACCTTTAATATGGAAAGCAAGTTTCAAAATAGCAATGCATTAAGAACTGACAAACTTCATTTCAAAACAGTTTTGACAGCAAAGATCATGATTCCAATACAACAGTATACCATACACTTCAACAGTCTAGTGACAACATAACCATATTGCCCTAGTGACAATCAAACATTCATTAACACATGAGTTGACAAACTCCAAGTGACTTATAACAGAACCAAATCATAACAAAGTTGGTCCACCATACATAACATGTTTCAACAAGAGTTCCATAGTCCTACAAATAGCAACTCTAACTCTAACAAAACAATCTTGGTATCAATGAGTATAAATTCAACATAACCATGCTAAACCTAAGCTCATCATATACTTCCACAACCTATATTAATGCCTTTACAAAGACAACAACATTGCCCTAATGGCATTCCAACAGCCACACTTTTTAATAATGTAGATCAAACAGTCCTCCTTTTCTTTTTAAAACAGAAGCAACAATAACACTTGGCATGAAAATGCAAACAGAGGCAACAACCCTAAAACCAAACAGCATTTGTACATGAGTGGACAAACTCAAACCTCACAACAGATTTTGGACAGCATAGTTGTAAGTTTAACATAAGAATGTCTAAACCATCTAAACAAACCAAAAATCATAGACATGATGCATAATGAAGAGGTTTTGGGCTACATACCTCTTGTAGACCTCCTTGAGCAAGCTAGCAACAAAGAAAACCAGAGATCCTTCCTTTTGAACAAGTTTGTGAAGCTTACTTCCTTTTGAAGAAACAAGCAAATCTTGAGGACAGTTTGAGCAGATGAGGTTCCAGCTGTTTTTTGAGGTTTTAGACAGTTGGTATAACACAAATGGAAGGTGTTCAAAGTGTCAAAGTGGTTCAAACTGTTTTATGCAGTGAGTTTTATCACTTTGTGCAGAAAAGTCAAACTAATGGGTGTGAGAAGTTGACTTTTGGTTTTGTGGTGTTTTTGATCAAAATAATGGTTAGAACACCTCCTAATGATGATTTGGAAGTTGTTTGGATGATTTTTAAGGTGGTTGAATGATTAGAAAGGCTGATGGTATGAAGTTTGCACAAGGCAGTTTTTTGGTGGTTTTGGAATTTTCTTCACTTACAAGTAAAGTAAGGCAAGAATGAGAGCTTGATTTTTTCTCTTGGGATTAGAGGGCTCTGGTATGATTTTAAGAGTGGAATGAAACCTGTTTTTATAGGTCAAGTGAAGGTTGGGGCAGAATTGGTATTTGGCCAAGCAAATTGCATTTTGGTGGGAAAAACTTAAGAGTTTCAAATGGTGATTTGCATTTGCTGGTTTTAGATTCTTTCCATTGGTTATTATCCTTAATAACAGCTATCTTTGAGCTAGTTGTGCTGACCATAGAGGTTCTAAGGCAAGCTCTCTAGCTGTATCAAATCCAATGTTCTCTCTCACATGCACTTTTGTACTTTTTATATTAAACAAATGGATTATGGATGGATTCTTGGTTTTGCTTTGCTTTCCTTCAGATCTGATTCAATCCTCCCTCTAACATATCACATTATCTACTTTCTCATGGTTAGAAATGAAGTACATGGTTGGAAGCCAAGTCCATGTTGAGTTTTGACAAGTTGGCAAACTAGTGCACATGCCCAACTTGCTCAATTCGAAACTCTCAGCTCACAAGGGCTATGGAAGAGTTCTAGTAATTTTTGGAAATCCCTCATGGAGCTCTACAACTTTCATATTTTTGGAATTTTCAAATTCCAAGTGGAACTAGGTCAAAAATCCCCTCAAAGTTGGCTGAAAACATGCCTAAAAAGGCTAGCAACTTAGAATTTTTCTAAGTGTTTTCTCCCTCTTGTAATGATTTTGGCCATAACTCTAAATATATGCATTTTTTCCCATGGGTCACTGTGAGACTTTTGTAGGAATTGTCAAGACCTTTCCAACAAGCTTTGAACCAACTCAATTGGATGTGTGGTTAGGAAGTTATGGTTTTGCCCCTTTCAAAACCCTAATTCCCGACTTTCCTGATTACTCCTCAATCCTTGATCCAATGGTTATGAAACTTCATGAATAGGTCTAATATGTTATTAGGAACATTTTTGCTTCACACTTTGAGGTCAAATTCCTTATGGTTGAAGAGTTGACTTTTTGGTCAACCGAACAATCGATTGATGACTACCGAGTCGACTGTTGATGTTCTGGGTCTTCTGAGGCCTTGAAACTCCTTGAGTGGACTTCACTAAGCCATATGAACTTCA
This sequence comes from Lathyrus sativus, assembly GCA_963859935.3. NCBI lineage: Eukaryota > Viridiplantae > Streptophyta > Magnoliopsida > Fabales > Fabaceae > Lathyrus > Lathyrus sativus. Next base: position 86,327,584 of record OZ012738.1, read on the forward strand.
TGGACCACAATTCCATCATTGGAACACCTTTTAAATCAAAAGTCAAACTATAGTTGACTTTTCTTGATCGGAAATCCTAATCGGGGATCCTGAACTGCACTGTCTTTAATCTTTTGGTGACAACCTCAAATTGGATTCATACTTGACCCAATGGAGTATATTTGATGACTTAGAGACTTGTTTCATGGAGAATAAATCCAATACATAGACTGATTAAACCGTCGAGACTTCGATTCCTGACTGTACGAAATCCTAATTCACCTGTATCTTAACAAAGACAAACTTGAAATAGGTTAAGGTTATATAATCAAATGAATATGATCCTAAAATGATGATGAAGATATAAGGGGTCAAAACTTGGGGTGCAACAGTTGCCCCTATTTAAATATCTTCACTAGATGGCAATAAGAGATGACAATCCTCATAGAATCATAGTGAAAGTTATTTAAATATAGCAAACCATAAATTTTGTCCCTTAGATCCGATGATATGCACAAGGACAAATGCTAAAATGCAATGAATTCTAAATGATGTTTTATGATGCTTGAATGCAAGATAGATGTAGACACACGAGCAACAATAAAAGAACAGAAATACAACGAGTAACTACTCACAAGGGATCCGACACAATGGGGATAGATCCAGGGTATAACATAGAAAAAGTTCAAACATGACTAAAGATGCTGCTCAAGGGGAATCTTTCACACAGGGGACGCAAACTTCACCGACGAATACAAATCTTCACTGGGGAAAAGGGAACACACACACCACTGGGGAAAAAGGCAATTCTCCACCAGAGAAACGAAAGATCAGAGACGCAAACCTCACTAGCGATAACCAAATGAGGAATTTCCTATAACCAAGAGTTCAAACAGGATCTTCAGGAAAAGACTAGAAACAAGACTAGACGCACCGGGGATGCTAGTATCCACTAGATCTCCGAGACTCGAATGGGGAAAGCAATGACTTTGCTGGGAATACTGGTGACGACCAACTTATGGTATTAATAACAAATTAGCTTTCAAGCAATGCCAGTAACCATTAGACATAGAAAGGATTGGTGATGAACAAATCTTCAAACAGGAAGTACATATATATCCCTCAAAACCTTAGGAACAAAAGTCAAATATCCTCAAAGCATTATGATACATCAAAGATTTCATGAAAATGCAACATTCGAGTCTCTGGAAATTCCTGAACTCGGAATTCAAAGTATATATCTCCAAAGGTACAAAACCTGAGCTTGGGAGCAAACATATCCAAAGGTACGAAACCTGAGCTTGGAGGCAAACATATCCAAAGGTACGAAACCTGAGCTTGGAGGAAAACATATCCAAAGGTACTAAACCTGAGCTTGGAAACAAACATATCCAAAGGTACGAAACCTGAGCTTGGAAGCAAACATATCCAAAGGTATGAAACCTGAACTTGGAAGCAAACATATCCAAAGGTACTAAACCTGAGCTTGGAGGCAAACATATCCAAAGGTACTAAACCTGAGCTTGGAAACAAACATATCCAAAGGTACGACACCTGAGCTTGGAAGAAAACATATCCAAAGGTACGAAACCTGAACTTGGAAGCAAACATATCCAAAGGTACTAAACCTGAACTTAGAAGCAAACATATCCAAAGGTACTAAACCTGAGCTTGGAAACAAACATATCCAAAGGTACGAAACTTGAGCTTGGAAACAAACATATCCAAAGGTACGAAACCTGAACTTGAAAACAAACATATCCAAAGGTACGAAACCTGAGCTTGGAAACAAACATATCCAAAGGTACTAAACCTGAGCTTGGAAACAAACATATCCAAAGGTACGAAATCTGAGCTTCGAAGCAAACAAAGCGTGACTTCTCTTGGAATGATACACAACCAAATCATCAGTACTTGTTACCCATGGATTTTCTCAATGCCAATTACCAACGGGCCTTACTTGAAACATGATTGGTCACCACCAAATTAACTATACCAGTATCCATTGGATTTTTCAAACAATGCTGGTCACAACCATGCCTCAATGTCCCTAACGTAAGCTTCTCGAATGAGACTGCCACTCATCGTTGCAAGGGATTGGATAAGCTTCTCAGAGAATGAGACTTCCACTTATCTGGGGATACGGATAAAATGATAAGCTTCTCTGGAGAGACTGCCACTTATCTGGTAAACGTACTGGAAACAAGCTTCTCGAGGGAGATGGCTACTTGTTGCTATATAATGAAATGGGATAAGCTTCTCAGGCAAGACTGCCACTTATCTAGTAAAGGTCACAGGGATAAGCTTCTCAGGAGAGACTGCCTCAATGTCCCTAAGATAAGCTTCTCAGGAGAGACTGCCACTTATGGTTGAAGATGCATAAGCTTCTCTAAAGAGATTTCCACTTATGGTTGAAGATGAATAAGATTCTCTACAGAGATTGCCATTTATTTTTGAACACAACATGATAAGCTTCTCAGGAGAGACCGCCACTTATCTGCAAGGCAATGCAAAATGTTCTTCTTGATAGATAGTGCAAAATAAATGCACGTCCAGATAGGTTTAGTGGCTGACAAGGACTAAAGTTCAATCTAGAATCAAGCTAGAAAGAAACTGTCAAACAAGACTCCAACCATTGAGAAATGAACTCGAATAGGGACGCATCTCATCCAATCATGGAAAAAAGATAACTGAAGTAACCATCATCCACGAGGATTAAACTCTGTGGGGAATTGAGAAAGGATGAACGTTTTACGCTTAAAGGCTGACGACTCTATTGAGAGAGACAAACCCAGTCACTTGATGAAAAACACCAAAGTGAAACAAAACAGGTAATAACCAGAGATAGCAAAAATGCACGGATGCTATGCATATGCTTTATGCCATGCTTATGTTTATGCTGACAAAACAGACAAAATAAAACAGGAGATGAAATAAACATCTTGACACGGATACCCAGCCACCTTCACTAAGTTGGACATCAACGGGGATGATCATAAAGATCAATAATTCCATCTCACGGTTACAACCTTCTCTGGGAGAGAGTAATCTTCTTCAGACACAATCGTCATGACTTTACTCGGATTGCCATCACGAGTTTGAATTCTTTGTTGAAGGAAAAATCGCCAAGGGAAATTCCAAGATCAAACGAAGTAACGACTTAATCGGAGAGCTAGCAAAAGGTACCATGAGAACAAAATACTTATGCCCCACGATAGCGTACTAATCCTCTTTAAGTGAGCAACGACTCTTGCGGCAAATAGTCTTCGAACCTTTTCTGCCCCAAATTACATGGTCTGTGGGAAGAAAACATCAAGAGAATTTTATAAAAGAATTGGCATAAAGATGCTTCAATGTCTTCAAACTCTTATAGAGAGAGATTTACAAATCTCGACGTGATTGCCCCAGTTTAACGGTGCTTGCACAAAAAAGTCTCGGACTGTGGAAGTAACGGCTGGGGGAACAAACTTGCCCCTGCTAGTTGGTAACTGCAACATAGTTACCCCAGACTAAATTGTTCTTTGAGAGCTTCATCTGATCTTGACCCGATCACTTCTGATTAGCCGAACATTGTGACAAATGATTTAACAAATCTTTCAAATTGGTTGCCCCAGGCTGAGCTTCCTTTACCAAGTCGAATTCCCTAGTTGACAGTTTTTGTTGGGATTCCTTTGATATTGGATTGTCTAGCAAACAATATTGTTCATTAAAATTTGGCAATTTTAATGCAAAATTCATGCAAATTTTTGAAAACAATTTTTTTGATGAAACACACACGGTGGAGTGATCAAGTGATCAAAGTGAAAGTGATCCAATCATTTTACAAATGATGGATAAAGTCATCCATCAATTAGGTCTTTTAAAGGTTGTAACGTGGTCTGGTTCACGGTTCATGAAACAAAGGATAAAGGCTCAAAGTCATTTTTCCCACCCAATCTCCATGATAAACTCCAATCATACGCTCAGTTAACTCAAACTACACATTCAGGTTCTCACAGGATTAAGAATTGAACTGATGATAGTTGGTGATGATTCACAAATCTAGGGTAGTCACAACTCCCTTACAGTATTTGATAGCTTTTTGCTATTTGAGGATTTTTGAGAGTGATGACTCTTACAGAATTCCTCTCTTTATTATCCCTGAATTTTGTCTGAACTATTTCATTCTAATATACAGTCAACGGGATGCCCCATTTTTGCCTAAGTCTCCTTCATAGGTTTTGACTTAGCGGGCTTTTCAATTTTCTTTTTTTTTCTGAGAAAGGAGGTGACTACCTAGTTTAATGGCTTATGGTGAACCATCATCGTCTTTTAAACTTCGACACTTGCTTGTTGTGTACGAAGGAAAAACCTGAATGCACCACTTTTATATGAAAAGTGTCTTGTATGCACATATCTCCAAGTTAACCGAGAGCTACCCGCCCCAGGTTTGAGATTTAAGGTTTGTTTTGTAAAGAAAGAAAACTCCTACTTCTAGGCTCGAAGGGTTTAACGAGGGATTATCTTCCTTATTACTCCAGCGTTTGGGGATTGCAGCAATGCCTTATATCATCGGCAAAGTTAAATTGAAAGCATATCAACAGCAGTTATGGATATAGTTTTCATCATCCTCCCCAATCTTTGCTTTAAACAACAGTTTGATAAAGAAAAGAAATTTTTGCATTTTTCGTTATCTCATAACAATGAAAGGAAAAGAGAAAGAGTGAAACGAATGGACTTAATCAAAAGATGCACAAACATTTCATTAATCTTGCCAATTCAAAATGAACAACATCTTACAAGCAATACAAATGTAAAGAAAACACAACAAAATGTTGAAATAGTCTACAACTTCTAGTCTTAGGGAATTAAAATTGTTTAACAAAACATAGAAAAAGCACTATCCTCTGATATCATGAGTCTAGGGTCTTCTTATTTAATCCACCATATGCAGGGAAGGGATTGCTTCTTTGTCAAACATAAGGTTAACTTGGACTTGAGGTTTGCATAACTTGAAAGATATGACCCCTGCTTCGATCATCTTTTTTATCTTTCCCTTGAGGATGTAGCATTCCTCAATATCATGACCAGGCGCTCCATGGTGGAAGGCACAGAAAGCATCAGTCGTGAAATAACTCCGGTGGGCCGGAGGGATAATGGGCGGAATCTCCTTCTGGATTAAGCCGTTCTGCAGGAGTATAGGGAACAACCGAGCATAAGGTATAGGAATACCTTTAGACGATGTGAGTATTTGTGTTCTTTCTGTCTACCTTTAGACGATGTGAGTATGGTTTTCTTTCTATCTATCCTTAGACAATGTGAACTTTGGATATTATTTATTTCTGTCTATCCTTAGACAATGTGAACTTTCAGTGATTTTCTCTCTGTCTATCCTTAGACAATGTGACTTCAGAGTATTGTTCCTTTTTGTCTACCCTTAGACGATGTGAACATTGTGGTGTCTTGCCGTCTACCTTTAGACGATGTGAGTATGATTTTTCTTTCTGTCTATCCTTAGACAACATAAACGTGGATATATTTCTTTCTGTCTATCCTTAGACAATGTGAACCTTCGGGGTTGTTTTCTCTCTGTCTATCCTTAGACAATGTGACTTCAGAGTATTGTTCCTTTCTGCCTACCCGTAGACGATGTGAACGTTGTGGTGTCTTGCCATCTACCTTTAGATGATGTGAGTATGATTTTTCTTTCTGTCTATACTTAGACAACGTAAACATGGATATATTTCTTTCTATATATCCTTAGACAATGTGAACCTTCGGGGTTGTTTTCTTTCTGTATATCCTTAGACAATGTGACTTCAGAGTATTGTTCCTTTCCGTCTACCTTTAGACGATGTGAGTATGATGTCTTTCCGTCTACCTTTAGACGATGTGAGTATGATTGTCTTCCTGTCTACTATTAGACGATGTGAAGTTATCAACTGCGTGTTGATCCGGCCTTTGGGTTCGATGTCTGTGGCGTTACACAGATGACTGGCGGTGAAGTCAGACATTCTTTATTAGATGATCAGTCAGCTTGTTGCCGTTGCAACTGGATACAGTTATTTCCGTATATTTTCCCCAATCAGAGTTGCAGTTTGTTTCTGCAATTGGTAAATTTCCGGGTTCGTTGGTATTCAACCGTATTTTACCTCGATTGTCTGAAAGTCGTTCACTTTTCACCCAGTCAGGTTCAAGTCGTTTGAATAAGGGCAGTTGTTGCACCCCAAAATTTTCCCAACCTTTTTCTTTAACTGGCTTTTGTTTCATTGCATTCATAGCATTAGCATTTTGCATATCATTATCCATTTACAGGGGATTAAGGGAGGTGTGCTTATCAAGAAGAGGTTATCAAAGGTCTAAGCCTAATCAAGAGGTCGTATTCAAGCTATCAAGAGCTTATCACCATCAGGAAAAACTCAAAGAGCAGATGAATGAGTGTGGTTCACCTCCTATCGTGGAGGCCATGAAAAGATCACCAGATGATATTGAGTCCATGATTTTGGATGGGTAACATTATAGAAGCTCATTGGGTGTCTTGAGGGCCATTTTGGAGCTTATTCATATCATTATACCAAGTACAAGAAGCCACATCCAAAGGTGGTGCAGTTAGGATTTTCATCTGGTCAACCCTAAATCAACCGTGCAATCAAAGGAGATTAAGACTCAATTCCAAGTCTTTGTGATTATGGAATGTTATGTCGAGACATGTCATATATCATTTCAAGATCAAATCATCAAGATTCAAGAGTGTGAGAAGTTGCTGAGCTAGGGTTTCTAAGCTTGTCAGTGTAAAATCCCTTGTTTAGTGCCTAACTTCAAGACCACGTATCTCAAAATAGAAGTTTCATCTCATCTTGACTCCAACACAAGACTTGTAGAGCATATTTCTAGATTTCTTTTGAGTACTAGAACTCATCCATTGGGTTTTTAGAACTCAAGTTATGATGTTGACAAGTTATGGGTCCTCAGATGAATGTGATTTTTGGTCAACAAAAGTCAACCAACTTCCAAGATATTTTTTTACCTAGAATGATGTTTCTACTCACCTTGACTCAAACATGAAAGTTGTTTCTTATGATCTTAGCTTTCAAAAAAGTCCTAGAAGTTCTTCATCTTATTTGTGAAGCTCAAGATATGAAGCTTGCAAGGCAAGGGTATTTTGGGAAACTTTGATTATAGGTCATTTTCATTATAGGTCAATTTCACAACTTTGCACATCTCAAATGGAAATTTTTCCAACATCAAACTTGCTCCAAATGACATCCTTTTCATCATCAAACGTCAAGCTTATCATGGGTTGGTTTGTATGTGAAGAATGGTGAATAAAATTCCATGGAAAAGTACTTAAAAGGCCTAGTTTGGATCAAGATCATTTTAAACCATAAAATGGCATGTTTATGCATTTTTTGATTGCCTTGAATGTGCTAAACATGATGCCAAAATCAGAAATCAAGTTTGAGGTTCAAAACCATGTTAAATTCCATGTTACTTCACCATGAAGGCACACATTCAAAATTCACCATTAAGATCAAAACAAGGAGCCAATCCTGTCCATAGAGTTACCTTACATCACAAGAAACATGTATGAGTCAAGTTTGGAGTTGTTTGAACCATTTTCATGGGTGAATTTTGAAGCTTGCACATCAAAATTTTGGATTTTCAATTGGACTAAAACAAGCTAGGATTGGGCCTCAATCCAATCTGGATCCATCACATATATTCTCGGGATCCTTCACAAGCTCTCAGAGGTGGATTTTCATGGAGAATTGATCAAAAATCAGTTGCACACGAGCAAGGAAAAGTGAAATGGTGAAGTCTGGAATTAAGCAGTTTCAATCCAATTGAGTATTGCCAGAAGCTTCATTGAGGTGCAAGGAACATTTCTGGGTGGTTTTGCTCAAGGTTCATCTGCAAATCAAGACCCAACGGAGGTGCCCCATTGAGTAAGTTATTCCTCAAAAATTCTCCATCTTTAAGTAGCTATCACATGCCATTATACATATTCATGATCCCCTAGCATTGTGGATCATTTCTGGTTAGGTTTGGTTGAGTTTCTTGACAATTCTTGGTTGGTGCTTGATTTTGTTTGGATTCGTTTTGGTTGATTTAGGAAGGATTAGTTAGCATAAACCCTAGATTCTTGATCAGTGAAGCACGTAGAATAGTTTAGGCTAAGAAATCTTGAGTTTTGATGAAGTTTTAAGATTGCTATTGTAGCCTCCCACCAGAGAAGATGACCGGAGCCACCGTGCACTGGCATCTGGTTATTTTATCCATCCTTGCCAGCGTGTAATCCAACTCATCCCTCTGAATCTTTGACTATCTGCATCCAACGGCTCATATCACATGTTAGCTCGTTTGACCGTCCACGCAAGCCCATTAACCAGCCAGCGCATAAATGAAACGCTGAGTTTCATGCTCGGACTCAGTTGTTTCTTACTTGGGCCTTAATTCATTTTCACATCCCCTCTACAATGAGCCCACTAAAAATAACTGATAACCATTACTAACTGGACCACATTTTTTTTTCATTTTTCATTCTTTTTCCTTTTTATTTTCAATTGCAAATTCAATCCATGAAAAATACCTCAAGGCATGTAAAAATCATATAAAAAATATTTTCACATACTTTTAGATGTTATTTGATTTTACCATTTTTTGGATTATTTTTTTAGTCATTTTTTCAATTAATCTTGAATTTCCATTTTTAGGTGTTTCTTATGAATTGAAAAATGTACATCTTTTGTTTAGAATTTTATTTTGTGATCAAACTTTCACATAAATGCTTGATTTTCCTTGTACATATCCATGATGTATTAAATTAATTTTGTGATATTTTTCCCCCTGTTTTTATTACCATTTGATTAGGGTTTTGGCATGACCTTTAGGACCCTCCATTTGTACTAGTTCCTAGGACATCCCTAGAACTTTCCCCTCTGTTTGCCTAGCTAGGTTTAGATTCTTTCCCCATAGCTTGGACCCCTATTCCTAACACCAGAGGGATCCTATAGGATATTACTTGGAATTTTTAGGATTATTTACTATTTTTAGTGTATTTTACACTTTAGGCCACCCTTGTATGACTATCACCCTATCACTTGTGCTAGTTTGATTCTATTTGAATTTTGTGCATTTTTTGAGCATCTAAACTTCATGTATTCATGTCATATACATAATAAGGCATTGGTATGTTCAATTTTAGGCCTTGTTCCTGTTCATAACTTGTTTAAGTTAGGCATCCTTTAGGACTTCTTTTTTTAGGGTTTTCTTTTCATATGTATATGATGAATGATCCTTATCTTTTGTATGATCCTCTTGCCATCCTCTCTTTCATTCCCTTTCATGTTGTGTGATTTTGTGAATTAGGATTAATATAGGCATGTTGTAGCTTTCTCTTTTCTTTTCCTACTTGCATCTAAAGGTTCAGGTGTCCTCCCTTTGCTTGTGTGTTTTCTCTTTGTGCATCTCTTGTTTGCATTAAAGGTTGAGGTGTCCTCCCTTTGCTTGTGTATTGTTTTCCCCTTTTGCTATAGTTTTCATTAAAGGTTGAGGTGTCCTCCCTTTGCTTTTGTTTTGCATTGAATGTGCATCCATTCATCCATTCATTCTTATGTTTTATATTTCATATCTCATGTTGTTATTTCTCTTTCCATTGCCATGTTCCCTTAGGAATTATCACTTCCTTGATTAAGGATATTGATGATAGACATTAGATTTCCATCCATGTATGAAAACATTAGGTAGTTTCCCTTCTTAATCTCAACTTTAGGACCATGATGCATGATAACTTTAGGGTTTTGATTTAGTCCCCTTTAGAGTCCTTTCTCTCTTCTCATCTCAAAACAACATTAAAACACATAATAAAGGATGACAAGTATTGAATGCTACGAGCTTTAAATACTTGGGAAATGATGATTGAGAGGCTTCCTCTCAATTGTCTAGAGTGTTTAGTGTACGTCCTTTGGACGATATACGACGCATTTGCTCCTAAGTCATAGTCTTTAGTGCAACATGAGTTACGAACATTAAACTCAAAACACTTCTCTCATAAAAGACTACAAAAAAAATGATCAAACTCATTTTGCCTCTTTGGACCCTTTAATCAGGAAAACATTTTCATAAACAAGAGTGTTGTTAACTCTTAGTCCTATCGCAAACGGTAACGCCTAAGTCTCCAATGGTCGAGCTGCATACACCAAACTGCTAGAACTGCTTGTTAACCCTACTTGGGTAAAAACATTAGAACAAACCAGTGTTCTTTTTAGCCCGAACTACGTTTGCTATGATCTCTCATACCAGATGAGAGTACGTAGGCACAAGATGTGATGTCTTGGCGAGCAACCTTTCCCCTTCTCACCCGTAGTTAGTCGAACTACATTGACTCTGATTTCTCGTACCAGACGGGAATACGTAGGCCCAGAGAAGTGATGCTCTGTCGAGTCCTTTTTTCTTTTCTTTTGTCCCAGACCTTTAGCGTAGATAGTTTCAATCACCCTTTAAGATAAACAACTAAGTGTGGATCCCGTCGAGTACGATGGATGTGAGGGGTGCTAATACCTTCCCCCTGTGTAACCGACTCCCAAACCCGAGATTTGGTTGCGATGACCTATCTTATCCCATTTTCGCAAGGTTTTCCCTGATCGTTTCCTTTCCCTTTCGTTGGGATAAATAACGAATGGTGGCGACTCTTCTGTCATTGCCGGCACTTTTTTTTGCTATAGCGACAGATATAGCATAAAGTCTCTCTTAAAGAAGTTGGACGTGCTTAATGCCCCCTTGAAGTGGTCGACCTCCTAGTTGCTTTTGGTCCTCTTTTCGACCAGATGCAAGCCGATTACCAACGTCAGCATGACCTTGAGGCTAAGATGGCACCTAAGGCAACATAAATATCCAAAGCATGAAAGTTGGCTAGTGATTCAGATTAATGTGTAGAGGAGCCTAAAGAAAGTCTTCGCCTAGAGAATAACGTTTTTACTGCCTTAGACAAACAAATTTCTAAGTGGAAGGAAAAAGTGGAGGTGCTACAAAAAAAATCCAGGATGCTGAAACTGATAAGACCAATCTGTGAAACTTTAGTTAAACACAGTTGGTCGAAGAGACTCGTAAAAGTATCCATTACTTAGAGACAGTCACAACATTTGACGCCAAGCTTTCCACATATAACTCGACCCTCTTACAAATTGATTGTTGACTCTGCTTAGCCAAAATCTAATATGAGCGTCTCAAACCATATTTCCCTTTCTAAGATAGAAATTTTATCCTCTTTTGTTTATTTGTCTTTCGCCGCCTATGGCCATGATTTAACTTTGATGTAATCTTTCAAATATGCCTTTCAGGAACTTTAGACTATGGTAAATGCTATAAGCTTTAAAGCCTTCTCAACTTTTTGAATTTATTCATTATTCTGCATCTATATATATTTCCTACAAAGTAGGCCGATACGACTTCAAGTACTTGCCATTTATCTGCAAGGTTCGATCTTCCAAGTTCAATTCTTCAATTTCATATGCATTTTTGGAAAATACTTGTAAGATCTTAAATGACCCTTCCCAATTTGGGGACCATTTGCCTAACAACATATCCCTTCGAACCATATGCAATATAATATTCCAGACTAAGTCGCCTTCATCAAAGGCTTTAGGTTTCACCTTTTTTTTGTAAGCCTTATCGTCTCTCTCTTTTTGTCTCATTAAGACCTCAAGAATTGTTAGTCTATCCTCATCCAACTACGCCAACTCGTCGAACATTATTCCTTAATAAAATTCAGTTGGGATCTCAGAGTGTCTTTGAATCCTAACTAACTGCAGGTGGATTTCCAAAGGCAATACTGCATCATGCCCATATATAAGTTAGGAGGGTGTGGAGTCAGTTGACTCATTAGGAGAGTTGTGACATACCCACAAGACTTGATTTAGATTTTTATGACAATTCCTTGGCTTTTTCCCAACATGTTTCTTAATCGGCGAAATCAATATCTTATTGGTCGCTTCAACCTGACTATCAGCCTGAGCATAATATGGTGTAGAAGTCAAAAGTTTGAATCCCGTTATAGAAGCATACTCCACCATTTTATGCCTTGTGAATATTGAGCCTTGATCAATTGTAATGGTCTCAGGAATCTTGGACCTGTATATGATATGGTTATGGATGAAACTCATTATGTCCTCCTAGTCAATGTTAGGTAAAGGTATGGCTTCTAACCACTTAGTAAAATAATTTATTCCCACTCAAATATACATATGCCCCTTTGATAAAAAAGGTTTGATCTCACCAATTATGTTGAACGTCCAACCTCTAAAAGGCCATGGATTTACTATTGAGTGCAACTCAGTAGCGGGCATGTGTTGGAACCTGAATGCTTTTGAAACTCTTGGTAACCCTTAGCAAAGTCTATATAATATTTCAGCATGGATGGCCAGTACACTCCTAGACGACACAACAATTATTTCATTTAATAACCATCCTGGTGTGAGCCACACGACCCTTTGTGATCTTCGAACATTGTTAAGTAAGCTTCACTTTCGCATAAGCACTTTAGGAGGAGTCCTTAAGGAAACTTTTTCAACAGCTCATTACCCATAACTACATAGCCCAAAGCTCTGTATTTGATCTTTCTATATGTTGTCCTTAATTGATTCTATAGGTAGTCGACTATGGGCTTTCGTCAATCCTTATCTGACATCAAGTCAATGGCCAAAACTTTAAATTTCACTCCTTTTTCAATTTCCAACTCTTCTGCGCTTTGTGAATCTTTGTACTCACATGCCCTCTGAAGTTTTGACATTGACAATATGTCTTAGGCACTATCTTTTGATGCTATATTTTCTTTAACTTATACTAAGTCTTCTAACCTTTCCCTTGAGATCTTATACCTTGAGGCTATCTATGCCAAGTCATTAGCCTCTTGATTTTCCAAACAAGGGATATGGTCGATCAACACATGGTCGAATTGTTTCAATAAATTATTTGCTTGTACAAAATATAACATTAAATTCTCTTTAATACACTTGTACTTCTTTAGCTGTCGGATCACCAATTCAGAGTCTCCCTTTATTTCGACTTCTCTTGCTCCCAAGTTTAGCAAAATCTGAAGGCCTTTTATCAAAGCCTCATATTCGACCTCGTTGTTAGAACACGCCCCCTTGATCTTGTATCTGAACTTGGTGGGTATGTTCTCCAGTGAGAGTATGAAAATACCTACTATAAGGCCATCTTTATGTTTAGAACCATTGAAGTATAACCTCCAATGTCTAGTTCCAACATATGCTTCTACCTTGTCAACCACTGAATGACCAACAATGAAATCTGCGACTATCTGTCCTTTTACTACTTTCAAAGGACGATAAGTCAAAGAGAATTTAGTGAGAACCAACGCCAGATTCCCTATTCGACTATGCAGAATAGGTTTGGATAACATATGTTTAATAACGTTGAAATGAGAATAAACATAAACTTCAACTGGTTTTATATAATGCTTTAATTTAGTACAATAGAAGTACAAGCATAAACATAACTTTTCAATTGAGTTATACATAGTTTCTGCATCTATTAGGATTTTAATGAGTTAATATATGGCCCTTTCAAAACCATTATCATCCTCTTGTACTAACATATTGCCTATGGTTGAATCCGATGCGGCTATATACAATTTCATGCTCCTATTTCTACTTGGAGGTAACAATACCAGAGGCTTCATCAAATACTACTTGATTGTGTTGAAGGCCTCTTGTTATTCAACCCCCCAAATAAAGTTGCTATCTTTAGACGAAGGAGTGGCAAAAATGATTGGACTTACCACTTAAATTGGAAATGAATCTTCTCAAGAAATTGATCTTTCCCAACAAATATTGGAGTTGCTTCTTTGTTGAGGGAGGCTTGAGATTGACAATTTCTTTTGCCTTGTTCTGATTGATCTCTATGCCTTTTTTATGCACCACAAATCCTAAGAAATCCCCTGCACTAACACAAATAGTGCATTTCAATGGGTTCATTTTTAATCCATTTTCTAAATGACCATTGCCTGAGGAAGATTTTATGACGATATCATCTATATAGACCTGTATAAAGGTCTCGATGAAGCTCTTGAACATTGAATTCATGGCACATTGGTACATCACCCTGGCTTTTTTCAAACCAAAAGGCACTACTATCCACTTATAAGTGCCTAAAGCGCCTGGGCATCGAAACTTTATTTTGGGTACGTCCTTAATAACTATAAATATTTGATTATAGCTAGAGTACCCATCTAACATGCTTAAATACTCGTGACCTGCGGTTGAATCGACTAGCATTTCTGCCACAGACATGGGGTACTCATCCTTAGGCGTAGCATTACTTAAGTCTTTAAAGACTATGAAAATCCTAAGTGTACCATTTTTCTTTATTACTGGGACAGTATTTGCTAACCATTCGACATATCTGGTTGTCCTTATGAATTTTCTTTTGAGCAGCCTCTCGATCTCCTGTTTGATCTTTGACATCACTTCTAGCACAACCTTCTTGGCAACTACTTCATTAGCTTCTTCCCAGGCTGGACGGGTAGTTTTAATTCCAACATACTTCGACTTAAGCCTGGTATCTCGTTGTAATCCCATGTGAAGCAATCTTTGTATTCCTTCAACAACTCGACCAACTTCTGTTTCATACTTGGACCAATCTTGACGCTGATGTATGTTGGTCATTTTTTTGTTGCTTCGCCTAAATCTACTTCTTCTAAAGGATCTTGGGCCTGCATTTTGACATTTGTTCCATGTGGGTCTTTTTCAAACCCCAAAGGCTTGTTGTCGTAAATGCAATAGAGCCTTCATCTTTCTGAAGTTGTTGTATGACCCTTAGGACCATCTCCATAATTTGCAGAGCTTTTGACATTGGCTTCACAAGACACATTCTAATAAATCTCAGCCTCTAGGATCAAATTTATCCTATTTTCAGCCACATAGGCTGAAATCCGAGCCAAAACTTGTGGCTTAACAGACATCTCCGTCTACCATTGTCCACCTGGTAAGGGGTAAACTTCCCTCTTCGGCAGGTTCATTTTGACCTGCTCTTTGTCCCAAATGAATCCATAACTTGGGTATAATTTCAAATAGTAATTTGAGTCCATTTCAGAGGTGTACACTTCCTCTGCAGCATAACTTGGTGATATCTTTTCCAAATTCCTGTCAAAGTCTTTCTTTCCAAGCTTACCTATATCAGCTTTGTAATAACGTTGGTCGGCTTCAATATTTTCCATGATACCATCCTTTCTCTAGATGGCCACCCTCTAGTGCAGGATGCATGACACTGCTCCAATTCTATGTATCTACTAGCATCCTAATAACAAATTGTAGTTTGCGTTAGACCTAATAACCATAAATAAATTAGGCCTGAATGTCGACCCTATAGACAAATCGACCTGAATCACCCCCTGTATATTCCTGGTTTTACCCTCATAGTTGGATAACACCATGCTGTGGGGCCTTAGATCTCCACCAACCTTCCCTAACTTTTTAAACACAGAATAAGGCATCAAGTTGATTGTTGCACCACCATCTACAAAAACCTTGTTAACAGCTTTAGAATCAATTTTTGCCCTGATGAAGAGTGCCTTCAAATGATACATCATGCCTGGACCAAGCCTCTCAAAAATTGCATGTTGTTCCTCAACTAAACCATTATTCATGAAATAGTAGCATAGAGGCTTCTTGTTGATGGCCTCGTCTGGAACAAAATCCTCTTCGACCTCTGATAATTCTGATACCTAGTCATATTCTATTGGCAGCACTGACATTATTCACAGTTAATCTGAAGGTTGCACTCTGACTCTTTGTTGAAATTATCTTCGACCATTTCATCATCTGATTTAGGAGTGTACTCAGGCTCATTGTTCCTTAGTCGATGAGGGTCAAAGGGTACATAAGCATCCTCCAGATCCACAGAGTATTCAAGATCATGGTGATAAAGGTCCTTCTCTTGTGGCTGAGAAGTGTAATTTGCAGCCTCATCCTCTAACTGAGGAGAGTACTTAGAGATTTTCTCCCCAAATCTAAATCCTCCTTTGATGATGGGGGATCTTACTCCATTTTTAGAATGAATTATGGTTTCTCCTCTTTGTTTACCTTTTTGGAGAGAGGCTTCAAATTAGGTTTTACTGCAGTCCATTGCGCTTCGCCGCTGGCACACCATGCTCATTTGCCAGAGCTTCTCTTTTAGCCTATTTTTCCTTTGATAGCGCCTCCACTAGGTGCGCGTCATATGGTTCTTTCCTTTGTTGTTTGGAGGCACACGTGTATGTACTTTTTCCTCCTTCTGAGCCTTATCTCTTGGCATTCTAGGCTTATGATCGTCTTCCTTCCACCTTAGGTGGCTTGCTCCCTTCTAGTTGACGCGTTCCACCCACTTATCTTTTGGTGGGCTTCCAAGTGGCTTGAATGTTTTCTGTCTAGGATGCTGGAATTGCCTCCTGTAATCTTAATTACTATGAGATTTGTCCCCATTATTAGGGACGAACCTAGATGTTCTGCCTTCGCCTCACCTGCGACCGGGGTTGGTGTGACGAGAGCTCTCCACTTTCTTTGCAGCTTCTTGGTCGAACACAGCACTGCTACATTGGCACAACATAGATTTAGAGTCGTTGAGCTTGCATCACTCCAAGAAATCAATTAACCCCTCTTCAGACTGGGGGTAAACTTCCTAGTATATGGAGTAAGCAATATCAAATATTTGCTTTCCCTTACCGACATCCATGTTGGAGCCATCAGTAGCATCCGCCATCAAGATCTCTATAGGTTCAACATAGTGGGCTTCCTCCATCTACATAGGGTTCATGTCCACTTTTATAGTTAATTTCGGCTTTTTTCCAAATCACATTCTTCCATCGTTCAAAGCCTTTTGAACCAAGTCCCTCAAAAGAATACATTGAGAAGCCTTATTGTGAGGGCAAAGCCTTATATACAAGATATGCTCGTTTTGTTGATGTCAAAACTTAGCTTCATAGAAGAATCGATGTTTGGCATTATCACCATGTTGCATGTGCATACCTTGTTTCTCATGATTAAATTGCGTGCATAAAATATCTCGGTTGTTGCATATAGAGTTGTCAAAATATGTGTCATTTGAGTTAAACTTCATTGGTGTCGTTTGCCATATTATGGATGTCATCAAAAAGAGTCAAGAGTATGAAATTAGGCATTTTTAGCAATTTCAGGTCTATGAGTCGACCAAAGCTCTGTTCTGGTTGACTCATAGTATGTGTCTAGTTTTTGTATTTTCTTCAGGTGTGCTCACGTCGACCTACCGGTCGAATCATACTGCTGGCATTTTCATCTGTCTAAAAATTCAGGCTACGCATCGATGCATGCCTTGTTCCGGCCGACGCATCGTTGTGTGTTTTGCATAATCTTTTCCTCCGGGTCAGCTCAGGTCGATCCTCACTCTGCATAGGTTGACCGCTTGTTGTTTTATGCCATTTTTCTATTATGTCTATTATTTTTGGAAAGTGATTTTAGTAGTTATAACAGTTATGTCTGGTATATATATTCAGTTGCTTGTTTCACTTCATAACATTGAGAAAAACAAGAAAAGTGAAATAGGTGTCAATTCAGTTCTCATCATCTTCATCTTCTTCATAGCATATCACAACAATCACACATAACTATCTTTGTTGTGCATTGTTAGAGGTGATAATGTTCGAAGTCGTTGATTGGGTTATCCGGTTCGGGTTGAGGAATTGACAGGTTTTTCTTGAATAAAACCTCTAGGGTTTTGTCCTCCAAGATTCTCTGAATTTGGGGGTTTTTGCACGATTCGTCTCAACACATATTCAGCCGAGTGAAGGTAATCGAAGAGCGGTTGGTTCTGTCGATTTAGTAACGGTAAACGGAGGATTGTGAAGGAGTGTTTTGGGTTCGACAGCGAGTGATTGAAATCAACTGGGCCAGGTTTTGAAGACGGAAGGTTGTTCAAACATAAAGCCGCAATCAGAGGTTTATTCACAAGCTGTCGAAGGACTTAATTCGACTCGAATCAAGGGGTAAGAGGAGATAGCATCTACAACAACAAGAGTGTTCGTTTGTTTGATTGCTATTCACTTCTTGTATATACATTCTACAACAGGCTAAAAATATATTATAAGGTCTCAATTCTATTATTAGAATTAAGGGCAGACGTACCCCGAAGCGAGAACGACGGGGGAACTGCCTCAACAAACCGTTGTGTCTTTTGCCTTACATTTACATTGCTTAATATTTGTGGTTTCAGTGAAAACAATTATATCAACCTAGGTCTGTTTTGAGTAGTGTTAAACTGATTTTGAATATAGTATAATCATTGATTGTACAAGGAAACTTGAGCTACTCACTCAAAGCGGAACTCACTTGTAGTACTCCGCACTCCAAGTGTTTGATAAATTGTCTGAACCAAAAGTCTTGTGTGTTGTCCTTTAATTGTGTTGATATTTTAAGGCATTGGAACTAGTCACACCATATAATGAGTTAAATCAAATTGATAGTGTGACTAACATAGTGATTCTTATAACTCGTTATCTGATTCCATAGGCTAAAACGCATATTCGGCTTTCTAGTAACCGTTCGTTATAGACGGTATTTTTCCTCGGCCGCTTCCGCAAATTAAACAATTTTTAAAAACCAATTTTATTGGTAGCGTCGAATATTTTTAAGCAAGCGATATATTCAACCTCCCCCCTTCTAGATCCGCGTCATCATCTACCAAGTGGTATCAGGAGAACCGGTTAATCCGTGCTTCAAGTATAACTTAGTAGAAAATGGATAACGAACCTAAAGGGGCCTATCATAGAGCATCTGTTTTTAATGGAGAAAACTATAGTTACTGGAAAGACTGTATGCGTGTGCATATTAATTCCATTGATAGGAAGGTGTGGAATGTTATTCTTAACGGTCCAATTGAAATAACTATGACCGATGAGAATAACATGATTGTTTCTAAGCCTAAAGCAAAATGGAATGATGATGACGAGAAGAAATATAATTACGATTGGAAAGCCAAAAGTATTTTGATCTCCTCATTAGGAGTTGATGAATATTATAGGTTTTCTCATTGTTTAACGACAAAGGTTATGTGGGACTCATTGCAAGTTGCCCATGAGGGAACCAATGATGTTAAGCTAGCGAGAAACAATACGTTAACACAAGAGTTTGATGTCTTTCACATGGAGCAAGGGGAAACCATTGCGGACATGCAAAAGAGATTCACTCATCTCATCAATAGACTATACTCACTAGGTAGGCCAGTTTCCAATGATGTTGCTACTAACAAAATTTTGAGATGTCTTAACAGGGAATGGCAACCAAAGGTTATCGCCATTAAAGAAGCTAACGATCTCATGATTTTGGATCTCACAACATTGTTTGGAAAGCTGCAAGAGCATGAACAAGTGCTTCTAAGCATAGAGAAATATGAAAAGAAGGAAAAGAAGGAGAAAACGAAAAATACTTAAAAGAAGTCTATCGCTCTCAAGACTTCTTCCTCAAATTCCCAAACAAAAGAGCATAGTGGTTACACCACGAGTGATGACGAAGATGATGACAAGAGTGAGGATATGAGGTTGTTTGTAAAGCGTTACAATCGTTATGTCAAAAAGAATGATATCCAACATTTTGAGAAAAATCTTGTCAACTTTCGGAAACAATCAAGATACTCTAGAAATGACGACAATAAAGGAAATAAGATAAAAGGGTCGTGTTATAATTGCAGAAAAACTGGACACTATAAACCGAATTGTCCCTTGAAGAAAAAGGACAAAGAGAAGGAAACAAGTAGATCACATAAGAAGAAAACTAAGCTAAGGAAAGTGTATACCGCTTGGGAAAGCGATAGCGAATCATCCGAGGATGACAACTCTAGTGATGAAGACGAATCCGTCAATCTTTATATTTCCGCCCATCAAAAGAACAAAAAGAAAAAGGTACGACATGCTAAGTATGAAAATTCCTCTAAATTGTATCATTTTGAATTGCAATCTGCTTTTAATACTTTACATTGTGAAGCAAAAGAAGCCTTTAAAAGGCTTGCCTTAAATAACTAAATCTTTTCTCATCTAGAGCAAAAGATTTGTGATTCCGAAAAGAAACTAAAGGCATTAAAAGCTTTCATATGGGAAAGTACAAAAGTAGATTGTGAAGATATAAGAAAGAGAGTTGTTAACTTCGGGTGTGATACTTGTTACATTTGGCAAAATGAAGTTAGAAATCTAAATGTCAAACTTAACAGGGCTCTAGAGCCCAAAATTACTTTTATCATTGATAAAGCTCATTTTAGAAAGAGTATGGTTAATCCATATAAAAAATACGCATATGTTGTAAAAAATCATGATAGTAAAAGTAATTCAAAAGTTAACTTTTCTTGTTTCTATTGTTGCAAGAAAGGCCACACCATTGTTAAATGTCGTTTTAGGAGATTTTTGGTTCCTAAAGGTGTTTACCAATGGTTGCCTAAATACAACCATGTTTTCACTCACAATTTAGGACCCAATAAGAAATTGGGTACCCATTCTTTCTAATTGTGTTCATAGGTACAACGTCTTGAGATCACTGAGAGAAGATGGATTCTCGATAGTGGCTGCTCAAGACACATGACAGGAGACATATCTCTCTTAATTGACTTCGTGGCAAAGAAGAAGGGATTTGTAACCTATGGAGACAACAACCGTGGTGCTATACTTGGAAAAGGTAGTGTAGGTAATCCCTCTTCCACTACTATCTCCGATGTGTTGCTTGCCGAGGGCCTTAAACATAATCTTATTAGGATTAGCCAATTATGCGACAAAGGATACAAAGTATCATTTTCAAAAGTTGTTGTCTAATTGAGCATAATGATAAAGTGAAGGATGTTTTTAATGGTCTAAGAGTAAACAATGTCTATATGTTGGATTTGAATGAAGTATCATTGACAAGTGATAAATGTCTCATAACAATGAGTGAGGACACATGGTTATGGCATAGACGTTTAACACATGTCAATTTGGACTTGCTAAACAAGGTAGTCTCAAAATATCTAGTCATAGGTCTTCCCAAAATCAAGTTCACCAAGGATCACCTATGTGATGCTTGCCAAATGGGAAAGCAAACGAGGATCTCTTTTAAATCTAAAAATACCATTTCAACTACAAGACCTCTTGAGCTTCTCCATATGGATTTATTTGGGCCATCTAGAATTAAAAGCGTATGTGGTAACTATTATGGTTTTGTAATAGTCGATGACTTTTCTAGATTTTGTTGGACTATCTTCTTGGCTAGCAAGAATGATACATTCGCAGCCTTTGAAATTTTTTTTAAGCTTTCTCAAAACAAATTAAACACAAATATCATAGCAATTAGGAGTGATCATGGAGGTGAGTTTGAGAACTATTTGTTTGAGGAATATTGCGGTAAATACGGAATTGATCATAACTTCTTTGTTCCACGTACTCCTCAACAAAACGGGGTTGTGTAGTGCAAAAGTCGTATTTTGGAAGAATTAGGGAGAACCATGATCAATGAAAGTGCATTACCTAAGTATTTATGGGCTGATGCCATAAGTACGGCATGTTATGTATTGAATAGGGTGCTCCTCCGCCCTATTCTAAACAAAACATCGTATGAACTTTTAAAAGGGCGCAAGCCAAATGCGTCTCACCTACATGTCTTTGGTTGTAAGTGTTTTGTGTTAAATAATGGAAAAGAAATTTTAGGTAAATTTGATTCCAAGGCCGACGAAGGTATCTTCCTTGGATATTTTCAGTCAAGTAAGGCCTATAGAAGAGACAATAAGAGATTACTTACTGTCGAAGAGTCTGTACACGTAACATTTGATGAATCTTATCCGAGAAATGTTGTAAAAGATAATTTTGTTCATGGTGCAGGTTTATCTTCGGAAGACATACTCAAAAGTGTTGAGCCGGGAATTGATCAACCCGACCTAGCCAAAATTGAGGAGGAAAAAGATGGTCGTCATGAAGAAGTTGAGGTAGTTCATCCGTTTGAAAAAGATGATCTTCCTCCAGCTTGGAAGTCTTCCAAAGACCATCCCATCGACAATATCCCCAGTGATATATCAAAGGGGTTGACGACTAGGTCAAAGATAAGTAATTTTTGTTATCATTTCGCTTTTGTTTCTCAGGTAGAACCTAAAAGCCCAAAAGAAGCTTTACTCGATGAACACCGGTTCTTATTTATGCAAGAGGAACTTAACCAGTTCAAGAGAAATGAGGTTTGGGACCTTGTCCCTCATCCGTGAGGTCATCGAGTAATTGGCACCCTATAGGTGTTTAGGAACAAATTGGATGAAAACGTGGTAATAACTCGTAACAAGTCGCGTTTAGTCGCGCAAGGGTATAACCAAGAGGAAGGCATCGACTATGAGGAAACTTATGCGCCGGTTTCCCGACTCGAGGCTATACGCCTTTTACATGCCTTCGCATGTGTGAAAAATTTTAAGCTATTTCAAATGAATGTAAAAAGTGCACTCCTTAACGGCTATATAAATGAAGAAGTTTATATTGCCCAACCTTCGGGTTTTGAATCTCATGAATATCCTGATCACGTATAAAAGTTAAAATGTGCCTTGTATGGACTAAAGCAAGCCCCTAGGGCTTTGTATGAACGTCTAAGCAAGTTTCTACTTGATTAATGGTATTCAAGAGCCAAGGTCGACACAACCCTCTTCATTAAGTATCAAGTAAAACACTTAATTTTGGTGCAAATTCATGTTGACGATATCATATTTGGATCAACTAACATGAATCTCATAAGGGAGTTTTCTAATCTAATGTAGGGAGAATTCGAGATGAGTATGATGGGGGAGCTCACATATTTTCTCAGATTACAAATCAAGCAGCTTGAGGAAGGAACCTTTGTGAGTCAAACGAAATATTGTCTTGAGCTTCTCAAGCGGTTTGACATGGCAAACTCCAAAGCCATTGACACATCAATGCCAACATGTGAAAATCTCACTCGAGATGAAAGTGGTAAGGATGTAGAGGTAAAGAGATATTGAGGTGTGATCGGCTCTCTTCTTTATCTTACCGCCTCTAGACCCGATATTATGTTTAGTGTATGTATGTGCGTTACGTATCAATCCTCTCCTAAAGAATCCCATCTAAAAGAAGTTAAGTGCATACTTAGATACCTTTCGGGTACTCCAAAGTATGGGCTATGGTATTCTAAAGGAAACGATTG
This sequence comes from Lathyrus sativus, assembly GCA_963859935.3. Lineage (NCBI taxonomy): Eukaryota > Viridiplantae > Streptophyta > Magnoliopsida > Fabales > Fabaceae > Lathyrus > Lathyrus sativus. The sequence goes on from OZ012738.1 coordinate 86,350,716, forward strand.
TTCCTTGGTTGGCTTCTCTGATTCTAATTTTGTCAGGTGCAAATCGGATAGGAAAAGTACGAGTGGTACTTATCACTTATTTTCAAAATCTTTGGTAAGTTGGCATAGCAAAAAGCAGGTATTTGTTGCTTTATCAACCACTGAAGCGGAATACGTTGCCACCGGTAGTTGTTGCGCTCAAGTCCTATGGCTTAAGCAACAATTGCTCGATTTTAACCTCAAACTTGAGCGTATTCTGATCTTCTGTGATAATACGAGTGCCATCAATCTTACCAAGAATCTTGTGTTGTACTCACACACCAAACATATCAAAATTTGACACCACTTCCTTAGGGATCATGTGGTGAAAGGTGATGTGGATTTTGAACATGTTGATACTAAAAATCAACTAGCTGATATTTTTACAAAACCTCTTGCTACTGAGCCTTTCTTTCATATCCAACGGGAACTAGGTATTCTCGATATTTTGGATCGTGTTTAGTCAAATTTCTTGCATATTATATATGTCTATGTCTATATGTACTTTGTTTATCGGATATCTAACAATTGAAGATTTTGAAAGTATATGTGTGTGTACATCTAGCTATATTTGGAGTTGAGGTAATATCTTTCCTCAACTAACTCTCTCTCTAAACATTAATGTTCCAAAAATGTATCAAATTATGTGTTATATTTGTCGTACATGTCGTGTTGTATGTATGTTACTTCTTTGAATGCTTAAAATATGTTTTGGTTGTGTATCTATGTCTTTATGTGTGCCCATATGATCAAAAATGTTAAAATTTGCTAGTTTTACCTGCATGAGTCGACCTAAGAAAGGTTCAGTCGACTCACAAAAATGGCTTATATTTTGAATTTGCACCGGGAGTGCTCAGGTCGACCTATCGGTTGACACATGGATCTTTTCTTTTGAACGTGTGTTTTTCAACACAGTGTGCATCGACGCACAAGATCCTCCGGTCGATGCATCGCGCGATTTCCTTGAAATTTTTTTCTGAAAACTGTTCATTTCCCACTTAAATTGCTTTAATGATTCAAATTGATGTGCATTATGACATTTTGCATAGAAACTTGATACCTACATCAATGGCTAGTCTACTAATCTTCTCTTCCCAAAACCTAGAATCTTTTGCAAAAGGGTAAAAGTCCTCAACATCTCTCCATCTCCAAGATTTCTCTCCAATATTTGAAATCATCATCACCAACTTACTCTTCTCCATCTTTGAAAGATAACCATGGCTACCCGCAGAGTTACCGGTAAACTAACCATGGGTTAAGGAAGAAAATCGTTACCGGTTCATTATTAAAGCAACTTCCTCTCGATTGGAAGCATCTGATGAGAGTGATGATCAAAATGAAGAGGACGAGGAAGAAGAAGATCAAGATGAATAGGGTAATAGACAACTAATGGAGGTTGAAGACCACATCAATGTAAGTTGGATTGACCAATCTCCTACCATAAATCATGGAAATGACCAAGGTTGGTGGCAACATACCGTTTGGACTTCGTTAGGTGACAATTATAGACCTCAACAGTATTATGAGTATCAAGAATCTCCATATTAGGGCTATAAGTAGCCTCCACATTTCACGAATCCGCCACAACAAAATTTTGACGAACTCCTCGAGATAATGATGACTATGCAACTAGAATAGCGGTCTTTCGTGAATGATCAGGATGAGCGTCTTTCGCACCTTCAAAGTCAATTTGAGGCTCATACAAAAAATTCAATGCATTCTCCTCTGATGTCATGCAATGGTTCGATCATCTTATTGAAACAACCGCCAATTAGAACAGGGTTCTAGCCACAAGCTTCAATACATTAAACAGAGCAGTCTTGGAGTTTACCGAACAAGTTGATGCTCAACTACCTCCGCCATATCCATCTCATGGGAGAGTCCATCATTTCAGGGGGAGGAGACCTTAAAGGCTATGCATTCTACATATTATATTTCATCATTTTGTTTTGTTGTTATGTTCTCCTTCTTGCTTTGTATTAAGTGTACTTCTAACTTGTCAATGTCATGAATCATGAACTTATATGTCATTACTTGTTTGTATTTTCTAGCAACAATTACTATTTTTGTCTGTGTATGGTGCTATTTATCTCTATGTTCTTTGTTCATTAATTGCGTTATGTGTGGATTTATGTTAATGTTTATCCTGTTGTGTGTGTTTTGAGATGAGCATCTATTATTTTTACCATTCCTTGACCGATATTTCTTTCTTTTTGATGTTATCAAAGGGGGAGAAAGTGTCAAGCATTTTAGTAGAACCATAAAGATCAAAAGTGAAGATATAGCATCAAGCAAGGGGAAGGATAATGCCGCATAGTATACAAATAGGTTCAATGTGTTTTTCCATCATCAAAAAGGGGGAGTATGTGAGGGCAAAGCCTCATATACAAGATATGCTTGTTTCGATGATGTCAAAACTTAGCTTCATAGAAGAATCGATGTTTGGTGTTATCACCATGTTGCATGTGCATACCTTGTTTCTCATGATTAAATTGCATGCATAAAATATCTTGGTTGTTGCATATAGAGTTGTCAAAATATGTGTCATTTGAGTTAAACTGTATTGGTGTCGTTTGCCATATTATGGATGTCAACAAAAAGAGTCAAGAGTATGAAATTAGGCATTTTTAGCAATTTCAGGTCTATGAGTCGACCAAAGCTCTGTTTTGGTCGACTCATACTATGTGTCTAGTTTTTGTATTTTCTTCAGGTGTGCTACTGTTGGCATTTTCATTTGTATAAAAATTCAGGCTATGCGTCGATGTATGCCTTGTTCCGTTCGATGCATGGTTGTGTGTTTTATACAATCTTTTCCTCCAGGTCAGCTTAGGTCGACCTTCACTCTACATAGGTCGACCGCTCGCTGTTTTATGTCATTTTCTGTTATGTCTATTGTTATAGCAGTTATCTATGGTATATATATTCAGTTGCTTGTTTCACTTCATAAAATTGAGAAAAATAAGAAAAGTGAAATAGGTGTCAATTCAGTTCTCATCATATTCATCTTCTTCATAGCATATCACAACAATCACACATAACCATCTTTGCTGTGCATTGTGCATTGTTAGAGGTGATAACGTTCGAAGCTGTTGATTGGGTTATCCGATTTGGGTTGAGGAATTGACAGTCTTTTCTTGAATAAAACCTCTAGGGTTTTGTTCTCCAAGATTCTCTGAATTTAGGGGTTTTTGCACGATTCGTCTCAACACATATTCAGCCGAGTGAAGGTAATCGAAGAGCGGTTGGTTCTGTCGATTTAGTAACGGTAAAGGAGGATTGTGAAGGAGAGTTTTGGGTTTGACACACAAGTGATTGGAATCAGTCGGGCCAGGTTTTGAAGACAAAAGTTTGTTCAAATATAGAGCCGCAATCGGAGGTTTATTCACAAGTTGTCGAAGGACTTAATTTGACTCGAATCAAGGGGCAAGAGGAGATAGCATCTACAATAACAGGAGTGTTCGTTTGTTTGATTGCTATTCACTTCTTGTATATACATTCTACAACAGGTTAAATTTATATTATAAGGTCTCAATTCTATTATTAGAATTGAGGGCAGACGTACCCCGAAGTGAGGACGATGGGGGAACTTCCTCAACAAATCATTGTGTATTTTGCCTTACATTCACTTCTTGTATGTACAAGGAAACTTGAGCTACTCACTCAAAGCGGAACTCACTTGTAGTGCTCCGCACGTCAAGTGTTTGATAAATTCTCTGAACCAAAAGCCTTGTGTGTTGTCCTTTAATTGTGTTAATATTTTAAGGCATTGGAACTAGTTACACCATATAGTGAGTTAAATCAAATTGATAGTATGACTAACATAGTAATTCTCATAACTCGTTATCTGATTCCATAGGCTAAAACGCATATCCAGTTTTCTAGTAACCGTTCGTTATAAACAGTATTTTTCCTCGGCCACTTCCGCAAACTAAACAATTTTTAAAAACCAATTTTATTGGTAGCGCCGACTCTTTTTAAGCAAGCTATCTATTCAACTTCCCCTTCTAGATCCGCGCCATCGTCTAACACTTATGACCTAAGAAATTATGATATTTGCGACAACCTCTCTTCTTCCTTTGTTCTAAACGAGAAGTTTTTAAACCAGGAGGTACTAAATCTGACCATCTTTAACTAACAATTAAAAAATTTCATCACATTTTGTAATGTCAAAAGCGTAAGTCCTAGTAGCGAACTTCTCATTTTTCTTAGTTTCGACAGGATTTTTTCCATTAGATGGTCTCAATAGTTTTCAAACATATAGGGGTCCTGGCTTCAATTCAGCCACATTGACCTCACCTTCTTCTGAACATTCATCACCTACATCAGAGACATATTCGTCTGCTTCTACATAAGCGACTTTCTCCTTTTGTGGTATTTACTAGTTCTGGCTTTCTCAGCTTTTAGGTATTCAACCTCGCAAACCCTATCTGCGAGGTCTGCTATATCCCTAAAATAATGGGTATCTAAAATTTTCCTAATTGATAAATCAAGGTCACATGCGACCATATCAATTAACTCATGCTCAGGTACTTGTGTGAAGCACCTGGATTTAAGAAGTCTAAACCTATTTAGATAGTTTTCTATTGATTCAGAATTCTTTCGTCTAACACTTGCCAACTCCTTCAAACTAATTTTCGACTATCCCATATAGAACTATTCATGCAACAACCATTCTAACTGGCTCCATGATTGGAAAAATTGGGGAGGCAGAGTCGTAAACCAAGTAAATATGTTCTTAGTTAGAGAACTTGGGAAGTACTTTAGTTTTAGACTCTCATTATTCGCTAGTTCTCCAGCCTCAAGTTAATACCGGGTGACATTTTCCACCGTCGACTCATTTGTGTCTCCAACAAACTTAGTGAACTTTGGGACTTTTAATCCCTTAGGTAGTTCTTGTTAGAACACAGATTGGTGTTTAATATATCTCTATGTTTTGATGATAACACTAATGAAATTTTGTATTAAGAAAATATATACTCTAATTTTGTTCAAGTGTTTTTGTTTCAGATACTAAAATAACTATTCTTATAGAAGCAAAAATGCATCTGAACATTACTCTATGCAATGCTCTGAAGCATCAGAAGCAAGTCATCAGAAGACTCTGAGCGCTACCAGAAGAGACTCTGAAGCAGAAGCTGCAGAAGACTCTGAAGCGTAGTTGAAGAATTTGTATGAAGATTTTCAAGCATTATTTCAAGAAGACTCTGAAAGTACTTTTCGCTGCAAGTACAGAGGCTCTATTATTCAAACTCTGCTATGATTGATAGTCACGCTGAAGCACATTGGTTGCAAAACTCTGATAACATCAAGACTCTGATGTTGATAACTTTGAGACAGAAGCTTGTCGAAGAAGATATTATTCAAATATATATCCATTGGCATATTCCAAACGACTCTTTCCTTATTCATGTATGGCACATGAAATCAGACAAAAGGGATTTGTCTGAACATTCCTCTTCTGGGAAAGCTAAAGTCAATAGAAGACAAAAAGGCTACAGCTACTCTGCTACGCACAGTCTTCAAGCATTGGACTTTCTGCTCTATAAAAGGATGTCTTCAACAACATTTCAAAGTTGACGAAATATTGAGAAATCAAATTGAAAACTACTCTCAAGCTCTCATACAATATATTTCGTAAGCTGAATAGTTTTTATTCGTTCTTAATCTAAGTGTAAAAATCACAGTTGTGATATAGCTTTTTAGAAGCATCTTAAACACTTGTTAGTTTACATTTATTTGTAAAAGGTTCCTTAAGAAGACCAAGTTGTGGTCAGGATTTCTTGAGAAGACTAAGACAGTTGTTCTTAGTGGTTGACACTGTAATCTGTTTGAATATAGTGGATTAAGTCCTTGTTGAGAAAGGCAAATCACCTTGGTAGGGTGGACTAGATTAGTTGAGTTCAACGAACCAGGATAAAAACACTGTGTTGTTTTTATTGCCATATTTATTTCAAAACCCTTATTCAACCCCCCTTCTAAGTGTTTTTCTCACCTTCAGTTCTGACTGTCGAATGTAGTTTGACAGTGGGGAAATAAATTTTGGTCGATAAATTCCTACATTAAGGTTGTTCGGGGCCAAAATTTGTTCAACCATATTTGTTATGTTGCTTTTTTCTGCAAAGTTGTTTCACTTGACTTGTCTAAGGACTTGATCAGCATCTTGATCTCTTTGAATAACCAAAGGCCTAGGCTTGTTTTATTTTATCCTCTTTCCATTTAAGGGCAACTCCTGTTGCACCCCTTCGGTTTGGTCTATCGTAGCCTGTACTGTCGCATTCTCGGGGGTTTCGACCGTACTAATATTAAATATTTGTGATGGCGGTCGAACTGGCATTTGGGGCATACCAAAGAAATTAACTATGCGCCTCATTTGATTTGCTAATACTTTATAATTTTGGTTTGTATTAGGAATCAATGGGTTAAAAATCGTTCCCATTTGTTGGTTGAGAATATTCACTAATTCCAAATTGCTCTCATCCATTGGGTGCCTCATAGCCATTATAGAAGTCATATTTAAAGATAGTATACTTTGAGAGATATAATTTATCCCTCGTGGTCTTGCCATGTTATTAATGGCCAACGCTGAGGACTTATATGGATTGTATAATGGCGTTGTAGTCATCATGTTGTCACTAAAGGTTGACATGTTGGGTTACAGGTTAGCCATCATAGAAGTTGCAATACCATATGGGTAGTCTCTTCCAGGTGGTGGCGTTGAGAACCCAAACAAAGGTCTCGCAAGTGCAATATTATTAAGGGTATATCCTGACTGACGGAGGGGGTGTATCCCCTTAGGTTGGCGTCGTTACATCTGGCGCCGCTTAGAGTCGTTGTTCTAACTGGTGTCGAAAGAACTGACTCCTCAACTGCCGATACAGCTGGAAGTTACACTACATCTTATGGGTTATTAGGGGGATTAACATTATCTACAGAAGGATGAGACATACTAAACAAAGTCTCACCGCTCCTTAATTGCATGCAAAATGCCTAGAAGAAACTCTTAAGAATATACTACTATTTTCAAATGTCAAGAAAATGAATAAATCTATAACAAACTAGAAAACTTAGCACATGTCTCACTAGGCATGCCAACTTGTTTACCCTGAAAAATCGTAAACAATCGCTGGTCTTCAAGAATACGAATTACTTGCAGGATCAACTAGTGAATCTTAGAACATAGTGCCTAATAATCTCCCTATTATTGATTTCTTTATGTTTTAGAATAATGGACTTCGACTTGGTTGAAGGAAAGTGTTGAATTAATACTATGTTGACAACTTCAACTATTGGAAGAAGGTAAAAGTAAGGTAAGGTAACAAGACTGGAATAAAATAAAAGCTTGAAATGAAATTAAGATGAAAGAAACAACACGAAGTGTAAATTAAGTAAATCAAAAAAATTGCATTGCAAGTAAAATGTGGTGTTTCATATGTTCTTACATCCTCTCAGTCATTCGCTCTTTTATCTTAACGTCGATACTTTGCGTTTTTTAGTGATATTCTTGTAACACAATTGTACACACCTAATTCAATCTAATGAACTACTATATATATAAGTGCAGAATAACTATCCTCAATGTTCCTCTTCCTTGATCTTGCCACGTGCAATTCTACATGCAATCCATCATCAAACTCTTTCCACGTGTCTTTTTGAAACGGAAAAAAGACGTTCCAACGACTTAGAGAATGTCTTGTCGAAGTGAATTTGAATAGAGATCCTCCACTTAACAACATAATTTGCTTCAAGTGTCGAAATATGGTTGAAGCAAATTTCTTCTAGACTTCCCTTCTGTGTTGGGTTTTTTACATTGGCTAAACTTCTCAATTAACAGTGTTCGAATATGTATTTCTATAATCTCAAAACATTTTTATATTTTTTATATTATGTTTTAATTAATATATGAAGTGCATTAAAAATGTCCTAAAAGTTTAGGAAAATCTTTTATTGGATTTGATTTTGATTCTCATGAACATATAAATGGAGAACACGAGAGAATATTTTTTAGCATTTCCAGAAATTTTTTGTTTTTTGCGCATCATTAATTCTTGAAGATTTTGGCTCTATTTAGTAAGGCACAATTTTGAGCTTATAATTGTCGCTACTGCGAAAAAGGGTCGGCAATGACAGAAGAGCCGCCCCCGTTCGTTATTTATCCCAAAGAAGGGAAAGGAAACGATCAGAGAAAACGTATTGAAAAAGGGAAAAGACGAGGTCATCGCAACCAAGTCTTGGGTTCGGGAGTCGGTTACGCAGGGGGAAGGTATTAGCACCCCTCACGTACGTCGTACTTAACGAGATCCATGCTTTGTCGTCTATCTAAAAGGGTGATTGAAACTATCTAAGCTACGTATCCTTATTTGGTATGAGAAATTAGAGCTAACATAGTTCGGGCTAACAAGAACACCGGTTGGTTCAAATATTTTTACCCGAGTAGGGTTAAAACTTAGTTATAGCAGTTAGGTGTATGCAGCTCGACCGTTGAAGACTTAGGCGTTACCTGTTTGTGGTAGAACTAAGAGTTAACAAAACTCTCCTTTTATGAAGAGGTTTTCCAAGTTAAGATCCTGAAAGATAAAAAGAAGTTTGAAATTTTTTTTTGAAGTCTTTTAGAGAAGAAGTGCATTAGTTATTGTTTGTAACTCGTGTTGCACTAAAGACTATGATCTAGGAACGAATGCGTCGCATATCGTCCAAAGGACGTACACTAAACACTCTAGAAAATTGAGAGGAAGCCGTCCAATCATCATTTCCAAAATAATTAAGGCTCGTAGCGTACAACATTCATTATCCTTTATTAGGTGTTTTGAAAGTGTTTGAAGATGAGAAGAGAAAGGACACACTAAAGGGAGACTAACTCAAACATAATAGTTGTCATGCAAAGTGTACCTATGATTGAGGTAAAGGGAATGCTATCTAATGTTATCATGCATAGGTTCAAGCCTAAGGTATATCATAATCTCACTTGAAGAAGAGAGATTAGAGGTCCTAAGGGAACATGGCAAAGAAGAAAGAAGAAGGAAGCATAAGGAAAGTGCAAGTATGCAAACATGTAATGCGCAATTAGAATGAAAGTGAGGGAGGAACAAAGTGTGGGGCAGTAGCTTCCACAAGCACATCTCAACCTCAAGCATGCATATGAGAATATGCAAGAGCAAAGAAGAAAGAATGCACACAAACAAACAAGAACACAAACAAGGGTGAGACAAAATGGGAGAAAGAAATATCCTACAAACCATTACCATCAATCACCATGCCCAAGGGCAAACCAAAAGAAACGAAATGAAGATAAGATGAAATGTGAGAGTGGGAGGCAATGTGAGGACAGTAAGGAACTCAAATGGGCAACTCAACCATATTCATCACATTCATCATGCAAGAAAGCACACAATGAAGTCCTCAAAGATTCACCATTCATGATATGTTTCAAGTACCTCCTAAGGAGAGACCAAACCATCTTGAATGGGATTATAAGGTCATTGGACAGAGGTAGAGATGAGAGGAGGAAGTGCGCAAAGCAAGAGATACAAACATACAAAGGAGAAAGCAAAGATAGGCATGGAGAAAGACCAAAGTCTTAAACACATTCAACATTTGAAGTCCAAATGGAAAGCCTAGATGAAAAGCAACTTAGCACAAGAAGCAAGCAAATATTTGACCTAAAAATTGATGGACAGCAAGCTCAACATGTTAACAACATGAATCAAAAAGGGTTGAGAGCTCAAGAGATCCACAAATGTCATTTCCAAATCAAACTAGGTCAAGTACATGTATGAGCCACCCTTAGAAGTAACTTGACTTGCAAGTTGTCTCAAAATTAGGAAAAAAGCTCAATTAAACTCAAATAAAATCGCAAATGATCATAACAATGTAGGAAACCATGGACCAAAGGATCTCAACCAATGTCACCTCAAAACATCATCAAAGAATTTGATTCACAAGGATGCACCATTTTGAGAGAGGGTTGTCGAGGGTCAACAAAAATGACTTAAAAGTCAAACCAAAATGAACTAAACCATGGCCAAAATCATCCTATGAGACTCTTCAATTCATCATTCACATGAGAAAAAAGTCTCAATCCTTGGAGAAAAAGATTGCTCAAGAAATAAGCAAGAGACAAGAAAGAACAATTAAAAGATCAAATAAGAACACCTCCAAGTATTAATTCCATTTTTAATTGAAAAATAAAAATAAAAAATATCAAAAATTAAATGACACATCAAAGTGTCCTAAAAATATTTTTGGGGAATTTTTGAATGTTTAGAGGTATTTTTAAATAATCAAATTCAAAAACAGAAAACAAATAAAAGAAAATAAAACAATAAATTGCACATTGTGCAAAAAGCAAATATCCATGTTGGAAACATTGGACTGGGTTAAAAGGGGGCGCGTATAACATTCTAAGCCCGTCTGAATTGAACTTAACTCAATTAGTGAAATGCACCGTTTCACTAATTGACATGGCTAGTCAAAAACACACACAGGCAAGTCAACTTCATCTGATCCGTTGATCTCAGCTGATCAACAATTCAACAGTACAAGTGGCAAGCCAACTCAGCAAAATGGAAAACAAAACCAGACGACGGAGCACTGTGCTCCGGTCATCTTCTCCAGCCACGCAGTCGGAGTTGCAGGTTCAAAATGTCATCAAACAACATGAAATCTTATACCAATCGAAAGAGGAACTTAAGTAGATCATAGATCCAAGCTTAGAATTCATGTATCATGCATATACAGAGAGAATTGAACAAAATAAAATCCAAGCAAACAGCTGAAATCTCTATAAACGTCACAAATAATGATCCAGATTTTGCCTACCAAGTGTAGGGCTTCAGATGCAGCAAGAATGGTGATGAATCAATGCATATTAGGAGAGAATTTTGGAAAGATAGATAGAATCAACACCAAACCTCCCATGTTTGATGGTAAAAAGTTTGACTACTTGAAAGATAGAATAGAAAGCTTCTTTCTAGGCTATGATGTTGATTTGTGGGATTTGGTAACTGATGGTTACATTCATCTTACCAATGATAAAGGGAAAAATGTTGACAGAAAATCTATGTCTGATCAACAGAAGAAGGAGTTTAAAAACCACCACAAAGCAAGAACCATCATGTTAAATGCAATATCTCATATAGAGTATGAGAAAATAACAAACAGAGATACTGCATTTGATATGTTTGAATCTTTGAAGATGACTCATGAAGGAAACTCCCAAGTAAAGGAGACCAAGGCTCTGGCCCTCATCCAGAAGTATGAAGCCTTCAAAATGGAGGAGTCTGAATCTATAGAAACTATGTTTTCAAGATTTCAGATCCTAATTGCTGGGTTGAAGGTTATGGATAAAGGCTACTCTACTTCTGACCATGTCAAGAAGATCATCAGAAGTCTGCCAACAAGATGGAGACCCATGGTGACAGATCTGAAGCTCGTGAAGGATCTGAATAAGATCACTCTGGAGGAATTGATCAATTCCTTAAGGAGTCACGAGATTGAGCTGGAGGAAGACGAGCCTCAGAAGAAAGGTAAGTTAGTTGCTTTAAAGTCTAACAAATCTGCCAAAGCTTTGCAGGTTATAGAAGAAAGTTCTGAAGAAGAAGATGATGAATTGTCCCTGCTGTCCAGAAGGATCAACAAACTTTGGAAGCATAAACAAAAGAAGTTCAGAAACTTCAAGAAACCAGATCAACATAAAGAGTCTTCTGGACACAGAAGATCTGGAAAGAAAGAGGCGGTCTGCTATGAATGCAAGGAACATGGGCACTATAAGAATGAATGCCCAAAACTTCTGAAGGAGAAGCCAAGAAGGAATTCTGATAATAAAAAGAAAGTTCTGATGGCAATCTAGGATGATTCAGATGCATCTGATTCTTCATCAGAGTTAGAAGAAGAATGTGCAAACATGGCACTTATGGCTGACGTGGAAGACCACGAAGAAGCTGCTGGATCAGAATAAGAATCAGATTCTGAGGAGGTATTTTCTGAACTCACTAGAGCAGAACTTTTTGAAAGTTTATCAGAAATTCTGGAAAGCTACAGCAAAATCAAACTCAAATACAAGAAGCTTCAAAGTTGTCTTGCATCTGAGAATGATCAGCTGAGGTCTGAGGTTGCTGAGCTTAAAGCAAAAAATATTAAAATAAAAAATGATTTAGAAAATGCTCAGAAATCTGACTCAGAACCTATATCATGCTCTAAAAATATTTTAGAAGAGTATGACTATAGCTTTCAGAAGTTTCTAGCTAGAGGCCTAGATAGAAGCAAGATGGCTTCAATGATCTATGGCGTAAGCAGAAACAACAGAAAGGGTATTGGATATGAATCACCTTCTGGGAAGGATTTAAATCCAAAACATGTTGATAAAATGATCATAAAGTATTCTCCTCTATATACTCATTTCAAATTTGGTCATTTAAATGATATTAAACACACACGTCCTGATCTGAACAAACATGTGTTTAATATATCAAAACCTCAAAAGAACAAGGATGCTTATAAGGGAAAGAAATTCAGAAAGAATTTCAAACCTACTAACCCCAGAGGACCCAAGAAAATATGGGTACCTAAGGACAAAATTATTTTTGTTGCAGACATCCTTAACAGCAAAGTTGAAACACCAGTCCTGGTACCTGGACTCTGGCTGCACGCATCATATGACGGGAAGAAGGTCTATGTTCCAAAGCCTAGAGCTTAGATCTGGAGGTGATGTGAAGTTTGGAGGGAACTAGAAGGGCAAGATAATTGGCTCTGGAACGATAGGTAATGGTAACCTCCCTTCCATTCCTAATGTTTTACTTGTTGAAGGATTAACACATAATCTATTGTCCATAAGTCAATTAAGTGACAATGGTTATGACATAATCTTCAATCAAAAATGTTGTAAAGTTGTCAATCAAAAGGATGGCTCAATCCTCTTTAATGGAAAAAGGAAGAACAACATTTATAAAATCAATCTTTCAGAACTTAAGGTTCAGAATGTAAAATGCCTTATGTCTATTAATGAAGAGCAATGGGTCTGGCACAGAAGATTGGGGCATATTAGTATGAGACGTATATCTCAGATTAATAAACTCAATCTGGTCAGAGGACTTCCTCAGTTGAAGTTCAACTCAGATGCTTTTTATGAAGCATGTCAAAAAGGAAAGTTTTCAAAATCTTCTTTCAAAACAAAAAATGTTGTTTCAACCTCAAGACCATTAGAGCTGCTTCATATTGATCTGTTTGGACCAGTGAAAACTGCATCCATCAGAGGCAAGAAGTATGGATTAGTCATTGTTGATGACTACAGCAGATGGACATGGGTAAAATTCCTGAAACACAAGGATGAGTCTCATTCTGAATTCATTGACTTCTGCAAACAAGTCCAGAACGAAAAAGATTTTAAAATTGTTAAAGTCAGAAGTGATCATGGGGGTGAATTTGAAAACAAATATTTTGAAAAATATTTTAAAGAAAATGGCATTGCACATGATTTCTCCTGCCCTAGAACTCCTCAACAGAATGGAGTTGTAGAGAGGAAAAATAAAACATTGCAAGAAATGGCCAGAACCATGATCAACGAGACTAATCTGGAAAAACATTTTTAGGCAGAAGCAGTGAATACATCTTGCTATATTCAGAACAGAGTGTCTGTTAGACCTCTTCTGGAGAAGGCTCCCTATGAATTGTGGAGGAATAGAAAGCCCAACATTTCTTATTTCCATCCTTTTGGATGTGTATGTTTTATGTTGAATACTAAAGAGAATCTGAACAAGTTTGATTCTAAAGCACATAAGTGTTTCATGCTTGGATATTCTGAACGCCCTAAAGGCTACAGAGTATACAATACTGAGACACAGATTGTGGAGGAATCAATTCATGTTAGATTTGATGATAAGCTTGGCAATCAAAAGCCAAAGAAGCTTGAAAATTCTGCAAATAGAGAAGTCATTCTCATAGACTCTGAAGACTCAGAGGCAGAAAAGGCTCAAGCAGAAGCACCAGAAGCAACACCAGATGCTACTCCCTTGGCTGCTCAGATGAATAACTTGAACATTTATGAAGGACCAAATGTTAAAGGATCATCCCGAATCAAAGCCTTTCACCCAGAGGAGATGATTATTGGAAAGAAGGATGACCTTATCAGAACAAGGTCATTTCTCAGATCATCTAGAACGTCACTGTTTGGGTTGGTGTCTATCATTGAACCAAATTTTGTTGATGAGGCTCTGAAAGATAATGATTGGATACTTTCTATGCAAGAGGAGCTTAATCAATTCACCAGAAATGACGTCTGGGATCTGGTTCCAAGACCAAAAGGCTTCAATATTATTGGAACTAAATGGGTCTTCAGAAACAAACTGAATGAGCAAGGAGAAGTTGTAAGAAACAAAGCAAGGCTAGTTGCTCAAGGATATAGTTAGCAAGAAGGAATTAACTACATAGATACTTATGCTCCTGTGGCCAGGTTAGAGTCTATACGCCTACTCACTTCTTTTGCTGCACAAAATAACATAACTCTATATCAAATGGATGTTAAGAGTGCCTTCTTAAATGGTATTATAGAAGAGGAAGTTTATGTTCATCAACCTCCTGGCTTTGAAAATGGTAAATTTCCAGAACATGTTTTTAAACTTAAGAAATCACTCTATGGTTTAAAACAAGCTCCTAGAGCTTGGTATGAGAGATTAAGTAATTTTCTTCTGGAAAAGAACTTTATCAAAGGCAAAGTGGATACAACTCTCTTCTGTAAATCAATTAAGAAAGACTTGTTAATTTGTCAAATTTACCTAGATGATATTATATTTGGATCTACCAATATTACGCTTAGAAAGGAGTTTGCTTTATCTATGCAGGCTGAATTTGAGATGAGCATGATGGGAGAACTCAAATTCTTTCTGGAAATTCAAGTTAACCAAACTCCAGAATGCACCTACATACATCAGACTAAGTATGTGAAGGAGCTTCTGAAGAAGTTCAACATGACTGAAAGCAAATTAGCAAAAACTCCAATGCATCCTACAAGCACTCTAGGTAAGGAAGAGGTAAGTAAAAAGGTAGATCAAAAGCTCTACAGAGGTATGATTGGATCTCTTCTGTATTTGACTGCTTCTAGACCTGATATTCTATTCAGTGTTTGTCTGTGTGCTAGATTCCAATCAGATCCTAGAGAATCTCACTTAACAACTGTTAAGAGGATTCTAAGGTATCTAAAAGGTACTACTAATATGGGTTTGTGTTACAGAAAATCTGATGAATTTAAGTTAGTTGAATTCTGTGATGCTGATTATGCTGGAGACAGGGTTGAAAGAAAAAGTACTCCTGGAAGCTGTCAGTTTCTAGGGGGTAACCTAATCTCTTGGTACAGCAAGAAGCAACCTACAATAGCTCTTTCAACCACAGAAGCAGAATATATAGCTGCAGCTGGTTGTAGCACTCAGATGCTCTGGATGAAGAGTCAACTAGAAGATTATCAGATTTATGAGAGTAACATTTCTATCTTCTGTGATAATACTTCTGTTATATGCTGATCTAAAAATCCAATTTTACACTCTAAAGCTAAGCATATAGAAATTAAACATCACTTCATTAGAGACTATATTCAAAAGGGAATTTTAAGCTTAAACTTTGTTGATACAGATCATCAATGGAATGATATCTTTACTAAACCCCTTGCTGAAGATAGGTTTAAATTTATTCTGAAAAATATAAGTATGGATTTCTGTCCAGAATAAAATGTTTATCAGAAGAAAATTTACTCAGATGCAAAATGCTTAAACTCTGAAGTATTACTTCTATTAATTTCTTTGTTTATTCATTTGTGTGTATCTGAACTAACAAACCTCAGAGGATCTGAACGTTGGCTAACGTTTCATTTCTCAAAGAAGTTTCAAAAGCACATGCAAGCTAACACATGTAACTCTGAAACTGAAAAGGTGGAGTGCACATTACTGAAATGACGTTTGAGGTACTGTTTTTGAATATTGAGTTTCTCGTTTTCCCCCCAAATTGTCAGAATCATTAAATGCTTGAAATGATTATATTCTTTTTATTAAATGCAATTAAATTCTAAGTGTAAACGTTTTGAACGTGTGACTCTATGTGTGCCCTAATTTCTTCTATAAATTCCACAACACTTCACTTCTCACACTTTTCACTCTCTCACACTCTTGTATGCATTTCTGTCTGTTTCACTGCTTTCATCTCTCTCCCAAACCCAAAACCATTTGTAACCCTAAATCTCTCTCAAGAATAACAATGGTTACTTCTTCATCAACTTCTGCTCAGTTTCAATCAACTATGGTTGCCATCTCTTCTGCAAATATGGGTACTGTTGCTTTCAAAGAACCAGTTAGAACCCTCCTCACACCAGTTGACAAACTTGAAGTTTTGTGTGAATCTATTGTGAACTTTGAATCAATTGCTGAAAATGGGTTTGATCTTCGTCCCATTATTGATGCTCAAAGTTGGAAAAAGTTCTTTGATAGGCTGATGGGACCAGTTTATCCATGTTTGGTAAAGGAATTTTGGATCCATGCAACTATATACCCTAAGTTCATTGTTTCATCTGTTCTGGGTAAGGAAATCATCATAACTAAGGATCTGATCAGGAAGCTCATAGGTTATGAAGAAACTGATGGTGTTACAAATCTGCCAGCTGGGCGTGTTGACATGACAAAGGTTTATAGTGAAGTTTTCTCATCTGGAGAAGCTTCTAACAAAGTGAAAGATCTGAAGCCAAACTACAGGATCTCACCTAAGATCTTTATGGGATGCATTCATCACAGGAAGTCTTCAAACTCTCCTAATTATGTAAATACTGATCAGATGTACTTCATGTACTGTTTGAGTCAAAGCACAAAAGTGGATCTGCCTTATCTACTTTTCAATCATCTGTGGACTCACGTGAAACAGTCAAGGGAAGAAGTCAGAACTAAACATCAGAAGATGAGGAATTGGATTCCAATGGGAAGACTCATTTCAGACATTCTGACTAAGAATGGTCTGGTTGGACATCTGATAGAAGTTGGAATGTAGGAAGAATTAGCTTCTGTGGTAGGCAAACCTTTGAATGGGAAAATTCTTCAGAGGATGAAGGTTATAGAAGAACTCACTTCTGCACCAAAACAGATAAACTCTGAAGAGGCCAGCAAAAGAAGGATACCAATGGATGATTTTCCTCTGTTCTATGCTAATGAACCAAGGAAAATTATTTTGAAGTATATAGATACGTGTCTGGAAGATGGAACTCCTCTACCAGAACATCTGATTCAGAAAGCAGGCGAACCTGAACCAGATTTTTATAGTGACAGACACAGGAAGAAGAGGAAAGTTTTTGAAGAAGGATCTTCAAAACCAAAGAGGAAAGCTTCTGGTGAAGCAGCTTCTGTTAAACCTAAGAGGGTCAAGAAGCAAAAAGGTAACCCTCCTGAGGCCAGTTTAGATTCAATCTTAGAAACTGTCAAAGAGGTACTAACATCTGATCCCCCTGTCTATGAATCCATACCTTCACCCTCTCCTCCTCATGAACCTGAAACCATCCCTTATGAACCAAAAACATCTGAACCTGTTCCTCCTATGTTTTGGGGCACATGTTTGTTGTTTTTGTTGTTGATGTTGTTTTATTGTTTATTTGAATGTTTTTTGGATTTTATTTATCAATGAAGTTGGTTCTTTCCTTATCTGTTCTTTTTTTCTTTTGTTATCCTTTAATTGTCTTACAAAGTTTTTCTTTTTGATTATGACAAAAAGGGGGAGAAAAAGAAATTCTGATTGTTCAAAAATAAACAGTTACTAAAATGGAATTCAGACATAATATATAACTAACATTGAATTTTAGTCTTTCAGAACTATAATGTATCATCTGACAAAGTTCATTGAAGTTACCCTGAGAATCCCCAAACCAGACCTTAATTTAAACCAGGTTCTGATTACCAGGCTCTGATTTTGGAAAGTAAATCAAGCTCTGATTCTGAAAAGTATATTCTAACAAGGATTCTAACCATGCTCTTAATCTGAAAATGTATACTCATGCAAAAAAAGGGAAGTATTTTCTTCTATTAGAGTATTCATTTCAGGGGGAGATTCTCTATCTCAGGGGGAGTTATATATTTATCCGTTTATTGAACAAAATTTCCTATGTTTTTGTCATCATCAAAAAGGGGGAGATTGTTAGAACATAGATTGGTGTTTAATATATCTCTATGTTTTGATGATAACACTAATGAAATTTTGTATTAAGAAAATATATACTCTAATTTTGTTTAAGTGTTTTTGTTTCAGATACTAAAATAAATATTCTTGTGGAAGCAAAAATGCATCTGAACATTACTCTATACAAAGCTCTGAAGCATCAGAAGCAAGTCATCAGAAGACTCTGAGTGCTGCCAGAAGAGACTCTGAAGCAGAAGCTGCAGAAGACTCTGAAGCAGAAGCTGCAGAAGACTCTGAAGCGTAGTTGAAGAATTTGTATGAAGAGTTTCAAGCATTGTTTCAAGAATACTCTGAAAGTACTTTTCGCTGCAAGTACAGAGGCTCTGTTATTCAAACTCTACTCTAATTAATATTCACGCTAAAGCACATTGGCTGCAAAACTCTGATAACATCAAGACTCTGATGTTGATAACTTTGAGACAGAAGCTTGTTGAAGAAGATATTATTCAAATATATATCCGTTGGCATATTCTAAACGACTCTTTCCTTATTCATGTATGGCACAGGAAATCAGACAAAAGGGATTTGTCTGAACATTCCTCTTCTGGGAAAGCTAAAGTCAATAGAAGACAAAAAGGCTACAGCTACTCTGCTACGCACAGTCTTCAAGCATTGGACTTTCTTCTCTATAAAAGGATGTCTTCAACAACATTTCAAAGTTGACGAAATATTGAGAAATCAAATTGAAAACTACTCTCAAGCTCTCATACAATATATTTCGTAAGCTGAATAGTTTTTATTCGTTCTTAATCTAAGTGTAAAAATCACAGTTGTGATATAGCTTTTTAGAAGCATCTTAAACACTTGTTAGTTTACATTTATTTGTAAAAGGTTCCTTAAGAAGACCAAGTTGTGGTCAGGATTTCTTGAGAAGACTAAGACAGTTGTTCTTAGTGGTTGACACTGTAATCTGTTTGAATATAGTGGATTAAGTCCTTGTTGAGAAAGGCAAATCACCTTGGTAGGGTGGACTAGATTAGTTAAGTTCAACGAACCAGGATAAAAATATTGTGTTGTTTTTATTGCCATATTTATTTCAAAACCCTTATTCAACCCCCCTTCTAAGTGTTTTTCTCACCTTCAGTTCTGACTGTCGAATGTAGTTTGACAGTGGGGAAATAAATTTTGGTCGGTAAATTCCTACATTAAGATTGTTCGGGGCCAAAATTTGTTCAACCATATTTGTTATGTTGCTTTTTTCTGCAAAGTTGTTTCACTTGACTTGTCTAAGGACTTGATCAGCATCTTGATCTCCTTGAATAACCAAAGGCCTAGGCTTGTTTTGGTCTATCCTCTTTCCATTTAAGGGCAACTCCTGTTGCACCCCTTCGGTTTGGTCCATCGTAGCCTGTACTGTCGCATTCTCGGGGGTTTCGACCGTTCTAATATTAGATATTTGTGATGGCGGTCGAACTGGCATTTGGGGCGTACCAAAGAATTAACTATACGCCTCATTTGGTTTGCTAATACTTTATAATTTTGGTTTGTATTAGCAATCAATGGGTTAAAAATCATTCCCATTTGTTGGTTGAGAATATTCACTAATTCTAAATTGCTCTCATCCATTGGGTGCCTCATAGCCATTATAGAAGTCATATTTAAAGATAGTGTACTTTGAGAGATATAATTTATCCCTCGTGGTCTTGCCATGTTATTAATGGCCAACGCTGAGGACTTATATGGATTGTATAATGGCGTTGTGGTCATCATGTTGTCACTAAAGGTTGACATGTTGGGTTACAGGTTAGCCATCATAGAAGTTGCAATACCATATGGGTAGTCTGTTCCAGGTGGTGGCGTTGAGAACCCAAACAAAGGTGTCGCAAGTGCAAGATTATTAAGGGTATATCCTGACTGATGGAGGGGGTGTATCCCCTTAGGGTGGCATCGTTACATCTGGCGCCGCTTAGAGTCGTTGTTCTAACTAGTGTCGAAAGAACTGACTCCTCAACTGCCGATACAACTGGAAGTTGCACTACATCTTATGGGTTATTAAGGGGATTAACATTATCTATAGAAGGATGATACATACTAAATAAAGTCTCACCGCTCCTTAATTGCATGCAAAACGCCTAGAAGAAACTCTTAAGAATATACTACTATTTTCAAATGTCAAGAAAATGAAGAAATCTATTACAAACTAGAAAACTTAGCACATGTCTCACTAGGCATGCCAACTTATTTACCCTGAAAAATCGTAAGCAATCACTGGTCTCCAAGAATACGAATTACTTGCAGGATCAACTAGTGAATCTTAGAACATAGTGCCTAATAATCTCCCTATTATTGATTTCTTTATGTTTTAGAATAATGGACTTCGACTTGGTTGAAGGAAAGTGTTGAATTAATACTATGTTGACAACTTCGACTATTGGAAGAAGGTAAAAGTAAGGTAACAAGACTGGAATAAAATATAAGCTTGAAATGAAATTAAGATGAAAGAAACAACACGAAGTGTAAATTAAGTAAATCAAAAAAATTGCATTGCAAGTAAAATGTGGTGTTTCATATGTTCTTACATCCTCTCAGTCATTCGCTCTTTTATCTTAACGTCGATACTTTGTGTTTTTTAGTGATATTCTTGTAACACAATTGAACACACCTAATTAAATCTAATGAACTACTATATATATAAGTGCAGAATAACTATCCTCAATGTTCCTCTTCCTTGATCTTGCCGCGTGCAATTCTACATGCAATCCATCATCAAACTATTTCCACGTGTCTTTTTGAAACGGAAAAAAGACGTTCCAACGACTTAGAGAATGTCTTGTCGAAGTGAATTTGAATAGAGATCCTCCACTTAACAACATAATTTGCTCCAAGTGTCGAAATATGGTTGAAGCAAATTTCTTCTAGACTTCCCTTGTGTGTTGGGTTTTTTACATTGGCTAAAATTCTCAACTAACAGTGTTCGAATATGTATTTCTATAATCTCAAAACATTTTTATATTTTTTATATTATGTTTTAATTAATATATGAAGTGCATTAAAAATGTCCTAAAAGTTTAAGAAAATCTTTTATTGGATTTGATTTTGATTCTCATGAACATATAAATGGAGAACACGAGAGAATATTTTTTTAGCATCTCCAGAAATTTTATTTTTTTTTGCGCATCATTAATTCTTGAAGATTTTGGCTCTATTTAGTAAGGCACAATTTTGAGCTTATAGTTGTCGCTACTGCGAAAAAGGGCCGGCAATGACAGAAGAGTCGCCCCCGTTCGTTATTTATCCCAAAGAAGGGAAAGAAACGATCAGAGAAAACCTAACGAAAAAGGAAAAAGACGAGGTCATTGCAACCAAGTCTTGGGTTCGGGAGTCGGTTATGCAAGGGGAAGGTATTAACACCCCTCACGTACGTCGTACTCGACGGTATCCATGCTTTGTCGTCTATCTAAAAGGGTGATTGAAACTATCTAAGCTATGAATCATGGATAAAAGAAAAGAAAAGAGACTCGATAGAGCATCGCCGCTCTATGCCTACGTACTCCCTCGTGCAATGGGAAAGTCAGAGTCAACGTAGTTCGGAAAACTACAGGTGAAGGTGGGGGAAGGTTGCTCGCCAAGATATCACCGTCTTATGCCTACGTATCCTTATTTGGTATGAGAAATTAGAGCTAACATAGTTCGGGCTAACAAGAACACCGGTTGGTTCAAAGATTTTTACCCGAGTAGGGTTAAAACTTAGTTCTAGCAGTTAGGTGTATGTGGCTCGACCGTTGGAGACTTAGGTGTTACCTGTTTGCGGTAGAACCAAGAGTTAACAAAACTCTCCTTTTATGAAGAGGTTTTCCAAGTTAAGATCCCGAAAGATAAAAAGAAGTTTGAAATTTTTTTATTGAAGTCTTTTAGAGAAGAAGTGCATTGATTATGGTTTGTAACTCGTGTTGCACTAAAGACTATGATGTAGGAACGAATGTGTCGCATATCGTCCAAAGGACGTACACTAAACACTCTAGAAAATTGAGAGGAAGCCGCCCAATCATCATTTCCCAAATAATTAAGGCTCGTAGCATACAACACTCATTATCCTTTATTAGATGTTTTGAAAGTGTTTGAAGATGATAAGAGAAAGGACACGCTAAAGGGAGACTAACTCAAACATAATAGTTGTCATGTAAAGTGTACCTATGATTGAGGTAAAGGGAATGATATCTAATGTTATCATGCATAGGTTCAAGCCTAAGGTCTATCATAATCTCACTTGAAGAAGAGAGATTAGAGGTCCTAAGGGAACATGGCAAAGAAGAAAGAAGAAGGAAGCATAAAGAAAGTGCAAGTATGCAAACATGTAATGCGCAATTAGAATGAAAGTGGGGGAGGAACAAAGTGTGGGGCAGTAGCCTCCACAAGCACATCTCAACCTCAAGCATGCATATGAGAATATGCAAGAGCAAAGAAGAAAGAATGCACACAAACAAACAAGAACACAAACAAGGGTGAGACAAAATGGGAGAAAGAAATTTCCTACAACCATTACCATCAATCACCATGCCCAAGGGCAAACCAAAAGAAACAAAATGAAGATAAGATGAAATATGAGAGTAGGAGGCAATGTGAGGACAGTAAGGAACTCACATGGGAAACTCAACCATATGCATCACATTCATCATGCAAGAAAGCACACAAAGAAGTCCTCAAAGATTCACCATTCATGATATGTTTAAAGTACCTCCTAAGGAGAGACCAAACCATCTTTAATGGCATTATAAGGTCATTGGATAGAGGTAGAGATGAGAGGAGGAAGTGCACAAAGCAAGAGATACAAACATACAAAAGATAAAGCAAAGATAGGCATGGAGAAAGACCAAAGTCTTAAACACATTCAACATTTGAAGTCCAAATGGAAACCCTAGATGAAAAGCAACTTAGCACAAGAAGCAAGCAAATATTTGACCTAAAAATTGATGGATAGCAAGCTCAACATGTTTAAAACATGAATCAAAAAGGGTTGAGAGCTCAAGGGATCCACAAATGTCATTTCCAAATCAAACTAGGTCAAGTACTTGTATGAGCCACCCTTAGAAGTAACTTGACTTGCAAGTTGTCTCAAAATTAGGAAAAAAGCTCAATTAAACTCAAATAAAATCTCAAATGATCATAATAATGTAGGAAACCATGGGCCAAAGGATCTCAACCAATGTCACCTCAAAACATCATCAAAGAATTTGGTTCACAAGGATGCATCATTTTGAGAGAGGGTTGTCGAGGGTCAACAAAAATGACTTAAAAGTCAAACCAAAATGAACTAAACCATGGCCAAAATCATCCTATGAGACTCTTCAATTCATCATTCACATGAGAAAAAAGTCTCAATCCTTGGAGAAAAAGATTGCTCAAGAAATAAGCAAGAGACAAGAAAGAACAATTAAAAGATCAAATAAGAACACCTTCCAAGTATTAATTCCATTTTAAATTGAAAAATAAAAATAAAAAATATCAAAAATTATATGACACATCAAAGTGTCTAAAAATACTTTTGGGGAATTTTTGAATGTTTAGAGGTATTTTTAAATAATCAAATTCAAAAATAGAAAACAAATAAAAGAAAATAAAACAATAAATTGCACACTGGGCAAAAAGCAAATATTCATGTTGGAAACATTGGACTGGGTTGAAAGGGGCACGCGTATAGCATTCTAAGCCCGTCTGAATTGAACTCAACTCAATTAGTGAAATGCATCGTTTTACTAATTGACGTGGCTAGTCAAAAACACACGCAGGCAAGCCAGCTTCATCTGATCCGTTGATCTCAGCTGGTCAACAATTCAACAGTACAAGTGGCAAGCCAACTCAGCAAAACGGAAAACAAAACCAGACGACGGAGCACTGTGCTCCGGTCATCTTCTCCGGTCACGCAGCCGGAGTTGCAGGTTCAAAATGTCATCAAACAACATGAAATCTTATATCAATTGAAAGAGGAACTTAAGTAGATCATAGATCCAAGATTAGAATTCATGTATCATGCATATACATAGAGAATCGAACAAAATAAAATCCAAGCAAACAACTGAAATCTCCATAAACGTCACAAATAATGATCCAGATTTTGCCTACCAAGTGTAGGGCTTCAGATGCAGCAAGAATGGTGATGAATCAATGCATATTAGGAGAGAATTTTGGAAGAGAAGAATACCTAACGAAGTCTCTCTGTTGGAGCTTCTACAGGTGGTTAGCTTACTCAAAATTGTGCAGAATTACTCAATGAAATTCAAGGAAGATGATTCTTGTGTTGAATTGCTTTGATTTTGCATCAATCTGGATTCATGATTTTTGAAAATGCTCTTCACTTTTCCAACTGTGTTCAAGCTTCCCTCCATGAAAATGACTGAATGAGGGTTCAAATTCAATCTGGAACTTTTATATGTTGGATCTAGAGTGATTTCGAGGCCCAATTTGGCCTGATTAGAGTGTAATTGAAAATTGCCCAAATTGGAAATGGAAGCTCATGCATACGTGAAATTGTCTCCATTTCTCCTTGATTTTGATTCAAATCAGCTGCTGGCAACTTGCTTTGATCATGTGGATGGAAATTGATCCTTAATTTGATCCAATGGTAGAGATTGGATGTGAAACTTCTTCTTGAAGCAAGCTTCAATTTCACGTGTATCTTTCATCATGGACCAAAACTGATTTTTGCATCTTGCTTGTTATGGCAATGTGAATCAAAATAAGCACAGAAATGACATGAAAATAAACTAAAACCACTTCAATTTAAATCATGACTTAAAAGTCCATTTTAACTTGTTTTTCTTCACCAATCTCCATATTCATGCCAAATCTATGACAATTTGATGTTCCATGATGCAATTAGGGTCATTTGGAGCAACTTTCATGTTGGAGAAAGTTTCATTTGAAGTGCACAAGTGTATGAACAAGACCCGTAATCAAAATGACCTATAATCTCACTTTCCCAAAATACCCCTACCTTGCAAGCTTCATAACTTGAGTTCTACACATGAGATGAAGGACTTCTAGGACTTTTTGGAAAGCTAAGATCATGAGGAACAACTCTCATGTTCAATTCAAGTTGAGAAGAAACTTTATTCTAGGTAAAAAAGTGCCTTGGAAGTTGGTTGACTTTTGTTGACCAAAAATACATTCATCTGAGGACCCATAACTTGTCAGCATCATAAGTTGAGCTGCACAAACCCAATGGATGAGTATAGTACTCAAAAGAAAGCTAGTAACATTCTATACAAGTCTCATGTTTGCATCAAGATGAGATGAAACTTGTATCTTGAGATATGTGGTCTTGAAGTTAGGCACTAAATAGGGGATTTTACACTGAGAAACCCTAATTTAGTAACTTCTCACACTCTTGACTCTTCTTGGATTGATCTTGGAATAGCATCTCAAATGTCTTAACACAGTTTTCCATGATCACAATGACTTAGAACTAGGTCTTAATCCCCTTCAAATCCACAATGGACCTTGCCCTAGGCAGATGAAACCCTAGGTGTACAATCCTCAATTGTAACCTCTGGCACATGATGTATCAATTTGGATAAGCTCCACAATGGCTCTCAAAGCACTCAATGAGCTTCTCCAACATTCCATATCCATATCCATGAACTTGTGATCCTCAAATGATCATCAATGGCCTCCAAGATAAAAGCTAAGCCACACACATCAAACTATTCTTTCAAAGAGCTCTGACTAGCTTCTGATGACTTGATGAGCACTCATGCTTACTTGGAACCCTTGATAAACTTATCTTGCTATACAACCTCTCTTGATCCCCTGCAAATGAACAATGATATGCAAATGCAAATGCTAGAGCAATGAAATGAAACATAAACCAAGTAAAGAAAAGGTTAGGCAAATTTTGTGGTACAACAATAGCTTGTAATCTTATATGACAATTTAGACCTGTTTGATAATGGTCTTTTCATCACGAGCTTATAGCTTTTTTTGCTAGCTTATAGCTTATTTTCCGTATGCTATTTCAAATAGCATTTTATCTTATACCTTATCATTTTTTTCTTCATTTTTTATCATTATTATTTTAACAAAAATCCACTTTTATCCTTTATAATTTATTTTAATTTCAAATAAAATAATTACGTATTAAATATCTTTTGTCATTTTACATTTATAAGTTATTTGAATCGCTAATTTTACCAAATACTTCAATTAGCTTATCAACTATTAATCCTAACCATCAGCTATAAGTTATACGCTATCAATCATCAGTCATAAGTTATCAACTAGCTTATCAGTCAACCACTATTTTTACCAAACAGACCCTTATAATTGATGGTTAATTGCGATGAGTTGCATTTAAGAAAAATATAAACAAAAAATGAATAATACACTTTCAAAGACACAAAGATGCTCTTTGATGGATAAACATCAATCATTTGGTGGTTTTTATTTCTTTCAAAAAGACACGTGGAAAGAGTTTAATGATGGATTACATGCAGAATTGCACGTGGCAAGATCAAGAAAGAGGAACATTGAGGATAGTTATTCTGCACTTGTATGTATAGTAGTTCATTAGGTTGAATTAGGTGTGTTCAATTGTTACAAAAATCTCACTAAAAATTTCAAAGTGTTAGTTCCATGGTTCTATGATTGGCTAAATTTTGGCAAAATATGATTCTACACTGATGTTAAGCAAGATGTTATAACATCTTCATCAACTGTTATGACAGTACTACTGTCATGTGTTTCAAACAAGATGTTGAGACAGATGTCATGACATCTTTGTCTGGTACGGCGGGAGCTGCCATTTTATATCTCTTGACAGGGGTGTTTTGGTTTAATGATATCCTTTTGGATATACCTCACCATTATGCGCGGGTCAAGGAGATTTATTAGGAACAAAGTACAGATTTAATTAAATTTCACAAAAAGGATCTTTGAGACTTTTTAGGAAACTATAAAATATTTGTTCCTATTTTTATGAAGAAGATTCTGCAGAAGATTTACAATGTGAAGATTTGGAGTTTGATTTGATCAAATATGAGTTGGTTTTAATTATGAGATGATTTGGAGTTTGATTTGATTTGATTTGATCAAATCTAAATTGGTGTTAATTATGAAAATATTTGAAGAATATCTTATGAAAAGATTTGAAGAATTATTTGATTTGATTTTATCAAATCTGAGGAAGTTATTGCTGAAGTCCAAGCCCATACTAGTATAGTCTATAAATAAGGACTTGCTAGACCTAAAGAAGACAAGCATTCACAATAAGAAAATCTTGGGTGCAAAATAAGGGTTTAGGATTTTGAGAGTCTCTTGTGTGAGTGACTTTGTAAGTCACCCTTTGTATCTTTTAATGCATCTTGGTAGACATATTTAGGTTTTAATTTGTTCACTCAAAGCTTGTAAGCAAGAGTGTATTATTCTTAGTTGAAGCTGTTAAGCAAGATCAAGTATTGTCTTAGAGGAGTGTCCTCTATGCTTTATTAATTTGTTTTTATCACTGCTGTGATTGAGGGGGAGTGAGAGGTGTCTCATATCTAGGAGTGTCCTAGATAGAAGTTGCACTGGTAGGGATTAAGTGAGGAGTTGTAAACGGGGGAGTTTAGCTCTGAATTGATAGTACTGATAATGGATTTCCTTCCTGGCTTGGTAGCCCCTAGATGTAGGTGATGTTGCACTGAACTGGGTTAACAATTCATTGTATTATTTATCTTTCTACATTTAATATTCTGCTCAACTTAAATGGTTAGATAAATTATTTTATCAGTCTGCAGATGTTACAACATATGTCATGACACAGTTATTTCTTAAAGTTAATTTAAAATACTTGTGTTCTATCCTTGTTCTACGGAGATCAATGTCTAGGACATCTGAGATCTGCATACTAGAGTTTCAATTGGTATCAGAGCAGGCATCCTATCTGTTCTGGATGAGATCGTGGGACATACTTTCTGGTGTTTTAAACAAGGAGGATTTATAGTTGATTTGCTGATCTTGCTAAATGTTTGGGTTGTTGATGGGTTCTTGAGGAGTTGGTGCTTATGGAGTTAAGGGAGAGTTTGTGTTTACTCCTGCTTTTGAAGGATTATGTGTATCTGTTGTTGTGCTCTTTGATATAGGAGCTTCTGTGATTTGTTAAATGTTTTTGCCAAAGGAGGAGTTGGAGAGATCAGATCATTCATTCTGATATACTCAAGGGTATTGATGGTTGAGATGAGTGTTCTGGATCACGAGGAATAACTCTGATGATTGTTCAAGGTTTTTGAGGAGTTTCTACAAAAACTGCAGGAAGAGTGGCTACTTCTTCTGTATGGTGTCCTATAAGATGTTCTGACATCTTGTTTAGGGCATGTTGAAGATGCTCTTTTGGTGGTTCCACTGCATATTTTTCTGATGGAAGAACTCTGGTAGTCCTGGGAGAAGATTGGTTTGTATACTATATACAGTTTGTTATATGGTTGTGGCAGGTGTGTAGCTGGTTGGAAGATGGTGTATGTTGCTACTCTGTTTGATCTGATAGGATGTTGATCCTGCTAGATGTTGTTGTGGCTGGGTTGTTGCCTATGTGTTTGGGTTGTTCTGTTGTGTATTACAGGTTGCTGAAGGCTGCTTTAGAGAAGGTGAGTTGAGATCATACTTATCATATTCACGATCTTGAACTTGGTAAATACATTTGCAATTAAGTTTCCAAAGATACTTGAGATATCTCTCAAGTCCTCTCATAAAGGAATCTCTGGTCGTGTTTAAGAGCTCCTTCAAAAAAATAATTTGGTTCTCATACTGAAGATCAATTTCTGAAGTTCTCTGGTACTGATGAATGTTATTCAACTTAAAGATAGTGGGAGGTGATTTATTTTCGCCACTCATGACTTGCAAGGGTTCTATCAGCAGAGGAAGTCATAGGCAGGTTGAGTCAAGGGTGTCAGCCTTGATGTTTCAACATTAAAGATCCTTTAAACTAAAGAATACTTTTGGTATTATTGAAGTGTAAATATCTTCCAGATGTTCTTTTCGAAAAGTTGTGTGGATTTAAGATCAATTTCTATTTGTGGAATGCACAAGTATTAAATTGGTTATCTATAATGTTCAACATTTTCAAAGTTCAGATGGGTCATTAGGTGGATGATCCAAGTTAGTCTTCTGGAAGAAGGATTCCTTATAAGGATTTAAGATTCATTGCTATTTTGGATTATCCTTAGTCAATGATCAAGGTGTCTCATCAGTTGTTGCTCAAGTATCTGGCCCTTGATTTGTTTACTTCAAAGATCTGATGTTCAACGAGATGTTGAGTTGAGATTATGCAAAATCTTGTTGATTCAAAGAGTGATTCTCTATAGCAAAGGATATGTAACTTAAAATATCAAGTTTGCTTGGTGGATCAGAAGATTTTCTAGAGCTCTGAAAGAAGCTGAGTTAACCAAACAGTGGCATTTGGTTATTTAAGAAGTGTGCTTGGAGAAAATTACTCTTGTACAGAAGGGTAGTTATTTGAAGACCAAAGGAGGTTCTAGTTTTGTTCATGTCTTAAAGCTTATGGTAGAAGCCCCAAGTTGATTAAGGATGAGTGCCTTCTTTTGGGATAAGTTTGAGAGTTTAACTTTCTCTTTGTTATTTGGATTTCTCGTTGATCAAGTTGGTGGAACTGTGTTATCTGAAGATCCTCATATTGGATTACTATTCAGATAGTAATTCCAAATGGTTATTGTATCAAGAACCATATTGTATGGTGTCTGTGATATAATTAGGATGTCCTAACTGATGTTAGAACATCATTTTGTTTGCTGAACTTGGGGTTCAGATTGTGGAAGCTGATATTTACTAGTTGAATTATAAGTGTTCTAACTCATCATATGGGAGAATGATGAGGTGTCTATCTTGTTCTATGACTCAGGCTGAGGCCAGAATACTTATGGAGAATTGGTTTCTTCTACTGCAAGTAACTCTAGAAAGAAGTGGATCAGTTTGGTGTCTTCTTACTAATTGAGCATGAAGTTGGCCATGAGATATTATGTGGTGATCATGGGTGTTTCTTGCTGAAAGGAGCATCTTTTATAAAAGATAAGGGGGAGATCTTGTTTGATGGGTGTACTATTGTGGCACACAGGTTACTTGTGGTTCAAGCAGTAAGTGAATGTGTTCAGTAGTTGTGTTGAACAAGGAGTGAGCTCTTAAAGACATGAAGATGAGTCTTATGTTTTCCATTCATGTTAAGGTGTACTTCTGAAAAAAGATCACTGGTTATCCTTGATATGGGAGATTTATACTTCTATATAGGATCTATTGCTGAAATAATACAATTATTTTTCAAGATTGTATGTGGTTTCAAGAAGTTTGTGATTGTATGTCTCCTTGAGGGTGGATTGTCAGACAAGATGTTGTGACATTGTGTTACTGTTCTAACTCATGGTGAACTTGACAGTGTATTTTTTTTGTTCTATCATTAGGTTTCAATGGATCAAACCTGATTTGTACAAGCTTATTGGGAGTAATATAAAGGTGAGAGCATTATGATCTGGCTTCTGTAACGCCTCGATTCTGAATTTCCCATTTTTGTTGAGTCTTTTGAATTATTTGATTGATTATTATTTTATTTGTGGAATTTGAATATTAATATGTTAAGTGTACATATTATGTTATTTTATTATTCGGAGAGTTTTGGGAATTAATTAGAGGGTGTTTTAGATAATCCTTAATTAGTTGTTATTTGAGAGAGATAGAATATAATAGAAAGAGTATAAGTGGAAATAGAGAGAAAAGAAAAGAGATAGAAAGAAATAGAAAGGAAAGATGAAAAAAGAGGAGGAAGAGGAGAAAAACCTAGAACCATCAAGAATCAACTTCTAAGCTTCGATTAATCGGGTAAGGATGTGAAACTTTATTATTCTTTCGATGTGTATGATTATGTATGTTCTGTTGGTTTGATTTTGGATTGGGGAGAGTTTTGCTCATTTTCCATTTTTAGGTCGAATTTGATTTAATTGGTAGAAACCGAGTTTTAACGGTTAAAAATGAGAATAAGTGGTAAATTTTAGTTGAGGAATGTTAGACTAAAGGCGGTTGAAACTGGTTTGGTGAGAATCGGTTGATTTTGGAAGGATTGGGCAATTTTCACAGTTAGGGATTTATGAGTTTGCAGATTCGCTAGCATTCGCTAGGCGAATGAGAGCGAAGGTTCGCCAGGCGAATCCCAACGAGTGGTAGCGAACCAAGTCAGTAGCCCAACTCTGTCTTCGCCAGTGAGTTCGTCGGGCGAAGGAGGCGGCGAGAGGCTTCGCCAGGCGAGTGTGGTAGCGAGTAGTAGCGAACACTTCTAGTAGCTACTGTCTGTCTTCGCCAGCAAGTTCGCCAGGCGAGTGCGGTGGCGAGCATTCGCCAAATGCTTCGACAGGCGAAGGTCAGCGAATGTGACAGCATTTTCTTTTATTTTCCTGTGCTTTCCATCCAATTGTCGATTGTTTGGTTTAATTATGTTTAATCCTTATCTGAATGGATAGTTTGTATGTTGTTATGATGTGATGTGTTGTGGGTAGCCGTAAGGCGTGAATCCTAGATTGTGAATCGTGGAGTGTGGAATGTGGCCATTTGGCATGATTAACGTGAATGTGCGTAAATTGTATGTGCTGGTATGATGTGAAAATGCATAATTATATATTTGTAAATATGTATGCATTTCAAGAGTATGTTGGGTCATTTTGCATGTGAAGCATCATGATTGCATTCTTGTGTGTCTGATCCCGCGTAGAACCTGCAGAAACCTCGTGTGCCCTTTTGGGGTGTGAGCGATGGTTTATTATTGATCCCTAAGAGGATCTACAGAAACGATCGTGTGCCCTTGTGGGGTGTGAGTGATGGTTTATATTTGATTCCGTGGAGAATCTGCAGAACGATTGTGTGCCCCTGTGGGGTGTGAGCAATCGGATTGTGTGCCCCTGTGGGGTGTGAGTAATCCTGAAACATCGTGTGCCCATGTGGGGTGTGAGCGATGGGTGAACATCGTAGGCCCGACGGGGAGTTACTTCGGTAACGAGCGATGGTTCCATTTGGTTCTTCAATTGAACCTGCTGAATGTGTCGGTACCGCATTTGCATCTGCATAGAGTCGTGAGTCGGTCTCTATGAGTTGCATTATCATTTTCATATGATGTATTGGTGTAATGAACATAATTGTGTATGTTTATGTGAATTGTTGAAGTAAACATAAGTGTAAATGTTTATGTGGAAATATTGTGAGTTGTGAAGCATGATTGGTGAATATGCTTAGTTGTGTAGATATACATTGTAAGCTATGTGATGAACTGTGATGAGTTGCAGTGAGAAATATGTTATGTGTATTCTATTTTGGTGTATATAGATATATAATTATATGCATTGTTTGTTATGGTAATGTTTCTCACCCTTCTGCTGTTTTTTGATGCTCTATGAGGCATTGTAGAGTAGGTTTGCTGGAGGTCTTTTGTGAAGCGTGGCTTCATTCTTTTTGGTCGGTTGGCTCTGATATGTAGCACCGGGTAGTTAGGAATTGTTTTGATTCTTTTGTGATACATCTGTGTATGTATCTGCTAGTGAATGTTTTGTAAACATGACTTATGACTTGAATTAAATTGTTGATGTATATAATGTTTATATGAATGAAGTGATTCAATGTTTAGATGTTTCCGCTTTTATTCTAAATATTGATATGTGGGTTTTAAGGACTAAGTTCCTTTGTTGTGATTTACCCTTTGTTGCATATCCTTATGAGCAGGTGTTGTATGTATTTTTAATTTCCTGGATAATGTGACGTGTCTCTTTTATATCATGTGTTAATTTATACTCTGATGAAAATTTTTATTAAGTGCCTAAATGATTTAATTGTTTTTTTGGGGGGTATAGAAAGGCGGTGTTACATTAAGTGGTATTAGAGCCAGTGTTGAGTCAGTTGTGTCTGTCTTGTTGTTGTGTTGGTTGAATGGTTTTTAACCTTATTGTTATTTTTGGGAATCATCAGAATATGGTTGGTCGTAATATCAATGTTATGGCTGCGGCATTGGAGGCTATGGCTAGAGCGGTGCAAGGTGCACTGAATGCGAACGCTAATGATGAGTTTAGAAAGAATCAGCCGCAGGTATTCAAGGGGAAGTTTGATCCGGACGGTGCTCAGATCTGGTTGAATGAGATTGAGAGAATATTTAGAGTTATGGGATGTGCTAAAGGAAAGAAGGTGAGACTTGGAACTCACATGTTGAGAGAAGAGGTCGACGACTGCTGGGTCGGTACGAGACAAGTTCTTGAGGTAGATGACGAAGAAATCACTTGAGATTTATTTCGCACCGAATTCTTGAGAAAGTATTATCCTGAGAGTGTAAAGGGGAAAAAGGAAATGGAATTTCTTGAGCTTAAGCAAGGCAATATGTCAGTGGTGGACTACACGGCTAAGTTTGTGGAATTATTCAGTTTCATCCTTATTATGTGGCGGTTACGGCGGAGTTCTCTAAGTGCATTAAGTATGAGAATGGCTTGCGTTCTGAGATAAAGCAAGCGGTGGGATACCAAAGAGTACGAAGATTTTCGGACTTGACCGAATGTTGTAGGATTTTTGAAGAGGACAGCAGGGCTCGATCTACTCATTATAAGAGTTTGAGTGATAAAAAAGGCAAGCAACAAGTAAGGAGTGGATCTTATGTGACGCCTGTTGATAAGGGAAAGTATAAGGGAAACTTTGACAGGAGATCTGGAGGAGGAAGTTCTGGTGCGGTCAAATGTTATAAGTGCGGCGTGATGGGCCACAAATCTTTTGAATGTGGGAAGTCTGTGGAGAAGTGTGCTAATTGTGGAAGTCTTGGACATGCCACTTCTGGTTGTAGAAGGAATGTGGTAAAGTGTTTTAATTGTGGGGAAGTTGGTCATATTAGTACCAAGTGTACCAAAACAAAGCAAGCTCAGTCGGATGGAAAAGTATTTGCATTAGCAGGTTCAGACACAACTAATGCGGATCGCTTGATTAAAGGTACATGCTTTATTAATAATATGCCTTTGGTTGCTATTATTGATACTGGAGCGACTCATTCGTTCATTTCTCTTGAGTGTGCTAAGCGTTTGGGTTTGTGCATGGTTTCTTTGAGTGGAGACATGGTTATTGAGACTCCCGCTTCGAGGTCGATAACTACTTCTTTGGTGTGTGTAAGTTGTTCTTTGACCATGTATGGTAAAGACTTCATTATGGATTTAGTGTGTTTGCCGTTGGAAGGTTTGGACGTGATATTGGGTATGAACTGGTTTCAATTTAATAGAGTTCATTTAGATTGCTATCACAAGTTAGTAAGGTTTCCTTCTTTGGAAGATGATGAAGGTGAGAGTTTTCTATCCACTAAAGAGTTGAAGAAACTTTTAGCAGACGAAGCTCAGTTGTTCGGCTTGTTTGCATCGTTGTCTGTGGAGAGCAAAGTTGAGGTTGATGTGTTTCCAGTGGTGTGTGATTTTCCAGAAGTGTTTCTGGAGGAGATTGCGGATGTACCGCCGGAAAGAGAAGTTGAGTTTTCTATTGATCTAGTTCCCATTGCTAGACCGATTTCGATGGCACTGTATCGTATGTCAACATCGGAATTGGTAGAACTAAAGGAGCAGTTGAATGACTTGTTGGATAAGAGATTTGTAAGACCAAGTGTTTCTCCTTGGGGTGCGCCGGTATTGTTGGTAAAGAAGAAGGATGGGAGTATGCGGTTATGTATTGATTATCGGCAGTTGAATAAGGTGACAATTAAGAATAAGTATTTGCGTCCAAGAATCGATGATTTGATGGACCAATTAGTTGGAGCACGTGTTTTTAGCAAGACTGATCTGAGATCGGGTTATCACCAGATTCGGGTTAAGGAGGAGGATATTCCAAAGACGGCTTTTAGGACACGGTATGGTCATTACGAATATTTTGTGATGCCATTCGGGGTTTCTAATGCGCCGGGTGTGTTTATGGAATACATGAATCGTATTTTTCATGAGTAGTTGGATCGTTTTGTGGTTGTGTTCATCAACGACATTTTGATTTACTCTAATTCTCAAGAGGAGCATGAAGAGCATTTGAGGATTGTGTTACAGATTTTGAAAGAGAAACAATTGTATGCTAAGTTTTCAAAGTGTGAATTTTGGTTGTCGGAAGTGAGTTTTCTCGGGCATATTATTTCCGGTGATGGTATTAGTGTGGATCCATCCAAGATTGATGCGGTAATGCAATGGGAAAATCTTAGATCGGTTACGGAGATTCAAAGCTTTTTGGGCTTGGCAGGTTATTATCGGAGGTTTATTGAAGGATTTTCGAAGTTGGAACTTCCGTTAACGCAGTTGACTTGTAAGGGAAAGGCTTTTATTTGAGATGCTGATTGTAAAAAGAGTTTTATTGAGTTAAAAAGAAGATTGACAACAGCGTCAGTCTTGATTTTGCCGAATCCTACGGAACCTTTTGTGGCTTATTGTGATGCTTCCTTGACAGGTTTGGGTGGTGTGTTGATGCCAGATAGAAAAGTTGTGGCTTATGCTTCGAGACAGTTGAGAGTGCATGAAAAGAATTACCCTACGCATGATTTGGGATTAGCGGCCATGGTGTTTGTTTTGAAAATTTGGAGGCATTATCTTTATGGTGCAAGATTTGATGTTTTTAGTGATCACAAGAGTTTGAGGTATTTATTTGATCAAAAGGAATTGAACATGAGGCAAAGGAGGTGGTTAGAGCTTTTGAAAGACTATGATTTTGGTTTGAATTACCATTCGGGTAAAGCAAATATGGTGGCTGATGCCTTAAGTCGGAAGTCATTGCACATGTCTACATTAATGATGAAAGAATGGAAACTTTTGGAGAACTTTAGAGATTTGAGTTTGGTTTGTGAAATGACGCCGAGAAGTGTGAGACTTGGTATGCTTCGTATTACGAATGATTTTCTTGCAACCGTATGTGAAAAGCAAAAGTTGGATCTAAAGTTCGTTGATTGGATGACAAATGAGAATGAGGATTTCAAGGTTGATGATTTTGGAGTTTTGAAATTTCGTGGTCGTATTTGTATTCCCGATGATGCGGGGTTGAAAAGGATGATATTGGAGGAAGGACACCGGAGTAACTTAAGTATTCATCCGGGAGCGAATAAGATGTATCAAGATTTGAAGAAAATCTTTTGGTGGTCCAGATTGAAGAGAGATGTAGCTCAGTTTGTGTATGCATGTTTGACTTGTCAGAAGTCCAAGGTGGAACATCAGAAGCCTAGTGGATTAATGCAACCTTTGGATATTCCAGAGTGGAAATGGGATAGTATATCGAGTGATTTTATTACGGGATTTCCGAATACGCAAAGAGGTCATAATGCTATTTGGGTGATTGTTGATAGGCTTACTAAATCTGCTCATTTTGTTCCGATTGATATTAGTTATCCTTTGGAGAAGTTAGCCGAGATTTATGTTCGTGTGGTTGTGAAGTTGCATGGTGTTCCTAAGAGTGTTGTATCGGATAGAGATCCTAGATTTACTTCAAGGTTTTGCGAGAGTTTCAAAAGGCTTTGGGTTCTAAGCTAAGATTGAGTTCGGCTTATCATCCGCAAGCAGATGATCAAACCGAGAGGACGATTCAGTCGTTGGAAGATTTGTTGCGTGCTTGTGTACTAGAGCAAGGCGGTGCTTGGGATAGTTATTTAGCGTTGATTGATTTCACCTACAATAACATTTTTCACTCAAGTATTGGTATGGCGCCATTTGAGGCTTTGTATGGTTGGAGATTTCGAACAACTTTGTGTTGGCATGAAACTGGTGAGAAGTCAGTTGTTGGGCTGGAGTTGGTACAACAAACGACGGAGAAGGTGAAGTTTATTCGGGAAAAGATGAGAGCTTCTTAGAGTAGGCAGAAGAGTTATCATGACAAGAGAAGGAAATATCTTGAGTTTCAAGAAGGCGACCATGTGTTCTTGAGAGTTACACCAGTTACGGGTGTGGGTCGTGCCTTGAAGTCGAAGAAGTTGACTTCTCGTTTTATTGGTCCGTATCAGATTATTGCACGAGTGGGTGATGTGGCGTATCGTGTGGCGTTGCCTCCGAATCTTTCGAATTTGCATGATGTGTTCTGTAACGCCCATTTTAATTATTTTTAGTTCCGGTGTTATTTTTATTCGTCAGCGTGTTTGGTGTGGGAATTGAAGAAGAATTAGAGGCATAATATTAATATTTGATAATCGATAATGATAATAATTAATAATTAATATTAATGTCGATATTAGTATTATTATTATTATTATTAATATTATGAGATTATTAATATTATTTGGAAATATAAAGAAAATGAGGAATTATTGGGACTAAGGGAAAACTTGGCATTTGGTGAAAATAGAATTGGAGAAAGAAAACACGCTTGGAAGAACACGGAAGAAGGAGGAGAACGACCAAAAGGGGAGGAACACGGTTCAGCAAGCTTGGGCGAGGAGATCATCAAGGCTGTGAAATTGTGAAGGTTCATCATCAAACTGCATTTCGAGGTAAGGGGGGATTAATCGATCGAATTGGTTATGCGTGAAATTGGTAGAAAAGGGGAAAATCCCTAATCCCCATAGTTTGATGTTGATGTGATGTTGATTTTATGTTTATGATTCTACAATGGTTGCGTTTATGATGTTTGATTTCGTTGCATGTGTTGATTGAGAGAATTTGGGGGTTTCCGGGTGAATTCGAAGTTATACTGGAAGTTGGTAATTGCGTAGATGTAAGCGTTACCGAGCAGAACTGAGTTGGATGTTATAGTCAGGTAGTGGAACGATTTTCTGGTATGTTGGGGTTTGGCTTGGAATAGAATCGGCTGAGCTCGGAGTGCGTTGTCGAATCTGAGCTGAGAGTTGTTTTCTGCAGAATTCGCGTGCATTCGCTGGGCGAATGGGGGCGAGCCTTCGCCAGGCTTCACCAGGAGAACTGGGCAGCGAATGCTGTCTTTTGCTTTTGTTTGGCTTCGCTAGGGGTTTCGCCGGGCGAGTCCCAGCGAGTGTTCGCTGCGGGGCTTCTCCAAGCGAATGGTAGCGAACATGACAGCATTTGGTGATTTTTCTGTTGTGTTGTTCCGTTCTCGCGTGGTTGGACCCTTGTTGGTCGTGAGCGAGTACGTGGTTATTGTGGATCGGTTGAGAGCATGAAGGTGATGTAGAGGGTGTGTGCTTGAATACTCGTTGATACAACGATTGAACTGAAGTACGTTGTGATGCCTAAAGTGGATATGTATCCTTTGACTAAGAATGAATATGTGTGGATGCGTATGTGAGATGTATGCACAGTGTGCGAAATATGCGGATCAGTAGGATCGTTACGCATTGAGTATGTTGTAGTGATGTGTTGTGGTAAGTGGGTCTGTAGGACCGATACGCTTTATATGCGTTGTGATTATGTGTTGTTGTGTGACGATTGGATCGGTAGGATCGGATGCACTTGTGTGCTTAATATGTATGTGATATATGATTGGATCGGTAGGATCGGTATGCCTTATGTGCATAGTGTGTGATATGTTGTGTGGTAGTTGTGATCAGTAGGATCGAATATGCCTTGTGAGCATTGTATTGACGTGTTGTTGTGTGGTGATTGGATCAGTAGGATCGATGCACTTTGTGTGCTTATGTGTATATGCATAGCATGTGGACGTGGTGAATCATTGCTCGGTGGAGCGTATGCGATTCACTCACGTGCTCCAAATGGGGAGCGTGTAGACGTTAGGCCTGTGTGACTCACGTGCTCCAAATGGGGAGCGTGTGGACATGAGGCATGTGTGGCTCACGTGCTCCAGTGGGGAGCGTGGACAGGAAATTGGATCGTTGCTCGGAAGGAGTGTATGCGATCACTCGTGTCCCAAGTGGGGGACGTTGATATTTGATTATATGAGCTCAGGAGGAGCATGGTAGGGATAGATCGTTGCTCAGAGGGAGTGTATGCGATCTATCCTGAGTTGAGTCGGTACCGCATTTTGTGGAGTCCAGTGCATGTGTTGCATAGTGAGTTGTGTATATATTGTGATTGTTGATGATGGGACAGTAGGTCCGGATATGTGGTATATGAAATAAATGATTTATTGCTTTGTGCCTTTTATTTCATGTATGTTTATACCATTAATATTTGATCGTGAATCTCACCCCTTTGTTGTTGTTGTGGTTTGTGCTTCTTCGGAAGTCCAGACAATCCAGGTGTTTAGCTAGCTTGGATTATGGTGTCGTTGTAGGATATGCTCTGATACGTAACACTGGGGCTTTTGGGAGTTTGTTGTCATTTGTTGTTTATGTGTGCCCCTTGTGGCGTATTTGTTCTTTTGTGGGATGTGTGATGATGCTTGATGGATATATATATATATATATATATATATATATATATATATATATATATATATATATATATATATATATATATATATATATATATATATATATATATATATATATATATATATATATATATATATATATATATATATATATATATATATATATATATATATATATATATATATATATATATATATATATATATATATATATATATATATATATATATATATATATATATATATATATATATATTGGGCAGATGGCCGATTTTTGTATATATGATGATGTATATATACATGTTATGTGGTTTATGGCGGACTAATTTTATTTTTCCGCTGCAATATTACTGAAAATGATTTTGAGAAATGTTATGTGGAATCTTGTGGAAAAACTGTGACATCCCATAAGTGGGAGAAACTCTTATATGTGCTTATTTTAATCGTTTTATTTTATTTTGGGAAACGGGGTGTTACATGTTCCATGTTTCGCAACTTCGGAAGTATGTTCCGGATCCGCCACATGTGATTCCTATGGACGAGGATGAAGTAAGAGATAACCTTACGGTTGAAGTTTTACCGATTAGGATTTTGGATCGTGAAATTAAGGACTTAAGAGGCAAGGATATTGCGCTTGTGAAAGTAGCATGGGGAGGTGTTGCGGAAGGCAACATGACTTGGGAATTGGAGAGTAAGATGCGAGGGTCGCATCCGGAATTGTTTGGATCAGGTAATATTTTCGAGGACGAAAATTTCTAAAGTGGGGGAGAGTTGTAACCCCCCGGTTCTGAATTTCCCATTTTGTTGAGTCTTTTGAATTATTTGATTGATTATTCTTTTATTTGTGGAATTTGAATATTAATATGTTAAGTGTACATATTATGTTATTTTATTATTCGGAGAGTTTTGGGAATTAATTAGAGGGTGTTTTAGATAATCCTTAATTAGTTGTTATTTGAGAGAGATAGAATAGAATAGAAAGAGTATAAGTGGAAATAGAGAGAAAAGAAAAGAGATAGAAAGAAATGGAAAGGAAAGAAGAGAAAAGAGGAGGAAGAGGAGAAAAACCTAGAACCATCAAGAATCAACTTCTAAGCTTCGATTAATCGGATAAGGGTGTGAAACTTTATTATTCTTTAGATGTGTATGATTATGTATGTTCTGTTGGTTTGATTTTGGATTGGGGAGAGTTTTGCTCATTTTCCATTTTTAGGTCGAATTTGATTTAATTGGTAGAAACTGAGTTTTAACGGTTAAAAATGAGAATAAGTGGTAAAGTTTAGTCGAGGAATGTTAGACTAAAGGCGGTTGAAACTGGTTTGGTGAGAATCAGTTGATTTTGGAAGGATTGGGCGATTTTGACAGTTAGGGATTTCTGAGTTTGCAGATTCTCTAGCATTCGCTAGGCGAATGGGAGCGAAGGTTCTCCAGGCGAATCCCAACGAGTGGGTAGCGAACCAAGTCAGTAGCCCAACTCTGTCTTCGCCAGTGAGTTCGCCAGGCGAAGGAGGCGGCGAGAGGCTTCTCCAGGCGAGTGTGGTAGCGAGTAGTAGCGAACACTTCCAGTAGCTACTGTCTGTCTTCGCCAGCGAGTTCGCCAGGCGAGTGTGGTGGCGAGCATTCGCCAAATGCTTCGCCAGGCGAAGGTCGGCGAATGTGACAGCATTTTCTTTTATTTTCCTATGCTTTCCATCCAATTGTCGATTGTTTGGTTTAATCATGTTTAATCCTTATCTGAATGGATAGTTGTATGTTGTTGTGATGTGATGTGATGTGGGTAGCCGTAAGGCGTGAATCCTAGATTGTGAATTGTGGAGTGTGGAATGTGGCCGTTTGGCATGATTAACGTGAATGTGCGTAAATTGTATGTGCTGGTATGAGGTGAAAATGCATAATTACATATTTGTGAATATGTATGCATTTCAAGAGTATGTTGGGTCATTTTGCATGTGAAGCATCATGATTGCATTCTTGTGTGTCTGATCCCGCGTAGGACCTGCAGAAACCTCGTGTGCCTTTGTGGGGTGTGAGTGATGGTTTATTTTTGATCCTTAGGAGGATCTGCAGAAACGATTGTGTGCCCTTGTGGGGTGTGAGCGATGGTTTATATTTGATTCCGTGGAGAATCTGCAGAATGATTGTGTGCCCTTGTGGGGTGTGAGCAATCGGATTGTGTGCCCGTGTGGGGTGTGAGCAATCCTGAAACATCGTGTGCCCATGTGAGGTGTGAGCGATGGGTGAACATCGTAGGCCCGACGGGGAGTTACTTCGACAACGAGCGATGGTTCCATTTGGTTCTTCAATTGAACCTGTTGAATGAGTCGGTACCGCATTTGCATCTCCATAGAGTCGTGAGTCGGTCTCTATGAGTTTCATTATCATCTTCATATGATGTATTGGTGTAATGAATATAATTGTGTATGTTTATGTGAATTGTTGAAGTAAACATAAGTGTAAATGTTTATGTGGAAATGTTGTGAGTTGTGAAGCATGATTGGTGAATATGCTTAGTTGTGTAGATATACATTATAAGGTATGTAATGAATTGTGATGAGTTGCGGTGAGAAATATGTTATGTTTATTCTATGTTGGTGTATATAGATATATAATTATATGCATTGTTTGTTATGGTAATGTTTCTCACCCTTCTGCTGTTTTTTAATGCTCTATGAGGCATTGCAGAGTAGGTTTGCTGGAGGTCTTTTGTGAAGCGTGGCTTCATTCTTTTTGGTCGGTTGGCTCTGATATGTAGCATATCCCTATGAGCAGGTGTTGTATGTGTTTTGAATTTCCTGGATAATGTGACGTGCCTCTTTTATACCATGTGTTAATTTATACTCTGGTGAAAATTTGTATTAAGTGCCTAAATTATTTAATTGTTTTATTTGGGGGTATAGAAAGGGGGTGTTACAGCTTCCACTGAAGGGATTTCTGTCAGCAGATTTTTGAGCCTCTATCCAAGTGTTTTGTCTTGTATTTGTATGACTGGTGAAGATGAAGATCAAGATACCATCAGTTTTGATCTTGTGCATATGGAAGGACATTCACCCTGACATCTTGGGGATTTTTCTAGTCTTTCAAAGCTGAGTCTGAGTGATCTTGCAGATAGTTATGTCTATCCTGCGACTACTTCTGCTATTAGGTTTGGTTCTGGTGTGGTTTGTGAAACAAGGGGTGTAAAGTCGCATGTGTTTCCAGTGTGTGAATATGAAGATGTTGAAGTGATTTTTCATGTGTTTAGGTTTTCTTGTTTAGAAGGAATGCTGATTATGCATGACAGGGGGAGCTATGTACCTGTCCAATGTGGAAGCTGCATTGTTATAGCCTGTACAAAGTTTGTTGATTCTCAGGCAAGCTTGTGTTCTTGGACCACTGATGAGGTTGTAATGTCAAACAAGATGTCTTGACACTGTGTTGTCTGGTGTACCTTTTTACCTTGACAATGTGATTATGGGTCTGGCTTTGTGAGGTTGTTGGTTTGAACTAGGATTGTGCTTACTTCTTATGAATGACCTAGGAAATAACATTGGTTATTGTCTGGGAGAATTTATTTTTTCTCTGCATAATACTTGTGTGTCTCAAATTGGGGATTTAAAATCAATTGTTACTTGTGGCCTTAGCAAGTATTTGATTGATTATCCTTTAATTGTGATGTCAAAAGTGTCACTCCTGAAGGTGCAGCTTCAGAAAAGGCAAGAACTCGAGATTCAATGACTATGTTCATGGGGTAAAGCTATGTGGATTTTATACTATGGAGGTTGTTTCTCATCATGATGAAGCATGGTGTATGATTGCTTGTCATGAAAATGGTCATGGTGAAGAATCGTTTTGTCCCGGCTATTGATGGATCTATGTAAAAGGGTAGTAGATAGAAAGTAAAAGGATAAGTAGTTTTTGTCCATGACTTGGTGCTTGTAGTCTGACTGATTGATGAAGGAATCATTTCTTAAGGTGCTTAAGCATAATTATTGTATTTGTAATGTCAGACAGGATGTATGAACATTATGTCTCTGAGAAATCTACATGAGATTTTATTTCTCTCTATGATTTTCTAGTGTTTGTGAAGCTGTTGTTGTGTCCTTCTGAGACCTTCATGTGTATCTTAATGAAATGTATGGACTACTATGGAAATGATAAGTCATGTGGTTGGTGTCTTAAGAACCAAGGTGAGTGGTAAAGGAGTTGATGTCATACTTGATGGCTTGGAATTAGGATTGTGATGCTTGATACTCACAATCTGACTCAGAAGTGTTTTATCTAATCATGTTGGAGTATGATATGGAGGTAGTGGTCAAGACTGCTCTGGATCATGGTGTAAAGTAGTCAGTGTGCTAGTTCATTTGCATAAGTTGGAGATAAAATTTAGTGCTCTGATTTATGCTAAAATTAGAATGCTTGTGGGGAGGTGGTTTCTTCAACTAGAAGTGATCTGGAAAATATTGATAACTTGTGAAGCAAGCAAATTGAGAATTTTGTTCTAGATTGATAAACTTGTCAGTATGTCAAGCTGAGTGTGCATGACATTTTTCCTATCCAAGGAGTTATGATAACTTGTGTAGATGTGTAAGGCCATTTG
The DNA here is from genome assembly GCA_963859935.3 of Lathyrus sativus. Taxonomy (NCBI): domain Eukaryota; kingdom Viridiplantae; phylum Streptophyta; class Magnoliopsida; order Fabales; family Fabaceae; genus Lathyrus; species Lathyrus sativus. The sequence continues at coordinate 86,394,730 of OZ012738.1, forward strand.
TCATATCTATTCTGGGTGGATGATTAGTTCAGGGTGTCAGGATGTATTCTCAAAGAGCTATGGTATTTGGATTTGTACGAATCAGGATTGATTTTACTGTGTTTGAGTGAGTTCAGCAAGGGGGTTTAAGTCTTTGTCTATGGATTGTTGTTGCAGTGGTGCAGTATTTATATTGATTGGGGATCAAGCAGTTTGTGTAGCTCTTGGGAGGTTCTGAGATGTCAGACTGGATATTCTGACACCATGTGGAGTTTGTCAGATGGGTCTCGCTTTGAAGCATGATGATTCTGATTCAGTTTTTGGGTTTGGCTCTGATTGATGTGTTATGAGTTTATATGTGTGCATCTAAGTTTATATGTGTGTACCTTTACTCCAATTTTTGTCAATTTTGGCTAAAAAGGGGGAGTAAAAGTATTAATGTTATTTGTTGTCCTGATGGTATGTCACATGTATTGACATGATGACCAATATTGTGATAGGACTTTCCTACTGCTAAGGAAAGAGTAGTGTGTTGTTATTGCTTGCTGAATGCAACTATTAAGGGATGGCATGATAGTTTGTGAGGCAGAGCATTATAGTTTGTGAGGCTGGATGTATTTGAGAAAACTATTGTTGTTGCTGTTTTGATAAGTCTATATCTCAAGATTTATCATGGTTTGGTTGTTTTAGCCAAAATTTGCCAAAGGGGGAGATTGTTAGTTCCATGGTTCTATGATTGGCTAAATTTTGGTAAAATATGATTATGCACTGATGTTAAGTAAGATGTTATAACATCTTCATCAATTGTTATGACAGTACTGCTGTCATGTGTTTCAAACCAGATGTCGAGACATATGTCATGACATCTTTGTCTGGTACAGCAGGAGCTGCCATTTTATATCTCTTGACAGAGGTGTTTTGGTTTGATGAGATCCTTTTGGATATACCTCATCATTATGCGCAGGTCAAGGAGATTTATTAGGAACAAAGTGCATATTTAATTTAATTTCACAAAAAGGATCTTTGAGACTTTTTAGGAAACTATAAAATATTTGTTCCTATTTTTATGAATAAGATTCTGCAGAAGATTTACAATGTGAAGATTTGGAGTTTGATTTGACTTGATCAAATATGAGTTGGCTTTAATTATGAGATGATTTGGAATTTGATTTGATTTGATCTGATCAAATTTAAATTGGTGTTAATTATGAAAAGATTTGAAGAATTATCTTATGAAAAGATTTGAAGAATTATTTGATTTGATTTTATCAAATCTGAGGAAGTTATTGCTGAAGTCCAAGCTCATACTAGTAGAGTCTATAAATAAGGACTTGCTAGACCTAAAGAAGACAAGCATTCACAACAAGAAAATCTTGGGTGCAAAATTAGGGTTTAGGATTTTAAGAGTCTCTTGTGTGAGTGACTTTGTAAGTCACCCTCTGTATCTTTTGATGCGCCGTGGTAGACATATTTAGATTGTAATTTGTTCATTCAAAGCTTGTAAGCAAGAGTGTATTATTCTTGATTGAAGCTGTTAAGCAAGATCAAGTATTGTCTTTGAGGAGTGTCCTCTATGTTTTATTAATCTGTTGTTATCACTGCTGTGATTGAGGGGGAATGAGAGGTGTCTCATATCTAGGAGTGTCCTAGGTAGAAGTTGCACTGGTAGGGATTAAGTGAGGAGTTGTAAACGGGGGAGTTTAGCTCTAAATTGATACTACTGATAGTGGATTTTCTTCCTGGCTTGGTAGCCCCCAGATGTAGGTGATGTTGCACCGAACTAGGTTAACAATTCATTGTGTTATTTATCTTTCTACATTTAATATTCTGCTCAATTTAAATGGTTAGATAAATTGTTTTGTCAGTCTGCAGATGTTACAACATATGTCATGACACAGTTATTTCTTAAAGTTAATTCAAAATGCTTGTGTTCTGCAGATATCAATGTCTAGGACATCTGAGATCTGAATACTAGAATTTCACAAAGTATCGACTTTATAAATTAGCAGTCATCAATCATAAGTTATCAGTCAACCGCTATTTTTATTAAACAAACGGTTATACTTTATGGTTACCTGCAATGAGTTGCATTTAAGAGAAATATAAATAAAAAATGAATAATATAGTTTCGAAGACACAAAGATACTCTTTGATAGATGAACATTAATCATTTGGTCATTTTTCTTTCTTTTAATTTTTAGCTTAATTGGCAATCTACTTGTTATATAAATTATATGTGTTTTTGGTTTAGGTATATAGCAAACCAAAAACATAAAGCTCGGAGCTTATAACAATCTTGAGGATCCTTCTCCAAACAAACAAAATCCAATCTTTACCGCTAGCTAAGATCAAGCACAAATACAAAAAATTGCTCCCAGTATGGCGACCGTTGCACTCTGCAGCAAATTACTAAAAACCACACAAGCAGATGGTAAGAAACTCCTGAGATAAAAGAACAGAAATGTCCAACACAAGGAATGCATGAGCAAATGGTCAACCCAAAAACAGCCACCGAAACCAACAAACGCACTAAAAAAATGTCGCTAGAACCAATCAGAGGCACCTGGACAACAGCCCTGTCACAAAGCTAGAACATCAGAGAAACAACCACGCTGCTCTGCAAACATTTCAACAATTCAACCAAGAACTCCCAAAATTGAGCATGATAAGATAGACATATGCACATCCCCGAGCCGAGCGGTTCCAAATCTGAACCAGAGGAAAACTACTTCTCTGTGCAGCCTAGGCAGGTCTTACGATCTGCGTTCCACTAAGCTATGTTCATTTTGGTATTTATCAATTTTATGGACAGCCACCTACGAGAGTACCCCTTGACGTCCTCGAATAACTTTTCAGGATCGATCCCCGAATTGCAGAACAGTTTGTCATTCTTGGCTTTCCATAGACTTCATATACACGCAGACCAAATCACTCTGGCTTTTGACGCCAACTCCCTCCCATTTCTGGTTAATCCTTCAAATTGAGAAAAATGGTTATATCCTTCTCTGTGTAATGCAGAATGAATCCTGAACCATTTGCAAACATTTTTCCACAAGCCTCCAGAAAACGAGCACTCGAAAAACAGATGAGATAAAGTTTCTTCGCACTCACACTCCCCTACATAGTTAAGTGATTTGTTCCCTATGACGCCCCATTTAAGAAGGTTGTCCTTTGTTGCTAACCTATTCTGGAACAAATTCCAAACAAGGCATGGAATTTTCAAAGGGATGAATTTACTTCATGCCTTAGACCATGAGAGGTTAGCTTGGTTAGGGACTAACTCAAGCAGATCCCTGTAAGTTTCTTTAACAAAGAAGAAGCTAGAAAACCTCTCATTGCTCTCAGCTAGGAAAATCACCTAACCTTATCTACAAGAAATTACACGAGCAGAATAAACAAGTATTAAAATCAAATAAAGAATCATAACCCAGTATTAACCATGAAAATCACTTCTTCATTTTGATTTAAACTCTAAATTTAGGGTAAACTGAATATTATACATCAATCTCATTCAGCATTATAGGAGTAGTCACCATCGTAAACAGCTAAAGAAAAATCACATTCAAATTACATATAGTCAATAAGAAAAGGAATAAGACAGCTTCTTCTTATTCATCATCTTCAACCTCCGAAACCGTACAAGGTTCTTCCCTGTCTCTTGAGAGCATAAACAACATCCATTGCAGTAACTGTCTTCCTCCTAGCGTGTTCGGTATATGTAACAGCATCACGAATCACATTCTCCAAAAAGATCTTCAAAACTCCTCTTGTTTCTTCATAGATCAAACCGCTGATTCTCTTCACACCACCTCTTCTCGCCAATCTACGAATAGCTGGCTTTGTGATACCTTGGATGTTGTCTCTCAACACCTTCCTGTGTCTCTTTGCACCTCCCTTTCCAAGTCCCTTACCTCCCTTACCACGACCTGACATCTTTTCCTGGAGAATTTGAAACAAATTACCTGAGGATCGATTTTGAATTGATGCTATTCTGGAATGAGATCGCCATATTTATGTATCTATCGGGGTGGGAGGAAGAATAGGCTTGTGTGAATTCAGTTTGATCTTTATCGTTAAATTTGGGCTAATCGACGGCTTATATCGGTGATCCGTGGATAGCTCGGTAAGAACATAAGGACCGTAGATAGAATAATATTAACGGTGAGATTTGGCTTTTCAGTGCTTTTGCGGATCAGCACATGGTTTGATTGCAATTTGAGATTGTTTTCTTTTTTATGTATAAAATGTCCAATTAATATATAAATCTTTATGATATTTCAAATAAATTATTATGAGACATAAATATTTTTATAAGGTTTTTTATTGTGTTAAATTTTGCTCGTATTATTTTTTTAATAATAATATTATACAATAAATTTATGTATAAAGAAATAGATAATAAAGAACGATTAAATTTGTAAGAGCATCTTTAGTGGGAGTAAACTAAATGGGTAAACTAAAATACTTTTTGTGGGCCCAAAGTGATTTGTAGGATTTAAAAAATTTATAGTTGATTTGAGTAGTTTTTACTTTAATGGTGGTTGTCTATAAGAAACCAAGACTTGATCCCACATTTTTTATTTTTTATTCAAGTTATCATTAATTTAATTATTTTATTTAAAATGCATATATTTTTTTAAAAAAAATTTACCTTAAAAACTTAAAAAAAATATTAAATATATTTTATTATAAAATTAAAAATGATACAAAATTCACAACAATAATAATAAAAAAAATTACATTTTCATAGGAATATAATTATAATAAGGATTTGATTGGTTGTCATCCATTTGATAAATAAATAAGATTGAAAATTAAAAGAAAAAAATTTAGAAGTAAAACTGTATGTAAAAAAAATTAAAGTTTCTATAGAATTTATAGAAGGTAAAAAATGGTAATATGACCGTTACTATTTAAAATGAAATATTTGGAATATTTTATTAATATTAAATAATATTATAATATGTTTCACGAGATTAGTTAACGTTAACTATATAGATAATGGGAACTAAATTTTAGTTCATTTGGATGCCATGTCAGCTCTACTATAATGCAAATTTCTTATTACTAACGTAAACTATAAGGAATTTTGGTTTAACAACCCTGCGTTAAAGTTGCTCTAAAATGAAGACTACTAAAACTCCAACTTCAACTTTAAGAAGAAAAAAAAAACTTATATAGCCATTTTATTAACTAACGAAAAGAAGTAGAGGATTAAGAAAATACATATATAATTATTGAAACTCTTTGGACTCATGTTATATAAACAGTATAGTTAAAGGTATTTTAAATTAGATAAAAACCGTAAAACTGGTCCAATCTATATAGTTAATCAAAAATATATATAAAAATGGGCGGGTCCAAACGGACTTTTGGGCTCAATGATTGAAACATTTGGTTTCATATGATTTTTAATGGGCGGGCCGGATAGGAAATATTGGATTTCGGGTACCTAAATCCTCCCAAATAATTGTTAAGAATCGACGTCATTCATTAAGTTGTCGGTAATACCATCAGACAACATCTCACCTCACACTCACTCACGTTCTCTTTCTCACTCTTTCTGATGAAACCCTGGCAGCCACAATCTCTTCTCACCACCGCCATCGTTTCATCACTCACCACCGTTGTTGCTCACCAGTCATCATCATCACTCACCATCATGCATTTATTTCATATGTTCTTTCTTTATCTCTCTCTAATGAAACAAACTTCAGTTGTATCTCACGTTATCCACGTCTCCAAACCTCCATTTCACCCATTCTATTATCCTATCATCACTTTTCATTTGCAAGGTTGATGTTTGATTCAGTTTTAGATTTATGATTTTCTAAGTTTAGTGGTTTATTTCCTTTCTGAGTTTTTTTGTTATGATTCATTTGGATGCATTTTTTCATATCCGTGAGTTGAAGGTGTAACAGGGGGGTGAATTAGGCTTTAGAAACTTTTTCCGGTTTTTCGAGATTCTTGAATTTTACTCGGTTATGTTCTTGGTGATGAAAGCAGTAAAAAGCAGAAGGTAAAAAGGACACAGAGATTTATAGTGGTTCCCTTAACAATCCGAAGGTACTCCACTCCCCTTTCCACACGAAAGAGATTTTTCACTATAATTTTAGAATGTACAACCTATCACACCATCAACCGGTGAGGCCTACTATCTAACAACTATTCAACAACTAGTGTGTAAAAACAATCCTCTTGCAAGCACTAACCCTTGTGTCCAACAATCCTGGATCACAAGTCACAATAGAAACAATTTTATAATTCTTTGATTTGAGAGTGATATAATAATATCAATACAATGATTGATCTTCTCCTTTTTGATCAAAATTCACTTTTCAATATCAATACAAGTGTTCAAAAATTCTGGATATGAAATGGTATGAACAGTATGAACACTTTTTGAAATATTGGAAAGTATATGAAAAATAGTGAATTTGATTGAATGATTACATTGAAAATTATTGGAAGTGTTTTTCAATTTGAAATATTCAGAATTTATATGAGTCAAAACACCATTTCAAAAAGGTATAAATATGTATGAATCAAATAATGAAAAGGTATAACAATCAAACAAGATTTGAATTTTAAAAGAAACAATTGTTCAAAATTCCTTCAGTGTTAATCGGTTAACCATATAGGTTAATCGGTTAACACTTGAACGTTAGCCCTGAGAATTTAAAATTGAGGCCGTTAACCGGTTAACCATATAGGTTAATCGGTTAACACTGTGAAAACTCAGAAAAAATACTTGAGTTAAAAGTGTTATACCAGTTCCAAATGATTTTAAAACCATGCATATGCAATATGTTGATATGATGAATTATTTGAACACTTGTATATCAATTAAAAGAGTGAGTTTTTATATACCAAAGTCTTGTGTCCAAGTCTTGAAAAAGTAGTCGATCGTTTGCACATGAAACTTGATTTGCATGGCAACATTTCATTGATGATACGCTTGCACCTCTCGCTTTTTGAGAAGAGTTTAGAATAGAGAAGCTTCTGGTTTTATCTTCAGTGTATATACCCCCACGGGTATATAGTGCAAGTAGCTTCTTAGTACATATACCTCCACGGGTATATAGTGTAAGTATCTTGATCAATTTGAAAGCTTGACTTTTTGCAAACATGGAATGAACTTAAGTCTTGTTGACATCAGCAAAACCTTGAGATTGAAGTATGCTTCTACATTCTCCCCCTTTTTGATGATGACAATCAAATGAGTCTGTGCGATATCTTTGACGATGTTTGTTTGCTTCTCCCCCTATGACCAGCAACTCCCCCTATCTAAACAGAGGCAAAATTCTGCACAGAGAGATATTAGAAAACCAAGCTCTTCTCCCCCTTTATCATTAGCAAAAAGGAAGGAGCTTTCAAACCATAATAAGAGATATCGGCATATATGAAAGCATTCATTCAAGTAATAAGTAATCAAGCAAGGCATATTGAAAACAAAATGTAGCAATTGAAAAAATGCAGGAAATATTGTCTGAGTACATAACAAAATAAACGAAACTAAAAACTTAAAAGCTTAAACATAATCAACGTCTAGAAACAAAAACATAGTATCAAATACATAGATACTAAATATAAAAAAATGCAACAAGGTTTGAAAACATATATCATGCATACATAAACCAGAGAAAATGTTAGATGTCACCTTCATCGAGAATCCCAAGTTCTCGTCGAATTTTGAAGAACGGTTCTTTAGCCAATGGTTTGGTGAAGATGTCGGCGAGTTGATTGTGTGTATTGACGAAAGTAACATCTACATCTCCATTAAGTACGTGATCTCGAAGGAAGTGATGTCGGATATCTATATGCTTTGTCCTTGAATGCATGACTGAGTTCTTTGTAATGTTGATGGAACTTGTGTTATCACATCGAAGAGGAATACAACCGAGATCTACACCATAATCGAGGAATTGTTGCTTGAGCCACAGAATTTGTGCACGGCAACTTTCTGCTGCAATATATTCTGCTTCGGCTGTACTGAGTGCCACACACGCTTGCTTCTTACATGCCCACGACACTAGTGCATTCCCGAGAATGTGACACGTACCACTCGTGCTTTTTCTATCGGTTTTACATCCTGCATAATCAGCGTTAGAATAACCAATTAAAGAACAAGTACTACCTTTTAGATACCATAACCCGACGTTCGTTGTCCCTTTGAGATACTTCATAATCCTTTTTACGACGGTGAGATGTGATTCCTTCGGACTTGCTTGAAAGCATGCACACAAACAAACGCTAAACATAATGTCGGGACGGCTTGCCATCAAATATAATAATGAACCAATCATACCTCGATACTTTGTGATATCAATTGGAGTACCAGATTCATCTTGATTAACGTACGTTCCGGATCCCATAGGAGTGGACATCACCTTGCAACTATCCATATCGAATCTTTTCAACAATTCCTTGCAATACTTGGATTGGTTGATGAAGATGTCATCCTTTGTTTGCTTGATTTGTAGTCCAAGGAAATAGTTCATCTTTCCCATCATTGACATTTCAAACTCGCCTTGCATCACCGAAGCAAATTCTTCACATAGATCTTTGTTTGTTGATCCGAAGATGATGTCGTCCACATAGACTTGAACAAGTAAGGTATTACCCTTTATCTTTTTAATGAATAGATTCTTGTCTACCTTTCCTTTTTCAAAACCTTTATCACATAGGAAGGTGCTGAGACGATCATACCATGCCCTTGGTGCTTGCTTTAGACCATAGAGAGCCTTCTTCAATTTGTATACATGTGAAGGGTGCTTGAAGTCTTCAAATCCCGGGGGTTGTTTGACATAGACTTCTTCGTTGATGTATCCGTTTAAAAATGCGCTTTTGACGTCCATTTGGAAAAGTTGAAAATTCATTGAACAAGCATAAGCAAGTAATAATCTAATTGCTTATAACCTTGCTACCGGAGTGCACGTTTCATCAAAATCAATTCCTTCCTTCTGGTTGTAGCCTTGTGCGACCTATCTTGCTCTGTTACGAACTATGATCCCATTCTCGTCAAGTTTGTTCTTGAACACCCATCTTGTTCCTATGATGTGCTTGTTGTCTGGTCTTGTTACAAGACTCCAAACTTGATTCCTTTCGAATTGGTTGAGTTCTTCTTGCATCGCTACAATCCATTGGTCGTCGTTTAAGGCTTCATCAATCTTGGTTGGCTCAATTTGAGACACAAAAGCCATGTTGAGACAAGCATCCTTAAGATTTAGTCGAGTTGCAACGCCTTGGCTAATATCACCAATAACTTTATCTATCGGGTGATCTATATGAGTTCTCCATTCCTTCGGAAGATCTTGATGTTCTTCAATGATTTGAGTGACATCTTCTTGTGGTATTACTTGATCCTTTGAAGTCTCTTCTTGTTGTTGTGAAGAATCTACTATATCATCATCATCATCCACAATAATATTATCCTCTTTCGAGGGGTTAGTCTCATCAAAAGAAACATGAATGGATTATTCAATAGTAAGAGTTCTTTTATTAAAAATTCTAAAAGCTCTACTAGAAAGAGAGTAACCAAGGATATACCTTCGTCGGAATTCTCATCAAACTTACCGAGATTGTCCTTATTATTGTTGAGAACAAAACATTTGCATCTGAATATGTGGAAAAATGCTATATTTGGTTTCCTACCCTTGAACAACTCATACAGAGTCTTCTTGAGAATTGGTCGAATATTGACACGGTTGCTTACAAAACACGATGTGCTAACTGCCTCCACCCAAAAATACTTAGGAAGATTTGAGTCACTAAGCATTGTTCTAGCAAACTCCACCACTGACCTATTCTTCCGTTCTACGACACCGTTTTGTTGAGGAGTCCTTGGTGCGGAAAAGTTGTGAGAAATTCCATACTCTTTGCAAAAATCTTCAAAATCTGAATTTTGGAATTCTCCACCATGGTCGCTTCTTATGGAGGCTATGGTGAGTGACTTCTCGTTTTGAATTTTCTTTGCATACTTCTTGAATGCTTTGAAAGCATCACTTTTCTGCACTAAAAACAATGTCCATGTGTATCAAGAGAAATCATCAACAATAACTAAAGCATAAATACTACCTCCGAAGCTTTTTGTTCTCGATGGACCAAAAAGATCCATATGCAACAATTGAAGTGGTCTTGATGTAGAAACCACTTGCTTGGATTTGAAAGTTGTAATGGTTTGTTTCCCCATTTGACATGTGTCGCATAACTTATCCTTGATGAATTTTATCTTCGGAAGACCAACAACTAGATCATGCTTTATCAACTTGTTTAAATGCTTCATGTGAATGTGAGCAAACCTTTTATGCCATAGCCACACCTTGTTGTTGTTCGCCATTAGACATTTTACCTTCAAGGATGAGTCATCAAAAGAGAACATAAAAATATTATTAAATCTTTTACCTTTTAGCAAGATGTCATGGGTGACTTCATGTTCTATCAAACATTCATCCTTTGTGAAGTTGATTCGGAACCCTTTGTCACACAACTGACTTATACTAAGTAGGTTGTGTTTAAGGCCTTCCACATAAAGGACGTCTTCGATGATTGTACATGGAGGTGCACCAACGGTTCCAACTCCAAGAATTTTTCCTTTATTATCATCACCATAAGTAACATATCCTTTGGCCTTTAATGATAGACTTGAAAATTTGTTTATATCTCCCGTCATATGCTTTGAACAATCGCTATCAAGATACCATTGATTAGAAGTTGTATTCAAGCATACCTACAACACAAAATCAAGTATTGTTAGGTACCCAAATTGCTTTGCGTCCTTGATAGTTAGTACCCTTTTCAACCCACACATAATGCCCTTTAGCAACACCAATGTTGCGCACATAGCAAGCATTAGGTGTATGGCTTTTGATTCCACAATAAAAACAAGTAGGTTGAAAATGACTTCTATATCTAGGAACATAATTCCTTTTCTTCACAATTATTTTCTTTTTATGACTTTGATGCATAGTTTTAGAATTGTTTGCCTTTTCTTTAACAACTTGTTCACTTGCTTTCACAAAAATGGTTTCATTTGTGCTTGGTTTGGAAAACTTAGAATATCCTAATCCAATTTTATCATTAGGATATCTTTGGTGCCTAAGAATTTCCTCCAAGCCAATTTGACCTTTTTCGTATCTTTCTAAAACTTTTTTAAGTTGAACAATTTGAAAAGATAAGGATTCACAATTTTTGCATACAAGACTTTGTTTTTCATCCATTAATTTTTATTTTTCATTGTCAATGTTTTTTATAAAATCAATATTTTATTCTTTTAAAGATGAAATTCTTTTCTTTTGGGATGAGATGCTTTTATACAAAGTCTTGCATTCTTTTAGAAGTTCATCTATGACTTCTTGCGCATCACTGTCATAAATTGAAAAATTGCTACTAACCTCATCAATTTCTTCATCGGAGTGATGTGACGCCATAAGAGCCATATTTGCACATTCATCGCTTTCTGATTCCGATGATGAACTTATCTCATTATCGTCCCAAGCAACATAATCCTTTTTATTCTTGAAATCCTTCTTGCCTTTGAATCCTCCTTTCTTTGCAAGTTTCAGGCAATTCGGCTTTATGTGACCTTGCTTCCCACATTCGTAACTTGTGACTTCTTGATTCGATGTGGAAGCATCCTTTTTCCTGAAATATCTATTCTTTTTAGGAAAAGAGGAATTTTTATTATTATTAAAAAACTTACCAAGCTTCTTTACAAGAAGCATGAAATTTTCATCTTCGGAAGTCTCGTTGTCTTTGTCATCCTTTGTGTCAATCTTCAAGGCAATTCCTTTGGACTTCTTTTCTTGACTTTCGTGCTTCTCGAGCCTTCCAAGTTTCAATTCGTGCTCTTGAAGTTTGCCAAATAAGGATGCAGATGTCATCGTTGAGAGACTATTCTTTTCCGAAATAGCGATCACTTTTGGTTGCCATTCCCTTGTCAAGGATCTTAGGACTTTCAGGTTGATATCATCATTGGTGAAGGTCTTTCCAAGAGCAATCAAATGATTTATTAGATGAACGAATCTCTTTTGTAAGGCAACAATAGATTCACCGGGCTGCATACGGAATATCTTATATTCTTGACTCAATGTGTTGAGTCTTGATCTTTTTACTTATGTGGTTCCTTCATGCGTTTCCACCAAGGTGTCCCAAATCTCCTTTGTCGATTTACACTGTGATACACGAAAGAACTCGTCCATACTGAGAGCGCTTTGGAGTATGTTGATTGCTTTCTTTTCATTAAGGATCCTTTTCTTATCATCTTCGTCATACGTGCTTTTCAACTTTGCGGTTCCAACGCCATTGACCACATTTACTGGATTGTGTGGTCCTTCTTTGATTGCTTCCCATATACCTTCTCCTTGGGCTTCAAGATGCGCCTTCATTATAATTTTCCAGAAATCGAAATATTCTCCAGAAAAAAGTGGTGGTTTGTTACTACTTCCACCGTCTTTAAAAACCGGGTTGGTGCTAGCGGAAGCCATACTGAATCGTTAGGAACAGGTTACCTTAACCTGCTCTGATGCCAATTGTAAGTTCAGAGTATGCCTAAGAGGGGGGGGTGAATTAGGCTTTAGAAACTTTTTCCAGTTTTTTGAGATTCTTGAATTTTACTCGGTTATGTTCTTGGTGATGAAAGCAGTAAAAAGCAGAAGATAAAAAGGACACAGAGATTTATAGTGGTTCCCTTCATAATCCGAAGGTAATCCACTCCCCTTTCCACACGAAAGAGATTTTTCACTATAGTTTTAGAATGTACAACCTATCACACCATCAACCGGTGAGGCCTACTATCTAACAACTATTCAACAACTAGTGTGCAAGAACAATCCTCTTGCAAGCACTAACCCTTGTGTCCAACAATCCTGGATCACAAGTCACAATAGAAACAATTTATAATTCTTTGATTTGATAGTGATATAATAATATCAATACAATGATTGATCTTCTCCTTTTTGATCAAAATTCACTTTTCAATATCAATACAAGTGTTCAAAAATTCTGGATATGAAATGGTATGAACAATATGAACACTTTTTGAAATATTGGAAAGTATTTGAAAAATAGTGAATTTGATTGAATGATTACATTGAAAATTATTGGAGGTGTTTTTCAATTTGAAATATTCAGAATTTATATGAGTCAAAACACCATTTCAAAAAGGTATAAATGTGTATGAATCAAATAATGAAAAGGTATAACAATCAAACAAGATTTGAATTTTAAAAGAAACAATTTTTCAAAATTCGTTCAGTGTTAATCTATTAATCATATAGGTTAATCAGTTAACACTTGAACGTTAGCCCTAAGAATTTAAAATTGAGGCCGTTAACCGGTTAACCATATAGGTTAATCGGTTAACACTGTGAAAACTCAGAAAAAATACTTGAGTTAAAAGTGTTATACCAGTTCCAAATGATTTTAAAACCATGCATATTCAATATGATGATATGATGAATTATTTGAACACTTGTATATCAATTAAAAGATTGAGTTTTGATATACCAAAGCCTTGTGTCCAAGTCTTGAAAAAGTAGTCGATCATTTGTACATGAAGCTTGATTTGCATGACAACATTCCATTGATGATACGCTTGCACCTCTCGCTTTTTTAGAAGAGTTCAGAATAGAGAAGCTTCTGGTTTTATCTTCAGTGTATATACCCCCATGGGTATATAGTGCAAGCAGCTTCTTAGTACATATACCCCCACGGGTATATAGTGCAAGTATCTTGATCAATTTGAAAGCTTGACTTTTTGCAAACATGGAATGAACTTAAGTCTTGTTGACATCATCAAAACCTTGAGATTGAAGTATGCTTCTACATAATTTTATTGACACACTTTATATTTTCTAACTTCTTTTGTGATAGGCTAACTTTTTGTTGTGGTTGTTGTTTGGTTTGTTGTTATGATTTGTGACTTTTTGTTGTGGTTGTTGTTTGGCTTTTGTTATTTTCACTTTTTTAACACAAATTGCATTTTCACCCTTTGTTGTGTTCTGGCAAAAATTAACGCTTATTTCTCGTGTTATTTTAGTTTTCATCATATACAATCACACATCATACTTGTATGCAGGGGTGTGCAAAATAACGAATAACCATAAACCAAATTCCTATCCAAATTAATCCAAATTTTAAAATCCAATCCAAATTTATATTTTAAATTTGGTGGCCCATTTATCAAATTAAAAAAAAAAACGGTAACCATTTGTTTCAAACCGGATTGAGATTCAGTAACCATTTTTCAATAAGCTTCAAAAATAAAAGTAGAATAGTTTGGGAAAATCAAGATCAACACAAATTTCAAAAACCCTAATCCTCAAAATCCAAATTGTATTCATCTCTTTCTTCTTTATCATTCTTCAAATTTCAAACCTTAATCTCATTTGTATCTTAATTCTCTAAATCACAATCATGAGTTTATCGAAATAGTTCTGCGACAAAGGAAGTTGTGGATGGACGTTAAGTAACGGCGGAGGACGGTTAGTGATATGAGGTAACAACAGAGGACAGATACGTTGAAGACGGGAGCTTTGTTGTTTAGGTTGATGAATAGGCGGAGGTGTTGAGATACGGCTGTGGTCGTGCGCAGGTGAGCCCGTTAGTTTTTGAACATTTTTTATACTGCTATAATTTTAAACACCCAGCTGTTATGCTTGCATACCAGATGTTCGATCTATTTTCATTAAGCTATTTAGCAGAGACAATGTCATACCCCTAGAAATATGGTTGGGTCCTGTATGTAAAACTACTTCCAACTCTAAATTATTTGTGTTACATAATGCAAGGTTTCTTAGAAGATTGAGCAGCAAATGGTAGCAAAATAGGAGTAGAATTGATACATAATGCAAGGTTTCTTAGAAGATTAAACTCAGAAACTAGTATTTGGGGACTGCAAATTCTTGTTAGCTAGAAATTGTTCATTATCTTGTGTTGTATATGGACTGAATTTGGAATCATTTACCGAAAGTCCCATAGAAATATATTCAAAGCTAGTGATTGTATTGTTGATGCAACTAGTATCAAAAGTTAAGTTAGAATAGTAGTTATTTTTTGTGACAATAACCATAGTGGAATCATGTGTTGGCCAAAATGCAGATTCAGTTCCTAAATTAGAGTTTTGATAGAGGTGTTGTGGGGGTGAGCAGTTACCAAGTAACTGGTTCATAAAGTCAGATTCCTCAACAGTGTAGAGTCTACTAAGCGAACTCCATTCTTGAGAAATAAGCTCAGCAGGTTCCATTTTCTATAGAAAGTGTTATATATTGTCTATGTAGAAAAAACTCTCCACTTATGTTTGATCACTATTTCATCTATTTATACTAGACAAATATATAGGAAAAAAATATGTGTATTCACGAAGTTTAATAGATTAATAGGGAATAATGAGTTCATTCTTAAATATGAAAAGTCTCATGATTGGCAATAATTAGAATCCGACAAAGTCTCTAAATATTATATATTGGAATCGCGTGAGGTTATAGAAAAATATGAGTTGAAAATGAGGTAGGAGGGAATGAGATCGTGGTGAGGTGTCTCTGTGTCTCAATATTGTTGACATTATCATTTTCCTTAAACCATATTTCATAGCTTAAGTTCAAAGCCATTATAAAGGCCCAAAGTTCTAAGTTCTATACAAACTAAATATAATGGTTGTACACAAAGAATGTGAACAAACTGTTAAGACTTTTCATTTTGTAGAAATTATGTTTCTCAATGTCTGTTTAGGGATAATTATATTTTATTAATTTTCTTACACGTTTAGAATAGGAAAAGATGGAGAAAAGTTGATCATCAGAAAGATATTGAATGGTTACCGGGAGAGACTCAAACTAGTCACTCAAATTCTTGGAAGGAACCAAATTTGGTTCCTGCCATTCTGTTTGTGTGTTATTTCTCTGCACAATTTGATTTCTATGGGGGGATGCAGCCAACATAGCAACAGAAGCAAGATATGACCACTATTTCTTGAAGGCAAAATACTTCAATATCACAAGATATCCCAGTGGAATTTTATCAATATATAACCATATATAATAGAACAATAATACAAAATAAACACAACCCAATAAATTTATAGTTTCAGCAATATATCCACTGATCATCATGGATTAGTAGGAGAATTATGGATACATAAATAACAAGCCCAATGATTAAACAAACAATTAGTATGAGTGATTCCACCATAATCTTTATGATCTAGAAGACCTCTTCCTGCAGCTTCAGAAGAACCATTCAAAGTTGCCATAACAAGGAGAACTAATATAAGAAAAGTGATGGTCTTTTTTATTGTAAACATGATATGAGTTTCTCTTAACTTGCTTTGTGTGCATTAAGGTAGCTCCAGTTATTACAATTTATAGAACCACCTAGAAGAGTGAAGGGGACTATTGGTTTCTTAAAATGTAAACTCAATTAAATTAGCATTTGTATTATGACTAGGTTTTCAGAAAAGTGATGGCTTTGAACTTACTATTATTATTTTCTTTTGTTGACATTATCATGATAAACGTAGCCACTACTATGAAATGTATTATCATGTTTGAAGTTGTTTCTTTGAAGTATAATCCTATAAGTTAGTAATAGTTTGTTTATACTTTTGCTTTTTGCGATGGTTGATTACCAAATTAACACATCATATATAAATCACTTAAGTGTCTCTTTGCCTTTGTTTTCTGGTGTCGATATCCCCTTGACTTTGTTTTGTGTTGTCAAATTCATGTCTAACAAGTGGGTGTATTAAGTTCGAATCTATTTTCCTTTCTCGTTAATTGAAAACTGTATTTTAAGAATAAATAATCTATGCGTTTCTAATTTATTTTCCTAATTTTAACAGAATCAAGATGACTAATGTTGGCACAACTTATGCAACATCCGAGAATACGGTTTCAACCCCTCCACCTACAATCTCTAGTAAAATGCCACCTCCTCACATTAAGAAATGAAAGAATCGTCCAGAGGTTTGAAATCATTTCATTGTATTGTCGAAAGAAAAACAAAAAGCTTCGTGTAAATACTGTGACATAAAAATTAAGTATAATAACAGAACTAGTTTCATGCATGCTCATTTATCGAGATGCCTCTTTTACAAGAGGAAAAGGACATCGTCTTCTATGACAAGTGTTGAAGAACAAGTTGGGTCTCCTTTAATCGTCAAGTTTGACCAAGAAGCCATTCGAAGACCAATGGTTAAAATGTTCATAAACATGGAGATTCCTTTTCGGAAGATCGAACATGAGTCTTTTCATGTATGAGTCTCGCTTCACCAAGATTTCAAATTTGTTTGCGCACAACATTGGCATGTGATGTCTTGAAACTGTGGGTCACAGAAAAGATAATTTTAAAAAAAATTCTCTCTCTGAATTGTCGAAGAGTTTGTCTCACCACTGATATGTGGATTTCTTGTCAAAAGTTGAGCTATACGTGTGTGACGGCCCATTTCATAGACAATAATTGGCACTTACAGAAGAAGATTTTAAATTTTTGTCAAGTCACAAGTCATACAGGGGATGCTATTTGTGAAACAATGGAGATGTGTTTGAACAATCGGGGCTTAAATCGTGTGCTTAGTTTGACGGTTGATAATGCTTCATCTAATGGTGTTGGAGTTGGACGTCTCAAGAGAAGGCTTTTGTCTAAGAATAGTTTAGTTATGAGCGAAAACCGTTTTCATATGAGGTGTTGCGCACACGTATTAAATCTAATTGTGAAAGAAGGTTTGAAAGACATTGATAATTCTGTTTATAGAGTTCGTCATGCTGTTTGGTATGCTAGATCTTCTTCGGCGAGGCTTGCTAAATTCAAGGCATGTATTGATGAGGAGAGCATGGACTATAAAGGTTTAGTTTCTCTAGATGTTGAGACTCATTTGAATTCAACTTATTTGATGTTAGTATCCGCATCAAAATATGAAAGAACCTTTGAAGAATTAGGTTTTCGAGATAAAAGGTACATGAAATTTTATTTTGTTTATGTTTGTTAATTTTGAGAAGATGAAATGTTAGCATTCGGGCCAGCTTTGGCTATAACTTCAATGATGCCAAGTTCCAAAGCTTATTTTAGAATCATTGGAACAGAAGAAGCACATGCTAGTTCCATAGCAAAAAGGAAAGCTTTTTCATCGGATACTTTCTCCATTTTCTCAATCGTATGCATATGTTATAATATACTTTAATGTTAGATTGTAGGTTCTCTAATTACCTCTTATAGATGTCAATAGTTGTGCTCTGCTTGTCGCTTCCCTAAAAAAGAAAATGGGAAGTAGATATCATAAGTTTTAAATTTATACTGGTCTATGAGGACCATTCTTTATGTAATTGATTATATGCACATATATTACCCTAACACTGTAATCAATTTATCATCAAGTTTCAAAAACAAGTGTCAAAATGGAATACCAGAAAAGAAGAAAAAAAGTGTTTTTGCATGCCTTTCATTTATGATTTAGTCGAATTATTTGATCAACACTTATAAGCTGCATATAATAAGTAGCATGGAAAACATAATGATCTACCATTGTAGTTGAAGCTTATTTATTGAATCCAACCAATCAAATTTAATATTTCTGTTCCGGTGTGGGCCTCACCTAGGCAGGCCCAATACCAAATACGGCCCAACAGGCGAACTGGGCACACCTGGCACACGCCCTTCGGACGAGCAGGACCGTCAGCCGGGCACAAGCCATCACGCCGCATCCCCTTCGTCGTCCGTCACACCAGACGAGCAAGACTACCCGGGCTCCCTCCGCGGGAGAATAACGTGCTCGGCGCACGTTATCCATGCGCTTCCCTCCGCGGGAGAATAACGTGCTCGGCGCACGTTCTCCACGTGCTCCCCTCCGCGGGGACACGTCATCGGCCAACCGCCCACCTCCGAAAGAGCAGGTCAAACCCACTTTCCGGAGACCTAGGAGCGGTTGAACTAGGGCGAAGACCACGTCTTGGTCTTCACTACGCCACGTAAGCCCTAGCAGTCATTAGGGTTGGGCCTGGTCGTCTGGCCCACCTCGAATGACCGTTGGCCCAGCGCTGGGGTCTCTCTATAAATACCCTCTTCTTCAAGAGGGTCAGGTAACTCTTCTTGCCCCCCTTTTTCTGTACTATTGCTTCCTCTCTGTCCAACTTCTTACTTGGGCGTCGGAGTGCTTTGCAGGTACACCCCCTCCTCGTTCTTACCTCGGCGAACAGATAACCGTCCGGCGAAGCGTGGCCAGTCCGTGATCCCTCCTGATCAGGTCAGATCAGTGGCGCCGTCTGTGGGAACGGAAACTTCCCCGTTACTCCGAGCAGAAAAACCAAAAGTTTCACCAAACCTCCACGGTTATGGCCAGCCCCCGCCGCGACGACACTCCGCTCGATCTCGCACTCAACACTGCCGCCAACGGGAAGCAGGTAGGAACGGCGCGCCTGAATGAAGCCGACGAAAGAGACGGGCAAACCGCCTCGCCATCGTCCGAGGAAAGGCCCCAGCATGCCGACCATCGCCCCCCGAGCCCGCCGGCATTCCACCCTGTTCCCATCCCGGCGGGAGCGGACCCCACGGTAGCCGCCCTCTTTGCAGCCATCAACCAGACAAACCAGCTGCTGTCCCAACAGAACGCTAGAATTGGAGCGTTGGAACGCGGCGGCTCCCCGAGGTACCCCCAGCGGGAAGACCAGAACGGAGGTTCGAGGAGCCCCTCACCTCGACCCAGGAACCGCCGACCGCGGTTGGAGAGACGCCGCCCCCAAGCGACACGGGAACGCACCAGATCCCCGGCAAGACACGGTCGCGGGAGGAACCAGAACACCGCGGCGACCCCAACCGAGGAAACCCGAGGCGGGAACACAGGCCGGAGATCGAGGGCCCGAAACCCGGGACACACCGCGACCGGCTCATCCCCCCTGAGATCCCCGGCGCACAGCGACGAGGATGACTACCGCACCCCACTATCCCGGGAGATCATGGCGGCCCCTATACCCCAAGGAATGGAGAAACCACCGACGCTGTCAACGTACGACGGCACCTCCGACCCGGACGATCATCTGGAAGACATCGAGGCCATGCTCGACTACCGCAATGTCCGGGGAGCTATCAAATGCAGACTCTTCCCGACGACTCTGAGGAAAGGCGCTATGACCTGGTACAAAAGCCTGGAGCCCGAATCAGTTACGTCGTGGAGGGTCTTGAAGGACCTATTCTCCAAACACTTCACAGCGTCCCGGCGTCACCCGAAGACGGAAGCAGTCCTCGGGGCGATCATCCAAGGCCCCGACGAACCCCTCCGGAAATACATCGAAAGATTTACTCGGGAAGCCGTACAGGTGACGACTTCCGACGAAATGAAACGCTACTTAATGGAGCAAGGCCTGCGCCATGACTCCAAATTCTACGAGGCCGTGGGCATACACCGGCCCACGTCCCTCCAAGACTTCCTCGACAGGGCCGCCCACTACATCCGGTTCGAGGAAACACAAGCGGCCAACTCCGCCCGCGACACCCGAGACAGAGAAGCCCCCCGCGGGCACCGAGACGACGGAGCTTCGAGCCACCGGCGAGGAGGGGACCGCCGTCGGGATGACCGCCACCGCGAACCCCGCGAACAGCGCGAGTCGCGCGGCCCGGCAGGAAGGTTCACCGAGTACACCGCCTTGGTCGCTTCCCGCGAACGCATACTGGCCGAATGCGCTAAAACCGAGTTTGTGCAGGGAGGTGTCCGTTTTCCACGACCAACGCCGCCCAAACCGAACGTGGACAAGTCAAAGTACTGCCGGTTCCACAGGACCCACGGGCATGTAACGGAAGACTGCATCCATCTCAAAGATGCGATCGAAATCCTAATCAAAGATGGGCACTTAAAGCGATACACCCGGGGAGGTGAACCACCCAGATCGGAGGCCCCGGAGGCAAAGAAAATCGAGGAGCTCCCCTGCCCAGAAGACGGTGAGAGACTCCAGGTCGCGCTGTGCGTCAGCCGCCCCGAGGACTGGTTCGCAAGCAGAGGACTCGGCATCCCCGAAGCACCCAGCTTAGTCGGCGAGCCAATCCGACCAACCAGCCGATGGGAATACTTCCCCAGAGCCATGGTCATCTCTGATGGCGCTACGAGGAGTCTGTCCATAGGATCTGTGAAAAGGAAATTCGACGAACTCATCGCGGGCAACTCCGGCAAGATGAGCACGCTCGACAGATTCCGAGGCCGCTCCAACCCGATCACGTTCTACCTCGAGGAACTACCCGGGGGATCTCCCAATTCCAACATACCCTTGCTCATACGCGCACGTATGGCAAACTTCGACGTCAGGCGCCTCCTCGTCGACGGAGGGAGCTCGGTTGACATAATGTACTCACATTTGTTCACGACTCTCCAGCTCAACGAGTCCAACCTCTCCCCCTACGTAGGCTCCGACCTCCAGGGGTTCAACGGGACGACGACAAGACCCTGGGGATACGTGGAACTGAAAGTCACCTTTGGGGAAGAGGAAACGGCCAGAGACATCAGCATCCGCTTCTTAGTCATCGAATGCCTGTCCCTGTATAACTGCATCCTGGGCAGGACAACGATAGCAGAGCTCACCGCGGTACCCTCCACCGCCCACCTGAAGATGAAATATTACACGAGAAGGGGAGCCGTGGTCACCCTCAACGGCGACATCGAAGCTGCCCGAAGGTGTTTTGAAGCCGCACTGAAAGGCTTCGACTCCATCGCTCCACCGACCAAAAAGAAAGCACCGAGCGCTACGCCAAAGGACAAGCCAACAGAGCTGGTCGGATCAGTTGAGCTCGACAGTCGCTTCACCGACGAGCTCGACAATAAAAAGACTGACGCGGCCAACGAGCATCCAGCGCGCCCCATCCCGGATGGCGATTTCGAGCTCATTCCCCTCGGGGACGACACGACCAGAACCGTAAGGGTAGGCGCAGGACTCCCCGACCTCGCGAAACGACAGCTCCAAGCCTGCCTCCGCGAGAATGCCGACCTCTTCGCCTGGAGCGCCGCGGAAATGCCGGGACTCGACCCTGAGGTCGCCTGCCACCAGCTGTCCATCAGCCCGACCGCAAAGGCCGTGGTGCAACGCCGTCGCCGCCAGTCTCCAGAAAAATCGGCAGCAGCCGAACAAGCTGTAAAAGACCTCTTAGAGGCAAATTTTATTTCGGAAGCCCGGTATTCCACCTGGCTGTCCAACGTTGTACTTGTTAAAAAGAATAATGGAAAATGGCGCATGTGTGTTGACTACACTGACCTCAACCGGGCGTGTCCTAAGGACGCCTACCCCCTCCCCAACATCGACAAGCTCGTCGACAACTCGGCGGGCTTCAAACTCTTGTCCTTCATGGACGCATACTCGGGATACAATCAGATCCCGATGGCCGAACACGACAAACAGGCCACGGCCTTCATGACAGCATCGGGCAATTACTATTACAACGTAATGCCTTTCGGCCTCAAAAACGCCGGGGCCACGTACCAACGCATGATGAACCGCGTCTTCCACAAGGAGATCGGGGACATGCTCGAAGTCTATATGGACGACATGATCGTCAAATCCGGCGCGGAAGACGACCATGCGGCACATCTCCAGAAGGTCTTCAAGACCGCGAGATCATGTCGCATGCGCTTTAACCCGGAGAAATGCACTTTCGGCGTCTGCGCCGGTAAATTCCTCGGCTACTACTTGACCGAACGGGGGATCGAAGCCAACCCGGACAAGTGCCACGCCTTCTCCAATATAACCACGCCGACCACGAAGCGTGCCATCCAGTCCCTCAACGGCGTACTAGCCTCCCTCTCACGATTCATCGCGAGATCGGCCCAACACGCCCTCCCGTTCTTCAAACTGCTCAGGAAGGAGACCAAGTTCGAATGGACGGACGAATGTGAGAGAGCCCTTCGCCACCTCAAACGCGTCCTCTCCGAACCACCAGTACTGACGCGCCCCGCGACGGGCGAAACCCTGTACTTATATCTGGCCGTCTCTAACGAAGCCGTCAGCGCCGTCCTCGTGAGCGAAGCCGGGGAAGGACAAAAGCCCATTTATTTTACTAGTAAAGCCCTCCACGGCCCGGAGGCCCGATACCAGCTGATCGAGAAAGTCGCCCTGGCCCTCGTTACAGCGGCACGCCGACTCCGGCATTATTTTCTAGCACACACCATCGTGCTCCGCACCGACCAACCCCTCCGCCAACTACTCGGCCGCCCAGACATGGCTGGGCGCATGCTGAAATGGTCGCTAGAGCTCTCCGAGTTCGACATCACATACGAGAGCCGGCACGCCATCAAGGCTCAAGCGTTGGCTGACTTCGTAGCCGAGATGACCACGCCCCCCGACCCGCCCACCAGGAACCACCTCTGGACCATCTTTGTGGACGGCTCCTCCAACTCTACGGGGAGCGGCGCCGGCATCGTCCTCGACAACGACGAGGGTACGGTCATCGAAGTCTCCCTCACGCTAGCTTTCCCAACGACCAACAACCAAGCCGAATACGAAGCATTTCTCGCCGGCCTTCGCCTAGCATCCGACCTGGGAGCCAGGGACATCCGAATCTACACGGATTCCCAGCTGGTCGCTTCGCAAGTCCGAGGTGAATACCAAGCAAAAAGCGACACCCTCGCCGGATACCTCGCGCTCATCAGTGACAAACTAAGAGGGTTCGACTCAGCAGAAATTCAACACGTTCCTCGGGAGCAGAACACCCGCGCCGACATCCTCTCCAAACTAGCAAGCACCAAGAAACGAGGCGGTCACAAATCGGTCATTCAAGAAATCTTGTCCCAACCAAGTACCAGCCCGACCACCACACCCCTCGACATCAACGCCATTGGAGACGCGGACTGCTGGATGACCCCCCTCCACACCTATCTCAGCACCGGCCGTCTGCCGACCAGCTCTAGCGAAGCCAACGCAACGAAACGACGGGCCTGCTCGTACGTCCTCCTCGAGGGACGACTGTACCGCCGAGGCTTCGCAATCCCACTCCTCAAATGCATAGACAAATCCCAGAGTACGGCCGTTCTAGAAGAAATCCACGAAGGTATCAACGCGCAGCACCTCGGGGGCAGATCCCTAGCGCGCAAGGCCCTACGCGCGGGCTACTACTGGCCGTCAATGCAGTCCGACGCGAAAGAACATGTCAAACGGTGCGATAAGTGTCAACGACACGGAGACATGCACCTGGCCCCGCCAACCGACCTCACGTCCCTCTCATCTCCGTGGCCATTCGCCTGGTGGGGGCTGGATATCCTCGGACCCTTCCCCCTCGGTTCATACCAGAACAAGTACCTCATCGTGGGAGTCGACTACTTCACCAAGTGGGTCGAGGCTGAAGCTCTGGCCAAAATCACCGCCCACAACATTCTCCGATTCTACAAACGCAACATCCTCGCCAGGTTCGGGGTACCACTCGCCATCGTCACCGACAACGGTACACAATTTACAGACAAAAACTTCCGCGACTTCGTCACCAACCTCGGGACCAAACATCACTTCGCCTCGGTCGAACACCCTCAGACGAACGGCCAGGCGGAGTCGGCAAACAGAGTTATACTCAGAGGACTCAGACGACGCCTCGGAGACGCCAAACGAGCATGGGTCGAAGAACTCCACAGCGTCCTCTGGGCATACCGTACTACTCCTCACTCAACTACAGGGGAGACCCCATTTCGCCTCACGTACGGAACCGAGGCCGTAATACCGGTCGAAATCCGCGAACCGTCCAGACGAACGGAAGCTCCCCTAGACACCGACGACAACGACGGCTCCCTCCGAGAAGAGCTCGACCTCGTCGAAGAAATCCGCGCAGGAGCAGCCCTCCGGGAAGCCCGGCTGAAGCAACAAGTAGCACTTCGCCATAACCACAAAGTCATAAAACGCGATTTTCAAACTGGAGACTTAGTTCTACGCAGAAATCAAAAGGACTCCCACGAGGGCAAACTGGCGGCGAACTGGGAAGGCCCATACCGAGTCCGGGACAAAACGGAACACGGGGCCTATTACCTCGAAAACCTGCACGGTGAACAACTAGCTCGACCATGGAACGCCGCGAAGCTTAAGCGGTACTACAGTTAACACATTGCCCGCGACGACCAATCGTCCCGGCCACTGGGGGGGCGACATGGTACCACCGCACACCCCCGCGTCCACTAACGACCAAAGAAAGCAAGCCCTGCCTCTCGTGTGCGCGGGCAGAAGGCCTTGCTCGGCAGGGAATACCTCGACCGAGGCCCCTCGCCGCCGTACCAAAACAGGCAGGACACCCAGCTCGCGATGGGCCGTCCACGCCCCGGGGAAAACTACCCCCGAAAAGGCCCGGCTACATCCCCGGCCAAACCGGCCAGTCCCCTACACTACCGGTAACAAATTGTCGAGCTAAACACACCGAGCGAACACTTAGAAAATCTACAAGAAATGTCATACACATTAAAGGCATTCGAACAAATACGAAAAACGAGCATAAAACAACATGCAAACAACGAGCGCACACTTAGAAAATCCATGATAAATATATTTAACAAAAGCGGGCACCAGCCCAGTAGTCAATAGTACAAAAACGAGCACGCAGGCCCAAAGCAAAAGATAAACACCGGCACGCAGGCCACAAAACAACGAGCACGCAGGCCCGGCAACCTACACTTCCTCATCAGCTCGGTCAGCAGCCACGGTTTCCTCGTCAACGAAATAAGGATCGATCACCCTTCCATCAACGATCTCGTGGTACGGCCCTATCCCGTCCACGACCAGCTCGACACCAGGGTTGGCGACCTGAATCTGCTCGACCGCATTCTTGAACCCGACCTCAACGGCTTCCAGACAATCGCTCTCCAACACCCGGATACGGGCGATCAAGTCAGCACGGGTGATTAAACGCCGATCCCCCTCAGTCTCGTCCTCGGCCGGACGAACAGCGCTGTCCAGAACCTCAGTACGAACCTTCAGCGCCTGCACCTCGGCCGTCGCCGTCCCCAGCTTCTCTTCCAGCGAACTCACCTTCCCCTCAGCACCCTCTGCTCGTTTCCGCTCCTCGGCAACGTCCTTCTGGCTCTTCTCCAACTCCTCGGTGAGCTTGGCCAACCGCGACTGCGTAAAGGTGAGATCCCCTTGCAGTTTGGACAGCTCAGCAGCAGAGCAGCCCTCCTCGTTCAGCACGAGAGCCGTCGTAAACGTCCGCATCATCGCGGCCAAGTCCTCAGCCAGGACACGCCGACGGGCCTCCCGATCAGCCTGGCGAACAGCCTTCACCTCCCCGGCGGAAACGGTGGGGGAACGGGCACCATGAAAATACCCCGGGTGCTGGTGGCAGGGAGGGACGACATAACCTTCCTCGACGGCGCCGACCGTCAGATCCACCACCCGAGGCTCCTCGGACCTCTGCCTCTTCGACACTCCTTGGGACACAGGGGATTGGCTCTCCTGAGGCGACGAGGACGAAGTTTGGCCCCCCTGCGCCGCGACCTCCTGACTGACCAGCTGACTCACCCTCGTCCTCGGGACCCCGGCACTCCTGGCAGCACGCAACTGCTTCACCCGCTCGTCGACAGTAGACATGTTCGCTGCAAAAACAAAGAAATAGGTTAGCGACGATCAAAAACCCCGACAACGAGGGAAAACGAAACATCCCTACCTAGATAATCTAGAGCGGCCGCCCCGGTCGCACAGCCGAGCAAAGTCTTAGTATTTATCAAACGCTTTTTAGTGCGTACGTTCCCCTGGGCATCGAGGATGTACTGACCGTCGGGCGTCACCAGCTTCGACGGGGGAAGTGACCGCACAAAGGCAATTATTTTCAGATAAGCGGCCATGTCCTTCTCCTCGAGGGTTCCCGCCCGGACGATATACCTATCCGTCCCTCGACTGAAATGCTCCGAGGTCCACAGCAGATGTATCTTGGGAAGCCACGCTCGGAACCACTGGCCATCTACCGTACGCTCGCCCTCGTCAAAGAGAGTGTCCGAGCCGTGCTGCGTGATCGGCTTGACGAGGTAGAACCGACCCTTGAAGTCTTTGACAGAATCACTGTACGCTTTAAAAATTTTGGTCGATTGTTTGAAAGAGACCCATCCGTGACGACCTCGCACCGTCTGCCGCTGCAAATGAAAGATGCGAAAGAACAACGGCACCGTCGGCTCCACCGAGAGGTAGAAACACACCACCTCGAAAGCCCGGATGAAAGCCAGAGCGTTCGGGTGCAGCTGAGACGGGGCAAGACGCAGCCAGTCAAAAATCCCCAGATGGAAGGCAGAGAACGGCAGCCGGAGCCGAGCTTCTTTAAAATAAAATTCATACATCGGGAACATCTTCCGCCCATAGCGCGAACAGATCCGATGGTGCGCTTTCGGGCGATACACCTGCCAGTGTTGCGTTTCTCCTAGCGGCGTGTCCTCGACCGTGGCATACACGTCGGACGGGTCGACCACAAAACAGGAAGGGATGGTAAGTGGCTCCTCGGCCGCCCACTCCTCGGGCAAGGAGACGCGCCCGTCGTCATACTCCGGGACCTCGGGTTCATCATCTTCAACCATTATCCCCGGCACTAGAGCCGACATCTACACCTGAAAGCAGAGGACCTCGGTGAATTCGATAGCCAGGATCAAATCCACCCTTCCACCGCAAGTCAAGTGAAAGGGCGACAAAGGCCGAGGGGCGGCGAGCAGACATTCGCTCCCCGCCTACCCTCCTCGGGGATCGAAGAACGACCCCTCAGCCCTTCGGGGCGGCCGTCGGAGAAGATACTTCTCCACGGGGCATTCATCAGAAAAGCCCCCGTCCTCGGGGCATTCATCAGAAAAAGCCCCCGTCCTCGGGGCATTCATCGGAGAAAAGCCCCCGTCCTCGGGGCATTCATCAGAAAAAGCTCCTGTCCCCGGGGCATTCATCGGAACTAGCCTACCGTCCCCGGGACATTCATCGGAAAACTCGCCAGACGCGGCGGAACTCGCATCCCTCCTCGGGGCGCTCATCGCGCCCCGACCACACGTCCCAGTTAGACGACGAAAATAAAAGAGAGGGAGAAGAGGAACTCACTTGTAACGGCGGCGGACGGAAGAAAAAGCGAATGGCACGGCGTTGATCGGCGGCGAACGGCGGACGGGCAGAGACGATGAAAGATCAACAGGGAGAAAAGTAGCAGGATGAGCGGGGACCGCCATATTTATAACCCGGCGCGAGGCTCGAAGCGACCCTAGGCTCATTAATGACATAGGTTAGCCGCCCCTACGACCGCTCAACGCAAGACACGTGGAAGCAGCCTGACAGTCGCGTCTCTCCATCTGCCTCCTCCCCGTTCTACCGACGACCGGAGCCCTTCGCACGAGTCCCCCGCTCCAGACATGACGACCTTAAGTCCTCGCTCTTCCCCAGAGCTTCGACTTGGGGGGCTCCTGTTCCGGTGTGGGCCTCACCTAGGCAGGCCCAATACCAAATACGGCCCAACAGGCGAACTGGGCACACCTGGCACACGCCCTTCGGACGAGCAGGACCGTCAGCCGGGCACAAGCCATCACGCCGCATCCCCTTCGTCGTCCGTCACACCAGACGAGCAAGACTACCCGGGCTCCCTCCGCGGGAGAATAACGTGCTCGGCGCACGTTATCCATGCGCTTCCCTCCGCGGGAGAATAACGTGCTCGGCGCACGTTCTCCACGTGCTCCCCTCCGCGGGGACACGTCATCGGCCAACCGCCCACCTCCGAAAGAGCAGGTCAAACCCACTTTCCGGAGACCTAGGAGCGGTTGAACTAGGGCGAAGACCACGTCTTGGTCTTCACTACGCCACGTAAGCCCTAGCAGTCATTAGGGTTGGGCCTGGTCGTCTGGCCCACCTCGAATGACCGTTGGCCCAGCGCTGGGGTCTCTCTATAAATACCCTCTTCTTCAAGAGGGTCAGGTAACTCTTCTTGCCCCCCTTTTTCTGTACTATTGCTTCCTCTCTGTCCAACTTCTTACTTGGGCGTCGGAGTGCTTTGCAGGTACACCCCCTCCTCGTTCTTACCTCGGCGAACAGATAACCGTCCGGCGAAGCGTGGCCAGTCCGTGATCCCTCCTGATCAGGTCAGATCAATTTCTAACATTACCACCATTAACAAATAAACCTTCTTCTATTAAAGAGCATCCTATGTTAATAGGAATCACAATGAAACTATAAAACAATTCATCATTATATAAACACATAAATCATATGTAACTTTCCACATCCAAAAAACATCTAAACAACAACTATAGTAGTGTTTTGAAATGACACATTCTTCTTTGTCAATAAGTTTTGTTGTTGTTTTGGTTTTTGGAGGAATATTATTTGTTGAAGCAATTCCAAGAACTTTTCTAGATCAGTATAAACTTAAAAAGAAAAAGAAAGTCTAACATCAAATTATAGTACACATATCAGGGTCATCTTATTTTACAAACAATATTTATATGTTTGAGGTCTTGGATATTGGAAAGAGCATTGCGGATATGTGTGTGTCTGAAGATGAACATCTATGTTCAGCAGCTCAAAAGATGAAGAAGAAGTATGATAAGTATTAGAGATCTCATGATAAGCTTAATATGATTTTGTTGATTGCTCTAGTTTTCGACCCTAGACGCAAGATTAAATTGGTTGATTGGATGGTAAGTTGGTACTACAATAAGGATGATGTTGATGCCTTGAAAGCAAACTTAGATTTCTACTTGAAATCTATTTATGAAGAATATTGTGCTGGATTTATGCCTCCTCAAGGTAATTCAGATGAGCCGTAAGTTCTTGGTAGTGTTAGTCATCCTTATGGAATTGCTAAGTTCTATCTTTTAGAAGGGTGTGACAATGCAGATAATGAATTAAGTACTTATCTTTGAGAGAAGTTGGAGCATAACATGGAGATAAATGTTTTAGAGTGGTGGAAAGTTAACTCTAGCTGATATCACATCCTTGTAAACATTGCAAGAGACGTGTTGGCTATACCTATAAGCACAGTGGCGTCTGAATCTGCATTCAGTATAGGAGAAAGAGTGTTTGATCCATATCGCAGCTCGTTAACACCTACAACAGTTGAAGCACTGATTTGCACCCAGGATTGGCTCAAAGGAACATCTTCATCCTTGATTACAAATGAAGATTTTGATATTCTTGAGAGATTTAAGCAAGGTATGATAACTAACTATATTTCCTAATGTATTATCATTTATTATACTTGAGGCATAATGAAATGTCTTTATATGTTTTGTTGAATTAGTTTATACAGAAGATGGTGTTAGTTGTTCAACCTTTTCAATCTCTGTTGCATTCGAAGATGACTTAATGGTATTTTTGATTAAGTTTTCCCTTTATTACCCTTAGTTTTCTACTTTTTAATTGGAAGACATTGTTGTTACCCTTAGTTTTCTACTTTATAATTGGAAGACATTGTTGTTATGTTGTGACAGTGAGTAGAAATTTTCATTCAACATTTAACTGGTGTGAAGAGGATGGGAGGTGGATATGGCATTCATATCACATGTACAACTTGGACTAGATGAAGCATCAGTGGTTGAAAATGTCTCTTGCAGTGTTCACTGCTCTCAGCATCGGTGTTGTAGTTCCTGTCTTTGCAATAATAATTTGGTAGATTTGGGAATCCTATACTAGCATATTGGTTTTAATGATTGTTGTCTTATTACTTTGAATGTGTTCATGTTTAATTTTCTATATGGATTTTCCATATATGTAATAATCAATTTTTCTGTACTGCCAAATACTCGTGCTTGAACATTTTCATTTCTTAATATAAAGTATAGAATTAAAATGTTTCAGGTGGTTTATCAATTATTTGATAGTTTTCAATGAAATTGATTTTTTTTTTAAAATTGGTTTTAAAACTGATTTCTTTAAAGAAAATAAAAAACTGGTTTTGAGAGAAATAGGTTTAAAACTGGTTTTTAAAAAAACTGTTTTTTTTTTTAAAAACCGGTTTGAAACCAAACCAATCCACTTGTAAACCGGTTTTAAAAAAATAAACCGGTTTTATATAAATGGTTTTAAGATCCAAATTAAACCATATATGTGGTTTGGTTTGGTTTATAATCCATTCACACCCCTACTTGTATGCTTCTCTTTCCAGCAACCCAACTAGATTCAAGGTTTATATGGGTTGTGGTTTTGATTTGTGACTTGTTGTTCAGATATCTAACTATTGTTTTATTTTTTTATATTTTAAGATTTTCTT
Source organism: Lathyrus sativus (assembly GCA_963859935.3). Lineage (NCBI taxonomy): Eukaryota > Viridiplantae > Streptophyta > Magnoliopsida > Fabales > Fabaceae > Lathyrus > Lathyrus sativus. The sequence continues at coordinate 86,425,861 of OZ012738.1, forward strand.
AAGTTCAAGGGTGATTTGGAGTTGGACAAATGGATCAAGATGAAGGTTCAATGTAAGTGTAAGTGTATCCAAATGTTTCTTTTCAATATGGTTTGTATGTATGATGGATCAATGTTATTAACTATATGGTTGAGTCTATAGCCTATCTTTTTTACTTAGCCTTGGCAGAAAGTGCCAATGCAATGCAAATACATTGGGTTTGTTTGATGCTTCTTCACTAGTTTGGTTTTTGATTCATTTATGTTGCGGATTAAATTGAGATAAACATGATTGCTTGATAACACTCTCTTGTATAGGCTGTAATAATTTGGTTTACAATTCATTTTTGTTGTGGATTAAATTAAGATAAACATGATGGCTTGATAACACTCTTTTGTCTAGGCTGCAAACCAATATCTCTTGGTTAAATATATGAAATTTGGTGAAACTGAATTGGATGTATGAGTATGATTAGTTACTGCATATTTCAATATGCATTAACTAAAATGAAAAGTAAATAAAGTGGCTCGAAGCAAAATTAAAAGAAAAATTATTTTTGATTAAAGTGCCTTTGAGCAAAATTAAAGTGGCTAGAATGCATTAATTACTGCATATTTCATCCTAATTAAAATCTACCTTCATTTTCTTGATAATTTAGTTAGTTCGATCTATATCAAATTAGGATTTTTGAAACCACCCTTTTACAATATTGATTATGACTTGTCTCTTTTTAATGTATGTTCTATATACTATCACATCATAGAGATAATTAAATAAGATAGTCAATGGCTAACTCCCTTTAGTTAGACCTACTTGTAATGTTTATCATGTCATGTTTCATTCTTTTTTTTTAGTCATTTGTCATGTTAGTTTCTAAATTCTTTCTCTAAGATATGATTGAACAAAATTTACATGGAACTGTTTGAGTAATGTATCACATACCTTTAGAAGCAATAGATTTAGTGTTATCACAGTGCCCTTATTTCTTAGGCAATCACAAGTTTTCGTTTAGCATAATTTAGTAATTCAAGCATCTTTAACCCTTTTCGCATTGTTTGTTATTATTCCCACAGAAAGAGATAAGCCATTTAAAGCAGAAGGATTTGATGTGGAAGTTAAAGATGAAGTTGTGAAATCAAAACAGAAGATAGACAAGTCCTTAAAAGCTGAAAGACATGCTCTTCAATAAGCTCAGCGAGTTGTAAAGGTTTATGCAAAAGGTGTGTATTAGCATTTAACATATATGCTTGTGTTTGATTATATTAGTACGATGTCGGTCTTAATTATATTACATCAAAATCTCAAATGATGTTTGTTTGTAATGATTTTAGCATTGTTTATATTAGGACATGATAATGGACTTTCATGAAATTGTTTTGTAATACAAGTAATTATGACACTCCTAATCACTATGTGCTTTCATATTATGTTGTAGCTGAAGAAAATACGACATTTAGAACTGCAACTTCAGCGAATGTAAAATCAACAAAAGTTGTGAGACACCCACACACAAAGTTGTTAAATACTTCATTTGATGTGATGATATTAACATAGTGGAGAAAACTAAACGTCGTGTTATGATAAACCAAGTTGAATCCAATAATATATTTGAACTATTCAGCTTAAATATTTATGGGGCTTTGTATGTATTAAAGTAGTATATATTAAATCAATATGGATTGGATCAATATAAAATCACTTAAAATATTTTTGGGCCTAAATATTAGATCAGTGTATTAACCTGAAATACTTGTCTGCAATAACCTGAAACCGTCTAAACCGACTCAAAAATTGGGTGAAAATGGGTTTGTTATTGCTACCCGCGGTTAGGGTTGGGTGGAGGTTTTGGGCCCGAACCCGCCCAACCTGGCTCGTTGTTCAACCCTTATTTAAAGGTATAGTCTCATTCATAATCCAATATATTCATATTCATTCATTCATTCATTTAGGTGTTAGAGTGTTAATTTTGCAAATCTACCTCGTGCAATCGTATCAAAATAAACTGCATCGCCACATCAAAAATCTACATCATCAATAATGCGTTAAGCAAACTGTGAACATTTATTTCTTTGTGATTCCATGTGAAAGTCTCTATAGTAGCATTCCCAGTCGATCATTTATAGCAGTTCGGGATGTTCTGGCTTTCCTTTGCACTTAAAAATGAAATACCATGTCGACTATACAAGACCATTTTTAATCAAAGTTAACATGTGTGAGGCACGATAGATACTTGAAACAATGTTGAATAATCTCTTATCAGTGGTTGTCATCCCTGAAAAGAGAAGTTAGGAGCCATGTGAAGCATCAGATGTAGTCTATGAGATGTGTATTTATGATATTGATGAATATGATATGCACTTAATGCATTATATAAGGTTAGTTATCTTTTATTTTGCGTATATGGTTATATTTAGAAAGTAGTGTCGCTTAAGGCCGACGATAATTATATTAACATTATATTGAAAACCAACGCTAGTGACAACGAAGACTGACGCTAACATTAAACATGTAGGTACTCTAGTGTCGACTTTTATGTATTAGCGTTTCTTTAGTGTTTCACTCAGTCAACGCTAGATGTAGTTGTTGCAGTGAGAATCGTGATACCAAGCTATTGAATTAACTTGAATCTTAAATTCTTAAACAACTGAACTTTAATTTATCCAAAGGAAAGATCTAAAGAAAGAAAGAACCCTTTTGCGCGATGTAACAACAACGCTAAGAGATTCGGGGATCGGGGGTTCGTTATGCCTAGGGTAGGTATTTCACATCCTAAACATCTGTAGTACTCTACAAGAACCTTTTGTTTGCTTGCATGCTAAGTTGGTAAATGTTTGCTAAGGATTGGGATTGGGTAAAAAGGGTGTAGGTTAAGACCTAAAGATAGTTTCTAAGTTTGCTCGCAAAGACGTCGCGTCCTCTGCCTACGTATCCTAACTAGGATAGAATCAGAGCAATCGTAGTTCACCTCACTAGGGATGAAGAACACTTGATTATGATCAAGGTTCCAAGGGGAACTGTTGCGGTGAAATTTGGATGTCAAGCTATTGATTAACTTGAATCTTAATTCATTTACAACCGGTCTTTGATTTATCCGAAGGAAAGGTTAAAGAAAGGAAAAACCTAAAAGGGAGAGATCTAAGGTTCGGGGGTTGGTTAAATTTAGGGAAGATATTAGCACCCTAAACTTCCGTAGTACTCTACGGGAACCTTTTGTTTATTTTTTTATTTATTTCATTAATTATTTTGCTTTAGGGTATATACAAAGGATTGAAAATTAAAAAAGACCTAGGGGTTAGTTCTAAGTTTACTCGGCAAGACATCGCATCTTGTGCCTACATATCCTTACGGGAATGGAATCAGAGTAACTGTAGTTCCCCTCAAAAGGGAGGTTAGAAACGTCTTGACTGTGGCCAAGGTTTGTTCAGAGACTCCAATCTCTATGTTAAAAAATGTTAATTAAAATTAAAATAGGGTTAAATTAGGGATTCCACGGCGGAAAACCTTAAAACAGAGTACGGCGACTCTTTTGGCCTAACACTAGGATAAAAGCAATTTTGCCCACGGCGGGACACCTAGGCTAAACAGGGTTTGATCCATTAAAGGGGTAAGGCTATTGACTCGGCGGTCAAAAGACTGGACCTAATCCTTCGGAAGGATATAAAAAAATGTGAAAATATGACAAATCATTATATGGAGGAATAATTAAGGTACAAAAATAAGAAAAGTAATAAAGACAAAGGGTATAAAGAAACAAAGAAACATTTCTGAAAACATGAAGAATATGAAAATATGTAATGACACTTAGAATGAAGTGGGGGAGGAAAATAGTGTGGGGCTGTGGCCACCACAAGCACATCTCAACCTCGAGCATGCACATGAAATGCCAAAAGAAAGAAAAGTAATAAAAGGGTACATAAAATGACACGACAAACATCAAACATCAGGAGTTCCTTACGAAAAGGTTTTAATTTTTTAATATTTTAATTATAAAAAAAAAGTTTTAATTTTTTAATAAAAAATATTTAAGTTAAAATTATAAAAAAAAAATTAAGTTTAAATTATAAAAAAAAAGTTTTTGGGGGAAAAGTCTTTTTAGTTTTTTTTAGAACAAAAAGGCTTTTCATCCTAAAAAAGGCTTTTCAGTTTTTTGGGAAAAGGCTTTTCAGTTTTTTGGGAAAAGGCTTTTCAGTTTTTTTTTGGGAAAAGGCTTTTCAGTTTTTTTTTGGGAAAAGACTTTTCAGTTTTTTGGGAAAAGGTCTTACTAAAAAAGGTTTTAATAATAAATAAAAAAAAGGGTTTTGATTTTAAAAAAAGGTTTTGTTAAAAAAGGGTTTTGATATTAAAATCTAGGGACCTAAACACACATGGAGATTAACATGGCAAAATATGCACATAAACATGAAAAAGCAAAAGGTTTAGTAATTTAACGGACCTAAACACATTAACATGGCAAAATATGCACATAAACATGAAAAGGCAAAAGATTTAGTAATTTAACCTACGAAGCGGAGGTTTGCTTCGGTAAATGTGAAAAAGGTTTGAATAAGGGAACACTGGAGAGCTCCAATCCTTCTGACGAGTTGTGGGAACGACCGCCTTTTTTTTCTGGGGATCTCCTTTGTTTTTCCCTTTCTCTCTCCTCTTTTCTGAAGAAAACCTTCTGACCCCCTTTCAACAAAGCAACACATGTATATATAGGGAACAAATTAGGGTTAACACCAAATTGTCAATAATGTCCCTAAAGCCCATTTTAAAGCCCAAACTAAATAATTAGTTAAGAAAAAAAATAAAATTTAAATAATTTAAAATAATTAAAATAAACTTAAAATAAAAACTAATAATCCTATTGATTCCTAAAATCAAAAATATTATAAAAAGAACAAAAAATTTTTCAATATTTTTTTATTTTATGATTTTTTGGATATTTTTATGAATAATTTAGAAAAAAGTGAAAAAAATAATATTTTAAAAAATGATTTAATTAAAATACGAAAATAATAATTAAATAATAATAAAAAACTATTTTTGTTATTTTTTAATGAGAGATAGAAACATTTAGAGTAAAAATAATAAAAAACAAAAAGTGACTAAGGTGAGATTCGAACTCTTAACCTCTCACACTCACAACTCCTTACACATGTCCTCTTGCCAATTGTGCCATTTTATTTATTAGAAAAAAATGCATGCATATGATATTTACCTGCAAAATGTCAAACGACTACACAAATTTGTTAGTAATTGATTAAATGCAACAAAAATGCAATGAAATGCGATGACAAATCTTAGGGCAAAATTTGGGGTATTATAGTTGCCCCTATTTAAATAACTTCACCGGGTGATTCGAGCAACGGAGACTCGAGAAATCGTGGTGAAGGGATTTAAATACAGATAACCGAAAATTTTGCCTTTAGACGCAGTGCTATGTAATGATATGGACAAAACAAAACAAACTATAATGCTAAATCTGATATGATGCGTATGATGAAAAATGACAAATGCACGGATACAGACGAAACAACGTCACAGGGGACGGCCCATCGAGGAATTGCACTAGGGAAGAAGACATGTCATATCTGGAAGAACGTCGGGTAGACACGACACAGAATTGTTGATAGGTGCCAAGTATATTAGAAATTGTCCGCAAGGTAAGACGCGGGTAAAACACGAGCTCAGGAGAAAAACGCAAATGGGGATAAAACACCCATGATGCCAAGTAAATAAATTTTGCCCACAAGGTAAGACGCGAGTAAAACACGACCTCAGGGAGAAAAAAAAGCAAATGGGGGTAAAACACCATGATGTTAGGTAAACCCAAGAATATCTGGTAAACGGGGAATAAAACACCCGGGATAAAGGTACATGGGGGATAAAACACCCAAGGATAGAAGGTAAGTGGGGAGTAAAGCACCCAAGATATACATGTAAATGGGGAGTAAAGCACCCAGGATAGAAATGTAAATGGGGAGTAAAGCACCCAAGATAAAAATGTAAATGGGGAGTAAAGCACCCAAGATAGAAATGTAAATGGGGAGTAAAGCACCCAAGATAAAAATGTAAATGGGGAGTAAAACACCCAAGATAGAGAGGTAAATGGGGAATAAAGCACCCAAGATAGAAATGTAAATGGGGAGTAAAACACCCAAGATAGAAATGTAAATGGGGAATAAAGCACCCAAGATAAAAATGTAAATGGGGAGTAAAACACCCAAGATAGAGATGTAAATGGGGACATCGACGACAAGGCTCGACTCTTTCGGTGAGATGACAAAACTGGAGGACTGATTCCTCAACACGGAGATCACTGTCATTCTGTTAAACTGTATCAAGTTGATAGTCACTGTAGGAATGATGAATAACTGCTTAGGGATTATGCAAGTAAACTGCCCCAGGTCAAATGAACTGATAATTGCTTCAGCTGTCTAATTCGTGGAATCGACTGTTTTGCTGTATCCTCGGAGGGCTTACCCCAGTCTGGGTCTTGAACAATTCTCTGGATAAACCAAATCTGAGAAGATATTGCCTTGAACAAATCTTGAACTAATTCTTCGACAGGATGTAAAAGGAACTTGCCCCTGATAAGATCACTTGACCAAGTTTCTCATTGTTTGAAAATTCCTTAGAGGAAAGCCAGTTTGCAAACAAAAATATTCATACAAACATGGTAATGCAAAGTTCATGCGATTTTTGAAAAATTATTATTGAAAGATGGAAAATACATGAGTCGTTAGTCAGAACAAGGCGGTTCAAGACACTCAAAGTTTAAAATAAAAGTGTATTGCCAAAATAAATGATTCGCAAGGATCTTTTGGAGTCAGGTTACGCAACCTTGCTGTAGTATACTTTCAAAATAACCTTGCTTCAATTAGGTCTTTTGAGGGTTGTAATGTGGCCTGGTTCACGGTTTATGAAACAAAAGATAAAGGCTCAAAATTTATTTGTACCCACCCAATCTACGTGATGATCTTCAGTCCTATGCTCAGTTAACTCATACTATGCATTCAGGTTCCCATAAGTTAGGGATTTCATTGATCGTAGCAATGATGACTCAGAAGTCAAAGGGACCTATGAAAAGGCAGCCACTACTCCCCTATAACATTTGATTGTTTTGACATTGAGGATTTTCAAGATAAGGATTTAAAAATATCTTTGTATTATCCCTAAATTTTGCCTGAACTGTTTATTTTAGAGTTTACAGTCAGCGGGATGCCCCAGTTTTGCCTAAGTCTCCTTCATAGGTTTTGACTTAGCGGGCTTCTTTTGATTTTTTTATATTATTTTTTTTGTGTGAAGGAAAGTGACTGTTTGATTTTAATGATTACGGTGAACCATCATCGACCTTTTGATTAGAAAACATCTTCGACACTTGTTTGACGTGTGCGAAGGAAAATTTGTTAATGAAAGGTGTATCGTATGAACACACAACCAAGTTAACTGAGAACTACCCATCCCAAGGTTAAAATTGTGGGTTTTTTGTAACGAAAGAAACTCCAACTTCTAGGATCGAAGGGGGTAACGAGGGATTAACCTCCTTATTTCTCCAGTGTTTGGGAATTGAAACAATGCCTTACATCGTCAACAAGGTTTGATTAAAAGCATACTGACAGCAATTATGGGTATAATGTTTTCATCATCCTCCCTCCAATCTTAGCATATCAAAATTTTGGACAAGAAGTAAACATTTGAAAAATAAAGCATAAAGATGCAAATAACTGGACGGAAATGAATTGAATCAAAAGTCGCAATGCTTATTTCATTAATGAAAGTACAAACATAATTAAAAGCAAACAATTTAAACAAAATAAGGAAAGTGCAAACAACGAGAAACAAAAGGCCTAGTGACAAAACTTCATTTCTGATGTACTGGCAAGGGATTTTTCTGAACATCCGGATGACTGTCTGTAAAATCAAGTATTCCAGTTCTAATCAGTTCACGTACTCTAGCCTTCAATGTAAAACAATGCTCCAAGTCATGGCCTGGGGCACCCTCATGGGAAGCACAATGGAGATCAACCCTAAATCCAGCCGGAGGATTAAGAGGAAGTGGTAAAGCCTTTGTAGTAGTCAGTCCTTGCCGGACTAAGTCAGGATATAGCTCTGTGTAAGTCATGAGAATAGGATCAAAGTGACTCCTGTTCCGTTTCTGGTCTGATATCTGTGTCGAGGAATCAGCTTGACGACTCAAAGGTACACTAGAAGACGATAGGACCAAGAAGGAGAAACTGGGGGATAAATGCAATGCAAAAATGTGATGCTAATGCCATGCAATGGTTTCAAGAATTTCAACGGTCGATTGCGAATATTGCTTTTTAAGAAAGTTGGAAAAAATTTTAGACTTTAAAATGTAAGGCTTTTCGAATTTGCAAAGGACTGCTGAATTCCTTGAAACTAGAAATGATATGATGCTTTATGGATGCGAAGCACAAATACACATAAGCAAACAAAAGGTCCTAAGTTAGAGGAACAATGAATGGAGTCAAGGTCTACCCTTCCCAAAGTGGTGTGTACTATAGGTTAATTGTACCTGCAGAACAAGGGTTCTAAAAAGTGCCCAAAGTCATCAGCCCATCTTTTGGATATTATCAACTTTTCGACTGACTCAAGGGTCGATAATATTCTCAAGAGAACCTCGTTCGAGTGTAGTATCGGGTAGCAACCATTGTAGGACTACTCCCACATAGTTCCCGCACTACGTCCTATATAAGGTCAAGATGGTGTAAAGGTACTACGGTTTCCAGTATCACAGACTCCAATCGATAACGGTAAAAGTTTTCACGACTACACTCGATCAACCGAACCATTTTCGAAAGTGTATCAACTGAGCGGTGATTCTCGATTTAGCTTAGTCGGGACTCACTCCCTATAAGCCTCTTCGAATATATCAGCCATCCTATCATAAGGTCGCTCAAGTCCGGGTGTAGGACTTATCTCACAACACAGTAACTCCAAGTAAGGTACCCCAATATATACATACAAGTGAGCAAAATATATAATAAAACAAATATATAAAGAAAAATAAACAAAATAGGGATAACCCTCAATAGTTAGGAGTCCCCAGTGAAGTCGCCATTTTCTGTTGCGGTGAAATTTGGATGTCAAGCTATTGATTAACTTGAATCTTAATTCATTTACAACCGGTCTTTGATTTATCCGAAGGAAAGGTTAAAGAAAGGAAAAACCTAAAAGGGAGAGATCTAAGGTTCGGGGGTTGGTTAAATTTAGGGAAGGTATTAGCACCCTAAACTTCCGTAGTACTCTACGGGAACCTTTTGTTTATTTTTTTTATTTATTTCATTAATTATTTTGCTTTAGGGTATATACAAAGGATTGAAAATTAAAAAAGACCTAGGGGTTAGTTCTAAGTTTACTCGGCAAGACATCGCATCTTGTGCCTACATATCCTTATGGGAATGGAATCAGAGTAACTGTAGTTCCCCTCAAAAGGGAGGTTAGAAACGTCTTGACTGTGGCCAAGGTTTGTTCAGAGACTCCAATCTCTATGTTAAAAAATGTTAATTAAAATTAAAATAGGGTTAAATTAGGGATTCCACGGCGGAAAACCTTAAAACAGAGTACGGCGACTCTTTTGGCCTAACACTAGGATAAAAGCAATTTTGCCCACGGCGGGACACCTAGGCTAAACAGGGTTTGATCCATTAAAGGGGTAAGGCTATTGACTCGGCGGCCAAAAGACTGGACCTAATCCTTCGGAAGGATATAAAAAAATGTGAAAATATGACAAATCATTATATGGAGGAATAATTAAGGTACAGAAATAAGAAAAGTAATAAAGGCAGAGGGTATAAAGAAACAAAGAAACATTTCTGAAAACATGAAGAATATGAAAATATGTAATGACACTTAGAATGAAGTGAGGGAGGAAAATAGTGTGGGGCTGTGGCCACCACAAGCACATCTCAACCTCGAGCATGCACATGAAATGCCAAAAGAAAGAAAAGTAATAAAAGGGTACATAAAATGACACGACAAACATCAAACATCAGGAGTTTCTTACGAAAAGGTTTTAATTTTTTAATATTTTAATTATAAAAAAAAGGTTTTAATTTTTTAATAAAAAATATTTAAGTTAAAATTATAAAAAAAAATTAAGTTTAAATTATAAAAAAAAAGTTTTTGGGGGAAAAGTCTTTTCAGTTTTTTTTAGAACAAAAAGGCTTTTCATCCTAAAAAAGGCTTTTCAGTTTTTTGGGAAAAGGCTTTTCAGTTTTTTGGAAAAAGGCTTTTCAGTTTTTTTTTTGGAAAAGGCTTTTCAGTTTTTTTTTGGGAAAAGGCTTTTCAGTTTTTTGGGAAAAGGTCTTACTAAAAAAGGTTTTAATAATAAATAAAAAAAGGGTTTTGATTTTAAAAAAAGGTTTTGTTAAAAAAGGGTTTTGATATTAAAATCTAGGGACCTAAACACACATGGAGATTAACATGGCAAAATATGCACATAAACATGAAAAAGCAAAAGGTTTAGTAATTTAACGGACCTAAACACATTAACATGGCAAAATATGCACATAAACATGAAAAGGCAAAAGATTTAGTAATTTAACCTACGAAGCGGAGGTTTGCTTCGGTAAATGTGAAAAAGGTTTGAATAAGGGAACACTGGAGAGCTCCAATCCTTCTGACGAGTTGTGGAAACGACCGCCTTTTTTTTCTGGGGATCTCCTTTGTTTTTCCCTTTCTCTCTCCTCTTTTCTGAAGAAAACCTTCTGACCCCCTTTCAACAAAGCAACACATGTATATATAGGGAACAAATTAGGGTTAACACCAAATTGTCAATAATGTCCCTAAAGCCCATTTTAAAGCCCAAACTAAATAATTAGTTAAGAAAAAAAAATAAAATTTAAATAATTTAAAATAATTAAAATAAACTTAAAATAAAAACTAATAATCCTATTGATTCCTAAAATCAAAAATATTATAAAAAGAACAAAAAAATTTTCAATATTTTTTTATTTTATGATTTTTTGGATATTTTTATGAATAATTTAGAAAAAAGTGAAAAAAATAATATTTTAAAAAATGATTTAATTAAAATACGAAAATAATAATTAAATAATAATAAAAAACTATTTTTGTTATTTTTTAATGAGAGATAGAAACATTTAGAGTAAAAATAATAAAAAACAAAAAGTGACTAAGGTGAGATTCGAACTCTTAACCTCTCACACTCACAACTCCTTACACATGTCCTCTTGCCAATTGTGTCATTTTATTTATTAGAAAAAAAATGCATGCATATGATATTTACCTGCAAAAAGTCAAACGACTACACAAATTTGTTAGTAATTGATTAAATGCAACAAAAATGCAATGAAATGCGATGACAAATCTTAGGGCAAAATTTAGGGTATTACAGTTGCCCCTATTTAAATAACTTCACCGGGTGATTCGAGCAACGGAGACTCGAGAAATCGTGGTGGAGGGATTTAAATACAGATAACCGAAAATTTTGCCTTTAGACGCAGTGCTATGCAATGATATGGACAAAACAAAACAAACTATAATGCTAAATCTGATATGATGCGTATGATGAAAAATGACAAATGCACGGATACAGACGAAACAACGTCACAGGGGACGGCCCATCGAGGAATTGCACTAGGGAAGAAGACATGTCATATCTGGAAGAACGTCGGGTAGACACGACACAGAATTGTTGATAGGTGCCAAGTATATTAGAAATTGTCCGCAAGGTAAGACGCGGGTAAAACACGAGCTCAGGAGAAAAACGCAAATGGGGATAAAACACCCATGATGCCAAGTAAATAAATTTTGCCCACAAGGTAAGACGCGAGTAAAACACGACCTCAGGGAGAAAAAAAAGCAAATGGGGGTAAAACACCATGATGTTAGGTAAACCCAAGAATATATGGTAAACGGGGAATAAAACACCCGGGATAAAGGTACATGGGGGATAAAACACCCAAGGATAGAAGGTAAGTGGGGAGTAAAGCACCCAAGATATACATGTAAATGGGGAGTAAAGCACCCAGGATAGAAATGTAAATGGGGAGTAAAGCACCCAAGATAAAAATGTAAATGGGGAGTAAAGCACCCAAGATAGAAATGTAAATGGGGAGTAAAGCACCCAAGATAAAAATGTAAATGGGGAGTAAAACACCCAAGATAGAGAGGTAAATGGGGAATAAAGCACCCAAGATAGAAATGTAAATGGGGAGTAAAGCACCCAAGATAGAAATGTAAATGGGGAATAAAGCACCCAAGATAAAAATGTAAATGGGGAGTAAAACACCCAAGATAGAGATGTAAATGGGGACATCGACGACAAGGCTCGACTCTTTCGGTGAGATGACAAAACTGGAGGACTGATTCCTCAACACGGAGATCACTGTCATTCTGTTAAACTGTATCAAGTTGATAGTCACTGTAGGAATGATGAATAACTGCTTAGGGATTATGCAAGTAAACTGCCCCAGGTCAAATGAACTGATAATTGCTTCAGCTGTCTAATTCGTGGAATCGACTGTTTTGCTGTATCCTCGGAGGGCTTGCCCCAGTCTGGGTCTTGAACAATTCTCTGGATAAACCAAATCTGAGAAGATATTGCCTTGAACAAATCTTGAACTAATTCTTCGACAGGATGTAAAAGGAACTTGCCCCTGATAAGATCACTTGACCAAGTTTCTCATTGTTTGAAAATTCCTTAGAGGAAAGCCAGTTTGCAAACAAAAATATTCATACAAACATGGTAATGCAAAGTTCATGCGATTTTTGAAAAATTATTATTGAAAGATGGAAAATACATGAGTCGTTAGTCAGAACAAGGCGGTTCAAGACACTCAAAGTTTAAAATAAAAGTGTATTGCCAAAATAAATGATTCGCAAGGATCTTTTGGAGTCAGGTTACGCAACCTTGCTGTAGTATACTTTCAAAATAACCTTGCTTCAATTAGGTCTTTTGAGGGTTGTAATGTGGCCTGGTTCACGGTTTATGAAACAAAAGATAAAGGCTCAAAATTTATTTGTACCCACCCAATCTACGTGATGATCTTCAGTCCTATGCTCAGTTAACTCATACTATGCATTCAGGTTCCCATAAGTTAGGGATTTCATTGATCGTAGCAATGATGACTCAGAAGTCAAAGGGACCTATGAAAAGGCAGCCACTACTCCCCTATAACATTTGATTGTTTTGACATTGAGGATTTTCAAGATAAGGATTTAAAAATATCTTTGTATTATCCCTAAATTTTGCCTGAACTGTTTATTTTAGAGTTTACAGTCAGCGGGATGCCCCAGTTTTGCCTAAGTCTCCTTCATAGGTTTTGACTTAGCGGACTTCTTTTGATTTTTTTATATTATTTTTTTTTGTGTGAAGGAAAGTGACTGTTTGATTTTAATGATTACGGTGAACCATCATCGACCTTTTGATTAGAAAACATCTTCGACACTTGTTTGACGTGTGCGAAGGAAAATTTGTTAATGAAAGGTGTATCGTATGAACACACAACCAAGTTAACTGAGAACTACCCATCCCAAGGTTAAAATTGTGGGTTTTTTGTAACGAAAGAAACTCCAACTTCTAGGCTCGAAGGGGGTAACGAGGGATTAACCTCCTTATTTCTCCAGTGTTTGGGAATTGAAACAATGCCTTACATCGTCAACAAGGTTTGATTAAAAGCATACTGACAGCAATTATGGGTATAATGTTTTCATCATCCTCCCTCCAATCTTAGCATATCAAAATTTTGGACAAGAAGTAAACATTTGAAAAATAAAGCATAAAGATGCAAATAACTGGACGGAAATGAATTGAATCAAAAGTCGCAATGCTTATTTCATTAATGAAAGTACAAACATAATTAAAAGCAAACAATTTAAACAAAATAAGGAAAGTGCAAACAACGAGAAACAAAAGGCCTAGTGACAAAACTTCATTTCTGATGTACTGGCAAGGGATTTTTCTGAACATCCGGATGACTGTCTGTAAAATCAAGTATTCCAGTTCTAATCAGTTCACGTACTCTAGCCTTCAATGTAAAACAATGCTCCAAGTCATGGCCTGGGGCACCCTCATGGGAAGCACAATGAAGATCAACCCTAAATCCAGCCGGAGGATTAAGAGGAGGTGGTAAAACCTTTGTAGTAATCAGTCCTTGCCGGACTAAGTCAGGATATAGCTCTGTGTAAGTCATGAGAATAGGATCAAAGTGACTCCTGTTCCGTTTCTGGTCTGATATCTGTGTCGAGGAATCAGCTTGACGACTCAAAGGTACACTAGAAGACGATAGGAACTAGAAGGAGAAACTGGGGGATAAATGTAATGCAAAAATGTGATGCTAATGCCATGCAATGGTTTCAAGAATTTCAACGGTCGATTGCGAATATTGCTTTTTAAGAAAGTTGGAAAATTTTTTAGACTTTAAAATGTAAGGCTTTTCGAATTTGCAAAGGACTGCTGAATTCCTTGAAACTAGAAATGATATGATGCTTTATGGATGCGAAGCACAAATACACATAAGCAAACAAAAGGTCCTAAGTTAGAGGAACAATGAATGGAGTCAAGGTCTACCCTTCCCAAAGTGGTGTGTACTATAGGTTAATTGTACCTGCAGAACAAGGGTTCTAAAAAGTGCCCAAAGTCATCAGCCCATCTTTTGGATATTATCAACTTCTCGACTGACTCAAGGGTCGATAATATTCTCAAGAGAACCTCGTTCGAGTGTAGTATCGCGTAGCAACCATTGTAGGACTACTCCCACATAGTTCCCGCACTACGTCCTATATAAGGTCAAGATGGTGTAAAGGTACTACGGTTTCCAGTATCACAGACTCCAATCGATAACGGTAAAAGTTTTCACGACTACACTCGATCAACCGAACCATTTTCGAAAGTGTCTCAACTGAGCGGTGATTCTCGATTTAGCTTAGTCGGGACTCACTCCCTATAAGCCTCTTCGAATATATCAGCCATCCTATCATAAGGTCGCTCAAGTCCGGGTGTAGGACTTATCTCACAACACAGTAACTCCAAGTAAGGTACCCCAATATATACATACAAGTGAGCAAAATATATAATAAAACAAATATATAAAGAAAAATAAACAAAATAGGGATAACCCTCAATAGTTAGGAGTCCCCAGTGAAGTCGCCATTTTCTGTTGCGGTGAAATTTGGATGTCAAGCTATTGATTAACTTGAATCTTAATTCATTTACAACCGGTCTTTGATTTATCCGAAGGAAAGGTTAAAGAAAGGAAAAACCTAAAAGGGAGAGATCTAAGGTTCGGGGGTTGGTTAAATTTAGGGAAGGTATTAGCACCCTAAACTTCCGTAGTACTCTACGGGAACCTTTTGTTTATTTTTTTTATTTATTTCATTAATTATTTTGCTTTAGGGTATATACAAAGGATTGAAAATTAAAAAAGACCTAGGGGTTAGTTCTAAGTTTACTCGGCAAGACATCGCATCTTGTGCCTACATATCCTTACGGGAATGGAATCAGAGTAACTGTAGTTTCCCTCAAAAGGGAGGTTAGAAACGTCTTGACTGTGACCAAGGTTTGTTCAGAGACTCCAATCTCTATGTTAAAAAATGTTAATTAAAATTAAAATAGGGTTAAATTAGGGATTCCACGGCGGAAAACCTTAAAACAGAGTACGACGACTCTTTTGGCCTAACACTAGGATAAAAGCAATTTTGCCCACGGCGGGACACCTAGGCTAAACAGGGTTTGATCCATTAAAGGGGTAAGGCTATTGACTCGGCGGCCAAAAGACTGGACCTAATCCTTCGGAAGGATATAAAAAAATGTGAAAATATGACAAATCATTATATGGAGGAATAATTAAGGTACAGAAATAAGAAAAGTAATAAAGGCAGAGGGTATAAAGAAACAAAGAAACATTTCTGAAAACATGAAGAATATGAAAATATGTAATGACACTTAGAATGAAGTGAGGGAGAAAAATAGTGTGGGGCTGTGGCCACCACAAGCACATCTCAACCTCGAGCATGCACATGAAATGCCAAAAGAAAGAAAAGTAATAAAAGGGTACATAAAATGACACGACAAACATCAAACATCAGGAGTTCCTTACGAAAAGGTTTTAATTTTTTAATATTTTAATTATAAAAAAAAGGTTTTAATTTTTTAATAAAAAATATTTAAGTTAAAATTATAAAAAAAAAATTAAGTTTAAATTATAAAAAAAAAGTTTTTGGGGGAAAAGTCTTTTCAGTTTTTTTTAGAACAAAAAGACTTTTCATCCTAAAAAAGGCTTTTCAGTTTTTTGGGAAAAGGCTTTTCAGTTTTTTGGGAAAAGGCTTTTCAGTTTTTTGGGAAAAGGCTTTTCAGTTTTTTTTTTGGGAAAAGGCTTTTCAGTTTTTTTTTGGGAAAAGGCTTTTCAGTTTTTTGGGAAAAGGTCTTACTAGAAAAGGTTTTAATAATAAATAAAAAAAGGGTTTTGATTTTAAAAAAAGGTTTTGTTAAAAAAGGGTTTTGATATTAAAATCTAGGGACCTAAACACACATGGAGATTAACATGGCAAAATATGCACATAAACATAAAAAAGCAAAAGGTTTAGTAATTTAACGGACCTAAACACATTAACATGGCAAAATATGCACATAAACATGAAAAGGCAAAAGATTTAGTAATTTAACCTACGAAGCGGAGGTTTGCTTCGGTAAATGTGAAAAAGGTTTGAATAAGGGAACACTGGAGAGCTCCAATCCTTTTGACGAGTTGTGGGAACGACCGCCTTTTTTTCCTGGGAATCTCCTTTGTTTTTCCCTTTCTCTCTCCTCTTTTCTGAAGAAAACCTTCTGACCCCCTTTCAACAAAGCAACACATGTATATATAGGGAACAAATTAGGGTTAACACCAAATTGTCAATAATGTCCCTAAAGCCCATTTTAAAGCCCATCTGACGAGTTGTGGGAACGACCGCCTTTTTTTTCTGGGGATCTCCTTTGTTTTTCCCTTTCTCTCTCCTCTTTTCTGAAGAAAACCTTCTGACCCCCTTTCAACAAAGCAACACATGTATATATAGGGAACAAATTAGGGTTAACACCAAATTGTCAATAATGTCCCTAAAGCCCATTTTAAAGCCCAAACTAAATAATTAGTTAAGAAAAAAAAATAAAATTTAAATAATTTAAAATAATTAAAATAAACTTAAAATAAAAACTAATAATCCTATTGATTCCTAAAATCAAAAATATTATAAAAAGAACAAAAATTTTTTCAATATTTTTTTATTTTATGATTTTTTGGATATTTTTATGAATAATTTAGAAAAAAGTGAAAAAAATAATATTTTAAAAAATGATTTAATTAAAATACGAAAATAATAATTAAATAATAATAAAAAACTATTTTTGTTATTTTTTAATGAGAGATAGAAACATTTAGTGTAAAAATAATAAAAAACAAAAAGTGACTAAGGTGAGATTCGAACTCTCAACCTCTCACACTCACAACTCCTTACACATGTCCTCTTGCCAATTGTGCCATTTTATTTATTAGAAAAAAAATGCATGTCATATGATATTTACCTGCAAAAAGTCAAACTACTACACAAATTTGTTAGTAATTGATTAAATGCAATAAAAATGCAATGAAATGCGATGACAAATCTTAGGGCAAAATTTGGGGTATTACAGGAACAAACATAACAATGCTTGTATAGAGTTTAAGAAAACTCTCTAGATCTATGTTATAACACTCAAGAGGGGGGTAAGTGATCATTACTATGATTCTTACATAGAGTTTACAAACTCTATCCTAGGGTTCTAGTTGAAGAACACTCCTATTGTAGGTAAGGCTTTCTAGACTTAAAGCAAATTCCAATGGCTCATATGTTTCAAGATGACTTCACAAAGTCGGGGGAGCGGGTAATGAGCTGTCCATGACACAAGGGTCAATGGAGAGACTTTTTCTTTGGAAGGAGAGAGAGAGAGAGAGAGAGAGAGAGAGAGAGGCAACTTGGATGAGAAATAAAAAGTTCCATCACTTGGGGAAGGAATACTTAACAAAGCAAATAAACAATTAAGCAAGATGAATAAGATTACAATCAAGTAAGCATGCATATTACAATAAGCAAGGATCAAATAATACCAATGGTTACAACCGATAATCAAATATCTTAACAAAGATGGAAGTAACAACCCCAAAGCCATATTATCAAATATGAAACACATCAACCATATAAATAATTTACAACTTAAAAATGATCATGTTATAAGTTCAAATGTAACAACAATTAGGCATTGATAACAATCAAGTACGCAAGGATTTATCATAATAGTTCAATTCGAGACTTTAAGAAAAGGAACAATAACTCATGGTAACAACCAACAAGAAAATGAAATCTCAACATGTTAACAAGCATAAAGGAGTCAAATACCAATAAATCTCACAAGATAAAATAAGCATGGCATAAGGGAAATTTAATCGAGACGTAAGGTAATGACCTAAGGCCGAATCTACTAACAAGCAGACAAAAAGCATTGTAAAAACAAGAAACTATGAAATTACAATCCATTTAAAACAACTAGACATCACAATGAAAAAGTTGCAAAAAGAACGGGTTGAAAATAATGCACGATGAACAAGTTATGAAATTTTGAAGTTTTAATGATTTTATGACAATAAAATAACAAAACACACAAATGAAACAGAAAGGGGCATGTGTAGGGATTGAACCCATGCCCTTGTGTTTACCAACACAACAAACATCCACCAAGACACAAGGCACGTGCGCATGAGGGAATGGAAGAGAAACAGAAAATCATTCAATTACAATTGAAAAATAAAATGCCCAAAAGAGTTGATCCCAATGATCGAACTCAGGACTGGCAAGTGAAAGGGGTACTTAAGGCGCATGCTTCTACCACTGGGGTGGCGATACATCCATTGATTATGCCACCCCAAATAAAATATAAACTTAAAAAGAGTGAGTTTTCTGGGCAAGCTTGAGGCAAAAGCAAAGCAATTTTTTCAAAAGGCGTTTCAATGCTAACTTGCTCAATTCTCCACCAATTTTAACAAACTTTAGGTCTAACTTGGGTAGAATTGAACAAGGATCATGATGGCAGTGTTAATTTTTCAAGATCATGCACACAAATAAAAATTCGACTGTAGATGCAGATGGGAGTTTATGTGTTGCATTTTGAGTTCAATAGATCAAGACAGATGCAATTATTGGTAGAAACTGGTTTGAACAAATTCCAAATATGACATTAAATGAGCTTTAACAAGCACTTTGGTTTAAAACACAAAAGAACCTGAAATGGCAAGTGAGTTGCAAGGGTTGAAGTTTTCCACACTAGCTTTTATGCATACATACTGTTAGAACAAGTGATGCAATGGCAATACAAAAAATCAACAATCTAAAACTGCCACTGCTCCACAAGCTTAAGCCAAAGAGTGCAATGAGCTCACATTAGATCAGTCAATATCACCAAGGCAATGTACAACCCAACTGGTTTACCAATTCTGTTCCAAACAGAAATATCTCATATGGCCAACAAATCAAACACCAAACAGCCCTATCACCTGCTAGCAACTAACCTTGAATTGACAACCCCACCTCACAACAGTTTCTGGACAGTATATTGATTGATCATAACAATGTCATCACTCATATATTATACCTCACACCTTGACAATTTGGCCTGACCAAACAGATTGAGTTTGCAACTTACAAATTGAAAATGTTAAGCCACAAACAAACCTTTCTTTCAGAAATAAAGACAAACAAACAGCCTTGTTTAAAAACAGGTAGGAAACCAAATTGCATTACAATTCTAGCAAACACCAGTGTATGAATTCTATGATAATTAAAAGACATTTCAAAAGTGAGTGGTCACATCCTGAGCAAATCAAACTCAAAGAACAGTCTAGCAACAATGCTACAACCTTACAACACAGTCCAAGCCCCAAGACTGCTCAAAGCACCCTTGCAGTCACAACTCAAAAAAGGCATCAAACAAAGACATCAAGACTTAGAAAACACAACACCACATCAAATCAAGCATGTATTCATGAAAAGCAAGTTTGCCCACCATGTGCATGAACAAAATAGTGTTGATCATCAAGAATCAGGATGTGCTTCAACATCCTATGAATCATTTCAACTTTGCTTTTAAGCAACCAAAAACAGCAGTCACCACTTCAATGGAAAATTGGAGAAACCAAACTTAAAACAGTTGTAACAAACAAAGAAGTAAACTCAAACTTCAAAGCAGAAAACTGATGAAATGATGGCACTCAAATTCATTCAAAAAAACTGTTTTATTCCCACATGATAGATAGTTGCTGCAGGACAGATTTGCATAGAGGGAGGTGTGTTTTCAAATGGTGAGGTTTCAAACCAAAACAAAGACATACACACATCATAGATATGTTAAAGAACGCTTCCATGCTCACAAACCAGTTCAAATCATTATCAAACAAAAAAGGTATATTGGAACTCAAGAAAAATGCAAAAACAAACAACACATTAAGGCAGCAACAAGTTCATGACAGATTGAGGCAATTGAATATCACACACAAGTTTCAAATAGGTAGAACATTGATTCTAAACACATGGATCAAGTAGAAATCAATTGAAACAGAATATGATATATTGGTTCAACACATTGGCAGCAAAACTCATGAAATCTCACAACAAGCCTTAATAAACATATCTCATGTTTTCATCATTTTAACAAGCTTAAATGGACAAACCAAATCATATAAACACATATCAACAGTTTGGAACACTTAACATGTCAAGCACAAACCTCCTAACACCAAACTCATGGTAATGGTAAAAGTGAAATAACATAAGTGTGAAAAAAAGTGCCACAATAGATTCAAACATGATCTAGGGCAGGGGGATCCCATGAACAATTTACAAATCATTCAAATCTCATCAATGAACCAAGGCTAACAAATCTAGGGCAAGCACACCACACTCCAAAGTTTGGATCCTTAAAACTATTATATAGGCAAAAATCTTCAAAGACAAGTTAAACATAATATCAAAGTGCAATATGGTAACATAACAACAACATATCATTTACAAATGAAATACCTTAACAAAAGTAAATATCATGGCCATAAAACATGAGTTCTTGACAAAGAGCTAAAATGGGGCAGCAAGACTACATTTCCACAAAATCACTTCAAAATAATAAAACATGGCAATGTATGATCAATAAAGAGTTTGAATATCACATACCTCTTGTAGACAAGTCTTGAGCAAGCTAAGAAGCTGAAAAACCCAGAGACCTTCTTCCTTGGCAAAGATTTGAAGCTTGTTTCCTCTTGAAGCAATAAACCACTTTTCAAGACAGTTGGAGTTGTGTAGTTTCCAGCTGGTTTGTTAGAGTTTGGACAATTGAGATATGATGTATATGAGGTGTTGATAGTGTTGGAATGGTAGGAAATGCCTCAAGTAAGGATTTGGCTTCAAAAGTGCAAGGAAGTCAATATACTAAGGTGTGAAGGTTGACCTTTGGGAAAATGAGGTTTTTGAGTGGTTTGAATGTATGGACACCTTCTACACAATGTTTATGGATTGTGTAGATGGTTTTGGGTGACTTGGAAATGGTAGAACTGAGTTTGAGCAGAGTTTTGCTCAAGACAGCTTTTTAGTGAAAATGGAAGTTTTTGAAAAATAAGATTTTTGAGGAAATGAAAGAGAGTTGAGAGCTATTGTTTCTCTTGGTTTTGGAGATTTCTCTGATGTGTCTAACCTCAATGAGGATGCCTCTATTTATAGTGAAAGCAAGGGTGAGGGCAGCTTTGTATTTTACAGCTTTTGGAGGGAGATTTGTGAAGTTTTTGAAAAATCTTGCCAAGATCTCTACACATCAGTTCCATGGACAATTGCTGAGCCAAATTCAAGTGATATGGGAAGGTAGGGGACTGCATCTTGCTTGAAAAGTTTCTCTTTCATGGTTTTAAATGATTATTTTAATATCCACTTGTTCCAAGTTGCACAAGCCTTCCAATTTCTCATTTTTTTTCTGGTGTTTGCATTATCCAACCTTCATAATATCAAAAAGGAACAAGATCAAATGGTTGAGGGTAGCCCAAGTTGTGAAAATCTGAATTTTGAGAGGTTTGACATAGTGGTTTCAAGTGTTGGCAGCCCTAACTTCCATGGTTCATAACTTTCTGCTCACATATGCTATTGAGGATTTCTACCACAATTTAGAAAGCACTTAAGTAGCTCTATAACTTTCATGTTTTGGAGATTTCCAAATTCTAGATGGAACTAGGTTGAAAACCCTTCCAAGTTGCTGAAAAAATCACTTAAAAAGGCTAAATAACTTAGAATTTTTCTAAGTTATTTCCCTTCTTAAAATGAATATTGTCATAACTCTAAATCTATGCATTTTTTTTATCATGGACCACTTTAAGGATTTTGTACGATTTGCCAAGAGCTTTCCAATGAGCTTTGAACCACTTCATTTGGATGTGTGGTTGAGGAGTTATGGTCTTGCCCCTTTTGAAACCCTAATTCCCGATTTTTGCAATTACTTCTTAACCCTTGATCCAATGGTCATGAAATTTTATGGGAAGGTGTAATATGACATAAGGAACATTTTTGATTCACATATTGAAGTCAAATTCCTCATTGTTGAAGAGTTGACTTTTCGGTCAACCGTTCGATCAATCGGTGACTATCGAGTCGACTGTTGGGGCTCCGGGTATTCTGAGGACTTGAAACTCTTTGGATAGACTTTACTAAGCCATAGGAACTTAATGGACCATGATACTACCATTGAAACACTTTTTAAATCAAAATTCAAACTACAGTTGACTTTTCCTGATCGAAAACCCTAATCGGGCATCTTGAACTGCACTGTTTTCAATTACCGGGTGACCAACTCAAATTGAATTCATACTTGACCCAATGTAGTATCCTTGATCTTGTTTGAAGTTGAATAAATCCAAAACATTGATTGATCAAACCATCGAAGCCTCGATTTCGACGGTACGGAACCCTGATTCATCTGCATCTTGACAAAGATAAACTTGAAATGGGTTAAGGTTAGTTAATCAAAGGAATATGATCCTACAATGGAGATGAGGATCTAAGGGGTTAAAATTTGGGGTGCAACAGTAGTGTCGACTCAACACTATGGTTTGCTTCCAACTTTGAGATGTCTGCCCTGACCTTGATGCTAGGTCGACACTAACACCTTTTAGCGTCAATTTTTTGCCTTTTAGTAACGTCTTTTGTCTGATGCTAAAACGCAGTTTTCTTTTAGTGTGCAACACCATATTCTTTAACTACCACCTCATAATCTTCAACCACAAATTCATCATATTAAAGTTCAGTATCTTTAGGATCGCTTTCATCTATATATTCACAACCAACATCAATTTCAACTTCCTCTTCAAAAATAAATAGGGTAACAATCAGATGTTTCACATAAAGTTCTATAATTTCATACCCCTTTACATTATTGTTCTTGCTAAAAACACTAAAATGGTTAATTTCCTTGTTATGAGTAAAGGAGGGCCGAAAATGTTTGTTTAAATGTTTGTTTTCTCCTCCTTGTGTTCCCCAAGTTCATCATATTAATAGATTTTTTGTCTCTCTTTCTCTCCCCTTCTTTTTCCTTCATCAATTATCTTTCGGCAACGTCTGTCGTCACACATAATAACCATGTAATGCTTGTCTTTTCAGTTGTTATAACTCCTCTAGCCATAAAGTATCACCTATAATTGTTTCTTATGACCTTTCTTGTGGCATCCTAGCCCTGTCATCGAACTCATTTTAGTGACGGTGAGACAGATCTCGGTTTGCAAGAGGTCGTCGCTAGCTTACAGACAAATCTCAGCTTGTATGAGGTCGTCGTTGTCTTTTGACTTTGTGTCCACTCGTTGCTCGAATATCTGTCCAACTCGACCAAAAATATTTCAAGACGTGTAATAAGCTTCTTCGGGCTTATGCATTGGTTGGTCAACTGAATTTCCATGTATGTATATAAGGCCCCCGAGCATGAGGTCTGAAGGACCGTATTACTCGGACAGAGTAATAT
Organism: Lathyrus sativus; assembly: GCA_963859935.3. Lineage (NCBI taxonomy): Eukaryota > Viridiplantae > Streptophyta > Magnoliopsida > Fabales > Fabaceae > Lathyrus > Lathyrus sativus. The sequence continues at coordinate 86,449,859 of OZ012738.1, forward strand.
CCATAAATTTCTGTCAGGCTTAGCCCTGGAACCGCAAATGTCCTTTAGGTCCTTTTTTAAATGACGTGTCACAGAGTATCTTTTTCCATATTTCCTTTTCCTTTGGCAATGATGATTTTTATGGGAACTTATTATTCTCAAGTATCTCTAACATTTTTAATTCCTTTGAGTCTTTAAAGCGAATTTCTTAACTTTCCCATTCTCTTCCCTATTCATTTTCTAAAGCGGTTTTCGCAACTCCTAATCTCTTGCTAAGATTAGGTACATTTGCTTTTACTCCTTTTTGTTGCTTTTTTTAATATGGCTACTACTGATTCTTATAACACCAATGTTGATTCACTGAGAACTCTAAGCGCTTAAGAGATGAAAAAACTTTGGGATTTTTATGTGAGAGGTCGTGGGGGTACCTTAACTCAAACTGAGTTCGATCGTACCATTAAAAAGGCTTATGGAAATATTTTTATTTCTTTTAATGATTCTGATTCTGAATCTTCTTCATCAGGTTTATCTGCAGAGGTGCTGATGGAGATTTCTAATCCGTTCAACCCCGAAGTAATGAGTTACGATCATAACTCTATTGACGATTTCAAGATTTCCAAGCTTCAATCACTGAGGAATATTTCCTCTACTGGGAATGGAGACATCGCCGTTCTATAATCATTCATCCCCGATGAACGTGTTTGTATAGCTCATCCCAGGGGAGTTAAGGAGGAATACTTCCATTTTTACGTCAGGTGTTGTAGGACTTTAAAATCTAGCTACCTTTTAGCGAGTTTTAATCGGTTTGTTAAGAGTTTTGAATACCGCTCCTTCCCAACTTTGTCATAATAGTTGGGTTTTATAAAAGCTTTTGAAATAGTGTGTGAAGTCATCCATATAGAACTGACTATAGGCTTGTTCTTTTCTTTATTTGAAATCAAAGGTGTTGACAAAGGAGGACGGGTTACCATCAGCGGCCTTTTAGGCAAGAGTTTTCTCTAATCTTTCACTTCCAATTATAAAGGTTTTAAAGACTAGTTTATGCACATCAAATATGGTCCAAGGTGCCCACAAATACTATATGCCTTGGATGGATATCATTTCTTTCCTATCTATTAGATCAAAAATCCGTCCTCAGTTTCTGGCTTTAACTTCGATAAACTAAGTGATTCGGAGATTAGATCCCTAGATATATTAGATGAATTTTGTATGATAAAAGTTTGGGATCTATTGTCGTTGCCTGGGGAGCATATTCTTTCCTTTTTAGGTAACCCTTTTCTTTATTTCCTTATCACCTATTCGAGATACAATTCTTTATTTATGTAACATTTTCCTCTTTATGCAGATAAAATGACTAACTTATCATTGACAAAGCAGAGGAAGCTAATGTCTGAAACTCGGGCGATAAGGCGCACAGTCGGTCAAACGGTTACCAAGTAGGATTTGTTCGCCCTGGAAGTCTGTGCTCAAAAGAAAAGGAAATAAGCATCAGGTAAGGTGATTTCTAATGCTTCTGATTCATTGGTTCCCCCTTTTTCACCTCTGGAAGAAGCTCACCCAAGATCTCCCAAAGTTATACGGACCCTAATAAGTGATGACGTTTGTCGGGCCGATTGGGAGATTTCTTATTTGATTCGCGAAGCCAGAGAAAGTGATCCTTCTCGAGCATCCAACGAGTTTAAGTTCTGGAGCAACAACTTTGATGGGCTGAAGTTTTTTTATGACTATCTGCATGCTACAAAGGATGTGAAAAAAGGGAAGACTATTGGTCGTCAGAAGCTGACCAAAAATATAAGCTCGTACCTAATGTGTTGTTCTTACCCAAAGCCTGTTTGAAGTTAGAAACGATAGTGAACGAACATAGGTTAATATAAGATGTGAAATTTCTCAGATAAAAGAAGAAAAGGAGTCTCAAGCAGCTAGGGTAGCCAAGCTGGAGAAAAAGTTGGGCAAGATGCTAACAGGGAGAAGTTGGAGTCTTTAGAACGGGAGCTGTAAGCGGAGAACAAAACTACCCATGATTGGATCGGTCACCTGCAGAGTTCTCTGAAGCAAGCTCAGACAAACATTCTGGATGCATGCGATACTGCCTTCGATAGGGCGAAAGCTCAGGTGTTATGTCTCCACGCCGACCCTGACTTATCTGAGATGGACTTTTTAAAAACTATGGTCGATGGCCATCTTGTGGACATGGAAGAGTCCGAGATTTCCCCTGTTGATGAATCGACCCATGAAATTCCTTCAGTTGATATCAATTCTGAAGCCCCAGTCAAAGATAGACATGAGGAATGGTTTTTAGTTCCCCTTATGTACTGTTTTAAAATATGTTTGTGTTCTTGTTGTACTCGGGTCCCCTTATGGTCTATAACAATATTTTTTTTTTTATGAATGTTGTTTTAATTTGATATTGGTTCTCAGTCAAACCCAATTATGGCTTGAAAGTGTTGGTCATAAACTTTAGAAGCCTCTAAATAAGTTATTATAGACATACTACATTAAAATATTATATCGCGTAATAAGTTTATCATGTTTTGGATAAGTAGTATCAAATGTGCAATATCCGAGCGCCTTGACCTGTTCACCAGAAAATCCTACAAATGTACTATTAAATAATAGTTATGACGTGTCAAAGTTCATTCCTTTGAATACATCCCAATATAAGACATCTTCCAAGCTTCCAGGATCTATAATAACTCGCCTCACGCTATAATTGCGTATCTGAACTTTAATCACCATCAGATCGTTTTCACGAGCTAGTATTCCTTCTGCATCTTTCTTTGAAAAACTAATCGCGGTCGAACTTCCTATTTCTTTTGAGAGTGATTTTTGCTCAATGTGCATAAATGACCAGGCGTATCTTCTTCTTCCCGAGCTTGTCTCTCCTCCTCCAGCGAACTCACTTCAATGGTGTTTAAGGTATGACGAGCTACTCAAGTTTCATGCACTTCTTCAACATTTTTCCTTTCTTTTGTGTCAAATTCCCAGCTTCATCTTCCCATAGAACTTTTCTTCTTGGTTGCCCCCTATAACTTTGATATATGACAATAGCTTACCCCTTTGACTCAAAACTTCAATTTCCTTTTTTTAAATTAGTGACGGTTTTTCTTATGATGTTCGCAAATTCTATGATATGCACACCATGTGTTTCCATCTTGCCCCATTATGGCATGCATCCCATTTCTTGGGCATCTTGGTACATGCTGAAGGTGAGAAAACACTTAGAAGGGGGGGGGGGTTGAATAAGGGTTTAGAAATAAATATGGCAATAAAAACACAGATTTTTATCCTGGTTCGTTGAACTCAACTAATCCAGTTCACCCTATCAAGAGTGATTTTCCTTTCTCCTCAAGGACTTAATCCACTATAATCAACCAGATTACAATGTCAACCACTAAGAACAACTGTCTTAGTCTTCTTAAGAACTACTGACCACAACTTGGTCTTCTTAAGGAACCTTTACAAATAAATGTAAACTAACAAGTGTGTTTAATGCTTCTAAAAAGCTATATCACAAACTGTGATTTTTACACTTAAGATTAAGCACAAATAAAACTATCCAGCTTTGAATGATTGTATGAGAGTTGAGAATAATTTCAATGAGTTTTTCAATAGATCGTTAGTTGTGAAGAGATGAAGATAACGTCCTTTTATAGTGCTGAGTGTCCAAAGCTTGAAGACTGTGCAAGTAGAGTAGCTGTAGCCTTTTGTCTTCACATGACTTTTCCTTTCTCACAAGTAGAATGTTCAGAGAAATGCCTTTTGCCTGAATCCTTGTGTCTATCACAAATAAGGAATAGTTCCGTTGGAGAGGACGTTGAGAATAGTACCAAGTCTATTCACGTGACATATTTTCAAATGTAAACAACATCAGATCCTCTGATGTGCTTCTGGTTCTTCAGATCAGATTCAATGTGATATCAGAGTTGCAGCCATAGTGCTTTAGCGTGAGTGATCTGATCAGAGCATATTGGTTATTTAGAGCCTCTGTACTTGCAGCATAAAGTACATTCAGAGTCTTCTGAAACAATGCTTGAAACTCTTCATACAAAATCTTCAGCTACGCTTCTGCAGCTTCTGCTTCAGATGCTTCTGCAGCTTCTGCTTCAGAGTCTTTTGGCAGCGCTCAGAGTCTTCTGATGGATTGCATCTGATGCTTCAGAGCTTTGCGTAACTTGCTGTTCAGATGCATTTTGCTTCCATAATGATATTTATTTTAATATCTGAAACACAAAACACTTGAACAAAATTAGAGTATATATTTTCTAAATACAAAATTTCATTAGAGTTATCATCAAAACATAGAGATATAATTATACACCAGTCTGTGTTCTAACAATCTCCCCCTTTTTGATGATGACAAAACATAGGAAATTTTGTTCAATAAAAAGGATAAATATATAACTCCCCCTGAGATAAAGAATCTCCCCCTAAAATGAATACTCCAATAGAAGAAAATACTTCCCTTTTTGCATGAGTATACTATTCAGATTAAGAGCCTGGTTGAACAACCTTCTGGTTAGAATCCTGGTTAGAATGTACTTTCCAGAAACAGAGCCTGGTAATAGCTTGATTTACTATCCAGAAACAGAGCCTGGTTTACTTTTACTGATTTTCTTTCTAAGAACAGAGCCTGATTTATATTTCATAATCAGAGTCTGGTTAGCTTCTAGAATCAGAGCCTGGTAATCAGAACCTTATTTGACTTAACAGAGCCTGGTTAAACTTATCAGCGCCTGGTTAAACCTGGTTTGAGTAAAGATCTATTTTTGGGATTCTCAGGGTAACTTCAATGAATTTTGTCAGATAAACGTTATAGTTCTGAAAGACTTAAAATTCAATGTTAGATAAAATTTGTTATGTCTGAAATTCATTTTAGTAACTGTTTATATTTGAATAAACAAAATTTCTTTTTCTCCCCCTTTTTGTCATAATCAAAAAGAAAACTTTTTAAGACAGAAAAGGTTAACAGAAGAAAACAGAATAAAGATAATAACATCAACAGATGAAAAACAAATAATCCAACAGACATATTCATTCATGGATAATCAGAGTACATCAGAACAAAACATGATTCAGAAGAAAAAGAAACATATAACACTTAAAGTGCACAAACATAAGAACTAAGATAAGCGAGATGTAAGAAGTTTAAGGATGTGGGTCATCTCAGAAGTTGATTCCTCTTGCTTAGCCATCCATTTATGTATGTTGTCTGTCTTCTCATCTTGTTTTGCCATCCAAGACTTAATTTCAGATTGAACAGCTTCCAGCACAACAATCCTGTCTTCTAAGTCTGGATTCTCTTTCTTAACCTCAGAAGAAGTAGAAGGAGCATACTCAAATGCAGGAGTAGGAGCAGAGTCAATGACCATTGCAGATGCAGATTCTGGAGGCATAGATTCAGATGGTTTGTCAACAATCATTAGAGCCAAAGGATTGGTTTCCAGAGTGACTTCAGGAGCATATTCTTCAAGAGTCTCAGAAGAAGCAGTAACTCTAGAAGTTGAAGGTGCATCCTCAATAAGCAATGTAGGAGATCTGTTCACATTCCAAAGTGTATGTCTGACAACTTCAGCAAATATGACCTTTGCGTCATCAGAGCAAATGGTCTTTAGATTAGAAGCCACATAGTTGAATCTGGCAATGAACTTAGTCCAGCATTCTTCAGAAGCTTCTGGATGATGCTTGAGAGGCATTTCTCCTCCACAAAGTTTAAACTCATTCTGATTTCCTTCTTGAAACTAGCAAACAAAGCATTAACATCTAATCTGGATTTAGGTTTAAGGTAGGCTTCCAGAGGTGATGTTTTGGTTTGTTCAGGTGGGGTTGGTATGGTAGGGATAATGAACAGAGGACGAGGATATGGTGGTTTTGATTGAGCAGGCATGAGGCGAAAGAATGGTTTTATTCTGCGTATAGATGGAATAATAGTTCTGGGATTAAAAGAATATGGAATGAAGGAAGATTTCCTTGGTTTTATCACAAAGTGTTTGAGTTTTAATCCAGAGGGAAGGGGATCAGATGGTAAAGGTTTCAAGGAGGCAAAAGAAACAAAATTAGATGATCTTGGTTCATAGCCACGGAGAGAGGGTGGTGAGTTAATTTCTGGTGGTAAGTCAGATTCAGATGAATGACATGAAGTGGAAGAAATGTCAAAGAGAGTTGTTAAAGGTTGAATATCTAGGACAACAGAATCAGGTATGAAAGTTTCAGAGGGTTGGATAGGTTCTGGTTCAGGATTAGAAGGAGTGGATTGTTCTGGTTGTGGTAGTTGTTGTTGTTCTGGTTCTTGTGGTGTTGGTTCTGCTCGTGTTGGTTTTGAAGTGTGTGGGGAAATATCAGATGATTGTGGTGCAGTTGTTTGTTTGACAGATGGGGGAATATCAGATGGTTGAGAATGTGTTGGTTCAGATGTATACTTTTCAGATGGAGTTTCTAGAGGTTGGGGTACAGAAGAAATTGTAACAGAAGGTTTCTTAGGTTTAGAAACACGAGGAGGAGAATGTGAAGGTGATGGTATAGGTTCATGGAGAGTTTGATCAGATGTTAATACCTCTTTGACAGTTTCCAGAATCTCGTCTAGACTTGCCTCTGGAGGATTAACCTTTTGCTTCTTGACCCTTTTAGGCTTGATAGCAGCAGCTTCACTAGTGGCCTTCCTCTTAGGTTTAGAAGATTATTCTACAGCAACCTTTCTCTTCTTCTTGTGTCTGGCCTCATAAAGATCTGGAGCAGGTTCACCTGCCTTCTGAACCAGATTTGTTGGTAGAGGGATTCCATCATTCAGACACTCTGTAATGTAATCCAGAATAATCTCCCTTGGTTCATTAGCAAAGAACATAGGAAAATTTTCAACTGGAACCCTTCTTTGTATAACCTCTTCAGCGTTGATTTTCTTTGGAGCAGAAGTAACTTCTTCTACAACTTTCATCCTCTGAAGACTCTTCCCATTCAGAGGTTTTCCAATTACAGACGCTAACTCTTCCTTCACTCCAGCTTCTACCAGATGACCAACAAGACCATTCTTAGTCAGAATGTCTGAGATAAGTCTTCCCATTGGAATCCAGTTCCTCAGCTTCTGATTTTTGGTTCTGACCTCTTCCCTTGACTGTTTAACATGTGTCCACAGATGATTAAACAGTAGATATGGCAGATCCACCTTGGTGCTCTGACTCAGAAAATACATGAAGTATAGCTGATCAGTGTTAACATAATCTAGAGAATTTGAAGATTTTCTATGATGAATGCAGCTCATGAAAATCTTAGCCCAAATTCTGTAAGCTGGCTTCAAATCCTTAACCTTGTTAGAAGCTTCTCCAGATGAGCAAACTTCTCTATACACATCAGACATATTGATGCGTGTTTTTCGCAAGTGTACGAATCACGTCAAAGTAATATAAAAGATTATCGAATCCACAGAGACCAAGTGTCAATCTATCGTACCTGTTGTTATGGTGTTTATCTAAGGCAACTATTTTTAAGGGTTTTAGTAAGGGTGCAATGGTAAATAAAATTATAATTTTAAATAATAAATAAAAGACAGGCTCGAATGTAATTCACGTAATCAATGATAATCCAGTACTTGTTAATGGAACTACTTATGGGCAATGTTTTCTCCTTTGAAAAGAACTAATTTAACAGGAACTGTCGCTTTCGCGTATTCAGAACCGAGTTGTACTCTCTAATCAACCCCTCCTATTGTCACGGATAAAAAGGTGCGTACTGCGTTAGAGTAGTAAACCTATTTTTAAGAAATATAGTTTCTTAACAAAGTTGAAAAGTATTTTAACCTGGACTTCTTAGCAAAAAGAGGTTCTTATGAACCAGACTCTAAATCTCATAACGCGTCCGAAAATCGTTTTAAAATCTCTTTTCTTTTTAATCTAAAAACTCCTAATGAACTATACAAAGCGCTTTTGGCTGTTTTTGAAATAGTTAAAAACAATTACTTGAATTGAAAGATAAAATAGCCCTTAGGTGTTTCCACGAACAATTATACTGATTACTGGTTTAATTACGATCCTTACATTCTAACCTTTATGGGATTAGTTAGACATGATAAAGTAAATATTCTTTTTATAGTTTTTCATATGAGTAATTTAAAGCGAGTGCGGGAAGTAAACAAAGTAAATGTGCGAGTGCGGGAAGTAAACAAAGTAAATGTGCGAGTGCGGGAAATAAACAACGTAAATGTGCGAGTGCGGGAAATAAACAACGTAAATGTGCGAGTGCGGGAAATAAACAAAGTAAAGTGCGAGAAAATAAATAAAAGTAAAGCAATGCGGAAAAATAAAATACTAACTGGAATTAAAATGGCGGCAGGATTAACTTCCTCCAGAGTGCTCCAAAACTCGAACCACAGACAGATTACAGACTCGATCACTCGATTGCAGAGGCACCCCGATGTGGAATGGCAACTGCTTTATAACTGATATATGCCTAGAGAATTCTAATTCTGGATGAAGAAAAACGAAAATCTAAGGTCCTATTTATAGGAGAAACTGAAAGCGTGAAATGACCGGGACGCCCCTCCACTAAAAAGTGGAGGTTATGAATTTTTGCCTTGTGGCGCCCGCCACAAGGTCATGGCGCCCGCCATGGTCCCTACAGGGGATGATGGAGTGGGGATCGTGGGTCTTGGAGGTTGAGGAGTGGTCTTGAGACGTGGCCACGTCATGGCTAACCCCATGGCGCCCGCCACAGTGGGTGCCGCAAGTGCAAAATGCTGAATTTCTAGGTTTTCGTCCGTTTTCACTCCTTTTTCGCTCCTTTTCCCGATTCAAGCTCCGATTATTATAAAAACCTGAAAACATAAGAAAACAAAGCAATAACAAAGCAAAACAACAATAAAAGCTAAGAATGCATGCGAAATCGGAGTCAGAAATACGGTGAATTTTAGTGTGATCAAATTCTCCCACACTTAAACCTTTGCTTGTCCTCAAGCAAACATTAAAGCTTAAGAAAATATGGTGTCAACACTTGTCTTCGGGCTAAAGGGATTCTAAGTTCAAGTCAGGATGCAGTGACAGATACTAACTAAGTGAACCAAGGGTACCATAGTAACACAAACACAAACTTCAATCCTATATTAACCACTCCATGTCATCCCACGATACCTAGGCCTATCTTTTCATCTTTTTGTGTCCTTTTCATTCAGGCGCAATCACATTAAGCCCGTTATCCGTACATGCTTCATAGTAGAGTGACCGGTTAGTGATTCTGATCCATAACATAAGGTTTCTGGCACATAAGCATGTGTAAACCTGTTTTTATTTCGCCTAAATGTAGCTGCGGGGGATCGGATCGTAATCCGCCCTACCAAGTTCAGTGCCAGATACCTCTGAACCAACTAACAATAGGTGACTTGCAATTTTTTTTTCTTTTTGTGGCAAAAATTTTTTCTTCTCTTTTTTCGGTTTAAATGACTTTGTGAGGGTCACCTATACCAGAGTTTGCCTTTTTTTTCTTTTTTTATTAGCACTGGATCATTCACTTATATTCATCGGCCCCCTACGTAGAGTATGCTTAGGCCGGAGCTGACTGCTAAAATAAACTACTTAGGACAATTTTTTGAATGATAGTAAAGGCCATGGTGGTGGGGTTTAGGAGTGATTCCTATATTCAAGAGGTCTATGGTGCTAAAATGGTTCTGATGTTTCAAAAAGTTGACCTAAGTCACCACATCCTAATCTAAACCTGTCTCAAAGCCCAAAAAACATGTGAAACAACACTGTTTTCTTTTTAAAAATTTTCTGGTAAGGCTAAGGAAATGGGAAAAAATGAAGATGAACTAAAAAAAACACTATACTGGTGACTCGTCAGACTCATGCATTATCTAAGAAAAATAAATTACTGAAAAGGGAAATAACTGAAAGGAAACTAACTAAAAAGGGAAATAACAGAAAGCAATAAAATCCCCTCCCACACTTAAATCGAACATTGTCCCCAATGTTTCGAAATAAGATAAGGGGGGTAACCTGGAAAAAGACTACTGAGGAGGGGCACTGGTGCCTTCGCCGTCCTGATGTGATGGTCTGGAACGACGGGATCTACTACGATGCTGGTCCCTCCGGTCGAGTCGTGCTGATAAAGCAGCCTGAGCACTCCGGACCTCTCGAAGGTTACCCAAGATGGAACCCTGAGTAGCCTCTACAATCTGGTAGTGTCGGCTGTTGAACTCTCTCTGACGGTTCTGCTCTAATGAAATAGCGCTCAAGGTACGGCAAACGTTGCTATAGGAACGATCCGAAACCAATCGCGATTGTTGCATGAAGCTCATATTGTCCGTCAGCTGCTGTGAAATAGTAGAGAGAAGGCCATCACGCCTTTCCTCTCTAGCTGTCATATCACGCCACATCTCCTCGGTGACAAAGAATCCAGGAGCAGTGCCTGCAACAGGGTTAGAGGAAGATGGTGCAGTGTGTGACTGTGAAGGACGATGGGGGGACATGTGAGGGATGGGAGACTGCTCTCTCCGATCATACTCATCATCAGTGTCATGTGCCTCCCCATCGGGAATATTAGGAGGAAGTGGACCCAAAACACGTGGAGCATTAAGATCATAGGTCCAGTTCCTTTCATCACGTACATCAGTACGTCTACTGCATGGTAAAGCAACAGATGGGATAGCTACCCCATGAACCATCAACTCATAACCACCTTCTCTCCTTGTTCGGCACAATTTCATGTCTTTCAGAAATTTTAAATTAATTGTGCGAGGAGGTAGTGGTTCAAGTGTAGCTATCTCATCATTCAGGCCAAGAGCCCGAGCAATAGACGTAACAAGCCCTCCAAAAACAATCGGTCCTGTTTTATTAGTAAATAAAGTCATGTGGGCAAGCATAAACGGGACCGGATTGATGTGGGTTCTAGTGAGGCATCCTTGCAAAAATAGGAGTTCACGAGCATTAACCTTGTTTGGACTTTCCCGGCCAAAAATAGTACATGCCAAAAGAAGTCTAAAAACTCTTATGGCCGGGTTGTGAATGGTCGACGCAAGTATCCCTTCAAAAGAATTAATTGAAGTACTTGAAAGCCTTAGCCAGAAGGTAAATACCTCGGCCGACCATTCAGCATCCAAAGGTGCCTCACAAATCGAACCTTCCCTATGAGGGATTCCTAACAAATCTGCTAGCTCATTGGTACTGAATTCATATTCAATTCCAAACAGTCTAAAAATAGCAGTACCGACAGTGCTAGCAGTGTTAGGACTGACAGTGTATATCAAAGAACTCAAAAACTCAGTTGTCAGCCTCTCATAGGTAGGTTCCTGATTAATGAAAATATTATGCAAGCCTAGAAATTCTAATAAATTAAAAACACTATGATAAATACCCAAAGCATACAGACAGTTATCGTCGACGTACCTAGTCGAGAGGATTTCTCGACTTTGAAGCCTCTGAATAATTTTCCGTTGCCTTTCGCCCGGTCTTCCATCACGAAGAATAAATCCGTTGAACTCCATTGTTGAAAAGCTCCTTAGGTGGAGAAAATAGTAGAAAAGTGGTTTATGAGGGGAATGATAAAGTTTTGATTTTTTTGGTTTTTGATGGATGAAAATGGAAATGGATGTTGGATATGTTTTATGGATGGAGGGTATTTTGGAAATGGGGGAGCTTTAATGGGGTTCAAGGAGGATTTGGAAGGTTGGAAAAATGGGTTTTTGGTGAAGAAAGGGATGAAAATGGTGGAAATGGGGATTGAATCCCGTATTTGATGATGATACGGTGTGGCGCCCGCCACAGGGCCTATGGCGCCCGCCACAAGGCCAATTCCTGGGCCTTGTGGTTTTGGATCCTCCTTTTGGGCCTTCCTTGCACCTTGGTCTTCCGGGGGGTCTGAATAGCATTTTCTTCTTCTTTTCAAGGCATTGGCTTGCATATTTTTGTCTTATATATTTTTTTCTTTGCACGATAAAAATAAAATGATTAAAAATCAAAAAAAGAAAAAGAAAAATAAAAATTAGAGTGCATAATATGTATATATATAAGGAATTCAAAGTGCATGAAAATGTAAAAGCTGCAATAAAGTAAAATATGTCTGGAAATGCGATAAATAAAAGTAAGTTAAATACTAGGGTAGTGCTGTCAGGGTGGAATGAGTCATGTGGTAGGTTTCTTATCCTGGCTTGATCCACGAATCTCAGCTATCTCCCTCCGAAGCTCGTCGATCGCCTGATGTAGAGCATCGGTCTCTGAGGCATGAGTGAGATCAGAAACCTGCATCTGTAACTCTAAGTCTGCCACTTCCTGCTTGAGCAGGGCAGTCTCCTTGCGGAGCTCATAAATTTGTGTTTGTAGGTCAGGTGGCTGCAGAGACATATTGTTAGACATAACAGTGATTCGGGGAGTAAGAGGTGTAGGAGTGTACTCAGCGGCGGGAGGCGATTTCGGCTCTTCGACAGTCTCTCCATAACCCTCTAGAGCATAACTCCAATTGGCAGGATCATGGACACTGGTCATCAGCGGATCTGGTAATGTAAAGTAGTGTATCGCTTCACCGTCGATCAGCAATCTAAACATGTTGGGCTCAAAAGAAGCCCTCCTCATCAGTCCTCTATCAAGACAAAAATCAATATCCAGGGTGGTGTAGCGGCAGAAGGTCCTGAGGTGCAATAGCTTGCGAGACAAACCCAATGCAGTAGCAATCTGTGTAACAATCCCACCGACATGGATGATTCCTACTGATGATCTGGCAACACTAGCAAGGCCCTTCAGTAGAAAGTTGCCACAAGCAACAGGGCGAGACTGAGTCGCACAAAACAGTAGGAAAATCTCCTCTTCACTTAGCAGTGTCTCTGTATCTGGAAAACCTAGGAAAGAATGTGCTAGAATCATCTGGAAGTACCTCAATGCAGGGTTGTGGATTACCTGAGAAAACTGGGTAGAAGGATCTTGGCTCCCTCCGCCTGATATTTTAGTCCAAAACTTTTCCACTTCTCTGCTCATAAAATACCCCATCGGAGTCTCTGGAATAGCATCAGGAGTAGTCTGGAAACCTAGTAAATCACCAAACCCTTTGTGAGAGAATGAGTAGTCAATCCCGAACAACCTGAAAACAGCGAGTCCATCGGGTCCAGCCCAAGGGTCATGATGAAACGAGCTGAGGAACTCAAGAGTCAAGTTCCTATAAGTGTCGTTCCTGTCGTCAAACTGGTCCCACTGGAGTTGATGGCATAAAAATCTGACGCTTGGCTCTATCCCCAAGGCATCCATGCAGTCATGGTCAGGGTACCTGGTAGGAGCCATAGGGCGTCTCATGTGAACATAGTAACGCTCTCTCTGTGCATCATCTCTAAAGGCCGCGTGCATGTCATCAGGGTTCTGCATTCTGTACAAGGTTAGCAAACAAGTCCTGAAAGCACATAAAACATTCAACCGTGAGTCCTGACATAATAAAATAAACAAATTAAAATAAAGTAAAAATAAAAATAAAAAGTACAAAAATAAGAAAAACCATGGGTTGCCTCCCATGCAGCGCTTGTTTAACGTCATTAGCTCGACGACCGATATTTAAACATCATTGGAAGGATATGGTGGATCACTCAGAGTATGACAGGTTTATGTTGTTGGAATGTCACCTCCTTCGTAGGGCTTCAACCTCTGTCCATTGACTATGAACGGTTTACATGTTTGGTTCTTGATTTCAATAGCACCGGATCTCAGGATCTTAGATACTTCGAAAGGGCCAGTCCATCTCGAACGGAGTTTACCTGGAAATAGTCGTAACCTAGAATCGAACAGGAGAACAGGATCGCCTATTTTGAAGTCTCTTCTTATGATTCTTTTGTCATGCCAAGCTTTTGTTCTTTCTTTGTATATGATGGCATTTTCGTAGGCAGATTGTCTGAGCTCTTCTAATTTGTGGATATCAAGGATACGTTTCTCACCAGCTGTCAAGTAATCCAAATTCAAAGTTTTGATGGCCCAATAGGCCTTATGCTCCAACTCAAATGGTAAGTGACATGATTTTCCATAGACCAGTTGATAAGGGGTTGTTCCTATAGGAGTTTTGAAAGCGGTTCTATAGGCCCATAATGCTTCTTGAAGTTTCTGCGACCAATCTTTTCTAGATATAGAGACAGTCTTCTCGAGGATTTGTTTTATCTCCCTATTAGATACTTCCACTTGTCCATTGGTCTGTGGGTGGTATGGTGTTGCTACTCTATGCTTAACTCCATACTTGCTTAAAAGTTTATCAAATATTCTCGATATGAAGTGTGATCCTCCATCACTTATGACTAAACGGGGTGTTCCAAACCTGGGAAATATATAATTCTTGAATAATTTGATGACTACTCTGGTGTCGTTTGTGGGTGCGGCGATAGCTTCAATCCATTTAGACACGTAGTCAACAGCTACTAATATGTACTGATTTCCAAAAGATGGTGGGAACGGTCCCATAAAGTCTATACCCCATACGTCGAAGAGTTCTACTTCTTGGATATTTCTTAACGGCATTTCATTACGTCTTGAAATATTTCCTGTGCGTTGGCATCTGTCACACTTGACAATGAAAGCATGGACATCACGCCACATAGTAGGCCAGAATAGGCCAGCTTGAAGAATCTTGGCGTAGGTCTTAGATGTGCTTGCATGTCCACCATAGGGTGCAGAGTGACAATGCTCAATTATATTACTTACCTCTTCTTCTGGAACACAACGGCGGAAAATGCCATCTTTACCTCTCTTGAAAAGAAATGGATCGTCCCAGTAGAAGTTTCTCACATCACTATAGAACTTCTTCTTCTGGTGGTAGTTTAGATCAGGGGGTATGATGTCAGCGGCTAGGTAATTAACAAAATCTGCATACCAAGGTACATTGCTTATAGCTAAGGATTTATGAAATTGCTCATGAGGGTCTGGGTTATCATCTTCAATGGTTTCTAGTTGGGCTATCAGTCTATCGTAGGCAAAATCGTCATTTATGGGTACTGGATCAGGTTTCAGGTATTCTAGCCTAGATAGGTGATCAGCTACCACATTATCAGTGCCTTTCTTGTCACGGATATCCAAATCAAACTCTTGTAATAATAGAATCCATCGAAGTAACCTAGGCTTGGCATCCTTTTTGCTTAGTAAGTAACGAATGGCAGCATGGTCGGTGTAAACTATAATCTTGGCTCCTACTAGATAAGATCTAAATTTGTCTATTGCAAAAACTACAGCTAGGAGCTCTTTTTCGGTTGTTGCGTAGTTGAGCTGTGCAGCGTCTAGGGTTCTACTGGCATAATAAATCACATGTAACTTCTTATCTTTTCTCTGACCTAGAACGGCTCCAACAGCATAATCACTGGCGTCACACATTATCTCAAACGGTTCCGACCAATCAGGGGGTTTCATTATAGGTGCTGAAATCAGAGCTTGCTTCAGAAGATTAAATGCTTCAGTACATTTTTCATCGAAGATGAACTCAGCATCTTTCATTAAAAGACCAGTTAAGGGCTTTGTTATTTTGGAGAAATCCTTGATAAAACGTCGGTAAAATCCGGCATGTCCAAGAAAACTTCTTATCTCCCTGATAGTCTTCGGCGGTTTTAGATTCTCTATGACTTCTATTTTTGCTTTATCTACCTCTATACCTTTTTCGGAAACTATATGTCCTAAAACAATCCCTTCGGTGACCATGAAATGACATTTTTCCCAATTTAGCACAAGGTTTACCTCCACACATCTCTCCAGGATTTTCTCAAGGTTGACAAGACAATTTTTGAAATCTGACCCACAAACTGAGAAATCGTCCATAAATACTTCCATGATTCCATCCAAATAATCAGCAAAGATAGACATCATGCAGCGTTGGAAAGTTGCAGGAGCATTACAAAGTCCAAAAGGCATTCTTCTATAGGCAAAGGTTCCAACTGGGCATGTAAAGGTAGTTTTTTCTTGATCTTCGGGGTGAATAGGTATTTGGAAGAATCCTGAATATCCATCTAAATAACAAAAGTAAGAGTGTCTGGCTAGGCGCTCCAACATTTGGTCTATGAATGGTAATGGGAAATGGTCCTTCCTAGTTGCTTTATTTAATTTTCTATAATCTATGCACATACGCCAACCTCCATCAGTTCTTTTTGCTACAGGTTCGCCCTTCTCGTTTTGCACGACTGTGATGCCTCCCTTTTTAGGTACTACATGCACAGGACTCACCCATTTACTGTCCGAGATCTGATATATTATACCTGCCTCTAGTAACTTAAGAACTTCAGTCTTAACTACAGTACTCATTATAGGATTTATTCTACGTTGGTGTTCTCTAGAAGGTTTTGAATCTTCTTCAAGCAAAATCCGATGCATGCATACGGATGGGCTTATTCCTTTTAGATCAGAGATCTTATATCCTAAGGCTGAGGGGTACCTACGTAAAACTTCTAATAATTGATCGGTTTCTTCTTGGTTTAAGGTAGCACTGACTATAACTGGACGGTTCATATCTTCATCAAGAAATTCATATCTCAGGTTTTTAGGCAGTTCCTTAAGTTTTACGGTCGGTTTTATAGGGCAAGGCATAGGATCTGGGGTAAGAGATAGACATTCGTGAAGGTTATCATCAATGTAGGGTGTTTTATAATTGTCATCTTCCAAAATAAGGGTTGATGGCAATTTTATAGATTCAGTTTCTTCTTCTTGTTCTAATTCCCTAATACATTCTTCGATGATATCTAAGGCATAACAAGAATCTCCTATCACAGGTGCCATAAGAAATTTTGACAATATAAATTCTATCTTCTGGCCACCTACCTCAAAAGTTAGTTTTCCCTTTTTAACATCTATTACGGCTCCAGCAGTCGATAAGAACGGTCTACCTAGGAGGATTGGTATGTCGTCATCTTCTTTAATGTCCATGACAACAAAATCAGTAGGTATAAACAGCTGACCTATCCTAACAGGGACGTCTTCAAGTATGCCTATAGGGTATTTAACGGATCTATCGGCTAATTGAAGTGACATCTTAGTAGGTTGTAATTCTCCTAAGTTTAATCTCTCACAAACTGCTAAAGGCATTAAGCTCACACTAGCTCCTAAGTCTAGAAAAGCTTTTTCGATGACATGATTCCCCAAAACACAAGGAATGGAAAAATTTCCGGGATCTTTATCTTTCTTTGCTAACCTATTTTCGGAAATAGAATTACATTCCACGGGTTTCGGATCTTCGAGTCTACGTTTATTTGTAAGTATGTCTTTGAGAAACTTAGCATAAGAAGGTATTTGGGTGATGGCTTCTGTAAAGGGGATTTCTACGTGAAGTTTTTCTATAACCTTAACGAATTTTTGATATTGATTATCGATTTGGGTTTTCTTTAATCTTTGAGGGTAAGGTATTGGTGGTTTGTATGGCGGTGGCGGTACATAGGTTTTATTTTTAGGTTCTTCTCCTTTTTCTTGACTTTCCGGGGTTTCAGGCTTCTCTGGTTCCTTTTCCTCATTCCTCTCAGAAGTTTCGGGCTCACTTAATCTAGGGTTTAAAGGTTCCTTATAAGCGGTTCCACTTCGTAGAGTAATGGCATTAGCTTGCCCTTTCGGGTTTTGTTGAGGTTGTCCAGGGAACTGTCCTCCAGGTGTAGTCTGTGGGGCTTGGTTTAACGCTACCTGAGAGATCTGGGTTTCAAGCATCTTATTATGAGTAATAATTTGATCAACCTTGGTTCCTAACTTGGTAATTAGTTCGTTAACATGGACGTTATGGTTCATGAACTCTTTGTTTTGTTGTTTCTGAGCAACGATAAAATCTTTTACAACTTCCTCAAAGCTCGGGCTAGGTGGTACAGGTTGCATAGGTTGATTTGTTCTAGGGGCTTGGTAACCTTGTTGTCTCGGAGGTGCGGTATTTTGGATAGGGTTATTATTTTTGTAGGAGAAGTTTGGGTGATTCCTCCATCCAGGGTTATATGTGTTTGAAAATGGGTTCCCTTGGGTATAGTTCACTTGCTCAGTGTTGGTTTCATTCAACAGATTGCATTCGGCGGATTGGTGTCCTTGCGTTCCACATATCTCACAATTCGGCGAAACTGCGGCAACAGTATTCAGAGTTGTACACATATGTTCGACTCTAAGGGCCAACGCGTCCATTTTAGCCTGCATCATGTCTATAGAGCTTAGCTCATGTATTCCTCCTTGGGCTTCCTTCTTTTCCACTGTCGCTCGTTCTACTCCCCATGATTGATGGTTTTGGGCCATATCCTCGATAAGGGCACTAGCTTCAGGGTAAGGTTTGTTCATCAGTGCGCCACCAGCGGCAGCGTCGATGGTCATTTTAGTGTTATAAAGAAGTCCATTATAGAAGGTTTGGATGATTAGCCAATTCTCTAGGCCATGGTGTGGGCATGCTCTTAATAGCTCTTTATATCTCTCCCAGGCTTCGAACAACGACTCTCCTTGGTGTTGGGTAAATCTAGTTATTAGGTTTCGAAGAAGAGCGGTCTTACTTGGGGGAAAATATCTAGCAAGGAAAACTTTTCTAAGGTCATCCCAAGTTGTTATTGAATTGGGTGGAAGGGAATCTAACCATGATAGAGCTTTATCTCTGAGGGAAAAGGGAAATAATCTTAAGCGTATTGCCTCAGGAGAAGCTCCATTGGTTTTAAAGGTGTCTGCTAATTGAAGAAAGTTTTTTAAATGTTGGTTCGGGTTATCAGTAGCGAGACCTGCGAATTGTCTCTGTTGCACTAATTGCAGCAGGGATGGTTTAAGTTCAAAATTATTGGCTGGGATAGCGGGGTTTACTATACTGGAACTAGGTTCCTCGTTTGATGGTTGGGCGAAGTCCTTAAGAGGTCTTCGATTCTGATCTTCGGCCATAACTCTCCTATTCCTATGGAAAAATAAACGTGCGCGAGCGTAACGTTCAGGTTCAGCTAGAGGGTCTACTAAACTTCCGGCACTGCGAGTCTTTCGCATTGACCGGTGGGTAACAACCTTAGTCTAAACGGTATAACTACAGGGTAATGAAATTTGACGATATTGGTCCCCGGCAACGGCGCCAAAAACTTGATGCGTGTTTTTCGCAAGTGTACGAATCACGTCAAAGTAATATAAAAGATTATCGAATCCACAGAGACCAAGTGTCAATCTATCGTACCTGTTGTTATGGTGTTTATCTAAGGCAACTATTTTTAAGGGTTTTAGTAAGGGTGCAATGGTAAATAAAATTATAATTTTAAATAATAAATAAAAGACAGGCTCGAATGTAATTCACGTAATCAATGATAATCCAGTACTTGTTAATGGAACTACTTATGGGCAATGTTTTCTCCTTTGAAAAGAACTAATTTAACAGGAACTGTCGCTTTCGCGTATTCAGAACCGAGTTGTACTCTCTAATCAACCCCTCCTATTGTTACGGATAAAAAGGTGCGTACTGCGTTAGAGTAGTAAACCTATTTTTAAGAAATATAGTTTCTTAACAAAGTTGAAAAGTATTTTAACCTGGACTTCTTAGCAAAAAGAGGTTCTTATGAACCAGACTCTAAATCTCATAACGCGTCCGAAAATCGTTTTAAAATCTCTTTTCTTTTTAATCTAAAAACTCCTAATGAACTATACAAAGCGCTTTTGGCTGTTTTTGAAATAGTTAAAAACAATTACTTGAATTGAAAGATAAAATAGCCCTTAGGTGTTTCCACGAACAATTATACTGATTACTGGTTTAATTACGATCCTTACATTCTAACCTTTATGGGATTAGTTAGACATGATAAAGTAAATATTCTTTTTATAGTTTTTCATATGAGTAATTTAAAGCGAGTGCGGGAAGTAAACAAAGTAAATGTGCGAGTGCGGGAAGTAAACAAAGTAAATGTGCGAGTGCGGGAAATAAACAACGTAAATGTGCGAGTGCGGGAAATAAACAACGTAAATGTGCGAGTGCGGGAAATAAACAAAGTAAAGTGCGAGAAAATAAATAAAAGTAAAGCAATGCGGAAAAATAAAATACTAACTGGAATTAAAATGGCGGCAGGATTAACTTCCTCCAGAGTGCTCCAAAACTCGAACCACAGACAGATTACAGACTCGATCACTCGATTGCAGAGGCACCCCGACGTGGAATGGCAACTGCTTTATAACTGATATATGCCTAGAGAATTCTAATTCTGGATGAAGAAAAACGAAAATCTAAGGTCCTATTTATAGGAGAAACTGAAAGCGTGAAATGACCGGGACGCCCCTCCACTAAAAAGTGGAGGTTATGAATTTTTGCCTTGTGGCGCCCGCCACAAGGTCATGGCGCCCGCCATGGTCCCTACAGGGGATGATGGAGTGGGGATCGTGGGTCTTGGAGGTTGAGGAGTGGTCTTGAGACGTGGCCACGTCATGGCTAACCCCATGGCGCCCGCCACAGTGGGTGCCGCAAGTGCAAAATGCTGAATTTCTAGGTTTTCGTCCGTTTTCACTTCTTTTTCGCTCCTTTTCCCGATTCAAGCTCCGATTATTATAAAAACCTGAAAACATAAGAAAACAAAGCAATAACAAAGCAAAACAACAATAAAAGCTAAGAATGCATGCGAAATCGGAGTCAGAAATACGATGAATTTTAGTGTGATCACATATCCACATGCCCAGTTGGCATATTGGTGACACCATCAGTTTCCTCATACCCTATGAGTTTTCTGATAAGATCTTCAGTAATAACAATTTCTTTACCCAGAACATAAGAAACTATGAACTTAGGGCAAATAGAGGCATGTATCCAGAATTCCTTCACCAGGCGAGGATAAACTGGTCCCATTAGCCTGTCAAAGAACTTGGTCCAACACTATGCATCAACAATGGGACGAAGATCATACCCATTCTCAGTAAAAGATTCAAAGTTAACAATGGATTCACACAAAACTTCCAACTTGTCAACTGGTGTGCGCAAAGTTCTTATAGGTTCCTTAAACACAACAACACCCATGTTTGAATAAGAAACAACAACCATTGAAGATTGGAACTGAGAAGACGTTGATGATGAAATAGCCATAGATGATGTTGAAGATTTAGGGTTTCTGAGATGTTTGGGTTTTGGAGAGAGATGGAAACAATGGAACAAGAAGAAATGCATACAAGGTGTTCGTGGGAGAGAAAAGTGTGAAATGTGTAAAGTTGTGGCATTTATAGAAGAAATTAGGGCACACAAGAGTCACACGTTCAACACGCTTACCACTTAGCATTTAATGAAAAGAAAATAATCATTTCAAGCAATTAATAATTCTGACACTTGGGGGGAAAACGAGAAACTCAATATTCAAAAACAGTACCTCAAACGTCAATTCAATATTGTGCACTCCACCTTTTCAGATCTAGAGTGACACTTGTTTGCTTGCATGTGCTTCTGAAACTTGTTTGAGAAATGAAACGTTAGCCAACGTTCAGATTCTCTGAGGTTTGTTAGTTCAGATTTGCACACAAAGAGTAAAATAATAAACAGTAAATGAAGAAATGTAATACTCCAGAGTCAAAACTTTTTCATCTGAGAAAAATTTCTTCTGATAAACATGTTATTCTGGACAGAAATCCATACTTATATTTTTCAGAATAAATTTGAATCTATCTTCAGCAAGGGGTTTTGTAAATATATCAGCCCATTGATGATCTGAATCAGCAAAGTTTAAACTGATAACTCCCTTCTGAACATAGTCTATGATGAAGTGATGTTTTATCTCTATATGTTTTGCCTTAGAGTGTAAAATAGGATTTTTAGACAAACATATAGCAGAAGTATTATCATAGAAGATTGAAATGTTACTCTCATGGATCTGATAGTCTTCTAGCTGACTCTTCATCCAGAGCATCTGAGTTGAACTTCAACTGAGGAAATCCTCTGACCAGATTGAGTTTATTAATCTGAGATATACGTCTCATACTAATATGCCCCAATCTTCTGTGCCAGACCCATTGTTCATCATTAACAGACAGAAGGCATTTTACGTTCTGAACCTTAAGTTCTGAAAGATTGATTTTATAAATGTTGTTCTTCCTCTTTCCATTAAATAGGATTGAGCCATCCTTTTGACTGACAGCCTTACAACATTTTTAATTGAAGATTATGTCATAACCATTGCCACTTAATTGACTTATGGACAATAAGTTATGCGTTAATCCTTCAACAAGTAATACATTAGAAATGGAAGGAAGATTACCATTACCTATGGTTCCAGAGCCAATTATCTTTCCCTTCTGGTTCCCTCCAAACTTGACGTCTCCTACATATCTAAGCTCCAGGATTTGGAACATAGACCTTTCTCCCATCATGTGACGCGAGCAGCCAGAGTCCAGGTACCAAGATTGGTGTTTTGACTTTGCTGCTAAAGATGTCTGCAACAGATATTATTTTGTCTTTAGGTACCCAGATCTTTTTGGGTCCTTTAGGGTTAATTGCCTTAAAGTTTTGTCTGAACTTCTGTATTCTGACAGCAGATTTGTTCTGACTCACTTTAGGTTTAAACACAGGAATGTTCTGACCAGAACGTGTGTGTTTAATATCATTAAGATGACCAAACTTAAAAGTAGAATACAGAGGAGTATGCTTAATGATAAGTTTATCAACAGATGTTGGATTTAAATCTTTCTTAGAAGAAGATTCATTTCCAATACCCTTCCTGTTATTTCTGCTTACACCATAGATCATTGAAGCCATCTTGCTTCTCTCTAGGCTTCTTGCCAGAAATCTCTGAAAACTACAGTCATATTCTTCTAAAATGTTTTTAGATTTTGACTTAGTTTCAACTTCAAAATCTTGTTGAGCTCTTTCTAATTCATTTTTAATTTTCAAATTGTTTGCTTTGAGCTCAGCAACTTCTGATTTCAGAAGATCATTCTCAGATACAAGATTGCTTTCAAGCTTCTTGTACTTGAGCTTAATCTTATTATAGTTTTCTAACATTTCTGATAAACTCTCAATAAGCTCTGCTCTAGAAAGTTCAGAAAATACCTCCTCAAAATCTGATTCTGATTCTGATCCAGATGATTCTGCATGGTCTTCTATGTCAGCCATGAGTGCCATGTTTGCACATTCTTCATCTGAGTCTGATGAAGATTCAAATGCATCTGAATCATCCCAGGTTGCCATTAGAACTTTCTTTTTATGATCAGGCTTCCTTCTTGGCTTCTCCTTCTGAAGCTTTAGGCATTCATTTTTGTAGTGCCCAGGTTCCTTGCATTCATAGCAGACAACCTCTTTCTTTCCAGATCTTCTGTGTCCTGAAGACTCTTTACGTTGATCTAGTTTCTTGAAGTTCTTGAACTTCCTCTGTTTATGTTTCCAGAGTTTGTTGATTCTTCTGGACAGCAGGGACAATTCATCTTTTTCTGAAGAAGAAGATTCTTCAGAACTTTCTTCTAACACCTGCAAAGCTTTGACAGATTTGTTAGACTTTAAAGCAACAAACTTACCTTTTCTGGGGTTCGTCTTCTTCTAGTTCAATCTCATAACTCCTCAGAGAGCTGATCAGTTCCTCCAACGTGATCTTGTTCAGATCCTTAGCTAGCTTCAGAGCAGTAACCATTGGTCTCCATCTGATAGGCAAACTTGTGATGATCTGCAGTGGAGTAACCCTTGTCCAGAACTTTCAAGCCAGCTGTGAGAATCTGGAATCTAGAAAACATAACTTCTACAGATTCTGATTCTTCCATTTTGAAGGCTTCATATTTCTGGATCAGCGCCAGAGCCTTGGTCTCCTTGACTTGAGAATTCCCTTCATGAGTCATCTTCAAAGATTCAAACATACCAAATGATGTTTCTCTGTTAGTAATCTTCTCATACTCAGTATGAGATATAACATTTAGTAGTATGGTTCTTGCTTTATGATGGTTCCTGAATTCTTTCTTCTGGGCTTCAGTCATAGATTTTCTATTTATCTTTTTGCCATCCCCATCAGTGGGGTGAACATAACCATCTATGACTAAATCCCAAAGGTCAGCATCATATCCTAGAAAGAAACTTTCAATCCTGTCTTTCCAGTAGTCAAATTTCTCCCCATCAAACATAGGGGGTTTAGTGCTGATTATATCTCTGTCTTCATATCTGTTGTTGTTGGATGTTGAAGCTTTAGCCATAATGTATCAACCAAATATATCAAGAGTTTTCTCAACTGGATCTTTTTTGTTCACGGTGAAGTGATAACACTAACAAAATTGGAGCTTTGATGCCAACTGAAGGTGAGAAAACACTTCGAGGGGGGGGGGGGGGGGTTGAATAAGGGTTTAGAAATAAATATGGCAATAAAAACACAAAGATTTTTATCCTGGTTCGTTGAACTCAACTAATCCAGTCCACCCTATCAAGAGTGATTTGCCTTTCTCCTCAAGGACTTAATCCACTATAATCAACCAGATTACAATGTCAACCACTAAGAACAACTGTTTTAGTCTTCTCAAGAACTACTGACCACAACTTGGTCTTCTTAAGGAACCTTTACAAATAAATGTAAACTAACAAGTGTGTTTGATGCTTCTAAAAAGCTATATCACAAACTATGATTTTTACACTTAAGATTAAGCACAAATAAAACTATTCATCTTTGAATGATTGTATGAGAGTTGAGAATAATTTCAATAAGTTTTTCAATAGATCGTTAGTTGTGAAGAGATGAAGATAACGTCCTTTTATAGTGCTGAGTGTCCAAAGCTTGAAGACTATGCAAGTAGAGTAGTTGTAGCCTTTTGTCTTCACATGACTTTTCCTTTCTCACAAGTAGAATGTTCAGAGAAATGCCTTTTGCCTGAATCCTTGTGTTTATCACAAATAAGGAATAGTTCCGTTAGAGAGGACGTTGAGAATAATACCAAGTCTATTTACGTGACATCTTTTCAAATGTAAACAACATCAAATCCTCTAATGTGCTTCTGGTTCTTCAGATCAGATTCAATGTGATATCAGAGTTGCATCCATAGTGCTTTAGCGTGAGTGATCTGATCAGAGCATACTGGTTATTCAGAGCCTCTATACTTGCACCATAAAGTACATTCAGAGTCTTCTGAAACAATGCTTGAAACTCTTCATACAAAATCTTCAGCTACGCTTCAGATGCTTCTGCAGCTTCTGCTTCAGATGCTTCTGGCAGCGCTCAGAGTCTTCTGATGGCTTGCATCTGATGCTTTAGAGCTTTGTGTAACTTGCTGTTCAGATGCATTTTGCTTCCATAATGATATTTATTTTAATATCTGAAACACAAAACACTTGAACAAAATTAGAGTATATATTTTCTAAATACAAAATTCCATTAGAGTTATCATCAAAACATAGAGATATAATTAAACACCAATATGTATTCTAACACATACAACAAGTTTAGACGACATAATTCTTTCAAGATCTTCGACCGACTTGTATTTAATGGGGTGTATTCTGGTTTCCTTTTGAACGGTTGTCGAGATGGCTTATGTGCTTGTCAATTCCGGATTCCATTTCTAGTGTATTCTCATTTGTGACTCACTCCTTCTTCTCCTAACCATGCCTTTTATTTGGCATCTCAGGATCTTTTTCCCAGGTGCTTTCTTTTCCTTTGACATAACATTTTTCCTAAGTAATGATCTTATCCATGTTGGATGCCGACTTTTATGCTAAAGAATCGTTAAACTGCCTAGCCCTGAGACCATGTTGAAATGCTCCGACGAAAATATTTTAGTTTGGACAGGACACTTGATAGTTTCTTCATTGAACCTTGCTAAATACTCTCGTAATGATTCTGATTATCCTTGTTGGAAATTAAACAAGTTGGTAGTTGACACCTTCTGATGTTTGCTTGCTGAAAAATGTTGCATCATCTTTTTGGTTAAATCCCAATTACTAACAATTGAGAATCTTGGTAGACTCATGTACCACCGCAAAGCTCTCTCCTTGAAGGTTTCGGCCATGAGCTTGCATTTCAGGGAATCATAAGCCCCAAAGATTGCCATTTGATTATTAATTGTGATGATGTGTTCCTGAGGGTCTGCCTTTCCATCAAATGACACCAAGGTTGGTGGCTTGAAGTTCTCTAAAACTTATAGCTTCTGATAGCGGCTGAGCATCCAGAGGTTCTTCTTCTATTTTGCCTTCTTGTTGGTTTTCAAGAACATGTACACCACCTTGAAGGGTTTCATTCTGTTGGTGAATGCCTCTGCCACCGCCAACAACTGCGTTATGTCTGGTGGTGGAGGTATGTCACTTTGGCTTGGTGATGACCCAGACATCATCTAGTTGTTAATTTCGAAAATTCTTGAGTGACCTAGGCAAGTTTTACCGAGACCCCACGGTGGACGCCAAATGTTCTTGCTAAAAACACTAAAATGGTTGACTTCCTTGCTATGAGTCAAAGAGAGCTGAAAATGTTTGGTTAAGTGTTTGTTTTCTCCTTCTTGTGTCCTCCAAATCCCTCTTATTTATAGTCCTTTGTCTCTATTTCCTCCCCTTCATCTTCCTTCATCAATTTTATTTTGGTAACATTTTCCATCACACATAATGACCATGTAACACCTGTCTTTTCAGTTGTTATAACTTCTCTAGATATAAAAATATCACCTATAAATGTTTCTTGTGACCTTTCATGTGGCATCATAGCCCTGTCATCAGACCCAGTTTATTGCGGGTGAGATAGATCTCAGTTTGCATAAGGTTGTCGTTGGCTTACAGATAGATCTCGACTTGTATGAGGTTGTCGTTTTCTTCCGACTTCGTGTCCACTCCTTGCTCGGATATTCGTCCAACTCGACCAGAATCTTTCAAGAGGTATAGTCAACTCCTCTAGGCTTATACATCGGCTGGTTAATTGAATTTCCGGGTATGTACAATTACTAGCAAATTGTAAAACATCAACGTCATAGTGAAAAAGTTTCAACCCACAACAAAGAGAAAACTTTGGATGTCTATACCACCACAAACAACTAACATCATTATATATAATACTCTTAATAATGATATTTATATCAATATACGACATGAAGTATACATTCCACTCCCATTCCATTTCGTCAAGTTTTCATGTAACATACACTTTGCAAGGATGTCTAACAAACATTCCACCATGGTTTATTCGTAGTCTCACATTTTTCACATTAAATAGTCGTTAAAATCAACGAGATATTTAACAAATATATAAAAGGATGCCTAACAAAGCCACGTTGTACACCCTGATATTGTTATGTGTGATTAACAAAAGAACAAATATGGGAAATATGACAAATAATTATGACATCATCTAAAAGGGTCGTGGCTAAATTAACAAAATACTGCAGATGCGTAAACACACAGTAAAACATATTTTTCATCTTCTTTAGGCCAGGACGACACAAATAGGTCAAAAGCATTTTTCCATGCCCGTTCCATTTTCTTTCAAATCCATGTAAACATACAAACAAACCATTAAAGGCATGAACCTAAAAAAACATACAACATACCCATAATAAGATGAATAATTCAAATGAACCAACAAAATATTTGAAGGTAACAATTTAAATTTCTATTTTAATATTTCAAGAGGGAGAATACAATATTGTTTAATCAACTTAAAATTCTTATTTGATGTTTCAATTTATGATTATTGTAACACCCTAAAAATCTCACTTAAAAATATATAGAATCATATGTAATTTCAAACACTCAAACATAGGGTGTCATCACACACACTCCATCATCACACTCTCACATTTACTAGATTTATCATAGTGGAATTAAAAAAATAAAACAACTCTAGTAATCTCATAAAATATTTCAATCATCTCATAATTAAAGTTATCTCAACACTTCTCAAATGGAGCAAATGATGCTCAAAACAAAATACTCTCAAACTCGAAACAAATATAAATGTTTTCCCCCAAGGGCTACATTATCAAAGAAACGCCACTAATAACTCAAAACGAAAAAGATAAGTGAAGAGGCCAAATACGCCAACCCCTAAGCTAACAACAGCTATTAAGGCTCTTCCACCTGAGTATCTGCACTATCGGGGTAAAGTACAAACACAAAAAATAATAGGGGGTGACAATACATTCATATATTGATAGTGTGCATAAACAGTAAAGATAGATAAGGAACATGTTATCAGTTTCACAACTCATCAACTACCAGGACATCGTTGATAATATAACTCATATAAAATAACCAAATCAACTCATACAATCAAATTACTCACTCACATTAACTCATATAAACAAATAAATTATACTCGATGCAGATGTGTATGTAATACTCGACTCCTCAACTCTATATGTATGTGGTATAAAGTTTTTTATAATTAGAGTTTTGTTACTGATTTCCATCCTGCCACGGTCCCCAATCTGAACTGGGTCGGCCCAAGGTCCCTTGTCTAAACCAAATATCTCTACAACTCATGAATGCATATAATGCAACTCAACTCTATCAATGCTCGTCATGGTCCCCTCTCTGAACCAAACTCATAACTCAACTCTATCAATGCTCGTCAAGGTCCTCTCTATAAAATGGACTCGCTACATCTCAACCATTACTCTTTTATAGCCACTCACCATGAAACTCTACAATGCTCATTATTAATCAATTGATCATAATTTAATACAACTTAACAATTTCATGCAAAATAATGATCAATTAAATCAAATACATTAATTCACATTAAACATAATCAAATCATCTCAAACACTACATGACAATACTAATTAGTAAACAAACTAAAGAATTTAGCGATATGTTAAGCAATCGTAAAACGATTCTTGTAGGAATCACTTTATGGGAGGTCGATCAATACAATCTATGTGTCTAAGAGATTTTCAAAATCTAAATTGGATTTAAGCTCCGAAATCGCAACACAATAAAATAGAAACAAACAACACCAACATAATCTAAACCAAATATTGTTGAACAATCATCCTAACAAATCTGATTTTTGACACATTTGGCGTAGGTAACATTATCACAACTCAAGCATTATATCTACATGAATAAAATCTCAAAAAACAAATTTATAGCATATAGGAGGTGCAAAATAGTTGATGGACCTAAAATAAAGAAATAAGCAGCCCATTACTAATAAAACTAGTAAAAGAAATAAATGGTCCAAGAATCATAAACCAAGCACCAACAGGGGGTGTAACCAAAAAGACGGGACGTATGCTAACAAATAGAAATGATAAGCCTAAACTAACTTGAACTAAGCCCATAACAAAATATTACCTTGAGTTTAATAATAATAATAAAACAATAATTAACAATAAAACAAAAAAGGAAACATAAACAAAATACAATAAAAGTCAATAACAAAGAAATGAAAAACAAAATTTCAACATTCTCATCTTTCAAACGTGAACACCAACCTCTTATTCAACAGGTTGCTTCACGCGGCGACAATCAAGTAATCGTAAATTCCAGCTAGAGTGGAGTGTTTTGGTGGTGGTGAATGAATAGTATGGACTGAGAGTATTCCATGGTGATGCTTAGCAGGCGATTATCGACAGTTTTCACGGTTGAAGGTGGAACGATGATGGGTAGGGGCGGCGACAAAGAGATTACAGACGAAAAACAAGAAGAAACAGAGGGCGGTTGACCGTCTGGTTTGGTGTTGTCGTGTGATGTACGATCGAAACTTAGAGTTTATGACGACGATTTAATGGCAGTGCATTTTGGATGGTTGAGTGGAATAGGTTTTGTTAGTGGTTAAGGACGAGGGGTGTTGCTCGGTTGAGACTTGGAAATTATCGACGGTTTAGGTGTAGGTCAGAGGTTCTTGGAGAAAAAATGTGTCCACACGGTGGTCTTGAAAGTTCATATTTGAGAGTTGTAGTGAAAATCGATGAGCAAGATGGAGTTACATGATGGTGATGAATATTGTTTTATGTTAAAGTTTGAGTGAAGTTTGTTGTGTTGATGAAAAGATGGAAGTGATGTTGTGGAAAGATGTTTTATGTGAGTTGTGTTGATGATAATAGTGTGATGTTAAAGTGAAGAAGACAGTGTAAGAAAATAGTTTATGTTATTGTTAATGGTTGGTGTTGTATTGAGTTAAAGAAAAAGTTGTGAGGGTGATGATGGTGTTGTTGACGAGTGGAAAATGGCGGAGAAGAAGAAAAGGAAAACTTTTTTTTTGAGAGTGAAGAGTATATTTTTACCTATTTTGGGTTCAATTTTATCAATTTTTTAGAATCCATCAGCCAAGGAGCGCCATGTGGGTATTGGTTTGTGGTCTCTCTCTTTTAGGCCACGCGTATACATCATTTAGAGTGCAAATACAAAATACAAAAAAATCCCTTTAAAGACATATTAGAGTGCAAATGTGTTTAAATTAATTAAACTAGATAAAATCAAATCCTTTTAAATAAACATAATAAAATTGAAATGAAAACATGATTAATTATAAATATTTCATAGGAATATATTGACAAAAGAAAATAAATAAATAAAAGGGATAAAAATGAACAAAAAGTGGCGCGGAAATACCTGAAAAAATAAAATGATTGCACCAAAACGATCAGCGTGAAATAAACTTCTCGAAAACATACAAGTTTTGAAATAAAAAATGACTGGTAAAAAGGCTTAGGCTGTTTGAAATGCGACTGAAAAAGTAGTTGAAAAATTTAAACAAGCGCGTCAGGTTAAACTATGTGAAACATAAATTAAGAATAACAACGTTAGCAAGCTTGATTTTAAAACTTTTTTGCTCGCTAATTCGACGTACAATTGCGAAACAGTTCGACCAGCCTATCTGTAGATCCTAAAAATTATTCTGCCTAATATTTTAAGTGTTATACGGAACAAAATGCATGGTGTGATAAGTTAAAAATGCAGATGTCTTATAAATGCGATGAATTGCTGACTGAATAATCATGAATATACAATCAGATGGAAATGAATCACTCTTAGACCATTTACTTCTGATTCTCAATCACAATTTAAAAACCTACAAAGATTCAAATGTAATGGAAATAAATGATGCACTGAGATTAATAAATCAAGTCTTTCGACTTCTTAATTCAACATATGACTGAATGAATATCATCAAGATCAGATAAAATGTCAGAACTTCTGACTTTTCATCTAAAACTTGATGAATGCTTTTAACTGATGAAATGCACGACAAAATGAACTGATTATTTTGTGTAGTTACGAGTGAAAAACTTAGGGTAAAATTTAGGATATGACAATAACAATCATTCAAATTGATTTAGAAGATAATAATTTGAAAAATTAAATTATTCTTGAAAACCAATTTAAATGATGCACTGTTTTTTTGAACTGCGTGCATCTCATAATTCATCTCCCCTCTTTAACATATATAAATTGGTTTAATGACCCAAGTTCTTCAAAGCAATTATTCCTTCGCTTCTAGTTTATTTGGAAAAATAATAATTTATTGCTAAATTCATATTCATCATCATCACTATCATCATCGTTATCTTAAATGACGATGATGATTATTATCATGATGACAGTGATAATGATGAATCAGAATTTCTTAATAAATTTGATGATTTGCAAAATAAACTATAATAGAAGAACCGTTGATTTGAAGAACTTGTGTCATTAAATAAAATTCTATATGTTAAAGAGTGAGGGTTGAATTACAAGATGCATGCAATTCAAAAAATATTGATTAATTTAAGTTGGTTTTAAAATATAACTTAGTTTTTAGATTATTATTTTCTAAATCAATTTAAACGAATGCTTGCTCAGTGAGAGGTTGGTGAAACAAGAAATCTACATATGATATAATAAACTCATATTCTAGGACATTAACAATAACACAAATAACAACAAAAAATCAGCAAAGCAACCATTTTGAAAAACAAGAACATATAAACTCATAAAATGTTTCACGAACATACCTTTTATTAAAAAGATTCATGGAAAATGAAGACGAAGAAATGATCTACTTGTCTCATAATGAAATCCACAATGAAAGAAGAATGAAGCCGAAGTGAAAACTACAAACTTGTGTTAAATTTGAATGAATGCCATTTCCGGTCTTTCGCACAAGTTTGCAACTTTCACTTCCACTTCACCCCCTCCTTGTATATTTTCTTCATAACAACACAAACCATTTATATTTTTTCTTCATTCACTTTCCCTACAAATCAAATTGTATTAGCATAGCATTGTAATTATAACAGATGTAAAAAATTCACTTATATAATTCATCCACTTTTGTCGAACTACATAAGAAACTAATGTTGCAAGATTCACAAAAATAAAACATTGCAAAGTCGCAAGAAGGTTTTTTCTTGTGACTGAGTAATGTCTTGTTCTTGTTTTGAGAAACATTTACCAACAACAACAACATACAACAATATTTATCAATATTTATCAACAAAACAATAACAACAACAACAACAATATATCAACTTATAAAATGTTTCACGGACGTACCTTTTATTGAAAAGATTATTGGAAAATGAAAACGAAGAAATTGGAAATCCCATTTTAAGGAGTAAGGACTTGAGTTAGCCTCTCTGGTCGACCGATGGGCAAGAAATGCGTCACGAGGAGGCTTTTTGAGGTCTTTATTGTTCGAACGGAAGTCTTTGGGGACGTGTCCGTCAATTGTCTATGGTTAGTGTGGTCGACCGTTGATTGCTTGTGGTCTTCCTTGGAATGCGAGGACGTGGTTGCAGAAGGCATGTTTTACGTCGATCGAGCTTTCGCTTAAGGTAAAGAAATGTCATGTTGATGATGTAACACCCCAAATTTATTGGAATATTTATTTAATTTATTTAAATATGAATATTCGTATTTTTGGTGATTTTCGGTGGTTGGTG
This sequence comes from Lathyrus sativus, assembly GCA_963859935.3. NCBI lineage: Eukaryota > Viridiplantae > Streptophyta > Magnoliopsida > Fabales > Fabaceae > Lathyrus > Lathyrus sativus. Next base: position 86,482,510 of record OZ012738.1, read on the forward strand.
TGAGTATTGAGAATTATGGATTTTGGGTTATTTATTTAAATAATAGTATATAATATGAATATATTGGTGTTATTATTAATTTAAATAAATATAAGTGAATTAAGGGCAAAATGGACATTTGAGGAGGATTTAGTAAGGGTGAAATTGGAAAGCCCATTTTAAGGTCCAAAGTTAGGTTTAACAAAAAGGAATTTTTAGAGAATTATGATTCATTCTTGTTAGACCGTGAAAAAGGAAGAAATAGAAACCAAAGTTCTGAGGGAAGAGAATTAAGGCAAAGCTTCGTGAGGTTTCCAAGAATCAAAGAAGAAAGGTTTAGAGTCGGCAAATTAAGGTATGAGGAGTATTACCTTCATTATTTTCAATATATGATACAATGTATTTAAAGTCGATTTAAGGATTTAGGAGATTTTTGAGTTAGAGGAAATTAGGCCTTTGCGGCCAAACCTGTTTTTGAGGTTGTTTAAGTATGGAGATATTACCTTCATTGTTTTCAACATGTGATTCAATGTATTTAAAGCTGATTTAAGGGTTTAGGGATTTTGAGTATTGAATTGTTGTTGCCTTTCTGGTGAGTTTAATGAGTCTGAGAGATTTGAACTGACGGTCTTATAGGTTTTAGGCTGATTTGGGAGTAAGGGAAATTAGGCCTTCGTGGCCAAAATTTCTTGTTGAGGGTTTAACCGTATAGGGTAATTGATTATGAGAACTCTAATGAATGTGGGAAAATTGTAAGGATTTTATGGGAATTGGAGGCGTAAATATGATACGGGATTGACCTAATAAGTCGTAGATTTTGTGCCTTTATCGTCGTAATACCTTAGGAATGATTGAGGGATGTTTTTTGGGGCATTGGGGAAGGAAATCATAGGGACTTTTGGGCTGATTTTGCTATTGGTGTGTAACAGTGTTTTGCTGTAATCGCGAGTTCGCACAGTGAACAATCCTTCGCATGACAAACACTCGCCCCAAACTCGCACGACAAATTATCCAGCGAACGTATTATAGTTTCGCAAATTGTATTCTTGTGCAATGTTGTCTTGATGCTTTGATGTTGTGACTTTCTGGATGAATTACCTTGAGTATGACTGTGATTCATATGTGATTAATACATGATCGTATGATGATTCCTATGAGTAATCCCTATGAGTTATGATATTGATACCATGAGTTTTTGATGATTATATGATGACATGATTATTATGATGATTTTGATGAATGATGATGCACCTGACGAGTTTATTATGAGGATGATATTGACGTGTGCATCATGCATTCATATGCATTCCAAACTTCGGTCTAGTGTTTGATTCTTATGACTTCAGTCCCATTGTGCGGATGTGAAGTATTTTGTTGTGCTCCAGTTCTTGTATAGAATCGATCCTATTGATGGGGATCTATGGAGGATTGATGGCCCAGTGTCCATAGAACTTTGATGAATTGGTACCACATGCATGAGTCTTGTTGCATTTGCATTTATGTGACAATTTGGTGTAATTTATGATATTATGGCTTTTTGATGTTTCCTTGATGATTGTGATGATGTTGAATACGAAAATGATGTTATTTTATATATTGATTCAGATATTGATTATTACGAATCATTTTACTCACCTTGCTTGTTTGAATGTTGTCTCCACGTGGGTAACGTGCAGGTGACCAGGTTTAGCTGTGGATGCCGTCGAGGACTTTTTGGAGTTTTTGACTTTGGGTTGACTTAGAGGGTCTTGCTCTGATAGTGTAACATCGGGTTGAGGTCTTTGAGTTAAACCATGTTTTATTGATTATTGTTGTTTTGATTATGTTACTGCACAAGGAAAACTTTGGACTCTTCCTTTTTGAGTTCCGCTGCCTTTTGAGCAATTTTTAAGTAATTTTGGGAAAACCCGTTGTTTACGGAACATTGACTTTTATTTGAGTTATTGAGAAATGTACGCCCTTTAAGGTGATTTTTATTGTGTTTAATATTTTACTCTGATAAATGTGATCGATTTACCATTATATTTGTGGGGTAGAAAAGGATGTTACAGACAAGGCTTCTGATCAGATGATATCCCGTGCCCTGTCGAGGAGGATATGCCCGCGAGGAGCTAGAGGGACTTGTCCTGAGGAATGTAAAGTGTCAGCCTTGAGAATGCCACCCGAAAGATTCCCCTTTTGACATGTGACGGTGTAATCAGTTTTTGTTAGGGTCTAAGAGGTTTAGTCTAGCTAGGCAATGATGTCTCCTGCCCTTTGCGCTTTTCTATGCGAGCAAATTCTTATAAGGGGGGACGATGATTCATTTTCACACTTCACACAAATTTCTCTCCTCAACCTCTTTTGCTATACAAAAATTGTGGTATCACATTCTTCACCGGAGTTCTCTTTGCTGCCGTTAATCCTCCTTTTCTCCTTCTAAATCTTCATCTTCAACCTTCTGATTCAAGTAAGTTATTCATCTTTTCTTGCTAGAGCTTAGGGAAATTCTTAATTTTCTAGAAACTAGCTTGAATTTCTAGCGAAGCATAAGTTTTTTGGTTGAAATTCATGTGTTCTTCGATAAACACATGAATTTTCTAGAAAATTCATGAAGGCCTTGGAGAACATGAATCTAGGATGCATAGGACTATAGATCTTCATAGGATTTTGTTTGAAACAACTTATGTTCGTGGTCGGGTAGTAGACCTCATCGACATTGAGAACTTATTCTCGCGTGCCCGACAAGTTTTAGTTGTCGAGGGGGCTTGTCTCCCTTGGAGCCTTTTAGAGTCGTGGAGACTTGTCTTTGTTCTTTGAATAGGGGATTAAGCTAAGTCCCTTTACTGTCGGCAATGGCTTGAGTCGAGGACATGTCCTCGTATTTATTCCTTGTCCTTTCACTTGATTTCCGATAGAAGGGTGGATTTGATCTCTGTTGTAGAATTCACTTTTTCTTCCTCTCCTTTTTAGGTGAAATGGATGGTCAGAACAAAGAGATCGTCCCTGACGTAGGGGTAGCTAACAACAAAGTTGTGCCTCCTGTCGAGTATGCCAATATCAGGGTTGCTCAAGGGATCTTATCTGGATTGCCCAAGAGCCCTTGGCAACAAAGTCAACTTTCATCGAGGAGGAAGCCAACTCTTTTTAACTCTCCTTGACTACCGGGCAAAGGATGCGCCTGCGAGCTGGAAGGCAATCATCCCCATGGAAAATGATCGGATATGCTCAGTATATTCAGAGACAAGGTTTTCGATGTACGGATTTGCTTTCAAGGAGGCGGGGTATCATCTTCCCTTCACTAATTTTCAAGAGGCGATTTTCTACCACCTCGAGTTGTCCCCTACCCAGCTTCACCTGAATGCTCTGGCGTTCATTCAGTCTTTCGAGCTGGTGTGCCGGTGTAACACGGTGGGAGAACTGACTTTAAACAATGTTGCGGATAGCAAGAGTCGCCACCGACTTTTATTTTATCCATAAGGAAAGGTTATAAAAGAACAGGAAAGACCTTAGAGAATATTTTGGGTCCGGGGGGTAGGTTATGAAAAGGGAAGGTGTTAGCACCCTTTTCATCCATGGTTATCCATGGGCTCTTAGGTACTTAAGCTCACTTTTGAATTGTTTTGAAAGTGTAGTATGTGAATAGCAAAAAGTTTCAGAATAGTTTAATAATAATCCGTGTATGGATGTGAAAAAAACTTGTTTGAAAATTTTGTTGGAAATTTGTTTAGGTGTGAAAAAGTTTTGAAGTGAGCAAGTATCTAGGAGTAGCCTACCCTAAGGTCTTTCTTATTCTTTATTCTTTCCTTTAGTAAGACTATCCCTACTATAATGGAGTAGGTAGTCCTTACTTTGGATGTTAAGGGATATGTGAGGGACAATTTGACTTTGAAGGCCATTGTGAGATGTAATAAGCACATATAAGGGATCATCATCATTTTTCGAAAGGGACTCGATTCGTAAAGGCAACCATAAGGGACTTTGATGATTTTTCTATTTGAGGGACTTGCTTTATACACCCCACTTAACCATTATTCGTAGGCAACTTGAGGGATATCCTTAGGAAGTGAGACGGCGATTAAAATCGACTTACGTGTGTGACGTGTTTATTTTAATTATCTTTATTTAAAAGTGATCTAAATTTATTTTAATATTACATACAGGTTGTTACACTCCCTAATTACTAACCATAATAATAATTAAATAATTAAACAACTTTACATCCAAGAAACAATTACAAAATAATAAGCAAAATAATTAAATAGCAAAGATAAATAAAATATAAATAAGCAATAATAAATAATAAAGGGGGTTAATTCTAAGTTTACTCGGCAAGACATCGCATCTTGTGCCTACGTATCCTTACGGGAGTGGAATCAGAGTAATCATAGTTCCCCTAAAGGGTTATTAGAGACTTCTCGATTGTGGCCGAGATCTCAAGGGGGATAAACGCATCTTAAGGATACGCTTACGCGGAGTATAGAAAACTCCAATTTCTACGTTGAAAATTGTTAAATTGAAATAAGGTTAAATTAGGGATCCCACGGCGGGAAACCCTAAAAGGTGAGTACGGGGACTCAAATCCTAAGGCTAGGATAAACGGAGAATGTCCACGGAGGGATGCCTAAAAGGTGAGTACGAGGACTTGAATCCTAAGGCTAGGGTGAGGATAAAGGCATTGACACGGGGGTCAAATATGTGAACCTTTCCTTTGGAGGAGTGCAAGGTGACAGATTAATGGTGAAAGATGCGAGAGTTTAAACCATACAAACAGCGGAAATTAAAGTGCGGAAAGATAAAGGCGATTATTTGTTCGCGAGGTTACATTCCAGAAACAGATACAATAATAATGAAACTTAAATAGAAACACCATGTAATAACAGTAAACCTGAAAAAATGAGCACACACATTAGTAGGCAAAGTCAAACGGTAATCAGATGAATTATGAGACAAAAGTGCAAAATTAGAGATTCTTGTTGTTTATTTTTTGATATAAAGAAGAAGTTTTGATTTAGGTTAAAAGAAGATTTAATATTATTACATAAAAAAATTTAAGTTTAATTTTCAAAAACAGTTTCAACTTAATTATCTAAAAGAAATTTTATTTTTAAAAAGGTTTAAATTTTAATACTAAAATGTGTTAGTTTATTATTATTATTTTTTTAAAAAAATTTAATTAGCATTTAAAAAAAAAAGGGTTTAACGAAATAATAATAATGATAATTATAATAATAGATCACAAAATAAAAAATAAAGAGGAAGTTGAGCCAGTAGGGTTTCCAATCCAACCCGGTTGCATGTCGCGATTAAACAAAAGGGGACAATCAATCTAGGGTTTCAAACCCTATTGTGTCTCGCGGCGCCGTTCACACTTTATCTCTTCTATCTCTTCGTCTTTCATGGCGTTCTTATCGTCTTTCTCTCATGGCCATTGACCCATCCTAAAACAAACATAGATGATGTTAAACGTTTACAACACTGACTATTACTCACGTTTTTGAGGGTTTCGCTGAAAAAAAGGGCCGATGATGTCGGAGCTGAGGCTCGAAGAAGGTTGATTGCCCGTCTCCAGTGAGGATGACGATGGCGGTCTTCGATTCAGTTCGTTTGTGGTGATGTTTTGGAACGGCGTTGCTTGATGATTTTCGTTTTTCGTACGCGGCCGCTAGGGTTCTTCGTATTAGGGTTTTGTGATTTTTTTCGGCCTCCTCTCTTGGTGAGAATGTTCTAATTTTATATCTTTCTCTTTTCTCTGATGGGCTTGGATACTTTTGAGCTTACGTTATCTTTGCGAATAAACCCGATTTGATTTTGTTTGATATTGATTTGGATATTGATTGAGATCTTTTTTTGATAGGATTGGATTCTTTTTTTTCCTTTCCAGACTCACAGATTTGGATTGAATACGGATTGGGTTTTCTGATTTGGAAACAACTTGATTTGCTTGTATCCAGATTCGAATTCGGTTTCGTTGGATATCTGTTTTTGATTTCTGTTCCGAACATACACTAACTTTTCTTCTTCTTCTTTCAGAAAGAACCTAATGGTCAGATACTGCCGGATTAATGCTGCCGAGGGAGTTTTGACGCGGTGATGATGACATATCGGTCTGAACCGACGATGGAATTGATAATGCTGCTTGTTGCCTTCGATTATGTCTGGGTTTCACTAAGAACTTCAGTGATGATGACCTTGGGTCTGAACTGATGATTTGAACGTGGTTGCCCCCTTGAATGTGGCTGGCGACTTCGAAGAATGTTGAGAATTTGTCCCAAATTATTGTATGCTCGCAATTCTGTTATCCTCGGTGCTCGGTAGGGAGTTGGTAACAGGCTTCGGCCATTGCCCTTCCAGCCGCTCGAGTTTCACACCCGATGATGAGCCAAACTGAGGGCTGAATTTTAATTCCCTTTACCTTGTTATTTACTTTGACTCATATCTGAAATTGTGTTCTAACTACTGACCGTTTCTTATTTTAACAGGTTGGAATGCGGCTACGGCGAAGCGTTGGTCTCAGCATAAGGTAGCGACCTTCATGACCTTCATGACGTGATGCATCAGAGTTCACCGAGAGGTAAGTTCTTGCGCATAGCCCAATTAAATTTCCCTTCTTATGCTCTAAATCATGTGGTAACTCGGTATGTGTCGTGATGCAGGTTCAACTTGAAGTATCCTTAAATTTCAGAAAGGTTGCAAGCCTTGTTCAGCTCATGAATGATCTTGGAATACCGTTTATATACGTCCAGATTCTTGAAGTTTTGCAACATCGAGTGGATCATTCAGACGAAGTTCGCCACTTTTCCTCCAATGATAATCTCCGGGATTCGGCAACGCTGCAGCTTCTGCACTTCCGAGAGAAAATATGAGAAGGGAAAACCAACTCATTTGATCGAAGTGCGTCACGTGCGAGCATCTCAAATGTTCTGGAAAAGCATTTTTCAATTATTTGTGACAAAGGACCCAAGACCCAGGCCTTCAAATATCTGAGCACTTTTGTATGAGGCCACAGTTGACGTTGGCAAGAAATTCTGTGGTTGTTTGCTTTGAAATTTTAGGATGGGATAGCTTTAATTTTGATCCACCGATACATTCTTTGTTGATTTTAACATGTAAACAGGGTTTTCGTAACTTAGTAGTTATGTTTATACGTGCTGAAACGAGTATGACCTTTACATTTAAAAGCATAAGATACTTTTTTATAATGCGAGAGCTCGGGATTTCGGTTAACTTTCTTGCCTTAACACCTTTTGAACATCAGCTAACAACATCTCCACTATTATTCCATCATTTTTCTGGGCCAACCGCGGGCATGCACCAAAAATCATAAAAATCCATTCTCAAATGATAGTTTGCCTGTGTTAGAACAACCTGCCTTTAACATCAACTATTCGATTATGGATCAAATAGCTATGAACAAGAATCTGGTAATCACCTGAATCGAACCTTGGCACTCCAACTGATTTAATCTTAATTTCCAATATATTCTAAATTGAGCCGCACATGATTAATAGAATCAGAAATGTTTGGAGCGACTTGAAAATAGAAGAAAAGAAATGAAAAGAGAAAAAATCCTCATCAGCCGAGCGGACTAATACTCTGTATCAAAAATCCAACTGTGTTTCTGATGAATAACTCCAATACCATGAACTGAACCAAATTGATACCTCAATATAATCAAACCTTGTGACAAATACACGTCTCAGAAATAATATCTCAACTATCTCAAAAACCTGGTGACAACTTGTCTTCAAGGAATTAGCTGAATTTGCGTAAAATGACCAAAATACCCCTGGAACCAAATCCAACCTCTCTTTGATTTTGGCAAAAAAATCATGAAGTTTGACTTTGGTTTGACCACAGTTGACCTCAGTTTGACTTTTTAACTGCATTGACTGCTTTTGACTTATCTGATCATCTGACTGAACAAACTTTTGAGAAAAGTCTTGAAACTTGACATGGGGGTTCTTATACACATATAAGATGTTATGAAGCTCACTTGAAGTCTTGGAAGTCCATTTAGCCTGATTAAAGTCAAAACCCTAGTTTTGGATGCACTGCTTAGGAGGTGCATTGTCTGAGGGAATTGTCAACTCTTCTGACCAATTATGAATTTTGTGAACCTTGTGAACCTTCTTGGAACACAAAGTCTTGTATTGTGAGGGCAAATTTTGGGGTGTAACAGCTGCCCCTGTTCAATTTTCTGAAACCTGAGGGGTTAGATTGGTATATTTGCCAGTCGTAACCTGGAAGGTTGAAGGGGATTGAACACAAAAGCCCAAAAATTTGCACTCACCAGTGCATGGAGTGATATTGATGGTTGGTTGAACATGATTGAGTGGGCTTAAAGATGCCACTAGGGGAAAGTTCTTCAGTAGTATAATGAGAACTGTCAGGAGTCTGGAGTAATACTGATGTAACAGCATGTCTTCATGAGGATAGAGCAATCAATAATGATAACCCTAAAGCAGTCTTGAAGTGATAAATCTGACCTCAGGAGGATAGAACAATGAATGGCTCTAAAGCAGTCTTGAAATAATAATGTGATATGTCTTCAGGAGGATAGAGCAATCAATAGCTCTAAAGCAGTCTTGAAGTAATGATTTCAGGAGGATAGAGCAATGGATAGCTCTAAAGCAGTCTTGAAATAATAATGTAATTTCAGGAGGATAGAGCGATGGATAGCTCTAAAGCAGTCTTGAAATAATAATGTAATTTCAGGAGGATAGAGCAATGGATAACTCTAAAGCAGTCTTGAAATAATTAGATGGCTTCGGGAGGATAGAGCAATGAATAGCTCTAAAGCAGTCTTGAAGTAGTAATATGACCTCATGAGGATAGAGCAATGAATAGCTCTAAAGCAGTCTTGAAATAATAATGTGATATGTCTTCAGGAGGATAGAGCAATCAATAGCTCTAAAGCAGTCTTGAAGTAATGATTTCAGGAGGATAGAGCAATGGATAGCTCTAAAGCAGTCTTGAAATAATAATGTAATTTCAGGAGGATAGAGCGATGGATAGCTCTAAAGCAGTCTTGAAATAATAATGTAATTTCAGGAGGATAGAGCAATGGATAACTCTAAAGCAGTCTTGAAATAATTAGATGGCTTCGGGAGGATAGAGCAATGAATAGCTCTAAAGCAGTCTTGAAGTAGTAATATGACCTCATGAGGATAGAGCAATGAATAGCTCTAAAGCAGTCTTGAAGTAATAATGTGATATGTCTTCAGGAGGATAGAGCAATCAATAGCTCTAAAGCAGTCTTGAAGTAATGATTTCAGGAGGATAGAGCAACGGATAGCTCTAAAGCAGTCTTGAAATAATAATGTAATATGTCTTCAAGAGGATAGAGCAATCAATAGCTCTAAAGCAGTTTTGAAGTAATAATGTGATATGTCTTCAGGAGGATAGAGCAATCAATAGCTCTAAAGCAGTCTTGAAGTAATGATTTCAGGAGGATAGAGCAACGGATAGCTCTAAAGCAGTCTTGAAATAATAATGTAATATGTCTTCAGGAGGATAGAGCAATCAATAGCTCTAAAGCAGTCTTGAAGTAATAATGTGATATGTCTTCAGGAGGATAGAGCAATCAATAGCTCTAAAGCAGTCTTGAAGTAATGATTTCAGGAGGATAGAGCAATGGATAGCTCTAAAGCAGTCTTGAAGTCATGAGAGGCTATCAGGAGGATAAAATAACCCTGAGGTTACAATAAAGCAGTCCCAAAGTAATAAGAAGCTCATCAGGAGGATAAAGTAACCCTGAGGTTACAATAAAGCAGTCCCAAAGATCATAAGCTTGTTTGTTGGATAATTAACCTGAAAATAAGGTAGCATTCTGTATAACAACATTAGTTTATGCTTTATGTATGCATGTATGACATGATGCGCTTAGGTAATGTACTATAGCCATATATGTTATGGTATGATGTAAATGATGTATGTATGATATGACACGATGCATTTAGGTAATGTACTATAGACATATATGTTATGGTATGATGTAAATGATGTATGTATGATATGACACTGCTGGAAGTGTCTGGATATCCTTGTATAACAACTGCTGGCCAAGGAAAATAAATCCCGATTCGTTGTTGAAGAATATATAACCCTCCGTCTGCTGGGGATAACAAGGTATAGATAACCTCCCGTTGTTGGGGATAACAAGGTATAGATAACCTTCGTTTTCGTTTGATAGTAGGATAAGTATAACATCCCGTCTTCGTTCATCGTGCCCTTATTGGAAAGTAATTTCCCGTATATCCGTATGAGGATAAAAGAGATGGATATAAATTCCAGGGGAGATTAGACTTTGTGAAAATGGATTAGTCCTACTGATGGTTTGTAACTGCCTTGTAAAGATGAACCGGCGAAGCTTCGTTGAAATCCTTCCCTCGTTCGTCCTTAGTAAATACTATTACTGCATTTTCATGCATTTCTGGTAAACATCAGTCATATTAAAAGCATACATGCATTTCTGGTAAACATCAATCATATTCAAAGGCATACATACATTCAAACACAACCAATGGACGTTTCGCTTATGTAAATAGGGTAAAAGTAAATCTGGATTCAAAAGATGGAATTTATTTATATCAAAAGCGACCCATACACGGGTAAGTTTGTACAAGGAGACATAAACCCTAGTAAGAGAATTTTGTCATGAAGTTTTACAAAAAGAATCAGCTATGTGGGAAATAATCCTATTGAGTTTCAATTCTACTATTGCCACTCAAGTATCTCATCTTCTTGCTGTTGAGACGGAAACGATTGGATTGAGCTTTATCTGTTTGAGCTTGAGTAAGTAGTACAACTGGTTGCAGTTTCATGAGTGATCCAAACGAGACATAGTCATACGCTTTAATCCCTAACTTTTGCCTGGGTTGCCCTTTCAGGTTTTCAATCCACCGGGATACCCTTTTTTGCCCAAGCCGCCTTTTCAGGTTTTCGACTTGCCGGGTGTACATCTTTTTATATATATATCCCTAATTTTTGCCCAAACCCTTTTGGTTTGCCGGGATGCCCTTATTTTTGCCTAGGCCTGTCAACCTAGCGGGTCTCTTTTTATGCGTAGTATTTTTTAACTATGTCTGCGTTTACAGGTTGTGGGAAGTCTTCACCATCCATTGTAGTCAGTATCATGGCACCTCCTGAGAACACTGTCTTGACTACAAATGGTCCCTCATATGTTGGAGTCTACTTGCCCCTAGGATCACCCTGTGGTAATATGATACGCTTGATTACCAAGTCACCAGCCTGATATACCTTTGGCCTTCTGAGTAGTATACTGTATATCATATTCCGTCAAGATCGTTTGCCATCTTGCAATTCTTCCGGAGAGAGCAGGTTTCTCAAATATGTACTTGATTGGATCCATCTTCGAAATCAACAAGGTAGTATGGGCCAACATATACTGTCTTAGTCGGCGAGCAGCCCATGCCAAAGCGCAGCAAGTTTTCTCGAGCAGTGAGTATCTTGTTTCACAGTCGGTAAACTTTTTGCTAAGGTAGTATATTGCCTGCTCTTTTCGACCAGACTCGTCATGTTGCCCCAATACACACCCCATTGAGTTGTCTAATACTGTTAAATACATAATCAAGGGTCTTCCATCAACTGGTGGCATTAAAATTGGAGGTTCTAGCAAATATCTCTTGATTTCATCAAAGGCAGTCTGGCACTCATCATTCCATTCCATCACCTGATCTTTCTTCAACAACTTGAAGATTGGCTCACAGATGGTAGTTAATTGGGAAATAAATCTTGCAATGTAGTTCAATCGTCCCAAGAAACCTCTAACCTCCTTCTCAGTACGGGGAGCTGGCATCTCTCGTATAGCTTTCACTTTTGCAGGATCCACTTCAATACCTTTTCCACTGACAATGAAACCCAGGAGCTTTCCAGATCTAACTCCAAAAGTACACTTGTTTGGATTTAATCTCAACATGTATTTCTTCAACCTCTCAAACAACTTGTGCAGATGATCAAGATGTTGTTCTTCATTCTGAGACCTGGCTATCATATCATCCACATATACCTCTATCTCATGATGAATCATATCATGAAACAAAGCCACCATAGCACGCTGATATGTTGCCCCTGCATTCTTCAAACCAAATGGCATTACCTTATAGCAAAAGGTGCCCCACTGTGTCACAAATGTAGTCTTCTCCATATCTTCAGGTGCCATCTTGATTTGATTGTAACCAGAGAAACCATCCATAAAAGAGAATACCTTATGCTGAGCAGTGTTGTCTACCAGAATATCAATATGAGGAAGTGGAAAGTCATCTTTAGGGCTAGCCTTGTTCAGATCTCTGTAGTCTACACACATACGTACCTTACCATCTTTCTTAGGAACTGGTACCACATTTGCAACCCACTGAGGATAAGAAGTTACGGCCAAGAACCCTGCATTGAACTGTTTCATTACCTCTGCTTTGATCTTTTCTGACATTTCAGGACGCATACGACGAACCTTCTGCTTCTTTGGACGACAATCTTCTTTCACTGGCAAACGGTGAACCACAATGTCTGTATCCAACCCTGGCATATCTTCATAAGACCAAGCAAAGATCTCCACATAGTCACGTAGCATCTGAATCAACCTGCTCTTGACACTGTCCTCTAAATCAGCCCCTATCTTGACCTCTTTTCTGTTTTCTTCAGTTCCCAGATTCACAACTTCGACTGGCTCTTCATGTGGCTGTATAGCTTTCTCTTCTTGTTGTAACAACCTAGCAAGCTCTACAGGTATTTCACAATCGTCCTCGTTTCCGTCTTCAGTTTGATAGATCGGATTCTCGAAATTGTAATTGGCAATAGTAGAACTGTTATCAACTGGATCCAGAGTGGATGAGGATCTGCATTTTAGTGACGTGGGTGTGTGTAAGAACACATAGCTGATAAAGTAAAAATAAAAGAAAAAGAAAGACAAGGAACACAATATTTACGAAAACGAAACGTCCACTGATTTTATTGAATGAAGTATGCAAATGAAATGACAACCCGTAACAAGCACACCATTGTGCCCCGGGTAAGGCACATGGCTTGAAAGTTTTAATTGTTCCAGAAATTAAAAATTTAAAAACATAACACAGTAATAGTATTTACTCCTGACTAAAGGAGATAGGGATAACATCTTCAGCTTTCCAATTATTGAGTCCAGCACCCACAGTAGGAAAAATCCATGCCTCCAAGTTGTAGTCTTCATCTTGATCTCCCACAGCATTGATAACCCCTTGATTGGTGATACGAACAGCACGAGCACGACGAACAGCCTTCTGGGACTCTGCAGTGAAACCCAAACCAAACTTGTCAGACTTGTATGGAATATCAGGAAGCTGACCCCAAATAGTACAACCACCTTCTTCCACCACAGCTTTTGCATCATTGAGGGAGGCCATTGCCATTGTTGGAGGGTTTCTGATGACCACAGGAACCTTCTTCACAGCAGGAGGAGTCACACAATCCTTAACAGCCCAGGGAACCACTTCAAATGACTGACATGGAGTTTCAATGTATTCACCTTCTACTTCCAGATACTTGAAAGTGTTTACATGGCTGACAAAGTATTCTTCCTCTCCAAAGACAGTAACAACTTTTCCATTCACCGGATATCTCAACTTTTGATGTAATGTGGAGGTCACAGCACCTGCCCCATGGATCCAGGGACGACCAAGCAGACATGAGTACGAAGGACGAATATCCATCACATAGAATGTAGCGGTAAACACCTGAGAGCCAACCTTGATTGGAAGATCAATTTCCCCATGCACTACTCTTCTAGAACCATCAAAAGCCTTTACCACAATATTACTGGGCTTCAATACCGTATCTTTAGGACTCAGCTTGTTCAGGACTTCCTTAGGCAACACATTCAGAGAGGAACCATTGTCTATCAGCACATGAGACAGGGTAGTGCCCCTGCATTCAATTGAAATATGCAAGGCCCTGTTATGATCCCTCTTGGCAGGGGTCAAGTCAGCATCAGAAAATCCTAACCCGTTGTCATAGGTCAGGTGAGCAACACAATTCTCAAACTGGTCCACAGAAATTGCACTGGGTACATGAGCCATCTTTAGAAACTTGATCAATGACTTGGCATGAGCCTCAGAACATAATAACAGGGAGAGCATAGAAATCTTTGAGGGAGTATGCCCCAGCTGATCAACAATATCATAATCACTCTTGCGAATGATTTTCAATACTTCTTCCATCTGCTTAGAGAGGTCATCAGCAGCTGGCACATCAGTAGATACAGGCTCAATAACAGGACCCTTGCCCCGAGCATCAGTGGTGGAAGTAACAGCAGGAGTAACTGCACTCTTAGAAGCAACTGGAGGAGAGAAGACTCTTCCACTACGAGTGATCTTGCTAGATCCAACAATATTATCAATGTCAACAGGCATATCAGGTAAAGGCTCCTGCTTGACACCATGGATGTAAACATCAGACCCATAGTGCCAAGGCACAGCTTTGTCAGATGTATAAGGAATAAGACCAGGAGTGGTAATGATCAGAGGAGCTACTCTGGCTTCAGCAACAACTTTCACAGGACCTTCAGCAATAATCTTGATTGGGCCCTGATGAGTGATTTTAATGGGACCCTTTGAAGTGATTCTTAGTGGTACTTTGTCAACCATGTCAACCTCTTCAATCTTCTTACCCTGAGTCAGATGATCCACCATACTTTCTACAGATGCTGGTCTTCTTTCAAACACTATAGTATATTTATCCATGAGACGTTGAATCCCATCTCTCAAAATGAAGCAACTATCCGGCTTATAGGTACAATATAGACAATCTTCATGACAACCTGGAAAGATCCCAGCTTGTACTAACCTCTTTTTGATAACAGACAATGGTGTGCTCAACTCCATAACTGAATAGACATGCAGATCTTCATCAATATCTTCATCAATGGCGTTGACAGTCTTCTCGTGATTTGGCATTGGAGCTGTAATCACATTTGGAGTACCTGGTGGATCAAACTCAATTTTTCCAGCATCAATCATATCCTGAATTTTGTTCTTCAAGACCCAGCAGTTATTAGTATCATGTCCTGGACAGTTTGAATGATATGCACATCGTGCATTGGGATTGTACTTGGGAGAGGTAACATTGGGATTCTGAGGAGCCTCCCTCAGGGTAATAAGTTCAGCCTTCAACAAGTGTTGCAATGCCTGAGCCATTGACATGTTGATCTTCGTGAACTGTCTTCTAGCCCTCTGTTGGTTGCCTTGAGGCTGCTCTGTTGTTGCAGGAGTTGGATTTGAAATGTGAACTGCACTAACAGACTGATGCCTTCTGTTACGATCAGGCTGACCATACACAGCATTAGATTCTTTCTTCCCAGTGGGAGGCTTCTTTGCAGCACCTGATGAAGAAGTGCCCACTTGGATCTTACCACTCTTGATACCATTCTCTGCTCGCTCTCCTGTCATGATCAACTCAGTGAAGCCAGATGATGAGCTTCCAATGAGATGACTGTAAAACGGACCATTCAGCGTACACATGAACATATCAACCAACTCCCTATCAGTCAAAGGGGGTTGAACTCTTCCAGCTAAGTCTCTCCACTTCTGAGCATACTCCTTAAAGCTTTCTTTGGCACCCATAGACATGCTTTGAAGCTGCATGCGAGTGGGGGCTAAGTCAGCATTGTATTGATACTGCTCGTAGAAAGCTTCAGCAAGGTCATTCCAATCTCTGATGTTGACACTCTCCAACTGATAATACCACTCTAGCTGAGCTCCAGATAAACTCTCTTGAAAGAAATGGATCCACAACTTTTTATCAGCAGTGTGGGGTTGCATTCTTCTGACATAAGACCTCAGATGCAATTTGGGACAAGAGACCCCATCATAGACAACAAATGTAGGAACTTTGAACCCAATGGGTATGACCACCCCAGATATCAAGCTCAAATCCTCAAAATCCAGCCCAGATGATTTCTGTAATTCCATAGCATCCATTCTATCCACCAGCATCTTGAATTTGTCTTCGTTAGGCTCATGGTAGTAGTTAGCCTCAGAATCAGAGTCCCCCATAGTGTTGTGGAGACTGCCTCTCTCCTGCTCAGATTCTTCAGATTCATAGTCTTCAACATGTTCCTTGGTCTTGACAGGACCTTTGAACCTTCTTCCCAACCCAGCAGACCTTCTAGCCTTCTTAGTCTTCTTGGCCAGCAGTGTCTTCAATTCATCCTGCCCCTTGGATAGGTTCAGGATCAGCTCTTGGAACTGTGCATTCTGTGCCTGGAGATCCTTAACTGATTGTTCAAGAGCCATTGCTGAAATAAACAGCGAGAAGATGAGAAACCTGTACACAATTATAAACCTGTGATGCAATGATATGGGAATGCATATGCAATGTTTTCAAGGACCGCAGGATTTAAATTTGCTTAAACAAACAAGAAAGTAACTTTTTATTAGTAATAACTTGTTTTGCCTTTTAGGCTTACAAAAAATGAAAACGAAATAAGTACAAAAGATGGGGTTTTAAGTCTCCCATGGACGCTTCCTCTTTGTGTTGAGGTATGAGTTGAGGTTTCGTTCCTCATGAAGTAGCTTTGTTAGCTCTAGGATCCTTGCTTGGCTTGCTTTGTAATGAGCCTCGAAAGTATCCCTTTTCTCTTTCAGTTGGATCCATGATCTCTGCAAGTCTTCCATATCAGTAGGCATGTCTGGGTGAAGGATGGTATAAGCTGTGTCTCCTTCAGCAACAGGTTCCATGGTAACTGGTAGAATGGCAGGATATGGCATCATGAGTGTCTGAGCACGAAATCGTACCCATCTGAGATAAGCCTCCATAGGAATGGTGTACTTAGGCTCCAGTGTCTTGCTGTCAATCCTGTTTACCTTTCCCCAAGCTCGGATGAATCTCTGACGGTAACCCTGAAGATCGTTGTCGTAATCAAACACAATGCCCTGAATCAACATGTCATGTGGACCATCGCTCCGGGCGTAACCAAACTGTCGTAAAGCTAGAGATGGGTTGTAGGTGATGCCTCCTCTTATGCCTAGAAGTGGCACATTAGGAAACTCCCCACAACGGTCAATGATGGTGACATTCTCCATAGATCTGGAGCACCAATGGATGTCTGAGTGAGAAAGTGACATGATCCTCTTGGACCATCTGAACCCTTGCTCATTCTTCATTACTGAGCGAGGAAGGTGAGAAATAAACCACCTAGAAAGTAAAGGTATGCAGCACATCAAAGTTCCTCTTGCCCTTGTAGTACGGGTGTGAAGAGAATGTAGGATGTCTCCAAGTAAGGTAGGCACTGGATTGTGACTCAGGAATATGTTGATGGCATGAACGTCTATGAACTGATCAGGATTGGGGAACAACACTAAGCCATAAATCAATAAGGCTAAGATCTCCTCAAAAGCATCGTAGCTCATAGCCTTCAAGAACATTTGAGCTTTATCCACTAATACCTTGGCAAGAATACCTTTAACTCCACTTCTCGTCTCTAGAGCAATGTCAGACTTCTTCAGATGTAGAGCTGCAGCAATAACTTCTGGTTTAAGCTCCTTCTCTAAGCCTGTGAATGGCTTCTGATCAAGAACAGGTATACCCAGAAGTTTAGAGAACTCCTCCATGGTTGGAACCAGCTGATAATCAGGAAATGTAAAGCAATGGTGCTTAGGGTCAAAGAACTGAAACAGCACACTCATCATGTCTTCACTGAACCCTGAAGTAACTAGATCCAATAAGTGACCATGTCTCTTGTTGAACTGGGAATGATCAGGCACTAGGGAAACCAACTCCTTGAGCTTAGCAGGTATCCCTACAAAGTTGATCCTGATGGTGTTTCTACGAGCAGAAGCCATGACCTGCAACAAAGAACAAAAATAAATCCCTTGGTCCTTGAAATGGTTAGGGAAAATGATATGTTCATGATGCATGATGATGTCATGATGTTATGTTCAATCACAAACATGTGGCACACACAAACAAGTCACACAATTGCCCTAGGTTTAAAGGCTTGCATGAGGTTTAAAGGTAAGTACCCTCCCCTGAAGTTAGATGGTTCATCCTGTCCTACAAAAGTAACCGGGTTCTAAGGGATCTCAATATCATTGATCCTTCACAAGGGTGGTTGATCAGAAGGCAACTTACTTGCCAACCAAAATCCTCCAAGTTTAAGATCTCAATGAGCGTAGCATCGAGTGTCAACCAACTTCAGTCTGCACCAAAGCCGGTTACCTCACTACTTTCTAAAGGCCAAGATGAGTTAACTAGGGTTCTAAAAGTCAGTTAGTGCATTGACAACATATGGCAGCCTCAATATTATCCTCAACTTGACTTAAGGAATATAAGCACCAACCAAGAAGTCGCACTAACTATGGCCACCAGATCAACCGTATCGATATACGTCGTACAGTTTCCTTGGTCTATTGCCATTTACCTAAGGTACACTAGGTCCGGGTTAGGACCTTTCACACATGAGAGCACCCCAACAATATAATAATAAAGCAAACAAGGCAAATAATTTAAAGTGATCTTAATTCCTAAGGGTACCCCTCTTAAATAGATCCCCAGCAGAGTCGCCAGTTTTGTAACACGGTGGGAGAACTGACTTTAAACAATGTTGCGGATAGCAAGAGTCGCCACCGACTTTTATTTTATCCATAAGGAAAGGTTATAAAAGAACAGGAAAGACCTTAGAGAATATTTTGGGTCCGGGGGGTAGGTTATGAAAAGGGAAGGTGTTAGCACCCTTTTCATCCATGGTTATCCATGGGCTCTTAGGTACTTAAGCTCACTTTTGAATTGTTTTGAAAGTGTAGTATGTGAATAGCAAAAAATTTCAGAATAGTTTAATAATAATCCGTGTATGGATGTGAAAAAAACTTGTTTGAAAATTTTGTTGGAAATTTGTTTAGGTGTGAAAAAGTTTTGAAGTGAGCAAGTATCTAGGAGTAGCCTACCCTAAGGTCTTTCTTATTCTTTATTCTTTCCTTTAGTAAGACTATCCCTACTATAATGGAGTAGGTAGTCCTTACTTTGGATGTTAAGGGATATGTGAGGGACAATTTGACTTTGAAGGCCATTGTGAGATGTAATAAGCACATATAAGGGACCATCATCATTTTTCGAAAGGGACTCGATTCGTAAAGGCAACCATAAGGGACTTTGATGATTTTTCTATTTGAGGGACTTGCTTTATACACCCCACTTAACCATTATTCGTAGGCAACTTGAGGGATATCCTTAGGAAGTGAGACGGCGATTAAAATCGACTTACGTGTGTGACGTGTTTATTTTAATTATCTTTATTTAAAAGTGATCTAAATTTATTTTAATATTACATACAGGTTGTTACACTCCCTAATTACTAACCATAATAATAATTAAATAATTAAACAACTTTACATCCAAGAAACAATTACAAAATAATAAGCAAAATAATTAAATAGCAAAGATAAATAAAATATAAATAAGCAATAATAAATAATAAAGGGGGTTAATTCTAAGTTTACTCGGCAAGACATCGCATCTTGTGCCTACGTATCCTTACGGGAGTGGAATCAGAGTAATCGTAGTTCCCCTAAAGGGTTATTAGAGACTTCTCGATTGTGGCCGAGATCTCAAGGGGGATAAACGCATCTTAAGGATACGCTTACGCGGAGTATAGAAAACTCCAATTTCTACGTTGAAAATTGTTAAATTGAAATAAGGTTAAATTAGGGATCCCACGGCGGGAAACCCTAAAAGGTGAGTACGGGGACTCAAATCCTAAGGCTAGGATAAACGGAGAATGTCCACGGAGGGATGCCTAAAAGGTGAGTACGAGGACTTGAATCCTAAGGCTAGGGTGAGGATAAAGGCATTGACACGGGGGTCAAATATGTGAACCTTTCCTTTGGAGGAGTGCAAGGTGACAGATTAATGGTGAAAGATGCGAGAGTTTAAACCATACAAACATCGGAAATTAAAGTGCGGAAAGATAAAGGCGATTATTTGTTCGCGAGGTTACATTCCAGAAACAGATACAATAATAATGAAACTTAAATAGAAACACCATGTAATAACAGTAAACCTGAAAAAATGAGCACACACATTAGTAGGCAAAGTCAAACGGTAATCAGATGAATTATGAGACAAAAGTGCAAAATTAGAGATTCTTGTTGTTTATTTTTTGATATAAAGAAGAAGTTTTGATTTAGGTTAAAAGAAGATTTAATATTATTACATAAAAAAATTTAAGTTTAATTTTCAAAAACAGTTTCAACTTAATTATCTAAAAGAAATTTTATTTTTAAAAAGGTTTAAATTTTAATACTAAAATGTGTTAGTTTATTATTATTATTTTTTTTAAAAAATTTAATTAGCATTTAAAAAAAAAAGGGTTTAACGAAATAATAATAATGATAATTATAATAATAGATCACAAAATAAAAAATAAAGAGGAAGTTGAGCCAGTAGGGTTTCCAATCCAACCCGGTTGCATGTCGCGATTAAACAAAAGGGGACAATCAATCTAGGGTTTCAAACCCTATTGTGTCTCGCGGCGCCGTTCACACTTTATCTCTTCTATCTCTTCGTCTTTCATGGCGTTCTTATCGTCTTTCTCTCATGGCCATTGACCCATCCTAAAACAAACATAGATGATGTTAAACGTTTACAACACTGACTATTACTCACGTTTTTGAGGGTTTCGCTGAAAAAAGGGCCGATGATGTCGGAGCTGAGGCTCGAAGAAGGTTGATTGCCCGTCTCCAGTGAGGATGACGATGGCGGTCTTCGATTCAGTTCGTTTGTGGTGATGTTTTGGAACGGCGTTGCTTGATGATTTTCGTTTTTCGTACGCGGCCGCTAGGGTTCTTCGTATTAGGGTTTTGTGATTTTTTTCGGCCTCCTCTCTTGGTGAGAATGTTCTAATTTTATATCTTTCTCTTTTCTCTGATGGGCTTGGATACTTTTGAGCTTACGTTATCTTTGCGAATAAACCCGATTTGATTTTGTTTGATATTGATTTGGATATTGATTGAGATCTTTTTTTGATAGGATTGGATTCTTTTTTTTCCTTTCCAGACTCACAGATTTGGATTGAATACGGATTGGGTTTTCTGATTTGGAAACAACTTGATTTGCTTGTATCCAGATTCGAATTCGGTTTCGTTGGATATCTGTTTTTGATTTCTGTTCCGAACATACACTAACTTTTCTTCTTCTTCTTTCAGAAAGAACCTAATGGTCAGATACTGCCGGATTAATGCTGCCGAGGGAGTTTTGACGCGGTGATGATGACATATCGGTCTGAACCGACGAGGGAATTGATAATGCTGCTTGTTGCCTTCGATTATGTCTGGGTTTCACTAAGAACTTCAGTGATGATGACCTTGGGTCTGAACTGATGATTTGAACGTGGTTGCCCCCTTGAATGTGGCTGGCGACTTCGAAGAATGTTGAGAATTTGTCCCAAATTATTGTATGCTCGCAATTCTGTTATCCTCGGTGCTCGGTAGGGAGTTGGTAACAGGCTTCGGCCATTGCCCTTCCAGCCGCTCGAGTTTCACACCCGATGATGAGCCAAACTGAGGGCTGAATTTTAATTCCCTTTACCTTGTTATTTACTTTGACTCATATCTGAAATTGTGTTCTAACTACTGACCGTTTCTTATTTTAACAGGTTGGAATGCGGCTACGGCGAAGCGTTGGTCTCAGCATAAGGTAGCGACCTTCATGACCTTCATGACGTGATGCATCAGAGTTCACCGAGAGGTAAGTTCTTGCGCATAGCCCAATTAAATTTCCCTTCTTATGCTCTAAATCATGTGGTAACTCGGTATGTGTCGTGATGCAGGTTCAACTTGAAGTATCCTTAAATTTCAGAAAGGTTGCAAGCCTTGTTCAGCTCATGAATGATCTTGGAATACCGTTTATATACGTCCAGATTCTTGAAGTTTTGCAACATCGAGTGGATCATTCAGACGAAGTTCGCCACTTTTCCTCCAATGATAATCTCCGGGATTCGGCAACGCTGCAGCTTCTGCACTTCCGAGAGAAAATATGAGAAGGGAAAACCAACTCATTTGATCGAAGTGCGTCACGTGCGAGCATCTCAAATGTTCTGGAAAAGCATTTTTCAATTATTTGTGACAAAGGACCCAAGACCCAGGCCTTCAAATATCTGAGCACTTTTGTATGAGGCCACAGTTGACGTTGGCAAGAAATTCTGTGGTTGTTTGCTTTGAAATTTTAGGATGGGATAGCTTTAATTTTGATCCACCGATACATTCTTTGTTGATTTTAACATGTAAACAGGG
The DNA here is from genome assembly GCA_963859935.3 of Lathyrus sativus. Lineage (NCBI taxonomy): Eukaryota > Viridiplantae > Streptophyta > Magnoliopsida > Fabales > Fabaceae > Lathyrus > Lathyrus sativus. The sequence goes on from OZ012738.1 coordinate 86,504,745, forward strand.
TTTTCGTAACTTAGTAGTTATGTTTATACGTGCTGAAACGAGTATGACCTTTACATTTAAAAGCATAAGATACTTTTTTATAATGCGAGAGCTCGGGATTTCGGTTAACTTTCTTGCCTTAACACCTTTTGAACATCAGCTAACAACATCTCCACTATTATTCCATCATTTTTCTGGGCCAACCGCGGGCATGCACCAAAAATCATAAAAATCCATTCTCAAATGATAGTTTGCCTGTGTTAGAACAACCTGCCTTTAACATCAACTATTCGATTATGGATCAAATAGCTATGAACAAGAATCTGGTAATCACCTGAATCGAACCTTGGCACTCCAACTGATTTAATCTTAATTTCCAATATATTCTAAATTGAGCCGCACATGATTAATAGAATCAGAAATGTTTGGAGCGACTTGAAAATAGAAGAAAAGAAATGAAAAGAGAAAAAATCCTCATCAGCCGAGCGGACTAATACTCTGTATCAAAAATCCAACTGTGTTTCTGATGAATAACTCCAATACCATGAACTGAACCAAATTGATACCTCAATATAATCAAACCTTGTGACAAATACACGTCTCAGAAATAATATCTCAACTATCTCAAAAACCTGGTGACAACTTGTCTTCAAGGAATTAGCTGAATTTGCGTAAAATGACCAAAATACCCCTGGAACCAAATCCAACCTCTCTTTGATTTTGGCAAAAAAATCATGAAGTTTGACTTTGGTTTGACCACAGTTGACCTCAGTTTGACTTTTTAACTGCATTGACTGCTTTTGACTTATCTGATCATCTGACTGAACAAACTTTTGAGAAAAGTCTTGAAACTTGACATGGGGGTTCTTATACACATATAAGATGTTATGAAGCTCACTTGAAGTCTTGGAAGTCCATTTAGCCTGATTAAAGTTAAAACCCTAGTTTTGGATGCACTGCTTAGGAGGTGCATTGTCTGAGGGAATTGTCAACTCTTCTGACCAATTATGAATTTTGTGAACCTTGTGAACCTTCTTGGAACACAAAGTCTTGTATTGTGAGGGCAAATTTTGGGGTGTAACAGCCGGTACCTAAAGATCGGGGTCTACTATGGAGCTATTTTTCTGTATTTTCCAGCTTTAGAGGAGCACGGTTTGTTTGAAACAAAGTTGGGTGTCCTTCAAACAACAGAGCTGGTTGTTTTGACCATATTCAAAATCTGTCTGAAATTTCAAGTTCAGGTTCTTGGTCGTGAAACCTCTCTCGGAGGCGGCCGAAAATTCTCTAGTCACCATGGAAACCATAGAGGAGGATGGTCGGGAAGTGATTAGGCTGGTGTCAAAGTTTCCACTAGAGTGGGTGTTTTCCCATTTTAGATATAGGATCGTTCAGTTCCTCGTAAAGCTTGACCAACTGAGTACCGAGGATAGGAAGTCTTTTCGAGTGTTGACGGTGTTCATGGAGAGTTTCATCTCCGCTATCACTGTGGACAAGGACAATAATTTGCTTTATGCAGAGGACGGGGAGCCTGCTCGGGTAACCCACTATATAAATACTAAGGCCCTTTTCGACTGTAAAACCGAGAATGACGCTTTCGAGCTTATAGGTATAGACGATTATTTTTACTTGTACTTCTGATGTTTTGATGAACGCGTTAACCCCTTTTTGTTTTTCCTTTTTATAGGGAAAATATTGAACTTGCGCGAACGTCTTATTAAGTCCGCCACCTCCAAGAACGTCAAGAAGGTGTCGACCTTAAGGGTTGACGTGATCAGACAACAGGCGACATTGGAGAAGTTCGTGGGTGGTTCTTCTCCTTCTTCGGGCAGCTCCTCGAATCCTCCTACCACGGATCCTTAGAAGAAAAAGAAATGGGACGATCTCGGTTCTTCCCCGGCTGATGGCTCAATTGGCTTTGTCGGGGTAAATTCATTTTGTCACCTTACTATTTGCATGACAAGATCTTCGACGGGGAAGGGTCAATTGTTGTCCCCGACCTTGAAGTATCAGCTATATTGTCCACTGACCCTAAGGCGAGGAGGAAGCTCCTTTGTTAGGATGTGGTAGCAATGATAAGGGTGTTGGAGACGGCACTGGGCCTGGGTGACACAGAGACAATTCTGCTCAATCAATGATGCCTAGTTTTTCCTTGTAACTTAGTATATCTTGGCCTGCGCGCCCTTTTTTATGTAAATTCTGACTGTTGGGCTTGACCCATATTTTGTAATATTTTGAAACTTTTCGGCCTGGTGGTCGGATTTATCTATATATATTAACATTGTATGCCTTATTATATATTGTTATTTTTTTATAGGCGTCTGCCTCGTGTTAATTTTTTGCAAGTTGTGTTCGCTAAATATAAGAGTTTTCTCAACTCGTTATGATGCTCGAAAGTTTAGGGAACTTGTCGAGGGAGCAAAGTAGTTTCACCGGTCGTGGGACTAGGATCTTGGTCAAGGTTCTGATCGCACAGGGCTTAGACTTTTCCATCACGAGGTGGGTGTCCTGCTACGCTGGTACGACAACGGCGAAGCTCAATTGAGAAATCCCCATTGGGCACAAAATCTGCTCATTCCATGAGCAGAAACTTGCCTTCGTTATAAGTTTGAGGATTTTGCTTGCACCAAGGCACACTCCCTTGACCGAGCGACCTCTCTTCGATGCGAGACGACATCGTCGGTAGTTATTCCTAATCTATTATTAGTATTTACTATAATATTGTTTGAGCTTTTCAGCATTCCATGGTCAAGCAAATGGTTCTCTGTTTAAATGTTCGAGGTAGTAGGCTCCAGTGCCTGTTTTTGATCTTACCCGATAAGGGCTTTCCCAATTTGCAGTCAGCTTGCCCTTGCGCGAATCTTTTTTATTTCGGCGTAGGACCAGGCTGCTCACTCGGAAATCACGCTTTATGACCCTGGTGTCATGTCGCAACGCTATTTTTTTATTTTAGTGAAGCTTTACGGAGGGCTGCCCCTGATCATAATTCATCGACTAGGTCAAGTTCCTCTCTTAATGTTTCGTCATTCAATTCCTCAAGAGCCTCTATTTGTATAAAGGGTTCTCTGATTTCGACTGATTGTCGAAATGGAGTTTCCCTGGTGGTAGAATATGTAGTTGTTCTATAGGCTCGAAGCACTCTATGTAGCTCCTCAACCCATCTCTTTTTGGCTTTGCCTAACCTTTGTTTTAGACCTTAAAGGATCACCCTTTTCACAACCTCTGCTTGCCCATTGGTCTGAGGATGTTTGACGGACGTGAATTGTTGCTTGGTGTATAGTTTGGCTACGAGGTCTTGAAACTTCCTGTCCGTGATTGGGTCCCGTTGTCGGTTACAAGGGCCTGGAGTATGCCGAATCGTGCAAGGACGTTTCTTTTGTAAAAACGAAGTATGTTGAATGTCGTGATTTGGGCGAGGGCCTTGGTCTCAATCTATTTTGTGAAGTAATCGACGGCCATAATAAAAAATTTATTCTGGTAGGACCCCATTTTGAAGGGGTCGAGGATGTCAATTCCCCATCAAGCGAAGGGCCATGGGGAGGACAAAGTCTTCATTTCGTTGGGGGTGCTAAGTGCATCTCCTCGTGGCGTTGGCATCTGTCGCATTTTTTGACATGCTCCTTTGTGTCATGCTGCATAATTGGCTAGTAATATCCTGCTCGAAGGGCTTTTCGCACCAAAGATCTTTCTCTTAAGTGTTGTGCGTTGATCCGTCGTGAATTTCTTGGAGAATGTCGGAGACCTTTCTCTCCTTAATACATTTTAGGAGGGGATGGAGAATCCTCGTCGGTAGAGCTTATCTTCGACTAGGACGTAAGATCAGGCCCTTCGCTTAATTATGCTGACCTCTTTGCTATCTTCGGGAAACTTCCATGTGGTGAGATAGTCGTACACCAGAGTCATCCAATAGTTGATGTCGCTGATGGCATCGACATCGAGCTGTCATGTTGGTTTTTTGATGCTTGGACGGGGAAGCGTCTCTTGTATGACAAACTTGTTGCCACTTTTTCTCCTAGTGCTGGCCAATTTTGACAGGACGTTTACCCGAGCGTTTCGTTCGCGGGGGATGTATTGGACTTCCCATACGTTGAACTTAGCTATTTTCTCTTGTACTAGCGTCAGGTATTCAACAAGATGATCGCTTTTAGCCTGATATTCTCCCCGTATCTAGAAGGCCACGAGCTAGGAGTTTGTGAAGATTTTTATTTACTTAGCGCCCAGGTCCTCAGTCAGTCATAAGCTTGCGAGGAATGCCTCGTATTCGACTTGATTGTTTAAGGTTGGGAAGGACAAGACCAACGACACTTTGATTAAGATCCCTTCTTCGTTTTTGAGGATGATGCCCACTCCGCTACTCGTGGAGATGGAAGCTCCGTCAACAAAAATGGTCCACCTGTGCGCTCCGCTATATGGGGATGCGGGGGGCGTCATTTCTGCCACAAAGTCAGCCAGGACTTGTGTCTTGAGGGCCTTCATATTTTGTAGTGGATGTCGAATTCTGACAATTCTAAAGATCATTTGAGCATCCTACCGACCATATTTGGTCGACCGAGCAGTTGTTTTATGGGTTGGTCTATCTGTACCACTATCGTGTGGGCCAATAAGTAACGCCTTAATCTTCTTGCAATGTTAGTGAGGGCCATGGCGACTTTTTCAATCTATTGGTATCTGAGTTATGGCCTTTGCAAGGCCTTGCTTGTGAAATATATCGGCTTCTGCCCGTCAAGGGTTTTTAGAATGCGGGCAGCATCGATGGCTTCATTGGTGACAAAGATGTAAAGGTAGAGTGTTTCCCCGTTGTCTGGTCATGACAGAACTACTGGTTCAGACATGACTTTCTTAAAATAGCGCATAGCCTGCTCACATTCCTTTGTCCATTCAAATGTTGCCTTTTTTCTTAAGAGCTTGAAGAAGGGCATATCATGTTGGGCAGCTTTGGCCACGAAGCGAGATAACAAGATAAACATCCCGTTCAGGGATTGTATGGATTTCTTCGAATTTGGCGTGAGGAACTCAGAAAATGCTCGACATTTGTCAAGGTTGGCCTCGATCCCCCTCTCAGTGAGGTAGAAGCCAAGGAACTTCCCTGCTCGCACACAAAGATGCATTTTTTCGGGTTAAACCACATTTTACACTTCTTTGCTTGGTCGAAGACTTTTTGTAAATGGAGTGTATGATATGATTCCTCGTGGGATTTCACGATCATGTCATCCATATATACTTCGAGCATATCCCCGATTTATGATCAAAAGACTTTGTTCATCATTCGCAGGTACGTAGCTCCAACGTTTTTCAGACCGAAAGGGCATTACGTTGTAGTAATAGTTGCCCGACGAGGTCATGAAAGTGGTGTACCTCTTGTCCTTTTCTGCCATGGGAATTTGGTTATATCCCGAGTATGCATCCATGAAGACCAAGAGTTTAAAACCGGTAGAATTATCTATTAACTTATCAATGCTAGGCAAATGATAAATGTCTTTCTGGGAAGCCCAATTAAGATCGGTGTAGTTAATGCACATCCTTCACTTTCCATTATGTTTTTTAACTAATACAATATTGGACAGCCAGGTTGTATACCTGGCTTCCGAAATAAATCCCGCCTCTAAGAGGTCTTTTACAAGCTTTTTCGCCGCTTCTGTCTTCTCATCGAATTATTTGTGTTTGCGGTGTACTACTGCTCGAGTTGATGGGTCGATGGTGAGTTGATGGTGTCGCAGTGAAAATCGGATACCAAACTATTGATTAGTTTGAATCTTTAATTCATTTTGCAACCGAACTTTGATTTGTCCAAAGGAAGGGATAAAGATCGAAATTCCCACAATGCAATGCAAATGCAAGGTTTGAAGAGTTATAGGTTCGGGGTCGGTTAAACTTAGGGAAGGTACTAGCATCCTAAGTTTCTGTAGTACTCTACAGGAACCTCTTGTTTTATGTTTGTTTATTGCTAAGGTTATCTGTTTAAGGTTTAAAGACCTAGGGGTTTATTTCTAAGTATACTCGCTAAGATGTCGCATCTTATGCCTACATTTCCTTACGGGAGTGGAATCAGAGTATTTGTAGTTCCCCTAAAGGGTTTAAGGAGTTCTTTGACTGTGGTCAAAGTTCCTACGGGTTTAGGGTAGTTGATTGATTGATTTTAGGAGAAAAGACGAGTTGTCATTTTAAGAAAGATTTAACCGCCACAATTTGTAGGGAAATAGTCTTTGCATCGTCTTAAGAGAAGGGCTCAAGTACTCGGATAGGAATCGACGAGGTACGCCTCTATCTCTCTTAAGGCAAAGTTCCTACGGTATTGATTGTATTGATGTGGGATGGAGATTCTATCTCGCTTAAGATGATTAACATCTTTCTCTATTGCGTTTGAAAATTTGAATTGAGTTGTATTTGTTTGTATCTAAGTTGTGAAGAGAAGGTCCTTCCTGTAACACCCCACTTCCCAAATTAAATAAAATATAAACATTATAAATAAACATCAGAGTTTTCCCCAAAATAGTGGGATATCACATCACCAAATTTTTATAAAAATACTTTATTAATTATTCTCAAAAATAATACAGCGGAAAACATTATTCCAACATTCTCGGCCATCCGCCAAATTTCGTAAAATCTTTATTATTATAATTCACAAAAAAAAAATGATACGTCACAGGATTACAACAAGTTTGACATAAAACAATTAAAACACCCATATCCCGTGTTACGTATCAGAGCATCCTAGACTCGACTGGCACACCACCATCCAAGCTATCTAAGTACCTGGATTATCTGTACTTCCGGAGAAGCACAGACACAACAACAACCAAGGGGTGAGAAAACATGATAAAAATATATATTGGTAATGTAATACATGTAAACAAGGTAGTAAAACACACCAACACACCAATATTCACCCCAACAACTCCATATAACGAACCTACTGTTCAAATTACAATATAACATATTATAATGCAAATATGCAACTCAACGCCATGCATGCGGTACCGACTCATTAGTTCATTCAATCGAACCTGGATAGATCACTTACGCTCCTCCTGAGACATGATCTATCCCCCACCATTCTCCACCAAGGAGTACGGATGAATCACTTACGCTCCTCCTGAGACATGATTCATCCCACCAAAACACCATGATATGCACACACCAATGCATAACTATCATATTTAGGCACACTAAGTGCACACGATCCTCCTGATCATATCATCATACATCAATGCATATATGTGTAGATATATTACACCAACACCATATAAATCAATCAGATAGTAAATAAATTCATACTATAACACCATATATAACCACATCCCAACACCCGGGAACACACGATCCTACTGATCACTACATACATATACGTTAACCAATTGTTCACCAACAATATCAAGGAAAACGAGTACCATCACCAAGTAAACAAGTTCATACTTTATCACCAAGATATAAACACGTCCCACCACTCGGGAATACACGATCCTACTGATCACTACACCATGCTCCGCATGATTCTTACACCAACTAATTATCCATTTAAATAATTAGTAACAGAAATCACATACTATCACCGAGTACTCACTCTATAACACTCAATCATCTCCCCTATAATCAACAAAGTCCAAGGGCACTACACTCTTAGCGCACACAGTATAACATCATAGAAAAAACCCCATTCTGCTACGCTCGCTACACCCTCGCTAGGCGAGCTCCCAGCAAATGCTCGCTACCTGTTCGCTTAGCGAACCTCCTCGCAAAGGCAAACAGAACCTACTAGACTCACTCGCTACCTCACTCGCTAGGCGAGCACCTAGCAAACGCTCGCTGCCTTCTCGCTAAGCGAAGTGCTAGCGAGTTGCCTGCGACTTCTCAAGTTCTCACAGTTCAGAATTCTCACTCTTCTCTGATTCAAGCCTATTCTATAACATCCACTTCCTATACTATCCGTATTACGACCAATGCATATTAGGCTTATTAATCTTCCTATAATTCTACTCCAGATCAACATTACGGCACACTACCGACACTTTAGAGTTAATCTGAACCTTACTCAAACCAAACCAACACCAACAGTCAATCAACAACGGCAACATCAAACATCCGTACATCATCATATACATATTATTCCAAAGTCATCACTTAAACAATCTATCGACACATCAAAAAGGTCACACAGAACTTCCCTAAAACCGTAAACCCAACCTATACGCCAAATTAACCAAAAACAACAATTCACCAACACTCAACATATTTCAATCCATCAACATCAACATAACTCAACAATCAATAGCATGTCAATATAAAACTTCATCAACGATACATTCCTACGGGGTTAAGGAATCCCCACTACCCTATACATGTATATACCATTCCCAATCAAGTTTCTCCCCCCTTACCTTGTTAATCGGTTGATCGATGAAATTCTTCCTGGATTTGGTCTCTTGGCCTCCTCTTTTCTTTCCGTTCTTCGTTCCCTTTTTCCTTCGTTCTTCTCACTTCTCTCGTTCTTTCCTCTTCTCTCTTTCTATCGCTCTTTCTCTCTTCCATCTTTCTATCGTGTTATTTTCTCTAATACTTCCCCCATCCCTTCATATTCTATTTTCCTTTTTATTTCCTATCCCAATAATAATAATAACTAATAGAAATAATATAATAATAATAATAATAATAACTAATAAAAATAACATAATAATAATAATAATAATAATAATAATAATAATAATAATAATAATAATAATAATAATAATAATAATAATAATAATAATAATAATAATAATAATAATAATATTATTATTATTATTATTATTATTATTATTATTATTATTATTATTATTATTATTATTATTATTATCACACCAATTTCCCACGATCTATGGTAATCCCTTTTCTCTCTATTCCAACTTTTCTAATATCTCCTTGCTACCCCTTCATATTTCCTTCCTCACGGTTTCTATCATGACTTTTCATATTTCCATTCTAACTTCCCAATAACCCTTCCACCTCTTATTTTACTTATTTCAACCACTAATATTCCCAATAATAATTCTAATATAATAATTATAATAATTATTATAATAATAATAATAATAATAATAATATAATATAATACTATTATAATATTATAGTAATATTCAACATAATAATAATAATAGTAATACACCCAACAATAATTATAATTATAATAATAATAATACTAATGATAATAATAACAATTATATTAATACTAATAATAAAATAATATGAATAATAATAATCTTAATATTAATAATACTAATATAATATTACTAATATTAATAATACTAATCATAATAATACTATTAATAATAATAATAATATTATTATTATTATTATCTCACCAAAATAATAATAATAGTAATAATATTATTATCTCACCAAAATAATAATAATATTAATAATACTAATAAATATAATAATACATAATAATAATACCCCCACCAATATTACTATTATTCATTATATTATCATATTCACACCAAAAATCATAATAATATAATAACTATATTAATAATAATATTATATTCTCCATATTAATAATATTACTACAAATATTAATAATAATCATAAATATAATAATAATAATAATAATAATAATAATAATAATAATAATATTAATACCACCACCAATATTACTATTATTTCTTATATTATTATAAACTCACCAAATTACCACCAATGATCTCCCATCTCAGGGACACCCACCAAACATCATCAAATACACCCTACCAAAGGGCACATCAACATATAATATTTAAAATAATAATAAAATGACTAAATAATTAAAATGGGTGTTACACTTCCTATAGGGTAGGATCTATTTTAAGTGATCGACTTGAATGGGATCAAGGATCATGGGGGAGAATGATGCAAATGATATGCACTACACACAAGTGTTGACTTATGTGTAGGTTTTTCCTTTGGACGGAATGCAATGATGCGGAAAGTAAATTACGATAATATAAATTGCGGAAATAATAACGGGCAAATAGGTAAAACATACACATATGCATGAAAGCGCTGAAGTGTGTGAGAGTGAATTGTGAATATGTGAGTGTGCAGAAGCGTGCCTGATTGATTAAGCGACATTGGGTTAATTTTAGGGTGATTGATTAGAGGAAGGTTGAATTGTTTTTGGTGAGATTGTTTTAAGAGGAATTATTTTAAAGGGATAAATTAATTTTTTTTTATTAATTTAATGAGGAGTTTGGATGACAAATTAACTTTAAGAAAAAAGGATTATTTGATTATTATGAGAAAATTATATTATTGGTGAAATTAATTGCAATGGGTGAATATTAGTTTTAGGAAAAAGTTGAGTTTTTTTATGAATTGATTTTAAGAAGAGGATTGAATTAATTTTAAGAGAAGAGTTGTACTAAATTTTAGTAAAAGTTATTTTAGATTAGATTATATATTAATTAGATTTTAAAAGAAAAGAGTTTGAATAAAAGGTTAATATATTAAATAAGTGGTTTTTAGTTATTATTTATTTTTTTACTTAATAAAATTGTTTTAAAATATGAGATAAATAAAATGGGCTTAAGAAAAATGTTCTTTTATAATTATTATAACTTTGGTTTAATTATGAAATAGTTTTCTTAAAAAGCTTTTAAATTAACACCATAAAAAAAATCTAAATTATGGGTTTAATTATTAAACAAATAAATTTATATTTAAGGATTATTATGAAAAGGATAACTAATTTGAGATATTTTATTTATAAAAAAAATAATTGAATTAAATAAGAGGTTAATTAGAAAGTTTATAGAAAAAAGACATTAATTAATTTTATAAAAAAAGGCTGATTAAGGTTAAGGATTAATAAAGACTGATTAGTTATCATGTTAGTTAATGAATTATATTAAATTAGTGATTAATTCATTTAAATGGAAGATTAAGAAAAGAGATCAAGGGGGCGAGAACGATTGGACGCGGGCGGTGGCGCGGGCTTATGGTGGGCGTGCGAGGTGTGGATCGCATGATCTAGATTCGTTGGAGATCGTGTGAGGTGCACCGTAATTACGGTGTGCGTGTGTGCAGGTAATCATATTACAACAGATAGCACAAAATTGAAAACCTAAACCCTAATTCCTAATTTCGATCTCCCTCTCCGCCGCTCTCCACTTCTTCTCCTAATCTGCGATTTCTCCGCTATCTTTCGTTGTTCTTACGCCATTCCTTCTTTCTTCTTCCTCGAATCCACCTCTTCTCACTCTCCGTCTTTCACTTCTCCTCGATCTCCTTCTCTCGTTTTCTATCTTCTTCTCCTCATGAAACAAAAATCTCGAGCAAGACCTAAATAATGAAAAAACACAAATCAGTCGAAAATAATAAAAGGAAGAGGGTTACGAGGGCGACGGTTGAGGTTGGCGGAGGTGGTCTCGCTGAAGATGGTTGACGGCGACGGAAGAGGTTCTCCGGCGACGGATCCACGATGGAGCTTGCAAAGATAAGTTTCTTTCTTCTTTTTTTATTTACGAAAATAGGTTCTGATTTGTGATTTCTGAACTTGTGATTTTCTGTTGTTGGTGAGCTAAGGTTTTGCCGTGAAATGATTTGTGGGTTTTCTGCGCACGGATTATTATGGATTTGTATTGGGGTTTTTTCTGAGTTTTTTTTGTGTGTTCTGATTTGGTTTCTTATATAGTTGCAAAGGAGCGAATGCGAATTGAGGGACAATGATGATGTTTCCATTTCCGGTGGAGCATGTTTGGGCCACTTTTGGAAGGAATTGAAGGTGATTAATTCTCTGCTCTATTTAGCACGTGTTTGTTTCCTGTTACCAATTCTTAATTTAGTACGTTCTTTCATGACACCTGCAGGTTTGGATGATCATTCAATGCATTGTTAGAAGTTAAAGGGCATCTATTTCCAATAATAATTCTGTCGTCACATTCTCCTCCTTAGCAATGACGTCAGGCTTCCTCGGAGCTATACTTTTCACATGTTATTCGAAGTGTGAACATAGCAGTAATAGTGGCCAGAATGGGTGGTATAACTAGAATGAACCAGAACCCCATACAATGAGTAATGCACACCACCATTATGTGAGTCTCTGACATATGGTTCTAAATCCAGTGTAGTGCCAAACCGAACATTCTTTTTAATCCTTAGGTTAGGGTCATGTGCGTAAAATTTCTTTGGATGAACTGCTAGCACATTGTCGCTTCCGCGAAAATAAGGTGCCGGCAAAACAGAAGAGTCGCCACCTTTCGTTATTTATCCCTCAGAACGGGAAAGGAAACGATTGGAAAAACCTGACGAAAAGGTATAAGACAAGGTCATCACAACCATTGTCTGGATTCAGGAGTCGGTTACGCAAGGGGAAGGTATTAGCACCCCTCACGTCCATCGTACTCGATGGGATCCACGCTTGTTGTGTTTATCTGATGGGTTTGTTTACTATCTACCTATCAAGGTTGGTCTGAAAAGAAAAGAAAATGACTCGGCAAAGCGTCGCACTTTATGCCTACGTATTCTCATCAGAGAATGAGAAATCAGAGTCAACGTAGTTCAGCTAACTACGGGTAACGGGATAGGGGAAGGTGGCTCGCCAATACATCAGTATTGTGCCTACGTACTCTCAACAGGCTTGAGAGATCAGAGCTTACGTAGTTCAGGATAATACGGATTACGGGAATTCAGATTCGTCTGTTTTTTCGAGTAGGATTAACAAACAGTTCCAGCAGTTTGGTGTACGCAGCTCGACCCTTGGAGACTTATGCGTTACCGTTTGCGGTAGAACTGAGAGTTAACGACGCTCTTTTCTTCAGAAAAGTTTTCCTTTGAATTATGGGCCCACGAGGCAAAAAGTTTGAAGTTTGTTTTCTGTCTTTTACGGAAGAACTGTTTTTTATGGATGTTTGCAACCAATATCGCACTAGAGACTATGACCTGAGAGTGAATGCGTCGCATGTCACCCAAAGGGTGCCATACTAAACATCCAGACTATTGAAAAGAAACTCTCCAACAATCCTTTCTCAGATAGCTTAAGGCTCGTAACGTACGACGTCAGTTAACCTTTATTACTGTATTTTAATTTGTTTTGAGATGAGAAGAGAGAACGAACAGGTTCAACTAAGGGGAGACTATCAAGTCCTAATGTTGTCATGCCAAGGATTCATCCTATGGTTGAGGTTTGAAACAGGGAATTCCTAGAAGTTATCATGCATAGGTATCAACCTAAAGTTCTAATCATCACTTCCTTATCAAAGGAAGTGAGATTCCTAGGGGATCATGTCAATGATAAACAGAAACAGATAAAGCATCAGCTTAAACAGTAAACAGTAAACGACTGTAAAATGCATGCAATGCAAGTGAGGGAGGAAATGTGTGTGGGGCATCAGCCTCCACAAGCTCATCTCAACCTCAAGCCAGATATGAATAACTGCAATCATACAGAAAAATAAAATGCCATCAAGCAAATCCCAAACCACATAGGCAAGGGAGCAGGGCTCTACCGAATACCCGCAAGCAAAGCCATACAGTAAAAAATACAAGCAGAGGGAGCAACTCAACCTCTAGTGCAATCATGCTCCTAGCTTAAATCAATCTAAACATGAACTTATTCTAATGCATCAAGCAAATCAAACAAGTCATACCAATACAGTTGCACAAAAAGCAAACAGACAGAAAAGAAAGCAGATCAACAGCTTCCCCAGCTCCACAGCAAAGCTCTCCTCTGACAGCAGTTCAGTCCTCAGTTTTCAACTGCTCTTCAAGGCTATCGTCTTCAATAGCAAGTGTCAACTTGCTTCTTCAAGCTTTCAATGCATCAAACACAAGTATCAACTTGTTCTCCAACTTCAAGCTTCAGCTCTTCTTCAATCTCAATCTGATTTTTCTTCACAAGTGTCAATTTGTTCTTCTGGGTCTTCAACACATCAAACATAAGTATCAACTTATCCTTTCTTCTTCAGGCCTCAGCTCCACAATAAACTCCACCTTCAGGCCTCAATCCCATTAGCAAGCATCAACTTGTTCCTTCAGGCACTCCAAGCATTGAACTCACAAGTATCAACTTGTTTTCCAACCTCAAGCTTCAGCTTCTTCATTCAATCTCCAATGGATTCCTTCCACAAGTGTCAACTTGCTCTTCATCTTCTTCAAGCTTCAGCTCTTTCTTCAATCTCATCTTGATCTTCTTCCCACAAGTGTCTATTTGTTCTTCTTGACTTTCAAGACTCAGCTCCAAAGTAAACTTCAAATACAGAGAAGTAGAAACCTCTAGCATCTTCAATCTTCTAACAAGGAATTCCATCCTCTAGCAAGGGAGAAAGATTCATCTAACAAGAGCAAGATTTGGATGATTGACAGCAGAGTGAAGACCAAAGGTCACCACTAAGCATTCCATCATTAGAGAAAGGAACCCTCAAAGGTTCTACCAACTTGTAAAGAGCCACACATCCTACCAAAGGAGGGATGAGGCCTTTAAAAGGGGACCTTACATCATAGGGAAGAATGGAAGTGATCAACATCTTCCATGTTTATGAAGGAAGAGAATCTATCTAGAAGCTCTGCCTACAAACCCTAATCTTAACACCTAATCAACACTACACCAAAAGAAGGGAAATCTTCACATCCAAGCTTCCTCATTCAATCCATGGTGGCCCAAGCTTGTCTTCAACACCATCCAAGAGCAAGAGAGGCCAAAACCCTAATCTAAGGGAACTAAAGAAGTCAATCTAGTTGAATTAGCAAGTTAGGATCACCTAAAACCTAGTACTAAAGTTAGTCCTAACTAAAATACTAAAACCAATTGTAAAATCTTACAAAAATAACTATGGAACCCTAATTCAATCATGAATCTACCATACAAAATCCAGAGGTTGAATCATCCACCAAGTCCTAGAAATAAAACCTAAATCACAAGATACTAAACATAAACCCTAAAAATGGAGCACCTAAAGTTTCAATTTAAAACTACCACCTACATTCATCACAAAAATGTGAGAAAAATATAAGGGGAACATGCATCTCTATGCTATCTATACACAAAAAATCAAGGCAAGAATCATCACCAAATGCTCAAACCAAATTCATCAAAACAAGGTATCAACCATGGTTATTCTAATATCAATTAATATTCAAAAATGAAAATAAAAATAAAAAATGCATGAATTATTAATATTTTTTATCTACAAAATTCTAGATTCAATCATGAATCAAGGGAAAAAAGTTTGGAATTAATTGAGTTAATCTTCTATTTTTTATGAATTAATCTCTAAGTCACATGAAATGAAGAAAATTAAAAGAAAATAAATGAAATTAATAAGAACGCGTGGCAAATAGCAAAAATAATCAGTTCATTTCAATATTTGGGCCAGAAAGGGGGTGTGAAGAGCAGCTACAACCCAAGCCCAACGCTCCAATTAATCAATTCACAAAATCAAAAACACCACACGCCAGGATTCGAACTCAACCCTCCTTGGTCCACACAGCGAAGCTCCTCAGATTACTAAGCAAAACGGTGCGTTTAAGGGGATGGACGCGTGGCTCAACGTGAGCCCTGGGATCCACAGACCAAGTCAATTTCTCCACATGAACGAATGGTGAAGATTATGTCTTCCTCGTTTCAAACCTGCAACTCACGCGCGCAAGCCAAATCGCCGGTGGCTTTTCCGGCCACCCCTGTGCAACCCTAGGTCCTTCTACACTCAACCATTGGCCACGATGTCTACATGAATCTTGACCAGAATTTCCTCAGGAATCCAACCATACCATTTACTCACTCTAAAAATGCACGGATCGCGAAAACACAATCTCAACCGAAAATGGCATTCAATCTAAATCGTCCCCAAAGTTGCAATTAACTATCCAAGATCCATCTATATCAATAGGGGAACCTAACCACATGCTTCTAATTCATTAAAAGTGCATAATCAGTGAGAAATTTCAAGAAGTTAGAACCTACCTTGGAGCTTGAATTGCAGTGGATGCACGCCTCAATTCTCTTCCAAACCTTGCAGAATTCTTCAAGGATCAATGAAGAATGTCTCTTGATGCTTCACTCTGGCTGAAACCCCTTGATTCTCCAAAATGAATTTTCACTTTCAAGCTTCTTGCTCCACCTCTCTCCAATGGCTCCTTCACGAAAAATGATCACCAACCCCTCTCATTCAGTTCCAAATCCCTTTTATGTTCTGTTTCAATGGATTAGAAGCCCAAACCAGGCTCATTCATGAGTTTTGGATCTTCACTTTTTCCTCCAAATTTCAATATGGATATGTGCCTTCAAGCCTTGGTCATGCTCCACAATCATTCCAAACCATTCACTTAAGCATCATGGAGTGTAATGAAGTGGTTTTCTCCCTTTAGTTTCAACATATGGAGTGTATAGGGTATGTTTCTTACTTGTGAAGCAATCATCCAAATGGCTATGTTAAGCAACTAAAATAAAAAATGTGACAATGCCAATCTTTCTAAAACATCAATTCCATTCAAAACAACCACAAATTTGACTTGAAAACATGTTAATCTCAATTATTTTGAATTTTCTCATTTTAATTCATTAAAATGGCTTTTATATGAACTTTCTTCCACCAATGCTTGATATAACCCATATCAATGAACACTTGATGTTTAGACAAGCTAAAAACATCATTTTGAACAACTTTCATGTTGAACAAAAATGCATTTGAGGCTTGCAAGATGGTGTAATGGACTCATGATTCAAAATGGCTTGTAATGCCCAAATACCCAAAATACCCTTGACTTGTCAAAGCCATAACTTGAGTTCTACAAATCCTATCAAGGACTTCTAGTACTCTCTAGAAAGCTAAGAGGATAAGGAACAACATTCAAGTTGACCAAAAGTTCATAGGAATCATCCTTCTAGGGCAAAAGTTTCATGCAAGTTGGGTAACTTTCAAGCTCCAAATTCACATTCCTCAGATGACTTGTAACTTGTCAAAGCCATAACTTGGGTTCTAAAAATCCTATCAAGGACTTATAGCACTCAAATTAAAGCTAATATCATGATCTACAACAATCATGTTGGGGGAAAGATGATATGACAATCACATCTTGAGCTAAATTGCCTTGAAGATAGGGGTCAAACTAGGGGATTTTACACTGTCAAGCCTTAGAAACCCTAGTTTGAAGCTTCTCAAACTCTTCAATCATGATGAGTTGACCTTGGAATCATCCTTAGAACATCTCAATGTATCAATCCATGATCACATGGCTCTTGTATTAGGTCTCAACCTTCTCCAAATCATCAGTTGACTTAGGGTTGACCCAGCCAAACCCTAACTGCACCACTCATGGCTGAGGCTTCTTAATCTTGCACAATGACCTGTCTAGGCCTCAAAGTGATCTTCAAAATTTCTCATGAGCTCTCTCAAGACCTCAAGCCCAACTTCATAGCCTTAGAATCATCTGCTGGCTTTCCACAACTCTCAAGTTAGGAGACCTATCCACTGGGCTTTAATCACTCTCTCTGAGGATCTTTTAACTTCTTTGACAAGGATATCAACCCTTGACCACCTGAATAAGCTTCTTAGCTAGCTTCAAAGTCTTGTGTAGCTCTTGATTGGTAATCATACCTCTTGATCTCCTACATACATGTCAATGAAATGCAAATGATAATGCTAATGTGAATGAAATGAAACATAAGCTAGGTAAAGAAAAGCTGGGCAAATTTTGGGGTGCAACACACATTAGGCGCCTTATTAATTGTTATCTGTTTGAGAGCCTTCACTTTCTGCTTGCAATGTTGACATTGATATTGCTTCTCTCCTCCCTCCAAAATTTTTGCAGCTGGGAGATTCGCAAGTGCCTTTTGAAGAGAGTCTGCCTTGAGTATTTCGAGACTTAAATCCGAAAATGGATCAAACTTGTTGGAGGAATGAGAACACCGCATGAACTTCTCCTGACTCCGTAAACGACCACCGAAGATCTTATGAACAGAACTTTTATCAAAAGCACTAGGGGATTTGCTCGGCACACCAGAAAGGTAGGCCGTGTAATGTTTTGATTCAAGTAAGTTCACCATATACTCATGTGCATCCTCTTGCCTATATTCTCGGACATTGCATGATATGCACCGCAGGTTTTCAATAAAATTCGCTGGTGATAATATTTTTTAGTTGATTGCAGTGCCCTACTAACGTGATTCTGTATCCCAGTAATGCGGCATGAACTTTCATAATTGCCACTTTGCAGATGAGCAGCTAAAGGCTTAGTAAACGTCAAACACTGCAAAACTGAATTGAGAAAACAAGTGTTTCCAAGATTGTGAAGTCCAGCTCCTACTCTGTGAGAGGTAATTCTGAAGCTAAACTCAGGATCCAAACCACACTCAGAGAATTCAGAGCCATCGTGTTTCTTAGGAGCTGATTGTGAGCTTTCATTAACGGAAACAAGCTGCTTATGGTTTTCGACTCTAATCAAAGGTTTGAAGCTGCTTTCATCTTGGTGCGTTAATCCTGGCTATGGCTTATTAATTGATAACATTCTTTTTCAAAAAGGACCATGTTTCTTAAATGTTGGTGCCACCGTAACCTCCTTTTCATTATGAAATTATGTTCTGTGGTTTTGATGAGGGTTTTCATGTTTTATCTCCAGCTTGGTGTTGAACTGATTAGGAAGTAAATGCTGCTCGATTCGCCCAATGATGAGCTCAAAGTTGAGGGCTGAATTCAAATCAAATCCTCTTAGTTTAATCTTAATTTAAGCTTTAACGGTATTCTGACTACCGGTTGGTATCCGTTTTGGTTGCAGGTAGCTAGCTTCACATATAAGAAGTCATACTTATAACTTCAGTTGTTTTACTCAGGACTCTGAGGGCGTCAACTGAACGAAGCTGAATTCGAACTTCGACACATCTCATTAGAAGAAACTAAAACAAGCGTAGGCCGGAGCAACCATGAGCCTGTTATGTTTTTTAGGGCCGTAATTGGAATGAACGGAGCGATTCACTGTTAGAGCGGAAGCAGCTGGTGATGATGTTCAATCCTGTTTTTGTTCCTTCTTAACCTTAGTTTCACATGATGTAACAAAAAACTATATTGAAAAAAAAGGTAGCTCTTTAGAGAAGTTTTGAATACTTTAGTGTGATTTATGAAGTAGTGAGATCCTCCATTAGGCTGTCAAATTTGTAAGGTTGGCAAGGCCTTTGTACTATGTTCAGGATAACGTGAAGCTTCCAATCAATGTTGTTTCTCCAAAAGCACTACTATGTCTGCAAAAATTAATCCTTTATGTTTTCTTTTCTTACGTGTACGGTCTGAGTCAAACCTCACGGCAATTTACTTTGGGTTTAGCGGATATGAACATAGCAGGTGTATTCTTGGAACAAACATCTCCTCCTGCACTTCTTTTGGAATGGCATTAAGAAACTAGATTCGTATTAGAACTTCTGGCTTTATGACTAGAGTTTGCAATCCGAATCTCGAACCATCTTAACCTTATCATAACGCGAATACCGAAATTTGAAATTAGATTTGATTAATGTCACATGTAAGAACCCCCTTGTTGTTAACTTGGATTGTCAATCTTGAAATTTGAAACTTTGGGTTCGTAATAAATCCTTCTGTATACAATGCTAAAACACATGAGTGAGGCCTTGAACTTGTCTTTGGTAAATTCTCATGTTTAACACTTTGAATGGAGACTTGCTTTTCCACGAAGAATTTTGTAGCTATAATTGAGTAAACTTGACATGAAGATTGGAAATCCGAAATCAGTATGCTTGGAAGGATAAACATTCTAGTAATAAAGCCACCCTGAGGAACCTTCTAAGCTTGGGGATATGCTGGGAAAATTGTACCTACATAAGTTGGTTAGTCGCAATAAACGCGTACACATACGTAAAATAAAAACACGAGAAAATAGACAAAGAGGTGGGATCTTAAGGTCAAAAATTAGGGTGCGACAGATGGCAATCAATTCCAGGATTGAGGTCGGGCATGTCTGTGGCGCTTCAAGCAAACAAATCTGCATTATCTTTTAGGCATATCTTCATCTGCTCTTTCACCTCTTTGGGCAATCCTGCACCTATCCTAACTCCTTTTTTGGGATTGTTCCCAAAAGTGATCACTTTGAAGTCCCCGTCTGGTACCGGGTGTATGATAGTTGTGGCAGGGGAGCTACCCGTCGATGCTGGAGTGTCTTTGTTGTTGTCCTCTTTGCCCTCTTATGATATTCAATTGTCAAGGTCAATAGTGTGGACGTGAAGTGTTGGCTTCTTCTCGTGTTGGCTCTCTTTGTCGGGAAGTTCTTCGTCTCTTGCTCGTTTGATGACTTATGGTGTTGTGCTAATTGAACTCTGCCCCTTAGTAGCTTCTTCGAAGCATCGTATTGCAACTTCGATATCTCTATGCAAGGTGTCGACGTGACCCTTCTCGGTGTAGTATTTCATCTTGAGGTGAACTATGGACGGAACAACGATCAGCTCGGTAAGGGTTGGCCTCCCTATAATACACTAGTACAAAGAGGGACAATCAATGACTAAGAATTGTGTCTTAATCATTTTGGAGGTCTCTTCCTCCCCGAAGGTGACTAAGAGTTCCACGTATCCCCAGGGTCTAGCAGTAGTGTCGCTACTGCGAAAAAAGGGAGCTGACGAGGACAGAAGAGTCACCACCGTTTGTTATTTATCCCAAAGAGAGGGAAATGAAACTATCAGAGAAAACCTATGGAAAAGGGAGAAGAGAGGTCATTGCAACCAAATCTCGGGTTCGAGAGTCGGTTACGCAAGGGGAAGGTATAAGCACCCCTCACGTCCGTTGTACTCAACGGGATCCACGCTTGTTGTTTATCTAAAAGGGTGTTAAACTATCTAAGCTACAGGCTCACGGGGACAAAAGAAAAGAAAGGATACTCGATAGAGCATCTCCGCTCTATGCCTACGTATTCCCTCGTGCAATCGAAAAGTCAGAGTCAACATAGTTCGGGAAACTATGGGGGAGGTTGCTCGCCAAGACATCGCGTCTTGTGCCTACGTATTCTCATCTGGTATGGGAAATCAGAGCAAAACATAGTTCAGGCTAACACGACCACTGGTTGGTTCAACTGTTTTAAACTGAGTAAGGTTAAACCTTCGTTCTAGCAGTTAGGTGTATTGCTGCTCGACCATTGGAGACTTAGGCGTTACCTGTTTGCGGTAGAACCAAGAGTTAACAACACTCTCTTTATGAAAATGATCTTCAATTAATCCCGAAGGATAAAAAGGTTTGATGTTTTTGTTTTTGTGTTTTTAAAGACAATAAGTCAATTGAGTTATGGTTTGAAACTCATGTTGCACTAAAGACTATGACTCGAGAGTGAATGCATCGCATATCGCCCAAAGGGCATACGCTAAACACTCTAGATAGTTGAGAGGAGGCCCCCCAACCATCTTTCCTCAAGTACTTAAGGCTCGTAGCATACAACACAAATTATTCTTTATTAAGTGTTTTGAATTGTTTAGGAGTTGAGAAGAGAAAGACACGGACTAAAGAGAAACTGGACCCTAATGTTGTCATACACAAATCTCCTAAAGTTGGGATGAAAGGAAGGATACTATCCTAATGTTATCATGCATAAGATTGAACACCTAATGTCTCTCCTACTCCCATCTTAAACAGAGGGACTAGGAATCCTAGGGGGGTCATGGCCAAAGGCCAAGTAAACACTAAATAACTCAATCACAGATGAAATGAGAAAGAAAGGAAGTTGAGTTGAATAAGTCAACATGCAATGCAAACAAATGAGATGCAAAGAAAAGATGCATACACAAATAAAAGAGGGAGGAAAAAGTGTGGGGCATCCATCACCACAAGCACATCTCAATCAACAATTCTTTGGACTCAAACAAAACAATGCAAGCAAAGTAAGCAAACAAGCACCAATGTTCATGACAAGTTCAAAGTATACACAAATAACACCAAAATATCATGAACAAGTGATAAACCATACAGGGCAGAAGTGAAACTCAAAGGAAACGATCCAAATTCAAACAAAAACAAGAAGTAAAGCACAATCATAATCATA
The DNA here is from genome assembly GCA_963859935.3 of Lathyrus sativus. Classification (NCBI taxonomy): domain Eukaryota; kingdom Viridiplantae; phylum Streptophyta; class Magnoliopsida; order Fabales; family Fabaceae; genus Lathyrus; species Lathyrus sativus. The sequence goes on from OZ012738.1 coordinate 86,526,696, forward strand.
TGTAGTGAAGGAAACAAAGTCCTAACACAATCTCAACACTTAAACGAGTGGAGAAGCATGATTCATAAGTGAGTTGTGATGCAAGTTACACATGATATTGACCTATGACAAGCAAGGTAGCACCTCAAGCATGTCAACATGAGCTAACAAGGCTTAAGAAGTGCTTAAGGGATCACTCATGATCATATCCCAAGAATTAGATCAATACTAACATGCATAAACAACCCTAAAAGTGTCTTGACTTGCAAGAATCACTAAAAATAGGAAAAAGGCTCAATAAATGACAAGAAAATTACACAAGATACCCAAGTCAAGTGAATAACAGAAGCCAAAACCTCATGACATAATTTCACTCAAAGCATCACGCAAAAAATCAAAGATTGATGGTGCTCCACTTTATCGAGCATGAATCGAGGGGCAACTAAAGTCCACTCAAAGCCAACAAAAAATTGATCAAACATGGATCAAAATCCTCCTAAAGAGTGCCTTAATACCTTACCTAGGTGAGGGAGAGGCCATAGTCATTGGAGGTGAAAATTGGAGCTAAAATGCAAAAGAAATCACAAGATACACACCAAAATACACATGGTTTTCTAAAATAGAAATAAAATAATAAAATAAAGTGAAAATAAAAATAAAAATGTTGAAAAATTAAATAACACATTAAAATGTCAGAATATATATTTTTGGGATTTTTGTGATGTTTAGAAATATTTTAAAATGAATAAAATGTGAACAATAAATAAAATAAAATAAATAAAGAAATAAACAAAAGGTGGGGGTGTGTTAGCAAATATGTTATAACTGATAGTTAGTACAAGGCACGCGCTTGGGCCCAAAGTAGGGGCGTGAAAAGCAGAAAGAGCAAGGCCCACCCAATTAATTCAGCAAACCAAAAATGAAATAAAAGGGGAAGCAAAACGCCCCGTTTCACTTATGACTCAGCAGCCATGCATGCCCTACCCTTGCATAGTCATCATCTTCTTCATTCATTAAAAAAAAAATCAGGTCATGCATCGTGAAACATGTAAATGGAACCCACTTCTTCTTCCAACCATAACTCATCAATGCCTCAACCATTTGCAAAAATGTAAAGACGAAAAATGGTCTACGCAGCAAGAGGAACACAACCTTACCCACTATATCCAATATGAAGCACTCTAAGGCATGTAAATATTGTCTCAAAAATACGGGTCCAAGTGAAAAACCCAAGATAAAACTCACACAAGAAACAAGCAGAAACATGGCAATGGCATCAAGAGCATCACAAGCCAAGCATGAACATAAATATTACATCTTGAACCAATGCAAATATGAGCAGAAATGGAGGTGAGTTCAAAGATGCTTACCTAGTGGAGAGTGGTCCACTGCCCCTTTATAACTTGTTGAAACTTCCCCAAAAGCTGCAGACCAAACCACTAGGACTTAAGGGAGATGATGGTGTGCTTAAAGGGCCTTGAATCTTCTTCAACAAATTCAAGTGATTTTGAGGAGCTGAGAATTGATGTGATCAAAACTACCTCTTTTTGAAAACAGTAGCAAGAGTAGGTTGAGGTGATGATGTTGTGATGAAAATTTTATGGAATGGCTCAGTAAGGAGAGAGGTTCGATGGATTTTTCAGAGGTAGTCAAAAACCAAACTATGGTGTTCTTGCTCAAAGGAGGCTAGGGTTACTCTTGGCTACTGAAAATGATTCTCCCTTTGCTCTAATCTTCATTTTTTCTTTTTATATGAAGCCCTTTGTGACTGATGGAAAAGTTACCATGGTTAAAAATTTAAGTGAGAACCATCATGCCAAGGGAAAGACACGGGTTCCTTGCTAGGGCTGTGCTATGGTTGCACAGATGGTTGTTTTATTGTGGCTGCAAGCAATCAGAATGGAGGGAATGCTTTTCTGGTTGTGACAGTTTTGGTTTATGTCTTGTTTAGGTAATGCAATTTGAAAATGGTGCAACATGGTACATTAAATGTTTGGCTTGTTCGGGTAAAGGTTAGTGGGCTCCAAATTCAAATTCTTGCGCATGGCTTGAGGATTCAATATGCTGCATGACTAAAGTGCATGATCATGCCAAAGTATCACATAATTTTATGCCTTGAAAACATGTTCAAACCACCAACTTTGGGACAATGAAAGTTGGTGCACAAAACTCCTTTAGCTTAGATCTTGTGCTCAAATGAAAGAGTGCATGGAATAGAACAAATTTGATGTTGGTGGAAGTTCCATTTGATCATTCGAAGAACATAAAATTTGAGGTTGAAAAGCATGACACAAAATCTGTCTAGAGGTAACTTAGAAAAATTATAAGTTATGGATTTTGGCCTATTTTTTCCCAACTTTGAACTTCTATAACTTGAGCTTCACAAATCATATGGAGTACTTCTAGTAATGGATGGAAAGCTTGGAACAAGCTCTACAACTTTCGTTTGGGACAAAGTTTCATTTGACATCAAGAACTTGACAGAATTTGGCTTGCAAAGTTGGTTCAAAAATCTGCCTAGACTTGCCAATTTTGAAGTCATTGAAATCCCCAACTTTGAATGATCATAACTTGGGCTCAAAGTATCATATGGTGATGAATTGGTACTCAAAAGAAAGCTTGAAATACAAGTAACAAGTTTGATGTTTGACCCAAGTCCATTTGAAACCTTGATCATGAAGAAAAATGGTTTGGAAGATGGCTACTTCAACCATGAAACTTTCCATAAATGGAAAGTTTCTAAAACACTAATTTCCCCCAAAATGGAAACTTTCAACATTTCTTGATTTTTCATGATTCCCTTGATATTTCTTGATCAAATATCATCCATTGGCCAAATTTAACTTGAGGAACATGATCTTAACCTCAAAAAGTCAGGAGTTGACTTTTTCATAGCACATTTTACTTTCCCTCCAAATCTCCTGATTTTCAATTGACTGGTCAATTGAAGCTCTTCTGATTAAAATTGATGATCAATCTCCCATTCCCAAACACCCTAGGACATATGGAAGAATATGGAAACAAGTTTTGCTTCAAGAAACAAGTTTATCCTAATTAAAAGTGAAACCCTAATTTCATCCTTTTTGCCTAGGTATTGTGCAGATGAACTGAGTGACCATTCCAATTCCACAATAACCTCTGAGGTATTCAACAAGCTTCCACCTCATGCTTATACCAATAGTAAGACCTGATGAACCCCCTGACAATCCTCTGATGCTTCTTTGACAATGAGTTGTGACACACCTCTCCTCTCTGGGAGCTCTGATAACTTCATGATGATAACTCACACACAATAACCTCTGCCAATGCCCTTTGCTTGAGCTTGAAGCCAATAATATTCTCCTCTTGTATGGAACGCAAAAAATCACTTGATCCCCTGTAAGAACAATGCTATGAAAATGTAGGATGCTAAAATGCAATGAAAAATAAGCCAAAGATAAGAAAAAGGGTTGGTCAAATTTTGGGGTACAACAACTGCCCCTATTCAAACAACTTGGACCTGAAGGGATGAAAAGCGAACGGCTTTCAAACATTTAAGGTAAAAGACGGTTGAATACCAAAGAACCCGAAAATTTGTCAACCGTAAAAAAAACAGTAACTGAATAAGGTCTATGCACACTGTTAGAGAGATAAAGATAAGATGGACGCATCCATCAAAGGTCACAATCTGCCGAGGTCTGGATACCACACAAGCGAGAAAGAATATTTCATAATATGCCAGGGTCTGGATACCACATAGGCAAGATAAACCATCAGCCGGGGTCTGGATACCACACATGCTTAGGAAACAAACAGCGTAAACTGGGGTCTGGATACCGCTCGAGCTTTAAGAGATTAAATGATGTTAATCGGGGTATGGATACCGCACAGTTTAAAGGAAACATCATGGTTTTCCGGGGTCTGGATACCACACAGGCAAAACAAAATACTGGCCAGGGTCTAGATACCTCATAGGCTCAGGAAATAAATTGGTGGAAGTCGGGGTCTAGATACCACACGAGCTAATTGAAATAAAACCGGTGAAAGCCGGGGTCTAGATACCACACAGACTAAGGGAAAACATCATAAATTTCCAGGGTCTGGATACCGCACGGGTGAAAAGATACATTTGTGGAGGTCGGGGTCTGGATACCACACGTGCTTGCTGAAACAAACATCAACTAGGGTTTGGATACCACACAAGTTGGTTGAACAAAATGGGTATAATTCGGGGTCTGGGTACCACATGGGCTTGCTGAAATAATCGGAGGAAGCCGGGGTATGTATACCACACGGACTTACTGAAACGACCAGAGGAAGTCGGGGTCTGGATACCACACGGGCTTACTGAAATAACCGGAGGAAGTCGGGGTCTGGATACCACACGGGCTTACTAAAATAACCGGAGAAAGCCTGGGTCTGTGTTGTACCACAAATTTTGACCCCTTAGATTCTCATTATCATTTTTAGAAGCATGATCATGCATTACCTAACCCTAAATCAGTGCAAGTTTATTATCGTCAAGTTACAGACGAACCAGGGTTTTCGCACCGACAAATTCAAAACAACCAAGGAATGATTAACCAATGATTTGGGCCAAGTTAATCATGGAATGAAATCAAAGATAATATCAAAGTCAAATGAAAAGTCAATTTGAAGAAATCAGTTCAGAATCAAAGACAGTGCGGTCGGGAGGCCCCGACTAGGGTTTTTAACTAGTGGAAAGTCAACTGTGGTTTGACTTTGATGTTGGAAGATGTTTTAATGGTGGGATTGAGGTCCATGAAGTTCATATAGACTATTAAAGACTATTCAAGAAGTATCAAAGTCTCAGGATGTCCAGAATATCAACAGGCGACTCAATCGGCACCGATCGATCGTACGGTTGACCGAAAAGTCAACTCCTCAAATTTTGAGAATTGGAATCCAAGTTGTGAATCAAAGTTGTTCCTTATGTCATAATGGACTTGCATATCAATTTTCATGATCATTGGATCAAGGATGAGAGAGTAATCGAGAAATCGGGAAATTAGGGTTTTGAAAAGGGGTAAACCATAACTCCTTAACCACACATCCAATTGAGTTGGTTCTAGTCTCATTTGAAAGCTCTTGACAAGTCCTACAAAAGTCCCATACTAGTCCACAACCAGAAAATGCATACTTTTTGAGATAGAAGCAAAAACATTCCTAGAAGGGAAAATAACTTAGAAAATTTCTAAGTTATTTCCACTTTTAAAACTTGTGTGCAGCCAACTTCAAGGGGATTTTTCAACTAGTTTCAAATAGAATCAAGACTTCTGGCCAACATGAAAGTTTTATTACTATGTGAGGGCTTTCTAAAAAGTACAAATACATCTCAAGGTGATTTATGAGCTGAGAGATACATGTGTTCAAAGTTGGTATTTTGTCACTTTAGCCCCACATTGATCAAAATTGCAAAACCATCTCTATCACTCAAGTGGGCCAATTCTAACTTGTCAAACTCATACTATCTGATATATTGAACATCTCAAGCAAGTTGAAGCAAAGAAATTTTATGGAGATAGCATAGAATTAAAGATTGGAAGTTCATTGCCTAAGTTGCCATTCTTGACTTTTCCAAGCATGAGGTGGAAAGTGATTCTGCTCCAGCCACTCTACCAAGCATCTAGGCTGCAATTTATCAGTAGAAACATCATTTAAACTTGCCCATTGGGTTAAGGAGACAGCCAAAGATCAGAAAAAGCAAGGCAAGTTGGCAAATGGATGAAAATATCAAAGGAAACTTCATGTGTAAGTAAAGTTCTCAAGCAAGCACCTCCTTGCTTTTTGCTATAAATAGGGACCTCATACCCCTCATTCAGGACATCAACATCATTCTGAAAACCTGAGAAATCAAGCTCTCTCATCACACATCTCTCTTGCTTGCAATTTGCAAAATTCACCAAAATTGTCAAGTGTAGTCAAAATTCTGCACTTTGCAATTTCTCTACCAAATTCAGTTCTACATGTTCCAGCTCCCAAATCATTATCCATACATCTTCTAAATCACATATAGAAGGTGTACAAACCATTAAACCACCAAAAACCTCAAGAAATCAAAAAGTCAAAGGTTCATGTAGCTTACTTTGACCAAAAGCCATAAAAAACACCAAACTGAGTTCCAAGCATTTCTTTGAGGTTGTGACCACTTGAACACCTCATATACCATATATCTCAACTGTCCAAACACTCATCCATCATTAGAAACTCATACTTTTCATTTTGGCATCATAAATGGTTGTTACTTGAAGTTGAAGCAAGGTACTAAAGCAAAGACTTGGATTCATCATCTCTGGTTTTCTCAACTTATTTGGATTGCTAAATAGGATCTTCAACAGGTATGTAGCATATATCTCTCACTTCTTGCATTATTTTCATGACTTATGCATTTTGAGTACTTGTGTGAATTTTGGAGTTATGAATGTATGTTGGTTTCCATGATGTTTGGTGAATACCTTGTGTGTATCAGCATGAATATACCAACTTGTCCTTGTCATATCAGTATGCTTTTTTTGTCATGAAGATGCATTTAAAATTATTGGGACCAATATAATAAAGTTGCTATCATAAAGAGTTTGGTGCCAAGTCTGTTATGTACAAGTTTTGATTGATTGCTAAGCTTGTTTGATTGATTGTGTCAATGTTGTCTTAACCTAAAAATAAAATAAAAAACTGATGCTGGTGTACTATTGATTGGCCTGCTGTAATATGACAATGTGTTTGCAATTCATGAGAGGAATATGAAGATATCCATAGCAGGTTTTGTTTCAATTTTGTTTGAGAAAGTTAATGCTGCTGTGTTGAATTGGCTCTAATAGAACACTTCTTTCTGCTGCCAGTATAGCAGTTTTTGCTTAAACATGAACCTGACCAATTTGCTCTGCATTCTGCTTGTAACATCATGACCATATGATTGGTAACAAACCTGTATTTAAATTAAGTAGCAGTATTGTGCTCATGCTGTCTTGAATTAAGAAACATTGTTGCTGCCAGGTTTTGTTCTTGATGCTCATAGCATTAATTCATCTACACTTGATATAACTGCTGTTAGAATGCTCTTCATGTTGTGTGTTTAAACTGTTATAACTTGACATACATGATGCATCAACCTCATGATCATACAATAAGCATATTGGCTCCTATTTGAACTTGTAACTTGCTTTGCAATCTTGGGTACTATCAAGAACTTCAAGAACAGTTTGAAAACCATTTTCCACACAAGCATTGAAAATCATTTTGATTTGGTTGGAACATGTTTAGATGCACATTCAGAAATTGTCTATGTATTCACTTTTGTTAATTTGTGCATAACACTCACTTTCACACTTGACATGAACACTTCACAAAACACTCAAGCCACTCACATACCATTTTTTGTATAGACTGTTTTTTCACTAAAGTATCACTTTGGACACATCATAATAATCATTTAGAAAGTGTTGGCATGACCCTTGTACACTAGAACTGGCTGCACTGAGTTTTCACTATGCACATGCTCATTTCCTCACAAGGCTTCACACCACAACACCATTTCTTGTCTTAGTTGCTTTTTTCATTGAAAGAATTGATCTAACACTTTTTATTTGACATCTATAACGTGTTTGTGTGCTCACCTTGCTGTTTTGTGCATTACAACAAAATTCATATGATGACACCAAAATTCAAACCACACACAAGTCACTCAAACTTGACATTTTTGGCATGACTGGTTTTTTCACCAAAACAACACCACACACACCACTTATTATTCAAATATGGTATGATAGTACACCTGTTTGAGTATGAAACACACTGCACTACAAAATCACACACAAGTTGCATTTTTGCTTTCACATGCTCATTATCTCATATCAGTTTGAGAAGGCTTGATTTTTCTTGATATCTTGATGGTTCTACAGCTTTGTGTGATCATATGGAACATGTTTGAATGAGCTAAAACATTGAAAATGACCTGCAAATTGAGTTACACCATTTCATGCATTACACACACATAACATATACCAAAATGCAAATTGAATGCTAAATTCTCACACACTTGTTCCAGATCTGATCTCTTCACATACACACACTCTAAATCACACATTAAAGATGTTTCAATGATTGGTATGACTCATGAATACCTCAAACTCAAAAACTACATTGTTATGCATGTTTGTTTTCATGTACATTTGCCAATTGAATGTGACTCTCTCATATCTGCATGTCCTGGCCATAAACTTGTGTCATTCTGTTTATATACCATATATTGGATGTGTATGTGAATTCACTTGGCATTAAACATGAGTGTATCAAGCTATTCATATCAAAATGCATCTAAAAGCACACAAACACACCAGCTATCGTTTTTTTTACTAGACAAATAATTTCAGAAAACCAACACCATCATCCTCTTCCTCTCATTTTTCTACCCCATTTCCATATAAAATTTGCCTCGATCCGATGAGCGGTTAGTGAGATACGGTATAAAACGTATTTGGTTTTGATTATGTGTTTGCCCATCCATGGAACCAGGCAAGCTTTACATATTTATTGATGCACATTTGTCAATGGATGTAACAGTCGCCCCAGCGGTAGAGACTAGCGCGCATATCAGTCTTGGCATGGGTTCGATCCCTTGTGATAACCCTTGCTGCCACTTTTTCTCATTTTTGTACATAAACTTCAAAAAATCGTAACTCTCTCATATTTTATCGTTTTTCGTCCGTTCTTTTTTCATTGTGTTTGTTTTTATATGTACTTTCATGCCATGTAATTATTTCCCATGTTTGATTACTTTTTCACCATGTTTGATTGTGCGCGATCCGCGCGTCAACGGTACTAACCCTATTTGGTTGCAGATAAAATTTAAAAGGTTTCCTCTTGTGTTTTCTCAGGAAATTTGATTGTTATCATGTCTATATATGTTTGTCAACATGTTAGAATTTTTACCTCGAATTATTTTTATGTTTATCTCATCTGTCTGTTAACAGTACTCCAGGTGCAAACTGTCGTCACGGTTCCCGTACCAAAACAATTGCTCTGATTGTCATCATTGCTTTTCATCTTCAATCTTTGTATGGGTTGTCACCATGAATGTTTGTGTAATGTTTGTATTTTATTTTATCCCCAAGCAACGAAGCTCGTTAGCTTTTGTCCAGTTACCGATAATACTGTCCCTCCAAAGGAAGGTCTGTCCACTTGACTGTCAATGTCTTGGACCAAAACCTCTGCTATCCCTTGACTTTGTTAAGTCATTTTAATCCTAATTTAGAAGCCTTTAGACTTTGCTTGAAGTCTAAGAAGCCCACCCATACTAGGAGTGTTCTTCAATTAGAACCCTAGGAAAGAGTTCGTCAACTCTGTGTAAGAATCATCATCATGACCTCTTACTTCCCTTTCAACTTAGCATAGGGAGTTTTGTCAAACTCCATACAAACATTGTTATGTTTGTTCCCCTTTGAACCTTGATCATCATCAAGTGTTCTTTTCCCTTGTGAGGTGAACTACGATTGCTCTGATTCTATCCTAGTCAGGATACATAGGCAGAAGGTGCAATGCCTTTGCGAGCAAACTTAGAAAACCACTTAGGCCTTTTTATTTATTTTATCTTAATTCCCAATCCTTAAACCATTAGTGCACAATTCACAAACTTTAGCAATTAATTAAACAAAAGGTTCCTGTAGGGTACTACAGATATTTAGGGTGCTAATACCTTCCCTAGATATAACCAACCCCCGAATCCCCGAATCTCTTAAAGCGTTGTTGTCACATCACGCGAAAGGTTCTTTCTTTCTTTAGACCTATCCTTTGGATAAATTAAAGACCGGTTGTAAAAAGAAATACGGTTCAAGTTAATTAATATCTTGATATCAAATTTTCACCGCAACAGTCTAGATACCACACAGGCTTACTGAAATGACCGGAGGAAGCCGAGGTCTAGATACCACACGGGCTTACTGAAATGACCGGAGGAAGCCAGAGTCTGGATACCACACGGACTTACCGATATGACCGGAGGAAGCCGGGGTCTAGATACCACACGGACTTGAGCCAATAATACCGGTGAAAGCTGGGGTCTGGATACTGCACGGGCTAAAGAGATAAACCGGTGGAAGCCGAGGTTTGGATACCACGTGGTCTTGAGCTAATAAAACCGGTGAAAGCCGGGGTCTGGATACCACACGGGCTTGAGATAAACCGGTGGAAGCCGGGGTCTGGATACCACACGGGCTTTGAAATGACAGGAGGAAGCCGGGGTCTGGATACCACACAGGCTTACTGAAATAATCGAAAGAAGCTGGGGTCTGGATACCCCACGAGCTTTGAAATAACATTGCATGTTGCAGATACACCTGAAAACAAAAGGTAATAACCTGACTTATGTTTCAAATGCACATGTTTGAATATGGCGTAATGCTCCATACGAAAATGAAATGCTACGCGTTTGGGAAGATACCATGCATGATGCAAATGCAAAGGAACCACTCTAGCAAAATAAATGCTAAAGAGAGGAAACCAAACTCCACTGGGGAAAGACTAGGTGCGCCTAGCACAAATGGACTCATGCTGGGGAAGAACAAACCCTAGATGGTCTCTGAGAAAACCTCTGGGTAAAACTGCTTCACTCCGCTGGGGATTAGAATCAAACTCTACTGAGGAACATGCCCTGGATGGCCTACCATAATACAGCTCTTCTGGGGAACAAACAATTCGGCTGGAGACGACAACTCCATTCTATCGGGGAAATCAGCCCTGGATGGCCTGCCAAAATATAACATTCCGGGGAATAGACAACTCTAATGGGGAAACACAACAGACTGTTGAGGAATAGCTCCATTATTTCGGAGATTCAATCCGCTATCTGCTAGGGATATTGAACAAGATTTACTGGGGAATAATTCCAAACTCTTTCTGCCGAGGATGGAGGAATAACAATCTTCACAACTGTTCCACTGACTTGGCTGGGGATTAGGCAATTAGGGAATCAGCATTGACCTTTGCTTGGGGAAAATGAGTACAAAAATAAAAAATGTCAACCCCTGCTTAGGGAATGAGTCAACGACCTAGACTCTGAGGGAAAAGGAGTCAACCTTTCAGACTCTGTGGGGAGACGAGACTCGGAATTTGTTCCACTGCTAGGGATAATCCACACCTACTTGTTAGGGATGATCCTACTCTGCTGGAGATATCAATCTCGACCTACTGAGGATATCCTTAATTGTACGAGGTTCCAACCTGTTGGGGATGTGAACACACACCTTCTTCAGATGGGGGGACTTCTGGAAAAGTCTCGAGGATGAGAGCCCTGTAAATAACAAAAAAACAAACATGTTTTGTGCAGCAGGCACCATCTTAATTATCACCCGTGACATTATTCAAGCAAAAACACTGTTTCGATTATAGTCGGCAGAGTCCACAAATTTATGTATGCAAAAGTTTTATCAAAACATCAGGCGTCTTTTGCAAACAAAACGGTAAAAGCTAAAACAAAGACAAAAGTTTTCTGAATAGTACGCTTTATTGATAAATGGTCTGTAAACAAGCAAATATTTACAACAAATGCAACTCCTGAAATGAGAAATTTGCGTAAGCAATATACATAAATGCACAAGAATATACAAAATGTCGACCTCCAATGGCAGGACAACTTCCATACCATATACCAACGAGAAAGGAGTTGCCTCAGTTAAAGTACGCACCGAGGTACGATATCCATGTAGAGCAAATGGCAACATCTCGTGCCAATCCTTATAAGTCACAACCATCTTCTGCACTATCTTCTTAATGTTCTTGTTGGCTGCTTCCACAACGCCATTCATCTTCGGACGATAGGGAAAAGAATTGTGATGCTCAATTTTGAAACTCTGGCACAGTTCCTTCATCATCTTGTCATTCAGATTGGAACCATTATCAGTAATGATCCTCTCAGGTACTCCATAACGGCAGATGATGTCCCTTTTGATAAACCGGGTGACAACTTGTTTGGTGACGTTGTCATAAGAAGCTGCTTCGACCCACTTGGTGAAATAGTCGATGGCCACTAAGATGAAGCGATGTCCATTGGATGCGATCGGCTCGATCTTGCCAATCATATCAATGCCCCACATGGCGAAAGGCCATGGGGATGACATGGCGTTCAAAGGACTCGGCGGCACATCAATCTTATCGGCATAGATCTGACATTTATGACATTTCTTGGCATACTTGAAGCAATCAGACTCCATAGTCAACCAATAATACCCTGCCCTCAACAGCTTTCGAGACATGGCATGCCCCCCTGCATGTGTTCCAAAGACACCTTCGTGGACCTCTTCCATAAGCAAATTTGCTTCTTTTTCATCCACACATCTTAGCAGCACTAAGTAAAAATTCCTCCGATAGAGTACACCGTCTGGATTCAGATAGAAATTACCAGATAACCTCCTCAAGGTCTTCTTATCTCGGGCCGATGCCCCAGGTGGATATTCTTGGTTCTTGAGAAAGTTATGGATGTCGTAATACCATGGCTTGCCATCAGAAGCTTCTTCTATTGCGAAAACGAATGTCGGGCTATCAAGGCGTGAGATGACGATTCTCGGTGCATCGTTCCAAAAGTTCACTTTGTACATTGAGGACAATGTAGCTAAGGCGTCCGCCATCTGATTTTCTGCTCTCGGCACATGGTGAAACTCCACACGGTCAAAGAAAGGTAGCAACCTTCTTGCGTAGTTCATATAAGGAATCAGATTAGGCTGGCGGGTCTCCCATTCCCCTTTGATCTGATTAACCACCAAAGCTGAATCTCCATAGATATCAAGGTTCTTGATTCTTAAATCGATTGCTTCCTCAATACTGATCCGCGGTCGCTCGCGGATCAAAAACGAGTAATTTTATAAAAATGCAGTACAACGACAGTGACTCGGAATATCGTTCTCACAAGGATTCTTGTAGTGATTAACCAATTACAGTAATGAAATAAAAAGGGGGTTTTTGGTTCGATTAGGGAAGAGTAATTAACAAGAGTAATTTTCGAAATAAGTTGTTATGAAGAAAATTGATTATGAAATAAGTCAATCTACCGATTCGGTTCCTACTATCATTGATTATTATAATATTGATCTTCTAAGTGTCATTCCTATCTGGATGCAAACTCAATGGCAAGCGCAAAAATGTTTGTAAGATTTATGATCCTAATGTCCGAATTAAGCAAACGGGATAAAACTTCATGAATTAAGCAAACATGATTGTTCAGACACACAAACGAATTAAGCAAACATAAACGTGTCTATGCCTAGGACCATACAATCAACCAAATTAAATCAATAATATCATGCAATCGAATTAAGCATACAAGAACATAAAATTATTGAACGGAATTAACAAATAGTAATAATATTATAATAATCTCAAGTGTTGGAACCTGAATTACGGTAGACCGACTCAGAGGGATTAGTTCTCCATAGGATTCGTAAAAGCTTCAAGGTTTTTTTCTCGTGAATAGTAGGTAATGTGAACAGTAACACGATTTCTCTTTAAAAAGGAAAATAATGGATCAAAACCCAACTGGGTCAAAAATATAACCCAGGCCCAAAACATCAAAACTAAAATAAAATTCTAATGTTGTAACTTGAAACGGAAATCTGGAATTTTGAGCTCCGAATCTGACTTCGACTCCAACACGAAAGTTGTAGCTCTCTCTCTTAGCTTTCCGGCGATATTTAGAACGCCTCAATCGGATTCCCGGAACTCCAGTTATGATCGTTTCCGTGCAGACTGCTAAAGCTGAAAAATAGTTGCGAAAATTAAATTAAATCAAAAATAAAATAAAATAAGAAAACATGATAAAATATAATAATAAGCAAAATAACATAAAGAAATGCCTAAGTAAAAATGTAGGAGAATGTGCATAAATATGCACTGATCAAATTCCCCCGGACTTGAACTTTTGCACTCCGAGCAAAATTAAATTCAAATAAAACAAAGGAAACTCATTCCAGGCTACAAGACTTCTTCGGTTAAGTTTGTCTCGATAGGTACTAATCTTCAACACTAAGGATATCGTAGGAACACTAACCCACAATTGCGCAGTCATAACCCTCCTGAATATACAAATCAATTCGAATAATGTTATTATGCTAAAGTCTAACTTATTCTTCCTCCTTTTTGCTCTTTTCCATTCAGGCGCAATCACATTAAGCCCGTTATCTCCACACACTCATAGCAAGGCGACCGGTTAGTGACTCTGATCTCTCTTTTTTTTTTATTTTGGGGTTCTGGTACTTACGTGGCATAACCCCTTATTGACTCAATTGTAGTTGTGGGGGATCGGACCGTAATCCGCCCTACCAAGTTCAGCACCAGAAACCGCTGAACCAACTAACTATCTTTCTTTTCTTTTTTGTGTTTCTTTTTTTTTTCTTTCAACTTTTTCCCTTTTTTTTTCTTTTTGATCACTCACTTATATTCATCGGCTTCCCTGCGTAGAGTGTGCATGAGATGGTGCTGACTGCTGAAATAAACTACTCAAGAGCTGTCAGAGAATGAAAATTCAAGGCTAAAACATAGAGAGTATTCAAATTAATTTCCACATGCAGGAGACTTACGGTGTTCAGACGATACCGATCTTGCGAATTTTTTTCCCAAGTCTCCGCAAACTACTCTCAAATCAGTCTATAAACCTAGAACTTTTTATTTTTTTATTTTTATTTTTATTTTTATTATAACTGAAAACAAAACAAAACAAAACATAAAGAAAAACAAATGTAAATGTTTCCCTCCCCCAGACTTAAAACGAGCATTGCCCTCAATGAAAGGACATAATGATAAAAGTAGAGAGAAGGAAAGAACAACTCCCTGATTAAGTTGCAGTGTAATTAGGCGCTTCTAGAGAAAGCTCCTCTATACCGACATCTTCAGGCACCGAACCTCCATAGAATAACTTCAGACGCTGCCCGTTGACCTTGAAGACTTTGTCAGTACCTGTACTTTTAATTTCTACTGCACCATGAGGGAAAACATTAGTAACAACGAAGGGGCCAATCCATTTGGATCGAAGTTTCCCAGCCATAAGCTTAAGGCGGGAATTAAACAATAAAACCTGTTGGCCCACAGAAAACTCTTTCCTAGAAATCATTTTATCTTGGAAGTGCTTAGTTTTTTCTTTATAAATCCTAGAGCTTTCATAAGCCTCTAATCTAAGCTCTTCCAACTGTTGTAATTGGAGTTTTCTTTCAATACCTGCTTGTTGCATCTCCAAATTACAACTTTTCACTGCCCAATAAGCACGGTGTTCTATCTCAACAGGAAGATGACATGCCTTACCAAAAACAAGTCGATACGGAGACATCCCAATGGGTGTCTTGAAAGCTGTTCTTTGAGCCCAAAGTGCGTTTTCTAGACGACGGCTCCAATCCTTCCTGTTTGGTTGCACCATTTTTTCTAAGACCTGTTTGATCTCCCTGTTTGAGATCTCAGCTTGCCCATTAGTTTGTGGGTGATATGCAGTAGAGACTCTATGCACAACTCCATACTTTCGGAGCAAAGCTTCCATGGTGCGGTTACAGAAATGAGTGCCTTGGTCACTGATGATGGCTCGCGGTATTCCAAACCTGCAAAAAATATTAGACCGGACAAAATCTGCAACAACTCTAGAATCATTAGTCCTAGTGGGGATAGCTTCCACCCACTTTGAAACATAATCAACAGCAAGTAAAATGTAAAGGAAACCAAATGATACAGGAAAGGGACCCATGAAGTCAATTCCCCATACATCAAATACCTCACAGAAAATCATAGGTTGTTGAGGCATTTCACTCTTGCGAGTGATGCTTGTTCCTGCTATCTGGCACTCTTTACAAGTGCGGTAAGTCTCATAAGCATCTTTAAAAATAGTTGGCCAATAGAAACCTGAATCAAGAATTTTTCGTGCGGTTCTTTGAGGGCCAAAGTGTCCTCCGACTTGAGATGCATGAGAAAATTTTAAAATGGATTCAATCTCATAGTCGGGAACACATCTTCTAATTACCTGATCACTACCAAACTTCCACAGATATGGATCATCCCAAACATAATATTTGGCATCGCTTTTGAGTTTATGAATCTGTGATCTGGATGCACCTGTAGGAAAAACACCAGCAACAAGATAATTAACAATATCAGCAAACCAAGGTGTAATACCATGTAAAACTAAAAGCTGCTCATCAGGAAAGTCATCCTGAATGGGAAAAAGATCTTCATCTCTCTCTATCCTGCTCAAATGGTCAGCCACTAAGTTCTCAGCTCCACTTTTGTCTTTAATCTCTACATTAAACTCTTGGAGCAACAACATCCACCGAATCAGTCTCGGTTTTGCATCCGGCTTCTTCAACAAGTACTTTAAAGCTGCATGGTCAGTAAAAACAACAACCTTGGAACCTAGCAAATAAGATCTGAATTTATCAAGAGCAAAAACAATAGCTAGAAGTTCTTTTTCAGTGGTAGTGTAATTTGACTGTGCAGAATCTAAAGTCCTAGAAGCATAGTAAATAACATGGGCAACCTTGTCAACTCTTTGTGCAAGGACAGCCCCAACAGCATAATTCGAAGCGTCACACATAAGCTCAAAAGGGAGGGTCCAGTCAGGGGGCTGAATTATGGGAGCGGAGGTCAATGCTTTCTTCAAGAAGTCAAACGCCTGTTTGCATTTGTCATCGAAGTGGAAAGTGACGTCATTCTTCAACAAGTTTGACAGCGGAAGAGCTATCTTGCTGAAATCCTTGATGAAACGCCTGTAAAAACCTGCATGACCAAGAAAAGAACGAATCTCGCGAATGCAAGATGGGTAAGGTAGTGTAGAAATCACATCAATCTTAGCAGGGTCAACAGAAATTCCTTTTTCAGAAATTATATGACCAAGAACAATTCCCTGCTCAACCATAAAATGACATTTTTCATAATTTAAAACAAGGTTGGTTTCAATGCATCTTTCTAAAATCAAGCTTAAACTGCTCAAGCATGCATCAAAAGAAGAACCATAAACAGTAAAGTCGTCCATAAAGACTTCCATGCAATTTTCAATAAAATTAGAGAAAATACTAAGCATACAACGCTGGAAAGTGCCAGGAGCATTGCAAAGACCAAAAGGCATCCGCCTATACGCAAAAGTACCAAAGGGACAAGTAAAAGTGGTCTTCTCTTGATCTTCCGGTGCAATATGAATCTGAAAGTAACCTGAAAAGCCATCAAGTAAACAGTAATGTGATTTACCAGCTAGCCGTTCAAGCATTTGGTCGATGAACGGTAAAGGAAAGTGATCCTTTCTAGTAGCTTGGTTTAGTCTCCTGTAATCGATACAAACTCTCCAGCTATTCTGCACTCTAGTGGGAACAAGTTCATTCTTTTCATTTTTGACAACCGTAAGTCCGGATTTCTTAGGTACAACCTGCACTGGGCTTACCCATTTACTGTCAGAGATAGGATAAATGATACCTGCTTGCAAGAGTTTGGTTACCTCTTTCTTCACGACATCAAGAATCAAGGGATTAAGCCTCCTTTGGGGCTGCCTTACTGTTTTCGCACCATCCTCGAGTAAAATTCTGTGCATACACATGGAAGGACTAATTCCTGGAAGGTCGGCTAATGTCCATCCGATTGCCTTCTTGTGCTTCTTCAAAACCTGCAAAAGCTTGTTTTCTTGATCGAAATCAAGGTTAGAAGAAATAATAACAGGGAGTTTTTCGTTACTCTCTAAGTAAGCATATTTCAGGTTCTTAGGGAGCTCTTTTAGCTCTAAGGACGGGGGCTGCTCGGTAGATGGGATGGTCGGGGCAGCAGGAACATCAAGAGCATCAGCTGTGAAAATAGCTTCGTTGGTTATAGCTTCACCTGTAGGAAATATATCAGCCTGCAGGGCAGCATCAATCTCAGCGCACACAACACAAAGGTTAGTGTCAGTACAATCAGAACATGAATAAACATCATCAAAATCAGAAAGAGACGGAAAATCGAGTGAAAATAATTCAGAACAAGTGTCCTCAACCAGCTCAGATATCAGTCCAATATGAAAAACGGAATGTTCCTCCAATGGATGTTTCATGGCATCAAAAATGTTGAATTTTGCGACGATGTCACCAAACTCCATGGACATGCTCCCATCATCAACATCAATTTTCGTTTTTGCCGTTTTCATGAACGGTCTTCCTAAAATGATGGGAGCTTTGCTGGACTTTGTTTCTCCTTCCATATCAAGAATGTAAAAATCTGCAGGAAAAATCAAATCGTTAACTTGAACAAGGACATCTTCGACTATGCCGGCGGGGCGGGTGTTACTCCTGTTTGCCAACTGAATGATTAAACCTGTAGGCTGCAAAGGACCAAGACAAAGGTTATTATAAACAGAAGTAGGCATAACATTAATGCTCGCTCCTAAGTCAAGCATGCAGTCATCAAATTTACTATTTCCGATGGTACAAGGGATAGCAAAAGTTCCCGGGTCCTTGCACTTTTGTGGCAAGGCCGGAATAGTGAGGGCTGAAACATTTCCTTCGCTTGTGAATTTTTCAGATGAAGGTTTGGGCTGAATGAAGGAAGAAATATTTCTTCCCAAATTAACTCTCTCACTTCCCTTCATCTTCCTCTTGTTGGTGCACAAATCCTTCAGAAACTTAGCGTACTTAGGAACCTGCTTAATCACATCAAGTAACGGAATGTTTACCGCAACTTTTCGGAAAACATCTAATATCTCTCTTTCTTTGTTTTCATCCTCAATTCTCTTATTTTTCAGAACTCTATGTGGGAAGGGGACTGGTGGTACATACTCTTTTTCTTTAATTTTTTCAGTTTCGACCACAACAGCAGAAGGAGAAGGAGGTTCAACAGACGGTTCAGAAGTAGGAAGTTCAGAAGTTACCTCAATGATTTTTTTATTTTTTTCCGGGGCTGGTTCTGTAACTTTTCCGGATCTTAAAACGATGGCACTCACATTGGCATTAGGACCCTTTGGGTTGACAATTGTTTGGGCTGGAAGTTGGTTCGAACCTTGGGCTTGCATGTTATTCATTTGAGTAGCAAGCTGTCCCATCTGCGTGTTCAAGTTCTGGATGCTAGCATCGGTTCTTTGTTGGAACTCAAGGTTGTTGACGGCCATTTGCTTAACTAGTTCCTCTAAGGAAGGTCCGGAAGGTGCAGGGGAAGCCGCCTGAGGTGGATTATTTTGTTGGCTGGTATGTGGGTTTCCATATCGAAGGTTGGGATGGTTCCTCCAATTCGGGTGATACTTATTTGTGGACAGGTCGGGAATGTTGTATCGGTGCTGGTTTTGACCTTGATTGTAGAGGGCTGCAGCATAAGCTGGGGGTAATTCAGTAGGCTTATCATCTTGCAAAATAGGGCATGTATCAGTAGGATGATCAGAAGAGGTACAAATACCACATAACCTTGGCGGTGTTTGAAGTTGTTGGGTTGCTTGAGCCTTACCTACGACTATCATCTGCTGCACTAAATCTTTCAGCTCATTCATTCTATTTTCGAAAGCCTTGTCGGAGTGAGAAACATGGGAGGATACATGAATTTCGTTCACACCCTTTATTTGGACAGAATTATTTCTTGTTGAAAACTGTTGGGAATTTAGTGACATATTTTCAATTAAGGCCTTGGCAGCGGCTGGAGTTTTATCAACAAGTGCTCCACCGCTAGCAGCATCAAGAATGTTCCTATCCATCGGTAACAACCCCTCATAAAAGTACTGAATGAGTAGTTGCTCGGTGATCTGGTGTTGAGGACAGCTGGATACCAAATGCTTGAATCTCTCCCAATACTCTGCAAGTGACTCATTACCCTGTCTAATACCACAAATCTCTTTTCTTATCGAGGCAGCTCTGGAGGCAGGAAAGTATCTCTCAAGGAACACTTTTTTCAGAGCATTCCAGTTTGCAATTGAATTTGGCTCGAGGGAATATATCCAATCCTTTGCTGCACCCTGCAATGAAAAAGGAAAAGCTCGAAGTTTGATATGATCTTCAGTGATCCCTTCAGGCTTCAGTGGCGTAGAACACACCACTTGGAATTCTTTCAGATGTTTGTGAGGATCTTCACCTGCAAGACCACTAAACTTGGGCAACAAATGGATTAAACCCGATTTTAACTCAAAAGGCACAGCATCAGCAGCATACTCAATACACAAACCATTGTAATTCACATCAGGTGCAGCTAACTGCCTTAATGTTCTATCATCAGCCATGTGTGGTGAACTAGCCTGGACTGTTCTACGTCGTGTGTGCAAAGTTCTCTCTACTTCAGGATCAAAAGCAACAATATCAGAACAAGATGACCTAGTTGCCAGGACTAATGCACAGCAATGCAGGGACAATACTCAAAATGCCAACAATGTCCCTAAAAGTCAAAAAAACAAACACAAAGAAGCAAATCGATCAAAATAAATCCAGAAAAATTAACTAACACCAGAATTGGTATAATGGCTTAAAAATATAATTATGAGAATTTTTTCGATTTTTTTCGACTCTATGAAAACAGTAAAAAATTCATTAAAAATAGAAAAAAGGATTTTTTGGCGATTCTGAGGGTGGATTCCAAGTATTCCTTTGGAATACATGGACTAATGACCGGACGATTTTTTTGCTTCTCGTAGGCAAAACAGTTTTACGATCGGACACAATTTTTCCCAAAACAGATTTTTTTACGATTTGGACTATAAGACGCGAATTGGACGAAACCACGAGGAAACTAAGGTCTAGACTCGAGGATACTAACTAACCCTATGACTCTAAAATTGATTAATAACAACAAGAATCCCCGGCAACGGCGCCAATTTGATCTGCGGTCGCTCGCGGATCAAAAACGAGTAATTTTATAAAAATGCAGTACAGCGACAGTGACTCGGAATATCGTTCTCACAAGGATTCTTGTAGTGATTAACCAATTACAGTAATGAAATAAAAAGGGGGTTTTTGGTTCGATTAGGGAAGAGTAATTAACAAGAGTAATTTTCGAAATAAGTTGTTATGAAGAAAATTGATTATGAAATAAGTCAATCTACCGATTCGGTTCCTACTATCATTGATTATTATAATATTGATCTTCTAAGTGTCATTCCTATCTGGATGCAAACTCAATGGCAAGCGCAAAAATGTTTGTAAGATTTATGATCCTAATGTCCGAATTAAGCAAACGGGATAAAACTTCATGAATTAAGCAAACATGATTGTTCAGACACACAAACGAATTAAGCAAACATAAACGTGTCTATGCCTAGGACCATACAATCAACCAAATTAAATCAATAATATCATGCAATCGAATTAAGCATACAAGAACATAAAATTATTGAACGGAATTAACAAATAGTAATAATATTATAATAATCTCAAGTGTTGGAACCTGAATTACGGTAGACCGACTCAGAGGGATTAGTTCTCCATAGGATTCGTAAAAGCTTCAAGGTTTTTTTCTCGTGAATAGTAGGTAATGTGAACAGTAACACGATTTCTCTTTAAAAAGGAAAATAATGGATCAAAACCCAACTGGGTCAAAAATATAACCCAGGCCCAAAACATCAAAACTAAAATAAAATTCTAATGCTGTAACTTGAAACGGAAATCTGGAATTTTGAGCTCCGAATCTGACTTCGACTCCAACACGAAAGTTGTAGCTCTCTCTCTTAGCTTTCCGGCGATATTTAGAACGCCTCAATCGGATTCCCGGAACTCCAGTTATGATCGTTTCCGTGCAGACTGCTAAAGCTGAAAAATAGTTGCGAAAATTAAATTAAATCAAAAATAAAATAAAATAAGAAAACATGATAAAATATAATAATAAGCAAAATAACATAAAGAAATGCCTAAGTAAAAATGTAGGAGAATATGCATAAATATGCACTGATCAATACCCATGATACACGCTTCATATTTGGCTTAATTGTTGGTGCATGGAAATGTTAACCTTGCAGTGAATGGTATATGAGAACCATGGGGAGTCGTAATGATTTCCCCAATTCCGCTACCGTAGGAGTTAACAGCACCGTCAAAAATCAATTTCCACTGGGAGCCCAACTCAGGACCTTCGTCAGGCAACGACTCATCACAATCCTTCATCTTCAAGTACATAATGTCTTCGTCGGGAAACTCAAACTTCATAGGTTGATAGTCGTCGATTGGTTACTTTGCGAGATATTCTGACAGAACACTCCCTTTAATAGCCTTCTGAGAGACGTATTGAATGTCGTATTCTGTCAGAACCGTCTGCCATCTAGCAATCCTCCCTGACAACGCTTGCTTTTCGAATACGTACTTAATCGGATCCATCTTCGAAATTAACATGGTTGTATGGTTTAGCATATACTGTCTTAGGCGTTTGGCGGCCCAAGCAAGTGCGCAACAAGTCTTTTCCAACATTGAGTATCTGGACTCACAGTCTGTGAACTTTTTACTCAAGTAGTGAATTGCATTCTCTTTTCGTCCAGTCTCGTCGTGTTGACCGAGAACACAACCCATGAAATTCTCAAGAACCGTTAAGTATATTATCAACGGTCTTCCAGCCATCAGGGGCATCAGTATTGGAGGCTCCTGTAAATATTCTTTTATCTTCTCAAACACCCTCTGGAAATTTTCGTTCCAGACGACCGCCTGATCCTTCTTTAACAATTTAAACATTAGTTCACAAGTGGTTGTGAGGTGAGATATGAACCTTGCAATGTAGTTCAATCTACCCAGGAAGCCACAAACCTCTTTCTCGGTCTTCGGTGTTAGCATTTCTTGAATTGCATTGATCTTCACAGGATCGACCTCAATACCTTTATCACTGACAATGAACCCCAACAACTTTCCCGACCGTACGCCGAAAGTGCACTTGTTTGGATTCAGCCTTAGTTTAAACTTCCTTAATCTCTCAAACAATTTTAGAAGATTCACCAGATGCTCCTCCTCCATTTGGGACTTCACAATCATATCATCGACATAAACCTCAATCTCATGATGCATCATATCATGAAAGAGAGTCACCATTGCCCGCTGATAAGTTGCCCCTGCGTTCTTCAACCCAAAAGGCATTACTTTGTAGGAAAACATCCCCTATGGCGTGATAAAAGTCGTTTTCTCCATATCCTCCGGTGCCATCTTAATCTGGTTATATCCGGAGAAACCGTCCATGAAGAAAAACATTGAGTATTGTGTCGTGTTATCAACAAGTATGTCAATATAGGGGAGCGGGAAATCATCCTTCGGGCTCGCTCTATTCAAGTCCCTATAATCAACACACATCCTGAATTTTCCGTCCTTCTTAGGCACGGGCACGATGTTAGCGACCCACGGAGGGTAGTTTGTCACTGTAAGATATCCAGCATCCAATTGCTTCTAGACCTCTTCTTTGATCTTTACTGCCATATCTGGCCTGGTTCTCCTCAACTTCTGTTTGACTGGAGGACACTCTTCTCGAAGAGGTAGGCGATGAACCACAATATTCGTGTCGAGTCCAGGCATATCTTCGTATGACCAAGCAAAGACATCCTTATATTCTCGGAGTAGTTCAACCAATCTTTGCTTGACATCACTCTGCAGCGCAACCCCTATTCTAACTTCCTTCTTAGCCTCTTCTGTTCTCAGGTTGACGACTTCAACTTCCTCCTGATGAGGCAAGATGACCTTCTCCTATTGTCTTAACAATCTGGCAAGCTCTTCGGGCAGGTCTTCATCTTCTTCGATCTCTTCTTTCGCTTGAAAGATCAGATTGTCAAAGTCACACCGAGTCATAGACGAGTCTGAGTCGGTGGTATCTGAAATGTGAAACCTGCAATGATGATGATTTAATGCTTAAGTGATATGCAAACAAACAAACACAAACCACATTGCCATTTTATTGTTAGAAAATAAAAACAAGAAAAACAAGGATCACAAAATTTAAATGAAAAGACGCATTTTTTATTGATGATAAAAATGATTGTTCGCACACATAACAGATAGGGCCCTACAAATAAAGACCACTATGCTCCAGGTAGAGCATAAGGCTATACATTAATCAAAACAAAGAAATTACTTTTTGTAAGTCACTAAGATGACTTCTTCCATGCTCCAATTCTTCAAACCCTGGCCAAGGATACACGGCTGGATCCATGCATCCATGCCGCAATCGTTGTCTCCTTCTTCGTTAGACACGACATTAATCCTCTTGAATATCACCCCACCGCTGGTGAACTGGACGGGTCCCTTGTAGCACGGAGCATTCTGTGAAGAGGATGAATATGGGTTGTATCCCAATCCGAACTTATCTTGTTTGTTGGGGACGTTCACGACTTGCCCTCATCCTTGCGCTAATTCGGACTTCACTACATCTTGTGCCTCCTTCACTACGCCAAAATTGGTTTTTTGTATCGCCTACTTTAATAGCGCTTTTTAAATAAGCGCTATTAAAAAAGAAACAAACATATTTATAATAGCGCTTTATAGTAAAGCGCTATTAAAGAGTACAGAGAATATGATTTTGATAGCACTTTGTAAAAAAGCGCTATTATAGGTATTCACTAAGATAGCGCTTTTCTAAAAAGCGCTATTAAAATGTTGTATTACAATAGCACTTTTATAAAAGCGCTATTATTAAAAGCACTACGATAGCGCTTTTTAAAAATCGCTATTAAAATATGTAACTACAATAGCGCTTTTTATGGAACCGCTATCGTTTCTATAATTGTGTTTTAAGATAGCGCTTTTTTAAAAAGCGCTATTAAAATATTCCACTAAATTAAATTAATTAAAATATTCCACTAAATTAATTAAAATTTGTTCTCAAAAGTATCTCATCAAGATAAGAACATCGTGTTATCTCCACTTTCGCTACAACTCGTTCTTAGCATCATCGCTGCTGGCTCTGAGGGTCCCACACAACAACAGCTTCTTGAATTCCTCCAATCCAAATCCACCGATCATCTCAACTCCTTTGCCTCTCAGCTCGTTTCTGTTGTCCTCTCCAACGCTGCTCCCGCCGGCGGACCTCTTCTCTCTTTCATCGACGGTGTGTGGATTGAACAAACCCTATCTCTTCAACCTTCCTTCAAACAAATCGTCTCTACTGAATTCAAAGCCAGTTTGTCTTCCGTCGATTTCCAGAACAAGGTATTTATATCTATTATCTCCCTCTTATTGCTGGAATTAACAGATGGGGCAATGAACAGATGCAGAAAATGGATCCTCGACCATGGTGGTTTAGTGGCTATTCCATCATGGGGAAAGTTTTGGGTCACGGTAAGCTAAGCATAATTATAGTAGTGAATCCTATTCTAGAAGAGTTTGCATAAAAATAAGCAATTTAATCATACTATATATAGGTCCTTGGAGTTTATGAGTGGCAAGGCTGCAATCCGCTTCCACCAGAGTTCTGGTTTCTACCAAAATTCACCCCTATTCACCCAGGTGCGTGTCTGGGTTGGTTAATCCTTATTTATTTAAGCAATCATTATCTTGTCTAATTCCTTGTTCAATATAAATATGCATGCAGGGAAAATGATGTGTCTCTGTCGGTTAGTTTACATGCCCATGTCATATTTATATGGGAAGAAGTTTGTGGGCCCTATCACTGACCTAGTAAGATCACTAAGAGAAGAGATGTATAACAAGCCTTATCATCAAGTTAACTGGAACAAAGCCCGAAACACTATTGCTAAGGTTTGTACGCGTGTAGAATCAATCTATACTATTTGATTTGATACATACATGCATGCATATATAAATATGAACTGACAATAGCATGCAATTCCAGGAGGATCTGTACTACCCACATCCTATGTTTCAAGATATATTATGGGGATTTCTTTATCACATGGGAGAGCCTATTCTGAATTGCTGGCCATTTTCTAAGCTTAGACAGAAGGCATTAGAAATCGCAATTAATTATGTGCGTTACGAGGATGAGAATAGTAGATACCTTTGCATTGGAAGTGTAGAGAAAGTATTATGTTTGATAGCACGTTGGGTTGAAGACCCGAACTCAGAGGCATACAAACTTCATTTAGCCCGAATCCCGGATTATTTCTGGCTCGCAGAAGATGGCCTGAAAATCCAGGTTAGTATTGTATTTAATTTATTACTTAACCAAATAAGGCATGCAACACTTCATTTAATAGTATGTAGTTGAGCCAGCCCTTTAACAGTTGTTAAATAGATGTGTAAATAATAATGGATGTAGAGTTGTGGAAGTCAAACGTGGGATGCAGCATTTGCCATACAAGCAATACTTGCTTGTAACGTGAGTGAAGAGTACAGTCCTATGCTTCGAAAAGCACATGACTTCCTGAAGGCCTCGCAGGTAGTTGAAAATCCATCTGGCGAGTTCAAAGAAATGTACAGACACATATGCAAAGGATCATGGGCATTCTCAATGCATGACCAAGGCTGGCAGGTCTCGGACTGCACAGCAGAAGGACTCAAGGTTCTATTAATTATTTTATTGGTTTTTCAAAATATGCATGCATGCCTAGGTGATAATCATGACTACATACGTACACTAACACATGCAGGGCGCACTGTTACTGTCAAAAATGCCAAGTGATCTCGTTGGAGAAAAATTGGAAACAAAGCGATTCAATAATGCTGTTAATGTCATCCTCTCTCTACAAAGCAGCAACGGCGGGTTCCCTGCTTGGGAGCCTCAAAATGCTTACAGTTGGCTAGAGGTATGTTATGAAGTTATTCTTCACTGTCAAGAAAAATTTATAAGAATGACTAACAACTAATTATATGCCCGTCTGCTGCAGAAATTCAATCCAACTGAATTTTTTGAAGACACACTGACTGAGAGGGAGTAAGATATATAGCAAGATCAATCATAAACAAACATTGTTGACGCGTATATAAATTTCTCACTTACTGCATATCTGTGTTCCTTGTTGTGAAATTAATAGGTATGTTGAGTGTACTGGTTCTGCAATGCAAGCCCTGGCTCTCTTCACAAAGCTACACCCGAATCATAGAACAAAGGAAATACAACATTGCCTTGCCAAAGCAATTCGTTACATTGAAAACACACAAAATCCTGATGGCTCCTGGTATTCTATCTTCTATTCTCACTGATAAATATAAACCGCCTAATCATCTATTATGTGTTAAACATGAGAGGCTTTCTTTAAATTTTGAGTAGCATGTCGCAGCTATGTATGGTTCCTAATTTAGTATAGTTATAATTAGTACTTTCAATGAAACACATGTACGGGTGTTGGGGAATTTGCTATATATATGGTACGTGGTTTGCTGTAGAAGGGCTAGCGGCTTGTGGAAAGAATTACGATAATAGTCCCTCCTTGCAAAGAGCTTGTCAATTTTTGTTGTCCAAGCAGCTTCCAAATGGGGGATGGGGAGAAAGTTACTTTTCAAGTCAAAACAAGGTATATACAAATATAGAAGACAAGCGTGCAAATTTAGTTCAAACCTCGTGGGCTTTGTTGTCCCTTATTGGTGCAGGGCAGGTTAGTATAGTTATTCCCGCCTCCTAGTAATAAGGAATTAATGTCCTTTTCTAATTATGGATGACGAATGCTTTTGTTACAAAATAGGCTGAAATAGATCCTACACCCATACACCATGGAATGAAGCTAATAATCAATTCAAAAATGGAAGATGGAGACTTCCCACAGCAGGTAATTTGCATATCATTTTCACGTCTTGTCAAAACAAAATAACCTTGAGATTGTGAAGTTATGGTAACACGTGAATGGCCAATGTGGGACATCGAGAGTCCTTTACACTTGCTAATAGTTAAAGAATAAAACAGGAGATGATGTCGTTGGAGTCGAATGTATAGATATGGTTGTTGATGTTTAAAATACTCAAGGTTATATATCAATGAGTTTTGATATCTCTGATTAGTTCAATAAGTAGCTCATATTTAGAGTGTTATATTTGCTCTAACAAATTGTTGGCCCGAAATGGTTCATGGTTGTAGGACTTACCTGGTGGCTGGGGACAACAGGTGGATCAAAGTCAATGGAGTGCGTACTACGGGTATGGACAGCAGGGTTATGAAGCTTATGCATATGGCGCAGCTCAGGATCCTTCATTGTATGCATATGATGGATATGCTGGCTATGCACAATATCCCCAACAGGTAAGTTATTGAATTTTAAAATCAGTTTACACATGGTAGTGGTTCTTATTTATTAAAGGCAATAACTTTATTGGACTACACATGCTTGTAGGTTGAAGGTGTCCAAGACGTATCAGCTATGTCTGTGCCTACCATGGAACAAAGCGGTTACTGCTGTTATGATTAGATTCACATCGAGTCTTTGTTTCGATTACGATGAACTGAAGCACTGCAGATCTACACCATAACAAGTTCAGTCTTGTACCAATTTAGCGCAGGTTCTGACAACTTCAAACTCAACAAGTATTGTCTAACCATCGTCAAGCAACTCCGGTGACGTTTTCAGTCCGAACTCGCACGCAACAACATCAATAAATCAGTTGGTTCCACTTTTGTTGCTTTTTCTTTTTTTATACTATTCTTGGTTATTGCTTTAAAGGATTTTTGTTCAAATCAGGATCTGTTTGATTCTCGTTCATGGTTCGGTATGGATCATATTGTGTTGCAGTTCTTATTCTTGCATATGTGTGATATATTAGTTTCTTCAGCTTGCTCACGTTGGTTTTAACTATCTTTTCTTCTCTCAGGTGTTTAAGGACAGAAATCTAGTTACTCAACTAGTGAGAAGAGCTGAAAATGCTGATTTCAAGGCAATTGTCCTTACTGCAGACACTCCAGTGTGTGGTCACAGGGAGGCTAACATAAAAAACAGGTTCACAATCATTGAAAAATTTCAGTTGACGCGATTAGTCTCTCTATTTTAAAACTAAATTTCCTAATTTCTTAGATGAAGTTTTGTACTGATTTGCATTTCCATCATACGTGAAATTTAAGAATCACCAAGACACGGATCTTGAAAAGGTGTGTGATATATATGAAAATTTCAAACCAGATTTTTTTTCTTCTTTTTCTGTAATTTTAATATTTGAGAAATTGGATATAACCTTGCAGACCAAAGACTTTAATCTCGCCTCCATTGTTAGTGATCTATACGACCAATTATGTTCAATGCTATTTGTTTTAGGCCTAAATGTTGAAAACAGTTTTTTTGTGTGTTTATTCTGTCATGGTGCTACAGCAAGTGTTGCCAAAGTAAATCACTTCATATTGGTTACTTCATTGGGAACAAACAAAATTGGTTTTCCTGCAGCTATTCTCAAGTGAGTCTGAATTCTGAAACCTTTCTCGAGCAGTAGTTATATTTTCGTGTTTGCGTAGTAAAGAAGTTGAACTGATTGATTAGTTCTATTTCTATATCTATTTCTATTTCTATAGATATATGGAAGTTGATAACTCTCTCAATGCAGGTTGTTGAACTCATGGCAACCATGGCCAAGAATCCCGATCTTTCATACTGTAAAATAGTAGAGGTCATTGCCGAGACAACTGCGCCAGTAATACAGGTCCCTCTGCAAATGTTGTAGCAGAAGTACCTAGTACTGCCCCTCAAAAAGAAACAGCACAACCAAAACCAGTGGCGAAAATGGAACAGCCACTGTCTCCTTATACCGCGTAAGCGATATTGCTAATTTTTGTTGACAGTAAATATTTTAATGTGGACCATTTGCAAAACAACTGATTTGGTATATACATTTTCAGTTATGATGATTTAAAGCCACCATCATCTCCTTCTCCAACCAAGCCTAGTGAGAAGAAACAGATAAACATCAGTGATGCAGTTCCAACACCTATTTCTTCAGATACTCCAAGTAGCATTCAAGAAATAGATGGCGTTTCTCAGACAACATCTTCCTCAAAAGGGAAGGAGTATCTATCTCCTTACGCAGCGTAAGCCACTCTCTAATTTTATGGTGATATCATCATATATCAGTACAAACATCACAGATTAGATTTGAACTTTTTCTTGTGTTTATAGATATCCTGATTTAAATCCTCCTAGTTCACCATCTCCGAGTGTACCAACTACATCACCATCCAAGATAGATCCGTTAGTATCAAGCAATGGACCAACTCAACTTTCTGTGGAAGATACACCAAAGGATGATGGACAGCAGCACCTTCATGAACCAAAGTCAAGACCACTTTCACCTTATGCAATGTAAGTTGATTCTGATTCCAACTCACCTTCAATATTTCTTATTTTGATCGTCGTGACTGTAGTAGGACTTTGATATTATTATGCAAATGAACTTTTCAGGTATGAGGACTTGAAGCCTCCTGCTTCACCGTCACCTTCCTTCAGAAAATCCTAGAAACTGCTTCCAGCCTATGGAATCAGACAAGGTTGTGACAAACTCTATGTAACTATCCCATAATTTAGGCCTCGTATATTCGGTCATGAATCTGAAGGGTATGCTTCTCTTTTGATTATGTAATTTACTAGTACGTAATGTGAATGAATGATATTGATAATTGTTAGGATGATGTTGATCAGGATTGTGGAGAGCGTAGGTGAGGGTGTCACCCATCTGAAACCAGGAGATCGAGCCTTGCCTGTGTTCACAGGAGAGTGTGGGGATTGTCCACACTGTAAGTCAGAGGAGAGTAACATGTGCGATCTTCTTAGGAGAGTAACATGATTTGCATTGATGCTTATAGGTCTTGGTGCTACTGTGAATGTTGCAAAGCCAAAACCTGGCTCTTCTGTTGCTATCTTTGGACTTGGAGCTGTTAGCCTTGTTGTATGTTATTACTCTTATTATGCCTTTATCTGTATATGTGTGTGAGTGTTGCAGTTATGATTGGAAATGAAATGAGACAAATATTTATATATAGTTTGTAATCACAAATATTATGCCTTTATGCATTTATATGCAGTTTGTAATCACAAATATTTAGTGAGAAACACAAATATTTATATGCATTTATATACAGTTTATATTCAGTGAGACTGCGCCGACTCCATCGTCGGCTCCGACTCCATCGTTGGCTCCGACTCCATCGGTTGCTTCGACTCCATCACCTGCTCCGAATTCATTGCCAGTGCGGGTTGCATCGGTCCCGCGGACTGCACCCATATTACGGACTGCGCCTGTGTCGCAGGCTGTACCACATTGCAGACTACATTCATCTGCACCTAGCTTGGACATTCATCATCTGTATTTGTGATCCTATCTTGATTCAGGGATTTGAGGCATATGTTGGATTTGAGGGATTTGAGTTATAAAATTTCATTTTTTTTAAAAGAATAAATAAAGGGCATTAATAGCGCTTTTTTAGAAAGTGCTATTAAAGATAGTGTATTATAATAGCGCTTTGTTAGAAAGTGCTATCAAAATTAAAGCAATTTACCGGTATTTTAATAGCGCTTTGTTTGAAAGTGCTATCGAATATGTGGATTATAATAGCGCTTTGTTTGAAAGTGCTATTAAATATGTGACTTATAATAGCGCTTTATTGGAAAGCGCTATTAAATATGTGTACTATAATAGCGCTTTTTTGAAAGTGCTATCAAAATTAAAGCAAATTACCGGTGCTATAATAGCGCTTTGTTTGAAAGCGCTATCAAATATGTGACTTATAATAGCGGTTTTGTGAAAGCACTATTAAATACAGGTTCTATAATAGCGCTTTTGAAAAAGCGCTATTAATTACTAGAACTATAATAGCGCTTTTAAAGCGCTATTAAAAATTTTGTTTTACAATAGCGCCTTGATTAATAGCGCTTTAAAGCCCTATTAAAAAGCAAAAAAAACACTATTATAAAACTTTTTTGTAGTAGTGCTTGTAGGACGACATAGCAACCTCTGGAGCTTTGACCTCAACTGGAACCTTCTCCTTAATTTGAACGGTCTCAAAGGCTTGACACAACGTTTCGTGAATCTCGCCGTCAACCTCCACATATTTGAACAAGGACAAATGGCTCACCATGATCTCTTCTTATCCATAAACAGTCACAAT
This sequence comes from Lathyrus sativus, assembly GCA_963859935.3. Taxonomy (NCBI): domain Eukaryota; kingdom Viridiplantae; phylum Streptophyta; class Magnoliopsida; order Fabales; family Fabaceae; genus Lathyrus; species Lathyrus sativus. The sequence continues at coordinate 86,558,550 of OZ012738.1, forward strand.
GTTGCCACCCACCATGTACTTTAATTTTTTGTGCAAGGTTGATGTCACAGCTCCCGCTGAATGTATCCAAGGCCGACCTAATAAACAACTATAAGTTGGATGAATATCCATGATATAAAACACAACATCAAACACTTCTGGTCCGACCTGAATTGGCAACGTCAACTCCCCAAACACGGACCTTATAGTCCCATTAAAAGCTCGGACCACCAAGTCGCTTGGAGTACACATTATCCCTTAAGTATCTAGCTTCATTAACACTTTCTTGGGTAACACGTTTAGTGATGACCCAGTATCCACGAGTATGTGTGACTGAACAACACTTCTACATTCAATAAAGATATGCAGCGCCGAATTATGATTATGTCCCTTGGGCGTCAGATCCAGATCAGTAAACCCCAGCCCGTTACCCGCATTAACATGTGACACTATCCCTTCGAGCTGATTCACAGATATCTCCTGTGGCACATAGGTTGTATTCAAGATCCTTAAAAGATCATTTTTGTGTGCCTCAGAGCACAACAAAAGTGACAAAATGAGATCTTTGATGGAGTCTGCTGTAAGTGATCCACAATCTTGTAATCACTCTTCCTTATCAAACACATAAACTCCTCTACATCCTTCAGCAAGGTTTCCTTCTCACCATCCCGAGAACTCTCTTCACCTACCGCCTTCCCTTTACCTTTGTCGGGCCTCTCAGCATTTACTTCAGGAGGTGAAAATACTCTCCCACTTCTGGTCATCCCTCCAGCTCCTACCAGATTGTCGACCGAATCGAAAGGTGAACTCTTTAGTTCCTGCTTCTGCCCGTTGCAATAGACATCGGCCCCATAATTCCAAGGGATCTCCTTGGAGCTCTCGTAGGGTATTGGTCCTGCCTTTGTAATTATGATAGTGGGTCGCTTTGGAGGCGCAGAAATAGTAATCGTCTTGTACGGGATGGAGATGGTGGCCACCTCATCCTTATCTTCACTAATTACCTCTTCATCATTCTTCTCACAGATCCTATCGAATTGTAGGATACCTTCATTCATCATCCGTTGTACATGGTTCTTCAAACTTCTACATCCTTCCGGACAAGCTACACAGTCCTTACAATCGTTCCCACAACCAAGGAACACCCCACCTTCCAACAACTTGCTCTTTACAAAACTTAACAGAGTTTTCAGATCCTCCACACTAGACACCAAATTCAAACCTTCTTCACTAACAATAGCATTTACACCACCAGCCCCTCCATGGTTAAGCATGGGATTTTGGACAACATTGGGCACATCATGATTAAAGTTGATAGCCTTGTTGTCGACAAGGTCTTGTACCTTGTGCTTGAAGGCTTTGTAGTTGTCGATATGGTGGTCGGGAGCGCCAGAGTGGAAGTCACACCTAGCATTGGTGTCATATCCAGGAGGTGGTGGGCCTGTTAATGGTGATAGTGTCCTTTTTTGGACCAACTGTAATTGCACCAGATGCTGCAGTAGTTGCGGGTAAGGCATTGGCGGTGCATCAAAGTGCATATTCACGGTCCTTATTCGATCCTGAAATTTTCGAGGTGCGAAGTTTTATTGTTGTTGTTGTTGCTGACGTGGTTGTTGTTGTTGGGGTAATACTGTCGGGATGGAAATACTAGCCACTTGCGGTTGTTGTTGATAATAAGGTTGTTGCTGACATGGATTCTGATTTTTGTTTCGATTCTTAAAACTGGACACTGCATTTATCTCATTCTCCCTCTTCTTCATACTGAAGTTCTTTCTTCCACCTCCAAATGAGGTCCCTTCCCCTGCTTGTATCTTCTCCATCTTAATACCTTTTTCAACCCTCTCGCCGGTGATTATTATCGCTACTGCGAAAATCGGCTTCGGCTGAACAGAAGAGTCGCCACCGTGCGTTATTTATCCCAAAGGAGGGAAAGGAAACACTCAGAGTAAACCTACCGCAAAGACGGGAAAGGAATGGTCATCGCAACCAAATCCTGGATTCGGGAGTCGGCTACGTAAGGGGAAGGTATTAGCACCCCTCACGTCCGTCGTACTCGACGGGATCCACGCTTGCTTGGTTTGTCTAAAGGATGCAAAACAATCTATCTACGGCTGCTAAATCTAAACGGGAAGGAAAATGACTCGATAGAGCGTCACACTCTATGCCTACGTATTCTCAAGAGAGAAAGTCAGAGTCATTGTAGTTCGGGAAACTACAGGGAATTGGCTCGCCAAGACTTCGCGTCTTATGCCTACGTACTTCCGCACAGCGTGAAAGATCAGAGCTTACGTAGTTCAGGCTAACTACGGCTAGACAGGGTGTTCTCGATCACACTGGAGTGAGAGATTAAGTTGGCTTTAAGGGTACGGGAACCTACGGGAACTAAAACTACGGTCTGGTCTCAAATGCGCAAGGGCAAGAGAAAGGGAAAACAATCAGTCGTCAGCGGGAAAGTCTCGATCGCACAGCAACGAGAGAACAAAATGGTTAGTTGTTAGTGTGCTCGCTAGGATATCGCATCCTATGCCTACACATTCTCATTAAATATGAGAAATCAGAGCAGTTGTAGTTCAGCCTACTACAGCTAAAACCTGGAAAAAAGGAAAAGGGAAAAAGGGGAGCTCGCTAGGATACGGCATCCTATGCCTACGTACTCTCGTCGGGCACGAGAGATCAGAGCTAACGTAGTTCGACGGGAAAACGAATCTCAATTGCACAGGGCAAGAGAGGGGAAACAGGGATTCGCTCGCACGGGGCGAGAACAAAGAGGAAGCAGGCCTACGCCTAAACGGGAAGGAACTCGGGACACGCACGCAAGAACCTAAGAAGAAACTCCTCAGCTGGCACTTCCTTTGTATCTGATGATGCAGCCCACGACACTCGCTGGTTGCCTGAAGATTTGAATACGACAATGATAATGAACGAAGCAACCCGGGGCTCCTGACGTACGCGCAAGCTCCATTCCAATCTTCTCCTCTCTGGATCTTGATGATGGCGCTCGAACCAGGAACAATGTAACGTTTAGACCGTCATGGTTCGACTTATACGAGAAATCAAACTCTAAGAGGTATCGTATTGATATCTGTGTCAAAGACAAGATGGAGAAATGATATCGAAAATCATTCTCCAATTGAATCGTGTCACACGGCCAGCCAGAAATAAAATCGAGAATAAAGTCAGATGAAAACGAAAATAGGAGAAAAAATCCAAGGCAAAATGGAAATAAAATGCTACTCCTAAAATACGGCAATTAAATTCCAACTAGAAAATATTCTAAGAAATATTAAAGAAAATGCGTATAGAAAAATAAAATCCTATATTATTCTATGTTATTCTAAAATAAATTAGGATTAAAACTCATAATATTGCATTTAATATTGCCAAGAAAAATGAAGAAAAATATAAAAGAAAATAAAATGCAGCAGAGGGGTGCATTATTATTTGAGGGTGCGGGCAGAAAAGAACATATGAGGGAATTGGGCCCAGCCCAAGATATAACAAACAAATAAAAAAACGGGGAGTGGGGTTCAGAAACAAAACGGAGGGTGTACGGCTGAATGGGCTCAGCCCAACTATACTCACAAACGAGGGGGGGTGGGGGGAGAAACGAAAAACGGGGAGGTGTGCCAAAAAACAACAACTGGGCCTTTGAGCCCAGTCCACCATAACGCCACGTATCACCTCTTCAGAACGCAAACCCTAACGATCCTCCCTTTCCCTTCACTGTTCACTGCGCCGCTTCCCTTCTCAGCCTCTCTCTCTCGTTTCCTCCTTGCTTCCAAAGCGAAACTCCGTTCAAACACCTTCCATCTCTCTATTTCCATCATCCTCAACCTCCACTTGTTTCAACCTGCAACGAAAACGAAAGAAGATCTGGACGAAGGGGACGAACTCCAATCGAGCATTCTTTGAAGATTCTTGATGAAGCTTGATGTATTGTGATGTTGATGACGAAGATCCTGGTGAGATCTTTGAAGTTTGGCGTTGGATCTTGACGTATGTTGACAGAATGACGATCTGGAAACGCAAATCCCTGAAGGTGATGATCGTGATGAGCAACAGGTGGAGGTCGTTGGACGAAGAATGGATGATGCGTGAAGTGTGAATCTGGTGAAGAAACTAATGAAGGGATCTTGAAACAGTTATTAAGTTGTTGAAGATTCTTGAGGAAATGGATCCGGATTTGGGAGATTATCTGAGAAACGTGATGAAGATCTTACAGAAAGGGATGAAGATCGTGAAACAGTTACAAGCATGATTAAGATTGTTGCCGAACACACGAATCCGAAAAAATAAGTATGAAGATTGGTGAACCTCAACGAAGATCGCGATGAACAGTTATGAAGGATTTGATGAACAAGTTGAAGGTCTTGAACGGAACTGGAAACGCGATGAACATGTCATGAACGTTCTTGAATGTGTTGTAGAGATCTGAAGATTCATTGGTGTTGATGTGGATGATGAAAATCCTGGTGAGATCTTTGAGAACACGTTGAAGATCGTTGATGATTGTTGATGATCGGAGGGGATAAAGATCGGAGATTTGGATGGAGATTGGAGAAGAAAGATGAGTTTTCTGGTAGTTTTTGGGTTTTCCGGTGACGGTTGCAGATTCTGGCGACGGTTGCGGTGGTCGCCGGCGAGCAGTTGTGGTGGCTACCGGACTTGCATGGCCGGCGGTGGGGTCTCCGGAGAGGGATGAGGGTGGATGAGGACACGTCACGTAGCACTTTGCATGCGGAGGGGATGATGCGATGAACACGCGTGGCGGTGATGTGGCGTGAGGAGGGAGTCTCTGAGATGAAACGTGGCGTGAAGAGGAAGCTTCTGAGAAGCACACGTGGGAAAAATGAAGTGGAAACAGAGTGTGGAACGTGGCAAAATGGAGAGCCCTCTGAAAAGCACACGCGTGGCCCTTTTATAGACAGACACGTGGCGAGATTTGGACTGGGCTTTTTGGATATTGGCCCAATAACAACTAACGGACTGGTTAATGGATTTAAACATGATTAACACGCTGGATTAATACTGAATTAGACTCTAATTAAATCCTATTAATACTAAACACAAATTAACAACTGCAGTTAAAGCCTAATTATAATTAAGACTATTCTAAACCTACTTAAGGCTAATGAACTCCTAATTAACATCTAAAAACTGATTAAAATCAATCTAATTAAATCCTAAATCTATATTAAATCTAAAAAAGAGGATTAAACCTATTAAACTCTACTGATTTCTAAACAAATAAAAACAATAGAAAGAAAAATCTATTAATTCTATTTATTTCATTTTAAAATCTACTTAAACTCTAGAAAAAAGAATTATCCACTAAACTCTATTATCTAAAAAGGAAAACTCTAAAAATATTAAAAAAACATTTAATATCTATAAAAAAAAAACTATCTAATATCCAGAAAAAATCAATTAAATCCATAAGAATCTATTATCTCAAAAAATTCTAGGAATCATCTATTTAAATTCTAGAAAAAAAAACTATAAAACCTATTTAAAATCTATAAAAGGCTATTAAATCCTAAAAATGCAAACAAAGGCAAACAACCAACATAAAAGAGAGCGCGAGACCAGATCGGAGCAAGTAGTAAACCCGGACACCGAGAACCTCCAAAATCACTGCGTAAGCTGAAAACACCCAGGAAGCGCGTGACTTCTCAAAATAATCTCCGATTATCCAACCGGTCTGAAATACCCGAAATGTGAAAACAAGGTTGTAATCCCGATAAAATCAGTATGAATGAGAAAATGCACTGTATGCGATATGTGAATGCGAATGCAAAAATGCGTCGAACCATAAACCAGATGGGAATCGGTTGGTCAAATTTTAGGGTGCAACAGCTGCCCCTATTCAAACGGCTTGGACCTGAATGGTTGAAGAGCGAACGGCCTTCAAACATTCAAAGGTAGAAGATGGTTGAATACAAAATAAACCTGAAAATTTGCCAACTGCAAAAAATAAACCGCAAAATAACTGCACCACTACTTGGGGAACAATATCCACATATCTGATTTCAACACTATTTTGTCAATATTGGAATAAACTTAATGACTTCACTGGGAGAATACTTTTGTCGAATATAAGAACGCTATTCTATCTTGTCATGGGACACATACTATGTTCCCTACGGGGAAATCATCCGTCTAGATACAGGAAAGTTCATCCGCCTATCTCTCACGGGACACATGCGTCGGTCTAGTAACACTTAGTCCGCCTATCCAATACGGGAATATCCTTTTGTTTATATCACACAAACTCTTCATCTGCCTATCCAACACGGGAATATACTCCTGCCAAATCATCGGGAATACACTTCTGTCTATCTAATATGGGAAAACACATCTGTATAAATTTCATGAAACCTTCATCCGCCTATCCAATACGGGAACATACTTCTGTCTACATCACAGGAAAATCTTCATCCGCCTATCCAATACGGGAATACACTTCTGCCTACATCACAGGAAATCTTCATCCACCTATCCAATACGGGAATACACTTCTGCCTACATCACAGGAAATCTCCATCCGCCTATCCAATACGGGAACACACTTCTGCCTACATCACAGGAAAATCTTTATCCGCCTATCAATACGGGAATACACTTCTGCCTACAACACAGGAAAATCTTCATCCGCCTATCCAATACGGGAATACACTTCTGCCTACAACACAGGAAAATCTTCATCCGCCTATCAATACGGGAATACACTTCTGCCTACAACACAGGAAAATCTTCTTCCGCCTATTAATACGGGAACATACTTCTGCCTACAACACAGGAAATCTTCATCCGCCTATCAATACGGGAGCATACTTCTGCCTACAACACAGGAAATCTTCATCCGCCTATCAATACGGGAACATACTTCTGCCTACAACACAGGAAAATCTTCATCCACCTATCAATACGGGAACATACTTCTGCCTACAACACAGGAAAATCTTCATCCGCCTATCTAATACGGGAATATACTTCTGCCTACAACACAGGAAAATCTTCATCCGCCTATCAATACGGGAACACACTTCTGCCTACAACACAGGAAAATCTTCTTCCGCCTATTAATACGGGAACATACTTCTGCCTACAACACAGGAAATCTTCATTCGCCTATCAATACGGGAACATACTTCTGCCTACAACACAGGAAATCTTCATCCGCCTATCAATACGGGAACATACTTCTGACTACAACACAGGAAAATCTTCATCCGCCTAGCAATACGGGAACATACTTCTTCCTACAACACAGGAAAATCTTCATCCGCCTATCCAATACGGGAATATACTTCTGCCTATAACACAGGAAATTTTCTTCATCCGCCTATCCAATATGGGAATACACTTCTTCCTATATTACAGGAAATCTTCTCGGACATAGCTTCTTTGCCTATTCGCTGCAGTAACTATCTCCGCTGGGGGTATTCCGAAAACAACTGTCAAACACTCGTCTTGATAATAAGTGGCTACTTCTGAACTTTGATTTTATGAAAACCTGAAACGCTGCCGCAACAACAAATCTTGAAGAAAACCTTCCGCTGGCCGGATACAATACCGCCTCAATTGGCAACTCTATGGGGAAAATAATAAACTATGTCATCACACGTCTCCCGGCGAGACCTCGATTGTCTGGTAATATCTGAGCTTTTTAGAGCTCCATACTCCTATTGAGAACCACACCTGAAAGCAAAAAGTCAACCAACCTGATCTATGTTTCAAAATGCGTATGTCTGATAATGGCGTAATGCTCCATACAATATGGAAATGCTACACGTTTTTTTTTGTTTGGTGGATGCAAATGTGACACTATATGCCGATGCAAATGCAGGCTCGAACTGCTGGGATAGCTCTAACAAGCTTGCTTCATCAATCTTGGCCGTCGAGGACAAATATCACCCTACTGGGGAATGAACGGGTATCACAAAGTATGCCAGGACACACAACCAACTCTGTCGGGGAGAGTTTTAACCTTCGATTTCCACTGGGAGGAAAGAAAACACTTGCTGAAAAGAGAGAACTCCGCTGGGGACGAAACGACTCTCTTGGGGAAAATCAACTGACTCCGCTGGGGAGAATAAATGACCCTACTGGGAAGGGAATCTCTACTGGGGAGAGTAGACTGTCTGGGTATAGCTCACAAGTTTGGAACTATTAGTCTTCTAAGGCTAAACCACTCTGCTCGGGATATGGAACCTTTTAGGGGACACCACACTGTCTGAATACAGCCTACAATCTTGGAATCACCAAACTCTGCTGAGGGTAAACGACCCTGCTGGAGAAAAGTAAACCATCTGGCTATAGTTCACGAACTCGGGACTATCACTGTGCGAAGGATAGACATCTTGTGGCGAGCATTAACCTTGACCTGCTGGATAATATCCTTTGGATAAGTTGCGGCTAGCTGGGGGAATCGATCCTTCTTCAGTAAAGAACATTGTTATCTCAGCTTCGGGAAATGAAGTACGACCTGCGTGGGGATTCACTCGCATAATGATCAAGTCTTTCATCAAAAGCCTCTGGTTAGGGCAACATGAACTCTATTCCTTCTCGGAAATTTGCCCCAAAAATACCAACATGCCCCAGTCTGAGCATTCCGTCTGGAAAGGAAAGGCTAGCCATAGTGCTACTCACAATACCTTGCCCCTGAATCGGCACCAACCTTTTGATAAGGACTCTTCGATCTCTGTACCCTGACGGTTAAATCTGAACTGTTTCTGCACGTTAAACCCAAAAGAATGTCCCAACAACATCTTTTGTTTTTAGGGTGATCTGCCCCGGTGTTCTGAACTTCTGCCAGATACTTCGAATCGAATGCCTCTCGAATAAAGAATAACCCCTGCGCTCTTAGGATGGCATTCCCCTGTCTGTACTGACTTTGCCTTAATCTGGTTCTTGGAAAAACCCACTCTGGACCGAAAGCACCTTGCTACAATACGACCTTGCGATGGCTTACCCCGGTGTTTGTACGACAAACAGATTCAACCTCAATTAAACAATCATCAATATAGTTGGTTTCGCTATCTCGGTAGTGATTTACCCCTGAACGAGCGTTGAGCGACTTAACCTGCCCTGATCAAACATAGCATTTTGGATAACTGCCCCTGATTGGCTCTCGAGAAGATTCGCTTCTGATTAACTGCTTCTCTAGTAAACTGCCCCATAATCAATCGATGCTTCGAGACTGGTCCTCAGACCGACTGATTCTGAACTCACTGAAAGTCAATGCTCCGGATTCGCGGGATTTCACAACATACACCATTCTGGTCCAGACTGCTGAATTATTCAGTCCTGTTTGATTATTCCCTGGTGGAATTTCCTTCTTGTCAACTACCGACCTGCAAGTAAAATTGTTCAGTCCCGAATGGTAATTTTAATGCAGTGTTCATGCAAATTTTGAAAAAAATGTGCCGTCACTCATTTACGTGTCATGATTGTGAGTGACGAATGAACCAAAGTTCAAACGTAGTGCTTACGTGATCAGTGAAAAATACAACAAGGATATGACTAGAAAATCAAGAAGGAGTCAGGTTACTCAACCTTATCGTAATACGCTTTCAGAATAAACCCTACCTCAATTAGGTCTTTTAAGGGTTGTATCGTGGTCGGGTTCACGGTTCGTGAAACAAAGGATATTTGGATCAAATCATGATTTGTACCCACCCCTTCTACGTGATGATCTCCGATCCTAAAGTTCAGTTAACTTGGCTCGAGCGCTCGCCTCTTCGAGGGGTATGTTGACTGGTAAGAACCATAGTTAGGGAACTCACAAGGTTTTTTCTCGGAGTGACATTTACTCCTTTTCGTTTTCGGTGTCTGTATCCACACGACTTTGTCCTTGTTCGAGGATTTTTCTTTTTATATCCTTTCTTTTTGTTCTTTTGATTCCCTAACTTTTGCCTGGACTGACTCCCTTTGAGTTCTTTTCGATTTTTCTTTTGAAGTCCAGCGGGATGCCCTAATTTTTGCCTAAGTATTAGCTTTCCAGCTTTTTCTTTTTCTTTTTACTTAGCGGGCTCTCTTATTCTTTCTTTTTTTCTTGGAACAAAGTCGTGCGACACTGGTTGTCTTGATTGCTCCGAAAGGATTGCAACTGTCTTACTCCTGATTGGTGAGGTTTAACCATTGGTGGTCGAGGATATACTACCTTTTGAGAGGCATAAATTGTGACTGGTCCTCGAAAGGCAACACTCCTCTATAAGACTTGAACGCTCAGTCAAGCTAACTGACAACTACCCTGCCCCGGGTTAAGATGTGAGGGTTTAAAAGTCCGAATAAACTTCTACTTCCTGGCTCGAAGTGGTTAACAAGGGACTAACTCCTTATATCTCCAGTGTTTGGGGGATTTGAAACAATGCCTTGTACGTCATCGGCAAGGTTTTATCTGAACGCATATGATCATTGGTTATGAGTTTAGTTTCGTCATCCTCCCTCCAATCTTTGCTAATCATAGTGATAAAGTGGAGTAAATAAAATGCAAGTGTCAGTGCAATGCAATAAATGAGCGACAGCGACATGATTAATTCAGAAAAATGCGTAGTCACTTTATCAATATAACCATTCGAAACAAACAATGTTTAACAGCAAGTAGTAACTAACAGAAAAGAAACTACAAATGCAAATGATAAAAAGTCTGAGGACTGCCAATGCTGAGGGCGTCTGTCTGTCTGGACCACTGGCTTTTCAAAAACAAACTCCGAATCTACGAGATTAGACAGCTGAGAAGTTGGTATGAACAAACAGAAATCCTTCTCGAAAGGAAATGCAGTCTTGGTCGATCAACTGTTGTACTTTTGCCTGAAAAGCTTTACAATCTTCAGTTGAATGCCCTAGGGATCCGCCATGGTAACCACACTGAAAGTGGGGATTGTACCCAGGAGGGTAAGGCTCTGGCACGGGCTTAAGAGCTTTCGGTTCCACTAAAGAACTCTGGACCAAAGATGGCAGCAACTGGCTATATGGCATAGGCACTGGGTGGGAAGGAGCATTCCTTCGTTCCAAGTTGTTACGAGGCCTGTTCTGATTCTGACGCTGACTCTGATAACCTCGACCACGAGTTCACTGCTTTACAAAGGATGCGACATAAGGTTCTTGATAGGGTGCCCCAGGCACAACTGTCTGTCCAGCATAACAAGCCACAGGAGGTACTGATCTCAGAGAAGATGAAGAACCAACAGGTTTCAACAACTCATCTTGAGGATATTCAACATCTGACATGATTGCATTGATCACAACTCCTTCTTCAGTTTGGTAATCATAAAGAGATTCAGCTTCACTAGCCTGACCGTCTGAAATAATCTGAATTTTCCCGATTTTGATGGCATGCTCAAGGCGTTCTCCAAGTACTACCAAGTCAGAGAAACTTAACAGAAGTCCAAGCATTCTTTCGCAGTACGGACTCTGCAGTGAGTCTACAAACATGCTCGTTAGCTCTCAGTCTAAAAGCGGTGGTTGTACCCTGGCAGCAAATTCTCTCCATCTCTGCGCATACTTCCTGATGGGTTCATTGTTCTCTTGAGACAGCTCTTGCAACTGCATGCGATGAGGAGCTACGTCTAGGTTGTAATCATACTGATTCAGAAAAGCTCTAGCTAAATCCCCCCATGATCGAATCTGATTACTCTCTAACTGCATATACCAACGCAAAGATGCCCCAGTCAGACTATCCTGAAAGCAGTGAATCATCAACTTGTCATTTTGCACAAACGACGTCATTCTTCGGCGGAACATCACCAAATGTTGCTTCAGACATCTATCTCCTTTGTACTTCTCAAATCTCGGCGCTTTGAACTTAGGAGGTAACACCAGGCCAGGAACCAAACACATGCCTGCAACATTCAGGTTAACAGCATCTTTGACTTTCACGGCTTTAATTTGTTCTTCCAACACTTGGAGTATTCTATCACACTCAAGAGCTCTTGGATCTACCGTCCTGGCTACTGGGATCTCTCTTCGAATACTCGGCACAGGGAAAACAACACCTTGACTGTTGATAAGAGGAGGTCGTTCATTGCGGACAACAAACTGCTCATGTCGATCTCGGTCCATAACAGGAGGCTGCACAAACGGGTCTGCAGTAAGGTTGTTCACTTGCGGAAAGTCTGCCTCGGAAGTAGAACCATACAAAGGGTTGGTCGTCATAGTGAACCCTGCCAAGGTGTTAGGAGACTGGAAGTTGCTTTCAGACATATCTACTGCTAACCTTCAACTGACTTCACTGCTCAATTCTGCCCCAATCTATTTCAACCCCTTGGTCGTCTTCTACCAATCAACACTTGCTCAGACCAATCACCGGAGAATTACCCTCAGAATCAAAGCAACGGCTGGATAAGAGCTCTGGCTAGCTGGAGAATAATATGCAATATGATGCAAACATGTTTATGCAAATGCAATGCAACATGCAGCAAATACGGGATCACGGCCCCCACACAATCTCTGAATACTGCTGCGCTGCTGATTGAGTACGTTCGCTCTGAAGAGAAGACCAAAATATCGGGTTGGCTGGAAGTCAAGTTTCCTGCAAAGACCCTCCCACTCACGGGTATGGACCTAATCTGACAAGGTACGACATCCTATGCGGGTATCAACGTCACAGACTTTCAAGAGCGATGATACGATACCCAGAAGGTGTGGCATCATCATCCCTTGAAGAGGCCTCACTTAGTCGAATTCCCAATTGATCGGTTCCCAGAGTCGACAATCCTCGGGTCAGACAACTTGTCGAGCCCTAAGGGCCAGGCAAGAAGCATCAAAGAGAATCTCGTTCGAGTGAGATTTCGCGGCTAGCTGGTGCGAGCTAAGCAAGCAGGCTAACCACTACTCTCTCTCTAAATCTATGTGTGTACTCAAGCCTGGGTTTTGGCTTCTCTCTCAAAGGAACAACCACCCAATAACATAACAGCAACAGATAATAACAAAATGCGGAAATTGTAAATACAGTAAAATACAACACACAAAAGGTAAACATCCAAAGACGAGCAAACAAGCGCTAGGATTGACTCACATAGGGGATATTGAAATTCCCCAGCAGAGTCTCCAGCTGTCACTACTGCGAAAATCGGCGCCGGCTGAACAGAAGAGTCGCCACCGTGCATTATTTATCCCAAAGGAGGGAAAGGAAACGCTCAGAGTAAACCTACCGCAAAGACGGGAAAGGAATGGTCATCGCAACCAAATCCTGGATTCGGGAGTCGGTTACGCAAGGGGAAGGTATTAGCACCCCTCACGTCCGTCGTACTCGACGGGATCCATGCTTGCTTGGTTTGTCTAAAGGATGCAAAACAATCTATCTACGGCTGCTAAATCTCAACGGGAAGGAAACTGACTCGATAGAGCGTCGCACTCTATGCCTACGTATTCTCAAGAGAGAAAGTCAGAGTCATCGTAGTTCGGGAAACTATAGGGAATTGGCTCGCCAAGACTTCGCGTCTTGTGCCTACGTACTTCCACACAGCGTGAAAGATCAGAGCTTACGTAGTTCAGGCTAACTACGGCTAGACAGGGTGTTCTCGATCACACTGGAGTGAGAGATTAAGTTGGCTTTAAGGGTACGGGAACCTACGGGAACTAAAACTACGGTCTGGTCTCAAATGCGCAAGGGCAAGAGAAAGGGAAAACAATCAGTTGTCAGCGGGAAAGTCTCGATCGCACAGCAGCGAGAGAACAGAAAGGTTAGTTGTTAGTGTGCTCGCTAGGATATCGCATCTTATGCCTACATATTCTCATTAAATATGAGAAATCAGAGCAGCCGTAGTTCAGCCTACTACAGCTAAAACCTGGAAAAAGGAAAAGGGAAAAAGGGGAGCTCGCTAGGATACAACATCATATGCCTACGTACTCTCGTCAGGCACGAGAGATCAGAGCTAACGTAGTTCGACGGGAAAACGAATCTCAATTGCACGGGGCAAGAGAGGGGAAACATGGATTCGCTCGCACGGGGCGAGAACAAAGAGGAAGCAGGCCTACGCCTAAACGGGAAGGAACTCAGGACACGCACGCAAGAACCTAAGAAGAAACTCCTCAGCTGGCACTTCCTTTGTATCTGATGATGCATCCCACAACACTCGCTGGTTGCCTGAAGATTTGAATACGACAATGATAATGAACGAAGCAGCTCCGGGGCTCCTGACGTACGCGTAAGCTCCATTCCAATCTGCTCCTCTCTGGATCTTGATGATGGCGCTCGAACCAGGAACAATGTAACGCTTAGACCGTCATGGTTCGACTTATACGAGAAATCGAACTCTAAGAGGTAGCGTATTGATATCTGTGTCAAAGACAAGATGGAGAAATGATATCGAAAATCATTCTCCAATTGAATCGTGTCACACGGCCAGCCAGAAATAAAATCGAGAATAAAGTCAGATGAAAACGAAAATAGGAGAAAAAATCCAAGGCGAAATGGAAATAAAATGCTACTCCTAAAATACGGCAATTAAATTCCAACTAGAAAATATTCTAAGAAATATTAAAGAAAATGCGTATAGAAAAATAAAATCCTATATTATTCTATGTTATTCTAAAAGAAATTAGGATTAAAACTCATAATATTGCATTTAATATTGCTAAGAAAAATGAAGAAAAATATAAAAGAAAATAAAATGCAGCAGGGGGGTGCATTATTATTTGAGGGTGCAGGCAGAAAAGAACATATGAGGGAATTGGGCCCAACCCAAGATATAACAAACAAATAAAAAAACGGGGATGGGGGTTCAGAAACAAAACGAAGGGTGTACGGCTGAATGGGTTCAGCCCAACTATACTCACAAACGGGGGGGGGGGGGGGGGGGGGGGGGGGGAGAAACGAAAAACGGGGAGGTGTGCCAAAAAACAACAACTGGGCCTTTGAGCCCAGTCCACCATAACGCCACGTATCACCTATTCAGAACGCAAACCCTAACGATCCTCCCTTTCCCTTCACTGTTCACTGCGCCGCTTCCCTTCTCAACTTCTCTCTCTCGTTTCCTCCTTGCTTCCAAAGCGAAACTCCGTTCAAACACCTTCCATCTCTCTATTTCCATCATCCTCAACCTCCACTTGTTTCAACCTACAACGAAAATGAAAGAAGATCTGGACGAAGGGGACGAACTCCAATCGAGCATTCTTTGAAGATTCTTGATGAAGCTTGATGTATTGTGATGTTGATGATGAAGATCCTGGTGAGATCTTTGAAGTTTGGCGTTGGATCTTGACGTATGTTGACAGAATGACGATCTGGAAACGCAAATCCCTGAAGGTGATGATCGTGATGAGCAACAGGTGGAGGTCGTTGGACGAAGAATGGATGATGCGTGAAGTGTGAATCTGGTGAAGAAACTAATGAAGGGATCTTGAAACAGTTATTAAGTTGTTGAAGATTCTTGAGGAAATGGATCCGGATTTGGGAGATTATTTGAGAAACGCGATGAAGATCTTACAGAAAGGGATGAAGATCGTGAAACAGTTACAAGCATGATGAAGATTGTTGGCGAACACACGAATCCGAAAAAAGAAGTATGAAGATTGGTGAACCTCAACGAAGATCGTGATGAACGGTTATGAAGGATTTGATGAACAAGTTGAAGGTCTTGAACGGAACTGGAAACGCGATGCACATCTCATGAACGTTCTTGAATGTGTTGTAGAGATCTGAAGATTCATTGGTGTTGATGTGGATGACGAAGATCCTGGTGAGATCTTTGAGAACGCGTTGAAGATCGTTGATGATTGTTGATGATCGGAGGGGATGAAGATCGGAAAGTTAGATGGAGATTGGATAAGAAAGATGAGTTTTCTGGTAGTTTTTGGGTTTTCCGGTGACGGTTGCAGATTCCGACGACGGTTGCGGTGGTCGCCGGCGAGCAGTTGTGGTGGCTACCGGACTTGCATGGCCGGCGGTGGGGTCTCCGGCGAGGGATGAGGGTGGATGAGGACACGCCACGTAGCACTTTGCATGCGGAGGGGATGATGCGATGAACACGCGTGGCGGTGATGTGGCGTGAAGAGGGAGTCTCTGAGATGAAACGTTGCGTGAAGAGGAAGCTTCTGAGAAGCACACGTGGGAAAAATGAAGTGGAAACAGAGTGTGGAACGTGGCAAAATGGAGAGCCCTCTGAAAAGCACACGCGTGGCCCTTTTATAGACAGACACGTGGCGAGATTTGGACTGGGCTTTTTGGATATTGGCCCAATAACAACTAACGGACTAGTTAATGGATTTAAACATGATTAACACGCTGGATTAATACTGAATTAGTCTCTAATTAAATCCTATTAATACTAAACACAAATTAACAACTGCAGTTAAAGCCTAATTACAATTAAGACTATTCTAAACCTACTTAAGGCTAATGAACTCCTAATTAACATCTAAAAACTGATTAAAATCAATCTAATTAAATCCTAAATCTATATTAAATCTAAAAAAGAGGACTAAACCTATTAAACTCTACTGATTTCTAAACAAATAAAAACAATAGAAAGAAAAATCTATTAATTCTATTTATTTCATTTTAAAATCTACTTAAACTCTAGAAAAAAGAATTATCCACTAAACTCTATTATCTAAAAAGGAAAACTCTAAAAATATTAAAAAAACATTTAATATCTATAAAAAAAACTATCTAATATCCAGAAAAAATCAATTAAATCCATAAGAATCTATTATCTCAAAAAATTCTAGGAATCATCTATTTAAATTCTAGAAAAAAACTATAAAACCTATTTAAAATCTATAAAAGACTATTAAATCCTAAAAATGCAAACAAAGGCAAACAACCAACATAAAAGAGAGCCCGAGACCAGATCGGAGCAAGCAGTAAACCCGGACACCGAGAACCTCCAAAATCACTGCGTAAGCTGAAAACACCCAGGAAGCACGTGACTTCTCAAAATAATCTCCGATTATCCGAACCGGTCTGAAATACCCGAAATGTGAAAACAGGACTGTAATCCCGATAAAATCAGTATGAATGAGAAAATGCACTGTATGCGATATGCGAATGCGAATGCAAAAATGCGTCGAACCATAAAGCAGATGGGAATTGGTTGGTCAAATTTTAGGGTGCAACAATTATCAGATCTGAAAAGCTTCTAGACATGTTGCCTACCAATTTTTCATAATAAATTTCGGGAAACGTAGCCACAAACAGATCAATTAGTTCTCTCTCCACCATGGGAGGTTGAACTCTGGCAGCAAGTTCACGCCATCACTGGGCGTACTCCTTAAAACACTCGTTGCTCCTCTGAGATAAGTTCTGTAGTTGTACTCGGTTCGACGCCAAGTCACTGTTGTACTGGTAGTGCTTGACGAAAGCCTCTGCTAAATCCCTCTAGCTCCTGATATTAACTGGCTCTAAGCCCATATACCATTCGAGGGATGGTCCCGACAGACTATCTTGAAAAAAAATGCATGAGTAATTTCTCATCATCGGAGTAAGCTGACATCTTTCGGTAGTAAGAACGAAGATGAACCCTAGGACACGTCGTCCCCTTGTACTTGTCGAAAATCCGGAACTTTAAACTTCGGAGGAATTCTCAATCCTAGAATCAGTCCTAGATTTGACATGTCAAGGTCCATAGAGTTTTGGTTCTCATAACTCCTCATTTTTTCTTCAATTGCCTTGAATCTCCTATCCGCGTCAGATTGCAATCCTGCCCCAAAGTCTCCCATGGAGAAGACGTCGTCTTGCTTATCGTGTTCCCACTGGGGACCATTGTTACCATGTACGACACCTGTCGCGATTGGGATAGGAATTCCAGTTTGGTTTCCTCCGCTCGGAGGGACAACTGTTGTTGGGATAGCTTCTGCATGTGGTGCACCGTTGTCAACCGGAGGCACAACAATATGCCCCCCATGAAGAATCCCGTTTCCATCAACTCTTGACACCAAAGGCTGGACCAGCGTCCTCAGTTGTTCTTGGCCGTTTGCAACTCCTTGCATCATGTCTATGAACTGGGCCATCCTGTCACAAAACTCCTGAAGCTCAACTTGAATCTAATCCGTGATTCTTTGCTGATTCCCACACGTTGAATAATGATGAATAGGTTGGCCTTCAATCCTGAAACAAACTAGTGGCAAACCACAGGAAGAGGTGAGGTTAACAGAAACAGAACATCTGCAATGCAAATGAAGAATGGTGCAAAATGCAGACATGTAAATGTATTTCAGGGAAATTTCTCCCCTTGATTCTAGTTCCACAAGCATGGTAGGAGAATGAAAAACCACAGAGGTAGCCAGAAGAACATCTCATAAATAAAATGAGCCATATAGTATCAACATACATCCTCAAAAATATAATAAAGTCATCACGACCCCATCCAACAACCCTGGTGATGGTCGGAAATACAAAATAATAACAAACAAAAGAGAAAGTGCGTCAAACACGGTGTCTAGTCTCAAACTCTTCTAGCAACTCCTTTGTTTTCGGATGATCAGGCCTATCAATCAGTCCTCGAATGAGTGAATCCCTCTTCCTGATAATGGCTTGCAGACCTTGAACATAGTCTTCCCAAGCATCCTCTCCAAAAGCGTCTTCAAGTCTGGGCTTCTTGAGATCTATCCTCAAGTCTGATTAAGGTATTGTCGTTGATTAAGCCGGTGAAATATAGAGACTCATGTACTTCTTCTTCTTGTGGAGGTCCCCTAATAGCGTATCCAAATTGTCTAACAGAAAGAGCCGGGTTGTAATTAATATCTCATTTCCTTCTAATCAAAGGGATATTAGGGAAACCTCCACAACTGTGAATAACATCCATTCCAAACAGGTCTATGTCAAACCACACAATATTCTCTGATCTTAATCCCATAAACCTTTCTGGCCATTCTACAGACTTTGCAAGGTCAACAAAGGGCTCAGACTTTGGCAGGTGTGAGATGAACCATTTGTATAGCAGTGGAGGACAGCAGGAAACGTTCTTGCCTCACCTGTTCTCATTCTTATAATGAATAGAATGATAAACATGGCCCAAGAGAGTTGGCACCGGATTCCTTGAGGCGAAGAAACAACAAGCATCCCAATCTACAAAGTCAGTCAAGTTAGGGAACAAGATTATCCGATAGATGCATAGGGCCTGAGTGGCGTTGAATACTACCCAACATCCCTCTTTGGCAAAATGCTGAGCTTTTCCCACTAAAAACGACAGTAGAAAACTAGGAGTTCCAACCTTTCGTACAAGATTACCTTCCAATTCAGAGATGTCAAGATGTAGAGCGCCAACCAACTTGACCAATTCAGGTTCTTCTTCAGAATGCGCAAAAGGCATCCCCTCCAACACTAGAATCCCCACCAACTGAGCAAATTCTTCCAAGGTGGGCAACAGAACAAAACCTGGGAAGGTGAAACACCGTAACTGGGGGTCATAGAATTGCAGCAGTGCATAAATGCCATCCAACTCAAACTTGGAAGCCTTGCAGACAAAACTCAAGATCCTCCCATACTCTCTTCTAAAGTTCTCCATTACACTATAATCAGCCACAGAGATTAGCTTAAGCAGAGATCCTATCTCAAGAGTCGAGAACTTGTACAATACACTTTTCTTCAAATCAGATCCCATGACAGTAGTGGATTGGAATGACTAGAATCAAGGAAAGAGCATACATATGAAACACAAATACATGTTAATATGAAAATGCAAATGCAACAGAGGATCAAGATTGATGTGTCGTTGACGAAGGTGAACCAGCACTTCGCTTTGGCGAGAAAACCATACAGCACTAGTACAAGGATCCCACTGCCACTGTTCATACTGATAAGACAAATGGGTAGGATGAAGGTCAAGGTTTCCTGCAAACCCTCCCACTCACTGGTATGAACTTATCTCCAATAAGGTCTGACATCCTATGCGGTCATCAGCGTCACAGACCTTCGAGAAATGATGATACATTCACCATTTCTGATTTGGCATCATTGTCTCACGAAGCGGCCTTACTTAGCTGACTCCTAAGTGATCGGTCTCTAGAGTCGACAGTTTCCTGATCCAACACCCCCTCCCGACTAATGTACAGGATATGATGTCTTCAAAAGAAAACCTCGTCTGAACGCGAATTTCGTGGGGACTAATGCATGCTAAAACATACAGGTCTGTCACTACTTTCCGCTCTAATGCTATGGTTGTCCTCAAGCCTGGGTTTTGGCTTATCTCACAATGGAACACCCCCCCCCCCCCACAGTAAAACAACATGATATATGATATAAAGTGCTAGAATTTAAAATGCAAACGTAAAACTGTACAGATGCAACACATATATACACACCCAAAGACAAAACAAACAAGCGCTAAGATTGACTCGTATAGAGGAACAAAGACACTCCCCAGCAGAGTCGTCAACTATCACTACTGCGAAAAAAGGGAGTCGGCGAGGACAGAAGAGTCATCACCGTTCGTTATTTATCCCAAAGAGAGGGAAAGGAAACGATCAGAGAAAACCTACGGAAAAGGGAGAAGACAGGTCATCGCAACCAAATCTCGGGTTCGGGAGTCGGTTACGCAAGGGGAAGGTATAAACACCCCTCACGTCCGTTGTACTCAACGGGATCCACGCTTATTGTCTATCTAAAAGGGTGTTAAACTATCTAAGTTACAGGCTCACGGGGACAAAATAAAAGAAAGGAGACTCCATAGAGCATCGCCGCTATATGCCTACGTATTCCCTCGTGCAATGGGAAAGTCAGAGTCAATGTAGTTCGGGAAACTACGAGGGAGGTTGCTCGCCAAGACATCGCGTCTTGTGCTTACGTATTCTCATATAGTATGGTAAATCAGAGCAAAACGTAGTTCAGGCTAACACAACCGCTGGTTGGTTCAAGTGTTTTAAACTGAGTAAGGTTAAACCTTTGTTCTAGCAGTTAGGTGTATTGTTGCTCGACCATTGGAGACTTAGGCGTTACCTGTTTGCGGTAGAACCAAGAGTTAACAACACTCTCTTTATGAAAATGATCCTCAATTAATCCTGAAGGATAAAAATGTTTGATGTTTTTGTTTTTGTGTTTTTTAAGACAAGAAGTCAATTGAGTTATGGTTTGAAACTCATGTTGCACTAAAGACTATGACTCGAGAGCGAATGCGTCGCATATCGCCCAAAGGGCATACGCTAAACACTCTAGATAGTTGAGAGAAGGCCCCCCAAACATCATTAATCAAGTACTTAAGGCTCGTAGCGTACAACACAAATTATTCTTTATTAAGTGTTTTGAATTGTTTAGGAGATGAGAAGAGAAAGACACAAACTAAAGAGAAACTGGACCCTAATTTTGTCATACACAAAGCTCCTAAAGTTGGGATGAAAGGGAAGATACTATCATAATGTTATCATGTATAGGATTAAACACTTAATGTCTCTCCTACTCCCATCTTAAACAGAGTGACTAGGAATCCTAGGGGATCATGGCCAAAGGCCAAGTAAACACTAAATAACTCACTCGCAGATGAAATGAGAAAGAAAGGAAGTTGACTTGAACAAGTTAACATGCAATGCAAACAAATGAGATGCAAAGAAAAGATGCATATACAAAGAAAATAGGGAGGAAAAAGTATGGGGCAGCCACCACCACAAGCACATCTCAACCAACAATTCTTTGGACTCAAACAAAATAATGCAAGCAAAGTAAGCAAACAAGCACCAATGTTCATGACAAGTTCAAAGTATACACAAATGACACCAAACTATCATGTACAAGTGATAAACCACACGGGGCAGAAGTGAAACTCAAAGTAAATGATCCAAATCCAAACAAAAACAAGAAGCAAAGCACAATCACAATCATATGTAGTGAAGGAAACAAAGTCCTAACACAATCTCAACACTTAAACAAGTGGAGAAACACGATTCATAAGTGACTTGTGATGCAAGTTACACATGCTATTGACCTATGAAAAGCAAGGAAGTACCTCAAGCATGTCAACATGAGCTAACAAGGCTTAAGAAGTGCTTAAGGGATCACTCATGATCATATCCCAAGAATTAGGTCAAGACAAGCATGCATAAACAACCCTAAAAGTGACTTGACTTGCAAGAATCACTAAAAATAGGAAAAAGGCTCAATAAATTCCAAGAAAATTACACAAGATATCAAAGTCAAGTGAAAAACAGAATCCAAAACCTCATGACATAATTTCACTCAAAGCATCACCAAACAAATCAAAGATTGATGGTGCTCCACTTTATCGAGCATGAATCAAGGGGCAACTAAAGTCCACTCAAAGCCAACCAAAAATTGATCAAACATGGATCAAAATCCTCCTAAAGAGTGCCTTAATCCCTTACCTAGGTGAGGGAGAGGCCATAGTCATTGGAGGTAAAAATTGGAGCTCAGATGCAAAAGAAATCACAAGATACACACCAAAATACACATGGTTTTCTAAAATAGAAATAAAATAATAAAATAAAGTGAAAATAAAAATAAAAATGTTGAAAAACTAAATAACACATTAAAATGTCAGAATATATTTTTTTGGAATTTTTATGATGTTTGGAAATATTTTAAAATGAGTAAAATGTGAACATCAAATAAAATAAAATAAATAAAGAAATAAACAAAAGGTGCGGGTGTGTTAGCAAATATGTTATAACTGATAGTTAGTACAAGGCACGCGCTTGGGCCCAAAGTAGGGGCGTGAAAAGCAGAAAGAGCAAGGCCCACCCAATTAATTCAGCAAACCAAAAATGAAATAAAAGGGGAAGCAAAATGCCCCGTTTCACTTATGACTCAGCAACCATGCATGCCCTACCCTTGCACAGTCATCATCTTCTTCATTCATTCAAAAACAAAATCAGGCCATGCATCATGAATCATGCAAATGGAACCCACTTCTTCTTCCAACCATAACTCATCAATGCCTCAACCATTTGCAAAAATGTAAAGACCAAAAATGGTTTACGCAGCAAGAGGAACACAATCATACCCACTATATCCAATATGAAGCACTCTAAGGCATGTAAATATTGTCTAAAAAATACGGGTCCAAGTGAAAAACCCAAGATAAAACTCACACAAGAAACAAGCAGAAACATGGCAATAACATCAAGAGCATCACAAGCCAAGCATGAACATGAATATTACATCTTGAACCAATGCAAATATGAGCAGAAATGAAGGTGAGTTCAAAAATGCTTACCTAGTGGAGAGTGGTCCACTGCCCCTTTATAACTTGTTGAAACTTCCCTAAAAGCTGCAGACTAAACCACTAGGACTTGAGGGAGATGATGGTATGCTTTAAGGGCCTTAAATCTTCTTCAACAGCTTCAAGTGATTTTGAGGAGCTGAGAAATGATGTGCTCAAAACTACCTCTTTTTACAAACAGTAGCAAGAGTAGGTTGAGGTGATGATGTTGTGATGAAAAGTTTATGGAATGGCTCAGTGAGGAGAGTGGTTCGATGGATTTTTCAGAGGTAGTCAAAAACCAAACTATGGTGTTCTTGCTCAAAGGAGGCTAGGGTTACTCTTGGCTACTGAAAATGATTCTCCCTTTGCCCTAATGTTCATTTTTTCTTTTTATATGAAGCCCTTTGTGACTGATGGAAAAGTTGCCATGGTTAAAAATTTAAGTGAGAACCATCATGCCAAGGGAAAGACACGGGTTCCTTGCTAGGGTTGTGCTATGGTTGCACAGATGGTTGTTTTGTTGTGGCTGCAAGCAATCAGAATGGAGGGAATGCTTTTCTGGCTGTGACAATTTTGGTTTATGTCTTGTTTAGGTAATGCAATTTGAAAATGGTGCAACATGGTACATAAAGTGTTTGGCTTGTTTGGGTAAAGGTTAGTGGGCTCCAAATTCAAATACTTGCGCATGGCTTAAGGATTCAATATGCTTCATGACTAAAGTGCATGATCATGCCAAAGTATCACATAATTTTATGCCTTGAAAACATGTTCAAACCACCAACTTTGGGACAATGAAAGTTGGTGCACAAAACTCCTTTGGCTTAGATCTTGTGCTCAAATGAAAGAGTGCATGGAATAGAACAAATTTGATGTTAGTGGAAGTTCCATTTGATCATTCGAAGAACATAAAATTTGAGGTTGAAAAGCATGGCACAAAATCTGTCTAGAGGTAACTTAGAAAAAATTCTAAGTTATGGATTTTGGCCTATTTTTTCCCAACTTTGAACTTCTATAACTTGAGCTTCACAAATCATATGGAGGACTTCTAGTAATGGATGGAAAGCTTGGAACAAGCTCTACAATTTTCGTTTGGGACAAAGTTTCATTTGACATCAAGAACTTGATGAAATTTGGCTTGCAAAGTTGGTCCAAAAATCTGCATAGACTTGCCAATTTTGAAGTCATTGAAATCCCCAACTTTGAATGATCATAACTTGGGCTCCAAGTATCATATGGTGATGAATTGGTACTCAAAAGAAAGCTTGAAATACAAGTAACAAGTTTGATGTTTGACCCAAGTCCATTTGAAACCTTGATCATGAAGAAAAATGGTTTGGAAGATGGCTACTTCAACCATGAAACTTTCCATAAATGGAAAGTTTCTAAAACCCTAATTTCCCCAAAATGGCAACTTTCAACATTTCTTGATTTTTCATGATTCCCTTGATATTTATTGATCAAATCTCATCCATTGGCCAAATTTAACTTGAGGAATATGATCTTAACCTCAAAAAGTCAGGAGTTGACTTTTTCACTGCACAATTGACTTTCCCCCTAAATCTCCTAATTAAAATTGATGATCAATCTCCCATCCCCAAATACCCTAGGACATATGGAAGACTATGGAAACAAGTTTTTCTTCAAGAAACAAGTTTATCCTAATTAAAAGTGAAACCCTAATTTCATCCTTTTTGCCTAGGTATTGTGCAGATGAACTGAGTGACCATTCCAATTCCACAATAACCTCTGAGGTACTCAACAAGCTTCCACCTCATGCTTATACCAATAGTAAGACCTGATGAACCCCCTGATAATCCTCTGATGGTTCTTTGACAATGAGTTTTGACACACCTCTCCTCTCTAGGAGCTCTGATAACTTCATGATGATAACTCACACACAATAACCTTTGCCAATGCCCTTTGCTTGAGCTTGAAGCCAATAAGATTCTCCTCTTTTATGGCACACAAACAATCACTTGATCCCCTGTAAGAACAATGTTATGAAAATGCAGGATGCTAAAATGCAATGAAATATAAGCCAAAGATAAGAAAAAGGGTTGGTCAAATTTTGGGGTACAACAAGTAGCCCCAATGAATCGTTGCAAGCCTGAGCCTACATAGGGAGACAAGTTCTTCTGGTCGAGCTTAAGGGCGCGAAGCAAGATGGTGTGCATGATGTCTACCGAACTCTCTTGGTTGACAAGGATTCATCGGACATCTGTGTTGGTCAATCTAGCCCTTATGAGTAGAAGGATGTATGTGTTGGGGGAGCCTCTAGGGAGCTCTTCACGATAAAATGTGATGGGCTGAGAGCATCCTCAGAACTTCTCAAGTGCTGACAGTCGATATGGGCTGCAGTCGATCAGTTGATCTAATTTCCTCGTTACTAATCCTATCGTGAGTTCACTATGCCCGCCATAGAAGATGACCATCACGGCGGGGAAGGCCTCCCAATAGTTATGCATGGAGAAATATGAAGGGTCCTCGAGATAGTCGAGGACAAAGAAGTCCTCTGGCTGCGAAACAGATATGGCAACTTGCAGGGGAGGATTAGAGGGAAAAACTCTTACTTCTGTCTTCTTAGACTCAGACGTCTCTTGTTGGGGGGCTTCTCCCTTCTTCATGTACTACTTCAAATGACCCTCTTTGATGAGGATCTCGATGGTGTCCTTCGGATGGACACAATCTTTGGTTATATTGCTATAACTGTGATAAAAGCGGCAATACTTGCTTCGGTCAGTGTTGCCCTTTGATGCTGTCGGTTTAGGGAATCATACCACTCCTTATTTGAACTCGGTGTTGATACACTCAAAAATGATACACTTGCGGGGAGCTGTCAGCAGAGTATATTCAGTAAAGCGACTGGCAAGTTCTTTATGATCATGGGGACGACCATCTCGTCGCCTTTATCTGTCACGCCGAGGAGCTTTTGCCTCGTCCTTTTTCGACGCTCTGGAATTCTCTTGATCCCTTGAATATCTCGCTTTGTACGCGACTTATTTTTCCTCGTATTGGATGTAAGATTGTGCCTTGCAGAGGAGTTCGACCAGAGAACAAGGCGATTCGATCCCCACTATTTTGTAGAAATCACTCTTTGGCCTTAGTCCCTTTTCTATAAGGTATTTTTTCATGTGGTTGGTCATGCAGATCTCGACTGCTTCCTTCTTAAACCTCTCGATGTAGTCACAGAGGGGCTCATCCTTGCCCTGTATTATGCCTTCAAGCGTAGCTTCTAACTTCGGGTGGCGCCTGAAGGCAGTGAAATGTTGGGCAAACTGATCTTTTAGGCTCCTCCACAAGGTGATCGAGCCCCGAGGAAGATTTTTATACTAGGCCATAACTCCCTTTCGAAGGGTGATGGGGAACATCTTGCACTTGATCGCTCCACTTACGTTGTGGTAATGTAACATGGCCTCAATGTTCTCTACATGGTCGCCACGATTTGTGGTACCATCATAGAGAGCCAGAGGGGGAGGCTTCTCTAGCCCGTGAGGAATACGGGTGTCCATGATCTCTTGGGATAAAGGTCCATGAACATCGTTCTCGTCGCTCGTGCTTGACGGCCTTCTCGGGAAATGACTACGTGTGTGACTCCTACCGCTTCGAAGAGATTGCCTTTGTCGACTACGATGTTCTTCGCGAGGCTTTTCTAAAGGCCTGGTCCTCTTGGGTGCCAGAGAATTTATAGACCTCCGGGGAGAGGCACGATATTGTTTTCTTGTGATCTCATGCCCAAATTTCTCCGACTTTGATCATTTCTTGACTGGGCAGATGCTTCGAGACTCGTCTTGCCGACGTTTATGAGGAGGAGAACGAGAATAGGGAGAAGGACTGAGAGGTTTCTGCAGGGGAGGCCGTTCTGCGAGGGTGTTTTGCAACATGTGGATCTTCTCGCCTTGTTGGAAAATCATGTAGTTGGATTTATCGAGGGTAGCGATAAGAGCCGTAGTATAGGGATCAACATCTTATGGGACAAGGATGGGCTCGTAGATGTGATCGGAACTCTGGATGCGGGGTTTCACGTTATCAGAGGATGAAAAGGCAGTCTTTCCATCCATGTGATCAGTCTCGCAGACCGCAACTCCAAGATTGGGGATTTCGCCGTTACCCAAGGCGACGACGACGATAAAATCTTGATGGATGTCATTGTTATAGTGAAAGGCCATGACGATGAATGTATATAGAGAAAAAAAGCTTTGGTCTTTGGTTTGAAAAGATTGGGGGATCTTGGTTCAAGAAAGACGGGGGAGCTGGGTTCCCACAAACGGTGCCACTGATATGGAGTAATCAGAATGGATCGTCGTAGCCTTCAATGTAGGGCATGAACAGTGGTTGCAGGAGAGGAGAGGGGTGTACCTACAAGGTACTCCGATGCTAATGTAAGTTTGGGCTAGAAAGAGAGCAAATACAAGTGTTTATGTATGAGTTAGAATGATTTGAATACTTGACCCTATCAAGTGAGAAGGTATTTATGAGAATCCCCTAGCGCGGGCCAAGGTCTCCGATGTGGCCGAAATATCTGGTCGGCCAATGAGAGACTGTCATGTGGAAGATCTAGCGCGTGATCTTTGACCTGGTCCAATTGTCCCTGTGAATTCCGGAGGGACAGTTGATCGCGTGAACTGTCAAGCGCATGAGGGGGATGTCCCCAACGACTATATTCCCTAACGACTATATTGTACCCAATAGTCATATTGTGCCCAACGACTATGTTGTGCCCAACGATTAGATATTTTTAATCTCCTTATTGGACCTTGCCTAAAGTTGGACTGAATTAGGTCTTGCCCAACTGTGGGTCATGTGCCATTCCAGTCCATAACATAAACATGTTTGGAAACATAAACTCTTGAACCATATTTAGAAATATAAGCAGCTTTAAAAAAAACACCATGGAATGAATAGTTCGAAAGATGACGTGCCTTTAAAGTTGTTCAATGGTGATGGAAATTAGAACCTATACAAAGAAAAATGGAAGAAAGTTTATGAAGAAAAAGAGGAAGAAATATAATGAATAAATAAGGCAAAATACCCTTTTTGGTCCCTTAACTATATCCTTAGGTTCAGATTGGTCCCTTAATTATTTTGTGTTAGATTGATCCCTTAACTATTTAAAACGTGTCATATTGGTCATTTTTGTCTAATTAGCGACGAATTTTTAAATTTTTTTGTCGCTAATTAGACGAAAAAGACCAATATGATATGTTTTAAAGAGTCAAGGGACCAATTTGACAAAAAAAATTAAGCGACCAATCTGAACCTAAGAGTATAGTTAAGAGACTAAAAAGGGTATTTAGCCAATAAATAACATTGAACCGAGAGAATATGTTAGTATAAAAGAAGAAATATAATAACTATCTTTTAGTACGAATAAGAGAATTACAATTTCTACATGTGGAATATGAAAGAAAAAGAAGATAAAATATGTTAAGGTTGTGCTTTAAGAGACGACGTCTATTCTATCAAGAAAACTCTCTTATATATATGTTAAATATTTTACCACATTTCTACTATAAAACCGTGATAAAATTTAATACCATAGTTTCTTTTACTAACTGTGGGAATATATATATATATATATATATATATATATATATATATATATATATATATATATATATATATATATATATATATATATATATATATATATATATATATATATATATATATATATATATATATATATATATATATATATATATATATATATATATATATATATATATATATATATATATATATATATATATATAAAAGGACAATATTCTATATAATAAAAAATAGAAAATTATTGACATTGAGAATCGAACTCTGTCACTCGATATATATTTAATTATGATTGTTTATAATAAAATATCTTTTAATAAACTAAGTCGGGAGAGAGAAATGAATAAGTAATTTGTCTTTCATCAAATGACTTTTTTTATTTAATTATTCATTATAAATTCTAAACCGTTAGATTAAAAACATGAGAGATAACATAATATATAAAAAAAGAGAGGATCCAAATCCCTTAATATGACATTAAAAATTGCCAAGTGCAATCATCAAATGCAATTTAAGAACTTGCTACTAAATTAAGATACTAAAGAGTGCAACCAATCAAGACATGGTGTGTTCTTACATGAAACAAAACCAATATTTAATTTCACCTTAATACAAATCTAACACACTATAATGAACAATACAAATTCTTAAAATAAATATAAATTAACACAATGACGTGTAAACAATAAACACCTTGGTGTAAAAGAAAAATATCACCACTATTTAAATTTGTGAAGGCGGTATTCATTTGTCACGAACATATAAATGATTCTTTTTGTAGTTATAAAAATTTCAATACAAAAAGTAGTCAACTTAAAATCAAAATAAATAAAATAAAAAGTTAATGGGATAAAGATAGTTTAAAAAATAATAATAATTAAATAATAAAATAGAACAAATATTAAAAAATAAATAAAATATATAATTACAAAATTATTCTCAAAATTTGACGTAAAAAATTGTTAAAAGACTTAATAATTTTTATATATAAAATATAAAAAATGTGACAAAAATTAAGGTATTATCACGATTAACTAAACGACCGTTGTAATATGATGTTATCGAATATATATTTATAGTAGTGGAATAATGAGAATAATAATACACACTTTAAATCTACCCCCTTTTGAATCTGTTTGTACTATATTATTTGGTTTTATTAATTTAAAATATTAATTATATGATAAATGTTGTGATATTTTTGTTTGTAATTAAAATTTTTAAGATTGTTTTACTTTATTAATTGTAATATAATTTGATGTTGGATAAAACAACTATTTGAATGGAGGAGAAGCTGAAATACCCTAATTCGTATAAGACGAGTTTGAGATTTAATTCTTCATCTCCAACAAAATTGATGTAGAGAACAAAAATTTATAATAGTTAAGATTGAGTAAAAAGAGATAAACATGATCATTCATCTATCCTATATCTACAAAAAGAGATAAAATAAAAAAGAAATAAAAACAAAAAAAAATTAAGTTATATTTAATAAAAAAACACAACACAAAAAGAATTAAAGCACAATTATAGATAAATTGTGTTAGAGTGTTTTAAATATTTCATTTACAAATTAGTTTTTTTTAACTCAAAACCGTTTTTATGCCCGAAATGATAGTTAGATTAAATAATAATATAATATATATATATATATATATATATATATATATATATATATATATATATATATATATATATATATATATATATATATATATATATATAATGAATAACTCTTTGTTAATTAATGTGGTATATTATGAGATATGTTTAGATTAAATTTAATTTTTTTATATTTAAAAAATATAATTGAATTATTTAAATAATTAAAAAATGTGAAATAATATAAAAAATTTAAGAGTTTAATGTTTGAGAGTATAAAAATAATTTAGGCACCACCCATTTTATTTCATTTAAAGAAAAAGAAAACAAATTATTTAGAGGTGGATACTCTTAAACACCAAGAAAATTACTCTCACGTGTAAAAAAACCTATTCTCATTTTATTTCAGATTAAAACGTCGTCGTTTGCTGTGCATTACTTTCTCTCTCTCTCACTCTTTGCTTCCCGCTCCGCTTTCATCGTTCCGCTTCAGTCCGGACCAGAATTTGGGGTTTAGGGTTTTTCTCCCTCTTCTGCAATTCCAATTCTTGATTCTTCATTCACTTCTCTTTCTGTCTCTACACCGTAGTTGCAATGATGTACAATGACCCTCATAACCCTCAGCACCAGCACCCGTATCAACAACAGCAGCAGCAACAGCATTTTCACCATCCGCAGCCAGGTATGGAATTCCACCGTGGACCTCCTCCGCCGATGCCTCAGCAGCCTCCACCTATGATGCGGCAACCTTCCGCTTCTTCCACTAACATCGCCCCGGAGTTTCACCATCCCGGACCTGGAGGCCCCCCAGGTCCTCCTCCTCATTACGATGGTTCGATTTCTTTTTCTCATGTGTGGTTTACTATTATTTAATATTTGTTTATTGTTTTTGAAGAAATGTTTGATTGTTTTAATAATGCGTGAACTTCATACATCCAAGATCAGTGTTTGATTTTGTGATTTTTTTTTCTGATGATATTGCCCTAGTTGATGACTGGAGTGAAGTAGTAAATTTATTATGAACTTGATTTGTGGACAAAAAGTTTGCAGTTGAGTGGTTTTCAGTTAATTGGTAAGCAAGGGGATGGAATAAATGAGATGCAAGTTCAGTAAGATTTTTAGTAGTCAACATTTTATAGGCTAGTTTTGCTTTGGGTAATGGTGTCCCGAAGCTCGAGTTTTAGGTATGATGGATATAATTTACAAAATGATGAGGGGAATGAAGGGGGTTGTTACTGTGCGTATGATTAAAATTGGGTGATTGAACTAGAGAAATACTTTAGGTGTAGTTTGCGATAATGGTAACAAGTAGGTTATCGAAACACAGGAGAATTATACTGGACAGAATATATGACCGTTGATGCTCTATAGCGTAAGTGAACTGTTCAAGAGTGGATTAGTGACAAGAGCAAAAGGCTAATATTTCTGTGATGAGAATGCTGAGGCGGAATATTGTAGGGAAAGATAAGATAAGAAACGAAAGGGTGTTAGGGAAAAAACTGGAGTAGCACACATGCTGAGAAAACGATAGTTTAAGTGGGCCTTAGATGGTTTAGTTGTGGGTGAAGATGACCACTAAGAGTGAGAGGTTTTTACTTTTAAAGCCCATTGGGACCTGCTGATATGACAGTTTGTTAAGTGTAAATGCTTGCCATGATTATTGTACGTGTTTTGGCAGGAGTCATGCTTATCTATCTTATTTTCTTTGGGTAAAATAGTAATATGTTTTTGTATAGTCTCTTTCATATATGGTTATGAAGATTTTTTCCTAAGGCGGCATTGAGTTGAATGGACATTACAAGCTAATTTGTTAAATTTTTGCTTTTGAAGTCATATTTGTTTCCTCTATTTGCGAGGATACCACAATTTGATTTTGCAACTCTTTCCCTTACATTAATTCTTTTAATTCACAACAAAACAACCCTCTACTGCATGTATGAGACGAAGCTTGAGATGTAAGCAAAATGTCTCCACCCTCACATTTAGTTCATGGCATTAATATTTATATATCTTCTTCATTGTCTTTAAGCTTAGCTAAATTTGTTGAATTTTTTGGTTTGGGGTATAGCAACTATTGTAGTTGTAATTAAATAGCAAATGTTTTTATTTACAGTTCATAATGATATCCATGGTGCAAAAAGAATGAGAAAGCTCACTCAGAGGAAAGCAGTTGATTATACGAGTACAGTTGTGCGCTATATGCAAGTAATGGTTACCGCTTTAATCATAAATCACAGTTGAGTTGGAAATATGTGTGTATTCCTCCTTGGAAATTCATATTAATCTAAATCTTCTTTCAGATACGTATGTCGCAGCGTGATTCAAGAGATAGGACAGTACTGCAATCTACCCCAGCAGCAGCAATTGATGTGAGTGAGCTTCTTTTTTATGTTGTGTATGTGTTTTCTATTTAGTAAGTGTCACGAACCAACTGTCCCAAAACCTAAAGCTTCACAATGAGTACTCTTGAATGATTTTTATACTATCTCTTTAACACGCCCTCTCATACAAGTGTCCCTTGGGCTTGAGGGATGGATAATGCAATGACCACCTACCTTTCATGCAAGTGTCCCCTGGGCTTGAGGGATGGATATTGCAATGACCCGCCTACCCGCCTACCTTTCACTTAAATTTAACTTTTCTAAAAAATGGGGGTGGCAAAGGTTTAGCAGTATACTGTTAGATAATGAGGCTATGATACTATGTTAAGAATCACTCTCCCAAAAGTTCAAGCACTTCGGTTACCTTTTCTTTATATTATTTTCTTGTGCTATCTTTGATGCAGATGTTGCCAGCAGCTGGCTATTCAGACAATCCATCCACAAGCTTTGCTGCTAAATTTGTTCATACATCTCTAAATAAAAATCGTTGTCCTATCAATCGTGTTCTTGTAAGTTATAATGTTATATCAAAGGTTGTGAACATGTGATTGACTTATATTTTGCGATGATTATTTACACATATACCAGATGTATTTTTTCTTCTTGATTTGTTTAAACACTTCTAAACAGATGGTGTTCTATATATGATTCGATCTTATTAAGCTTGGATAGAACATTATGGTAGAATTTGATCCATGTAGCCAACCCCACTTAGTGGGACAAGGCCTGGTTGTTGTTGTATGTAAATTGTCTTAATTGTGTTGTGTATACCAATGGTAAAATCTGATGCCAATTGTTTAGAACATATATAAATTAGATATCCAGTTAACTTGTTTCGTTATTTCCTAACTTAGATTTATTTGAAATAACACGATCTCCATAAATGCATTTGTTATGACAATTTTCTTCAATTTGGTATTTTCTTGTTAGGCACGTTGAGCTTTTCATTTTGAGTCTTTTTAGATTTGAGTTATTTCACGTAATTCTAGTAGTTTTAGCGAATGACACATTTGTTCAATCAGTTTACATTGCCCCTTGAAAAACAAATGTACTACATCATGAGAAAGAATTAGTCTCTGGAGATTGGTTCATGTGGATGTTCTTCAGAAATATGCTGAACCAAACCAAGGATACAATTATTTGTGTTCACGATTCTAGGATTGAATAAAAGATATTTTTTTGGTTAATGTCTCTCACCTAGTAAACATCAGTTATGTGTTAAATGCATGTTCTATTCAAATAGTTACTACCAATGACATTTAGCCTCTCAGTCCAGTTCTTGGACTGTCTTGTACTCTTGTTGTATAAAATTTGTTTACCTATCAAATTGAAATTTATTTACCTAACAAAGGGAGTTTGTCTTATTGATAATAAGTTAAAAGGAACCTGTCATGCAACCTGCCTGCTTTGTTTAGCAAATTATTTGACAGCTTTATACAACTTATTATCAAACACATGGTTGTGTTGTTTCATTGGATCTTGTTATTTTAAAATCTTTGTACAAAATCCTATGTGGTGTATTATATTGAGTTGTGTGTTTC
Organism: Lathyrus sativus; assembly: GCA_963859935.3. NCBI lineage: Eukaryota > Viridiplantae > Streptophyta > Magnoliopsida > Fabales > Fabaceae > Lathyrus > Lathyrus sativus. Next base: position 86,592,696 of record OZ012738.1, read on the forward strand.
TATAATGTCTTCACTTCAATTAGTTAAGGAAAATGGTAGTTATTTATTGTGAATTTATTCAATGTGCCACTAAATTGCATTTTACTGACTTTGTGATGCTATCCCACTATTTATATTTCAAAAAAGTGGACTCCTACAGGTCGGCGTCTCATTACCGGCTCACAGACCGGAGAATTTACTCTTTGGAATGGGCAGTCTTTTAATTTTGAAATGATACTTCAGGTACATAACTTTAATTATTGTCTTGATGTTACTACCATAGTCTTCAGTAACTAAAGACTGTAAGAAGCCGACGTTTGGATTCCAAACATGTGCAGGCTCATGATCAAGCAATCAGATCCATGGTCTGGAGTCACAATGACAACTGGATGGTCTCTGGTGATGATGGGGGAGCAATAAAGTAAATATTTAATTTCATATACCATGTGGTTTCTTATAAGCTTCATATTTACATATATTGAATTAGATTTTGTGTTTAAAGGCACAAATCTAATTATAAATATTGATATTTGTGGGTCAACTTTCTAGGTATTGGCAGAACAACATGAACAATGTTAAAGCCAACAAATCTGCTCATAAAGAATCAGTCCGTGACTTGAGGTAGATTTTTTTTATATTTTAAAATATTACTATAAAAATAAATTTTATAACATTGTGTGGAGGAAAGGTGCTGTAATTCTTTCATAAACAGTTTCTGTAGGACAGATTTGAAGTTCTGTTCGTGTTCTGATGATACCACAGTTAAAGTATGGGATTTTGCACGCTGTCAAGAAGAGTGTTCATTAACTGGTAATGTGCTTTGAATGGACCAGATATGAGAATGGGTTTTCTGTCTCTAATCTGTACAGACCAGATGGCGGGAAAGGTTTCCCGTCTCTTCTCTTATCTGTTCAGCTTATTATTATTACTTGTCTCTTGTAAATAGTTAGATTTTTTGTGCAAAATTTTTACATATTTCTATTTTCCATGATTATTCCTCTTGAATTTCATACTTTTACTTTTTATTTTAAGCCAATCAATTTGATGAGTATGACTATGCAACTTTCTTGTAAAATAAGTTCATAAATATAATTTTTTGAATTCCTTGAATCTATATGCTTTGTTTATATTTTAGTTTCCCCATTTTAATGAACTAACTTTAGAGTTATTGTTGTGGCATTTGAACTCAGCCAGGCCATGGTTGGGATGTGAAGAGTGTTGACTGGCATCCAACAAAGTCTCTATTAGTATCAGGTGTTTTAAATATCTGTTAATAGAATTCATTGTGGTTGTGAGATTCAATAATGTGAAATAATTATCCAATGAGATTTTCACGATGCAGGTGGGAAAGACAATCTTGTGAAACTTTGGGATGCTAAAAGTGGGAAAGAGCTTTGCTCATTGTAAGTGTTAACTTAAGATCTGATGTCTAATGTGTAATATGTTGTGTTTATATATTCATATTTATTTTTTATCTTACAGTCATGGCCACAAAAACACCGTGCTTTGTGTAAAATGGAATCAAAATGGAAACTGGGTATTAACGGCGTCTAAAGATCAAATAATAAAGGTTGGCAACTGTGTCATCTTTCCGTACTAAAGTTTTTTGCTCATCGTTCCCACTCTCTGCCCCGTTCTTTGACATTTGTGTCTGGCTTTTATTTATTTATCTTGGATGATTATCTAACCTTATAGAAATTAAGTTGGATTTTACTACCAAATAATCTCACCTTGTCAGATTTTTTGTACTGCTGTCCTTTGATTTTATTACTGCGCTGTTTATATCAGTGTTTTTGGCCAATATCCCCTTCCTTTTTGTTCTCTGACCTAATCCTGTTTGTTACTTTTATTTGGTTTTATTATGCATTTTTCTCTCCGAGAGTTACTGATTGTCATAGGCACTATTAATTTGCAGCTTTATGACATAAGGGCAATGAAAGAGCTTGAATCATTCCGTGGACACCGGAAGGATGTTACTAGTAAGTGACATGTTTTTTTTTCTTTGAATAAGAATAGGACAGTTTCTTTATATTAATATATCCTGCAAGAAATATTATAGGATAACTGCAGATAAGATATATAAGCTCAACAGGAAAAAAATCTGACAAGTAATTCTGTAACCCCGTTTATGTCTTTTTTAAATGTGGATGTGAAAAAATTCATTGCAACAGGAATGGTATTCTTGAATTTTTATAAATGTGTGATATTATTTAGCTGACACTAGGTTTGAAAATCTGGACTTGTGCTATAATACTTTGTGACAGAGTGCTACTAGTAGTAAAACTGAAATTGAGTCTGAATGATCTTTGACATATAATTTACCTGAAGATAGGTTAAGTTCTGATTTGAAGGGGTTGATTAGTTTTATTGCTTGTAGTTGCTGGAAACTTCAATTCAACCTGCATTACTATGAATTGGCGTTCCTATTGGTATTTGGGAAGAGTGATTTTAATTCAAGGCTAGCTTCATCTTAATTGTACGCTTTTTTTTTTTTTTTTTTTTGTGATTAGTTTCCTAGGATGTTATGGCTTTCATCAGTTTACTATGTATTTGGTACTATGCTGGGTAAAAATGTACTGTGCCGTCCAGTTGAAGCATCAATACATAGCTTCAAAGCTACTGTACGATGGCAGTGGATTCTGTGAAATTCAAACACACTTTTTTTTGGTCTAGTAGTCTAATGACCATAATTCACTCCTTAAAGGTGAATAAGTGGGATGTCTTGGCGTTTGAACACACGCCCATGCAATCAGATATCCCTACACAGCTGCCAACTGAGTAGTTAACATTTTAATGTATTATATCCTTTGCATAATTGCATCTATGGTTGACTATGCCTAATATCGTTAGAGATTATCTCTACCAGTGTTAAATTGCTTTGAAAAAACATGTTCATTAAAGCTTGATCTGAAAATTGTAAGTGGTGCCTTGATTTTGTCTTGATCACGTTGTAATCCTTTATTTGAATATTGTGTCGTGCCTACTTTTAATTGTGTTGAAGCCCTTACAATTTGAAATTTCAGTTTTATGTATTTGTTAATATTAGTTATACACTAATAAATTTCTCATGTTTTCTTTGCGGTTAATGTATTAGCTGTTGGCAGAATGATGTGTATCCGCGACCCTATTTATAAGTAGGCAAATGGTGAAGGTTGTTATGGTAGTTCATATGATATTTTTGTGGCACAAGCACAAGGCCATTTCTGCATGCAAGCAAAAAATTCTGAACATAGTTAATGACTGATTCACTTATTTAGTCCTCGATAATGTAGGGTCCTGTGAAGTTAGTCCTTGAAAATAGCAAAATTTCAAAATGATTCCTGAAATTGGAAACTCTCAATATATTAGTCCTTGTCGTGCAGTTTCAGAGGTTAAATCGACCAATCCAATAAAACTGATATATGATTGAATTTGAAGAATGAAGATTTTTAGATTCAGGGCTTATTGCGAAGTTACATTAATTTCAAAATCATTAATTGACAACGACCCTACAATTTCAGTGACTAAATTGCTGATTTACTTCAATATGTTTTGTTGGGTTATTGGGTAGTGTAACATTACTAGTATTGTAGGGAAAATTGCCATTTTCTATAATCCTCCTGCAAGTATGAGTGGAATATGAATTTTATGACTGACTCTTGAATCTTCTGTTAGCTTTGGCTTGGCATCCATTCCATGAAGAGTACTTTGTCAGTGGGAGTTATGATGGTTCCATCTTCCATTGGCTTGTTGGGTAAATTCGTTTTCTCACTTACATTTCAGTCTTCCTTTTTTTCTTCGTAGTTCTTATTCCTTCATTAAGCTATATTTATAAATTTGATTACTTGTATTTGGACTTTGTAGGTACACTTAAATGATTTTTTTTCTCACATTTAGTTAACTTATTTGGTAATTTTTATGTAATTTGCAGGCATGATACTCCACAAATTGAAATTTGCAATGCTCATGATAATAATGTGTGGGATCTTGCTTGGCATCCTATTGGATACCTTCTTTGCAGGTGAACTCAATTTTGCTGCTCAGTGCATAGTTTTATGCTTGTTTCTTTCCTCTTTCCATCTGTTCTTTGCTTTGCTATGCTTTTTGCCAATGGCTATTGAAGAAACTGACCGTGAATAAAATTTATTGAAAAGAAATGGAAGGAATATAAGACTCACATCGGACAATATATTGTCTGATGTGGGACTCTAACACTATTAAATAACTATTCACTTATTCATTCATTTGTTTTCATTATTCTGAGATTTCATGCAAGCAAAAAAATTGACAATCCATGACTAATTGAAGATTTCTATGCATTATTGCAAACATATCAGCAAATAGTTGAACGGTGGGAACGATAAATTTCATTTCCTACATAAAGTTACTTGTTGGTGTAAGGCTCCAAGTTTGATACTGGCTGTCATATAAAAAACACATAAATAGGTAGAAAATGTATAAACATCTAGAACTAGTTGCTAACCATTGAATAGAGATTATAAAATTGGACACAATATAACACTTTAACAGGTGTCCCTTCCCTCTAAAAATGTAAACCACCTGTGTAAGATCAACTTTTTTAATTGAACACCCGAATTGGGTGTCTTGCACTTCGTTGTCTGATACAAGACACTTAAAACCAGCCGTGTCCATGTTGCACAGTCAATTGCTCTCAGTTATGAAATGATGTGTGACTTGTGATTTTGTTTTCCGAGACTTGTGTTTTAGTTGTCAATTCCTATACATATTTTATATATTGAACACTACATATTTTAAATGGCTCATTTCAATGTAATTTTCATTTTGTCCTTGAATCTTCCAATTTGATGATTTGCAATTAGAAGTTCGCATGCAATTCATGATTTGACAACCTTAGTAACCTAGTTAATTAATCTATATAATATATATGTGAAAAAAGTAATAACCAACTTCAAGTTGCATGTTATGACATTAGTATTTTCTCATGCAGTGGTAGCAGCGATCATACAACAAAGTTTTGGTGCAGAAACAGGCCGGGAGACAGTGCTCGTGATAGATATAACAATGGCATGTCAGGTATGTTTTATTCTGATCAAGGAAAATGATGTAGTCTGCTCTCTCCTATCTTCAGTTTAAAATCTTACTGTCAAGGAAAATGATGCAGTATCCTCCCTCCTGTCTTCAGTTTAAAATCTAAATCTTCTACTGTCAATTGTCATCTAATTATTGGACTTTATAGTTAGTGGGCTACTGGGCTTAAATTGCTTTCTTGTTCAACATTTTCAGATTATTAGCCTTATATGGTATAACTATAAAGAGAATGTGTGTGTGTGTGAGAGAGAGAGAGAGAGATTGAATTGAGTCTTAACTCTTAAGCCTTAAGGCATGATTATTTAAGTTTGAGAATACAACCCATAATATATATAGCCGAGTCCCAAGTCAACAGAACCTGCTGATCTGATACATTTTGTTACAGCTTCCTTAAAGTTAAGCTACCAGCTGTACATTCACTTTACATTATGTAGCAGTTAAGCTAACTCCCCTCCATTCATTCTGTTGGAAAAAGTATGTAGCAGTATGTATCTATGCCTACTCGATAGTATGATAGTATGCTCCAATATGAACAATACATATCCATATAAGTGCACTCTTTCAGTATTAAACTATTCTTTAAACTTGAACTAGAGTTTGTAATATTTGAAGGTTACTTTGTTGTAGGCTGTGCAGAGTTTGGATGGTAGTTCTTCAGTTAGAAACATTGCCTATAACAAAAGCAATTAATAAAATTATTTGACATCAGTTTGAATATGTTCATCTGTCAGGATATCCTGAGCAAAATCCTGCTGCTGGTCGCGTGGGTGGTAGTTTTGCAATACCCGAAGGCCCAACAACTCCAGGGCCATTTGCCCCTGGGCTGACTCGAAACGAGGGTACAATTCCAGGTGTTGGAGTTGCAATGCCCCTGTCTATTCCTTCTGTTGATGGGCCTCAAGGGGAGCAGAAGCAGCCCCATCCTGGTTCAATGGGTGCGCCTCCTCTTCCCCCAGGTCCGCATCCCTCTCTTCTTAACCCCAACCAGCAACAACCATTCCAACAGAATCCACAGCAGATTCCACAACATCAGCACCAGGCACTATCACAACAGATGGGTCCTTTGCCTATGCCTCCAAATATGCCACAGCTACAGCATCCTTCCCATTCTCCCATGGTTCCTCACCAACATTTGCCCCGCCCTCCCCCCCAAATGCCACATGGAATGCCAGGATCTCTACAAGTACCTGCTTCTCATCCAATGCAAATCCCAGGACCTATGGTATGTGTCCAAAGTTCTTTTCTTTTGTTCTGATTTTATCTTTATTAACATAGTAAAGTTCTCTGGAAGTAGTTCCTATTTCAAGTGTTAGATTGTTCAGGTATTGTGATTTGTATTGGTGGGGGGCTAGGGGGTCTAGATATTGGGTGTTTCGGTTGATCTTTTTTGCAGGATTGGCGTGATATACTGCATATTTGGACAGTATCTGATAAATGTAACTGGAAATCTTTTGGAAGTTGGGGAACATCCATGTGCTAGGCCACTTCTAATAATTAAGATGCTTTAATTTCTCCTTAATTATTTTCATCTGTTAATGTTTTTCGGCCTCTCTTAGGCTCTAAGCCAACTAAGTTAAGCTATTTATTTTACCTTGTGGCTTTCTTTTAAATATCATTGGAATGACATATCTTACATATTGAACAGATGCGTACTCTTTACACAATTGAAAAATGTCAGCCATCTCTTTCTGTAATTGGTGTCTCATGTTTTACAATTATGCTGCAAGTAATTCACACCATTATGCATTGGATTTAAGTAATTATGCCTGAATTTGCTAAGAGGGTTGCTGTATAATGCATGCCAGTCAAATAATTCTGATGAAATTAAGATAATAACTCTCCTATTTGGCAGTTGAATACACAAAGGCAATCTACACTTGTATTGCATAGTTTCAACTGATTTTTTTTGAAGCATTTCTGTGTATTGCATAGACACAGTTTTATTTTCTGTCAATGTATTGGCTATTACATTTTTTTTATATATAAACTAAATCATATCATGTACTGTCTGTTACATTTTTTTGAACTTATTGCTGTGGCACATAACTTCAATTTTCTAGTTGGTATAATGCACAGTCTGAAATATTTAATTTTACAAATAATTGTGATGTATGTTTTTAATAATGAGAGAGTAGGCCATTAATTGCGTAGGTTATTTTTTTCTTTCCAAAATGCATAGGATCTTTTAAATTCACTATAACTTCAATGATATATAGAAGTATAATTGGTTGAAACAGAATCTAAACTCCTTATTTTTAAAAATTAAGTTACAAATGACAAATTGAAGTCAAGAGTGACACATGTCTTTCTTAACCATAAAGAGAAACACCCGACATCGGCAAAACATGTCATTCTTTGAGGGATAATACAATAAAAAAAAACCACTCAAGTAAATGTGCCTTAACTTAACTGATAGTGGATGATAAGGTATCTCTAATTTACAAATGCACATTTAGCAGAATCAAATATTTTTTTTTTGTCCTTCAGGGGATGCAAGGTGGAATGAATCAGATGGGTCCTCCAATGCCACAAGGTCATTATGTGGGCATGAATCAAATGCATTCAGGTCCCTTGCCAGCAAGTGGAGGGCCACCTCTTGGTGGTTTCCCAAACAACATGCAAGGGCCATCAAACACCAGCTATCCTCAAGGTGCTCCGTTTAACCGACCACAAGGTGGACAAATGCCCATGATGCAAGGGTATAATCCTTACCAGGTAAGATAGTATGTTGGTTCATAAACTGCTCATTTTCAAATTATGCGTGTAAGTTCAATTGTTTGCAAGTTGAAACTTATTTTTGTTTTTTACCCTCTTCTTTCATCATAAATAATATTTCTCCTTAAACTGTGTTTTGGTTTCTCAACAGAAATTAAACATCAACTTTTACAGTCTCAACAGAAACTTATTTTCATTTTTTTTTTGGTCTAATACCCTTTTTAGTCCTGTATCTTAACCTCAATGTTCATTTTGGTCCTTTAATTTAAAAAAAGGTCCATATTGGTCCTTTAACTATTCAAAATGTTTCATATTTTAGCCACTTTTGTCAAATTAGCGACAAATTTAGCGACTGATTTTTGAATTTTTCCGTTGCTAATAAGACAAAAAAGACTAATATGGAACGTTTTGAAGAGTTAAAGGACCAATATGGACCATTTTAAAATTAAGGGACCAAAATGAACCCCGGGGTTAAGATATGGGACCAAAAAGGATATTAAACCTTTTTGGTTTAATATTTCACAAGAGATGTAGCTTGGGACAGCTGTGAAGATAGGATTGTGCTTTTATGTTTGGTTCCACTTTTTCATAAAGTTTATTCATGACTTACCCTTTCATTTTGTTTATGTTTTGTCCCTGGAATAAAGATTTGTTTGCAATAAAATAGTAAAAAAGTGCCAAGAAATGGCTGTTAGACTTTATGATCTCAGACAATATTTATTTTATCGAAAGTTAGATAATTGATGGCTGTCTATCTTGCGTGTTAATTTGGAGAATTGGACGAGTTTAGCATTCCTTGTAAGTAAATCTAGTTAATTTTCTTGAAAACGTACCGTGCAATAAACTTGGGTATACTCTACAAACTCAGCCAGCCTAGTGGGTCTTGGACAAATCCAATGATTTGAATCAAAACTTGCTGAAAACATCCACAATTTATATTTTACGGCCTACACTAGAGTTTTTCAGGAACTGACTATTTCATACTTGTATTAAGATTTAAGAGTCCCACATTAGATGAGATATGGTCCGAACAAATGTTTTTAAGTGGCGGCATTCATCACATTATAAACCAGTTCTTTAGGGTTGAATTAGACCCAACCCAAGTTCTAAGATGGTATCAGAGTTGATCTAAAATCTGTTGGGCCACCTGCGATAATATTAGGTTACCGTTATCGGGTCACGTTCTAGATGTCCAATGAACCAATGTCTTGGATTGAATAGGTTCCATCTCTACTTTGGAGGCTCCAATTCCATAAATGTATTTTTTACCTCTGTCATTATGTAACTCTGTTATCATTGGATCAACAGTGTTTTCACCATTCTAGAAGTTTGGAATATTAGGTTACAGTGTTTTATTTTATTGTTCACCATTTTCTTCCTGCATATCACCGTTGTCATTTACTTTTAACACTATCCACTTCCAAAACCTGGAAGAAAGCTCCAAAGAATATGTTTAATTTTGGGTGGAAACATAGTATGAAGTCAGAATTACATTTTTCTTTAATATTGTGTTAATTAAAACTAGACAAGATTAGATATTGTGTTGGGTGTGTGGTAAGACTAGACGAGATATGTTTAAAAATGACAATATTATAGAGTTGGGATAGCACTTATAGTATAAAAGATGATGACAGTATTATAGAGGGGAGACCTGCAAATTCTCTAGTAAAGAGAGAAGATTAAATGAAGGATAGTCAAATTGCTAGAGATAGAGGAAGACTTGAAAATCTATAAGTGAAACTATTAAGAAAGATCTCGAGGTTAACGAGTTTGGTAGAAGAATGGCATTTGATATAGTATTATGATGTTGTTTTTGATCCATGTAAGCCAATTGGTTGTTGTATTAGTAAACTTACAAGTTTAACAAGTCTGAGGAGTCAAGTTTATGGACACTCCACATATTTAAATAGACTTGAGTTTTGACTACCATTGATAAAAAAGGGTCTGAAAGTATGGGAGAAATTCAGCATATGTCATTCAAAGCTAAAACTCTTCATTTTCTCTATAGGAGGAAGTGTTCTGAGAAATGTGGACATACTTGATGCATGCTCTGTTTATGCTGCTGGCACTATACTAGCATTTTATTGCTGATATTTATTGTTAGACTATGTGTTCTATTTAATCGACGAAGCAGGGCAAAAGAAGTTGGTACGATATCATCTAGGGCTAGGCTTGAAATTTTAAAGGCTACTTTAGCTGGGATAGTGACTTCTTTATAGATTGATTTCAACCTTTAACAACACCACTAGTGTTGTTTTATTTGGCGGTGTTTTATATGTTCATTTGTCATGTTTTTAAAAATATCAAATATATATCAAAATATTGATATAACCTTCCAAACTCTTTGAAAACTAGCTCGAAAACTCGGTGTTATCACGATGGTACCCAAATGGGTAATGTATCATATTTCTGGTATCACGATTATTAAACGGTACTTACTCTTTGTTTTTACTCATTACTGCAGTCTGGAAATCAGTCAGGGATGCCACCAAACGCACAACCAGGGGGGCCACATTCTCAAATGCCTCAATAAATCAAGGAAATTGCTTTGTAGTTGCCATTTAAACTCGTGTAGTTTCCCTCTCTTTTTTAAACTTCTTAATTTGCTTTGGATATTTTGGCCACGAGAAATTATCTTCTTGTGATGCCAATTATTTATAATTTTCACTTTGGATGTAATTTATACTTTAGTTCAGGTTCATAGTTATCTAAGCATAATTTATACTTTCCATTCTTAGAGTTTTATTGATTGATTCTGAATCCGCATTTGTAAAACACAAAGGCAAAATTGCTTCATAGGTCCTTTAACTCTATTTACTGATTCAACCATTTGTTTTTTAAATTGGTCATTTAAGTTTTAGAATTTTAATTACAAGGCACATGAAAAATGATTAAAAAGTCGATTGCATTCATATTTTAATACCTTCAATCTTTGGATTCACCATTTGTATTCATTTTCACTCTTTGGATTCACCTTTAATCATCGTAATATTTTCTTCCCCGGGCACGGAACACTTTCTTCAATTCTCCACAAACCAGATGTGCTTATACCTTCTTTTTCTGAGAATTGAAATATGTTCTTAATCTTCTACCAACCAACAACCTTTTCCAAGTCGTTTTTGAATCATGCAGTTGCCATTGTTAACCCTGTTTCTAAGCTCCATTTTAATCTCTCAAGTCCGTAGCCTCAAATATAGTTCCACAATTTCTTTTCCAACAAGAACTGATAGTGTGGATTTAAAAAAGAAATATGGAGATATTCTACTTAAAACAATATATATATATTTCGGTGTGAAGAAAATGAGTGGTATGGATATGATAACCATTGCAAAAAGGTGGAACAAAAAATGAGTAGTATGACCATGATAACCATTGCTTAAAGCTTTTTGGCGTGATGGTAGACATCTCTGGTTAGTGAAGGTGTTTTTTGCAAGGGTATTGCTTTAACGTTCAAGTTAGCAAAATATTGTTCTAATGTTCAAGTCACCAAAGTGAAATATGTGGAATTTGCAAGGGAACAAATGAATCATACCTTGGCGTGATGCATAATCACTTTTATATAGGAACGATGATTAGAATCGTCATCGTTGGATATAATGTGAAACGTGAGACGCTGTTGGATGAATATCAACAGTTGAAATAAAAGTGATGTTCTACTTTAGTGCGATGCGTTATGCTCTAGTGCGATGCTTCAATATGAACGTCCACTAGTTTGCTAATTGAATGTACACCTATAATTAGACTGAACATTTGTATTGGGTTGGTCTTATTGGACCATTAACCATTCCTTGCTATCTAACTTGAAGCAAGGATTGTTGATGTCAAAGTGTTGTGACTAACCCCTTAGTGAGTTTTGTTAAGCGAGTGTAAATTTATTAGAGGAATGCTTGTGGGAAAGGAGGAGTTACTTGAAAAGTTGATTGGGAGTTGGTGGCCTCAAGAGCAGAAGAATGCTTATGGGAAAGGATGAGTTACATTGAAAAGTTGGTGGCCTCAAGAACATGCACATTAAATACCAATCATTTCACTGAAACGTTCCTTTGAGGAAGACTTCCACGTGGATCCACACACTTAGAGTAGGGAGGCGAGACCCTCAGAGTACTTAAGTGCACTCGATTGACATTATGGAATCAAGGTATTATGCGGATTGTTAATTATGACCTTTGATGCTTTTCTGATTCTTGACCATTGATCTCGACACCCTTGGCTGCTTTCCTGATTCTTTGTTTTCTTGCGATTTTGGAATACTTGTTGTTCTTTAGGTGTTCTTTATTCTATGTTCTCATTGCAATATATATTATGCGTTTCTGTCGATTTTGCTTCTCCAACCTTCAAGACATGCAAAACATTAAAAGTACCCATCTCTGTCACCTTTCCCTTTAAGTTGTTTGAATTTACTTTCTAGTCATGGCCAACATAGAAAACACAAACATTCCATTCATAAATATGAGTAGTGGTGATGATTTCAGTGATGTTTCATCTCGAACTGAAGTAATAAACATCAAAACATTTGAATCGTCGTTGTTAGAGGTAAGGCACTCGCAGTGATCTTTGTTGAGGTTATAAAGTATATCGATGTGAAATGTCCAAACATGAACGTTGTTGATGTGAGGGAATCTACAAAAGTGAGAAACCCTGAAATAAACATTGTTGAAGAGAGGAAACCCGCTTCTACTAGGATCAACATTAAGAAGGTTGCACCGTGGCTTTGGCTTCCATGGACTTCATATGCTAAACCCAAAAGTTGTAAACAATCCCAGAGAGAAAATTTTACCTTATACCCCCAGACTTATCCCCATACCCCTACAATTTTTTAAACATTCCAAATTTATCCTTTTCAATTTTTTAATACTTTTTATTGCCCAGTCAAATGAGTCAAAAAGCACTATTTTGGAATTATACGATAATAACCAAATAACACAAGGTAAAGAAACCCGGAGTGTATTATAATCAAACCGGAAAATACAAACCAAAGAAATCCGATTGTTGGATTTAACAAACCTAATAACTTGTATGTGAGTTATCCGGTTCACATAAGACAATCCGGATAACATTGACATACGTTTTCCGGGTTGTGTTTTTCTACGTTCCGGATAACATGTATTGAAGAGTCACGAAACACATTTTTTTAAATTTGCATATATGAAATCTGAGCAAATAGAGAATTTACCTATACAGAATCTGAGCACACAGAGAATTTATGTTGGATACTGGATAAGTTGAAACAATTGTTCACCAAGCAAAGGTTATGGCTACAAGTGATTTTAACAGATAGAGGTCCTATCAGCAAAATGGTGCAACCAACTAATAACAACATGTAGGCTCTACATGCACAGTGCAATTTGTTCGTAGCTTGTTGATAGATAAATAGCTGCTTCAACCAATCCAAGCGATAATAAAAGCCTCTGCAACTACGAACCTCTTCAACTGCATCCTCCAATGAAACACCCAGGAGATCAATAACTTGAGTAATGACATATGAATCAGTGAACCATTCTGTAGCGTCAGTTTTTGTGGCGCAATCACTACCGCTTATGGTGCAATATTCTAATTTCTATATTTATTGTAACACCCTAAATATTCCCCCGCATAACATAAATAAAAATTAGAGTTTATTTCACAAAATCATATTTAGGATGCCACCATCCAACAAAACCTACTCAAGTACATGACATGCAATACATCAACTTTTATTAAAACAGCAGAAACATTAACAAATAGTTATTCAAAGCATAAGCATGGTTTTCAACTAATTAAAATAATCAAAGTTAGGAGATATCCAAAATCTCAAGCAAACAAAACATAATAAAAACATAACGTTCCATAACCCCAGTGCTACATATAAGAGTAGACCCAAACTAAACGAATATCTGGAAGACTCCAACTTCCACTCATATAAACTGTTCTGCTACGAGTTACTTACACGATACCCATGAAAAGGCAACATTCAAACAGAAGGGGTGAGATATCGTAATTATATAAAGGAATACATAATAATAAGTGAGCAACAAATTATTACAAGCACAACATACATTCCAACAACATATTCCACGCCACCAACACAATGAGGCCACACAAATGCAATGCAATGAGACTCAACAAATTGACTCAATGCATGTGGTACCGAAACGTGAACTCTCAGGTTCACCGCTACGATCCCCACCTAGGATCGAAGCTCACCAAATGAACCTTTGTCCAAAACTGTTACCAAGTAATGCTTCACTAATCCATCACCATAGGAATTAGCTACTCGCACCCAATCAACACAATGGGATTGAGGCTTACCCATAACTCGTTACCATCACCATAGGTAACGCTTCACTAATTTGATCACCATAGAATTAGCTAATCGCACCCAATCCATCACCCTAGGATTGAGGCTCATGGACCACCGTCCAACACCATGAATGCATGCAACATATTATGCATACAACACAATAACATGCACAAAGACCTTTACCATAGTCAGTGTACCTCTCGCCACTAATGGCCACCATGCACCAAACAACTGCCAAAACATGCAGCAACAACAACACAATATAACAAGCAATAACAATGCATTTGCACACGTTTCACAAAACAACATAAACTCAATATGCATCAAATACATGTTCACACATGAAATAATTTGAATTCTGGTACTAATTTTTTTTAAAGTTAAAGTACATTAAACCAGCTTTCCAACGCTTCAAACGGGGCGTCAGTCAGACACCCGAAACTAAAGTTATGAATTTTTGAAAATTTAAAAAAATTCTAGACACAACGATGAGTTGTTAGTTCAAGTGTTTGGTGGCTGTATTAAGTTGTGGCAAAGTTCTTGCAAGGCAGATTTTTCTTCACAAGGAAGCAACTTCTACCACTTGCAAGAAGATAGTGATTAGAGAAATGAGAGAGATTCAACTTGGTTTCTAGTTGATTCCGGTGTAGTTTGGATGTTAGGAGTGTGTTTTATTTATAGGAAATCTTGGAGAATGAGAGATATGGGCAGATTGTGCCAACTTGCCAAGTTTTCCCTTTTTGGAGGCAAAATGAGCAAATCCAACTTGGGATTTCTTTTCTGAGCATGAGCAACCTTCCTACGTGTTTCAATAACACCGATAGCCTGCAAATAGTTGACATGAAGTGAAGGAAGAGAGTAGCTGATGCAGTAGCTGAGGTGTAGCAGAAAATGCAAAAAGTTTCTCTCTCCTTGCCACTTGCATCCACTTGCTTGAAAAAATAAACAATTCCAATAATCCAATCTCTGGTTTTTGATCGTGGTAATCCATTTTAATCTCATCAATTAAGTCCCTAAACATCAGAGAATGAGTTAAACAAGTGATTAGAAGAGGTTTGAGTGGTTTATGCATCAAAATGCAAGTGCTGAACTTGGTTTTGTGACATGAAAAATCCCTAACTTGCTCTCTTCGATTCTCCCTAACCACAAAGGCTGTGAAAATGCTCTTGTATTTTTTTAAAATCCCTAAATATGATCTACAATGTTCATGTTTGTACAAAGTTCATATTCTAAAGGGAACTAGGTCAAAAATCTTCATGAAGTTGGCTGCAAAACTTGACTTACAAGTCAAAAAACATGAAATTTTTCTAAGTGTAGAAATCTTTCACAACTTGATGGGCTCTTAACTCAAAATATATACATTTGTGGACATCAAACCTCTAGGACACTTTTGTATTATTTCTCAAGATCTTTCCAACCAGCTTTGGACCACTCAATTTGGATGTGTGGTTTGAGAGTTATGGCCATTCTAAATAAGCTTGAAATTAGGTTTTTTCATAAACCCTAATTTCTTGATTCACAAGTTATCCATCAATTCTTGATTAAATATTCACCAAACTCACTAGTTAGGCATAACATGATGTTGGAAACCTTGATTACTTTAACTTGGGGTCAAAACCCTAAAAGTCAAAGAGTTGACTTTCCAAACAGACGAACCGAACTGTTGAAATCTTCAGGATTGATCCTTAGTATTCTGGGTTTTTTGAACATTTCATACTACTTGAGGGGACTTCAATAAGTCATAAAAACATCATGGACCATGGTTCAAGCTTTGGAAACCCATTTAGACCAAAAGTCAAACTACAATTGACTTTTTCAACCAGAAACCCCAATCAGGGTTTTGCACAACACTGCTTCACTTCTCTTGGTAACAACCTCAAATAGAACTTGTTCTTGGTAAAATATAAACCTCTTGATGATGTGAAGAATTGATATGTATGAGATCAATCCAAAACCTTGACTAATCAGTCCATAGGATTCTTGATTTTATCAGTGTGAAATCCTAATTCATCTGCATCTTGACAAAGACTAACTTGAAAGAGATTAGGGTTAGATAACATATGCTTGATGCACCTAGAATGATAATGGAATCTAGGGTTCAAAATCTGGGGTATGACAGTTGTCCCTATTTAAATATCTTACCAGATGGCAATGAGAGATAACGATCTCCATAGAATCATGGTGAAAGGTATTTAAATATAGCAAACCAGAATTTTCCCCCTTAGATACGATGGTATGCAAAAGGAAAAATGCTGATCATGAAATGAGTTCTAAGAATGATGCTTTATGATGCTTGAGTGTAAGAAAATGCTGACACACGAGCAAACAAAAAAAGAAGAACAAAACAACGAGTAACCACTCACTGGGAACACATACACACTAGGGAGAGATCCAAAGCATACCAACCAATAGTTCAGACATGACTAATAACGGTACTTCAAGGGGATCCTCCACATAGGGGAGAGCAGAAAAAACTCCACCGGGGAAGATAAATCTCCACTGGAGAAATGCAAATCCAGTCATAAGATGCATCAAGGGAGACAAGGCTAAGAAGCCACACAGAGGAACAAAAGTCAACAGACTCGGACTCCAACTAGGGATTCAAAAGACAAGAGACACAATCCTTATTGGTGAACCAACCAAATGGGGACTTTCCTTTCAACGAAGAGTTCAAACATGATCTTTAGGAAAAGACTAGAAACAAGACTAGACTCACAGGGGATTCTAGTGACTAATGGACCTCCAAGACCTGCTGGGGACATCCAGGGATGTTGGTCATAACCAACTATCCTAAAAGTACAGAAAAAAGCCATGCCAATAATCACTGGGCTTTCAAAAGGGATGGGTGACAACCACAATCTACCAATGACTATTGGGTTTCAAACGATGCCAGTAGTCACTGGTCTTTCCCAGGGATGGGTGACAACCAAACTACAGGCCAATAACAATTAGAATTAACAATTAATGTTAGTAACCACTGGACTTACAGGGAAAAAACGATGTAGGTTACAACCACATTCTAATAACAATTGGGTTTCAAACAGTGCTAGTAACTACTAGACTTACAGGGAAAAAAGATGTAGGTTACAACCATATTCCAATGACAATTAGGTTTCAAACAGTGCCAGTAACTACTGGACTTACAAGGGAAAAAGATGTAGGTTACAACCACATTCCAATAACAATTGGGTTTCAAACAGTGCCAATAACTACTGGACTTCAAGGGGAGATGTTGGTAACAACCCACAGTCAAAGAACATAACAGAGTTGTATGAAATTGTGAATAACCATTAGACTTAACAATATCTGTAAACACTGGACTTTCGAGAGGAGACAGGTAACGACCAAACATTCCACTATTAATAACAATGCGTTTTCAATTAATGCCAGTAACTACTGGAATTTTTTGGGGATTAGTGACAACCAAAACAATGATACCAATAACAATTGGATTTTAAGCAATGCTAGTAACTACTGGAATTCCTAGAGGATATGGTGACAACCAAATCAGTAATATCAATAACGATTGGATTTTAAGAAATGCCAGTAACTACTGGACTTTCAACAGATATGGTGACGACCAAATCAACGATACCAATAATGATTGTATTTAAAAAAATGCCAGTAACTACTGGGATTTCACAAGATATGGTGACGACCAAATCAACGATACCAATAATGATTGGATTTAAAAAAATGCCAGTAACTACTGGACTTTCAGCAGATATGGTGACAACCAAATCAACGATACCAATAACGATTAGATTTAAAAAAAACACCAGTAACTACTGGACTTTCAGCAAATATGGTGATGACCAAATCAACGATACCAATAACGATTGGATTTTAAAAACACCAGTAAATATTGGGTCTCAGCAGAGTCGGTTAACAAACGGGATATCGACTGAAGGGATAAATTCAGGTAAACACCATATATTAAGGATAAGCTACAACATTAGTAACAACTAACATTTGGTAACCACCAATTAGCAGTATCAGATAGGGGTCAGTGGCCACCTATTGCTAGTCACAACTAGACTTCCCGGGGATATAAGTATTTATTACAATAATACCTAAGCCGGATAACTTGACAAAGTTAAGGTAACAACCAAAGGGTAAGCCCGTGACAACAGTCTGAAGCAAAGGAGTTTGGTAACGACCAAAGAATCTCAAGATGGTATCCAATAGCTATTGGGGAAGAAACACCCGATAGATTCTTGACAAAGAAACCCGTCTCAACTGGAACACAACAACCACTGCCAGAACAAACCAAAACAAGAGGTATGCTGAAAAATGCATATGCTAGAGGTATGATGCGAATGCAATGCCGAACGACTCCGCAAGAGAAGGAAACAAAAGATAGGTAACGATCTATCACACCGGAGGAAAAAAAGAATCACACTGAATCCTAACACTGAAGAATGGTCTTAATAATCTAGAGAGGAAGCGATCCATGTTCTTGCAAACTTGCCAGAGAGAAGTCACAACTTCAATACAACGGTCAAAATAACTAATCAGAGATATCAAAACTTCGAGCGCGGCGACGTGGGGAAAGAAATCTCTATAGACCTAATATTGCTGAGATGATGGTATCAAGGTTTCAACCGTTCTGTCCTTATGAGAGGAGTATAATTTTACACCATCATGTCACAATCAAAGTTACGAGTTGCTTGTTAGTTAAACTTTCTCCAAAACAATTTTTGTTTCAAATTTTTTTTTTTGCCTTTAAAACTCATTATTAACAAATAAGTTATGTTTTTGCATAACAAAAAGGTAGGGCGATCAATAGAGCATAAACAATGATTGGTCAAAATTTGATTTCATTCAAAGATGGAGACTTGAAAAAGGAAAAGTCCCATGGAACATTTACAATTTGGAAAAATGGCAATATGGGAAAAGGTTACAAAATCCAATGATAATCCAATTCTAACTAGCTAAGAGTTCGTCTAAATCGCTGCCTCTGATGAGACTAGAGGAAAATGAGCCTCTTTGACGACCTTCTGCAGTAGTGACAACTCCTGATGTAGTGAAATGCCTTTGCCCCTAAAATTTGTATGAACCGCCCTTTCTGGTTTTCAATTCACCGGGACGCTCATTTTTGTCTAAGCCGCCTTTTTAGGTTTTCGACTTAGCGAGCTTTTCTTTCTTTTATCCCTAATTTTTTCCCGGACCTCCTTCATTGGTTATGATCCCCTGGGTGTTGCGGTGAGAATCGTGATGTCAAGCTATTGATTAACTTGAATCTTAATTCATTAAATTCACAACCGGACTTTGATTTATCCAAAGGAAAGGTTAAAGAAAGAAATAAATTTTGCGCGATGTAACAAAAATGCTAAGATATCGAGGATCGGGGGTTGGTTATGCCTAGGGTAGTTATTTCACATCCTAAACATCTGTAGTACTCTACATGAACCTTTTGTGTGTGTGTGTGTGTGTGTGTGTGTGTGTGTATGATAAACTTTCTAATGGTTATGCTATGGCTTGGGATTTGAGGTAAAGACCTAGGGTCTAATTTTTTAAGTTTGCTCGCAAAGATATCGCATCTTTTTCCTACGTATACTAACTAGGATAGAATCAGAGCAATCATACTTCACCTCACTGAGGGGTGGATGAAAAATTGATTATGATCAAGGTTCAAAGGGGAATAAACATAAAACTACTTGTATAGAGTTTAACAAAACTCTCTATTCTAAGTTGTACACTCAAGGGGATTGACTTTGATAAAAGTCAGGAGGGGAGTAAGTAATCATGACAATGATCCTTACATAGAGTTGACAAAGTCTAGCCTAGAGTTCTAGTTGAAGAACACTCCTAGTAAAGGTGGATTTTTTTTTAAACTTAAGCAAAGTCTAATGTGTAACACCCATTTTAATTATTTAGTCATTTTATTATTATTTTAAATACTATGTGTTGGTGTGCCCTTTGGTGGGGGTGTATTTGGTGATGTTTGGTGGGTGTCCCTAATGTGGGAGGATTATTGGTGGTGTTTTGGTGAATATAATAATATAGTGTATAATATTAATATTGGTGGGAATATTATTATTATTATTATTATATTTATTATAGTTACTATTGTTATTAATATTATTATTATTTTGGTGAGATAATAATAATAATATTATTATTATTATTATTTTATTAAGTTATTATTATTATTATTAAGTTATTATTATTATTGGGATTAGAGAATTAAAATAGAGAATGTGAGGGGTTAGTAGTTTTTACGATACATTGTGAGAAGTTAGAGAAAGTGGAAAAAGAACGATAGAAAGGAGAGAAGTGAGAAGAACGGAAAAGGGAGCGAAGAACGAAGGAACGGGGGAAAATCAGAATTGGCCAAACCTTGGAGGGTTCTTTCATCGATCAACCGATTAACAAGGTAAGGGGGGAGAAACCTGATTGGGAATGGTTTATACATGTATAGGGTAGTGGGGAGTCCTTAACCCCGTAGGAGATTGATCGATATATGATATTACATATTGATATGTTGTGATTGTTGACTATTGCTGATAATTGGATGTTGATTGTTGATGAATTGTGGTTTTTGGTTAATTTGGCGGATAGGTTGGGTTTACGGGTTTTAGGGAAAATTCTGTGTGACCTTTTGGGATATCGATAGAATGCCTAAGAGTTGAATTGGGAATGTAGTCTAGAAACCGATAAGTTATGATATCTATGTTGTTAGTACTGATGTTAAGAGGTGAATTGGAAGTAGGAAGTTTAACCCATTTGGCTTAGAAAGCACTCTGCAGAACTGTGAGAAATTGGTGAAATCGCAGCATTCGCTGGGCTTCGCCTGGCGAGTGTTGGCGAAGCTTCGCCTGGCGAGTGGAGGCGAGTGTTCGCCTGGAGAGCTGAGGCGAGTGGCAGCGAATAATTCAGAATTAAGTCCCAGACCTAAAGGGTAGGAACTTCGCCTGGCGAATGCCAACGAAGGTTCGCCTGGCGAGTGAATGCTTCGCCTGGCGAATGCACGATAGTTGGAAAGGGGGCTTCGCCAGCAGGTTCGCCTGGCGAATGCCAGCGAAGGCTCGCCCCGGTTCGCCTGGCGAATGCCAGCGAACGTCGCAGAACCAGAATGTGATTTTTGTGATGTTTTGGCCTTGATGCACTGTAAGGTTGGTGAGTGTGGGATTTAACTTGCGTACTGGTGATAGTACGTGTTTCCCTTGATATTGTCGGTGGACAATTAGTTGAGGTATATGTATGTAGTGATCAGTAGGATCGTGTACCCCCGAGTGGTGGGATATGTTTATATCTTGGTGTTAAAGTATGAACTTGTTTACTATCTAGTTGATTTATATGGTGTTGGTGTATGTTATATCTGTACATATATGCATTGATGTATGATGATATGATCAGGAGGATCGTGTGCACGTTGAGTGCCTAAATATATTAGTTATGCATTGGTGTGTGCATATCATGGCGTTTTGGTGGGATGAATCATGTCTCAGGAGGAGCGTAAGTGATTCATCCGTACTCCTTTGTGGAGAATGGTGGGGGATAGATCATGTCTCAGGAGGAGCGTAAGTGATCTAACCAGGTTCAATTGAATGAACCAACGAGTCGGTACCGCATGCATGGTGTTGAGTTGCATTTTGCATTATAATATGTTATATTGTAATTTGAACAGTAGGTTCGTCATATGGTGTTATTAGGGGTGAATCTTGGTGTGTTGGTGTGTTGTACTACCTTATTTACATGTATTACATTACCATTGTATTTTTGATCATGATTTCTCACCCCTTTGTTGTTATTGTGGTCTGTGCTTCTTCGGAGGTACAGATAATCCAGGTACTTAGCTAGCTTGGATTATGGTGTGACAGTCGAGTCTAGGATGCTCTGATACGTAGCACGGGACTTGGGCGTTTTATTTATTTTATGAAGAACTTATATTTTATTTTCTTGTGAAACATATCAAACCTTTATTGGATGTTATTATTTAATATTCCGCTGTATTGGAGAAAACCTTTTTTTTATAAGGAAACGTTGTTTTCATGTGATATCCCACTTGGGAAATTGGAACTCTGATTTTGTTTATTTATAATGTTTATTAATTTAATTGATTTTGGGAAGTGGGGTGTTACAATTGGTATCAGAGCAGGTCGGTCCGTCCGGCCAGTGTTGTTGAGTCGAGTTGAGTCTGTCCTTTATGATGTAGTTGAATATCTTTTAACCCGGTGTTATTCTTTTTGAGAAGTATGGCAGGAAGGAACGATGCTGCATTGGCTGCTGCTATGCAAGCAATGGCGCAGGCGGTTGCTAATCAGAATCAAACTGCAGATGCCCAATTCAGGAGTTTGGCGCAGTTTCGGAGCAACAAGCCGCCAACATTTGAAGGAGGAATTCTGGACCCTGAAGTTGCTCAGAAGTGGCTGAAGGCAATTGAAAAGATCTTCAGGACTATGGAATGTAGCGATGAACAAAAGGTGAGGTTTGGTACTCACATGCTGGAGGGTGAGGCTGAAGCCTAGTGGGACAATAGTCGCCAAAGGTTGGAAGCTGCTGGAACTACCATTACTTGGGAGGTGGTTCGGAAAGGTTTTCTGGAGAAGTATTTCCCGGAAGATATCCGAAGCGCTAAGGAAATTGAATTCTTAGAGCTGAAACAGGGTAGCATGAATGTAGCAGAATATGCTGCCAAGTTTGAGGAGCTGGTGCAGTATTGTCCCCACTATAATATGGAAGGGGAAATGACCTCTAAGTGCTTAAAGTTTGAGAATGGACTGCGTCCAGAGATTAAGTTGGGGATTGCTTGTCAGAAGATCAGGAGCTATCCTGAGCTGGTAGGCAGGAGCAGAATCTCTGATAATGATAACCAAGCAAGGATTGGGCACTACAAAGCTGTTAATAACCGTAAGGGTAAGCAGAGGTTTAGTGGTACTCCTTATAGTGTTGCTGCTGATAAGGGAAAATGTAAAGCTGTTGTTGATAAGAAGCCTAGAGATGGGAGATCATCTGCTGAAGGGAAATGTTTTCGGTGCGGTGGTATGGGACACCGTGCTAATGATTGTCCTAATGAGGCCAAGAAATGTTTTAAGTGTGGGAAACCAGGTCATGTGATAGCTGATTGCAGAGCAACTATGCCGACCTGTTATAACTATGGTGAGAAGGGTCATATCAGTACACATTGTGAGAAGCCGAAGAAGCCTCAAACGTCTCCGGCTGGTGGAAAAGTGTTTGCCTTGGCAGGAACTCAAGCTGCCAGTGATGAGCGTGTGATCAGAGGTACTTGTATTATCAATAATATTCCTTTGATTGCTATTATTGATACGGGTGCAACGCACTCGTTTATTTCTGTAGATTGTGTGGAGAGGATAGGTTTGGTGCCGTCCACTCTGGAGATACAGATGACTATTGAGACACCCTCTATAGGTTCAGTGACTACTTCTTTGGTATGCCTGAAGTGTCCGCTGACTATTTTCGGTAGAGAATTTGGAGTGGATCTGATTTGTCTACCACTTGGTAAGTTGGATGTTATTCTGGGTATGAACTGGTTAGAGTTCAACCGAGTCTACATCGATTGTTTTCGGAAGGAATTGTTGTTCCTGACCCCTGAAGAGGAAGTTGTGGCAAGTTCTTTGTCTAATAAAGAATTGAGGGCCTTGTTGGAAGATGAAACTAGAGTGTTTGCTTTATTTGCAACTTTATCGATGGATAACAAAGTGCCAATGGAGGAATTAGCAGTGGTGAATGAATTTCCAGAAGTGTTTCCTGACGACATTACGGAATTGCCTCCGACGCGAGAAGTAGAATTTGGTATTGATCTTGTTCCTGGTACGAGACCTATTTCTATGGCGCCGTACAGGATGTCTGCAGTGGAATTGGCTGAGTTGAAGTCTCAGATTGGAGAATTGTTGGATAGAAAGTTTATTAGACCAAGTGTATCGCCGTGGGGAGCTCCAGTGTTGTTGGTGAAGAAGAAGGATGGTAGTATGCGTCTGTGCATCGATTACCGTCAATTGAATAAAGTGACTATTAAGAATAAGTATCCTTTACCTAGGATTGATGATTTGATGGACCAGCTGGTGGGAGCTCGTGTATTTAGTAAGATCGACTTAAGATCGGGTTATCATCAGATGAGAGTAAAAGAAGGTGATATTCAGAAGACTGCCTTTAGGACTCGATATGGACATTACGAATATGCTGTAATGCCATTTGGAGTGACTAATGCACCGGGAGTATTTATGGAGTATATGAACATAATTTTCCATTCTTACTTGGATCAGTTCATTGTAGTGTTTATTTATGATATATTAATTTATTCTAAATCTGATGAAGAGCATGCAGGACATCTGAGAATTGCCTTGCAAGTGTTGAAGGAAAATAAATTATTTGCTAAACTGTCAAAGTGTGACTTTTGGTTGAAGAAAGTAAGTTTCTTGGGGCATGTAATATCTGAAGATGGAATAGCGGTGGATCCGTCAAAAGTAAGTGCAGTATTGCAGTGGGAACCGCCGAAGACAGCGACAGAGATTAGAAGCTTTTTGGGGTTAGCCGGTTATTACCGCAGGTTTATTGAAGGGTTCTCTAATTTGGCGTTGCCATTAACTCAGTTGACGAGAAAGAACCAAGTTTTTGTATGGGATGCTGCTTGTGAAGAAAGTTTTGAAGAGTTGAAAAAGAGATTGACTACGGCACCGGTGTTAGTGTTACTGACTCCGAGTGAACCGTTTGTGGTGTACTGTGATGCGTCTAAGATGGGATTAGGCGGGGTTCTGATGCAGAATGGTAAAGTAGTAGCATATGCATCGCGGCAATTGAGAGTGAATGAGCGAAATTATCCGACTCATGATCTTGAATTAGCTGCTGTTGTTTTTGTGTTGAAAATTTGGAGACACTATTTATATGGTTCAAGATTTGAAGTGTTTAGTGATCATAAGAGTCTAAGATACCTGTTTGATCAGAAAGAGATGAATATGAGGCAGAGAAGATGGTTGGAATTTTTGAAGGATTATGACTTCAGTTTGAGTTATCATCCAGGAAAGACCAATGTAGTGGCAGATGCTTTGAGTAGGAAAGCAATTCATATGGCAGCTCTGATGGTGAAAGAAATTGAGTTAATTGAACAGTTTAGAGATTTGAGCATGGTTTGTGAGACTACTGCAGATAGTGTAATGTTGGGTATGTTGCAGGTAAATAATGACTTCTTGGATATGATTAGAGAAAATCAGAAGTTGGATGTGAAATTGGTAGATTTGATGCCTGGAGTAGGGAGTGACTCCGATAGTGACTTTAAATTGGATAATACAGGTGTGTTGAGATTTAGAGGCAGGATTTGTGTACCAGATGATGAAGAATTGAAAAAGTCAATTTTGAGCGAAGGACATCGTAGTAGCCTGAGTATTCATCCGGGAGCTACGAAAATGTATCATGATTTGAAGAAATTATTTTGGTGGTCTGGTATGAAAAGAGACATAGCTCAATTTGTGTATGCCTGTTTGACATGTCAGAAGTCGAAGGTGGAACACCAGAGACCTTCTGGATTTATGCAACCATTAGAGATTCCGGTTTGGAAATGGGATTGCATTACTATGGATTTTGTGACAGGTTTGCCGAATACGGCGAGAGGTTTTGATGCTATATGGGTGATTGTGGATCGATTGACGAAGTCTGCACACTTTGTGCCGCTCAATATTAGTTTTCCGTTAACGAAGCTGGCGGATATTTACATTCGGGTAATTGTGAAGTTGCATGGTGTTCCGTCCAGTATTGTGTCGGATAGAGATCCACGGTTTACTTCGGAATTTTGGAAGAGCTTGCAGGAAGCTTTGGGAACTAAGTTGAAATTGAGTTCAGCTTATCATCCGCAAACTGATGGTCAGTCGGAGAGGACTATTCAGTCGCTTGAAGATTTGTTGAGAGCTTGTGTGTTAGAAAAGGGTGGTGCGTGGGATACTCATTTACCATTGATTGAGTTCACGTACAATAACAGTTACCATTCGAGTATTGGAATGGCACCGTTTGAAGCTTTGTATGGGAGGAGGTGTAGGACTCCTCTGTGTTGGTATGAAACTGGTGAGAATATGGTGCTTGGGCCAGAAATTGTACAGCAGACTACTGAGACAATTCAAATGATTCGTGAGAAATTGAAAGTGTCTCAGAGTAGGCAGAAAAGCTATCATGATAATCAGAGGAAAGAGTTGGAATTCTGTGTAGGTGATCACGTATTCCTAAGAGTTAATCCGATGACTGGTGTGGGTCGTGCATTAAAGTCCAAGAAGCTGGATCCTAAGTTAATTGGACCTTATGAGATTTTGCAGAGAGTTGGTGATGTGGCTTATAGGGTGGCGTTGCCGCCTGAGTTGTCAAACTTACATGATGTGTTTCATGTGTCGCAATTGCGAAAGTATGTTTCTGATCCATCTCATGTGATTCAGAGAGATGATGTTCAGATTCGGGAGAATCTTACTATTGAGACGATGCCGTTGAGGATCGAGGACCGTAAGATGAAACAGCTCCGAGGGAAGGAAATACCTTTGGTGAAGGTAGCGTGGGGAGATGCTGCAGGAGGCAGTGTGACCTGGGAGTTGGAAAGCAGGATGCGGGAAGCGTATCCGGAGCTATTTCCATCAGGTAATTTTCGAGGACGAAAATAATTAAAGTGGGGGAGAGTTGTAACACCCATTTTAATTATTTAGTCATTTTATTATTATTTTAAATACTATGTGTTGGTGTGCCCTTTGGTGGGGGTGTATTTGGTGATGTTTGGTGGGTGTCCCTAATGTGGGAGGATTATTGGTGGTGTTTTGGTGAATATAATAATATAGTGTATAATATTAATATTGGTGGGAATATTATTATTATTATTATATTTATTATAGTTACTATTGTTATTAATATTATTATTATTTTGGTGAGATAATATTATTATTATTATTATTATTATTTTATTAAGTTATTATTATTATTAAGTTATTATTATTGGGATTAGAGAATTAAAATAGAGAATGTGAGGGGTTAGTAGTTTTTACGATACATTGTGAGAAGTTAGAGAAAGTGGAAAAAGAACGATAGAAAGGAGAGAAGTGAGAAGAACGGAAAAGGGAGCGAAGAACAAAGGAACGGGGGAAAATCAGAATTGGCCAAACCTTGGAGGGTTCTTTCATCGATCAACCGATTAACAAGGTAAGGGGGGAGAAACCTGATTGGGAATGGTTTATACATGTATAGGGTAGTGGGGAGTCCTTAACCCCGTAGGAGATTGATCGATATATGATATTACATATTGATATGTTGTGATTGTTGACTATTGCTGATAATTGGATGTTGATTGTTGATGAATTGTGGTTTTTGGTTAATTTGGCGGATAGGTTGGGTTTACGGGTTTTAGGGAAAATTCTGTGTGACCTTTTGGGATATCGATAGAATGCCTAAGAGTTGAATTGGGAATGTAGTCTAGAAACCGATAAGTTATGATATCTATGTTGTTAGTACTGATGTTAAGAGGTGAATTGGAAGTAGGAAGTTTAACCCATTTGGCTTAGAAAGCACTCTGCAGAACTGTGAGAAATTGGTGAAATCGCAGCATTCGCTGGGCTTCGCCTGGCGAGTGTTGGCGAAGCTTCGCCTGGCGAGTGGAGGCGAGTGTTCGCCTGGAGAGCTGAGGCGAGTGGCAGCGAATAATTCAGAATTAAGTCCCAGACCTAAAGGGTAGGAACTTCGCCTGGCGAATGCCAACGAAGGTTCGCCTGGCGAGTGAATGCTTCGCCTGGCGAATGCACGATAGTTGGAAAGGGGGCTTCGCCAGCAGGTTCGCCTGGCGAATGCCAGCGAAGGCTCGCCCCGGTTCGCCTGGCGAATGCCAGCGAACGTCGCAGAACCAGAATGTGATTTTTGTGATGTTTTGGCCTTGATGCACTGTAAGGTTGGTGAGTGTGGGATTTAACTTGCGTACTGGTGATAGTACGTGTTTCCCTTGATATTGTCGGTGGACAATTAGTTGAGGTATATGTATGTAGTGATCAGTAGGATCGTGTACCCCCGAGTGGTGGGATATGTTTATATCTTGGTGTTAAAGTATGAACTTGTTTACTATCTGGTTGATTTATATGGTGTTGGTGTATGTTATATCTGTACATATATGCATTGATGTATGATGATATGATCAGGAGGATCGTGTGCACGTTGAGTGCCTAAATATATTAGTTATGCATTGGTGTGTGCATATCATGGCGTTTTGGTGGGATGAATCATGTCTCAGGAGGAGCGTAAGTGATTCATCCGTACTCCTTTGTGGAGAATGGTGGGGGATAGATCATGTCTCAGGAGGAGCGTAAGTGATCTAACCAGGTTCAATTGAATGAACCAACGAGTCGGTACCGCATGCATGGTGTTGAGTTGCATTTTGCATTATAATATGTTATATTGTAATTTGAACAGTAGGTTCGTCATATGGTGTTATTAGGGGTGAATCTTGGTGTGTTGGTGTGTTGTACTACCTTATTTACATGTATTACATTACCATTGTATTTTTGATCATGATTTCTCACCCCTTTGTTGTTATTGTGGTCTGTGCTTCTTCGGAGGTACAGATAATCCAGGTACTTAGCTAGCTTGGATTATGGTGTGACAGTCGAGTCTAGGATGCTCTGATACGTAGCACGGGACTTGGGCGTTTTATTTATTTTATGAAGAACTTATATTTTATTTTCTTGTGAAACATATCAAACCTTTATTGGATGTTATTATTTAATATTCCGCTGTATTGGAGAAAACCTTTTTTTTATAAGGAAACGTTGTTTTCATGTGATATCCCACTTGGGAAATTGGAACTCTGATTTTGTTTATTTATAATGTTTATTAATTTAATTGATTTTGGGAAGTGGGGTGTTACAATTGGTATCAGAGCAGGTCGGTCCGTCCGGCCAGTGTTGTTGAGTCGAGTTGAGTCTGTCCTTTATGATGTAGTTGAATATCTTTTAACCCGGTGTTATTCTTTTTGAGAAGTATGGCAGGAAGGAACGATGCTGCATTGGCTGCTGCTATGCAAGCAATGGCGCAGGCGGTTGCTAATCAGAATCAAACTGCAGATGCCCAATTCAGGAGTTTGGCGCAGTTTCGGAGCAACAAGCCGCCAACATTTGAAGGAGGAATTCTGGACCCTGAAGTTGCTCAGAAGTGGTTGAAGGCAATTGAAAAGATCTTCAGGACTATGGAATGTAGCGATGAACAAAAGGTGAGGTTTGGTACTCACATGCTGGAGGGTGAGGCTGAAGCCTAGTGGGACAATAGTCGCCAAAGGTTGGAAGCTGCTGGAACTACCATTACTTGGGAGGTGGTTCGGAAAGGTTTTCTGGAGAAGTATTTCCCGGAAGATATCCGAAGCGCTAAGGAAATTGAATTCTTAGAGCTGAAACAGGGTAGCATGAATGTAGCAGAATATGCTGCCAAGTTTGAGGAGCTGGTGCAGTATTGTCCCCACTATAATATGGAAGGGGAAATGACCTCTAAGTGCTTAAAGTTTGAGAATGGACTGCGTCCAGAGATTAAGTTGGGGATTGCTTGTCAGAAGATCAGGAGCTATCCTGAGCTGGTAGGCAGGAGCAGAATCTCTGATAATGATAACCAAGCAAGGATTGGGCACTACAAAGCTGTTAATAACCGTAAGGGTAAGCAGAGGTTTAGTGGTACTCCTTATAGTGTTGCTGCTGATAAGGGAAAATGTAAAGCTGTTGTTGATAAGAAGCCTAGAGATGGGAGAGCATCTGCTGAAGGGAAATGTTTTCGGTGCGGTGGTATGGGACACCGTGCTAATGATTGTCCTAATGAGGCCAAGAAATGTTTTAAGTGTGGGAAACCAGGTCATGTGATAGCTGATTGCAGAGCAACTATGCCGACCTGTTATAACTATGGTGAGAAGGGTCATATCAGTACACATTGTGAGAAGCCGAAGAAGCCTCAAACGTCTCCGGCTGGTGGAAAAGTGTTTGCCTTGGCAGGAACTCAAGCTGCCAGTGATGAGCGTGTGATCAGAGGTACTTGTATTATCAATAATATTCCTTTGATTGCTATTATTGATACGGGTGCAACGCACTCGTTTATTTCTGTAGATTGTGTGGAGAGGATAGGTTTGGTGCCGTCCACTCTGGAGATACAGATGACTATTGAGACACCCTCTATAGGTTCAGTGACTACTTCTTTGGTATGCCTGAAGTGTCCGCTGACTATTTTCGGTAGAGAATTTGGAGTGGATCTGATTTGTCTACCACTTGGTAAGTTGGATGTTATTCTGGGTATGAACTGGTTAGAGTTCAACCGAGTCTACATCGATTGTTTTCGGAAGGAATTGTTGTTCCTGACCCCTGAAGAGGAAGTTGTGGCAAGTTCTTTGTCTAATAAAGAATTGAGGGCCTTGTTGGAAGATGAAACTAGAGTGTTTGCTTTATTTGCAACTTTATCGATGGATAACAAAGTGCCAATGGAGGAATTAGCAGTGGTGAATGAATTTCCAGAAGTGTTTCCTGACGACATTACGGAATTGCCTCCGACGCGAGAAGTAGAATTTGGTATTGATCTTGTTCCTGGTATGAGACCTATTTCTATGGCGCCGTACAGGATGTCTGCAGTGGAATTGGCTGAGTTGAAGTCTCAGATTGGAGAATTGTTGGATAGAAAGTTTATTAGACCAAGTGTATCGCCGTGGGGAGCTCCAGTGTTGTTGGTGAAGAAGAAGGATGGTAGTATGCGTCTGTGCATCGATTACCGTCAATTGAATAAAGTGACTATTAAGAATAAGTATCCTTTACCTAGGATTGATGATTTGATGGACCAGCTGGTGGGAGCTCGTGTATTTAGTAAGATCGACTTAAGATCGGGTTATCATCAGATGAGAGTAAAAGAAGGTGATATTCAGAAGACTGCCTTTAGGACTCGATATGGACATTACGAATATGCTGTAATGCCATTTGGAGTGACTAATGCACCGGGAGTATTTATGGAGTATATGAACATAATTTTCCATTCTTACTTGGATCAGTTCATTGTAGTGTTTATTTATGATATATTAATTTATTCTAAATCTGATGAAGAGCATGCAGGACATCTGAGAATTGCCTTGCAAGTGTTGAAGGAAAATAAATTATTTGCTAAACTGTCAAAGTGTGACTTTTGGTTGAAGAAAGTAAGTTTCTTGGGGCATGTAATATCTGAAGATGGAATAGCGGTGGATCCGTCAAAAGTAAGTGCAGTATTGCAGTGGGAACCGCCGAAGACAGCGACAGAGATTAGAAGCTTTTTGGGGTTAGCCGGTTATTACCGCAGGTTTATTGAAGGGTTCTCTAATTTGGCGTTGCCATTAACTCAGTTGACGAGAAAGAACCAAGTTTTTGTATGGGATGCTGCTTGTGAAGAAAGTTTTGAAGAGTTGAAAAAGAGATTGACTACGGCACCGGTGTTAGTGTTACTGACTCCGAGTGAACCGTTTGTGGTGTACTGTGATGCGTCTAAGATGGGATTAGGCGGGGTTCTGATGCAGAATGGTAAAGTAGTAGCATATGCATCGCGGCAATTGAGAGTGAATGAGCGAAATTATCCGACTCATGATCTTGAATTAGCTGCTGTTGTTTTTGTGTTGAAAATTTGGAGACACTATTTATATGGTTCAAGATTTGAAGTGTTTAGTGATCATAAGAGTCTAAGATACCTGTTTGATCAGAAAGAGATGAATATGAGGCAGAGAAGATGGTTGGAATTTTTGAAGGATTATGACTTCAGTTTGAGTTATCATCCAGGAAAGACCAATGTAGTGGCAGATGCTTTGAGTAGGAAAGCAATTCATATGGCAGCTCTGATGGTGAAAGAAATTGAGTTAATTGAACAGTTTAGAGATTTGAGCATGGTTTGTGAGACTACTGCAGATAGTGTAATGTTGGGTATGTTGCAGGTAAATAATGACTTCTTGGATATGATTAGAGAAAATCAGAAGTTGGATGTGAAATTGGTAGATTTGATGCCTGGAGTAGGGAGTGACTCCGATAGTGACTTTAAATTGGATAATACAGGTGTGTTGAGATTTAGAGGCAGGATTTGTGTACCAGATGATGAAGAATTGAAAAAGTCAATTTTGAGCGAAGGACATCGTAGTAGCCTGAGTATTCATCCGGGAGCTACGAAAATGTATCATGATTTGAAGAAATTATTTTGGTGGTCTGGTATGAAAAGAGACATAGCTCAATTTGTGTATGCCTGTTTGACATGTCAGAAGTCGAAGGTGGAACACCAGAGACCTTCTGGATTTATGCAACCATTAGAGATTCCGGTTTGGAAATGGGATTGCATTACTATGGATTTTGTGAC
This sequence comes from Lathyrus sativus, assembly GCA_963859935.3. Lineage (NCBI taxonomy): Eukaryota > Viridiplantae > Streptophyta > Magnoliopsida > Fabales > Fabaceae > Lathyrus > Lathyrus sativus. The sequence continues at coordinate 86,625,013 of OZ012738.1, forward strand.
AGGTTTGCCGAATACGGCGAGAGGTTTTGATGCTATATGGGTGATTGTGGATCGATTGACGAAGTCTGCACACTTTGTGCCGCTCAATATTAGTTTTCCGTTAACGAAGCTGGCGGATATTTACATTCGGGTAATTGTGAAGTTGCATGGTGTTCCGTCCAGTATTGTGTCGGATAGAGATCCACGGTTTACTTCGGAATTTTGGAAGAGCTTGCAGGAAGCTTTGGGAACTAAGTTGAAATTGAGTTCAGCTTATCATCCGCAAACTGATGGTCAGTCGGAGAGGACTATTCAGTCGCTTGAAGATTTGTTGAGAGCTTGTGTGTTAGAAAAGGGTGGTGCGTGGGATACTCATTTACCATTGATTGAGTTCACGTACAATAACAGTTACCATTCGAGTATTGGAATGGCACCGTTTGAAGCTTTGTATGGGAGGAGGTGTAGGACTCCTCTGTGTTGGTATGAAACTGGTGAGAATATGGTGCTTGGGCCAGAAATTGTACAGCAGACTACTGAGACAATTCAAATGATTCGTGAGAAATTGAAAGTGTCTCAGAGTAGGCAGAAAAGCTATCATGATAATCAGAGGAAAGAGTTGGAATTCTGTGTAGGTGATCACGTATTCCTAAGAGTTAATCCGATGACTGGTGTGGGTCGTGCATTAAAGTCCAAGAAGCTGGATCCTAAGTTAATTGGACCTTATGAGATTTTGCAGAGAGTTGGTGATGTGGCTTATAGGGTGGCGTTGCCGCCTGAGTTGTCAAACTTACATGATGTGTTTCATGTGTCGCAATTGCGAAAGTATGTTTCTGATCCATCTCATGTGATTCAGAGAGATGATGTTCAGATTCGGGAGAATCTTACTATTGAGACGATGCCGTTGAGGATCGAGGACCGTAAGATGAAACAGCTCCGAGGGAAGGAAATACCTTTGGTGAAGGTAGCGTGGGGAGATGCTGCAGGAGGCAGTGTGACCTGGGAGTTGGAAAGCAGGATGCGGGAAGCGTATCCGGAGCTATTTCCATCAGGTAATTTTCGAGGACGAAAATAATTAAAGTGGGGGAGAGTTGTAACACCCATTTTAATTATTTAGTCATTTTATTATTATTTTAAATACTATGTGTTGGTGTGCCCTTTGGTGGGGGTGTATTTGGTGATGTTTGGTGGGTGTCCCTAATGTGGGAGGATTATTGGTGGTGTTTTGGTGAATATAATAATATAGTGTATAATATTAATATTGGTGGGAATATTATTATTATTATTATATTTATTATAGTTACTATTGTTATTAATATTATTATTATTTTGGTGAGATAATATTATTATTATTATTATTATTATTTTATTAAGTTATTATTATTATTAAGTTATTATTATTGGGATTAGAGAATTAAAATAGAGAATGTGAGGGGTTAGTAGTTTTTACGATACATTGTGAGAAGTTAGAGAAAGTGGAAAAAGAACGATAGAAAGGAGAGAAGTGAGAAGAACGGAAAAGGGAGCGAAGAACAAAGGAACGGGGGAAAATCAGAATTGGCCAAACCTTGGAGGGTTCTTTCATCGATCAACCGATTAACAAGGTAAGGGGGGAGAAACCTGATTGGGAATGGTTTATACATGTATAGGGTAGTGGGGAGTCCTTAACCCCGTAGGAGATTGATCGATATATGATATTACATATTGATATGTTGTGATTGTTGACTATTGCTGATAATTGGATGTTGATTGTTGATGAATTGTGGTTTTTGGTTAATTTGGCGGATAGGTTGGGTTTACGGGTTTTAGGGAAAATTCTGTGTGACCTTTTGGGATATCGATAGAATGCCTAAGAGTTGAATTGGGAATGTAGTCTAGAAACCGATAAGTTATGATATCTATGTTGTTAGTACTGATGTTAAGAGGTGAATTGGAAGTAGGAAGTTTAACCCATTTGGCTTAGAAAGCACTCTGCAGAACTGTGAGAAATTGGTGAAATCGCAGCATTCGCTGGGCTTCGCCTGGCGAGTGTTGGCGAAGCTTCGCCTGGCGAGTGGAGGCGAGTGTTCGCCTGGCGAGCTGAGGCGAGTGGCAGCGAATAATTCAGAATTAAGTCCCAGACCTAAAGGGTAGGAACTTCGCCTGGCGAATGCCAACGAAGGTTCGCCTGGCGAGTGAATGCTTCGCCTGGCGAATGCACGATAGTTGGAAAGGGGGCTTCGCCAGCAGGTTCGCCTGGCGAATGCCAGCGAAGGTTCGCCCCGGTTCGCCTGGCGAATGCCAGCGAACGTCGCAGAACCAGAATGTGATTTTTGTGATGTTTTGGCCTTGATGCACTGTAAGGTTGGTGAGTGTGGGATTTAACTTGCGTACTGGTGATAGTACGTGTTTCCCTTGATATTGTCGGTGGACAATTAGTTGAGGTATATGTATGTAGTGATCAGTAGGATCGTGTACCCCCGAGTGGTGGGATATGTTTATATCTTGGTGTTAAAGTATGAACTTGTTTACTATCTGGTTGATTTATATGGTGTTGGTGTATGTTATATCTGTACATATATGCATTGATGTATGATGATATGATCAGGAGGATCGTGTGCACGTTGAGTGCCTAAATATATTAGTTATGCATTGGTGTGTGCATATCATGGCGTTTTGGTGGGATGAATCATGTCTCAGGAGAAGCGTAAGTGATTCATCCGTACTCCTTTGTGGAGAATGGTGGGGGATAAATCATGTCTCAGGAGGAGCGTAAGTGATCTAACCAGGTTCAATTGAATGAACCAACGAGTCGGTTCCGCATGCATGGTGTTGAGTTGCATTTTGCATTATAATATGTTATATTGTAATTTGAACAGTAGGTTCGTCATATGGTGTTATTAGGGGTGAATCTTGGTGTGTTGGTGTGTTGTACTACCTTATTTACATGTATTACATTACCATTGTATTTTTGATCATGATTTCTCACCCCTTTGTTGTTATTGTGGTCTGTGCTTCTTCGGAGGTACAGATAATCCAGGTACTTAGCTAGCTTGGATTATGGTGTGACAGTCGAGTCTAGGATGCTCTGATACGTAGCACGGGACTTGGGCGTTTTATTTATTTTATGAAGAACTTATATTTTATTTTCTTGTGAAACGTATCAAACCTTTATTGGATGTTATTATTTAATATTCCGCTGTATTGGAGAAAACCTTTTTTTATAAGGAAACGTTGTTTTCATGTGATATCCCACTTGGGAAATTGGAACTCTGATTTTGTTTATTTATAATGTTTATTAATTTAATTGATTTTGGGAAGTGGGGTGTTACATAATGGCTAGTGGGTTCTAACTTAACTAAACTAGGGTTCATTGACTTAACAAAGTCAAGGGAAGGGTAATGAACTATCTGTGACCCTAGGGGTCAATAGAGAAACTTTCCTTTGGAATAGGAGAAAGATGAGGCAACTGTATGAGAGCTAACAAGTTCCATCACTTGGGGAGACTTGAAAAAGTTAAATAAATAAAGCAAGAACATGCAAAAACATGTAACAATAATCAAGATCAACATTTAACATCTTAACAAAGATCAAAAAGCAAAAGAGGTAACAACCATCAACGTAAGTAAAGAACATGTGTAACAACGATAAGTTCATCTATAACATTCAAGAAAGATTAATGCAAACAAGTGACAACTTGAAGCAAGCATGTTATAAGGATTAAAGGAGATCAAATTTAACAACATAAAACAAACTAAACATGTATTGATAACAATCAAACAAGCAAGAACACAAGAAATGTTACCACAGTTCAAGTATGAATTCATGATTTCATGAGGAAAAGTAAACAAGTTCCATGGTAACAACCAAGTCAAAAATCAAACCCTAACATGGAACGGTTCTAACAAGAGACATAAACAAGTAAAATGAGGCATAAAAAACATATTCAAGAGGTTACAACATCAAGAATCATGTCAAAGTTCACAGATGAAATTCAAAGTATACCATGCATATTCAAGCATTCACAAAGGCAAGAAACAAACCCTAAATATCTTATGGTTCTAACAAGACACATAAAAAAGTAAAATAAGGTGTAATGGGCATATTAAAGAAGTTACAACATCAAGAATCATGTTAAAGTTCACAAATGAAGTTCAACAGACCATTTTTACATATATACCTTCATAAAAGCAAGTATGATCATAGTAAGGAAATGAATCAATCAAATTTAAGCATTTAAACATGTTAATAAACATATATGAATCATACAATATCAATCTCACAATAAAAATCAAGTTACAAGTTGAAAAAGTTCAAGAACATCAAGGTAAAAACCCTAAAAAACACATGCTATTCAAGTGGATCAAAGTCTTTCTAGGATAACAATCCTTAAATTATTTCTTCACTAAATGAAAATATAAATGATAAGGAGTAGTTTTCAATAATGATGGCATAAATACCACAAAAAATGAGCAAGGTATAATCATTGAAAGTTGGTGCACCAAGAGGGCAACTAGGGCAAGGCAAGGTCACAAACTTAGGCCATTTGCATGAAGGATTGGAACTCAGTGAAATATTAACCAAATGAGGTGAAACAAAAGTTCAAATTATGTATTTTTGAACAAGGAATCAAATGGTACCATTTGTTTTTCATACCATACACTCACAAGAAAACCCGATAGCACAAATGTTTGGGCAAGTTTGGTGACAACCAAAAGCATGAACATGTGGACAGTCATGTGTAGTGGCGTGATTGGTAAAAAAAAGTGTACAAACATCACATATACATCATATATAGAGGGTAGCACAAGATAAATCAAGCAATGCACATATGATTTGATAGGTTGGATGCGTCATGCCAAAAATGATTACGTTGGGCCTAGTCTGTGACCTGATTTTTGACCTGTCCAAAAGTTATAAGTTTTTTTTGCAAGAAATGGTTCATGCAGGACACATAACATACAAAAAACATGTTCAAACAATTTACAACACCAAATCATAGCTAAAATTCATGGTTGCATGTGAAATGCAAGTGAAAAGTTCACATTGTGAGTTTTATGCTTACCTCTTGAAGCAAGCTTGAGCAATAAGAAAACCAGAGATCTTGAGAGATCTTACAAGGTCCACAAATGCCTCAAGGATGATAAATGTGTGCTCCAAATGAACTCCAAACAAGTTAGTGGGCAGAATGACTTGTAAGTGAAGAAAAACTTCAAAAATCCAAAGATTTCCAAAGCCAACTCCCTCAATCCTTGTCAAAGAAGTGTGGAACCATCATGGACCATTTGTATGTGTCAAATATGAAGTGTTAGAGGTCTTAAAGCTCAAGGAATTTCAAGGGATCTGTGGCTGTCCTTCAAAATGCAGAAAATCAATAAATAAGCTTTTGAGGCTTGACTTTTTGATTGGATGAGTTTCTGGCAAAGGTGAGGGTTTAGACAGCTCTAGCACATCATTTATGAAGTTTTTGAGGCTTTGTTTGAGTTTTAGAATGTTTAGAAATGATTTTGGAAAGGAAAGTGCAAAACAAATTTTGTGCACTTTGGAATTTTGGTGAGATTTTACAAGAAGTTTGCAACTGAGAAAAGGAGAGCGCTTCAGCTACTTTCAAGCATGTAACGGGTGTGTTTTTGATGCAAGAGGTGATTTCTATTTATAGGCAAGGCCTTGGATCAAGAGGTATGGGCAGAATGAAGCAAATTGCCAAATTTAGCCTTGTAACTTTGAAAATCTTGGAGTTTTTCAACGCAATCTTCATTTATGACCTTGAGCCACTCTACCAAGAGCTTTTCCATGCTCTATAGGTAATTTCCATCATGTATTATGCGATAGGAAGTGTCTGGTTGCAGCCAAGTTGGTGGTTTGAAGAAGGGCATCCACCATTTTTCTCTTTCTTCACTATTCACTTTTGCAACTTGCATTTAAATAATGAATTTCTTCATTTCTTGTGCTAGGCTTGTGGGAGTTGATGCTAAATATGTTAAAAAAAGTTTTAAACATAAAAAATGAGGCTTAATCCTTGATTATAGTTTATTTTGGAAGCTTTGGAATCAAGTCACCCATGCTGAGTTAGTTTTGCAAAAGTGAGTTTTTGCCAACTTGTGGACCTTGGTTCTCTCTAACCATGAAGAGTAATGGAACCTACTTGTACTTTTTGGAAATACCCAATTAGTAACTAAAAAATTGATGTTTGATGTAGGAACCCCTTGGAACTGAGTCAAAATCCCTTGTGAAAATACTGAAAACTTGACTTACAAGTCAAGAAATCTTGAAATTTCTGTGTATTTTCCCCCTCTTGCGTTATTTTTGCTCATAACTCAAAATACATGCATTTTCTGCTCATTAGTGCCTATAACACTTTTGAATAAATCATTTATACCTTTCCAACAAGCTTTGAACCACTTAATTTGGATGTATGGTTAAGAAGTTATGGCCTGACCCTTTTCAAAACCCTAATTTCCCGACTTTTCGCTTACTTCTCAATTCTTGATCAATTGGTCACCAAACTTCATGATTAGATATTAAATGATGATGGGAACATATTTGGCTTCAATTTTGGATTAAAAACCTATTAGTCAATGGGTTGACTTTTCAGTCAGACGAACCGAACGATCGAAAACCTCTGAATCGACTGTTGGTGTCTTGGGTTCTCTAAGGACTTGAAACTTCTTAGGTAGACTTCCTTAGGTAATATGAGCCTCATGGACCATGATTCAAGATTTGTAACACATTTTAAATCAAAATTCAAACTACAGTTGACTTTCCTAATCAAAAACCCCAATTTGCATTGTTATTCTTTCTTGGATGACAACCTCAAATTGGATTCATTCTTGATCCAATGTGATATCCTTGATGAATACTTGATATATGGAGGATCAATCCAAAACTTTGACTGATTAATCCCTTGAAACCCTGATTTCTGTCTGTGTGAAACCTTAATTCACCTGTATCTTGACAAAGATCAAATTTGAAATAGGTTATAGTTAGATAATCAATGTTGATGCTCCTAGAATTATGATGGAATCTAAGGGTCAAAATTTGGGGTATAACAGTTTCCCTTATTTAAATATCTTCACCAAATGACAATGAGAGATGACAATTTCCATAGAACCATGGTGAAAGGTATTTAAATATAGCAAACCAAAAATTTTGTCCCTTAGATACGATAGTATGCAAAAGGACAAATGCTGAAATGCAATGAATTCTAAAATGATGCTTCATGATGCTTGAATGCAAGAAAATGCTGACACACGAGCGAACAAATAGAAAAGAAAAACAACGAGTAACTACTCATTGGGGACCCGACACACAGGGGAAAGATCTGAAATGAAACCAATCAATAGTTCAGACATGACTAAAGATGGCACTTTAAAGGGATCCTCCACACAGGGGGCACAAACTCCACCGGGGAAGAGAAATCTTCACTGGGGAAAATGCTAATCTCCGCCGGGGAAATGCAAATTTCCACTAGGGAAAAACATTGAGGGAGATACAGATAAGAAGCCACTCAGAGGGACAAAGGTCAATAGACTCGGACTCCAACTGGGGACGCAAAAGACTAGAGACACTGTCCCTATTGGGAACAAACCAAAGGGATTCCCTTAATGAAGAGTTCAAACGGGATCTTTGGGAGGAGACAGAAACAAGACTGGACCCACCGAGGAAGCTAGTAACTACCAGATCTCCAATATTTTGTTGAAGAATACAGACATGTTGGGGATGTTGGTAACAAATGATCATACTGGGCTCTACTAGGGGTACTGCTATTAACCAAACATCCTGAGTTTAGAGATAGGTGAGCACTTCCAATAACCAACGGACTTTAAATTATGCTAGTAACGAATAGACTTAGAAAAGTAGATCGCTAACAACTAGGTATCATACCAATAACAATTGGATTTTCAAACAATGCCAGTAACTACTGGACTTACACTGGGAAAACGGGTAACGACCATGCTTCATACCAATAACAATTGGATTTTCGATCAATGCCAGTAACTACTGGACTCTAATAGAGAGACAGGTAACAACCAATGTCAAGGTACCAATAACAATTAGATTTCAAATGATGCCAGTAACTACTGGGCTTAATTGGGGAAAACGGGTAACGACCATGCTCCATACCAATAACAATTGTATTTCAAGAAATGGCAGTAACTACTGGACTTATACTGAGGAAGAAGGTAACAACCGAACCACATACCAATAATAATTGGATTTCAAGCAATGCCAATAACTACTAGACTTATACTGGGAAAGATTGGTGACAACCAAATAAAAGTACCAATAACAATTGGATTTCGAACAATTCCAGTAACTACTGAACTTACTGGGAAGATTGGTGACAACCAAATAAAAGTACCAATAACAATTGGATTTCAAACAATGCCAGTAACTACTGGACTTACAAAGGGGAGATTGGTGACAACCAAATCAAAGTACCAATAACAATTGGATTTCGAACAATTCCAGTAACTACTGGACTTACTGGGAAGATTGGCGACAACCAAATCAAAGTACCAATAACAATTGGATTTTGAAAACATAGTAACTACTGTGTCTCAGTAGAGTTGGTTAGTTAACGAAACTTCAGTTGGGCGTAGATTTAGGTAAACACCGGATCTCAAAGACAAGTGCTAGTAACAACTAACATCTTGGTGGACACCAATGAGCATTATCAGATATTGTTAGTTACAACTAGTCTCTATGGGGATATAAGCATTTATCACAATAATGCTTAATCTAGGTAACTTGACAAAGCTAGGGTAACAAACCACAAAGCGAGCATGTGATAATAGGTTTGGAGAAAAAGGATTGGTAACAACTAAAGGATCTCAAAAGCTATAGCTAGACAGAAGCATGCAAACAGATGTGTATTCTAAATGATATAATGCAAATGTAAATGCAACCGACTCACGAGAGAGAAGGAAAATAAAGGAAATATGATAGTTTAACTTCACCGAAGGGAAGACTAATCACACCGAGTCCCAATGTCACTACCCAGGATAAAATCTTTCAATGGGAGAGCATAATAACCTTCCAGAAGGGATTCGGTCACTGCTTTTGCAAACATGCGGAGGAGAAGTCACGATTTCTATAGCATGGCGGTCTTTGAGTGCAACCTTGTCTGAAGATGGTGTTAAGCTTTCTATTGCTCTGCTCTTATAAGAGGAGTCTAATACCGTCATATCACACCTATAAAGTTACGACTTGTTTATTAGATTAGTTTTTTAAAACAACTTTATTTTTTTTAAAGCACTTTACTTTCAAAACTCATTATTAACGAATAAGTGAAATTTGCATAACAAGGAAAACACAGATCATAACAATGATTGGTCCGAAATCTGTTTTCATTAATAGGCGAGAACCTTACAAATGGCAGTCTCGGGAACAATTACAATTGGAAAAAATGGCAAAACAAAACAAACAGGTTAAAAAATCCAACAATGATCCAGCCCTACTAACTAGTAGTTCATCTAATTCGCTGCTTTTGACGAGAATGGTAGATAGTGATCCTCTTGATTATCTTTCGTGGGCTTAACAACTTCCGATGCAGTGAAAACCATACCCTTAACGTTTGCCTGAATTTCCCTTTCGGGTTTTCGACTCAGCGAGTCCTCTTTTAGGCATAATATTTCCTTACTGTATCCGAGTTGACAGGGTACTTAAGTTGTTCGCCGTCCATTGTCTTGATAATTAGAGAGCCTCCAGAGAAATTTTTTTCAGAACAAAGGGGCCATCATAGTTGGGCATCCATTTTCCACACATATCCTTCTGAATTGGCATGATTTTTCTGAGCATGAGTTCTCCTTCCTTGTATTCTTTGATGTGGACCCTTTTATCAAAAGTTCTCTTCATCTTTTGCTGATATATCTGACTGTGACACATCACAATCATCCTTTTTTCATCGATGAGATTAAAGAGTCGAATCTTTCCTTTATCCATTCAATTTCTTCAAGCCCTGCTTCCATTAAGACCCTTAACAAAGGTATCTCAACTTCAATGGGTAATACTGTGTCCATCCCATAGACAAGGGAAAAGGGGGTTGCCCCTGTTGAAGTGCGTATCGATGTTCTGTATCCGTGTAATACAAATGGTAACATTTTGTGCCAGTCTTTGTAGGTTACAACCATCTTTTGCACTATCTTCTTGATATTTTTGTTTATAGCTCCAACAACACTGTTTATCTTTGGTCTGTACGGTGAAGAATTGTTATGTTTGATCTTGAAACTATCATAAAGCTCTTTCATCGTTTTGTTATTCAGATTTGACCCATTGTCAGTGATAATTTGATCATGGGTTCCATATCGACAGATTATCTCTTTCTTGATAAAACGGGCAACCACTTATTTGGTTACATTTGTGTAGGATGCAACTTCTACCCATTTGGTGAAGTAGTCGATAGTGATGAGGATGAAACAGTGACCGTTGGAGGCTTTGGGCTCAATTTCCCTAATCATATCTATGCCCTACATTGCGAATGGCCAAGGCGATGTTAACAAATTAAGAGGATGTGGAGGAACCTGCACCTTATCAGCGTAGATCTGACATTTGTGGTATTTCTGAGCGAAAAGGATGCAATCTATTTCCAGGGTCAACCAGTAATAACCAGACCTCAGGATTTTATTTGCCATGGCATGGCCGCTTGCATGAGTGCCGAAGGTACCTTCGTTCACATCTATCATCAACAGGTCAGCCTCTTTCTCATCAACACATTGGATCAGGACCATATCATGATTTATTTTGTATAGAACACCGTTGATGATGAAGAATTTAGATGACAATCTTCGCATAGCCCTCTTGATTCTGAAGAAAGGTCTTGATATCATGGAACCAAGGTTTTCCATCGGATTCTTCCTTTTCCATCATGACGTATGCTGACACCGTTTTTCTTTCGATGCAGACCAAGGGTGCCTCATTGACAAACTGGACCTTCCACATCAATGCTAGCATGGACAAGGCATCTACAATTTTATTCTCAGCCCTCGGGACATGTTTGAAAGTGATCTCGTCAAAGTACTTGATTATTTCCAAAATGTAGTCTTTGTAGAGAATCAACTTCTCATCTCAAGTCTCCCATTCGCCTTTGAGTAGATAAATCACCAAGGCAAATTCGCCAATCACTTCCAAGATTTTGATGCGAAGATCGATGGAAAATTCAAGTCCCAGGATTCAGGCTTCATATTCATTTATATTATTTGTACATGAGAAGCACAGTCTGGCGGTAACAGCGGTATATCCTCCCATTGGATTTTCCAGAACAGCCCCAACACCATGTCCCTTTTTGTTGGACGCCCTGTAAAACATCATCTTCCAACGGGATCCGAGTTCAGGACCTTCCTTAGGACCAGGTTCTGGTTTCATTCTTTGAACATACATCACATCCTCACCAGGGAACTCAAACTTGAGCGGTTGGTAATCATCTACAGGATGCTCAGCAAGGTGTTCTGACAAGATGCTGACTTTAACGAATTTTTGGGCGATGTACTGAATATCATACTCTGACAAGAGCATATTCCATCTAGAAAGTCTTCCAGTTTGAGCCAGCTTTTTGAAGATTTATTTTATCGGGTCCATCTTTGATATCAACAACATAGTATGGTAGATCATGTACTGTCGGAGACGTTTGGCCGCCCAAGCCAAAGCACAATAAGCCTTTTCCAAGGGAGAGTAACGACTCTCGCAATCAGTGAACTTTTTGCTTAGATAGTAGATGGCGTGTTCCTTCTTTCCTGATTCATCGATTTTCCCCAGAAGACATCCCATTGAATCTTCCAACACCGTCATACACATGAAGAGCGATTTTCCAGGTACTAGAGGGATCAACACCGGAGGTTCTTGAAGATAAATTTTAATATTTTCAAATGCCAACTGGCAGTCATTATTCCATGTTATTGCTTGATTCTTCTGTAACAAATTAAAGATTGGTGCGTATATAGCAGTCAAATTTGAGATGAATCTGGAGATGTAGTTCAAACGTCCGAGGAAACCTCTGATTTGTTTCTCTGTTTGGGGAGCTGGCATCTCTTGAATAGCCCTGACTTTGTCGAGATCCACCTTGATTCCTCGTTGACTAACGATGAACCCAAGTAATTTTCTGGATCGAACTCCAAATGTGCATTTAGTTGGGTTTAGCCTTAGTTGAAATTTCTGGAGCCTTTCAAACAATTTTAGTAGATGATCCAGTTGATCCTTTTCATCCCGCGACTTCACGATCATATCATATACGTACACCTCGATCTCTTGATGCATCATATCATGAAAGAGTGTAACCATGGCTTGCTCATAAGTGGCTCCTGCATTCTTCAACCCAAAAGGCATGACCTTATAACAATAAGTGCGCCATGGTGTTATGAACGTTTTTTTCTCCATATCAACTGGGTCCATCCTTATTTGATTATAACCCGAGAACCCGTATGTAAAGGAAAATACTGCAAAGCTAGTCGTGTTATCAATCAATGTGTCGATGTAAGGTAGTGGGAAATACTCTTTTGTACTGGCTTTATTGAGATCACGATAATCCACATACATCCTGACCTTTCCGTCTTTCTTCGGCACTAGCACGATGTTGGCTACCCACTCAGGGTACTTTGAAACTGCTAGAAACCCTGTGTCGATTTGTTTCTTTTCTTCATCTCTGATCTTTAGGGCAGTGTATGGTCTTGATCGTTGGAGTTTTTGCTTAACAGAAGGAAATTATGGTTTCAAAGGGAGCTTATGGACCACAATATCAATATCTAGCCCCGACATATCCTGGTATGACCAAGCAAAAACATCGGCATACTCTTTGAGGAGTAGTATCAACCTGTCCTTGACCTCTGTTTCGAGTGATGCCCCAATTTTTACTTCTTTCTTCACCTCTTCAGAACCCAAGTTGAATACTTTGATCTTCTCTTTATATGGCTGAAGGTAGGCTTCTTCATGCTCAGCCATTCTGGTTAACTCTTCGGGAACCTCGAATTCTTCGTCAAACTCTTTTTCAGCTTGGAAAACAAATGAATCACTACCAGAAGGAACCGAATAATCATTGGATTTTGTGGGTGATGGAGGCTTTCTTCATGGTTTTAAAGGGTTTAACATGATCAGACACACATACAACAATATGCAGATGATGGATTCAATTTTAAGTTTTTCCAAAAAAGATTGCCATTTTTCCTTTTTACAAAAAAAAATGAAAATGATGAAAAAGTAAATGAACAAAAAAGGACAAGAGTTTTAACAAAAACACTTCTTCATTCATTAATCTTTTTAATCTCAAAGTGGCCCATACGAAATGATTCGCTGGCCTTGGGTAAGACCAGGAATTTCAAAGAAAAACAAATGCTAACAAGCAATGCATTACTCTAAAGATAGTACGACGGGAATTTCCACTGCCTTCCAATTGTGTAACCCAAATTTTGCTTGTCATTTTTGGCGCGAGCGTTCACTTCTATAACTTCTCCCCATCCCTGCAGGAGTCCTTCCTTCATTGCAGCTTTTACGCTTTGCGTGGAGGCAAAAGACGGACCATAAACTATAGCAAAATCGTCAATTAGAACAGTGTGAGCGATTTCCAGGGCTTGGAGCGTTGTTTCCAGCGCATCCTGGTCGGCTTCAGTGTATCAGAATAACAACAAGTTTCTCACCATCACATCTTCCTCCCCATGCACTATGACCAACTGGTCATTAGTGACAAATTTTATCTTTTGATGCAGGGTGGAGGTTATAGCTCCTGCCGCATGGATCCAAGGTCAGCCCAATAAACAGCTGTAGACTGGATTAATATCCATGACTTGGAATGGTAATTCAAAACATTATGGACCCACCATTATTGGAAAAGTTACCTCTCCAATTACAGACCGTCTGGATCCATCAAATGCCTTTATAACCAAAGAGGTTGCTTTCATAATTCCTCCTTTATGACTTAATTTTGTCAGAGTCCTTTTTGGCATTACATTCAAGGAAGAACCGGTGTCAACCAGGACTCTTGCTAAAGTATCTTCTTCACATTTGATGGAGATGTGCAATGCACGATTGTGTTTGCGACCTTCTTGCGTAAGATCATCATTGCTGAAGCTTAACGTGTTGCATGCCGTGGTGTTGGCGACAACCGAGTTGAATTGTCCCACCGTGATATCTTTGGTGACGTGGGCTTGAGTCAATGTTTTTAGCAGAGCTTCCCTATCAGGGGGTGAGCTGAGCAGTACTGACACTACAAAAATCTTTGATGTCATCTGGTTCAGTTGATCTACCATCCTATAATCACTTTTGCAGATGATCCTCAGGAACTCTTCGTCTTCTTCTTTTAATATCTATTTTCCTTTCTTCTTATCGGTGACTATCGATTCTTTTGGAATAGTTTCTTTAGGAACAGTCTCCTTGACAGTAGGAATGACCTTGGGTGCTACCTTGGGAGTTTTAATGGTAACCTTCGGTACATAAATCCATCCACTACGAGTCATCCGACTCCCTCCGGTAATGTTAGTCGCGTCGGCTTGTTTCCTTTCGGATTTCACGTCTCGCCAGGAACTGTTGTATTTGTATGGTACAACTTTGGAATTTTTCTCTCCCCGAGGATCAAATCTTGGCTGAGCCTTTCTGAATCTGGGCACTGGATTATTGGGGAATATTGGTCCAACGGTGCTGGATCGAGTCATCTTGTTATTTCCAGTATTTAATACTGCTCTTTTTTGGGCTCTTGTGGTAGATTGAACACTGGTTCAATAACCGCAACGTCCCCCCTTTTCTTCTTACTACTGACTTGTAGCATCCCCTTATTGATTAATGACTGAATGTATTTTCGCACAAGGTCACAACCTTGTGGGTTCTTGTTGCACTCTTCACAATCCTCATGAGTACTCTTGAACAACCATGCTTAAGCCAATCTCTTGTGCAATTCCAACAATGGTGTTTTGACTTTAGCCACTTCAGTGACTGTTCTCATCTCAGAGCCTTCTCCTTCTTCTGTTATAGCATTCACTTCACCGTGGTTCAACAGAGGATTATCCTTCACATTGGGGTGATTATCTTCAAATGACAATATCTTCTTTTCAATCAATTCCATGACGACGTGCTGAAGCATAAGACAACCCTCTAAATCATGCCCAGCGGCATTCTCATGGAATGGGCAATGTACGTCAAGATTATAGTATGGAGGCAAAGGATTGGGCGGGGCACCCAATTTTCATGTTTGAATAAGACCTCTAGCTACCATCATAGGATATAGTTTGGTATAACTAATTGGTATTGGCTATATCTTGGGCCTCCTGTTCTGATATGTCGGTCTGAAGATTATTGTAAGGTCGATAATTGTACTGTTGATAGGTGTCCTGTGCCCCTAGCTGATGATTTTGTTGATTTTGTGTCTGGAAGACTGGCGCAACCGCCACTATGTATTGTGGTTGGTGCTACTGCTGTTGTTGAGCTTGAACTTGGGGACAAATCCTTAAGTTTTGTGCCTTTTTCTCGTACATTACCGCATTGGTTTCTCCCTCTCTCTTCTTCTAGAAACTGCCGAATGGTTTCTTGGATGAATAACTGCTGGAACTGCTGGAAGGACCAAACATTTTTCCGTTCTTCAATCTGACTTCCACTTTGACACCCACTGCCTTAATATCAACGAAGTTAGTCGATACATTGATTATCATTCTTTCATAATACTCTGGTTTAATAGTGTCGACAAACCAATCTGCCAATTCCTTATCCGTAAGTGGTGGCTCAACTTGTGCATCCATTTCGCGCCATCTTTGCTCATATTCCTTGAAGGATTCTGAAGACCTATGAGTCATGCTCAATAGCCGATGTCTTTCTGGAGGAAGGTCCACATTGTATTTGTATTGTTGGATGAAGGCATCCGATAGATCTTAAAACTTCGAATCCTTGATTGGTCTAGTCCTAAATACCATTTTGCAGAGGCTCCTTTCAAACTTTCTTGGAAACAGTGTATCATTAACTCGTCATTGTCGAAATGCGCAGCCATGCGTCTGCAATACATCACCAAATGAAGTTTTGGGCAGGTTGCCCCATCATATTTTTCAAAAGATGGCATTACGAACTTTGGAGGGAACACCAATCCCGAGACCAAGCACATGTCTCTGGCATTAGTACCAAAGATGCTTTTCCCTTCTAAAGCCTTCATTCTTCTTACTATGATTTCCATCCTGACCCTCAACTTGTCGTGTTTTTCATCCCCTGTTTCAGATTCATCTGGTATCTCATAAACTTGTTGTTGTTGAGTATTGAAGACCGATCAAACGTTCATCTGAGCACTTGTTTGAGTGAACAGAGGGTTATGGAATTCATACGTAGGTGCTACTGTTTATCCCAAAGAGGGAAACATGAGGTAGCTAATGTCTTCTCCATTTTTGCCCTGATCACTTGCATAGCTTCCAGGATCTGGCTGACATCGCCCTGGAGTCCTTCCAATTCATGGTCGATTTGATCAATTCTCTCTTGCTGACCTGCCATTATCTTCTGAGTATTGGCTCAGGTGTTGTAGCGTGGGGACTCAGTGTGATCTTCTCTGGAGAGAAAGAACAACGGATGAGCTGAGGAACCCATGTAAATGATATGCTATGCAAATGCGAATGCAAATGAAATACTACTCATTCAAGGAAAAGCAATAAACTTGTTTACAAACAAAATTCGTAAATCAACACACATAATAACGTGATTGACAACATAAAAGGAAAGAAAAATTTGATTGATAAAACAAAGTCTTGTTACAATAAATGGTTTTCATTAACGAACAAGACCTTTCTTACAACATAATTTTAAAAAACTAACGATTATATTCATGAGCTCTTAAGATTACAATCTTAGAAAAAACAGGAATTTTGGGGCATTGATCATTCTAACAAGATGATCCTTCCTCTTCTTGAGGTCTGACGTGGTATTGACTCTGATGAATCAGCTTCCATAGCTCAGCGTTTTCTCGTTCTGCTTTAACTAAAGCAAACTTCAGTTCATATCTAGGCTTGAGTATTTCTGGTTCTAGAGAGATTTCATAAGAATGATTGTAGAACATATTTAAAGCTTTCTCTTTTGATCAAAGGAGATGAGCTTTTGTGGCCAGGAAGCTTACATTTTTTTCAACAGTCATTCCTTGCAAGTATGGATGATACCAGGCTAAACGGGATTGAGCTTCAAAGTTTTCGTCACTACCTTTTTCACAGAAACAAGTCCTTAGCAAGTCTTGATCTGGTTCTGGTCCTATTTGATACCCTAGTTGACGGCGAGTGAGGACTGTACTGTAGCTGGTGATTCCCTTTGTGCCTATAAGTGATATGTTGGGAAAGTCTCCACAGCTGTGAATTATGGCGATTCCTCCATTCTTGATGTTGTACTAGTTGACATCGTAATGGGAAAGTGATGCTAACTTTCTGATCCAAGAATATTTGTTGTGGAGATTCCAGAGAACATGAGTCTTGGGCAAGTGTGAAATAAACCACTTGCTGAGAAGTGTTGTGCAGCACGAGAACAGTCCCAAATCATACATTTTTTGACGGTGGATAACATAGTAAATGTCAGCCAGCAGTGTGGGAACAAGGTTTCTGATTATGAAGAGTCTGATGGCTTCTTCGCTAATAAAATCATCACATCTTGGGAAAAGGTATAACTCATATATTAGAAAATCCAATATTGCTTCAAAGATCCCTAAGTCCCTATTATCATAATGGAATTTGGCTCTTTCCATGAATGGCCTTGCTTCTGTTCCAGAGAATCATTCTCTATTCACCAATCGAGCAGACAACTCATTGGGTTCAAGGTGTAGGGCTTTGGCAATCTCCTTTCTTCTTGGTTTAATGTAGGGATGAGTAAAGGTCAAGGGAATCTTCAAATAAACAAAATACTCTTCCAAGGTTGGGAGTAGCTGGAAATCTAGAAAAGTGAAACAATGGTACACCGGGTGGTAGAACTTGACGAATGCCAACAACATGTCTTTATTGACTCTTGTATCTAACAGGGGTAGCAGATATCCATATTTGGCAGTGAATGCGGCGGGATTCCTGACGAGGCCCTTCAAGATCCTAAGATTGTCCAATCTTAGGCTCAAGAATGAAAATATACTTCTGCGATCCATAACAATGTCTGCACAAATAAGATTTTGAATTCCTTGAATACTTAGTAAAAATGCAAGGATGCAATGCAAATGTAACTGGTTTTATGAAACTCAGAAGATTAATTAAGTCAAACCATCATTTGATTAATTGTTGGAAAAAGTTACAACTTTAAAATACAAGACAAGAAGCCTAAGTTTACATCGAAAATCTAGGTCCTATAGTCTAAGTTTCTGACAAGAGCTTTAGTTGCAAGACCTCTTCAACTTCTTCAGTATGGTATTTTCCATTACCAACTTGTCTACTATGCTTTTCCAAGCTTCGGATGTAGGCGGGATTTTTGAGTATCGTGAATGCTTTGAGTAGCCTTGACACTAGAGAAAAATAAATTCTCTTTTGTCACATCACCGTCGATCACACGTCGTTTGAGCCAACTGATTAGTTCGTCTTTGTCTTGCAATTATCTTTTGAGTTCCATTGTTTCGGAAAATAGAGTATGATACTTTGCTTCCGAAATATCTCTTTCAAGCTTTGTTCTTTCAAGAACTTCTTGGTACTCTTCTATTTTATCAATAGGGATGACAGAAGATGATGACGCGATAATGATCTACGAATTCTCCGGGAGATATGTGTCGCTACTGTGAAAAAAGGTGCCGACAATGACAGAAGAGTTGTGTCGCTACTGCGAAAATCGGCGCCGGCTGACAGAAGAGTCGCCACCGTGCGTTATTTATCCCACGGGAGGGAAAGGAAACGCTCAGAGTAAACCTCGCACAACACGGGAAAGGTATGGTCATCGCAACCAAAACCTGGGTTCGGGAGTCGGTTACGCAAGGGGAAGGTATTAGCACCCCTCACGTCCGTCGTACTCGACGGGATCCACGCTTGTTTTCGGGTATGGATTGTTATTCTATCTACGCTAAAGGTCTGGGGTTAAAAGAAAAGAAAATGAAAATAATAAAAAAATGACTCGGCAAAGTATCGCACTTTATGCCTACGTATTCCCGTCTGGAACGAGAAATCAGAGTCAACGTAGTTCGCCTACCTACGGGAAAGGAGGGGAAGGTTGCTCGCTAGGATATCGCATCCTATGCCTACGTACTTTCATACAGCATGAAAGATCAGAGCAAACGTAGTTCGGGCCACGTACGACACAAGCTTGTCCTTGATTGATTTTATTCCTTCTGAAAAAGGTTTTTCTGATTAACAGTCCCGGCGGACAAAAATGACGTCTTTGATGAGTTCACATTCCTTTACGAAAGAAGTGTCTTTTATTGTGTTTGAAATCTTTATTATGTTTTTCTGTTTGTTTTAAGATGAGAAGAGAAACAGCAACTCTAAAAACCTAGGGTGGAAAAGGGAATCAAAACTAACCTAATGTTATCATGCATGGGTTAAGACCTAATGTCTATCATGCTCCTCTCTTGCACAGAGAGAAACAGAGATCCTAAGGGAATAGACGGAAATAGAAACAATAGCAGGTATAATAAAGCAGTAAAATGCATGGATGCAACAGTACAAGCGAGGCAAGGGAGTCCCACTCAACCTCGAACCTAGAAAGCAATAGGCAAAAGTGAACAGACTTCACTTTCAACCCAGCAGGGTAGACAGCAAACAATACAGTCCGGAAAACCAATCAATACATCAGAAATGAAATACAACAGCAAAAGAAACAGCATCAACAGCTCTGAATCAACATCTGGCTTCAAGTAATCTCCAATCAGCTACAGGCTTCAACAAACATCAATCTCCATCTTCATGGCCTTCAGGCAAGGGCTTTGATCATCAGTCTTCCATCTGCAATGGCTTTTCTTCAAGCTCAAACCTCCAGGATGAGGGATCAGTCACAAGAGTGAATTGGGTGTTAAGCAATCAGTTGACTACCAAGGGTGGTGAACAGACTGCTTCTAACACAAGAGACATTTTCTCTCAAGAGTTCTATCTCATAGACACTATCACCAAGCCTTCCCAAGGAAGGGGGTGAGTGTCTTAGAGAGACTCTGAATCACAGAGAAGAATGGATGCAGACAAGGCAATCCATGTTTGAGAAACAAAATTTCTAATCTAGAGCTCTGCCTAGCTCCTAAACCCTAATCTCCTCAGCATCTGCCAGCAAGAAACTCCTCCTCAACTCTGACAGTTGATCTTCAATCTTTGAATCTCCAATAGCTTCATCTTCACAAATCTTCAGCTTCCCCAGGGCCCCAGGCAAACCCAATACCCAATCAAACAAGCAACAATCCCCAGAGGGCACACCACACCAGACAACAGATATACAGACAGTAATAATAGCAGTAGGGGAATCCTAACTGTTCTCTAAGGGATCTAATAACTACCCATAGCCCCTATAGTCCCATAACTAATCTATTCAAACCCTAAGTCCTAAGGGAAATGAAATCAAACTCCTAAGTTGTCACCTAAAACCCTAGTTTTGCTCATGATATTCAAGCATTTATTAATCATCCAAAATTAACCTCTAAAAATGGGAACTAAAATATTTCTACAAGCTTAACATCTCATCTAAACAATATAAAAAGAATGACCAAAAAATATCAAAGCATGTGAGAAAACAAAAATCATAAAAATGATGCATGAAATGAATTATTTAATGTGACATTTATTTAGAAAATATGTAAAAAATATGAAATAAAACTAAAAATGAAAATTTATTTTCCTATAATATTCTAGACATTTTAATGAAAATATGGCAAAAAGAATGGATTAAAATGCATTTTTTATGAATTATTTATGAATTAATGAAAATGGTAAAAAATTAAAATGAATTAAAACAAATAAACCAAATAAAATGAGGGAGGGGGGTCAGAATATCAATCACGCCCAGTTCAAATCCATTGGGCCAGCAAACAGGGGGGTGTTGGTAGCGTTTTAGACAAGGCCCAGAATTACACTCAGAATCAATGAAATCATAAAAAGCGCTGGGGGTACGAATAGTAGCAGAAACACGTTAGAAACTAGGAATTGGGCTCACACGGGGGTGGGGATAACAAAATCCAACTCAGGCCCGCCCGTTTCAATTAATGAAACGGTGCGTTTTGGCCAAGGCTCAATTCCCTCCAAACGCTCAGATTAAATGCTGGCCATTGGATCACCCTATCAGTCAAAGGTCCAACACAACATGAAGGGCCACGATTTCGTCTTCCCCAAATGACCTGAAACTTAGGGTTTCACTTCACCATGGCCCCATGCACGAGCAAGCTTTACACCAAGCTGTTCTCCTTCTACACGCAGTGAAACGCCACGCCATAAACATGAAACCTGCTCAGAATCTCCCCCTCTACAATCCTAGGGCATTAGTTTCCTTTGAAATTCACCACAACGACAAACACGATTGAATCAAACACTGGCCACCATTGAAATGCACTGATATGAACCTTCACCATTCTTCCTCAAACTTACCCTAAACTAATCTACACATAATGGAGGTTAATCTGATGAATCAAACTAACATTCTAACGCCTTAATCCAAGAGATTCGAACACTAACAGTTTGTTGCACCTGTCACTAACCATCACCAAATCGTTCCAAATTCATCTAACTTAATCTCCTAACCACCTAGATCAAGTCTACACTAATAAAATCATGTGAAACCAACAGAATCAAGCTAATCGAATGAAAACTTACCTGATGAGAAACCTTGAAAGCAGCTATGGAAATGGAAGATATGAAGCTTTTG
Source organism: Lathyrus sativus (assembly GCA_963859935.3). Lineage (NCBI taxonomy): Eukaryota > Viridiplantae > Streptophyta > Magnoliopsida > Fabales > Fabaceae > Lathyrus > Lathyrus sativus. Next base: position 86,646,700 of record OZ012738.1, read on the forward strand.
AGACTTGGATCTTGATTAATCCTTGAGGAACTTGATTCTGTATGCAAGCTTTGGATGAAACTTGGCCAGAATTATGCTATCCAATGGAATTGGCAACTTTGATATCCTTGCAAAAAGCACTCGAAGATGGATGATAATCACTTGATCCTGGCTTCAATTATGATCTATGATGATGATGGAGTAAAATTGAATTGATCTTGATGAAGATTGATGAAGAATTTGAGAGATTTGGAATGAAACTTTTGAAGAAAGAATGAGAAATCTTGTGGAATTCTTGGTGCAAATGAGGCCAACCCTTGCCAAATTCATCTTTCATGAATATATAGACCCCAATGGTACATTCTAGATCCATCTTGCACATTCCCTTGTTTTCAAACTTTGGCTCATTTTGATTATGTTTCTTAAAAGGTAAGCAACCATGGATAACTTCATTTTTTCCTTCTAAACTCAAAAAAGTGTGTGAACCATTGTTCTTAGAATTGTTTTTCCATTCAAAATCATATATTGGAAGTCTCCATTTGGACTTGTAAATCTCCCAAACCATTTTTCACTTTGAAATTATTCACTTTATAAGCCATTTTAGTTCATATTTTGACCAATCATGTAACCCCATGCTATGAGCTTCTCCAATAACTTGTGACCTTCTTTCTAGACTTAAAATCCCATTTGGAGCAAGTTTGATGTTGTAAGTTTTTCCATTTGAGGCCTCCTTGTATGAGTTTTGGGTATAGGTTAAAATGACCTGTAATTCACAAATACCCAAAATACCCTTTGCTTGTCAAGACCATAAGTTGAGTTCTCCACATCATATGAAGGCATGCCATACCATTCTATAAAGCTAAGACAATGAGGAACAATTCTTATGTTGACCAAGAATCCATTTGAAATCTCCTTGAGGGGCAAAACTAGCTTGGAAGTCAAGTCACTTTCACAGACAAAAACTCAGACACCCCAGATGACCTGTAACTTGTAAGGACCATAACTTGAGTTCTATAAATCTCCTTGAGGTCTTCCACCACTCAAATTAAAGGTCTTGAGATCCTCTACAAGTTTCATGTTGGCCAAGAAGCCATTTGAAGCTATCATTTTGACTTATCTTGCTTGGAAATTTGACCTAAACTAGGGGATTTTACAGAGAAACCCTAATTTAGTAGCTCCTCTTCTCCTTGATTTCTCTTGAATTCTCCTTGTCATATCTCCATATCCTTCTTCATATGTCAAATGTTGATCCCCACATCTCTCCAATAGACTTGAATGCCCTCTTAAGTCAGTCAATTGACCTAGGGTTGACCTAGGGTTGACCCAGATGAAACCCTAGTTGACTGTCTTCCACTATAGCTCTTGTGCTTTCATCAATGACTTGCTTTCTTCTCCAAATGACTTTGTAAGTCTCTCATAAGGTCTAGATGCTCTCCATACCTTCACTCCACAGCTCACAACCCTCTTGTTGATCCTCAGATACCCTCAGCTAGGAGATGGACTCAAGGCTTGATCTGCTGAACTCCTTGCTTTCAAATTCTTTCCTGATGACTTGAATGAGATTGAATTGGAATAATAACCTCTTGCTAGGCCTCTAGAGATGAAAATAATGATTGGTCCCCTGTTGAATGACTTGCTATGCTTATGCTATGCAGATGGTTAGTCTATGTACATGACTCTATATGCAAATGCTAATGATAATGAAACATAAATCCAAGGAATAAGGTTGAGCAAATTTTAGGGTGCAACAGCTGCCCCTATTCAAGCGACTTGGACCCGATTGGATGAAGAGCCCGGAGCCTTCAGACATTCGCGGTACGAGACGGTTGAATACTAGTGAAACCAGAAATTTGCCAACCGCAGAAATAAACCGCGCTCCTGCTTGATGAATGACATTCGTCAGCTGAATCTGACTGTTACGATAACCCACTGATCTCGCACGACCGTGCTGGGGATTGTCTTCATCGTTCTGAAGAGAATTCTGTCATCACAACTTGCTTGCTTGTCCACGTTAGGACTCTGTCTGTTGTCAACACGAAGAAATCTCAACTAAAACTTGTCCACGTTAGGACTCCACTTACTGTCAACCCAGAAAAATCTCGGCAACTCCGCTGGGGATAATTCGTCTGCATTTCCGTAAATTGAATCGCCCACGTTAGGAAAAACTCTTCCACGTTAGGAGTAACACCTGTCCACGTTAGGAATCAAAACTCTGTATCTGTCCCCGTCAGGACTAACCCTTTCATCTTTCCACGTTAGGAAACAATCTTCTTTCCGCGTTAGGAAAACTATATCAATCTGTCCACGTGAGGACTCCAATACCACTTGACGTGTCCGCGTCAGGACTCCGATCTTTCCACGTAAGGAATCCAACCTTTGATTCTGAACCTGTCCACGTCAGGACTCAACTTTTCTCGAATCTGTCCACGTAAGGACTAACTTTTTTCTTCCACGTTAGGAATATCTTCTTCTTTCTCGATTTGTCCGCGTCAGGACTCATTCTTCCACGTAAGGAAACCATCTTTTTCCACGTAAGGAATCATCTTAATCTGTCCACGTAAGGACTCTCTTCTTTCCACGTTAGGAATACTGCCATTTCCACGTAAGGAAACTATCTTCGGATACGTCCGCGTATGGACTCCATCTTTTCCGCGTTAGGAATCTCCGTCTTTCCACGTTAGGAATCACTTCTGTTGATAGGTCCGCGTAAGGACTACATCTTTCCTCGTTAGGAATAATAATCTCTTTGATCTGTCCGCGTTAGGACACTGATCTCGTCTTGATTTATCCACGTAAGGACTCAGGCGTCTTCGACTCACTGAGGAAATAAGACTTGTCCACGTAAGGACTCACGCGTCTTCGACTTGCTGGGGAAATATCCGCGTTAGGACTTACATTTTGCCAACAACACGAAGAAGGATAAATTTGTCCGCGTCAGGACTCTTGTATCTTGTCATCACAAAGAACTACAAACTTGTCCACGTCAGGACGCACATTTCACCATTACGAATAAAGATATCTTACCAATCCGGCAAAACAAACCTGTCCACGTTAGGACGCCCACTTCTGAAGAAATCCCGTCATTCTAGGAGTAAATGGTCCACGTCAGGACTTAATTCTTCAATGATCCTTACCCACAAACTGCTCAGCACTGACGTGACAGCGACTTCGAGATGAACTCTACTGGGGATGTCTGAAAACCAACTATCGGACGCCTGCTCTGATAACCGGCGGTGGTCTCTGAAATTCTGATTCATGCGACTCGTTGATGACAAACGAACTTTGCTTGGGAATAAGGAGATTCTTATCCTGGCCACTCTGGCTGGGGAAAATAAGATACATTTGCATAAATGACTCTGCTGGCGACAAAGAGAGTTTTATCACGATAACTCTGTGGGGAATACCGCCGAAACTGACATTGTCATTGAATATCTCCTGCCGAGATCTTGACTGTTTAGTAATTTATTTGAGCAAGAGCTCTCTCCACCTGAACCACTAGAGTACAGAAACTGCTTCAGCAAAATAAATGCTGGAAGGGTAACGCCGACTCGCCGGGGATAGCCTGATGCTACAAAATTATTCCGGCAAAATAAATGCTGGTAGGATGAAGTCGACCCTGCTGGGAAGTTGGGAACTCAAACCACACGTCTTGCTGAAGTAACCCCTGCTGGGGACAATAACTCTGCTGAGGAATAGCAGATGCGCACGGCACGATCGGACTTTCTGCTGGAACGTGAACCGATATCACCAGTATCTCTGACAAAATAAATGACAGGAACCGCCATCAACTCTGCTTTGGAGAGTCTTGACCTTCGAATTCCACTGGAAGGAAAGAACATTTACTGAAAAGAGAACTCCGCTGGGGATGGCTGGATTCTCTTGGGGAAAATTAACTGACTCCACTGGGGAAGAGTGCCTGACCCTACGGGGGGAGATGAACCTGTCTGAATACAGCCTTACGATCTCAGAATCACTAAACTCTGCTGAGGTCGAGTGACTTCTCTGGAGCACGTCCTTTGGATAAGCTACGGCTAGCTGGGGAATTCTATCCTTCTTCAGGAAGAACATGCATGACCTGCGTGGGGATCAAGCCTTTCACTATTGCAATCTTTTGATCATTTTCCTCGTACAGTTATGAAACCTGCAACAACACAAACAAAGCACGACAAGCCTATGCAATCCAAATCGATTCAGGTTAGTGACGTTACACTCAGTTAATTCAAAGCTTTAACAATTGTTGGCAAGGGCCAGTAATGTTATACTCATGCTAGCTTCAATAAACTTAGGCGTTTTATCATGCGCAAAACAGTAAAGAACAGGCATCAAGTACTGAATAACACATTTTCATTGATTGGGCCCCTGAATGGGCGGAGTTTTTGTACACGGGATGTAACTCCTGAAATGAGGAAGCTACGCAAAGCAAATATACAAGTATGCAAGTATTCACAAGAAGCGTAAATATTGACAAATTAAATTTTGTACACATGTCGGCAACTGGGTGCAGATGAACACCACGAACTGATCCTCCTATGACTCATCCGACTCTAATGCTTTCCCGGTATCCCCACTTCTGAAGAGATTGTATCCGATAACTGACTCCTCAAATGCATTCTCCCGCACTGATGCTCATTGAATTCGAATTCGGACCGCAGTCATTTGCTTTTCAAATCCCTAACTTTTGCGTGAACCGCCCTTTACGGGTTTTCAGTTCACCGGGATACCCCTTTTTGCCGAAGCCGCCCAGTGTAGGTTTTCAACTTCGCGGGTGTACATTTTTTCAATTTTATCCCTAACTTTTGCCCGAACCTTTCATTCTGTTTTTGGTTCGCCAGGATGCCCCATTTTTGCCTGGACTCTCTTTTTTCTGTCCAGCGGGTCTATTTTAAGCAAAGTATTTTTTAACCGCGTCCGAATTCACAGGTGATGCAAAGTCTTCCCCGTCCATGGTGGACAACAATAACGCTCCTCCCGAAAAGACCTTACTGACAACGTATGGCCCTTCGTAGTTGGGGGTCCACTTGCCCCTGTGATCTGCTTGCGGCGGGAGAATCTTTTTCAGCACAAGGTCGCCCGTCTGAAAGCTTCGCGGAAGTATTTTCTTGTCGTACGCTTTCTTCATTCGTCTTTGATACAAACGACCGTATGCCAGAGAAGCTAGCCTCTTCTCATCCATCAAACTCAGTTGGTTCAATCTGTTCGTTACCCATTCTGCCTCGTCCAGCTGAACGTCTCGCAATACCCTCAGAGAAGGGATCTCAACTTCCAATGGTAATACCGCTTCCATTCCGTATACCAACGAGAACGGAGTTGCCCCGGTTGATGTGCGTACCGTCGTACGATAACCGTGCAAAGCGAAAGGTAGCATTTCATGCCAATCTTTATAAGTCACCACCATTTTCTGGACGATCTTCTTGATATTTTTATTGGCCGCTTCGACAGCGCCATTCATCTTGGGTCGGTAAGGGGAGGAGTTGTGATGTTCGATCTTGAAATTCTGACAGAGCTCCTTCATCATTTTGTTGTTCAGATTAGAACCATTATCCGTGATTATCCGCTCGGGAATCCCATATCGGCAAATGATATCTCTCTTGATGAATCTAGCCACCACTTGCTTCGTTACATTTGCGTAAGACGCTGCTTCCACCCATTTGGTGAAGTAATCGATTGCTACGAGGATGAACCGATGCCCGTTAGAAGCTGTCGGCTCAATCTTTCCAATCATATCGATTCCCCACATTGAGAATGGCCATGGAGATGACATCACATTTAGAGGACTCGGAGGCACATGTATTTTGTCAGCATAAATTTGGCACTTGTGGCACTTTCTTGCAAATTTGAAACAATCAGTTTCCATCGTCAGCCAAAAGTAACCTGCCCGCAGCAGTTTTCTCGTCATAGCATGTCCACCAGCATGCGTACCGAATGCACCTTCGTGAATTTCCTCCATGAGAAGCTTGGCCTCTTTTTCATCTACACAACGCAGCAACACCAAATCGTGGTTTCTTCTGTACAAGACGCCATCCGGGTTCAAGTAGAAATTACCCGCTAATCTCCGGAGAGTTTTCTGATCTTGACTGGATGCCCCAGCCGGATACTCTTTATTCTTCAGGAAATTAAGGATATCAAAATACCACGGTTTGCCATCAGACGCTTCGTCAATAGCAAATACATAAGCTGGCCTGTCCAACCGAGAGATAGTGATTTGGGGAGCTTCGTTCCAGAAATTGACCTTGTACATGGAAGACAAGGTGGCAAGGGCGTCAGCCATTTGATTTTCTGCCCGCGGCACATGATGCAATTCAACTTTGTCGAAGAAAGGCAACAATCTCCTTGCATAATTCATGTAATGTATCAAATTGGGCTGCCGTGTCTCCCATTCCCCTTTGATCTGATTCACCACCAGAGCTGAGTCTCCGTATACGTCTAAATGTTTGATTCGCAAATCAATGGCTTCTTCAAGCCCCATTATACAAGCTTCGTATTCTGCCTCATTGTTGGTAACAGCAAAGGTCAATCGGGCGGTAAACGGGATGTGCGACCCGTGCGGCGTAGTGATAATTGCCCCTATTCCGCTACCGTAAGCATTCACAGCTCCGTCAAATATCATCTGCCATTTGGACCCCGGCTCTGGTCCTTCGTCTGGTAACGGCTCTTCGCAATCCTTCATCTTGAGATACATGATATCCTCGTCAGGAAAGTCAAATCTCATCGATTGATACTCTTCAATAGGCTGCTCCGCCAGATACTCAGACAACACGCTCCCCTTTATTGCCTTTTGCGAGACGTATTGAATATCGTATTCAGTCAAGATCATCTGCCAACGGGCAATTCTACCTGACAACGCCTGCTTTTCAAATATATATTTGATTGGATCCATCTTTGAGATGAGCATGGTTGTATGATTCAGCATGTACTGCCTCAGACGCTTGGCGGCCCAGGCTAGCGCGCAACACGTTTTCTCCAGCATTGAATATCGAGATTCACAGTCTGTAAATTTCTTACTCAGATAGTAGATCGCATGCTCTTTTCTCCCCGTCTCGTCGTGTTGACCGAGAACACAACCCATGCTTCCCTCAAGAACCGTCAAATACATTATCAAGGGTCTCCCTGCCACCGGGGGTATCAAAATAGGAGGCTCCTGCAGATACTTCTTTATTTTGTCGAACGCCTTTTGACAATTATCGTTCCACGCTACAGCTTGATTTTTCTTTAACAGCTTGAATAATGGTTCACACGTGGCCGTTAGGTGAGATATGAACCGGGCAATGTAGTTCAATCTCCCTAAAAACCCGCGCACCTCTTTCTCTGTTTTAGGCGTCGGCATTTCTTGAATCGCTTTTATTTTAGCAGGATCGACCTCTATTCCTCTTTCGCTTACTATGAACCCCAGGAGCTTACCCGATCTCACCCCGAAGGTGCATTTGTTAGGGTTCAGCCTCAGCCTGAACTTCCTAAGCCTTTTAAACAACTTCAACAGATTCACCAGATGCTCTTCCTCCGTCTGGGATTTGGCAATCATATCGTCAACATAAACTTCGATCTCTTTATGCATCATATCATGAAAAAGAGTCGTCATCGCACGCTGATATGTTGCCCCAGCATTTTTCAAACCAAAGGGCATCACTCTATAGCAAAATGTTCCCCAAGGCGTTATGAAAGTAGTCTTCTCCATATCCTCTGGCGCCATTTTAATTTGATTATAGCCTGAAAAGCCATCCATGAAGGAGAATACAGAGTATTGAGCAGTATTATCAACTAATACGTCAATATGAGGAAGTGGAAAATCGTCTTTTGGGCTTGCTTTATTCAAATCTCTATAATCCACGCACATTCGAACCTTGCCATCTTTCTTTGGCACTGGCACGATGTTAGCAACCCATGAGGGATACTTCGTCACAGCCAGGAACCCAGCGTCCCACTGTTTCTGAACCTCCTCTTTGATCTTCATTGCCATATCTGGGCGAGTTCTGCGAAGTTTTTGTTTGACAGGCGGGCAGTCTTCTTTCAGTGGCAGACGATGCACAACCATATCAGTATCGAGCCCTGGCATATCTTGATACGACCAAGCGAATACATCGTTATACTCTCGGAGCATTTCAACCAGTTTTCGCTTGATATCACTCTGCAGTGCGGCTCCAATACGAATATTTTTCTCAACCCCTTCCGACCCCAAATTGATAATCTCGATAACCTCGTCGTGAGGCAGAATGGCTCTTTCCTCTTGCTTCACCAACCAAGACAGTTCTTCAGGAACGTCGCTATCTTCGACAACCTCTTCTTCGGTCTGGAATACCGGGTGCTCGAAGTCAGGACGAGTCATAGGTGGCTCAAGGATGCCATCTGAAAATGTTATCCTGCAAAAGAAAGGGTTAAGTGCTTCAGAATGCGTATAAAGCGGATAACCATGTTGCCATTTTATTGACAAATACAAAACAAGAAAGACAGGGATTACAGTATTTGCACATGAAAAAACGCCGTTTATTTAACGATTAACGAAGCAATGTTTATAACAACACAGCCCTAAGCAAATCCTGATGCCCCGGGCAAGACGTCAGATTATTCAACAATTAATAAAGCAAAGCATTACTGTTTAAAAGTCACAAGCTCCTGAATAGACCAGTTGCACAATCCTTGTCCTGGCGTGCTTGGCTGAATCCAGGCATCCATATCACAGTCGCTGTCCCCTTCATCGGATTCCGAAGCAGCATTGACAGATTCCTGGCATACTCCACTGGCAGAGATGGTGATTGACTTTCTGAAATGAGGGGCCCCCACGGAAGGAGTTGATGACGACGGTCGGTACCCCAGTCCGAACCGGTCCATTTTCACAGGAATGTCCAATACTTTGCCCCAGCCTTTGGCTTCTCCGGCTTCCACTAGAGCTCGAGCTTCTTTATACGATGAGACAGCTATCTCCGGCACTTTGCTTGGCCCGGGACTCTTGTCCTTAATGCGCAAACCTTCGAATGCCTGGCATGGCGTCTCATGGATCTCCCCGTCGACTTCCACATATTTGAACGAAGAAAGATGGCTGACCAGGATGTCTTCTTCTCCGCACACGGTGACTACACTGTCTCCGACCATATACTTTAACTTCTGATGCAGGGTTGACGTGACAGCCCCCGCCCCATGAATCCAAGGTCTTCCCAGCAAGCAGCTGTACGCAGGCTGTATATCCATGATATAAAACTCCGTTGCAAACACTTCCGGCCCCACTTGCAGAGGCAAGGTAATCGATCCGAAGACTGTTCTCCGCGTGCCGTCAAACGCTCTGACTACCAAATCACTTGGTGTACACAAAATCCCTCGAACATCCAGCTTCATCATAGCCTTCTTAGGCAGCACATTCAAAGACGACCCGGTGTCAACCAATACGTGCGACATTGTCGACCCTCTGCACTCAACGGATACATGCAATGCCATATTATGATCCCTTCCTTTCGGAGTCAAGTCAAAATCAGTAAAGCCCAGACTGTGGCCCGCATTTACATGTGCCAATACTCCTTCTAGTTGGTTCACGGAGACATCCTGTGGTACAAAAGAAGTGTCCAGGACTTTCAGCAAAGCGTTCCTGTGGGCTTCCGAACACAACAGCAATGACAGAATAGATATTTTGGATGGCGTTTGCTGCAGATGCTCCACGATTTTATAATCGCTTTTCCGAATTAAGCGCATGAATTCCTCTACGTCCTTCGACGCTGCTTCTTTTTCATTTGCTTGTACCGGAACATTCTCAACCGCTTTCCCCTTTCCTTTCGCTAGCCTTTCGGCCTCTACTTCAGGAGATATAAAGATCCTTCCGCTCCTCGTCATGCCTCCTGAGCCCACAACATTATCCACAACCTCCGCTGACCGCTTGTTAACATCGATTTTAATCCCGTCACAATACACCTCTAGCCCATATGACCATGGGACCGCTTTCGTGCTCTCATACGGGATTGGCCCGGCTTTAGTTATAGTAATCGGTGGTCGCTGAGCTGGTGCTGAAATAGTGATCGTCTTCCTAGGAATTGTCACTGTGGCAACATCACTCTGATTATCCATTACTGCCCCTGCCGGCTCATCAGTTGCTGTTCTATCAAACTGCAATACACCTTCATCAATCAAGGCCTGAATGCCTTTCTTCAAATCCTCACACCCCCCAGACAGGGCCCAACAATCTAAGCAGTACTCATTACAACCCGGGTAAACACCTCCTTGCAACAGTCGGCTTTTTATTTCGCTCAGCGGCGTCTTTAAATCCTCAACATTCATGATCAGATTCAGACCTTCCTCGGTTAGAACAACGTTCGCCCCATGATTAGGCATGGGTTTCTGGACTATATTCGCACCGGTCGTTCCGAAGTTGATAGACTTGTTGTCCAAGAGATCCTGCACAACGTGCTTAAAAGCATGACAACCTTCAATATCATGGCCCGGGGCCCCAGAATGAAACTCGCAGCGCCTATTTGCATCATAGCCGAACGGGGGAGTTCCCGTTATCGGTGCCAAGGTTCTTTTCTCTACCAGATTCAATCCCAACAAGGTCTGCAATAAATCAGCATAGTTAGAGGGAGGCTTCTCGAACACCCTTCTCGGCTTACCACCCTGGAATTTTCTCTGAGCTTGCTGTGCCCCCTGCTGAGGCTGCTGCTGCTGTGGCATTGGTTGCTGCTGAACCTGTTGTTGTTGCTGGATTGGTTGTTGTTGATACGGGATGGTGACACTCGACACTTGCTGCTGCTGACGATATGGATTTCTTCCCCTGCCTCGGCCTCGGCCTCGGCCTCCAAATACAGCACTAGCTTCGCCCTGACGGCGCCCACCATAAGCTTTCCTATTACTGCCAGATGCAGCTGACTCGTCAACTTGGAACTTTCCTTGCTTAATGTTCCGCTCAATCTTTTCACCCATCAGAATCAGATCTGAAAAACTAGCCAGAGACGTATGAAACAACATATCATGAAACAGCCCGGTGAATGTGCCAACAAACATGTCGTTCATTTCTTTATCTTCCACAGGAGGACGGACCCTGGCAGCCATATCGCGCCACCTTTGCGCGTATTCTTTAAAACTCTCCCCCTTCTTCTGCGAAAGCCCGGCCAACTGGACCCGATTGGGTGCCAGGTCACTGTTATATTTGTAATGGGCTACGAACGCCTCTGCTAATTGCTTCCAAGTCTTGATATCAGTGGGCTCCAACCCCATGTACCACTCTAAGGAAGGACCCGATAGGCTATCCTGAAAGAAATGCATGAGCATTCTTTCGTCAGTGGAATATGCAGACATCTTTCTGTAATAAGCTCGTACATGAACCTTCGGACATGTATCTCCTTTGTACTTATCGAACGCAGGCGCTTTGAATTTAATGGGCACCCTCAAGCCAGGTACCAAGCCCATAGTTGCCATGTCCAGACCCACAGCACTCTGGTTTAGGACTCCTTTCATTTGCTCTTCCAGCATTCTAATCTTTTGAGAATCATCCATCGGCCCTTCAAAACCCCCTCCAGAGAAGGCGTCCTCCTGTTGATCCTCTTGCCACATACCGTTTCCAGCCCCGTATCCATCATATGCATTATTACGTCCAGCTCTGACCTGATTCATCCCCGGAACTCGGCCTCTGTTGCCATACCCTTGAACACCTCCAGCAGGACCACCAGCCATAAAACCAGCACCGTTTCCGTTTCCAAAACCTCCGTAGCCCTGATTGACCATACCATAACCATCTTGCCCAAAGCCTTGAGCATTAAAGCCATACTTGCCAGTATTGTCGAATCCCTGATCGTTGAATCCGAACCCAGCGTTGACAAAGCCATTACCTCCGAGATTATCTCCCATATTGACATCACCCGGCCCAGCGTTATGGACAGCAGTTTCATTTCCAACTCCGACGTTACCATTCACAGCAGCGGTAGCGTTGTTGACGTTAGCAGCATTCACATTGATGACAGGCGGAGCCACTGGCGTAGGAGTGCCGTCTCCATGAGCAGTATCAACCCGGACAGACTGATGATCTTCGTTACCATGACCAGCGTTGCGAGCCAATAGAGGCTGGACCATGGCCTGCAAATTCTCTTGCCCTTTTGCTATAGCCTCCATGGTCTGCATGAAGAGGGCGAGCTTCTCGCGTACGTCCTGCATCTCGTTCTGAATCTGGTCCATGACTTTCCGACAGTTGGATCGTGTAGAATAGCGGTGCGGATGTTGATCTGGAATCCTGTTAAGTACCTGATGCAGAGCAAGAGATAAGACACCATTCATAGATTACCTGTTATGCAAGATGAATATGAATGCAATGCAATGTGCCTGTGCATTAGGGAAGTTCATTCCCCCAGTTCTAGTGCGAAGGTGCCGGTGCAGTGACAGTGCTGACAATAGGAACATCGGAACTGAATCACAGAAAGCCTCATATATAGCAGAGAGAATCAATAAGCCCAGGGTACAATATCACAGAGAGTACAAAGATGGCATGACCTCAACCAACAATCCTGGTGATGGTCAGTACTATGCAAATAAAGCATACAAATAATGGAATGATCAGATCCTCCCAAAAGTCTGGTACTCCTCTATCAACTTCTTGGTCTCCGGATGGCTTGGTCGATCAAGCAGCCCTTCAACAAGCTGGTTTCTCTTCTTAAGGACACGGCGTACATCTTCAGCAGTTTCTTCCCATGTTGCTTCTCCGAAGCAATCTTCTAACTTTCGCTTCTGGGACACTGCTTCATCTCTAGATTTGATTGCCTTGTTCAGTGCATGCTGGACACTATACCGGTTCATCACTTCTTCCTCACACTTCTTGATGCTAGACTTCAACTTCTCTTCGAGGTCGGAAATTTGCTGCTTCAGCTTATCTTCCCTCTTCTTGTTATTGGTGAGTGTGGCATTCCAAGTCTTATTGCAAGAAGATATCTCTCGGTGTGCTGCGTCGAGCGCCTTCTTTTTGGCTTCCAGCATGTCATGGGAACTCCTGAACTCTTGCCCCAGACGTTCGCGCTTCTTCTTTTCCTCGGTCAACTCAGCTCCTAACCTGTTTACTAGCTCAATCTGTTGCTGGAAAGCATATACGGCCTTGTTTTTCTCGCTGCGCGCCTGGGCTAACTCTTGCTCTAACCCTTCGTTAATCTTCATCAGGGCTTCTTTCTCCTTCACAACCTGTTCATATGCTTCTCTAGAAACAGTAGTCGGCTCTTCTACCGGAATAGGATCAAGAATTGGTGCATCTGGAAACGGCATCCTCAACTGACTAGCCCTCTCCTGAATCCAAACTCTATAAGGTGCATAGGCCTGACAGTCATTCTTTCCTAACAACGGCTTCCCTCTGCGGTTAATACGCGTCCAGGCGTGTTGCAACTCAGCTAGCAATTCTCCCTTCAAATCACCTGTGAAGTACAGAGATTCCTGTACTTCTTCCTCCTGAGGTGGATTCTTCAGTGCATATCCGAACTGGCGAATGAATAGAGAAGGGTTGTAATTGATACACCCTTTTCTTCCTATCAACGGCACATTAGGGTACCCAGAACAACTGAAGATGAGCTCAGATCCCAACAGGTCTCGATCAAACCACTCCATATCTTCCGACGATAGCCTCATCAGGCGCTCTGGCCAACCAGCTGGGACTGTAGTCTCTGCAACAGATCTTCTCTTAGGAAGGTGACTCTCAAACCACCTACTCAACAAGGGTACACACAGATGAACATTCTTCCCTCTTCCCTTCTCATTCTTGTAATGCAGTGAGTGGTAGAGATCTCCGAGTAAGGTAGGTACAGGATTACCAGCGGCAAACAAGTAGAAAGCGTCGAAGTCCACAAAATCCGGTATATTGGGGAACAATACTATGCCATAAATGCACAAAGCCAACACAGCATTGAAAGCAAACCAGCACCCATTCTTGGCGTACTCTTGGGCTTTACCAACTAAGAACTGAAATGAGAAGCCTGGGACTCCACGGGAAACAGTAGTCACAAGTTCAGAAGCATCAACATGCAAGGCTTTTGCCAATTCCTCCGGCTTAGGTTTGGTATCATAATGAATGAATGGAACCTGGTTCTGCACAGGCAGCTCAACATACTCAGCGTATTCTTCCAGAGTTGGTCCCATAATAAAGTCAGAGAACGTGAAGCACCTCAAAGCAGGGTCGTAGAATTGCATCAAAGCATACAGCCCATCTAACTCTACCTCTGTAGGTTTGCACACCAATCTCAGTAATCTACCATAACTCATCCGGAAACTCCTACGAACACCCTCATCAGCAAGAGAGATCAACCCCAGTAAAGGAACAATATCTGGCGTAGGCAATTTGTAAGCAACCGTTCTCCGTAGGCTAGTCATGATCAAATACTCAGAAGTCTGGGCACTAGAACTAGGGAAATGCAAATGCACCTGCAGCACAGACACACGTTAGTGAAATGCAAATGATAATGTATATGCAGGGATGCAATGCAAGTAACATTCAACAGGGACCAAAGCTGCAGCTGAATAGCCTAAACCCAATCAAGAAAGGTCTCAGATAGACCGTCCAGAAGTCATCAAACCCTGGTCTCAGATAGACCTAAAATAGAACTCCAACACTGGTCTCTGACAGACCTCAAACCATAACTCACTGGTCTCTGATAGACCTCAAATCCCATCTAATTGGTCTCTGACAGACCTCATAACTCTCCAACTGGTCTCTGACAGACCTCAGAACACATCTCCAAATGGTCTCTGACAGACCTCAGATCTCATCTTTAGTTGGTCTCTGACAGACCTCAGAACACATCTCCAAATGGTCTCTGACAGACCTCAAACCTCTCCATAAATAACTAGGATCTCTGATCAAGAAATAACCGGTAGTCTGAAGGTCTAGTTACCTGCATAACCCTGAATCCCCTCACAGGTGGGTGGCCCTATAACTGGCACAAGGTACGGCATCCTATGCGGTCGTCGGCGTCACAGACTTTCAGGGCTGATGATACGATTCCCAGAAGGAGTGGCATCATCAATTCCTGAAGAGGCCTCACTCAGCCAACTTCCAAATGATCGGTCCCCAGAGTCGACAATCCAACTAACCAGCAACCCACGCCAACCAAAGGAAGGGGCAGGAGGCCAACCAGAGGAACCTCGTCTGAGTGTAGATTTCATGGGACACCAAAGCAAGCAAAGCAAGCGGGCGCCCACTAATTTCTACTCTAATTCTAGGTGCACTCAAGCCCAGGTCCGGCTTATCTCTCAATATCAGAATACCCGTCACACCCCAAATACAGCAATAATAATCAATATATATAAAGCTGAAAATACAAGGTTAGAAATATACAATAACTCCATACAAAATCCTCGACGGGAAAACAAGCGTTAGGATTGACTCTCTTAAGGGACGTTGGATCCCAAATGCATAAGAACCATCGCAGTCCTTAGCAGCCAGGGGACGTTGGATCCCCAGCAGAGTCGCCAGCTGTCGCTACTGCGAAAATCGGCGCCGACTGACAGAAGAGTCGCCACCGTGCGTTATTTATCCCACGGGAGGGAAAGGAAACGCTCAGAGTAAACCTCGCACAACACGGGAAAGGTATGGTCATCGCAACCAAAACCTGGGTTCGGGAGTCGGTTACGCAAGGGGAAGGTATTAGCACCCCTCACGTCCGTCGTACTCGACGGGATCCACGCTTGTTTTCGGGTATGGATTGTTATTCTATCTACGCTAAAGGTCTGGGGTTAAAAGAAAAGAAAATGAAAATAATAAAAAAATGACTCGGCAAAGTATCGCACTTTATGCCTACGTATTCCCGTCTGGAACGAGAAATCAGAGTCAACGTAGTTCGCCTACCTACGGGAAAGGAGGGGAAGGTTGCTCGCTAGGATATCGCATCCTATGCCTACGTACTTTCATACAGCATGAAAGATCAGAGCAAACGTAGTTCGGGCCACGTACGACACAAGCTTGTCCTTGATTGATTTTATTCCTTCTGAAAAAGGTTTTTCTGATTAACAGTCCCGGCGGACAAAAATGACGTCTTTGATGAGTTCACATTCCTTTACGAAAGAAGTGTCTTTTATTGTGTTTGAAATCTTTATTATGTTTTTCTGTTTGTTTTAAGATGAGAAGAGAAACAGCAACTCTAAAAACCTAGGGTGGAAAAGGGAATCAAAACTAACCTAATGTTATCATGCATGGGTTAAGACCTAATGTCTATCATGCTCCTCTCTTGCACAGAGAGAAACAGAGATCCTAAGGGAATAGACGGAAATAGAAACAATAGCAGGTATAATAAAGCAGTAAAATGCATGGATGCAACAGTACAAGCGAGGCAAGGGAGTCCCACTCAACCTCGAACCTAGAAAGCAATAGGCAAAAGTGAACAGACTTCACTTTCAACCCAGCAGGGTAGACAGCAAACAATACAGTCCGGAAAACCAATCAATACATCAGAAATGAAATACAACAGCAAAAGAAACAGCATCAACAGCTCTGAATCAACATCTGGCTTCAAGTAATCTCCAATCAGCTACAGGCTTCAACAAACATCAATCTCCATCTTCATGGCCTTCAGGCAAGGGCTTTGATCATCAGTCTTCCATCTGCAATGGCTTTTCTTCAAGCTCAAACCTCCAGGATGAGGGATCAGTCACAAGAGTGAATTGGGTGTTAAGCAATCAGTTGACTACCAAGGGTGGTGAACAGACTGCTTCTAACACAAGAGACATTTTCTCTCAAGAGTTCTATCTCATAGACACTATCACCAAGCCTTCCCAAGGAAGGGGGTGAGTGTCTTAGAGAGACTCTGAATCACAGAGAAGAATGGATGCAGACAAGGCAATCCATGTTTGAGAAACAAAATTTCTAATCTAGAGCTCTGCCTAGCTCCTAAACCCTAATCTCCTCAGCATCTGCCAGCAAGAAACTCCTCCTCAACTCTGACAGTTGATCTTCAATCTTTGAATCTCCAATAGCTTCATCTTCACAAATCTTCAGCTTCCCCAGGGCCCCAGGCAAACCCAATACCCAATCAAACAAGCAACAATCCCCAGAGGGCACACCACACCAGACAACAGATATACAGACAGTAATAATAGCAGTAGGGGAATCCTAACTGTTCTCTAAGGGATCTAATAACTACCCATAGCCCCTATAGTCCCATAACTAATCTATTCAAACCCTAAGTCCTAAGGGAAATGAAATCAAACTCCTAAGTTGTCACCTAAAACCCTAGTTTTGCTCATGATATTCAAGCATTTATTAATCATCCAAAATTAACCTCTAAAAATGGGAACTAAAATATTTCTACAAGCTTAACATCTCATCTAAACAATATAAAAAGAATGACCAAAAAATATCAAAGCATGTGAGAAAACAAAAATCATAAAAATGATGCATGAAATGAATTATTTAATGTGACATTTATTTAGAAAATATGTAAAAAATATGAAATAAAACTAAAAATGAAAATTTATTTTCCTATAATATTCTAGACATTTTAATGAAAATATGGCAAAAAGAATGGATTAAAATGCATTTTTTATGAATTATTTATGAATTAATGAAAATGGTAAAAAATTAAAATGAATTAAAACAAATAAACCAAATAAAATGAGGGAGGGGGGTCAGAATATCAATCACGCCCAGTTCAAATCCATTGGGCCAGCAAACAGGGGGGTGTTGGTAGCGTTTTAGACAAGGCCCAGAATTACACTCAGAATCAATGAAATCATAAAAAGCGCTGGGGGTACGAATAGTAGCAGAAACACGTTAGAAACTAGGAATTGGGCTCACACGGGGGTGGGGATAACAAAATCCAACTCAGGCCCGCCCGTTTCAATTAATGAAACGGTGCGTTTTGGCCAAGGCTCAATTCCCTCCAAACGCTCAGATTAAATGCTGGCCATTGGATCACCCTATCAGTCAAAGGTCCAACACAACATGAAGGGCCACGATTTCGTCTTCCCCAAATGACCTGAAACTTAGGGTTTCACTTCACCATGGCCCCATGCACGAGCAAGCTTTACACCAAGCTGTTCTCCTTCTACACGCAGTGAAACGCCACGCCATAAACATGAAACCTGCTCAGAATCTCCCCCTCTACAATCCTAGGGCATTAGTTTCCTTTGAAATTCACCACAACGACAAACACGATTGAATCAAACACTGGCCACCATTGAAATGCACTGATATGAACCTTCACCATTCTTCCTCAAACTTACCCTAAACTAATCTACACATAATGGAGGTTAATCTGATGAATCAAACTAACATTCTAACGCCTTAATCCAAGAGATTCGAACACTAACAGTTTGTTGCACCTGTCACTAACCATCACCAAATCGTTCCAAATTCATCTAACTTAATCTCCTAACCACCTAGATCAAGTCTACACTAATAAAATCATGTGAAACCAACAGAATCAAGCTAATCGAATGAAAACTTACCTGATGAGAAACCTTGAAAGCAGCTATGGAAATGGAAGATATGAAGCTTTTGAGACTTGGATCTTGATTAATCCTTGAGGAACTTGATTCTGTATGCAAGCTTTGGATGAAACTTGGCCAGAATTATGCTATCCAATGGAATTGGCAACTTTGATATCCTTGCAAAAAGCACTCGAAGATGGATGATAATCACTTGATCCTGGCTTCAATTATGATCTATGATGATGATGGAGTAAAATTGAATTGATCTTGATGAAGATTGATGAAGAATTTGAGAGATTTGGAATGAAACTTTTGAAGAAAGAATGAGAAATCTTGTGGAATTCTTGGTGCAAATGAGGCCAACCCTTGCCAAATTCATCTTTCATGAATATATAGACCCCAATGGTACATTCTAGATCCATCTTGCACATTCCCTTGTTTTCAAACTTTGGCTCATTTTGATTATGTTTCTTAAAAGGTAAGCAACCATGGATAACTTCATTTTTTCCTTCTAAACTCAAAAAAGTGTGTGAACCATTGTTCTTAGAATTGTTTTTCCATTCAAAATCATATATTGGAAGTCTCCATTTGGACTTGTAAATCTCCCAAACCATTTTTCACTTTGAAATTATTCACTTTATAAGCCATTTTAGTTCATATTTTGACCAATCATGTAACCCCATGCTATGAGCTTCTCCAATAACTTGTGACCTTCTTTCTAGACTTAAAATCCCATTTGGAGCAAGTTTGATGTTGTAAGTTTTTCCATTTGAGGCCTCCTTGTATGAGTTTTGGGTATAGGTTAAAATGACCTGTAATTCACAAATACCCAAAATACCCTTTGCTTGTCAAGACCATAAGTTGAGTTCTCCACATCATATGAAGGCATGCCATACCATTCTAGAAAGCTAAGACAATGAGGAACAATTCTTATGTTGACCAAGAATCCATTTGAAATCTCCTTGAGGGGCAAAACTAGCTTGGAAGTCAAGTCACTTTCACAGACAAAAACTCAGACACCCCAGATGACCTGTAACTTGTAAGGACCATAACTTGAGTTCTATAAATCTCCTTGAGGTCTTCCACCACTCAAATTAAAGGTCTTGAGATCCTCTACAAGTTTCATGTTGGCCAAGAAGCCATTTGAAGCTAGCATTTTGACTTATCTTGCTTGGAAATTTGACCTAAACTAGGGGATTTTACAGAGAAACCCTAATTTAGTAGCTCCTCTTCTCCTTGATTTCTCTTGAATTCTCCTTGTCATATCTCCATATCCTTCTTCATATGTCAAATTTTGATCCCCACATCTCTCCAA
Source organism: Lathyrus sativus (assembly GCA_963859935.3). NCBI lineage: Eukaryota > Viridiplantae > Streptophyta > Magnoliopsida > Fabales > Fabaceae > Lathyrus > Lathyrus sativus. The sequence goes on from OZ012738.1 coordinate 86,666,354, forward strand.
TAGACTTGAATGCCCTCTTAAGTCAGTCAATTGACCTAGGGTTGACCTAGGGTTGACCCAGATGAAACCCTAGTTGACTGTCTTCCACTATAGCTCTTGTGCTTTCATCAATGACTTGCTTTCTTCTCCAAATGACTTTGTAAGTCTCTCATAAGGTCTAGATGCTCTCCATACCTTCACTCCACAGCTCACAACCCTCTTGTTGATCCTCAGATACCCTCAGCTAGGAGATGGACTCAAGGCTTGATCTGCTGAACTCCTTGCTTTCAAATTCTTTCCTGATGACTTGAATGAGATTGAATTGGAATAATAACCTCTTGCTAGGCCTCTAGAGATGAAAATAATGATTGGTCCCCTGTTGAATGACTTGCTATGCTTATGCTATGCAGATGGTTAGTCTATGTACATGACTCTATATGCAAATGCTAATGATAATGAAACATAAATCCAAGGAATAAGGTTGAGCAAATTTTAGGGTGCAACAAGTTGCCACCGTTCGTTATTTATCCCAAAGAGGGAAAGGAAACGATCATAGAAAACCTGACGAAAACGGGAGAAGACATGTCAAATATTCTCTCGAGCTGCTTCGTCCTTTGACCATACCTCCTAGTCTTAAGATTGTCTTGGGAAACATGAGGTAGCTGTTGACGTCGAAAATTTGGGATCTCAAGTTGGGCAGCAGATCTTCGAGGCACATCACACCTTGGGATAGGTTCCACGGACAAAAGTGGAACAAGCATCTCTACTGCAGCTTTAGGCACCTGATCACCCTCCTTCCTTAGCACATTTCTTATCACCTCTGTGACCAGGCCCATCTGGGTCTTCAGTTGCTGAACCTCCTCCTTAAGCACTTTCTGCTCCAGACATAAGGTTTGCATACTCGCCATGAACCGCCCCATCTGGCTCCAGACTTCCCTTAACTCTGCTTGAACCCGATCCATTACTTTTAGTTGATTCCCTCGAGTTGGATATCTGTGGAAACTGAATTGCTCAATCCTGTTACTAACGGACACCAAACAGAGATAAGAACATGAGGCCACCGAGAACAACCTGCAATGTAAATGAGAATGCAATATTAAATGCAAATGAGAATGCAATTTTAAATGCAGGTCAGTACCAGGATCAAGGGAAAGACGAGAACCTTTCGAACACACAGACATGCAATTTTAAATGCAGGATGATTATGCAAATGCACATGCAACAGGGGATCAAGATTGCTATGCTGTTGATCGAGAAGAACCAGCGCTTCGCTTTGGCAAGAACATAGCATAACTCTGATAATAGGAACCTCTGATATCGGGAACATAGATTCACACTGCAAAGAAAACCGGGTAGTCTGAAAGTCACGGTTTCCTGCATAACTCAATCCCTTTCACAGGTATGGACCTATCCACTGATAAGGTTCGGCATCCTATGCGTTCATCAGCGTCACAGACTTTCGAGAAATGATGATACGTTCACCATTTCTGGTTTGGCATCATAATCTCCCGAAGAGGCCTCACTTAGTTGAATCACAAATGATCGGTCTCTAGAGTCGACAGTTTCCTGATCCAATACCCCCTCCCGACTAATATACAGGATAGGATACCTTCACGAAAAATCTCGTCTGAACGCAAATTTCGTGGGGACTAGTGCATGCTAAAACATACAGGCCCATAACTACTTTCCGCTCTAAAGCTATGTTTGTACTCAAGCCCGGGTCCGATTTATCTCTCACGGGAATTCCCCCTCCCTAACAGCATAACAATAATGATATATACAATGCTGAAAATAAAATGCGGGAAAATAAAGTACATATATACAACACCCAAAGACAAACAAACAAGCGCTAGGATTGACTCGCATAGGGGATGCTCTTGTCCCTAACAGAGTCGCCAACTGCTGGGGAGCCCAGACAGCCAGGAAATAAAAAAAGGCGAGACTGCAAAAGAAGTCCCTAGCAGAGTTGCCAGCTTTTGCTATTGCGAAAAAAGTGAGGACAATGACAGAAGATTCGCCACCGTTTATTATTTATCTCAAAGAGGGAAAGGAAACGATCAGAGAAAACCTGACGAAAATGGGAGAAGACAGGTCATCGCAACCATGTCTCGGGTTCAGGAGTCGGTTACACAAGGGGAAGGTATTAGCACCCCTCACGTCCATCGTACTCGACGGGATCCACGCTTGGTTATCTATCTAAAAGGGTGATTGAAACTATCTACGCTAAAGGTCTCAGGGAAAAAAGAAAAGAAACGTGACTCGGCAGAGTATCGCCGCTCTGTGCCTACGTATTCCCTCGTGCAATGGGAAAGTCAGAGTCAACGTAGTTCGGCTAACTACGGGTGAAAGGTGGGGAAAGGTTGCTTTCCGAGACATCGCCGTCTCGTGCCTACGTATTCTGATTTGGTATGAGAAATCAGAACAAACGTAGTTTGGGCATATAAGAGCACCGGTTGGTTCAACTGTTTTTACTCGAGTAGGGTTAACAACTAGTTCTAGCAGTTAGGTGTATGTAGCTTGACCATTGGAGACTTAGGCGTTACCTGTTTGCGGTAGAACTAAGAGTTAACGAAAATATTTTTATGAAAAGGTTTTCCATTATTAAGGGTCCCAAAGGACAAAATAAAGTTTGGTCTTTGTTTGTTGTGTCTTTTAAGGAGAAGTGTTTTTTGAATTGTTTGTAATGCATGTTGCACTAGAGACTATGACCTAGGAGCGAATGCGTCACATATCGTTCAAAGGACATACACTAAACACTCTAAGCAATTGAGAGGAGGCCCCCAATCATCATTTCCTAAGTACTTAAGGCTCGTAATGCACAATATTCATTAGCCTTTATTAAGTGTTTTAGAAATGGTTTGAGATGAGAAAGAGAGAGGACAAACTAAAGGGAAACTAGTTCAAACCTAGTAGTTGTCATGCAAAATGGACCTATAGTTGAGGTTAGGGGAATACTACTTAATGTTCTCATACATGGTTTGAAATCCTAAAGTATAACATAATCTCCCTTAAATAAAGAGATTAGAAAATATAAGGGAGCATGGTAATGAAAAGAGAAGAAGAGAGAAGCATGAAATAAAATGCTTTATGTGTAAACATGCAAACATCTTATGCACATTTAGAATGATAGTGAGGGAGGAAAATGTGTGGGGAAAAGGCCTCCACAAGCTCATCTCAACCTCAAGCATGCATATGAAATGCAAAGAGAAAGGAAGAGAAAGAATATACAAAACAAAATGCAAACAATCACACAAAAGGGATAAAATGGGAAGACTAGTCTTACACCATTCATACATCAACCAAATGAGCCCTAAGGCAAACCAAATGAAAGCAAATGAGGACCTAAAACAAAGAGGAGATAAGGGATGAAATGAGACCAGCAAGGGTGTTAAAATATCATTCAACCATGGTATCATTATTATTTGGGCAAAAGAATGCACCAAAATTGTCCTCATGGTTCACCATTTAGGTCATGCTCCAAATACCTCCAAGGGAGGGACTAAGCAAACCCAAATGGTTCTCCAAAGTCCTTGGACATAGAGAGAGAGAGATGAAGGGAGAGTGTGCTCAAAGTATATGAAAATAAATGCACAAAGAATACAAGCAAATCATGTCAAAAGATGGGAAACATTCACATATGTACACAAGTGAAACCCTAAATGAAATGCCTAAAAGGTAAGCATGCTTGAACAAGTTGTAAACCAAATTTGGACCTATAATTCAACATACAAACACCTCAATATGTCCATAACATGAATCCACAAGAATTAAAGGGTCAATCAATGCACAAAAATCATTTACAAAGCAAACTAGTTCACTAACTAGTGTAAACATCACACAAGGATAACCTAAATTGGAAATTACACAAAAAATAGGAGACATAACCAAAAAATTCCAAATAAAATCCTAGATGACCCCTAAGGTGTTAGGAACCAGGGGTCAAAATTATGGAGACTAAGTCCAAACAAAACTATGCAAACAGAGGTAAAATTCAAAGGGATACCCTAAATGCAAGGGTGAATCGAGGGTCATTAAGACTAACCTAAAACCCTAACCAATTATGAATAAAACCAGGGGTAAAAAGGTCTAAAAAATCATCTAACATGTCAACAATATGAGAAACAAGAATCAGCCATTAACAATGAAAATTCACCAAGAAATAAAATCAAACACACGGAGATATCAATTTTAACTCAATTGAAACACCTCAAATGTGAAAAATCAAATTTAATTGGAAAATGGATAAAAAAGTTAAGTGAAAAATTCCTAAAATCAAATAACATTCTAAAGTGTGTGAAATATTTTTTGCAAGATTTTTGGATGATTTGAGGTATTTTATTTGCATTTAAAATCAAACAGAAAAATAAAATGCAAAAAGAAATAAAGAAAAGAAAATGAATGAATGCGCGTGTGGAATAACAATTATATTCAGTTATTTCCAATGGGCCACGTGAAAGGGGGGGTGTGGTTAGCAGAGAAGGCCCAAGATCCAAATGACCAAGCCTAGGAGCAAAACGCTCCGTTTCAATTATTGATGTGGCAAGGTCAAACGAGTCAGAGGAGCATTAGGACTCAATCACAACCGTTGGTTTGGTATGGTAAACGATTCAAAGCTGACATGGCGCGTATACGCAGGCACCGAAAGACTAAAACCAGACGGTGGCGCCGATCGTCTTCTCCGATTGCTCGCCGAAGAAGAAGGATCAAGACTGAACCAAAACTAGCAATTTTTATACCATTTTAATCCTCTCAACATGTAGGTCATGATTCCAATGTTTGTTTTCATTTATCGTCCATAATTAAAGAAATACGAAGCCAACAAGTTTTGAGCATGAATCACAAATCATCAAGAATAAGCACCAAATTAGTCCAGAAATGGCCTACAAGTGTAGGGCATCAATATGCATCAAGAATGGCACATGATTGATGCTTATACATAGAGAATTAGTGAAAGAGAATTTACCTAATGGAGCTCCTCCGTTGGGTCTTGAATTGCAGCTTGAACTCGTGCAAAACAATCCAGAAACGTTTAATGATGTTCAATAAAGCTTCTGGTAACCTTCAATTGGCTTGAACCCCTCTGAATCTTGATTTCACGATTTCAATTTTTCCTTGAGGTTTCTCAACTGTTTCCGCTCCAATTCTGATCAATCTTTACCTCTCCAGCTTTGTTCTTCATCCAGAGATTATATGCAATGGACCTGAGCTCAATTGGAGGCCCAATTGTGGTCTATTAATGGGAATTGAAAAAATTCATAATTGAGTTTAAGCTTTGAAATTACACGTGCATTTTGGTTCCAATGCCTCTGAACTTGGTTCAAATAGATTCCATGTCATGTGTACTGATCCAATGGAGAGGATTAATCCCTTGAAACGATCTTGTGGTTGATTTTGCATATGTAACTTCATTGTGAAGTAACCATGGAAATGGACATGTTTTGCTCATCATGAACCAATTCTGATTTAGGCATTGTTTTTAGCATATTCAAGTGACTCAAAAAATGCACAAATATGTCATGAAATGATTAAAAATGAATTCAATCCAAACCATGGCCTTTAAGTCCTTTTTTTCATGAAATTTCTTCACCATTCTTCACATACAAGCCAAACCCTTGATAAGTGATGGTTCAATGATGAAATTGAGTTCATTTGATACAAATTTGATGTTTGAGAAAGTTCCATTTGAAGTCTGCAAAGTCATGAAAATGACCTATAACCAAAATGACCTATAATCAAAGTTTCCCAAAATACCCCTCCCTTGCAAGCTTCATATCTTGAGCTCTACAAATCAGATGAAGAACTTCTAGTACTTTTTGGAAAGCTAAGATCATAAGGAACAACTTTCATGTTTGGGTCAAAGTGAGGAGAAACATCCTTCCAGGTCAAAAATGTCTTGGAAGTGGGTTGACTTTTGTTGACCAACATCATATTCATCTAAGGACCTATAACTTGTCAGCATCATTACTTGAGTTCTAGAAACCCAATGGATGAGTTCTAGTACTCAAAATAAATCTAGAAACATGCTATAAAAGTTTCATGTTGGAGTTAAGATGAGATGACACTTGTATCTTGAGATATGTGGTCTTGAAGTTAGGCACTAAAATAGTGGATTTTACACTAACAAGCTTAGAAACCCTAGCTTAGCAACTTCTCACTCTCTTGACTCTTCTAGATTTGATCTTGGAATACCATCTCAGATGCCTCAACACAACATTACATGACCATAAAGACTTGGAATTGGGTTTTAATCTCCTTCAAATTCACAGTTGACTTAGGGTTGACCAGATGAAAACCCTAGATGCAACACTTTTGACTGTGGCTTCTTGCACTTGATACAATGACTTGGATAAACTCCACAATGACTCTAAAGGCACTCAATGAGCTTCTACAATACTCTCCATCCATAACCATGGACCCAATATCATCTGATGATCTTCACATGGCCCCCAAGATAGGAGGTGAACCATATTCATTCATCTGCTCTTTCAAAGAACTTTGACTTTCTTCTGATGATGATAAACATTTGATTGCTTGAATAAGACCTCTTGCTTAGGCTTAGAATCTTTGGTGATCTCCTCTTGCTAGGCACACCTCTCTTAATCCACTGTAAATGAACAATGGTATGCAAATGCTAATGCTATGAAAATGCAATGAAACATAAACCAAGTTAAAAAAAGGTTGGGCAAATTTTGGGGTACAACAATATGGCATCTTCAGATCTCAGGATTGATATTTTACCCATAAAGTGAATGGTTCAAAGGCCACACGAGATCTTACCCATAAAGTGAATGGTTCGAAGGCCATACAATTCTTCTTTCCCAGACCAGCTTTAGTCTTTTTCTGAATATTCTCCCAAGCATCGACTGTGCTATTTCTTACAGTTTCCGTCGTATCAGTGTTGAGATAGAAAAATCCAGATAACAACAGATTTGTGGGATTGACCTTCATTGGAAACCCAAACTGACGTCAGGCCAAAGAGGGGTTATAGTTGATTCCTCCCCTTACTCCAATGAGTGGTATATTTGGGAAAGTACCACATTGGTTAAAGTAGAGACCTCTGTCGTAGGAAGGATCATACCAATGAATGCCAGCTTGCGTCAGAGACATTATCCTTTGGGACCATCTCCATCCATTGGGATTTTCTTTGAAAGAGTTAGTTTGTAACGCCCCGATTTCGGTTATTCCTTTTTAGTTAAGTCCTTTTGGATTTTAATTGGGCGAATATTATTTTGATGTGGATATTTCGTGGAAATATGTTATGTTTACATATTATTCTATTTTACCCGATTTTGGGAGTTTTCGGAGAAAATAGTTGGAGGGTATTTTGGACATTTCCTATTTAATGATAAGTTGGATATTTTATGAGATATTGAGTTAGTAGATGTTTTGGGAAAAATAATAGGAAGATATTAAAGAGGAAAATATAAGAGAAAGAAAGATAGTAAGAAAGGAAAGAAAAGAGAAAGAAAGAAGGAGAAGAGAAAGAGGAGAGAAAGAAGAGGAAACTTTGGAAAACATCAAGATCAAACCCTAGCTTGCGGTTAATCAGGTAAGGGTGAGAAGTTTTATCATCTTTATAATGTGTATGATCATGTATGTGCTAGATTGGATTTGTTGGATTGTTTTCTATGTTTCCATTTCTAGGTCGGAAGTTGATTTAATCGGTAGAAACTGAGTTTTATCGGTTAGAATTTAGAATAGACGGTGTAGTATAGTCGGGCGATGAGTGGGTTGTACTACTGGAACTGATTTGGATTAAATCGGTCGGGTTGTGAGGTTTGGGCTTTTGGACAGCCATGGGAGTTCTGAGTTCGCAAGTTCGCCAGGCGAATGGCAGTGAAGCTTCGCCGGGCGAAGCCCAGCGAGCAGCTGCGAACTAAGTCAGAAGCACCCACCCTGTCTTCGCTGGCAAGTTCTCCAGGCGAATGAGAGTGGCGAAGGTTCGCCAGGCGAGTGTGCTAGCAAGTAATTCCAGAATAAATCCCAGTGGTCTTTGCTGGCAAGCTCGCCAGGCGAACGGGTAGCGAAGGTTCGCCAGGGGCTTCGCCAGGCGAAGGTTAGCGAACACAGCAACATATTTTCTTTTCTTGTGTTTTCCATTCGTGGATTGTTTGTGTGGTTTGGTTGCGATCATTCCTTGTCTGAGATGACTAATTATATGCTGTTATATGTGCTGTGGGTGGCCGTATGGCGTGAATCCTAGTTTGTGATTCGTGAAGTGTGGAATGTGGCCGTTTGGCAATTTGGTGCATTTACTCGAATTGAATAGAAATGCATGTTGAGATCGAATGATGAATATGTATATATGTATTGTGATATGTATATATATTGTGAAGGTATAATGAATATATGCGATGAATGTGAAGAATGCATGAGTATGCTTGTAAACATGTATGCATTTCAAGAAGTGTATGGAGTCATTTTGCATGTGAAGCATCATGAAGTACATTCTTGTGTTGTTGATTCCTAGGAGAGTCTGATGAGTAATGTGATTCCTAGGAGAGTCTGATGAGTAATGTGATTCCTAGGAGAGTCTGATGAGTGATAGGATTCCTAGGAGAGTCTGATGAGTGATAGGATTCCTAGGAGAGTCCGATGAGTGATGTGATTCCTTGGAGAATCTGATGAACGATGTGATTCCTCGGAGAATCTGATGAACGATGTGATTCCTTGGAGAATCTGGTGAATAAAATGATTCCTCGGAGAATCTGCCGAATGACTTGATTCCTCGGAGAATCTGCCGAATAACTTGATCCTTCGGAGGATCTGCTGAGTGATATGGTTCCTAGGAGAATCTGTTGAGTGATTATGTGCCCGTGTAGGGAGATAGTGATATGGTTCCTAGGAGAATCTGTTGAGTGATTATGTGCTCGTGTAGGGAGATAGTGATATGGTTCCGAGGAGAATCTGTTGAGTTATAGTGCACCCGTGAGGGGCGTGAGTGAATTGATTCTTAGGAGAATCTGATGGACGATTAAGTCGGTATCGTATTACATTTGCGTAGAGTAGCGAGTTGGCCTCTATGATTTGCATTTATCGTCTTTGCATGATGTATGGTGAATAAACATGATTGTAGATGTTTATGTAAATTGTTGATAATTGGCATGAATGGAATGCTTGAAGATACATGTATGTGTGAATATATATGTATATGTGTGTATGTTTATGAGTTGATATAAACATTGATGATGCATGTTGTATATGCTTAGTGTTCTATTTGTAAATAGATATTTGTGAATACATTACGATGTACGGTGTAGTGAGATGAGTTGCGGTGAGAACGTGGAAGATGTTATTGGATGTTATGTGTGTGTGTGTATATATATATATATATATATATATATATATATATATATATATATATATATATATATATATATATATATATATATATATATATATGTTTATATGCATTATGTATTATGATATTGTTTCTCACCCTTCTGCTGTTTTATAATGCTCTATGAGGCATTGCAGATTAGATTGCTGGAGTCTTTGTGAAGCGTGGCTTCATTAGTTTTGGTCGGTCGGCTCTGATATGTAGCACCGGGTAGCTAGGGATTATTTGGATTCTTTTGTGATACACCTGCGTATGTATCTGCTGATGACATGTTTTGTAAACATGGTGAATGATAATTGTATATGTGAATACATGTTTTGAAGATTATGAAATATTTGGATGTTTCCGCCTTTGTTCCAAATATTTTCTTGTGGGTGTTGCCCCGATGTTGCATATCTGTTGAGCAGGTGTTGTATGTGTTGAATTTTTGGTATAATGTGATATGCCCCTTTATGCCATGATATAAATGTACTCTGATGAAATTCTGAATTCGTGCCTAAATGATTTATTTGTATTATTTGGGGGTATAGAAAGGGGGTGTTACATTAAGTGGTATCAGAGCCAGTGTTGAGTCGGTTGTGTCTGTCTCGTTGTTTTGTTGGTTGAACAGTTGTTTAACCTTGTTGTTATTTTTGGGAATAATCAGAATATGGCTGGTTGTAATGACAATGCGATGGCTGCGGCATTGGAGGCACTGGCTAGAGCGGTGCAGGGTGCACCGAATGTGAACGCTAATGATGAGTTCAGAAAGAATCAGCCGCCAGTGTTCAAAGGGAGGTTTGATCCGGACGGTGCTCATATTTGGTTGAAGGAGATCGAGAGGATCGTCAGGGTTATGAATTATGCTGAAGGGAACAAGGTGAGACTTGGATCTCACATGTTGTGAGAAGAAGCCGATGACTGGTGGATCGGTATGCGACAAGTCCTTGAAGTGGATGACGAGGAAATAACTTGGGATTTATTTCGTGCTGAATTTCTGAGGAAGTACTATCCTGAGAGTGTAAAAGGGAGAAAAGAAATGGAATTTCTGGAGTTGAAACAAGGCAATATGTCCGTGGTAGACTACACGGCTAAGTTCACAGAGTTAGTAAAATTTCATCCTCACTATGACGCGGTGACGGTGGAATTTTCTAAGTGTGTTAAGTATGAGAACGGCTTGCGCCCTGAGATCAAGCAAGCGGTGGGCTATCAGAGGATAAGGAAATTTTCGGACTTGACCGAATGTTGTCGAATTTTTGAAGAGGATAGTAAAACTCGTTCTACTCACTACAAGAGTTTGAAGGAGGAGAGAGAAAGGCAACAGGTAAGGAGTGGACCTTATGTGACGCCTACTGATAAGGGCAAGCATAGGGAGGACTTTGTTAAGAGGCCTGGAGAGGGGAGTTCTGGACCCATTAAATGCTACAAGTGTGGTGAGATGGGTCATAAGTCTTTTATGTGTGGAAAGCCCAAAGTTAAGTGCTCTAACTGCGGAGTTATTGGGCATGATGCTACGGATTGTAGAAAGGGTGTAGTGAAGTGCTACAATTGTGGAGAAGAAGGTCACATCAGTGCTAATTGTCCTAAACCTAAGCAAGCTCCAACAAGTGGAAAAGTATTTGCATTGGCAGGATCAGACACTACTAATGCGGATCGTTTGATTTGTGGTATGTGCTTTATTAATAATATGCCTTTAATTGCTATTATTGATACCGGAACGACTCATTCGTTCTTTTCTTTTGAGGACGCTAGGCGTTTGGAATTGTGTTGTGCTCTTGTGAGGGTGGTATGGTTATTGAGACGCCCGCTTAGGGGTCGGTAACTACATCTTTAGTATGTTTAAGTTGTCCCTTGACCATGTATGGTAAAGAATTTATTATGGACTTGGTGTGTTCACCATTAGAAAGATCATATGTAATCTTGGGTATGAGCTGATTGCAGTATGATAGAGTTAGTGTAGATTGTTATTTCCCGTTGGTGAGAATTTCTTCTAGGAAGGATGGAAAGGATGAGAGTTTCTTATTCCCGAAAGAGTTGAAGAAACTTTTGGGGGACGGAACTCAAGTGTTCAGTTGTCTGCATCATTGTCGGCGGAGAGTAGGGCTGAACTGGATGTGTTTCCAGTGGTGCGTGACTTTTCAGAGATGCTTCTGGAAGGATGTTAAGGATGTACCGCCGGAAAGAGAAATTGGATTTGAAGTCCGTGGATTTGATGATGATAAGAGGGGAGGCTTCAAGATGATGATATTGGAATATGTACATGCCCGAGATTCGATCTCATTGGGGAAGAATGACTATGCGTCATTCCTAGTGAAATGATCATCGGGGTAGAATGACCGAGATGTTGTTCTTAGTGGAGGTGCAAGCAGTGTACCCATAATCTCCAATGGAGATTGTTACAAATTGAAGGTTTTATAGGAACCACAGGGCATAGCTATGATTGCGGTATGAAAGTGTGCATGTGTGCGATCGTGTATGATTTGGGAATTGGGAGGTAAGATGCGTGAGTCGCATCCAGAGTTGTTTTGGATCAGGTAATATTTTCGAGGACGAAAATTTCTAAAGTGGGGGAGAGTTGTAACACCCCGATTTCGATTATTCCTTTTTAGTTAAGTCCTTTTTGATTTTAATTGGGTGAATATTATTTTGATGTGGAATTTTCGTGGAAATATGTTATGTTTACATATTATTCTATTTTACCCGATTTTGGGAGTTTTCAGAGAAAATAGTTGGAGGGTATTTTGGACATTTCCTATTTAATGATAAGTTGGATATTTTATGAGATATTGAGTTAGTAGATGTTTTGGGAAAAATAATAGGAAGATATTAAAGAGGAAAATAGAAGAGAAAGAAAGATAGTAAGAAAGGAAGGAAAGAAAAGAGAAAGAAAGAAGGAGAAGAGAAAGAGGAGAGAAAGAAGAGGAAACTTTGGAAAACATCAAGATCAAACCCTAGCTTGCGGTTAATCAGGTAAGGGTGAGAAGTTTTATCATCTTTATAATGTGTATGATCATGTATGTGCTAGATTGGATTTGTTGGATTGTTTTCTATGTTTCCATTTCTAGGTCGGAAGTTGATTTAATCGGTAGAAACTGAGTTTTATCGGTTAGAATTTAGAATAGACGGTGTAGTATAGTCGGGCGATGAGTGGGTTGTACTACTGGAACTGATTTGGATTAAATCGGTCGGGTTGTGAGGTTTGGGATTTTGGACAGCCATGGGAGTTCTGAGTTCGCAGGTTCGCCAGGCGAAGCCCAGCGAGCAGCAGTGAACCAAGTCAGAAGCATCCACCCTATCTTCGCTGGCAAGTTCTCCAGGCGAGTGAGAGTGGCGAAGGTTCGCCAAGCGAGTGTGCTAGCGAGTGCTAGCGAGTAATTCCAGAATAAATCCCAGTGGTCTTCGCTGGCAAGCTCGCCAGGCGAACGGGTAGCGAAGGTTCGCCAGGGGCTTCGCCAGGCGAAGGTTAGCGAACACAGCAGCATATTTTCTTTTCTTGTGTTTTCCATTTGTGGATTGTTTGTGTGGTTTGGTTGCGATCATTCCTTGTCTGAGATGACTAATTATATGCTGTTATATGTGTTGTGGGTGGCCGTATGGCGTGAATCCTAGTTTATGATTCGTGAAGTGTGGAATGTGGCCGTTTGGCAATTTGGTGCATTTACTCGAATTGAATAGAAATGCATGTTGAGATCAAATGATGAATATGTATATATGTATTGTGATATGTATATATATTGTGAATGCATAATGAATATATGCGATAAATGTGAAGAATGCATGAGTATGTTTGTAAACATGTATGCATTTCAAGAAGTGTATGGAGTTATTTTGCATGTGAAGCATCATGAAGTACATTCTTGTGCTGTTGATTCCTAGGAGAGTCTGATGAGTAATGTGATTCCTAGGAGAGTCTGATAAGTAATGTGATTCCTAGGAGAGTCTGATGAGTGATAAGATTCCTAGGAGAGTCTGATGAGTGATAGGATTCCTAGGAGAGTCTGATGAGTGATGTGATTCCTTGGAGAATCTGATGAACGATGTGATTCCTCGGAGAATCTGATGAACAATGTGATTCCTTGGAGAATCTGGTGAATAAAATGATTCCTCGGAGAATCTGCTGAATGACTTGATTCCTCAGAGAATCTGCCGAATGACTTGATCCCTCGGAGGATCTGCTGAGTGATATGGTTCCTAGGAGAATCTGTTGAGTGATTATGTGCCAGTGTAGGGAGATAGTGATATGGTTCCTAGGAGAATCTGTTGAGTGATTATGTGCCCGTGTAGGGAGATAGTGATATGGTTCCGAGGAGAATCTGTTGAGTTATAGTGCACCCGTGAGGGGCGTGAGTGAATTGATTCTTAGGAGAATCTGATGGACGATTAAGTTGGTATCGTATTACATTTGCATAGAGTAGCGAGTTGGCCTCTATGATTTGCATTTATCGTCTTTGCATGATGTATGGTGAATAAACATGATTGTAGATGTTTATGTAAATTGTTGATAATTGGTATGAATGGAATGCTTGAAGATACATGTATGTATGAATATATATGTATATGTGTGTATGTTTATGAGTTGATATAAACATTGATGATGCATGTTGTATATGCTTAGTGTTCTATTTGTAAATAGATATTTGTGAATACATTGCGATGTACGGTGTAGTGAGATGAGTTGCGGTGAGAACGTGGAAGATGTTATTGGACGTTATTGTCGCTACGCGAAAAATGACACAGAGTCGCCACCGGATTTTATTTATCCCAAAGAGGGAAAGGAAAATAGCGATAAAACTTTTGGGAAAAGAGAGTGGTCATTGCAACCAAGTCTTAAGGTTCGGGAGTCGGTTATGCGAGGGGAAGGTATTAGCACCCCCTCGCATCCATCGTACTCGATGGGAACCTCCTAGGTTAGTTAACGTGAATGGGTGTTTTAATTAAGAGTTTGCTTGCTTAAGGAAAAGAGGGGGTGGTTTATTTATTTTAATGCTCGCCAAGGATTGTGGCCCTTGTGCCTACGTATCCTCACTTAAAAGAAGTGAAGAATCAGAGCTCCGTAGTTCGGAGGCTTACGAAATAGTTGTTTTTTGGTTGATTTTATACCTTGAAAAAGGGGTTTTCGATTGATGCCCTAAGGCGAAAATAGGTTTGATGAGTTGATGTTATTTTTAAGTTTCTTAAGAGAAATTGTTCTTGATTAGGATTATACACAGAAGACTTTGGATAGAAATGAATGTTTCGAATAACCAAGTCGAGCGCCTTGTATCCAAAAAATTCAGAACGAGTGTAGGAGGACTCCATTCTCATTCCTTTTCCACCACTTTAAAGTTCGTGGTGCATAATTCTAATCGTTTATGTTATTGTGTTTTTAGATTTTTATGAGAAAAGAGAACCACTTGACGTTGGATCAAGGTTTATTGTTTGTAAAAGTATTTGAGGTGATACGAACAAGGTCGATGGCGGATGCACAAGGCGGCCGACTTACAAGGGTTGAAAATGGCTCGATAAAATCGAGAGTTTACTTTTAAAAAGGTTTTTTGGAATCAAAGGTCAACAAGGACCACAACAACATTCACATACGAAAAACATACAAACATATCGGGTTAGTCGCATAAAAAAAATCGAGACATGCAAAAAAAATGGCACGGGTGGCCGTGTTGTGTGACACGGCCCGTGTCATAGGGTACATGCAATGTGGGTTTTGGAGCGTGACAGAGGTGTGACACGGGTGGCCGTGTTGTGTGACACAGCCCGTGTCATAAGGTCTGGGAGAAAAATGATTTTTTAGGGCAAACAGAGGTGCAACACGGGTGGCCGTGTTATGTGACACAACCCGTGTTGTGAGGCCTGGGGTTTTTGGACGTGGAAACCTCAAACAGAGGTGCAACACGGGTGGCCGTGTTGTGTGACACGGCCCGTGTTGGGCGACACGGGTGGCCGTGTTGTGTGACACGGCCCGTGTCAGGCTACCAGAGTGAAAAAACCTAACTTTTTTTATGTTTTTCTTTCGTTTTTGTGGTTTCTTGAGAACGGTTTCTTAGTCCCTTTGGAACCTTACATGATACATACAATACAACAATACATAAAAGAGTAAACAAAATGAATGTAAGAGCAACAAAATAAAGGGAGAAAGGTTGGAGGAAATGGATACCCAAGAGCTTTCTATCTTTCTTGCAAGTCCTCCTTGGTCTTGGTTGAATGTACTTCACTCCTCTTCACTCTATGTTGTGAAGGTTTTGTTTATCAATGATCCTCTTGGTTCTATCTCACTCTATTTTTCTCTGGTTTGCAAAGCTTTCTATTTTTCTGGTTTTTTAGGGTTTTGTTTGCTCTCTCTCTTTTTTTCTGGTTTTGCAATGTGTGTCTAGAATGAATCAAGAGTGTCCTCTTTTTGTTTACAACCCCTTCCTCTTATCTCAGCTCCTCTAGGGTTTTCACTTCTCCCCAAACATCAGATTTTTTCATGGGGCAATGTCTCTTGCCACCTTTTCTCATGTAACTCTCTTTCTTTCCATTTCCATGCAACTTGCTATGCTGCATTTTCTGCACTACTTTCCTATGCTATTTGCTGCAGCACCTTGTGCCTTGCACCCATTTTGTTGGTTAGTGTTTGGACAACTCCTCTTGGTCAATGCCACCAACTCTTGACAGCATTTTGAAAATTCTGATATGTAGAAGCATTGTCACATGTTATTCCCTTGGTCTTGTGACATGTGATCTTGTGACATGAAGAACTTTGTCACCTCTTGCATGGGACTGTATTGCCATGATTGAACATGCATAATCTTAGTCTTAAAACATTCCAAACTTGATTTAATTCTTGCATATTTCTTGGATGTTTGTAAGCATAATGTGGACTTGGTGCGACATTACCATAACATGAATTTGATTAGAGACTTGAATGAAGATTAGAAATAAATTAATTTCTAAACATTACTTAGAGTTGGAAGTCTTGCAACAAATGACATTCTTCTAATGTCATAAAATTTCTCTTTGTAATATTCTTGCCTCTAATTCTGAATTCATGATGGATTTCCTTAGAACCATTAAGCTTGAAATGGATGAAGTCTTGAATTATGGACTTGTGATCTTGACTCATGCTTTGCAAATTTGGACTCCACTTGATCAAGAATTTATAACAAAATTGGATGAAGCAATCTTGAGTTATGCCTTGCATTTCATGGTCATTGGGAATATATCTTGAATATCCTAACATTTTGTCAAGTAACTTCTTCTTGAAGAAATCCACATGAGTAGACTTTCCAATTTAGATCAAACCTTAGATAATGAACCTTTTCTTCCATGTAGTCCAAGATAGACAAGTTATCTCATTTGAAATGGAAAATGACAAATCGACCCAATCCGTACCCATATGCTCGATATGCAATAAAATGATGTATGGTATGGCGAATGTAGGGTATAAAGGCTAAAGGAGAAAATGAGGGTGTGAAAATTATGTGTATATATATGTTTATATGCATTATGTATTATGATATTGTTTCTCACCCTTCTGCTGTTTTATAATGCTCTATGAAGCATTGCAGATTAGATTGCTGGAGTCTTTGTGAAGCGTGGCTTCATTAGTTTTGGTCGGTCGGCTCTGATATGTAGCACCAGGTAGCTAGGGATTATTTGGATTCTTTTGTGATACACCTGTGTATGTATCTGCTGATGACATGTTTTGTAAACATGGTGAATGATAATTGTATATGTGAATACATGTTTTGAAGATTATGAAATATTTGGATGTTTCCGCCTTTGTTCCAAATATTTTCTTGTGGGTGTTTCCCCGATGTTGCATATCTGTTGAGTAGGTGTTGTATGTGTTTAATTTTTGGTATAATGTGATATGCCCCTTTATGCCATGATATAAATGTACTCTGATGAAATTTTGAATTCGTGCCTAAATGATTTATTTGTATTATTTGGGGGTATAGAAAGGGGGTGTTACATAGTTCACGACAAATGGTTGACGAACCACCTATACAATAGAGGTGCACAACAAAGGATGGTTCCTTTTCCTTGAAGTGTCTGATGATGAATTGAATGGTAAGTGTCTCCTAACAAGGTAGGCACTGGGTTGCCACTTAGGAATATGGTGATAGTGGATGAATTGACAAATTCTTCGAATTCTGGAAACAACACCAATCCATAGATTAATAGAGCAAGAACTGCTTCAAACACATCCATGCTACCCTCTTTGGTAAGATGGCCAACTTTCTTAACTAAGAAATCAGAATGGAAACCCTTGACTCCGTTTTTGGTGGCACTGTTAGCCTTAATCTCCGCTACTTTAAGATTAAGAGCATTTGCTATTTCCTTTGGAGAGGGTAAGCTTTCTAAACCACTGTAAGGTTTCTGGTCCTTTACAGGAACTCCCACATAGTAAGTATATTCCTCCAAGGTTGGCATCAACTGATAGTCGGGGAAATTAAAGCAGTGATACAATGGGTCATAGAATTGAACCAAAAGTATTGAGAACTCCTTCTTCCATCCCAGTCTTGACTATACTCATTATCTTCCCATATCTTTTCCCAAAGTCTTCTGATATCATAGTCCCTAGTATTCTTAACTTGGATGTATCAGGCTTCTTGAAATTGTATTTCTTGGTGTTTCTTGTCCCAATATCCATGATATCTAGGGTTTCACACAGAGAAATCGACTGAGTTTTATAAAACCAGTTGCAACATGATATGCTATGATGACATGATGAGACGATGCATACATAACAAGTAGAAAAGTATTCACAAATATAATGCATATGCACACACAAGGTTTTCCCAAGTTAAAGGTCAAAGCATGGGGTCACAAGGTCTACCCATCCCCGGTATTTTGGTCTTCTCGTCAGAGCGAACGTACTCAGTCAGCAGCGCAACAGTATTCAGAGATTGTGTGGGGGCCGTGATCCCGTATTTGCTGCATATTGCATTGCATTTGCATAAACATGTTTGCATCATATTGCATATCATTCTCCAGCTAGCCAGAGCTCTTATCCAGCCGTTGCTTTGATTCTGAGGGTAATTCTCCGGTGATTGGTCTGAGCAAGTGTTGATTGGTAGAAGACGACCAAGGGGTTGAAATAGATTGGGGCAGAATTGAGCAGTGAAGTCAGTTGAAGGTTAGCAATAGATATGTCTGAAAGAAACTTCCAGTCTCCTAACACCTTGGCAGGGTTCACTATGATGACCAACCCTCTGTATGGTTCTACTCCCGAGGCAGACTTTCCGCAAGTGAACAACCTTACTGCAGACCCGTTTGTGCAGCCTCCTGTTATGGATCGAGATCGACATGAGCAGTTTGTTGTCCGCAATGAACGACCTCCTCTTATCAACAGGCAAGGTGTTGTTTTCCCTGTGCCGAGTATCCGAAGAGAGATCCCAGTAGCCAGGACGGTAGACCCAATAGCTCTTGAGTATGATAGAAGACTCCAAGTGTTGGAAGAACAAGTTAAAGCCTTGAAGGTCAAAGATGCTGTTAACCTGAATGCTGCAGGCATGTGTCTAGTTCCTGGCTTAGTGTTGCTCTATAAGTTCAAAGCGCCGAGATTCGAGAAGTACAAAGGAGATAGTTGTCCGAAGCAACATTTAGTGATGTTCTGTCGAAGAATGACTTTGTTTGTGCAAAATGACAAGTTGATGATTCACTGCTTTCAAGATAGTCTGACTAGGGCATCTTTGCGTTGGTATATGCAGTTAGAGAGTAATCGGATTCGATCATGGGTGGATTTAGCCAGAGCTTTTCTGAAGCAGTATGATTACAACCTAGACGTAGCTCCTCATCGCATGCAGTTGCAAGAATTGTCTCAAGAGGACAATGAACCCATCAGGAAGTATGCACAGAGATGGAGAGAATTTGCTGCCAGGGTACAACCACCGCTTCTAGACCGAGAGCTAACAAACATGTTTGTAAACTCACTGCAGGATCCATACTATGAAAGACTGCTTGGGCTTCCGTTAAGTTTCTCTGACTTGGTAGTACTTGGAGAATGCCTTGAGCATGCCATCAAAATAGGGAAAATTCAGATTATTGCAAATGGTCAGGATAGTGAAGCTGAATCTCTGTATGACTATCAGAATGAAGAAGGAGTTGTGATCAACGCAATCATGCCAGATGTTGAGTATCCTCAAGACGAATCGGTGAAATCTGTTGGTTCTTCATCTTCTCAGAGATCAGTACCTCCTGTGTCTTGTTATGCTGGACAGACAACTGTGCCTGGGGCACCCTATCAGGAACGTTATGTCACTTCTCCTGCAAATCAGCAAACTCGTGGTCGAGGTTATCAGAATCAGCGCCAGAATCAGAACAGGCCTCGTAACAACTTGGAACGAAGGAATGCTCCTTCCCATCCAGTGCCTATGCCGTGTAGCCAATTGCGGCCATCTTTGATCCAGAATTCTTTGGCGAAACTTACAGCTCTTAAGCCTGTGCCAGAACCTTACCCTCCTGGGTACAATCCCCACGTTCAGTGTAGTTACCATGGCGGATCCCCGGGGCACTCAACTGAAGATTGCAAAGCTTTTAGGCGACAGTATAACAGTAGATCGACCAAGAGTGCATTTCCTTTCCAGAAGGAGTTCTGTCTGTTCACGTCTACCTCTCAGCTGTCTGAGCTCGCAGATTCCGAGGGTTTATTTTCGAGAAGCCAGTGGTCCAGACAGGCCGACACCCTCAGCATTGGCAGTCCTTGGGCTGTTATCATTTGCATTTGTAGTTTCTTTTCTGTTAGTTACTACTTGCTGTTAAATATTGTTTGTTTCAAATGATAATATTGATAAAGTGACTATGCATTTTTCTGAATTAATCATGTCGTTGTCGCTCATTTACTGCATTGCACTGACACTTGCATTTTATTTACTCCACTTTATCACTATGATTAACAAAGATTGGGGGGAGGATGAAGAAACTGGATACTCATAACCAATGATCGTATGCTTTCAGATAAAACCTTGCCGATGACGTACAAGGCATTGTTTCAAATCCCCTAAACACTGGAGATATAAGGAGTTAGTCCCTTGTTAACCACTTCGAGCCAGGAAGTAGAAGTTTTTCGGACTTTTAAACCCTCACACCTTAACCTGGGGCAGGGTAGTTATCAGTTAGCTTGACCGAGCATTCAAGTCTTACAGAGGAGTGTTGCCTTTCGAGGACCAATCAGCTTATACCTCTCAGAGGTCGTACCTCATCAACCACGATGGTTAAACCTCACCAATCAGGAGTGAGACAGTTACAATCCTTTCGGAGCAATCAAGACAATCAGTGTCACACGACTTTGTTCCAAGAGAAAAAGAAAGAATAAGAGAGCCCGCTAAGTAAAAAGAAAAAGAAAAAGCTGGAAAGCTAATACTTAGGTAAAAATTAGGGCATCCCGCTGGACTTCAAAAGAAAAAAATCGAAAAGAACTCAAAAGGAGTCAGTCCAGGAAAAAAAATTAGGGAATCGAAAGAATGAAAAAGAAAGGATATAAAAAGAAAAATCCTCGAACAAGGACAAAGTTGTGTGGATACAGACACCGAAAACGGGAAAGGAGTAACTGTCGCTCCGAAAAACCTTGTGAATTCTTTAACCACGGTTCCTACTATTCAACATACCTCTCGAAGAGGCGAGCGCTCGAGCCAAGTTAACTGAACTTTAGGATCGGAGATCATCACGTAGAAGGGGTGGGTACAAATCATAATTTGAGCCAAATATCCTTTGTTTCACGAACCGTGAACCCGGCCACGATACAACCCTTAAAAGACCTAATTGAGGTAGGGTTTATTCTGAAAGCGCATTACGGTAAGGTTGAGTAACCTGACTCCCTCTTGATTTGCTCGTCATATCCTTGTTGTATTTTTCACTGATCACGTAAGCACTACGTTTGAACTTTGGTTCATTCGTCACTCACAATCATGACACGTAAATGAGTGACAGCACATTTTTTTCAAAATTTGCATGAACACTGCATTAAAATTACCATTCGGGACTGAACAATTTTACTTGCAGGTTGGTAGTTGACAGGAAGGAAATTCCACCAAGGAATAATCAAACAGAACTGAATAATTCAGCAGTCTGGACCAGAATGGTGTATGTTGTGAAAGCCCGCGAATCTGGAGCATTGACTTTCAGTGAGTTCAGAATCAGTCGGTCTGAGGACCAGTCCCGAAGCATCGATTGATTACGGGGCAGTTTACTTGAGAAGCAGTTGATCAGAAGCGAATCTTCTCGAGAGCCAATCAGGGGCAGTTATCCAGAATGCTATGTTTGATCAGGGCAGGTTAAGTCGCTCAACGCTCGTTCAGGGGTAAGTCACTATGTTGATAGTTGTTGAATTGAGGGAATCCTTTTGTCGTGAAAACACCGGGGTAAGCCATCGCAAGGTCGTATTATAGCAAGGTGCTTTCGGTTCAGAGTGGGTTTTTTCCAAGAACCAGATTAAGGCAAAGTCATTGCAGACAGGGGCATGCCATCCCAAGAGCGTAGGGGTTATTCTTTATTCGAGAGGCATTCGATTCGAAGTATCTCGCTGAAGTTCAGAATACTGGGGCAGTTCATATCAAACCGTCAGGGTATAGATTTTCAGACTATCCCACAGAGGTTCCTGCAGGCCGGGGCATAACAGAGGCGAAAGAATTGTTCTTCTCAGTGTCATCAGAGTTACTCAGAGCTACTTGAGCAGATTCAGCCAATCTTCAAGTTTGAGACAAATATCGGGAAATCGTGTTGCCATCCATTGACCCTTCTACTAGAAGCCGTGAATTCAGACAGGGTATTGTCCAGCATCAGGAGTGTATGACCTATCACGGATGTACAGAAGCCCCATCCTACTTGGCACGTTCAATTATCCCCAGTAAAGTCGTACATTCGAGAATCAGTTAATCTGGGGCAATTAGGTCGAGATTTGGCAAATCTCTCGCAGCTATGGGCACTGCTCCACGAGTCAGTCGATTAGAGGCAAAAGATTGTTGCAAGACCGGGGCAGATCACCCTAAAAACAAAAGATGTTGTGGGGATATTCTTTTGGGTTTAACGTGCAGAAACAATTCAGGTCTAACCGTCAGGGTACAGAGATCGAAGAGTCCTTATCAGAAGGTTGGTGCCGATTCAGGGGCAAGGTATTTTGAGTAGCACTATGGCTAGCCTTTCCTTTCCAGACGAAATGCTCAGACTGGGGTATGTTGGTATTTTTGATGAAAGACTTGATCATTATGCGAGGTGAATCTCCGCGCAGGTCGTACTTCATTTCCCGAAGCTGAGATAACAATGTTCTTTATTGAAGAAGGATCAATTTCCCCAGCTAGTCGCAGCTCATCCAAAGGATACTCTCCAGCAGGTCAAGATTAATGCTCGCCACAGGATGTCTATCCTCAGTCCCGAGTTCGTGAACTATAGCCAGATGGTTTACTTTCCCCATCAGGGTCATTTGTCTTCAACAGAATTGATGATTCCAAGATTGTAGGCTGTATTCAGACGGTGTGGTGTCCTCCAAAAGGATTCCCTATCCCGAGCAGAGTTGTTTAGCCTCAGAAGACTAATATTTCCAAACTTGTGAGCTGTACCCAGACAGTCTACTCTCCCCAGTAGAGATTCCCTTCCCAGTAGGGTCATTTATTCTCCCCAGCGGAGTCAGTTTATTTTCCCCAAGAGAGTCGTTTCGTCCCCAGCGGAGTTCTCTCTTTTCAGCAAGTGTTTTCTTTCCTCCCAGTGGAAATCGAAGGTTAAAACTCTCCCCGACAGAGTGGGTTGCGTGTCCTGGCATTTATTTTGCCGGAATACTTGGTGGTACCCGTTCACTCCCCAGCAGGGTGATATTTGTCCTCGACGGCCAAGATTGATGAAGCAAGCTTGTTAGAGCTATCCCAGCAGTTCGAGCCTGCATTTGCATCGGCATATAGTGTCATATTTGCATCCACAAAAAAAAAACGCGTAGCATTTCCATATTGTATGGAGCATTACGCCATTATCAAACATACGCGTTTTGAAACATAGATCAGGTTGATTGACTTTTTGCTTTCAGGTGTGGTTCTCAATAGGAGTATGGAGCTCTAAATGCTCAGATATTACCAGACAATCGAGGTCTCACCGGGAGACGTGTGATGACATAGTTCAGTTTATGATTTTCCCCACAGAGTTGCCAATTGAGGCGGTATTGTATCCGACCAGCGGAATGTTTTCTTCAAGATTTGTTGCTGCGGCAGCGTTTCAGGTTTTCATAAAATCAAAGTTCAGAAGTAGCCACTTGTTATCAAAACGAGTGTTTGACAGTTGTTTTCGGAATATCCTCAGCGGAGTTAGTTACTGCAGCGAATAGGCAAAGAAGCTGTGTCCGAGAAGTTTTCCTGTGTTGTAGGCAGAAGTGTGTTCCCGTATTGGATAGGTGGATGAAGATTTCCTGTGATGTAGGCAGAAGTGTATTCCCGTATTGGATAGGCGGATGAAGATTTTCTTGTATTGTAGGCAGAAGTGTATTCCCGTATTGATAGGCAGATGAAGATTTACTGTGATGTAGGCAGAAGAGTATTCCCGTATTGATAGACGGATGAAGATTTCCTGTGATGTAGGCAGAAGAGTATTCCCGTATTGATAGGCGGATGAAGATTTTCCTGTGATGTAGGCAGAAGTATGTTCCCGTATTGATAGGCGGATAAAGATTTCCTGTGTTGTAGGCAGAAGTATGTTCCCGTATTGATAGGCGGATGAAGATTTCCTGTGTTGTAGGCAGAAGTATGTTCCCGTATTGATAGGCGGAAGAAGATTTTCCTGTGATGTAGGCAGAAGTGTATTCCCGTATTGATAGGCGGATGAAGATTTTCCTGTGTTGTAGGCAGAAGTGTATTCCCGTATTGGATAGGCGGATGAAGATTTTCCTGTGTTGTAGGCAGAAGTGTATTCCCGTATTGATAGGCGGATGAAGATTTTCCTGTGATGTAGGCAGAAGTATGTTCCCGTATTGATAGGCGGATGAAGTTTTTCCTGTGATGTGGGCAGAAGTGTATTCCCGTATTGGATAGGCGGATGAAGATTTCCTGTGTTGTAGGCAGAAGTGTATTCCCGTATTGGATAGGCGGATGAAGATTTTCCTGTGCTGTAGGCAGAAGTATGTTCCCGTATTGGATAGGCGGATGAAGATTTCCTGTGTTGTAGGCAGAAGTATATTCCCGTATTAGATAGGCGGGTGCAGATTTTCCTGTGATGTAGGCAGAAGTGTATTCCCGTATTGGATAGGCGGATGAAGATTTTCCTGTGTTGTAGGCAGAAGTGTATTCCCGTATTGGATAGGCGGATGAAGATTTTCCTGTGTTGTAGGCAGAAGTGTATTCCCGTGTTGGATAGGCGGATGAAGATTTTCCTGCGTTGTAGGCAGAAGTGTATTCCCGTATTGGATAGGCGGATGAAGATTTTCCTGTGTTGTAGGCAGAAGTGTATTCCTGTATTGGATAGGCGGATGAAGATTTTCCTGTGTTGTAGGCAGAAGTGTATTCCCGTGTTGGATAGGCGGATGAAGATTTTCCTGTGTTGTAGGCAGAAGTGTATTCCCGTATTGATAGGCGGATGAATATTTTCCTGTGTTGTAGGAAGAAGTGTATTCCCGTATTAGATAGACAGAAATGTATTCCCGATGATTAGGCAGAAGTGTATTCCCGCATTGGATAGGCGTATGAAGAGTTTGTGTGATATAAACAAAAGGATATTCCCGTATTGGATAGGCGGACGAAGTGTTACTAGACCAACGCATGTGTCCCGTGAGAGATAGGCAGATGAACTTTCCTGTATCTAGACGGATGATTTCCCCGTAGGGAACATAGTATGTGTCCCATGACAAGACAAAATCGCGTTCTTATATTCGACAAAAGTATGCTCCCAGTGAAGTCATTAAGTTTATTCCAAT
Source organism: Lathyrus sativus (assembly GCA_963859935.3). Lineage (NCBI taxonomy): Eukaryota > Viridiplantae > Streptophyta > Magnoliopsida > Fabales > Fabaceae > Lathyrus > Lathyrus sativus. Next base: position 86,691,514 of record OZ012738.1, read on the forward strand.
ATTGACAAAATAGTGTTGAAATCAGATCTGTGGATATTGTTCCCCAAGTAGTGGTGCAGTTATTTTGCGGTTTATTGTTTGCAGTTGGCAAATTTCCGGGTTTATTTTGTATTCAACCGTCTCGTACCTCGATTGTTTGAAGGCCGTTCGCTCTTCACCCAGTCAGGTCCAAGCCGCTTGAATAGGGGCAGCTGTTGCACCCTAAAATTTGACCAACCGGTTCCCATATTTGGTTTATGTTTCAACGCATTTTGCATTCGCATTCGCATACTGCATGCATTGCATTTTTCTCAGCCAGATTGATTTTTATCGGGATTATAGCCCCTGGCGTCTCAGGCAGTTCAGGACGGTTGGAATAAAAGTCTGTTGAGAATTGGTGCTCGTTCCTGGTGTTTTCAGGCCATCACGGTGCCCGGGTTTCACTACGGTTGCGTAATTGGGTTTTATTCGATTTAATCGGCTTCCTGACATTTTTAGGATTTTTCTGTCGTTTTTCTGGATTTTTAATGCACTTAATTGGATTTTTCTGGATTTTATAGATTTTTAATATTTTTTTAGAGTTTAAATAAATTTTCTTTTCATTTTTAGAAATTAATAGATTTTAAAGAATTTTTAGATATTATAGTTTTTAATAAATTTTAGATATTAATTTTCTTTTAATAGTTTTTAATAGATAAATAGTTATTTTTCTTTTAAAAGAGTAGATAAAAAAAATAAAATAGATAGTATTGTTTTTTTTAGATTTTTATTAGAGTTTTATTGTTTTTTTAAAAAAATTAATAGAATAGATTTTAAAAAAAAATAGAGATTAAATGTTTTTTTAGATTTTTATTTGATTTTGTTTTTCAGAATTAATTAGGTGTTTAAAAGATAATTTTTAGATATTAAATAATAGTTTTTAGAGTTTTTAGATTTAATTAGGTTTTTATTTTTTATTTTCGTTTTTAGATATTAATTAGGTTTTTTAATAGATTAATTAGGTTAATTGTCAGTTTTAGTTTTGTTTTAGAGTCTAATTAGAGTTAATTTTCAGTTAATGGTGTGTTTAGAGGTTAATCTGAGTTTAGTTCTTAATTGGGCCACAATTATGCATTATCCAGAGTCCATAAGCCCAGAGTCCAAGTCCAACGCAGCTGCCACATGTCGTATATATAGCTTCGCCACGCGTGCATCTGGTTTTCCCGCCACCTCATTCGCTCCACCTTTGCATGCGTTACACCTCACACTCACCTCACTCTCTGCACCCGCCACTTGGCACCCATGCAGTGACCCTCCACACGTGTCCTCCTACCACTCCTCCCTCTTGCCACCACATCCCTCGCCGGTAACTCTCACCGGCCGGCATGCATTAGACCTCCGGCCACCCTAACCGCCTCTCCTCCGCCGCAACTGTCGTCGAAGATTGTTGATCTCGCCGGAATCTGGATTTTTCCAGAAAATCCATTCAAACACCTTGGATCTTCATCCTCCACCTTCATCCATCTTCACCGGAAACACCAGATTCTCACCGGAAACTTCATGTTCTTCATCAATATTCCCAGAATCATCAAGATCTCCCACGATCTTCATCCAACTCTTTAGAAATTCCAAGAACCTCATAGATCTACCTTTTCCAGAAACGCATCCTTGATGAGATCCTTCGTGTTCTTCAAGCAGTTTTTCCAGAAGCTTGATCAAAGCATATGGTCACTATCCTCGTAGATCCTTCGGATTCATTTCATCAACAAGAAACTTCAATCATTTTCCAGAAGATCCTCATCTATCTTCATGGAACACTCAGCAACATTCTTCGTCATCTCCAGATTTTCGCTTGAAGATCCTCCGTCCAAGAACCTTCGGTGTTCATCATCAACATGCGTCGTCGCTCGTCTCCAGGTTCTTCCAAGTCTTTCAGACGCCTCCATCTTCAAGATATTCCTCCAAGAGCCTTCGTCTTCATCCGATTATCCAGGTTTTATTATTCTTCTTTCTCTAACTCGTAAGCGTTCGTAGCCGGCTTAGTTAGCTGATTGTTAAGTGTTGGAACGGATTTAGGTGAGAGTTTGAATGATGGTTTTGTGAGGCGAGTTCAGAATCAAGATTAAGTTGAACTGAAGGGTTGAGGTGTGGGGTGTTGGATGGATGAGCGAAGTTTGGGTGAAGAACTCTGTGGGTTTGAGAGGTTTCAGAGGGCGCCGCTAGGGTTCCGTTGGGGAAGGAGATGAACAGTGGTAGGGGATTGGAGTGTTAGAAGATTTTTAGGGTTTTACTGAAGGTGAGGATTGGATCTCGGGCATTAGGCCCAATTACCAGTTGCTGAATCATAATCCCATGTTTCCATTAGCACCCCCTCCCCCTGGTTTGAATTGGTTTGGGCCTTAGACCCAGCTTGCTACCAACACCCCCCATTGAGGGCCCAAACGAGAATTGCAAGTGAATTTTTCGCTGGCTGCACCCCCCGTTCGTTTTTGCTGATTTTTCTTTTGTGTGTGTTTTTTCTGAAACAAACCTGGGCCCAGCGCATTGCTGAGCGCACCCCCCTTTTCTGGGCCCAGTGTGTCCTGAAGTGTGAATAGCTGCTTCTAGCACCCCCCTGTTTTCCAATTGTTAATTGAATTTTCTTTTTCCTTTATCATTTGCATATAGTTTAAATAATTCATAATAAATCAAAAAAATAATCTTTTAACATGGGGATGTTTGCTACATTTCAATAATGATGTCAAGAAAATTGTGAAGAAATAAAAATGGTATTTTAGGCTTTTTTCCATTTATGGTGAATTTTTACATTTAATTGCATTTTATTTTCATTTTGTTTGTACATATCATTTGGTGAATTTTGTTTGGTCATTTAAATTCATATTTTGATTCCATTCTTTTTGTGGTACTTAGATTAGAACATTAAGTACCCCCTGGATTTATTCCACATTTTTGTGGATTAATCTTGATTAGTTTTGATTAGAAAACATTAGGGTGATAGTTTTAGGGTTCAAACTCAACATAGGTGCATTCTAACATTTTCTTTTGGGGTTTTTAGCATGAATTAGGTTATGGGACATATAGGGTATGTAGGGTAGATATAGAAATCCCCTTAGAATAAATATTAGAATTTTAAATACTATTTTACTATTTTTAGTATATTTTGCAAATTGTGTGATTGTTTGGTGTTCCCATTTGGGGTTTATGTTGCTTGCTTGGGCTCTTGGGTTTTTATTTGGGGTGTGGGCTTGGTTTGGGCTTGTGGAAGCATGAAGAATCAATAGAGAAGATTGAAGATGTTAATCAATGTTGAAGCTTGAAGATTGCTTGAGCTGGGAGTTGGTTGAAGACATAGGAGATAGGAGATAGGTAAAGCCTTAGAATAGAACAAATTCTTTCATAAACATGGATAGCTTCCTTTGCTTCCATTCCTCTCTATGACATAAAGTCCCTCTATGGTATTCACCTCCCTCCTTATGAGGGATAAGTGGCCGTACCTTAGAGGTAGAACTTTGAGGGAAACAGTCTGTTACAATGTCAACTATTCATAGACTTCCTTTGGTTGTCAATGAGTTGTTTGACATTCAACTTATTCTGATAAAGCAATTCATCTGGGAGTGCTTACCTTGAAGAAAGAAACCATTGAAGATAGAGATGAAGATCAAAGATTGACGAAGATGAAGATTGTTCATGTCAAAGCTGTGCAACTGTTAAAGCTAGGGTTTACTGCTGTTTGGAGCTATCTGCTGTCTGATGCTATCAACTGGTTAAGATTCTGTGCTTGCTTGAGCTGGGTGATTTCTTGGAGATGGAAGCTTGTTGTAGCTTGGGTACCATTGGAGCTTGACTTTGGGGTTCGTTGGGAGATTGCTGTTTATCAACTGTCAGAGTTTGGTGTTTTTCAGAGCTGCTGCTGTAGGAGCTGGTGTGCTGTCAGGGCTGGTTGTGGGGTTTCTTTTCTTTGCTGTATTGTTTGTTAATTTTCCCCTTGAGGTTGAGGTGAAGCTGTTTCACTTTGCTCATTGTTTTCTAGGTTCGAGGTTGAGTGGGACTCCCTTGCCTCGCTTGTACTGCTGCATTCATGCATATTACCGCTTTACTGTATATATGTTGTTGCTTTTCCGTTTATCCCTTAAGATCTCTGTTTCTCTCTGCGCAAGAGAGAAATATGACAGACATTAGGTGTTAACCCATGCATGACAACATTAGGGTAGATTTTGATTCCCTTTTAACCCTAGGTTAGAGTTCTTTCTCTTCTATCTCAAAATAATCAAAAAAATATAATAAAAGGTTAAAAATCAATAAAAAACAGTTCTTGCGTAAAAGACTGTAAACCAATCAAAGAGTCATTTTTGTCCGCTTGGACCCGTAATCAGGAGAAAACCTTTTTCAGAAGGATAAAAAACAATTAAGACAGACTTGTGTCGTACGTGGCCCGAACTACGTTTGCTCTGATCTTTCATGCTGTACGAAAGTACGTAGGCATAGGATGCGATATCCTAGCGAGCAACCTTCCCCTCCTTTCCAGTAGATAGGCGAACTACGTTGACTCTGATTTCTCGTTCCAGACGGGAATACATAGGCATAAAGTGCGATACTTTTCCGAGTCATTTTATTTTCTTTTAACCCCAGACCTGTAGAATAGATAGAATAACAATCCGTACTAGAAAACAAGCGTGGATCCCGTCGAGTACGACGGACGTGAGGGGTGCTAATACCTTCCCCTTGCGTAACCGAATCCCGAATCCAGGATTTGGTTGGATGACCATTCCTTTCCCGTCTTCGCGGTAGGTTTACTTCGAGCATTTCCTTTCCCTCTGTTGGGATAAATAACACACGGTGGCGACTCTTCTGTTCAGCCGGCGCCGATTTTCGCAGTAGCGACACACTGCCACCACCATAAAACACTCCATAAGTAACCACCTTTGCACCTTCTGGACACTCATTAGGGGACCTTGTCAAGCAAATGGCTGTACATAATCTCCAATTTCAGCAACGAACTGATTCTAGTATTTAGAATTTGCAGACATAGATTGGACAACTTGCCACTTCAATGAATACCATGAAAGCTTGAGGATCAAACCAATTAACTTCCCAAAAAATATAGTGAATCCAAAAGGCCCTTATGTGAGTGCAATTTCCTTGAGATCCAGAAAGAGTGTTGAACCGATTGAACTAGCCCCAAAAATAAGCAACAGAGTTGTTGAGCCCATTCCTAAATCTTATTATGAAGTTGCGGTTGATACTGAAATAGAGAAAAATAAAGATAAAGAGTATGTACCACCAATTATTTTCCCACATAGAGTAGTGAAAAATAAAAAGACAGATGATAAATATAAGGATAATAAGATATTAGACATATTTAGGAAGGTGGTAGTAAACATTCCACTACTTGATGTGATTAAGAAAATTTCATAGTATGCCAAATAAAACATATGCACTCACAAGAGGAGATTGAATGTAAATGGAAGAGTTAATATGAGAAGAAATGTTTCAGCCCTCATTCAGCCCAAACTTGTATCAGCTCTCACTAAGTGAAATGTATCAGCTCTCACTCATGCCATGCCTCAAAAGTGCAAAAACCCATGGCCTTTCTCTATTCCCTATACCATTGGGCATAGTAAATTTGAAAATTGCATGCAAGATTTAGGAGCTTCCATTAATGTTATGCCTACTTTTGTTTATAACAAACATGATCCTAGTCCTTTACAAAATACAGGTTTGACCATTCAACTTGTAAACAGAACCAATGTCCTCCCTACTGAAGTAGTAAAAGATGTCCTTGTTCAAGTTAATGACTTAATTTTTCTGCAGATTTTTGCAATCTGGACATGGAAGAAGAAACTAAATCAAGCACGACACCTATCATTTTGGGCAGGCCATTCATAAAAACTGCGAAAATAAAACTTAATGTTGATAACAGAACAATGTCCATGGAATTTTGTGTTATTGTAAAATTCAGTATTTTCTATGTTATGAAACATCCCATGGAAGAGCATTTTGATTTTCAAAATGAATTAATTTTTTAATTAGTTAATGAAACTTGTTTTGAGTTGTTCTCTAATTTTCCATCATTGTTTGATTTTGATTATTCTTACACTTACGATGCATTTGCTGACACTAAACTTTGTTCTGTTTGTGCTAGGATTGAAGCTGCCTTGCAGGTGGATGTTTTTCTTTCAAATGACATTATAGATGAAGTTGTACATGAAGATATTTATGCAGTTGAAGCTCTTGGCAGTCTGTCCATTTGAAAGAAATCATCCATTAAAAAGACACCTTATTTAGAGCTTAAAACACTTCCTAAAGATTTAAAATATTCATCAAAGTTTGAATTTGAGCATAATAAGGGAATTTAATGGACCTTGGTGTAGCACCCCAAAATTTTCCCATCTCTTCTCTTGTACCTTGGCTTGTGTTTCTTTGCATTTTGCATTTGTGCATATCATGTCATTTGTTCTTGATACATGAGGTCAAGGTGTTTCTATAGCTAATGGTTCTCTTTTATTGCAAGAGTGTAAGCAACAAGCGTCAGAGGCATCAACATTTATTTTGCCCAACGATCGAGCGACCGATTTTATTTCATTCATCAGGTTATTTTCAGCACAGGAGGCAGGTCATAGGTTATCTCAGGAATTTTCACAGTTGTAATATCAATGGACAAGTTTAAGAGGATTAATGGGGATCAGAACAGAAGGCAATGGGTGATTACGCGAGTTTCCCTCCACATGGCGCCAAAATTGGCAATTTTTGAATGTGGTAATCGGTTACCACATATGAGTAATCGATTACCTCAGGCGCAATTTGCAAAAATATTTGAATTTTCAACACTGCAGAATTTCCAATCATTTTCAACCTTTGATTTCACATGTGCATCATTGGAAGGATCTAGAATTGATTCATTTTCACCATTTCCCTCCAAATTTAAAACACTCTATTCCTAATTCCACTCCTAATTTCAATTCCAAACACTAACCCACACTCCAAATCATATTTTGATTCCTAACCTAAGGTTTATTTAATCAAATCTACTCCAAACCTCACAGGAATTCACACTTATTCATTCTCATTTTTCAGAATTTGCTTTCAATTCTCTCTCACTTTTTTCATTCTCAACCTTCATCTTCAACCTCCCACCAAAGCTCCATAACCAAAAAGCTTCACAAATTATGCATTGCAATTTGTCAACCTTTGAGCTAAACCTTCATTGCATCTTCATCCTTGGTTTAATTCTGGTTCTACAGTTCATTTGGATTTGAATTAAGTTGTTGGAATCACTTTTGGAAGAGTTTTTGCTTATTTATGGGTTCTTGCTTGGATCTTCAAGTTTTCTTGCTCAAGCTTCATAGATCCTTGGATTTCTTACTTGGATCTGTTAATTGCAGCTTAATAATACTTACCAAAGCAATTATTAGCTTTGTTGGTTAGTAATTTCTAGATCTAGCTTTAATATTGCTTAATCTTGCATGTTACAATGTAGATTCATGGTTGCATTTTCATCTATTTGTTTTGACTTAATCTTGGATCTTGTTGTTTGTTTGATGTAATTGGTGTTTGATTGCTGTGATATTACCTAATTTTCATGCATAATTGTTTACCTATTCATTTGGATGATCGGATAAGTCATTTGATGCTGAAAAGTGCTTTTGGAAGCTGATTATCTGCCTCTGTCTCAGTGGTAATTGATTACCACAATCAGGTAATCAGTTACCCTGTCTATTTTTTTATGTTACTGGTCATTTTTCAAAGGGGTAATTGATTACCTAATCATGGTAATCGAATACCACTGGGACATATTGCCTTTTTCTTGCATTTTCTTTCTTGTTTGGATTCCTTTTCATCCTTAGACTTCATGGATTAATATGATACGTTTGTGTGAACTTCTTTTGACATATTTCATGAGGCTTGAATGTTTGACTTGGATTCTTCGACGCATGACTTTTGCTTTATGTTTGAATACTTAACATGTTCACGTTGCTTGATTGATGTGATGATCATATGCTTTTCTTGCTTGTGTCATGTTAATGATTAATTGTTGATGATTATTTGGCTAGACTTGTGATACATGTTTGTATTTGCTTCCAATTCCACTTGTCGCATGACCGATTGAATGGTGTAATTGATGAGAAAAGCATGTTTGATCTCGTTGATTCTTGATGAGGCAATATTATTGAACATTTGCGTTTGATTGTTGATGCATGTCTGTCCTTGCATGATGCTTGTTCATGATTGGTATTTTCTCATGTTAATTGCACTGAAACATGCTTACTGCCCTGCTTTCACAACTGTCTTATTCTGAACTTTGCATGTTGTCTTTGCTTGCTGCCTGCCCACCTTTTACACCTACTTTTGTGCTAGAATTAATAGCTGTTGTATGTTGTTGTGCCGCCGTGCTGAATTTTATTGCTGTTTTATGCAGGAAGCGCTGTTGTAGCTGTTGCTTTGGCTTTGTTTTCTTGCTTTTTTGTTGCCTTTGCATGCTCCCTTAGGATTCCTAGTCCAAATTAATTTCCAATTAAGCTTGGAGTAGGATAGACATTAGGGTTGCAATCCTTGCATGATAACAAGTAGGCCAATCCCTCTTAACCTCAACCTTAGGTCGATCTTTTACATGAAAATATTAGGATTGAATCTCCTTTCGCATCCCGACCTTAGGACCATTTGCATGACAATGTTAGGATCAAGTTTCCCTTAGACCTTCCCTGCGTCTCTCTTCTCATGTCAAAACAATTCAAAATACTTAATAAAGTCGATGAACATTGTGCCCCGTGAGCCTTAAGCATATGGGAAATGATGAGTGGTGGGTTTCTCCTCACTATTCTAGAGTTTTTAGTGTATGCCCCTTGGGTGATATGCGACACATTCGCTCCTATATCACAGTCTTTAGTGTAATGTGAATCTCAAACAAATTCAATTCACTTTACTAAAACTCTCGAATCAAATTCAAACCTTTTTTTCCTTCGGGATTTGTGTTCCAAACTCATTTTCAGAAAGAGTATGTTACTTTTCCGTTCTACTGCAAACAGACATCGTCCTTAACTGCTGGAATAGAAATTTAACATCGCTCATAAAAAACACTTAACCAAGATTTGGTTTCATCATTACCCAAACTACGTTTTCTATAATTTCTCATACCAGATAAGGTTACATAGACACAAGACGATGATGTCTTGGTGAGCAACCTTCCCCCATCACCCGTAGTTTTCCGAACTACGTTGACTATGACTTTCCCATTGCACGAGGGAATACATAGGCATACGGCGATGATGTCCTATCGAGTCTCTTTATTTTTATTTTGTTCTCATTTTCGTTTAGAAATAGCTTTTAGATAACACACCCTCTGATTAGACAACAAGTGTGGATCCCGTTGAATAGAACGGGCGTGAGGGGTGCCCATACCTTCCCCTTGTGTAACCAACTCCCGAACCCAAGATTTGGTTGCGATGACCTTTTCTTCTCCTTTCTTTTAGGTTTTCTTTGATTGTTTCCTTTCCCTCTATTTGGGATAAATAACGTTTGGTGGCGACTCTTCTGTTTGTTTCTGTCGGCCTTTTTCACAGTTGCGACAGCTGAAGACTCTGCTGGGGACCGAACCCAAAGTCTCTGGTTCTCTACGTGAGTAAATCCTAGCGCTTTCCTATTTTATATCTTTGGGTGTTTATTTTTGTGCATATGTATGTTGTATGTATTATACATTACTTTTGTATATTATTGCATTTGCATTTTACTTTTTGCACTTTAATATTGTTATGCTATTATGCTGTTGTTGTTGCTCTGTTGGATGGGTTGTTCCAGGAGAGATAAGCCCAATATCCATGCTTGAGTATGAACATAGGATTAGTGTGGAGATTAGTGTGGACTTGTGTGGCATCTTGACACAACAAAGTTCATGCGAAATCCACGTTCATACGAGGTTTTCTTTGGAGACATCCTACCCTGCACATCTTGGGCAGTTGAGGGGGTGTTGAATTAGAAAGCTAACGACTCTGGAGACTGTTCATTGGGAAGTCAGTTGAGACCTCCTTGATTGACCATGATGCTAAACCAGAAATGGTGAAAGTATCATTGTTTCTCAACCTGAGAGTCTGTGATACTGACGACCTGCATAGGATGCCACACCTTGCAAGACTATAACGTACCTGTGAGAGGGATGGGTTTTGCAGGAAACTTTGACCTTCAACCAACCCAGTTTTTTGGTTTTCTTGTCAGAGCAGACCTTTAACATTGGATACTAGGGTTTTCTGTCAGAGTTTTTTGGGTTATCTTATTTGAGCGGAGCTCTGGTTATAATCAGTTAACAACACAACAACATTGGATACCTTGATCCCACTGTCTGCATTTGCATAACCATCCTGCATATTAACATTGCATGTGTATGTGTTATCAAGTTCTCATCTTTCCTTTGATTCTAGTGATCTGATCTACTATTGAGATGGAGGCTGAAATGAAGAAGACCATCATATACAAATTTCCATTACTGGAGTTGGGACCTTTATTTGGTATGATTTCTATGGTTGATCCTGGCATTCTAGAATATTTTAAAAAGGATTATGAGAGGATTCTAAGTCTCGTCTGTAAAGTCATAAACTACGTGCAAGGGTTTATTCATGCTTTACTGCAGTTCTATAACCCTTCACTATGCTGCTTCACTTTTTCGGATTATGTTTTGGTTCCTATAACCCTTCTCTTACTGCTAGACAATTTGGGTATGCTTTGAGAGGACCCCAGAAGGATGAGTATCGCAACTGCGAAAAAGGACGACAAACAAACAGAAGAGTCGCTACCGAACGTTATTTATCCTAAAGAGAGGGAAAGGAAACGATCGAAGAAAACCTAAAAGAAAGGGAAAGACAAGGTCATCGCAACCAAATCTTGGGTTCGGGAGTCGGTTATGCAAGGGGAAGGTATGAGCACCCCTGTCATACCCCAAAATTTACCCATATATCACTGATCATTTGGAATTTCATTTTGTTCCGTATTTCATTTTAACTAACCGCTAACCGGTTTGCCCAGTTGGTTCGTTTTGCAGGCGTGTTGAGAAATTGGGAAATAATCTTGTGTGCCCTTTAAATTCATGTGAGTGCGGATGTGCTACCAGTTCACAGTCTTTTGACGATTACAAGGCTGGAACATTCTCAGGGGATCCCCAACCAACTAGGGTTTTCTATCCCCGAATTATACGACTTTGGTTTGAGAAATTGGTTGGAATGCTTCAATACAGTTCATCCAGATTTGAGAAACAGATTGTTAGCCATCAGATGAAAGGTTGGAATTTTAATCAAATTATGAACCGTTTTGATTTGAGAGCGCTAAAGTGTGGACGAATTGCGATCTGAATCGGCGCGAGAATTGTGTCCAAAAATTTGGTCTATATGAGTTTAAGGATGTGTTCACTGTTTTATTACCGGTTATGAGTTAATAGTTAAAAGCACAGTTTGATCCGATTCACGGTTCGCATCGGATTCATGATGAATGTTAGTGGTTTCAAATAATTGCGAGCTATCAGAGATTTCAGATTCGGATTGTGAAAAGTTAAAGTTATTTGGGATGAAATTTGGATTTAAATTACTCAGAAAATTGAGTTTGCATATTATTCAAGTTGAGTTCATATACATCGTTTTCAAATCGGAAGTCCGAATATTACATTTTTATGGAATTACAAGTTCAAGTCTCTAAGCCTAAGATTTTATTCTAAGTCCTAAGGTCCTAATCCTAACTTCTACGTCTTCAAGACTCGGAGTTCTTCGAGCCTCCAGACCGTCCAAAACCTGCAAATTAATAAAAAAAATTGTCAGATGGAAATTTATTTATTTTTTTTACGGAAAAGGATTTCAATTTTTATTTTTTATTTTCGGACCCTCAGAACAACTTCATCATAGGGTCCGGGAGGGTAAACAATGGAATGCTACCGAACCCCATATTTTCGTTTCTGACCTGAGGCAAAAAAAGATCCAGCAGATTTCTGTTCCATACCGAGAGAGAGAGAGAGAAAAAATAGATTTTTAGAAAAATGTTTTTTAGTCCAAACAACCCCTAAGGAATCCAAACGAAAATCCAACAATCAGATCCGGAAATCAGAATCATCACCAAGTTCGAATCCATCACCATCAAGAAAATAATAATAACAGATCCAGAAGGTAAAAAATCCAATCATCCGAAAATCAGGACAGTATCAACACCAAATGAAATCAAATCTGAAAATTTCACCATCAATAATCCAATATCATTTAAATCCGTCCAATCACCATAATCACACGAATCTGGAAGCAGAAAAGATAAAAAAAACCAAATCAAATCCAATCTTAAAATTTCGTTTTCAGAAAATATATAAGAGGGATCGACCTTAAAACAAAGGGGACCCAAAAAGTCAAACAATCATCACCATCATGGGAGAAAAAACATCACAAAAAAGGGGTCACGAGATCGTCATCCAAGAGGGACGAAAAAAATCAGAAAACCGCCAAGGACGAACAATCATCATCATCAAGGGACAAATCATTACAACGACTACAAAATATCACGAAAATCATCATCAAACCCTCAACAAGAATCGTAAATCCATCCCTCCAGAACCACAAAACGGACGAGCTCATCAAGGAATTTTTTTCCATATCTGTCTGTAAATCAAAACGGAAATCACCACAACAAGCCGTCAAAAACCCAACGGACTCAAACATTGTCATCATCGTCCCCATTAACAGACAAAAAAATGTAAGCCACACAAAGGTTCACATTTTCAGATTTTTGTTTTCTTCAGACCCATAGAAAAAGAAGAGAGTGAAGCAATCATGGCGAATAGCAAAACGAAAGAGGGAAGAAGAGAGAGATGGAAGAAGAGAGTGGGGCGGCCATGGGAAAAGAAGGAGGAGAGTGATGAAAAAATTTCACAGAGTAAGAGAGATTGATAGAGGGGGGGGGGGGACTAGTTTGGGAAGTGGGGGGGGGGGGAGAAGAAAAAATTAGGGTTTTCATTTTTATATTGCATATTTAATCCCACACACACGTCCACGGTAACAACCGTACACCACAACATCACCACCACCCATCTCAATCAATCACAAATCAGGCGCCTTATACCTGCACGTCCACCGTACACCTCTCTCTCCATATACACACTGGATTTTTCGCCCTCCCCCCTTTTTAACTTTTGCATTTTTTTAAATTTTGTTTAATTGATATTTTTCTTTTTAAAACACAAATCAATTTTTTTTCTTAACAAACTAATAGTAAGTTAATTAAATCTTTTTTCATAACTTTAATAAATTAAATCTACCTCTTTTCTTAATTTAATCTATTTTTTTAAATCTAAGTTTTCTTAACAAATAATTAACACCTTTTTCTAATAAATAAAACCTATTTTTTTTAATCTAAAACTTTTAATTATTAAAGTTAACTTCTCTTTTTAAAATCTAAACCTTTTTTTAAAAAAATCAAAATTAACACTTCTTTGTAAATAATATTCTTTCTACTTAATATTAACTCTTTCTTTTAAAAAATTAAAGTTCTAAATTAAATTTCTGACTTTTAAAAAAAAAATAATTCTAACACTCTTTTTATTAATTTTCTAACATTTTTTTAATTAAAATTCTAACTGTTTTTTATTTTTTTAAATTTCAAACATCTTTTTAATTTAACCCTAATCTTTTCTTTTTTAATCACATTAATTCTAACTTTTTCTAAATTTCACCAAAAAACCTAATTCCTAAATTCTCATCGTCTCATAATGTTTATCACCTAACTTCTAGTCTTCATCAGTCCACTTAATCATTCCTAACATCATTCCCGATTGTCCATGAATATGTCTACTAATCTTTTTATTTTTGTATTTATTTTTATTCTTGTACAGCATCTAACATTATCATCACTATTCACATCCCTATCCTTATCCCTTGTATATTATTTCAACATTTTCATTGTTTATTAATTTTCCACTGCTTATTATTTATCGCTTATCTCCGCCGAAGGAAAGGTTTAACCGATTGACCGCCGCATCAATAATCCTTAACCCTCGTCCATCCTAGCCTTAGGATCCGAGTCGCCGTACTCATGCTTAGCCGTCCCGCCGTTGACAATTTTACCCTTTAGCCTAGCCTTAGAATAAGGAGTTGCCGCACTCCATGTGAGTTTCCCACTGTGGAATGCTCACTTTAACCTTTCAATTCAACTTTTTAACATAGAAAACAGAGTATCCTCACTCCAAGTAAACGCTTTCCTATGAACGCTTATTCCCCCTTGGAACCTTGACCCCAGTCAAGAAGTTCCTCACCTCCCTCTGTGAGGGTAACTACGATTACTCTGATTCCATCCCCACCCAGGATACGTAGGCACAAGATGCGAATCTTGGTGAGTGAACTTAGGACTAACCCCTTAGATCTTTCTTTTTACCCTTTTAACCCTTAGCATTACCCTTAAAGCAGATAACATTAGCAGTAGCACATTTAAAACAAGAGGTCCCTATAGAGTACTACAGAAGTTTAGGATGCTAATACCTTCCCTATGCTTAACCAACCCCCGAACCCTAGATCTTTCCCCGCATTGTGTTTACAATGCAAAATAGGTTTTTCCTTTCTTTAACCTTTCCTTCGGATAAATCAAATACCGATTGTGAACCAAAGATGTGATTCAAATTAATTAATAATTTGATATCCTATTCTCACCACAACAGAAAATGGCGACTTCACTGGGGAAAATATACTTTATCCTTTGAGGGTTATCCCTATCTTGTTTTATGCTTTCTATTTGCTTTATTATCTGTTTATCTGTATATATATGTTGTACCTTGCTTGGGGTATCATTGTGGTGAGATAAGTCCTACACCCGGACTTGAGTGCAATTATTATAGGAAGGTGATATATTCGACGAGGCTTATAGGGAGTGAGTCCCGATCAAGCTTACTTGAGAATCAACGCTCAGTTGAGGCCCTCTTGAAAATTAGTACCATTGAACGAGTATTCGTGAAAACATTCACTATTTTCAACCTAGGAGCCTGTGATCCTGGGGACAGTAGTTACCTTAACACAACCTTGGCCTTATCTAGGACGTAGTGCGATGACTATGAGGGAGTATTCCTGAAATAGTTGCTACGCGATACTACACTCAAAAGAGGTTCTATTGAGAATATTATTAACCATCGAGTTAATTGGGAAATTGATAATATCCGAAAGATGGACTGATGACTTCGGGCACTACTTTAGAACCTTATTCTACAGGTACAACTAACCTTTAGTACATACCTTTTGGGATGGGTAGACCTTGACTCCGCTCATGTTCCTCTAACCTAGGATCTTTTGTTTGCTTGTGTGTGGTTGTGCATTGCATCCAGCATCATATCATTCCTGGTTTCAAGGAATTCAACTGTCCTTTGCAAATTCAAAAAGTCTTACATTTTAAAGTCTAAAACGTCTTCCATCTTTTCTTGAAAATATTTGCAATCGACCGTTGAAATTCTTGAAACCATTGCATTGCATTTTAGCATCCTGTCTTTGCATTGCATTTTCCCCCGGTTTCTCATTCTCGGTTCTCTCGCCTTCTAGTTCTGTCACCCTGAGTCCTCTGCATCAGTACAACACTAGAGCCCGAGCTCGAAAAAAGATGGAAGAACAAAATCAAGAGCTTGATCGTGTCAGAAATGAACTTGAAGACCTTCAGGGAAGTGTGGGGAGGATTATGGAGATGTTACAAGTTATTAATGAAAAGATGGATACTCAGCCCACTGTCATTTATGAAATTACCAGTACTATTATGGACCCTCAACCAGCTGTTACTGTTGCAAATGTACCTCCTTATGGTCTTCAACCTGGTTTTGTGCCTCCTCCTGCTGCTGTTCCTATTGTTCAACCAATTTAACAAGCTGTTCCGTTGGGTTCTGAAGCTCCTCGAGTGGTTCCTACTTTCGCACCAACTGCTGTTCATACTCTTGTGCAACCGTATTTCAATGAACTAGTTTATGAGATTCCTGATGTGAATGATGACGAAGATGAGCGATATGAAAAGCTTCGTGAGAATGTTGAAACTATTGGCAAAAGGCTGAGGAAGATGGAAGGTGATCAAATCATTGGTGCTGCCACCAGAGATGTCTGATTGGTTTTCGGTTTGGTTATTCCCCCAAAGTTCAAAACCTCGAATTTTGATCGTTATGAAGGTGCTACTTGTCCGAAGAATCATCTGATCATGTATTACTGTAAGATGGCTGCACATGTTGAGAATGACAAGCTGATGATACATTGTTTCCAGGACAGTTTGAAGGGTGCTTCCTCAAAGTGGTACTTGACTTTGGATCAATCTTGTATCAAGTGTTTCCAGGATTTATCCGATGCTTTCATCAAACACTATAAATACAACATGGATCTGGCTCCTGATCAAAGACAGCTGTTGTGTATGTCGTAGAAGAGTTCATAATCATTTAAAGAGTATGCTCAGAGGTGGAGAGAAATTGCTTCACAAGTAGAACCTCCTTTGACCGAGAAAGAGCTAGCCGATTAGTTTGTTGACACTGTTTGTCCAGAATTCTATGAGAGAATGGTTGGTAGTGTGACTGCAAATTTTTTTGACATCGTTGTTGTTGGTGTGAAAATTGAATTAGGTCTGAAAAGTGGTAATATGTCAAGTGTTGTTGGTAGTTCAAGCTCTAAAGATCATGCCAAGAAACCTTCATTAAGTTCTCAGAAGAAGAAAGAGGGTGAAACTAATGTTGTATCTACAGGTAGACGAAGAAATCAACCTTATCAACCTCCTCAGAATCATGTTCAACAACCAGGCTATCCTATTCAGTACGCTCAACAACCGTATGTAGCTGCTGTTGCACCTGCTTTTAATCAGCAAATTCCCACTTATCAGCCTGTGCAACTGGCTCCTGTTTATCAAGTTCCAGTCTATCAACAACCTCCTAACTATCAACAAGCGCCCAACGCTTTTGCTTATCAATAGCCTAAGAATCAGGCACCTTGCCAGAATGGTCCCAATAGGAGACAGTACAAGCCATGTCCTCCGATCCCGATGACTTTCACCGAGTTGTACCATTAATTAGTGCAACAAGGTTTGATTACTACCAGAGATTTGGGTCCACCTCCTAATCCTCTGCCTGCCAATTACAACGCCGCCGCTCATTGTTTATTTCATGAGGGTGCGCCTGGCCACGATTTAGAAAGCTGTTATGCTCTCAAGAACCTTGTCAGAGATTTGATGGAAAAGAAGATCCTGTCTTTTGACGATCCTCATCCGAATGTCAAGAACAACCCTTTGCCTGACCATGGGGATGTTAATGCTATTGATGATGTATCTGATGAAAGCCTTATCCTTGATGTTGCTCAGATCAAGACTCCTCTCAGGGTTTTCCACTCGAAGTTATTTGAAGCCGGTTTAGTGACTACTTCTCATGTTGATTGTGCAAGTTGTGATGTCAGTGTTAATGGCTGTTTATTGGTTCATAATAATATTCAGAAATTGATCAACGATGGTTTTCTACAAGTGGTTAAATGGTGAAGAAGGATGAAGTTGTTGTGATTGAGCCCGTCTTCAACTTACCAGAGCCAAATGTTAAAGTGCTTGTATTCAATTTGTCAAGATCAAGTTCTGCAAAGCCTGTGTTCAATGTATCGAAGCCAGTTACTCCTACAATGAATCAGCCGAAGCCGATAATTATTCAGAAGCCAAGTCCATTTCATTTCAGTGATCCCAAAGCTGTACCCTGGAAATACGACGTGACCATGATTGACAAAGAATCTGGAAAGGTTATTCTGAGGGAAGATTCGAAGACTGATAGTGAAAATGTGACCAATATAGATGGGGCAAGCGAGATGACACACAATGGTCGTATTTATACTCCCCGTTACAATGAGGCTCCGCCTAAGGAAACAACTACCACTACTACCGTGCCAGCCAAAGACAAGGGTAAAGAAGTAATTACCAATGATGAAGATGCTGAATTTTTGAGGATCATTAAGAAGAGTGATTACAAAGTTATCGATCAGCTTTATCAGACGCCTTCCAAGATCTCAATCTTGTCTCTGTTGATGAGTTCACCTGCTCATAGAACCGCTTTACAGAAGGTATTAGCTCAAGCTCATGTCACTCAAGACATTACTACCGGACAATTTGACAGTTTGATTTCCAACATTACTGCCTGCAATACTCTTAGCTTCAGCAATGAAGAGTTGCCGAGAGAAGGTCAGAGTCACAACCGTGCTTTACATGTGTCAGTAAAATGTCAAGAGGATAATTTATCAAGGGTGCTTGTGGATACTGGTTCATCTCTGAACGTCTTACCCAAGAGAGTCCTTACCAAGTTGGCTTACCAAGGAATTGCAGTGAAACTTACTTCCTTGATTGTCAAAGCTTTCGATGGTTCTCCCAGAGTCGTGATTGGAGAAGTGGAGCTTCCGGTTTTGATTGGCCCGCATGTTTTCAACATCACTTTCCAAGTAATGGACATCAATCCTAACTACAACTGTTTGCTTGGAAGACCTTGGATCCACGCCGCTGGGGCTGTAACTTCAACTCTGCATCAGAAGATGAAGTTTTTGGTCGATGAAAAGCTGGTTATTATACATGGTGAGGAGGATTTGATGGTCATCAACCTATCTTATTTCCATTATATTCAGGCTGATGAGGATGCTCTGGAAACTTCTTTCCAAGAATTTGAGATCGCCAATGCTATCCTATTGGAAGTTGAAGAAACAGTGGGCCAGAGTAATCCGTCTTTTGCATCTTTCAAGAGCACCAGATCAACCATCGGCAGGGGCATACCTGAAGGCCGGGGAGAGGTAATTGATATCAAGACCAAGACTAATCTCCACGGGTTGGGTTACAAACCAACTCATGATGAAGCTTCTACATATGTCAAAGGGCGCCCGAAGATTTTCCAAGAGGTGTTTGTCAGTGGAGGTTTCCAAGTCAATGCTATCAGCGACAATGATGAAGATGAAGACCTGATCAACCTGGTATTCAAGAGCGATGCAGCTTTGAGCAACTGGGAGGCTATAAAGATTCCCATTTTTTTCCCATTTCAAAGTAAGTTAATGTTTTCATTTGTTGTTTTCAAAAATCCATAGCTATGCCCAAGGCTATTGGATCATTTTGTAGGGCCACCTTTTCACTTTTAAAAGGATATTAATAAATGAATTTTGCTCAATTCCATTTGTTTGATTTGCATTTTTTGTTTTCACCTTTTAAATTGAAATTGGCAATTTTTTCAAAACTACAAAAAAAGCATTTTCGTTCTCTTGCATTTTTCTTTGTGCATTTTAATAAAATAAGCCTTCCAACATGCAGTGATATCCAAAACCATGTTGAATCCAATGACCCTAATTTCACTCCTGACTGGGATTCACCCATTTATCAAGCTGAAGATGAAGGTGAGGAAGATTTCGAAGTACCCACCGAACTGGCAAAATTGGTTGAGTATGAGTACACTGAACTTCAACCGCATAAGGAGCAGGTAGATCTGATTAATCTTGGCACTGATGAAGACAAGAAAGAGGTCAAGATTGGTACAACACTTGGGGCCTATGTCAAGCAGATACTGGTCAAGATTCTAGAGGAGTATGTTGATTTGTTTGCATGGTCGTATCAAGATATGCCCGGTTTAAACACTGATATTGTTGTTCACAAGTTGCCACTTAAACCAGTATGTCCACCTATCAAGCAGAAACTTTGAAGAACAAGATCTGACATGGCTTTAAAGATTCGAGATGAGGTTAAGAAAAAACTTGATGCAGCTTTTCTTACAGTTGCGAAGTATCCTGATTGGGTAGCCAACATTGTTCCAGTGCCCAAAAAGGACGGTAAAGTCAGAGTGTGTGTAGATTACAGGGATTTAAAGAGAGCAAGCCAAAAAGATGATTTCCCTCTACTGCATATTGATACACTTGTTTATAACACAACCAACTTTGCAGTTTTCTCGTTTATGGACGGTTTCTCCGATTACAATCAGATCAAGATGGATCCTGCTGACAGAGAAAAGACTACATTTATTACTCCTTGGGGAACCTTCTGCTACAAAGTTATGCCCTTCAGTTTGAAGAACGCAGGGGCAACATATCAAAGAGCTATGGTCGCTCTCTTTCATGACATGATGCATAAAGAGATCGAGGTTTATATGGATGATATGATTGCCAAATCTCAAAATGAAGAGGACCATTTTGATCATTTGCTGAAACTGTTTAAACGACTCAGGAAATACCAGTTGAAACTGAATCCTGCTAAGTGTACCTTTGGTGTTAGATTGGGAAAACTACTTGGTTTTATTGTCAGCCAACGAGGAATCGAAGTAGATCCTTGTTGCGGTGGAAATAGGATATCAAATTATTAATTAATTTGAATCACAATTCAATTCACAACCGCTCTTTGATTTATCCGAAGGAAAAGGTCAAAAAGGGAAAACCTAAATATTTTGCGTTGTAAACACAACGCGGGGAAAGATCTAGGGTTCGGGGGTTAGTTAAATTTAGGGAAGGTATTAGCACCCTAAACTTCTGTAGTACTCTACAGGAACCTTTTGTTCAAATGTTTACTATTTTGCTTTATTTATTTGCTTAAGGTATATGTACAAAGGGATTAAAAACGAGGAAATAAACCTAAGGGGTTAATTCTAAGTTTACTCGGCAAGACATCGCATCTTGTGCCTACGTATCCTTACGGGAGTGGAATCAGAGTAATCGTAGTTCCCCTCAAAAGGGAGGTTAGAGACTTCTTGACTGTGGTCAAGGTCTCAAGGGGAATAAACGCATCTTAAGGACACGCTTACATGGAGTGTAGAAACTCCAAATCTCTACGTTGAAGTGTTAAGTGAATTAGGGTTAGGTTAGGTTAGGGATTCCACGGCGGGAAACCCTAAAATGAGCGCGGCGGCTCTTTGACCTAATGCTAGGGGTAGTTTTATAATTTTGTCCACGGCGAGACATTTGTGAAAAGTTAAGGTTTGTAATTTTGTAGTTTTGAGGGTTTGAGGACTATTGGCGCGACGACCAAACAACTAGACCTAACCTTCGGATGTGTGTAGGTGACAAAAATATTGGTGGAAGAGATGAAAGTGTGAGTTAATTGAATCATGCAAACAGAGAGATAATGTCATAATTTAAACCATGCAAGCAAAAATTTAAAGGCAGAAATTAAAGCGCGATTATTAGGATTCGCGAGGTTACATGAGAGGAGCAGTTACAATATGACAATGAAATTTGAATTGAACAATAATAAAATAATATAAATGACAGTAAACGCAATAAACTGCAAAACGAACAAACAACGTTAGTGGGCGAAAACGAACAATAGTCAGAAAGATTGTGAAACGAAAGCGCGAAATTTTGAGATTTTTATTGTTTATTTTTGACATAAGGAAAAGTTTTCAATTTTTAAATTTAAAGAAAGAGTTTTAATATATAAAAGTTAAATTTAATTTTTCAAAAAAAACAGCTTAGTTTAACTATCTAAAAAAATTTATCTAAAAAAAGGTTTTAAATTTTATTTTTTAAAAAAGAAGTTTGTTATTTATTACTTAAAAAAGACAAGGTTTTAGTTATTATTAAAAAAAAAGTTTATTATTAATTGGAAAAAGGTTTTAATGCTGTTTATTTTAAAAAAACAATTTTAATATTTAGTTAGAAAAATGTTTTAATAAAATTTAAAATAATACTAATTATAAGAAAACAAAATAAATAGAAAATAAAAGTGTTGTTTCTGTGCTGATACTAGTTGTCTGATGCAGTTTGGTCCAGTTTGTTTTGGATAACTTAACCTGTTTTTTTCTGATGCGAATTAGTAACAGATCATGCTTTTGGACAACAACTTGTTTTTTCTGATGTATCTGTTCTTGGAAATTTCAGGTGTTGGAAAACTTCGAAAGCAAAGCGATTCAGACCCGCCGGCATCCGGGTCTGAGTCCGAATTGGCTGTGCTGTTTTACCCTTGTATCAGTTTGGAAACCAATTTGATGAATGGCATTTTGTTTTGGCTTTGAGATAGAGACCCTTTTCAGTTAATCATTTATCGGCCCGAACTTCTTTTACCTCTTCATCTTTCTCGGTTGTCCCGCATTGATAAGAAACAGTAGCCACTTGATCTGACGCCGATGGTTCAGATTGGTAACGGGGGTAGGATGCGGCTTCGGTCGTGCCACTCCTGGCACTCGATGATGACATTGTTCTGAGAGTGTCAAAACAACCTCTAACATTTTCCTTCCATTCTGTGTTGTATTCTCTTTGTTTTTCTTGTGCAGGTATGAAGAGGAACATTTCTGAAGCAATTCAATGGGGGGAATGGCACGAAGACCCTTATGTTTTAGGATAGCCAAAAGATGTAAAAATATGTAGCCTGTAATTTGTAAACAAAATGTTTGAATGAAATGAAATTCCACTTTTTTCCATTAAACTTCTTCTACTTTTTCCTTTAATCTTCCCTTGAACATGTATGATTTATGATTTATGAAACTTTGAAATACTTCACCTTTGTGTCGTAAAATTAACACCTATGCACCTCATTGTGAATACCTTTACACCTCTGAGTGTTGAAAATCTCAAAAACACGATAATAGAAGGGAGACCTTGTTTTATGAAAGGAGTTTGAAATATTCCTTAAAAATAACCTGATTAATCCGTGAACGAATTCAAACTGACTTTCGCTGACCACATAACTTCTCAAAACAAACCCAGCAATATCCACTTCATTTTCAATCCAAAATTGCGCATTACTAAGATAAAAGAAAGTGATAAACAAACGCCTCAGATATGATGGCTCAAATGCCTCAAAGCCACAAGACCCTTCTTTTTCAGAATCCATTAGAACCAACATAAAATGACCAAAACGCCCCTGGAATAATCCCTGCAAAACGAACTTGCTCCATGACTTGTTAGTGATTAACGGATGCAAAATGAAATGCTATGCGAAATGAATGACTAAATGTAAGGGTAAAATTTGGGTTATTACAGTTGCCCCTATTTAAATAACTACACCAGATGATTTGAGTGACGGAGACTCGAGGAATCATGGTGGAGGGATTTAAATATAGATAACCAAAAATTTTGCCCTTATATGTGGCGATATGCGATGCTATGGACAAAACAAAAGCAGACTAATGCAGGCAGCGCCATGAACATGATATGATGCGTATGCTGGAATGATGAATGCGAAAATGCTGACGAGTACGACGACACAGGGATAGACGCTACGAGAAGAATACACTGGGGGAAACGACGCGCTGGGACACAACACAACACCGGGGAGTTCTAAAATGATGGTCAACTGGTGCGAACACGACCAATTGTCTTTTTTTAGAAAAGGAACGAGATTCTCAAATGGAGATGGTACCTATGAGACGGCCTCCACTGGGGAATCTAAAAGTAAAACTGGATCATGTACGACTGCAAAATCGATCACAGAATGCTGGAGCATTGAGCAAAGAATAACATCCAAGCTTCTGTAAACTATCTCTCGTGACAGGATCAAACGGACTTTTCGGGAATCCGTAGCAAATACAGGGTAAAACCGGTTGTATGCCAAAATAAATGGACTTTAACGGAAATGCCCTGATAAGCTTCTCGAGGGAGAACTGTCACTTATCGTTGGAAGGGACTTACATGCCAAAACGGATAAGCACTCTAACAAAGAGGCTGCTGCTTATCTGATATATAAATCTTCTCATATTTAAGGTCGGCGTCTGATATACGATTCTGATTCTTCTTTTACTAAAGGATAAAATAAACTTCTTCATACTTCCGAGGACAGCGCGTCGGGCATGATTCCGCTTCTTCTTTTGCTAAAGGGTAAACTGAACTTCCTCATACTTCAAGATTCATGCTCTCCTGAATATGATTCCGCTCCTTCTTTTACTAAAGGGTAAACAAACTTCTTCATACTTCAAGATCTGTGCTCTCCTGAATATGATTCGGTTCAAACCTCCCCACGCTTCAAGACGACAAGGAAAATGGAAGCCCAACTGCTCGATGGAGATGGCCATTTGCTGCGAGTCATAATGAAGATAGGATCAGCTTCTCAGGCGAGAAATGTCGCTTATTTGCAAGAGTGGCAATAATAAGCTTCTCAGGTAAGAACTGCTTGTAGAGGTGATAACAGATAATGATGAAGCTTCTTGGCGGAGAACTGTTGCATACCGTTGCTGAAGA
Organism: Lathyrus sativus; assembly: GCA_963859935.3. NCBI lineage: Eukaryota > Viridiplantae > Streptophyta > Magnoliopsida > Fabales > Fabaceae > Lathyrus > Lathyrus sativus. Next base: position 86,715,582 of record OZ012738.1, read on the forward strand.
ATATTACGATAAGCTTCTTAACCGAGAACTGTTGCTGATCGATTGTAAAATGCTGCGATAAGCTTCTCTTGGCGAGAACTGTTGCGTATCCTGTTGTGTAAGGTTGTGATAAGCTTCTCTGGTGAGAACTGTTGCTGATCGATTGTAAAATGTATGATTGTAGAGTTTTATACCGATAGGCTTCTCAGGTGAGAACAGTCGCATACCGATGCTGTAACATGTAGGATTGTTATATCGATAGGCTTCTCAGGCGAGAACAGTTGCATACCGATGCTGTAAGGTGTACTGATAGATTTTCCAGGCGTGAACTGGTGTGCACTGGTAAAGGATTGTGATTGGTTTTCTTGAAAGATAGTGCAAAATAAATGCACATCCGGGTACAGTGATAAGCTTCTCAGGCGAGAACAGTCGCGTATCTGCTAAGGTAGGGTGGAAATCTTTAGACGGTGCAAAATAAATGCATGTCTGGTTGGGCTCAGCGACCGACAAGACCGAGATTCAATCTAGGATCGAGCTAGAAAGAAAAATGGCAATCAAGACTCCATCGAGGGAATGATCTCGAAGGGTAAATATCTTATCCTGGCGAGGAAAGATAGCTGAAGTAACCGTCATCCACGAGGATCGAGCTCTATGGGGAAACTGGAAACACATATGTATTTTATGCTTAGGGCTGACAATCTATTTGGAGAGAATGGACAAACCCAGTTACTCGGTGGTAACACCCAACGATGGAGAGACACAATGAACCGGTGAATGCTACCGCATATGTTATTGTGAATGTATGTTAATGTCTATGTATGTAGTTAAATATGCAGGATGTTATGAAATGAGTATATAATGAGTATGTGAAATGAATATATGAAATAGGCATGTGATACTTATGCCCCTGCGTATGCTGACGAAACAGACTAGAGACAGGACGAGAGATGAAATAAACATCTCGATGGAGATACCCTGCGTTCTCTGCAACCAAATACGTCAATCATGGGTAAGAAAAAAATCAATGGTAGAACCAAAATCTGGTTTCAGAATTCTGACTTCTCTGGGGAGGAGGTAATCTGCTTGGGTGCACAGTATCATGTCTTCACATGGGGGAGAAGAAAACCTGAGGGACACTTTCGAGTTACCTAAGAAACAATTGTCAGCTTATAGTCTCGCTGGGGACTGTGATGAGGCAATAGTTTAGGAGCCTGTTGCAACACTGAGATTTTTTTTGAGGAGTGAAGAGATCCTTCAGAAATTTCCACTAGTCAAAGTAATTTCTTATATTCTCCAATTGCGTTTTCGAAGAACAGTTTTAAAAAGTTTTCAAAGCACCTTTCATTTTCAAAATTTAAGAATAAATGGCATTTTGCATAACAATAGAAAACAAGAGCAATGCACCAAGAAATTTAATTAACAAAATGGTATCTTTTATTAAAGGATGGCAACTTGCCGAAGGCATAGCTCCACAGATGATTACGCTTTGAAATTGGCAATATGGGAAAAGGTTACATTGAATCCAACGGCACCTACTGACACTAATAACTAAGACTATCCAGAATCTTGCTTTGGACGAGGATGAACGAACTGAAAAATGGATCGCATGCGGAAAGCGTGTCCGCGATGATCGGTGTTTTCTGATGCAATGAAATGCCTTCGTCCCTAACTTTTACCTGGGCCGCCCTTTCGGGTTTTCAATCCACCGGGACGCTCCTTTTTGCCTAAGCCGCCCTTTCGGGTTTTCAACTTAGCGAGCTTTTTATTATTATTACTTTTTCTAACCCTTACTTTTGCCTAAGTCGCCTTTTTCAGGTTTTCGACTTAGCGGGTTTTTAGGCATAATATTTTCGGACTGCATCAGAATTCACGGGATGTGCAAGCTCTTCACCATCCATTGTTGTAAGTATCAGAGACCCTCCGGAGAAAACAGTCTTTACAACAAATGGGCCTTCATAATTGGGCATCCACTTTCCACGCATATCTTTATGCACTGGCAAGATCTTTTTGAGTACGAGCTCTCCTTGACGGAACTCACGGATACAAATCTTCTTATCAAATGCTCTTTTCATCCGTTTCTGATATAATTGCCCATGGCACATAGCTGTCATGCGTTTCTCGTCAATGAGATTCAACTGATCCAGTCTGTCTTGAACCCACTCAGCTTCCTCAAGTTCAACTTCCATCAACACCCTTAAAGAAGGTATCTCTACTTCTATGGGGAGTACGGCGTCCATTCCATACACCAATGAGAAAGGTGTTGCCCCTGTCGAAGTTCGTACTGAGGTCCTGTATCCATGCAAAGCAAACGGTAACATCTCATGCCAATCTTTGTAAGTCACGACCATCTTTTGCAGGATTTTCTTGATATTCTTATTCGCAGCTTCAACGGCCCCATTCATCTTAGGACGGTACGGAGAAGAATTGTGATGCGTGATCTTGAAACTGTCACACAACTCCTTCATAGTCTTGTTATTCAGATTGGTGCCATTGTCAGTTATTATCCGACTTGGAATTCCATAACGGCAGATAATTTCTTTCCTGATGAAGCGGGCAACCACTTGCTTAGTCACGTTGGTGTAGGAAACAGCCTCTACCCACTTGGTGAAATAATCAATAGCAACAAGGATAAAACGATGACCATTAGAAGCCTTCGGCTCAATTGCCCCAATCATGTCAATGCCCCACATTGAGAACGACCATGGTGAAGACAAAACATTCAACGGTGAAGGAGGCACATGCATTTTATCAGCGTAAATTTGGCACTTATGGCATTTCTTGGCGTATTGGATGCAGTCAGATTCCATAGTTAACCAATAATATCCAACCCTTAACATCTTCTTAGACATAGCATAACCATTGGCATGAGTGCCGAAGGTCCCCTCGTGAATCTCTTGCAGTAACATGTCTGCTTCCCGTTTATCAACACATCTGAGCAAAACCATGTCGTAATTTCTTTTGTATAACACACCATTACTGATAAAGAATTTAGAAGCCAGTCTTCTCAAAGTTTTCTTGTCCAGACCGGTAGCACCATCAGGATACTCTTGCTTGACTAGATAGTTCTTGATGTCATGAAACCAAGGCTTTTCATCCACCTCAACCTCTTCAACTACTTGACAATAAGCGGGCTCAACTTTGCGTTCAATATGAATAAGAGGTGCTTCATTAACGAATTTAACTTTCCACATGGATGCTAACATGGCTAAAGCATCAGCAACGTGATTCTCAGATCTAGGAACATGCTCGAACTCTATCTCGTCGATATACTTAATCAGCTCGACAATGTAGTCTTTGTAAAGGATTAACTTCTCATTCTTCGTTTCCCATTTGCCTTGTACCTGGTAAATAACCAAGGCTGAGTCACCACTTACTTTGAGAAGTTTGATTCGGAGGTGAATTGTTGCTTCAAGGCCAAGAATACATGCTTCATACTCTGCGACGTTATTAGTACACTCAAAGTCTAACCTTGCTGTAAACGGAGTGAATCCACCTTTTGGGTTCATCAAAACGGCGCCTATACCATGCCCATTGAAATTCGAGGAACCATCAAACATCATCCTCCACCAAAGACCTGGTTCTGGACCTTCGCTCGGATCTGGCTCTTCACAATCTCTCTTGATCAACAAAATATCCTCATCAGGAAAGTCAAACGTAAAAGGTTCATAATCTTCAACTGGCTGATCTGCAAGATGATCCGATAAGATACTACCTTTAATTGCCTTCTGGGGTACGTATTGGATGTCATATTCGGATAACAACATGTGCCAACGGGCTAGCCTCCCCGTTTGAGCAGGTTTTTCAAGAATATACTTGATCGGATCCATTTTAGAAATTAACAATGTGGTATGACAGATCATATATTGCCGAAGGCGCCTAGCGGCCCATGCCAACGCACAACAAGTTTTCTCCAATAGTGAATATCTATTTTCACAGTCGGTAAACTTCTTGCTCAGATAATAAATCGCATGTTCCTTTCTTCCAGTCTCATCATGTTGCCCAAGCACACAACCCATAGACTTCTCAAGAACAGTAAGGTACATAAACAACGGTCTTCCGGGTACGGGAGGAATCAGAATAGGGGGTTCTTGCAAATAATTCTTAATTTTCTCAAACGCTTTCTGACAATCAGGGTTCCACTCAACCGTCTGCCCCTTACAAAGCAATTTGAATATCGGCTCACAAGTAGCGGCCATGTTAGAGATAAACCTGGAAATATAATTCAAACGCCCCAGAAAACCTCTAACTTGCGTCTCGGTTTGCAGAGCTGGCATATCTTGAATGGCTCGGACTTTGTCAGGATCTACCTCAATCCCTCGTTGACTAACAATAAAACCAAGCAATTTTCCGGATCTGACACCGAAGGTACATTTAGCAGGATTCAACTTCAACTGGTATTTCCTGAGTCGTTCAAACAACTTCACCAAATGGTCTATATGTTCCTCTTCACTCTGAGATTTGGCTATCATATCATCCACATACACCTCGATCTCTTTGTGCATCATATCATGGAAAAGAGTTGTCATAGCGCGTTGGTAAGTTGCCCCTGCGTTCTTCAAACCGAAGGGCATGATTTTGTAGCAAAAGGTCCCCCAAGGAGTAATGAAAGTAGTCTTCTCTCGATCATCGGGATCCATTTTGATCTGATTATAGCCAGAGAAACCATCCATAAATGAGAACAACGCAAAACTGGCTGTATTGTCTACAAGTGTATCAATATGTGGCTGAGGGAAGTCATCTTTCGGACTTGCTTTGTTCAAATCCCTGTAATCCACACACATCCTAACCTTACCGTCTTTCTTGGGCACTGGCACAATATTGGCAACCCAATCTGGATACTTTGCAACTGCCAAGAAACCTGCATCCAACTGTTTTTTAACCTCATCTCGAATCTTCAAAGCCATGTCGGGTCTCGTTCTTCAAAGCTTTTGTTTGATAGGTGGACAATCTGGCTTAAGTGGCAACTTGTGAACAACAATCTCTGTGTCTAGACCAGGCTTATCTTGATACGACCACGCAAACACATCAATATATTCTTTTAATAACTCAATCAACCTCTGCTTAACCTCTGTCCCAAGCATTGCACCAATCTTGACCTCTTTCTTGTCTTCATCTGTACCAAGATTAATTAAGTCCACCTGCTCTTTATGCGACTGAAGCTCTGTGTACTCGCACTCAATCAATTTTATCAATTCAGTGGGTATTTCAAAATCTTCTTCACCCTCGTCTTCAGCTTGATAGATGGGTGCATCCCAGTCAGGAGTGTCAATAAAGTCATTGGATCCAACAAGGTTTGCGATGTCTCTTCATGATGGAAGGCTTACTTTATTAAAATGTTCGAAGATATGCAAGATAAGAAATAAAATGCTATTTTTGTTGTTTTATTTTTGGAAAAAGATTGCCAACTTCATTTTTTTAAGGTGAAAACGAAAAAACGCAAATGAACCCAAAATGGAATTGAACGAAATGCATTTATTAATGTCCTTTTAAAAGTGAAAGGTGGCCCAACAAAAACGTTCCTATAGCCTTGGGCAGAGCTACAGATTTTTTTATTTGAAAATATAAGTGAAAATGTTAAAAATTACTTTGACAATGGAAAAATAACAGGGATCTCTACGGCCTCCCAGTTGTTCAAAGCTGCATCACCCTTAAACACCAGGTTGCTCAGATCTTCATCTTCCTCACAGTCACTGACGGCATTGACTTGGAAACCTCCGCTGACAAATACCTCTTGGATAACCTTTAGACGCCCTTTGACAGTTGTGGCAGCTCCATTCTGAGTTGGTTTATAACCCAACCCAAAGCGATCAGCCTTGGTCTTGACATCAATTACCTCTCCCCAACCTTCCGGAATGCCCCTGTCAATTGTTGATTTGGTACTCTTCAAAGATGCAAAAGATGGATTACCCTGGCCCACTGTCTCTTCGACTTCTAATAGAACAGCGTTGGCGATCTCGAGTGCTTGAAAGGAGATTTCCAAAGCATTCTCATCGGCCTCGATGTAACGGAAAGAAGACAGGTTACTGACCATCAGATCCTCCTCACCGTGTATAATAACTAACTTTTCATCGATAACGAACTTCATCTTTTGATGTAATGTTGAGGTTACTGCCCTAGCGGCATGGATCCACGGCCTTCCAAGTAAACAGCTGTAATTGGGATTAATGTCCATGACTTGAAACGTGATATTAAAAACTTGCGGACCAATCAGGATAGGAAGTTTAACCTCCCCCATTACCGACCGGCGAGAACCATCGAAAGCTTTGACGATCAAGGAAGTAGGTTTCAACACAGTCTCTTTTAAAACCAACTTATTAAGAACCCTCTTGGGTAGAACATTCAAAGAAGAACCGGTGTCCACTAGCACTCTCGCTAAATTATCCTCTTGACATTTCACTGATATATGTAAAGCACGATTATGATTCGGACCCTCCTTTGGTAACTCTTCGTTGCTGAAACTAAGAGTGTTGCATGCGGTCATGTTGGCAATCACACTATCAAACCGACTGGTACTGATATCTTGGTCCACATGTGCTTGAGTCAAAACTTTCTGTAAGGCCGTCCTATGAGCGGGTGAACTCATCAACAGAGATAAGATCGAAATCTTGGAAGGAGTTTGATGAAGTTGATCGATAACTTTATAGTCACTTTTCTTGATGATCCTCAAAAACTCAGCATCTTCATCATTCGTAACGACTCCCTTACCTTTGTCTTTGACAGGCACTGGGATATTAGTTGTTTCCTTAGGTGGAACCTCATTGAAACGGGGAGTATACACACGGCCACTGCGAGTCATCCTGCTTGCCTCTGCGATATTAGTCACAGTGTCCTTAACCTCTTCATTTGGAATAACCTTCCCAGACTCCTTGTCAATCATCGTCACGTCATATTTCCAAGGTACAACTTTAGGATCACTGAAAGGAAACGGACTTGGTTTTTGAATAATTATAGACTTAGGTTGATTCGTCTCAGGGATAAACGACTTTGGTATATTGAACACGGGATTGACGAAACTTGCCCCTGACAGATTAAACACTGGTACCTTGCCCTTTGATTCAGGCTGATGGAAGACAGGCTCAACCACAACGACTTCATCCTTCTTGGCTTGGCTTGTCACTTGTAAAATACCCTCATTAATCAACCTCTGAACATCGTTCTGAACCAACACACAACCCTTAATACTGGCATCACAACTTGCACATGCAACGTGGGAAATATCTACTAGACCGGCTTCAAACAGTTTCGAATGGAATATCTTAAGAGGAGTCTTAATCTGAACAACGTCAAGGACATAACCTTCCTCAGAATCAGCACTAATGGCATTAACACCCTCATGGTTAGGAAAAGGGTTCTTTTTAATATTCGGTTGAGGATCTTCAAATGACAAAATCTTCTTTTCCAACAGATCCCTGACAAGGTTTTTGAGAGCGTAACAGTTCTCTAGATCATAACCAGGCACACCCTCATGAAATAAACAATGAGCAGCGGCGTTGTAATTGGCGGGCAGCGGATTAGGAGGTGGACCCAAAGCTCGAGTAGTAATTAGACCTTGTTTGACTAATGAGGGATACAACTCGGTGAAAGTCATTGGAATCGGCGGACAAGGTTTATATTGTCTTCTGTTCGGACCATTCTGGCGAGGAGCTGGATTCTTTGGCTGCTGACAGGCAGGAGCGTTGGGCGCTTGCTGATAGTTAGGAGGCGGATAAATGGGAGACTGTTGCATAGGTTGATACATAGGAACTTGTTGATTGAAAGAAGGTGCAACAGCTGCCACATAGGGTTGTTGAGCATATTGAATCGGATACCCTTGAGGTTGAGCATAACCTTGCGGATATTGATAAAATTGGTCTCTTCGTCTACCGGAGGATATAGCATTAGTTTCACCTTCTTTCTTCTTCTGAGAGCTGAACGAAGGTTTCTTCGTCTGATCCTTTGAAACACCAGGAGTATTTGTCATTTTACCGCTTTTCATACCCAATTCAATCTTGACACCCACAGCAACGATGTCAGAGAAATTTGAAGTCACACTACCCACCATCCTTTCGTAAAATTCTGGACGAACCGTGTCGACAAACCAATCAGCTAACTCTTTCTCGGTTAAAGGAGGTTCTACTTGCGAGGCAATCTCTCTCCACCTTTGGGCGTACTCTTTGAACGATTCAGAATTCTTTTGTGACATACTCAACAATTATCTTCTGTCAGGAGCCAGATCCATGTTGTACTTATAATGTTTGATGAAAGCATCAGATAAATCTTGGAAATTCTTAATGCGAGATTGGTCCAAAGTTAAGTACCATTTGGAAGAAGCACCCTTCAAACTGTCTTGGAAGCAATGAATCATCAATTTATCATTCTCAACATGGGCAGCCATTTTGCGGTAATACATGATCAGATGACTCTTAGGACAAGTGGCACCTTCATAGCGATCGATGTTCGGAGTTTTGAACTTCGGGGGAATAACCAAACCTGAGACCAAACAGACGTCCCTTGCAGCAGCCCCAAAAATTTGATCACCTTCTACCTTTCTCAATCTTTGGGCGATAGTGTCTACTTCCTCACGAAGCTTGTCATGTTTCTCATAACCTTCAACATTCTCATCAAGATTATCAAAGACGGGCTCATTGAAATACGGTTGCACACGGGTGTGCACAACGGGTGGTGCAAAGATAGGAGCCGCCCTAGAAACTTCGGAAAATAAAGGAACGGCTTGTTGAACAGGCTGATTAATCGGAACAGTGGCTTGAGGAGGCACAAAACCTGGAGCAAGACCATAAGGTGGGTCCTTTGCTACGGTCACATTTGGTGGAGGGTCCACAATAATGCCGGTAATCTCGGAAACAACAGTGGGCTGGGTATCCATCTTAGCATTCATAACATGCAGTAATTCCATCATACGCCCCATACCCCCTCGCAGGTCTTCGAGTTCGTTGCTAAGGCGATCAATCTCCTTTGTCTGATCCTCCATTCTTTTCCAAGTTTGAGCTCTAGTGTTGTACTGGTGCCGAGGACTCAGGGTGACGAAACTGGAAGGCGAGAGAACCGAACATGAGAAAACGGAAGACACATGCAATGCAAGAAAACATATGGTGCTATAATGCGAATGCAAATGAAGACTTCATGGAATTCAAACATTTATGAATGTCGTGGGGTACCAAGGAAATTTTGATATTTTTTATTATTTTTTTATTTTTATTTTTTTATTTTTTTATTTATGGTATCCCGCGATATCCCTAAATGATGTTTGAATTCCACGAAATACAATGCAATGGGATGCTTTATGGATGCAATGCACATGAATACACAAAGTCCTAGGTTAAAGGACGTGAGTGGAGTTAAGGTCTACCCATCCCCAAAAGGAGTGTACTATAGGTTAGTTGTACCTGCCGAACAAGGTTCTAAAAGGACTCAAAATCATCGGCCCATCTTTCGGATATTATTAACTTCCTAACTAACTCGGGGGTTAATAATATTCTCAAGAGAACCTCTTTTGAGTGTAGTATCGTGTAGCACTACTTCGGGACTTGCTCCCTTATAGCCTCACACTACATCCTAATAAAGGCCAAAAGTGGGGTTAAAGGTAACTACGGTCCTTAGTATCACAGACTCCAATTGAGAATAGTAAAAGTTTTCACGACTAAACTCGTTCAACCGAACCATTTTCAAAAGGGTCTCAACTAAGCGGGATTCTCGAATCAACTTAGTAGGGATTCAACTCCCTATAAGCCTCATCGAATATATCCCCATCCTATAATAAATGGCACTCAAGTCCGGGTGTAGGACTTGTCTCACACAGAATATCTCCCAAGCAAGGTACCCCAATAACTGCACATATAAGTAAGCAAAGATTATATGAAATAATTAGTAAAAATAAACAAAATAGGGATAACCCTCAAAAGTTAGGAGTCCCCAGTGAAGTCGCCATTTTCTGTTGCGGTGGAAATAGGATATCAAATTATTAATTAATTTGAATCACAATTCAATTCACAACCGCTCTTTGATTTATCCGAAGGAAAAGGTCAAAAAGGGAAAACCTAAATATTTTGCGTTGTAAACACAACGCGGGGAAAGATCTAGGGTTCGGGGGTTAGTTAAATTTAGGGAAGGTATTAGCACCCTAAACTTCTGTAGTACTCTACAGGAACCTTTTGTTCAAATGTTTACTATTTTGCTTTATTTATTTGCTTAAGGTATATGTACAAAGGGATTAAAAACGAGGAAATAAACCTAAGGGGTTAATTCTAAGTTTACTCGGCAAGACATCGCATCTTGTGCCTACGTATCCTTACGGGAGTGGAATCAGAGTAATCGTAGTTCCCCTCAAAAGGGAGGTTAGAGACTTCTTGACTGTGGTCAAGGTCTCAAGGGGAATAAACGCATCTTAAGGACACGCTTACATGTAGTGTAGAAACTCCAAATCTCTACGTTGAATTGTTAAGTGAATTAGGGTTAGGTTAGGTTAGGGATTCCACGGCGGGAAAACCTAAAATGAGCGCGGCGGCTCTTTGACCTAATGCTAGGGGTAGTTTTGTAATTTTGTCCACGGCGAGACATTTGTGAAAAGTTAGGGTTTGTAATTTTGTAGTTTTGAGGGTTTGAGGACTATTGGCGCGGCGACCAAACAACTAGACCTAACCTTCGGATGTGTGTAGGTGACAAAAATATTGGTGGAAGAGATGAAAGTGTGAGTTAATTGAATCATGCAAACAGAGAGATAATGTCATAATTTAAACCATGCAAGCAGAAATTTAAAGGCAGAAATTAAAGCGCGATTATTAGGATTCGCGAGGTTACATGAGAGGAGCAGTTACAATATGACAATGAAATTTGAATTGAACAATAATAAAATAATATAAATGACAGTAAACGCAATAAACTGCAAAATGAACAAACAACGTTAGTGGGCGAAAACGAACAATAGTCAGAAAGATTGTGAAACGAAAGCGCGAAATTTTGAGATTTTTATTGTTTATTTTTGACATAAGGAAAAGTTTTCAATTTTTAAATTTAAAGAAAGAGTTTTAATATATAAAAGTTAAATTTAATTTTAAAAAAAAAACAGCTTAGTTTAACTATCTAAAAAAATTTATCTAAAAAAAGGTTTTAAATTTTATTTTTTAAAAAAGAAGTTTGTTATTTATTACTTAAAAAAGACAAGGTTTTAGTTATTATTAAAAAAAAAGTTTATTATTAATTGGAAAAAGGTTTTAATGCTGTTTATTTTAAAAAAACAATTTTAATATTTAGTTAGAAAAATGTTTTAATAAAATTTAAAATAATACTAATTATAAGAAAACAAAATAAATAGAAAATAAAAGTGTTGTTTCTGTGCTGATACTAGTTGTCTGATGCAGTTTGGTCCAGTTTGTTTTGGATAACTTAACCTATTTTTTTCTGATGCGAATTAGTAACAGATCATGCTTTTGGACAACAACTTGTTTTTTCTGATGTATCTGTTCTTGGAAATTTCAGGTGTTGGAAAACTTCGAAAGCAAAGCGATTCAGACCCGCCGGCATCCGGGTCTGAGTCCGAATTGGCTGTGCTGTTTTACCCTTGTATCAGTTTGGAAACCAATTTGATGAATGGCATTTTGTTTTGGCTTTGAGATAGAGACCCTTTTCAGTTAATCATTTATCGGCCCGAACTTCTTTTACCTCTTCATCTTTCTCGGTTGTCCCGCATTGATAAGAAACAGTAGCCACTTGATCTGACGCCGATGGTTCAGATTGGTAACGGGGGTAGGATGCGACTTCGGTCGTGCCACTCCCGGCACTCGATGATGACATTGTTCTGAGAGTGTCAAAACAACCTCTAACATTTTCCTTCCATTCTGTGTTGTATTCTCTTTGTTTTTCTTGTGCAGGTATGAAGAGGAACATTTCTGAAGCAATTCAATGGGGGGAATGGCACGAAGACCCTTATGTTTTAGGATAGCCAAAAGATGTAAAAATATGTAGCCTGTAATTTGTAAACAAAATGTTTGAATGAAATGAAATTCCACTTTTTTCCATTAAACTTCTTCTACTTTTTCCTTTAATCTTCCCTTGAACATGTATGATTTATGATTTATGAAACTTTGAAATACTTCACCTTTGTGTCGTAAAATTAACACCTATGCACCTCATTGTGAATACCTTTACACCTCTGAGTGTTGAAAACCTCAAAAACACGATAATAGAAGGGAGACCTTGTTTTATGAATGGAGTTTGAAATATTCCTTAAAAATAACCTGATTAATCCGTGAACGAATTCAAACTGACTTTCGCTGACCACATAACTTCTCAAAACAAACCCAGCAATATCCACTTCATTTTCAATCCAAAATTGCGCATTACTAAGAGAAAAGAAAGTGATAAACAAACGCCTCAGATATGATGGCTCAAATGCCTCAAAGCCACAAGACCCTTCTTTTTCAGAATCCATTAGAACCAACATAAAATGACCAAAACGCCCCTGGAATAATCCCTGCAAAACGAACTTGCTCCATGACTTGTTAGTGATTAACGGATGCAAAATGAAATGCTATGCGAAATGAATGACTAAATGTAAGGGTAAAATTTGGGGTATTACAATCCTGATAAAGTCTGAGCCATTCAGGGCATGCCTGCTCCGCAAACTGAAACACAAGTCAGGTGCTTTCTCAGACGCCTGAACTATATCTCTAGATTCATTTCTAACATGACTGCTACCTGTGAGCCGATATTCAAGTTACTGTGCAAGGGTTGGACTGTTGATTGGAATTCTGATTGTCAGCAAGCATTTGAGAAGATCAAGGGTTATTTGCAAGAGCCTCATATCTTGATTCCTCCTGTTCTGGGAAGACCACTCTTCATGTACCTTACTGTTCTCGAGAAGTCTATGGGTTGCGTATTGGGTCAACATGATGAGACTGGACGAAAAGAACATACCATATATTATTTAAGCAAGAAGTTTACTGATTGTGAAAGCAGATATTCACTTTTGGAGAGGACTTGCTGTGCGTTAGCAAGGGCTGCTAGGCATCTCAGACAATACTTGATCTGTCACACTACTTTGTTGATCTCGGAGATGGATCCAATAAAGTACACTTTTGAAAAGCTTGCTCAGACTGGAAGACTTTCCCGTTGGCATATGCTGTTATCAGAATATGACATCTAGTATGTGACTCAGAAAGCTATCAAAGGAAGCATCTTGTCAGATTATCTTGCAGACCAGCCAGTTGAAGACTATGAGCCTCTCAAGTTTGACTTTCCTGATGAAGACATTATGTTGGTGAAGGATTATAAAGAGCCACGTCCTGATGAAGGTCCCGAGCCGGGTCTCTGGTGGAAAATGATGTTTGATGGTTCCTCTAATTACAGTGGGCATGGCATAGGCGCCGTTCTGATGAATCCAGAAGGCGGTTATACCCCATTTATAGCAAGGTTAAACTTTGAATGCACGAATAATATCGCAGAATATGAAGCATGCATTCTTGGCCTTGAAGCAGTTATTGACCTTAAAATCAAACTTCTCGAAGTGAGTGGAGATTCAGCTTTAGTTATTTATCAAGTTACAGGTGAACGGGAAACCAAACATGAGAAGTTGATCCCTTACAGAGCCTACATCTTTGAAATGATTGAATACTTTGACGAGATAAATTTCAAGCATGCTCCGAGATCTGAGAATCACATTGTCGATGCTCTAGCCATGTTAGCATCAATGTGGAGAGTCAGGTATTTCAATGATGCTACTCTCATAAGAATTAAATGCAAGGCTAAACCCACCTACTGTTAGATGATTGAAGAAGAAACAGATGACAAGCCTTGGTTTTACGACATTAAGAATTATTTGCTCAAGCAAGAGTACCCAGCCGATGCTACTAATCTTGACAAGAAAACTCTGAGAAGATTAGCATCCAAGTTCTTCATCAGCAATGATATGCTATACAAGAGAAACTACGACATGGTTTTGCTTAGATGTGTTGACAGACGTGAAGCAGACATGTTACTTTAAGAGATTCACGAAGGAACCTTTAGAACTCATGCCAACGATTACGCTATGTCTAAGAAGATTCTGAGAGCTGGATATTACTGGTTAACTATGGAATCTGATTGCATCCAATATGCCAGGAAATGGCATAAGTGCCAAATTTATGCTGACAAGGTCCACGTACCTCCAACACCGTTGAATGTTTTATCTTCACAATGGCCTTTCTCAATGTAGGGCATTGACATGATTGGGGAAATTGAGCCAAAAGCATCCAACAGTCACCGATTCATTCTAGTTGCTATTGACTACTTCACTAAATGGGTAGAAGCTGCTTCCTATGCCAATGTGACCAAGCAAGTAGTTGTCCGCTTCATCAAAAAGGAAATTATCTATCGTTATTGAATCCCGAGTCGGATCATAACAGACAATGGTACCAATATGAACAATAAGACTATGAAGGAATTGTGCGAAAGTTTCAAGATTGCACATCACAATTCTTCTCCTTACCTTCCTAAAATGAATGGAGCTATTGAAGCTGTGAACAAAAACATCAAGAAAATCCTGCAAAAGATGGTCAAGACTTACAAAGATTGGCATGAAATGTTACCATTTTCTTTTCATGAATACAGAACTTCAGTACGAACTTCAACAGGGGCAACCCCTTTCTCATTGGTATATGGAATGGACGCCGTCCTCCCCATCGAAGTTGAGTTACCTTCCTTAAGGGTATTGATGGAAACCAAGCTTGATGATGCCAAATGGGTTCAAGACAGATTTGACTAGTTGAATCTCATTGACGAGAAGCGCATGACAGCTATGTGCCACGATCAGTTATACCAGAAACAGATGAAGAGAGCCTTTGATAAGAAAGTCCGAATCCATGAGTTTCGCCAAGGAGAACTTGTACTCAAGAAGATCTTTCCAGTTCATAAAGACATGCGTGGGAAATGGATGCCCAATTATGAAGATCCATTTGCTGTAAAGACAGTCTTCTCCGGAGGATCGCTAATTCAACAATGGATGGTTAAGAGCTTACACATCCTGTGAACTCTGATGCAGTTCGAAAATATTATGCCTAAAATAAAAACAAAAAAATAATAGCTCGCTAAGTTGAAAACCTGAAAGGGTGGCTTAGGCAAAAATGAGCGTCCCGGTGGATTGAAAACCCGAAAGGACGGTCCAGGCAAAAGTTAGGGACAAAGGCATTCCACTGCATTAGATGACACCGATCATTGCAGATACATTTACAGTTGAGATCCACTCCAATCCAATCGCTCTTGTCAGAAGCAGGATTTTGGGTAGTTTTAGTCATTAGGGTCAGTAGAGGTCGTTGGACTGATCCAATAATCTCCAATGACTTTCCATACAGCAGAGAATTCCCCAGTATCTTCTAAGTGATACATGTTTATTTGAGGACCCACTCCTAGTGGAATCATCTTTTCCTCACTGAAGCTGCCATGCTTTCCTCAGGAAATTTTCTCAGGAGATTGCCATATTTTCCCTAAGAAGTCGAGATACTTTCCCCAGGGAAGCTGGTATATTTTCCCCAGGAATTTGATGTACTTTTCCTAGGAAGTTGCTACACTTTTCTCCAGGAAGAGGCTTAGCTCCACATCTTCCCCATGAAGCGGATATTTATTTTATCCCCGAAAGTCTCTACTCCTAAGATAACTTCTCCTAGTGAACAGGTCTTCTTTGATTAGAATTCAGATTCATGATGGCAATCCATCCAGTGAAGTCATGATATCTTATCCTCAAGTGGAAGTGTTCTCCCCAGAAATATTTGGAACTCGGAAGCAAGATTTAGTTCTGCCACCAACTTTCCTATCCCTTGATAGATGTACTTTTACAGAGGTCGCCGGGTATCCCCGTCGAGATGTTTATTTAATCTCCCATTTCCTCCTTACGTTTGTTTTTTCAGCATGTGCGTCAGCATAAGCATACACCCATCACATTTTCATACGCATTAGCATCCACATGTTTGCTATCCTTGTTATCTTTTGTCATTAGTTTGGCTGTGGTTATCGCTAAGTAAGTGGGTTTGTACACTCTCTTCAGGTAGACCGTCAGACTTAAGCATAAAAGACCTATTTTCCAGTTTCCCCACAGAGTTTAACCCTCGTGGACGATGGTTATTTCGGTCATCTTTTCTGGCCAGGATAAGATAATCCCCATTTGAGTTCATTTCCTCAATGGAGTCTTGTTTGAAAGTTTCCTTCTAGCTCAATTCTTGATTGAACTTCGGTCCCGTTGGTCGCCAAACCTACCTGGACGTGCATTTATTTTGCACTATCTTTCAAGAAGAGCCTTTTACAACGCCTTTTCTGATAAGTGGCAGTCTCTCTTGATAAGCTTATCATGCTTTTCCCCAAGATAAGTGGCAGTCTCTCCGGAGAAGCTTATCGTTTCATCTATTTACCTACCGGCAACAAGTGGCCATCTCGCCTGAGAAGCTTATCATTGCGACCCTTGCAGATAAGTGGCAGTCTTATTCCGAGAAGCTTATCAGTATATTATTACTCCCCAATAAGCGATTGTCTCATTCCGAGAAGCTTATCACTACCTTTTACAGTACCGATAAGTGGCAGTCTTGCCTGAGAAGCTTAGTTTCCTATTTTTCGTTATACCAGCAACAAGTGGCCATCTCCCTCGAGAAGCTTGTTTTCATTGCACTTTTTCCAGATAAGTGGCAGTCTCTCCCGAGAAGCTTATAAATCTTATCCGTATCCCTAGATAAATGGCAGTCTCCCATGAGAAGCTTATCATTGTTATTTTCCAGATAAGTGGCAGTCTCTTTATTTGAGAAGCTTATCCAATTTTGGTATGTAAGTCCCTTTCAACGATAAGTGGCAGTTTCTCTCGAGAAGCTTATCAGGGCATTCCCCCATTGAAGTCCAATTATTTTGGCATACAATAGGTTTCTACCCTGTATATTTTCTGATGGTTCCTGAAGATCCCGTTGATCTCTTCGCTTAAGGAATTTCCAGAAGCTTGGACGTTATTCTTGCCTGAAGACTCCAACGTTTTTGTTTACCCGATCCTACCGCCGTGTGGATCTCATTTTTACCCTTTTATCCTAGAGTGTCAGCCGGTCATGCCTGAACCTGTTGAGTAGCTACTCTTGGATATTTTCCCCAGTGGAGGCCGTCTCTCCGGTGCCATCTCCATTGAGGACCTCTTCTGGCCTTTCTTTCTAAAGTGACAACTGGTCATGCTTGAACCTGTTGGTCCATCACTTTATATTTCCCCGGTTTCGTATTGTTCCTCAGTGTGTTGTCTTCCCCAGTGTGTGGTTGCTCGTTGCGTCTGTCCCTGGTGTCTTCGTTTCATCTGCATCCTTGCATTTATCATTTTCATCATATGCATCATATTAGATTAATGGCATTGTCAGCATTGTAGTTCATTTGGTTTTGTCCATAGCATTGCATATCACTCCATCTAAGGGAACATTTTCTAGTTATCTGTATTTAAATACCTCTCACTCTGATTTCTCGAGCTTTCGTCGCTCAAATCATCCGGTGAAGTTATTTAAATAGGGGAAACTATCATACCCCATATTTTACCCTTAGATCACTGATCATTTGGCATTTCATTTTGTTCTGTATTTCATTTTAACTAACCGCTAACCGGTTTTCCCAGTTGGTTCGTTTTGCAGGTGCGTTGAAAAATTGGGAAATAATCTTGTGTGCCCTTTAAATTCATGTGAGTGCGGATGTGCTACTAGCTCACAGTCTTTTGATGATTACAAGGCTGGAACATTCTCAGGGGATCCCCAACCAACTAGGGTTTACTATCCCCAAATCATACGACTTTGGTTTGAGAAATTGGTTGGAATGCTTCAGTACAGTTCATCCAGATTTGAGAATCAGATTGTTAGCCGTCAGATGAAAGGTTGGAATGTTAATCGAATTATGAACCGTTTTGATTTGAGAGCGCTAAAGTGTGGATGAATTGAGATCTGAATCGGCACGAGAATTGTGTCCAAAGAGTTGGTCTATATGAGTTTAAGGATGTGTTCACTTTTTTATTACCGGTTATGAGTTAATAGTTAAAAGCACAGTTTGAGCCGATTCACGGTTCACATCAGATTCATGATGAATGTCAGTGGTTTCAAATAATTGCGAGCTATCAAAGATTTCAGATTCGGATTGCAAAAAGTTAAAGTTATTTGGGATGAAATTTGGATTTAAATTACTTGGAAAATTGAGTTTGCATATTATTCAAGTTGAGTTCATATACATCGTTTTCAAATTGGAAGTTCGAATTTTACATTTTTATGGAATTACAAGTTCAAGTCTCTAAGCCTAATATTTTTTTCTAAATCCTAAGGTCCTAATCCTAACTTCTACGTCTTCAAGATTCTGAGTTCTTCGAGCCTCCAGACCGTCCAAAACCTGCAAATTAATAAAAAAAATTTCAGATGGAAATTTATTTTTTTTACGTAAAAGGATTTCAATTTTTATTTTTTATTTTTGGACCCTCAGAGCAACTTCATCATCGGGTTCAGGAGGGGAAACAATGGAATGCTACCGAACCCCCCATTTTCGTTTCTGACCTCAGGCAAAAAAAGATCCAGCAGATTTCTAGAAAAATGTTTTTTTAGAAAAATGTTTTTTTAGTCCAAACAACCCCTAAGGAATCCAAACAAAAATCCAACAATCAGATCCGGAAATCAGAATCATCACCAAGTTTGGATCCATCACCATCAAGAAAATAATAATAACAGATCCAGAAGGTAAAAAAACCAATCATCCGAAAATCAGGACAGTATCAACATCAAATGAAATCAAATATGAAAATTTCACCATCAATAATCCAATATCACTTAAATCCATCTAATCACCATAACCACACAAATCTGGAAGCAGAAAAGATTAAAAAAAACCAAATCAAATCCAATCTTAAAATTTTGTTTTCAGAAAATATATAAGAGGGATCAAACCCTAAAACAAAGGGGACCCAAAAAGTCAAATAATCATCACCATCACAGACGAAAAAAAACATCACAAAAAAGGGGTCACGAGATCGTCATCCAAGAGGGACGAAAAACATCAGAAAACCGTCAAGGACGAACTATCATCATCATCAAGGGACGAATCATTACAACAACTGCAAACTATCACGAAAATCATCATCAAACCCTCAACAAGAACCGTAAATGCATTCGTCCAGAACCACAAAACGAACGAGCTCATCAAGGAATTTTTTTTCTAGATCTGTCCGAAAATCAAAACGAAAATCACCACAACAAGCCGTCAAAAACCCACCGGACTCAGACATTGTCATCATCGTCTCCATTAACAGACAAAAAAAATGTAAGCCACCCAAAGGTTCAGATTTTTAGATTTTTGTTTTCTTCAGATCCATAGAAAAAAAAGAGAGTGAAGCAATTATGGCGAACAAAAAAATGAAAGAGGGAAGAAGAGAGAGATGGAATAAGAGAGTTAGGCAGCCATGGGAGAAGAAGGAGGAGGGTGATGAAAAAATTTCAGAGAGTGAGAGAGATTGATAGAGGGGGGGGGGGGGGGGGGGAAGACTAGTTAGGGATGTGGGGGGAAGAAGAAAATATTAGGGTTTTCATTTTTATATTGCATATTTAATCCCACACACACACGTCAACGGTAACAACCGTACACCACAACATCACCACCACCCATCTCAATCAATCACAAATCAGGCGCCTTATACATGTACGTCCACCGTACACCTCTCTCTCCACATACACACTGGATTTTTCGCCCTCCCCCCTTTTAACTTTTGCATTTTTTTTAATTATGTTTAATTAATATTTTTCTTTTTAAAACACAAATCAATTTTTTTTCTTAACAAACTAATAGTAAGTTAATTAAATCTTTTTTGATAACTTTAATAAATTAAATCTAACTCTTTTCTTAATTAAATCTAATTCTTTTTTTTTTAAATCTAACTTTTCTTAACAAATAATTAACACCTTTTTCTAATAAATAAAACCTAACTTTTTTTAATCTAAAACTTTTAATAATTAAAGTTAACTTCTCTTTTTAAAATATAAACCTTTTTAAAAAAAAATCAAAATTAACACTTTTTTGTAAATAATATTCTTTCTACTTAATATTAACTCTTTCTTTAAAAAAAATGAAAGTTCTAAATTAAATTTCTAACTTTTAAAAAAAATAATTCTAATTTTTATTAAATTCCTAACATTTTTTTAATTAAAATTCTAATTTTTTTTAATTAAATTTCAAACATCCTTTTAATTTAACCCTAATCTTTTCTTTTTTAATCACATTAATTCTAACTTTTTCTAAATTTCACCAAAACACCTAATTCCTAAATTCTCATCATCTCATAATGTTTATCACCTAACTTCTAGTCTTCATCAGTCCACTTAATCATTTCTAACATCATTCCCAATTGTCCATGAATATGTTTACTAATCTTTTTATTTTTGTATTTATTTTTATTCTTGTACAGTATTTAACATTATCATCACTATTCACATCCCTATCCTTATCCCTTGTATATTATTTCAACATTTTCATTGTTTATTGATTTTTCACCGCTTATTATTTATTGCTTATCTCCACCGAAGGAAAGGTTTAACCGTTTGACCACCGCGTCAATAATCCTTAATCCTCGTCCATCCTAGCGTTAGAATCCCAGTCTCCGTAATCATGTTTAGGCGTCCTGTCGTGGACAATTTTACCCTTTACCCTAGCCTTAGGATAAGGAGTCGCTGCACTTCGTGTGAGTTTCCTGCCGTGGAATACTCACTTTAACCTTTCAATTCAACTTTTTAACATAGAAAGCGGAGTATCCTCACTCTAAGCAAGCGCTTCCATATGAACGCTTATTCTCCCTTGGAACCTTGACCACAGTCAAGAAGTTCCTCACCTCCCTCTGTGAGGGGAACTGCGATTACTCTGATTCCATCCCCACCCAAGATACGCAGGCACAAGATACGAATCTTGGCGAGTAAACTTAGGACTAACCTCTTAGGTCTTTCTCTTTACCCTTTTAACCCTTAGCATTACCCTTAAAGCAGATAACATTAGCAGTAGCACATTTAAAACAAGAGGTCCCTGTAGAGTACTACAGAAGTTTGGGAGGCTAATACCTTCCCTAAGCTTAACAACCCTCGAACCCTAGATCTTTCCCCGTATTGTGTTTACGATGCAAAATAGGGTTTTCCTTTCTTTTACCTTTCCTTCGGATAAATCAAAGACTGATTGTGAACCAAAGATGTGATTCAAATTAATTAATAATTTGATATCCTATTCTCACCGCAACAACCTCTCACGTCCGTTGTACTCAACGGGATCGACGCTTGTCGTCTAATCTATTGGTGAAAACACTATCTAAAGGATACTGCCAAACAGGGGTGAACAGAAAGAACAGACTCGATAGGACATCCTCACCCTATGCCTACATATTCCCTCATGCAATGGGAAAGTCAGAGTCAACGTAGTTCGAGAAACTACGGGTGACGGGGGGAGGTTACTCTCTAAGACATTGCCATCTTGTGAGTTAAGGTGTTGACGAGTGATGTTAAATCTCTATTCCAGCAGTTAGGGATGATGCCTATTTGCGGTAGAATGGAAAAGTAACATACTATGAGAAATCAGAGCAGCCGTAGTTCGGCCAACTACAGATAACCGGGGTCTCGATCGCACGGGTGCGAGAGAAAAAAGATCCTAGGCCTAGAACGCCTAAATGAAAGGGAATCGAGTCGGTTTGGGATGCACTACGCTAAATCCTAAGACGTAGGAGCGAATGCGTCACATATCGCCCAAAGTGCATACGCTAATGTCGCTACTGCGAAAAAGGAGGTCGACAAAGACAGAAGAGTCGCCACCGTTTGTTATTTATCCCAAAGAGAGGGATAGGAAACGATCAGAGAAAACCTACGAAAAAGGGAGAAGACAGGTCAGCGCAACCAAATCTTGGGTTCGGGAGTTGGTTATGCAAGGGGAAGGTATGAGCACCCCTCACGTCCGTTGTACTCAACGGGATCCACACTTGTTATCTATCTAAAAGGGTGTTTATCTATATAAGCTACAGGCCACAGGGAAAAAGGAAAAGAAAAGAGACTCGATAGAGCATCTCCGCTCTATGCCTACGTATTCCCTCGTGCAATGGGAAAGTCAGAGTCAACGTAGTTCAGAAAACTATGGGTGAAAGGTGGGGAAGGTTGCTCGCCAAGACATGGCCATCTTGTGCCTACTTAGCCTCATCTGGTAATCAGAGCAAACGTAGTTCGGGCTAACAAGACCACAGGTTGGTTCAAATGTTTCACCCGAGTAGGGTTAAACCTTAGTTTTAGTAGTTAGGTGTATGCAGCTTGACCATTGGAGACTTAGGCGTTACCTGTTTGCAGTAGAACCAAGAGTTAACAACACTTTTTTTATGAAAAAGGTTTTCCATTAATCCCGAGGGATAAAAAGGTTTGATGTTTGTTTTTGAGTCTTTTATGAAGAAGAAGTGAATTGAATTGTGTTTGTAACTCATGTTGCACTAAAGACTATGACTTAGGAGCGAATGCGTCGCATATCGCCCAAAGGGCATACGCTAAACACTCTAGACAATTGAGAGGAGGCCCCCCAATCATCATTTCCCAAATGCTTAAGGCTCGTAGCGTACAAAATTCATTATCCTTTATTAAGTGTTTTGAAAGAGTTTTGTGATGAGAAGAGAAAGACACAACTCTAAAGGGGACTAACTCAACCCTAAAGTTATCATGCAAAGTGCATCTATGATTGGGATGAAAAGGGATACTACCTAATTTTATCATGCATGGGTTCAAACCTAATGTTTATCATAATCCATCTTGAACAAGAAAGATTAGAAGTCCTAAGGGAACATGGCAAAGGAAGACAAAAGAAGAAGAAGAAAGCATAAGTGAAAGAAAGAAGATGCAAACATGCAATGCAACACAAATATGAAGAAAGAGGGAGGAACAAAGTGTGGGGAAGTATCCACCATAAGCACATCTCAACCTCTTAAATACAATCAAGAGTATGCAAAAGAAAAACGAAAGCAAACCAAAGAACTTAAACAAGTTCAAGCCAAAAGTGAGATGAAATGGGAGAAATAGGATTCCTACAACCACTTGTACATCAATCACCAACCAAAGGCAAACCAAAAGAGAAAGGGAAATAGACATGATCAATGTGAGGATGGGAGATAAGGTGAGGGCATCAAGCAATGCAAATAAGAAACTCAACCATAAGTATCACCATGGTCATGCATGAAAAAAAAAACAAGAGAGGGTTCTCAAAATGGCCTCTCATCTAAGTCAAACTCAAAGTACCAAATAAACTTAGATGAGTCCCCAAGGTCCTAGGACAAAAGTGAGAACAAGGGAAGAGGATAGGAAAAAGAAAGAAAGAAACAAGCCAAAGCAAATTACAAAGTGAGTCATGGTAAAGAACTTAAGTTCTAAACACTTTCAACATTAGAAGTCAAATGGAAAGCCTTGAAAAGATGCAACTTAAAACATGTACCAACCAAATGTAAGACCTAAAAATTTGCAACCAACCACTTAAACATATTAGGAATGTGAATAAAAAAGAGTTGGAAGCATATGGGATCCACAAGGGTCATTTCCCTCAAGAACTAGGTCAACTAGTGTGTGAACCATCCTTAGGGGTAGCTTGACTTGCAAGGTACACCAAAAATAGGAAAATGATTCAAATAAATCCAAATAAAAAGAATAAAGCTCACAAGGATGTTGAAAACCAGGGGCAAAAGCAACACAACCAAAGTCCATTCAAAGTATCACCAAAGGAATTGATCCACTAGGATGCTCCACTTTGAAGGAGGGTTATCTAGGGTCAAAAAAAAGCTCATGAAAATCAACCAAAAAGAAGCTAAACATTGACCAAAACCATCCTCTAAGACACCTCAACTCATCATCAACATGAGGAAGAAGTCTCATTCATTGGAGGTTTCAATTGGTCAACAACGTCAAACAAGAACAAATAAAAAACACTTAAAAACCCTTCCAATCATTAAATTCAATTTTAATTGAAAAATAAATGGAAAACGAAATTAAAAATTATCAAAAATTAAATAACACATTAAAGTGTCAGAAAATATTTTTGGTTGAATTTTATCATGGGTGGAAGTATTTTTAATTAATCAAAATCAAAACAGAAATGAAAAGAAAATAAAATAAAACAAAGAAAGGTGAAATGGTGCAAATAGCAAGGACCTGCGTTGTAATTCATTGGGCTTACAAAAAAGGAAGTGTAAATAGCATCTTTGGCCCAAACCCAACACAACTCAGTTCATTAAGCTAAACACACCGTATCACTAAATGAGGTGGCATTCAACCATCCACGCATGCAGGGTCAAACAAATCTGGACCACACATCTGATCAAGTCAACAAGTCAATCAAGCACACGTCAGATCTGAGGTCTCAAAGACCAGACGCCGGAGCCCTAGCTCTGGTCGTCTTCTCCGACAAGCTGGCCGGAGATCAGACATGAAAATCTCACCAAAATGCAACAAATCTTATACCAAATTGAAGCTCTACTCATGTACACTCCAAATCCATGGTTCAATTGTTTTAAACAAGCTTATATTAAGAGATTCGAACGGTTTAAGTTTGGAGTGTACACCTGAAAACTTCATCAAACATCACAATCAAGCATTCAAATATTGCTTACACGAGGTAGGGCTTCAGATGCAGCCAATATGATCCTAATTCAAGCTCTAGAATGATATAAATTGGAAGAAGAAAGTTACCTAACGGAGACACTCCGTTGGTGCTTCAATTGAGTGATTCCTTGCTTGCAAACGTGCAGATCAACTCCAATTAACTTGAGGAAGAGAATGCTTGCTTCAATTTGGCTTGAATTGCTCTAGATCTGAATTCACGATTTTGAATTTTCTCTCAAGTTTCCAAAATTGAAATGAAGCTCTCCACCACGAAAATGCAATTCTGAGCTCTCAATTTTCATTTGGAGCTTTTATATATTGGATATGTGAAGCAAATGGAGGCCCATGAGGCTTGGTTAAGCTGAATTTTGAAAATGCCCTAAATAGAATTGCTTGCCATGCACACGTGAGAACTGATGCATACACACTTGAATTTAGCATAGATCTGCAGCTTGTGACTTGAATTGTAACATGGAATTGAGTTGGGCTTTGTACATTGTCCAATTGTGAAGTTTGAGTGACAAACTTCTTTGTGAAGTAAGTGTCAATTCCACGGGTTTTTGCTTTCCAAAATCAAATTCAACTTGTGGATTTAATTTTTTGGAACATTGTGAACATAATTGGATTAAAAGGAGACTTGGAAAAGCCCTATAACTTGTTCAATTGGAATCACCTTTTAAAGTTGAATTTTTACTTGAATTTCTCCACCAATGTCCACAACCACTCATAATTCATACCAATATTGAGTTTCATGAAGAAATTGAAGTCATTTGGGACAACTTTCATGTTGGTTGAAGTTCCTTTTGAAGCACTTAAAGGCATGAAAGTGACCTATAATGAAAATGACCTATAATCAAAGTTTCCCAAAATACCCTTGCCTTGCAAGCTTCATAACTTGAGTTCCACAAATGATATCAGGGACTTCTAGGACTTTTTGGAAAGCTAAGATCAAAAGGAAAAACACTCATGTTTACTTAAAGTTGAGGAGAAACTTGATTCTTAGTCAAAAGTGCCTTGGAAGTTGGTTGACTGAAAATATGTTCATCTGAGACCTCTAACTTGGTAGCATCATATCTTGAGTTCTACAAACCCAATGGATGAGTTCTAGTACTCAAAAGAATGCTTAGAACATGATCTACAAGTATCATGTTTGCATCAAAGAGAGATTGAGCTTGTATCTTGAGGTATATGGTCTTGAAGTTGGGCACTAAATAAGGGATTTTACACTGACAACCTTTGAAACCCTAATTTAGTAACTTCTCAAACTCTTGATTCTTCTTGATTTGAACTTGAAATGACATGTTAGATGCCTCAACATAACTTTCCATGACTCCAATGACTTAGAACTAAGTCTCAAACTCCTTCAAGTCCACAATGGACCTTGAACTAGCCAGATGAAACCCTAAGTGTACAACCTTTGACTGCAACCTCTTGCAAATGACATGACAACTTAGATAAGCTCCACAATGGCTTCCAAAGAACTCAATGTGCTTCTCCAACATCCTTTATCCATAACCATGGACTTGTAAACCCGTGATGATCCTCAATTGACCTCTAAGATAAGAGATAAACAACACACATCCATCTCCTCTCTCAAAGAGCTTTGATCACTTCCTGATGATTGTAAGCACTTGATAACTTGAACAAGCACTCATGCTTGAGCTTGAAACCTCTTGGAAACCTTCTTTTGATTGACACACCTCTCTTGATCCCCTGCAAAGGACAATTCTATGCAAATGCAAATGCTAAGAAATGAAATGAAACATAAGTCAAGTAAAGAAAAAGGTTGGGCAAATTTTGGGATACAACAGCTAACATTTTAGACAATGTGAAGAGAGACTTCCCCACTTATCGTTTCCTACGTATCTAATGCTTGGCTCACAACACTAATCACGGTTATGAAGAGGTTTTGAAATATGGTTCGAAAGGGTTAGTGAATTGAATCGGGACAAATGTGACGCTAAACCGTCTTAGCTCGACTTATGAGGGAAGTCAAACTATAGGAGGTCGCGTAGTTGATATCTGTGTTATGGACAAGATAGAGAAATGATATTGAGGATCATTCTCCGATTTAATCGTGTCGCACGGACCAAAAAGTGGGGATCTCGTCCTTATCGCAAATATTATGTTTATTAATCGAAGGTAGCCTATCGCGATCCCAAAGTAAAGAAAATGACCCAAATGGTCATTTTCCATAGATTTGAAATTGGGAAGGTTATCGACTTCGATAATCCGACAATTACGAATACAAGACTTCATCGATCGAGGAAAGTGAAATAAAATAGAATAGAAGAAATGAGGAGAGAAAGAAGGTGGTCTCGGATCCAACATTACTTATCAATAATTTGACTAATAACGGTTTACGGAAATCTCGTCGTCGACCAAAACGATGAAAAATAAATAAATATGGATAGAAATCGAAAGTGAAAATTTGTAACGGAAAATGGTCTCGGATCTATCGTTTTTCATCAATAATTTGAAAGAAAAACTTAGAGGTCTCTTCATCGACCAAAACGAGGAAATATGAAAATAAATCCTCAAATAAAAATAAAAATGTTAAAATCTAACTTCTAAGAAAAATATTAGAATTCTAAAAGAAACTAAAATATAAAATATTAACAATTAAAAACAGATATAAAAATATTAACAATTCTTTTACAAGTTAATTAGAAAATATGTTAACAAATCTTTTAAAAAACTAAAAAACTAATTACAAAAATATATATTAACAATTTAATAAAAACTAAATTTACAAGAATATATTACATTTTTAAAAAAAAAAAGGAGGGGGGGGGAGACAGAATGGAAAAGATTGGGGTATGAATAAATAAGAGAGGATCATTTGGGCCCTTGAGGCCCATCACCTATCCCAATCCGCAAAACAAAATGATGATAAGCCCATCAACAAGAAAAAAAATGGGACAAGGTGAATTAATACTCAACAAAATGAAAGATCCAGCAGCAACCATTACGTTCGTCACTCATCACACTCTCACTCTCTTCTTTTCATTTTGATCTCACTCAAAACTCCCTCTTCTCAATTTTTGAGTTCATGAGCTTTGTGGATGTATGTTGGAAACTGAAGAAGAAATAAGTTAAATGAAGTTCTGTTGTGGGTTTGAAGTTCGAATTTGGAGAGGGTTTGAGTTTCACGATGAATTTGAGTTGAAGGAAAATGGGTTTAATGTTGATTTGGTGGGGATTTGAGGTTTCAGTAGTTGGGTTAAGATTCTAGGTTTGTTTTGAAGAAAGGGGTTTGAGCCAGGGGATTAAAGAAGAATATTTGGAGTGGGTTTCGGATTTGGTTTAAGGGTTGAAGCGGATGATGATGGTGCGACGGTGAGGGAGGCGTCGATGTTGGTGCTGACGGAAGGTTTTTGAAAGTGATAATGGAGGTGGTGATTTTGCTGATGGAGTTTGGAAGAAGAAGTTTGGTGTTTCATTTTCTGTTTAAGGTAAAATGGGCTGCGTGGTTTATAATGTTTAAGTTGCGAAAGAATGGTGAGTTGAGGAACAAAGAAAATCTAGGTTCTGTTTGGTTGATGGGTTGTTTCGAAATGGAAGGTGATGATGAAGTTGAGAGGCTAAAGTTTAATGGTGGAAGAGATGAGATGGGTTGTTGGAAATGGGTTAAGATGAGAATCGCGGCGGCCAGTTTTGGATATGTGAGTTGATGATGATGATGATGAATAGTGGAGCTGGAAAGAAAATCGACGGCTAGGGTTTCAGAATGTGGGAGACAATGAACAGGAACAGGCCTATATAGTGAGCAACACGTGTCGCTTCTCTCTATCCTTTTTTGATTAATTAACTGATTACATCAAAATCTGTACTATGCTTTTGAAAATTAATAAACTAACAATTAATTCTGTCTTCTAATCCTATTTCTAAACTAATAATCAACTAATAATCTAATCTAACTTCTAATTATAACTAATACTAATTTAATTCTAAAATAAAATAAAATTCTAAACAATCCTATTTTCTAATTAAAGAAGCTAAATTCTAAATCTAAATTAAAACTATAATTTTAACTAATTTCTAAATAAAATTAAAATTCTAATTTCTAAATAAAACTCTATTCTAGTTAAACCTATTTCTAAACTAATAAAAATCTAAATTAAAATTCTACCAAACAAATTTTTAATTTAAACCTTAATCTAAGTTCTAATCTAACTTAATTAATTAAAAAACTAATTTTAATAATTCTAACTCTAATAAAATTCTATTCTAAACTCTAGATTAAAAAACTAACTAATTCTAATAATTTCTAAAACTAATCTAAAACTAAATGAAAATAATTTAAATTAAAATCCTATTTAAATTCTAATTTTTAATCTAAAAATCTAAGTCTATTTTATAAATTAAAATCTAATTAACTCTATCCTATTAAAAATTCTATTTAAATCTAATTAAATAAAAATAATGATCTAATTCTAGTATAATAAGAAAAGAACCATTCTAAATTAATCTAAATAATTAATGAAATAAAAATCTATTCTAAAAATTTTAATTTAAAAACTATTTTCTAATTCTAATAAAATTCTATATTAAATAAAATAAAACTAAATATATACTAACTATTAGATAAAAATAAAACACAAAATGCTACGAAATAAAAAACGAAGAAAAAGGGGTCGAACACCAAAACGCGACAAAATTACCAGCACAGACTAAACCACCAGAAAGAGAACAACCTTCGCTCGATTCCGAAATAAATCTCCTCATCTGAACTGGTT
This sequence comes from Lathyrus sativus, assembly GCA_963859935.3. Taxonomy (NCBI): domain Eukaryota; kingdom Viridiplantae; phylum Streptophyta; class Magnoliopsida; order Fabales; family Fabaceae; genus Lathyrus; species Lathyrus sativus. The sequence continues at coordinate 86,744,893 of OZ012738.1, forward strand.
TACATTGTCTAAAAACGAGAACAAAAACGGATGTAATCCTGATAAATCCATTCCGGCTGATAACATGAACAGTATGCGAGAAATGATCGACCTAGATGATATGCAGATGAAATGCGAAGCAAAATCCAGTCAAAGTTAGAAAAAGGGTGGACAAATTTTGGGGTGTATCTGTTGCCCCTATTTAATCGACTTGGACCTAAAGGTATGAAAAGCAACCGCTTTCAGACATTCAAGGTAAAAGGTTATTGAATATAAAAGAACCCAAAAGTTTGCAACCTGCGGGATAGTATATTATTGGGCTTGCCAATCAAAAGACCGAATCATTAGGGAACTGTATCTGGAAGTTATGATAAATCAGCTACTAACCACAAGTTAGGAAGCCTCGACACGTAGTCGGAATAACAACTGCCAAACACAAGTTAGACAGCCTCGACACCAAGTCAGAAAAAAAACTTCTAAACACAAGTTAGACAACCTCGACACTAAGTCAGAACAAAAATTGCTAACCGAGAATTAGACAATCTCGACACAAAGTCAAAACAACAACTGCTAAACACAAGTTAGGCAGCCCCGACACTAAGTCGGAACAAAAATTCGGGATAAGCTGGAAGTAAAATCAACTGATTTACAACCTGGAAAAGGGAACTCCGCTGGGGAAAGAGGAACTTAAACAAGCAAACTCTGTTAGGGAGCAAAAGATAAGATGAAAACATCCACCAATGATTTTTGCTGGGGTCTGGCACCACAAAGGTTTATGAATTATGTTATTATCTGCTGGAAAGATGTCTGACAATAAAAGGTATCAACCTGGCTTATACTTCGCATGCATATGTTTGAATATGGCGTAATGCTCCATACGAAATGGAAATGCTACGCGCTTGGGAGGATGCTATGCAAGATGCAAATGCAAAGGAACACCACCGCAAAAAGGTGCCGAAATAAACGGCAAACAAACTCGTGCTGGGGAAAATGCCCTGAACGGCCTTCTGAAATAGAACTCTTCTGGGGACAATTCCATTCTGCTGAGAATTGAGAATAACATCCATCGGAAGTTGTCCCAAAGATCTCACTTTGAAGAATACCAATGACCATTGAACTTTGCTGCGGATGTCTACCACTTCCAAAAATACTCGTCGAGGGAATCAACATCAACCTCTGCTTGGGGAAATGAGTCAATGACATAGACCCTGTGGGGGAACAATGCTGAACTTGCCCTGCTGCTGGGGAAATAATCTCAATCTTAACCTGCTGGGGATAAAAGCACATTATTGCTGACGAGATATTTCTGATCTGACAAAATCACCCTGTGGGGATACAAAATCTCTACTGTGGAAAAGTGAGATCAATCGAGCCTCGTGTCAGGGAATGTGATAGCATTTGCCACTGGGAATACAGTTGGGCTTTTGGTTTAGGGAAAGAAATATATTTATGGTGATTGGGATTTATTTGGTTTCCAACAAAAGTGGATTTTAAAGGGGAATTACCAGACGAGAACTAGTATTCAAAGGGTAGACTACCAGACGAGAACTGGCGGTAAAAGGTTAAGTTGTCAGACAAGAATTGACTTCTAGTTTTGGTATCAGAAGGGAACTGATTTTTGGTTTTCCAGACGAGAACTGGACTTTGAAACTGTGTTTGCCAGACGAGAACTAGACTTTGAAACTGTGTTTGCCAGATGAGAACTGGACTTTGAAACTGTGTTTGCCAGACGAGAACTGGTTAAACAGTAGGCTAAAGAAAGGGTGACCTGGCGGGAACTGGTTTGAAAGTTGACGTGTACCAGACGGGAATTGGTATTTAGGTTGACTAGACGAGAACTGGTCTAAAGGTTCGCAAGACGAGAACTGGGCTTTGGAAATGATTCTAGGTTACAAGGTTCTGACATGTAACAGGTTCAAACTATTTGATGAGGTGATGGCATAATTCCCCAACACTTGTCTCTTGCTGACGAAAAGGAACTCACTTGAATAGCTTGCCCCAGTGTAGTTCAACTTGTCCCTGTCCGATCCTCGGGAAAGTTCATCTTGAAAAGAAAGTAGCTTACCATGAGACGACCTTGAGATGGCTTGCCCCAGAATTTGTACCATGAGAGGATCTTGACTATCCAACTCTCAGAATGGTTGGCTTCAATGTACTCTTGAAGTGACATGTCCCTGAATGAGCGTTGAAGCGACTTAACTTATCTTGATTGAATACTGGATGGATCTGCCCTCAATCTACAAAAACTCTAGAGGACCTGCCCTTGATTGGTGAAGTCTCGAGATGATTCACTTCTGATCAACCGCTTCTTGAATGATTTACCCCATAATCAACCGATGTTTGGGGATTGGCCTCAAACTGACTGATTCCAAAACTCACTAGACGTTAATGCCCTAGATCCACAGGGCTTCCAAGTATACTCGATTCTGATCCAGACTGTTGAATGATCCAGTCCTGTTTGATTACTCCTTGTTGGAATTTCCTCCATGTCAACTACTGACCTGCAATTAAAATTGTTTGTTCACGAATGGTAATTTTAATGCGATGCTCATGAAGATTTTGAAAGAAATGCCATTTATTAAGTGTCATGATATGAAACAAATGGACCATTTAGTCCAAACATTGTGCTGAATTGATTGGTGTGGAAGATATAGCAAGGATAATGACACCGATGCTGATGAGTAGAAAATATGTGAGGAGTCAGTTTATGCAACCTTGCGATAGTATGCTTTCAGAATAAACCCTGCCTCAATTAGGTATTTTAAGGGTTGAGTCGTGGTCTGGTTCACAGTTATTGAAATAAAGGATATTAGGCTCAAAGTATGATTTGTACACACCCCTTCTCCGTGATGATCTCCAATCCTACATTCAGCTAACTTGGCACAAGCGGTCATCTTCAAAAGGTTTACTGAATGGTAGGAGTGATGGTTAAGGAACCCATAAGGTTTTCAAAGTGACAGTCACCCCTCTTGTCTTCTGTGTCTGTAGTCACACAAATTTGTTCATGTTTGAGGATTTTTCTTCTGAGATCCTTTCTTTTTATTCTTTTATTCCCTATTTTTTGCCTGGACTGATTCTTTTTCAATTTTTTATATTTTGAAGTCCAGCAGGATGCCCTAATTTTTCCTAAGTTTGCCTTCAAGCGTTTTTTTTTAACTTAGCAAGTTTTTTTCTCTTTTTTTTCTTTTTTTTTGAAACAAGTCGTGTGACACTGGTTGTCTTGATTTCTCCGAAAGAGTTGTAACTGTCTCACTCTTGATTGGTGAGGTTTAACCATTGTGGTTGATGAGGGATGATATGATTGGTCCTCGAATGGGGACACTCCTCTATAAGATTTGAACACTCGATCAAATTAACTGACAACTACCCTGCCCCAGGTTAAGATGTGAGGGTTTGAAAGTCCGAAAGAAACTTCTACTTCTAGGCTCGAAGTGGTTAACTAGGGACTAACTCCTTATATCTCCGGTGTTTAGGGGATTTGGAACAATGCCTGTACATCATTAGCAGGATTTTATCCGAAAGCATACGATCAACAATTATGAGTATTCAGTTTTCTCCATCCTCCCTCCAATCTTTATTAAACAACAATGATAAAGTGGAGTGGATAAAAGGTGTATGTGTCTGTGCTTTGTAAGAAAAATGAGCGAATGCGACATGATTAATTTAGAAAATGCATAATCACTTCATTAATATTACCATTCAAAACAACAATGTTTAAAAACAAGTAGCAATTAACAGGAAAGAAACTACGAATGCAAATGATAAAAGTGCCCCAGGACTGTCAATGTTGAGGACGTCTGCCTGTCTGGACCACTGGATTTTGGAAATGACCCTTGAAATCTTCAGACTCAGACAACTGAGAGGTTGGCATAGACAACCAAACTTCCTTCTGGAAAAGATATGTATCCTTTGTCAATCAACTGTTGCACCTTGGCTTAAAAGGCTTTGCAATCTTCGGTTGAATGCCCCATGGATCCTCCATGATATCCACACTGCACATGGGGATTGTACCCAGGAGGGTAAGGTTCTGGCACAGGCTTAAGAGTCTTAGGCTCCATCGATGAGTTTTGAATCAGATGTGGCAAAAGCTGACTGTATGACATGGGAACTTGATGAAGAGGATCAATCCTCCTTTCCAAGTTGTTGCTAGGCCTATTCTGATTTTGGCGCTGATGCTGATAACCTTGACCATGGGCTCGTTGATTTACATGGGGAGCGACCCAGGGTTTTTGATGTAGTGCCCTAGGCATAGTCGTCCGTCCATAAGAAGAACGTGACACTGGAGGTAATGACTGTTGAGAAGATGAAGAACCAAAAGATTTCACCGGTTCACCCTGAGAATATTCAATATCTGCCATGACTACATTGATTACATCTCCTTCTTCCTCTTAGGAGTTACTGAGGGATTCAGTTTCATTGGCCTGACTGCTCGAGACATCCTGAATTTTCTCACTCTTTATGCCACTCTTAATGCGTTCTCCTCCTATTACCAGGTCAGAGAAGTTTGGTGTAATTCCAATCATCCTTTCAAAGTATGGGCTCTGTAAGGATTTCATCATCATGTCTGCTAACTCTTAATCTAGAAGCGGCGGTTGCACTTTGAAAGCAAATTCTCTCCATCTCTGAGCATAATTTCTGATGGGTTTACTGTTCTCTTGAGACAAGCTTTGCAACTGCATGTGACTGAGAGCCATGTCAAGATTATATTCACATTGCTTCAGAAAAGTTTTAGCTAAGTCCAACCATGATCGGATCTGACTACTCTCTAACTGCATGTACCAACTCAAAGATGCCCCACTCAAACTGTCCTTAAAACAATGAATCATCAACTTATCATTGTGCACAAACAAAGTCATTCTTCTGCAAAACATCACCAAAAGTTGCCTCGGGCAGCTATCCCCTTTATACTTCTCGAACCTCGGCGCCTTGAAATTTGGAGGTAACACTAGGCCGGGAACTAGGCACATGTCTGAAGCGTTGAGACCAAAAGTATCTTGAACTTCCAAGGCTTTGAGTTTTTCATCCAACACATGAAACCTTTTAGCATACTCAAGAGCTTTCGGGTCCTCAGACTTCATCGTGGGGACCTTTCCTTCAGAATTCGACACAGAGAAAGCAACACCACGATGATCTGTAGTATCAGGTAAGGAATAACGTTGACTTCGGATAAGAAATTGTTCATGCAAGTCTTGGTTCTCAACAGAGAGCTGCACAGGCTGAGCTTGAGTAAGGTTGTTCACTTGTGGAAGATCTTCATCAGGCAGAGAACCATACAGAGGGTTGGTCATCACAGTAAAACCTGGTGGACTATCAACATTCTGGAGGTTGTTCCCTGACATAGCTATCAATAGCTTTTAACTTGACTTCACTTCTTAACACCACTTGATTCTACCTCAAAAACTTGGTCGTCTTCCAACAATCACCACTTGTTCAGAACGGGCACCAGGGAATCAGCTGGCTGATCAAAAATAAAGGCAGGATGAGAGCTCTGGCTGGCTGAAGAATGATATGCAAAATGATGCAGAGATGCTTATGATATACAATGAAAATGCAACAAACACGAGATCACAACTTCCACAAAGCTCTGAATAACTGCTGCACTGTTGATTGGATAAGTTCATAGATCTGCTCCGAAGAAAATACCAGAATACCGGGTTGGTTGAAGGTCAAGGTTTCCTGCAAAACTCTCCCCACTCACAGGTAGAACCTAATCTCTGACAAGGTACGACATCCTATGCAGGTCGTCAATATCATGGACTCTCAAGTCGAGAAACGATGATACGTTCACCATTTTTGGTTTGGCATCATGGTCAAACAAGGAGGCCTCAACTGACTTCCCAATGAACGGTCTCCATAGTCATTAATTTTCAGATCCAACATCCCTTTAACTGTCTGAGACGTACATGACAAGATGTCTTCAAAGAAAATCTCGTCTGAATGCGAATTTCATGAGGACTATTACATGCCAAACATGCAAGCCCGCACTACTCTCCACACTAATGCTAGATGTGTACTCAAGCTTGGGTATTGGGCTTATCTCACAACAGAATACCCATCCAACAGCAGAATAGCAACAGTATAATAAAGTGCGGAAAAGAAAATGCAAATGCAACAATGTACAAATACAACATATATACACACCCACAAACATAAAACAAACAAGCGCTAGGATTTACTCGCATAGGGAAACAGTCTCCCCAACAGAGTCGCCAGCTGTCGCAATTGCGAAAAAGGCCGGCAAACAAATAGAAGAGTCGCCACTGAACGTTATTTATTCCAAAGCGAGGGAAAGGAAACAATCGAAGAAAACCTAAAAGAAAGGGAAAGACAAGTTCATCGCAACCAAATCTTGGGTTTTGGAGTCGGTTACGCAAGGGGAAGGTATGAGCACCCCTCACGTCCGTTGTACTCAATGGGATCCACACTTGTCATCTAATCTATGGGTGAAAAAACTATCTAAAGGCTACTGCCAAAAGAGGGTGAACAGAAAGAACAGACTCGATAAGACATCGCCGCCCTATGCCTATGTATTCCCTCGTGCAATAGGAAAGTCAGAGTCAACATAGTTCGGGAAACTACGAGTGATGGGGGGAGGTTGCTCGCCAAGACATCACCTTCTTGTGAGTTAAGGTGTTGACGAGTGACGTTAAATCTCCATTCCAGTAGTTAGGGACGATGCCTGTTTGCGGTAGAACGGAAAAGTAATGTACTCTGGGGAAAGGGTTGAAAAGAAAGAAGAGTGCTCGCCAATATATCACCGTCTTGTGCCTACGTATTATCAACAGATATGAGAAACCAGAGCAGTCGTAGTTCGGCCAACTACGGATAACCGGGGTCTCGATTGCACGGGTGCGAGAGAAAAAAGGTCCTAGGCCTGGAATTCCTAAAGGAAAGGGAATCAGATCGGTTTGGGACGCACTACGCTAAATCCTAAGACGTAGGAGCGAATGCGTTGCATATCGTCCAAAGGGCATACACTAACATTCTAGACAATGTGAAGAGAGACCTCCCCACTTATCATTTTCTACGTATCTAACGCTTGGCTCACAACACTCATCACAGTTATGATAAGGTTTTGAAATATGGTTCGAAAGGGTTAGTGAATTGAAATATGGTTGATAAGTCAAACTATAAGAGGTCGCGTAGTTGACATTCGTGTTATGGACAAGATAGAGAAATGATATTGAGGATAATTCTTCGATTTAATCATGTCGCACAAACCAAAAAGTGGGGATCTCGTCTTAATCGCAAACATTATGTCGATTAATAGAAGGTAGCCTACTGTGATCCCAAAGTAAAAAAAAAAGACTCAAATGGTCATTTTCCATAGATTTGAAATTGCGAAGGTTATCGACTTTGATAATCCGACAATTACGAATACAAGACTTCATCGATCGAGGAAAGTGAAATAAAATAGAATAGAAGAAATGAGGAGAGAAAGAAGGTGGTCTCGGATCCAACATTACTTATCAATAGTTTGACTAATAACGGTTTATGGAAATCTCTTCGTCGACCAAAACGACGAAAAATAAATAAAGATGGATAGAAATCAAAAGTGAAAAGTTGTAAAGAAAAATTATCTCAGATTTATCATTTTTCATCAATAATTTGACAGAAAAACTTAGAGGTCTCTTCATCGACCAAAACGAGGAAATATGAAAATAATTCCAAAAAAAAAAATAAAAATGCTAAAATATAACTTCTAAGAAAAATATTAGAATTCTAAAAGAAACTAAAATATAAAATATTAACAATTAAAAAAAGATTTAAAAATATTAACAATTCTTTTACAAGTTAATTAGAAAATATGTTAAATAATCTTTTAAAAATCTAAAAAACTAATTACAAAAAGATATATTAACAATTTAATAAAAACTAAATTTACAAGAATATATTACATTTTTTAAAAAAGGAGGGGGGGGGGGAGAATGGAAAAGATGGGGGTATGAATAAATAAGAGAGGATCATTTGGGCCCTTGAGGCCCATCACCTCTCCCAATCCGCAAAACAAAGTGCTGATAAACCCATCAACAAGAAAAAAAAAACGGGACAAGGTGAATTAATACCCAACAAAACGAAAGATCCAGCAGCAACATTACGTTCGTCACTCATCTTACTCTCACTCCCTTCTTTTCATTTCGATCTCACTCAAAACTCTCTCTTCTCAATTTCTGAGTTTATGAGCTTTATGGATGTATGTTAGAAACTGGAGAAGAAATGAGTTAAATGAAGTTCTATTGTGGGTTTGAAGTTCGGATTTGGAGAGGGTTTGGGTTTCACGATGGATTTGAGTTGAAGGAAAATGAGTTTGGTGTTGATTTGGTGGGGATTTGAAGTTTTGGTAGTTGGGTTAAGATTCTAGGTTTGTTTTGATGAAGGGGTTTGAGCGAGGGGATTGAAGAAGAAGATTTGGAGTGGGTTTCGGATTTGGTTTAAGGGTTGAAGCAGATGGTGGTGGTGCGACGGTGAGGGAGGCGTCAACATTGGTGTTGACGGAAGGTTTTTGAAAGTAATAATGGAGGTGGTGATTTTGCTGATGGAGTTTGGAAGAAGAAGTTTGGTGTTTTGTTTTCTGTTGAAGGTGAAATGGGTTGCGTGGTTTATATTGTTTGAGTTGCGAAAGAATGGTGATTTGAGGAACGAAGAAAATATAGGTTCCGTTTGGTTGATGGGTGGTTTTGAAATGGAAGGTGATGATGAAGTTGAGAGGCTGTAGTTTAATGGTGGAAGAGATGAGATGGGTTGTTGGAAATGGGTTAAGATGAGAATCGCGATGGTCAGTTTTGGATATGTGAGTTGATGATGATGATGAATAGTGGAGCTGGGAAGAAAACCGGCGGCTAGGGTTTCAGAATGTGGGAGACAATGAACAGGAACAAGCCTATATAGTGAGTGACATGTGTCGTTGCTCTGCTATCTTTTTTTGATTAATTAGCTGATTTAATGAAAATCTGTACTATGCTTTTGACAATTAATAAACTAACAATTAATTCTAACTCCTAATCCTATTTCTAAACTAATAATCAACTAATAATCTAATCTAACTTTTAATTATAACTAATACTAATTTAATTATAAAATTAAATTAAATTCTAAACAATCCTATTTTCTAATTAAAAAAGCTAAATTCTAAATCTAAATTAAAACTCTAGTTCTAACTAATTTCTAAATAAAATTAAAATTCTAATTTCTAAATAAAACTCTATTCTAGTTAAATCTATTTCTAATCTAATAAAAATCTAAATTAAAATTCTACTAAACTAATTTCTAATTTAAACCTTAATCTACGTTCTAATCTAACTTAATTAATTAAAAAACTAATTCTAATAATTCTAACTCTAATAGAATTCTATTCTAAACTCTAGATTAAAAAAATAACTAATTCCAATAATTTCTAAAACTAATCTAAAACTAAATGAAAATAATTTAAATTAAAATCCTTTTTAAATTCTAATTCTTAATCTAAAAATCTAAGTCTATTTTCTAAATTAAAATCTAATTAACTCTATCCTATTAAGAATTCTAATTAAATCTAATTAAATAAAAATAATGATCTAATTCTAGTCTAATAAGAAAAGAACCATTCTAAATTAATCTAAATAATTAATAAAATAAAAATCTATTCTAAAAATTCTAATTTAAAAACTATTTTCTAATTCTAATAAAATTCTATATTAAATAAAATAAAACTAAATAAATACTAACTATTAGATAAAAATAAAACACAAAATGCTACGAAATAAAAAACGAAGAAAAAGGGGTCGAACACCGAAAAGCGACAAAATTACCAACACAGACTGAACCACCAGAAAGAGAACAACCTTCACTCGGTTCCGAAATAAATCTCCTCATCTGAATTGGTTTACATTGTCTAAAAATGCGAACAAAAATGACTATAATCCTGATAAATCCATTCCGGCTGATAACATGAACAATATGCGAGAAATAATCGACCTAGATGATATGCAGATGAAATGCGAAGCAAAAGTCAGTCAAAGTTAGAAAAAGGATGGGTAAATTTTGGGGTGCAACAATGAGGAAGTGCAGGAATCTATGTACTTCACCGGAGTAGCTGATCATGATATTCTGGCCAGAATGGTGGAAGCATGTGGAAAGGTTCATAAAAGAGGGAAACTCTCTTTGGGTAAGGGTGACTGCAGAGCTTATGACCCTTACAAAAAGTGGATCCAGAAGAGGGTTGAGAAGACATTGTTTCCTTTTCCTGTTGAAGAACCCTTGTACCCTTTGATGATTGAAGAGCCTACAATGGTTGATATCCTAAAGTATAACAAGTTTTGGGCAGAGAAGAAAGAGCTACACAAAGAAAACAAAGAATTGAAAAAATAGATAAGCCAATTGAAACGTGACAAGAATGAAGCTGTCTATTTGACTAAAATGAAGACATATACCTCGGCTAAAATAGAGAAGGAGCTAGCTGAAGAGATCCAGGTTCGGGAATGAGTTAGCCAAGATCTAAAAAGTAATGATAACATCCTAAAGCATAAAAATAAAGAACTAGATAGAGCTTATCAAGTGATATCTAAGTTCAATAATCAGTGGAATGCTACAATAACTGCCAAAAAAGGAAGAGAGGATGAGCTTCACAAACAGATTGACAAATTGGAGACGCAACTCAGAGCCAAAGTGAGAGAAGTTTCAGCAGAGTCATCCCGTAGATGTACAAGTGAACGGAGGCTGCGAGAAACTTTATCAGCATTTGAAGAACTCAAGGTGAACGCAGAACTGAATAAGCCAAGGCTTGAAGACGTCTTTGGTGAGGATGCTTGGGAGAAGTATAATTAGGGTTTAAAGGATGTTATTTGCAGAAGATACTTCCTCATCCAGGAACTTATTGCGAGACCAGAGCATCCAAACACAAAGAAGCTGATAGAAAAAGCTTGGACTTGGTATAAAGACTACAGTGGTTGAAGAAAGCTGCATGATGCTATATATCAGTAGTATTTTCCTTTCTTTTCTTGTATCTTGACCATCACCGGACTTGTTGGAAGGGGTCATAGGCTTGTATATAATTGTATTTCCTATTGGTGGTTTGTGTATAGTGACTTTTGTTCTCATTTTATTTATGAGAGAAGCTTTTGATCCTTCCATTTATCTCTATTATTCTGTTATTATCTGTGGAACTAGAATCAAAGGGGGAGATCTCCCTTAAGCATATATACATGTTTGCATTTTTCATTATCATCTTCATTTGCATAACAGGTGTTCTCAGAGCTTTCAAGGTACCAGATTTTGACAAGTACAAAAGGAAGACTTGTCCTAGAGTACATCTCTAAGCATATTTCAGAAAAATGTCTGTGTATTCCGACGATGAAAATTTATTGATGCATTTTTTCCAAAATGGTATATGGGGTTAGAGAGGACACACATAAGGAGTTGGAAAGAGTTGGGGGAAGCTTTTGTTCGCTACTATCAATATAACAGCGACTTAGCACCTAATAGAGTCCAACTACAAAATTTGTCGCAAAGAAGCAATGGAGGATTTAAGGAGTACGCCCAGAGGTGGCGAGATTTAGCAGCTAGAGTGCAACCTCTAATGGTGGAGCAAGAGTTGATTGATATGCTCATGGCTACCTTTCCAGGGACATACTATGAAAAATTAGTTGGTTGTATGTTTGGGAGTTTCTCAAATCTAGCTATGGCAGGGGAGAGAGTAGAAAATGATATCAAGATAGGGAAGATACAGAGTGGCACATGATCCTCATCAGAAGAAATGAAAAAGTCGTACAATGGAAATCCAACGAAAAGAGAAAGAGATGCTAGTTCAATATCTTCTTACAGAGGTAAAGGTCGAGTGCAACCTCATCATCACCAAGAAGTTGCTAGTATATCTATCTCGGCTTCACCATAACAACAAGTTAACGCGCCTTTCCTCTACCAAGACAGAGGAAGAATGGCTAACAAGAAGTTCGAGACACTACCAATGCCTTATTCTCAACTGTTACAACATTTTTTGCATTTACAACTTATTCAAAAGTGAACCTTGGCAACCCTGATAGCGCGAAAATATATCTATAAAATGACATGTGTTTTAACTAATGTTTGACCGGTTTCACCCCGAATTCGGGGCATTCCATGCTATTTGTCTAAGTATTATGCAGGTATTCGAAGAACATGTCCAAGCAAAGCAATATGAAGAAAAGGAGCAAAAACAAGTGAAAAATGGATGAAAAACCAAGTGAAAACCAGCAGAAACGAGCTTGACTGATGTGACGACCATCACACAACTGTTATGACCGTCATGCGTGTGACGACCGTCACACCTCCATGACGACCGTCATGCAGCCAGAACATGCAGAATGAAGTCACGTGCAAAATTCCCCCCTCAAAGACCAAAAGTGTGGCCACTAACTCCTACTTTTCTGCCTCAAACCCACTTCCTGAAGGAATAACCGTTAGATACTCTCCCTCTATAAAAGGAAGAGGTTGGGACCTGAAAAAGGGAGCCGCATTCAAGACAACGAAGTGCTGCCAATTCATCTTCAGAGCAACCTTTCCGTTATTATATTCTTATTTGTTTCTCTTTTCCTTCTCTATATTCTTTGATATTTTGTAATTCCCATTTCCCTTGTACGATCAATTGACACCAAGACCAGAATCCTGCCAACATTGTGGAGGATCTGCCCAAAGGCCAATTGGAATATTTACAGGTTTTCAATTTTAATCGTAATTGCAATTTTCGTTATGATGCATGTTATTAATTACTGTTCTTATTTATGTATTACCATTTCTATTTCCATGTCTAGCTAAATTACTGTAATCGATATGTAATAATAATTCAGACGGAATTTGATAATAATTGGAGTAATTTTTCTCTTTTCAAAAACTCAGTTATGGTTCTAGTTTTTAATCAAAATTCTAAATAAACCTTTGTCACGACAGTGAGAAGCTATTTACGGTGGTTTTGCCACGACAGTGGGAAACCATATTAAGGTATGAACCAACAAGCGACAGCTGAGGCTAAGACCAGATAGTAAAAACTAGGCATTCGATTTAAAAACAGCGAAAGCACTTTAAAAAGGATTAGAACTTAGATATTTTCAAAAGGTAACTCTAACCCCGAACGGGATAGCAACAACATACGTTCCGCCTTAGAGTTGTGACTAGCGTCAACAACCATCGTGAGACAAAAGTCTTTAGATCACTATTTTCTTCTTAAACTAAGTTTGAAAACACTTAATACGCCAATAAGTTGTCAAATCCCCGAAGAACAAAATTATTGCATATCGATTTATAAATTCATATCTTAAGTAAAAACCTTAGTTCCCTTTAGTTTACGCATCTACTCTATTATTATTCAATTTGAAACCAAATCGACCTAGCTAAACACCGTAACACCCGATAATACTAGATTGATTACGAGTCCCTGTGGGATCGATATCTATTATTACTACACGATAGACTGTGCACTTGCAGTTAGATTTGTTAGACATAGAAAGTCGCAATCAAGTTTTTGGCGCCGTTGCCGGGGACCCGTTTAGTCAATAGTGTAATCCTTAGTTACACAGTATAGACTAGGTTAACAATTCTCTCTCCCTCTACTCGTTCTTCGATTGTATGCCAAGTACTCGCTCACAAGGCGAAATCTTACAACCTACAATCGCTGAACTAGAGCGCTTCTTACATCTAAGAAGGCGCATCGTCGAATATCAACGAAGACACAACATTCCTGATCTTCTAGCTCATCCTCCTGTTGAAGAAGCAAAGATGGCTGAAGGACTTCAAAACAAACCGCTGAAGGCATACGCTACACCCTCTCAGATGGAGCCTAGAAGTAGCATAGCTGCCCCAGCTATAAATCGGACCGATTTCGAACTAAAACCGTCATTGCTGTCGGCTGTACAACAAAACCAATTCTCAGGAAATGCAACTGAGGATCCAAATGAACAGTTAACGAAGTTTGTACAATACGCAGACACAGTGAAAGCAAATGGAGTAACTCCAGACGCAATAAGACTTCGTCTTTTCCCTTTCTCTCTTAGAGATAGAGCTTGGACATGGTTACAATCCTTACCATCCAACTCCGTTACGACATGGGAACAGTTGAAGAATGTTTTCTTAGCGAGATATTTTCCGCCAAGCAAAACGGCTATGCTTAGAGCCCAAATCAACGAATTTCGACAAAAAGATACTGAATCTCTCTACGAAGCGTGGGAAAGGTTCAAAGATATGATGAGAACATGTCCTCACCACGGTCTAGAAGACTGGGTGACGATCCATACTTTCTATAATGGGCTTCTATACAACACCAGATTAACGGTAGACGCCGCCGCGGGCGGTGCACTTATGGATAAGCCATACGACGAAGCCTATCAACTAATCGAAAACATGTCTCAGAACCACTACCAATGGGGAGGTGAACGCATCCCAGCAGAGAAACCCGCAGCGAAAGGTGGGATGTACGAGATCAGCAGCCTTGAAAAGTTCAACGCTAAAGTAGATGCTCTAGCACAGAAAATCGACAGTCTGACCGTTAACCCCACTGCAACCGTCGCCGGCGTAACTCCAAACTGCGAGTTATGCGGAATCGCCACTCATAATGCGCCCGAGTGCCCATTGTTGGCCGGAATCCCACCAGACCAAGTAAATTACGCTCAAGGAAACCCTTACGCAAATACTTACAACCCAGGATGGAGGAACCAGCCAAACTTTTCCTACAAGAACGATAATGCCTTGCAAGCACCAGGTGCTCCGCCAGGATATCAGAAACCAGCTGCTGCCCAGACTGCCCCTAGGAAATCAAACCTCGAGTTGATGATGGAAAAATTCATAGCTACTCAAGCTCAAACAAACAAAGAATTCCTAAATCAAAACATACACACTAGCGAGCAAATTAAACAGCTGACCGGAAAAGTAGACGCTTTAGCCACCCACAACAAAATGCTCGAAACGCAGATATCCCAAGTGGCCCAACAACAAGCCTCTGCCGCTGCCCCAGCTGGAACATTTCCAGGACAGCCCGAACCTAATCCAAAAGGTCACGCAAACGCTGTTATATTAAGAAGTGGGAAAGAATTGGAGGGCCCAACAGATCCTAGGAACGAAGATTTAGTAATGCAATAGAAATCCAATAAACCAACTGAAAAGGAGTCTGAAACAGAAAAGAAGGAATGTGACGAGCAGAAAGCCGCCAAAGATGAAAACGCATATGTGCCTCCGGCGCCATATAAACCACCTATCCCTTATCCTCAAAGATTAATAAACTCCAAAACTTCAGGACAATTTAAGAAATTTGTCGAACTTCTGAAACAACTAAACATCACTATTCCTTTCACATAAGCGATAACTCAAATGCCGTCATACGCTAAATTTCTTAAAGAAATTTTGTCTAATAAAAGGAAAATAGAGGATAACGAGACAGTGACACTTACTGCCGAATGTAGCGCAATCATTCAAAACCACATGCCTCCTAAACTAAAAGACCCAGGTAGTTTCTCCATACCCTGCGTCATAGGAAAGTTCATAATAGACAAAGCTCTATGCGATCTAGGAGCCAGTATAAGCGTCATGCCTTTATCTATATGCAAAAAGCTGAATATGGGAGAACTAAGACCAACTAAAATGTCTGTACAATTGGCTGACCGATCAGTCAAATACCCCGTCGGAATACTGGAAAACGTTCCAGTACGCATAGGACAATTCTATATCCCAACCGACTTCATAATTATGGACATCAAAGAAGACTCTGTTACTCCAATTATCCTAGGAAGACCGTTCCTAGCTACAGCTGGAGCTATTATAGACGTAAAGAAAGGAAGGCTAACATTCGAAGTAGGAGAAGAAAAGATAGAGTTCATCCTTACTAAATTCTTGAAGGCACCAGCCATCGATGACACATGCTATATAGTAGATGTAATTGACGAATGCATACGAGAATTAGAAAAGGAGGAAACTACATATTCTGAAATCATGAAAATCCTGATCCCTGATATTCATGAAGACGACAACTGGCGTGCACCATACAAAGATGATAGTCTGAGCGAGATCTTAGCACTCACTCCAAATCACATGCCAGGTCCGAAAAACCCAGCTTTAGAACTTAAAGAGCTACCCAAAACTCTCAGGTATGAATTCCTAGATACAAAATTCAAAAGACCAGTAATAGTAAACGCTAACTTAGGACAATCAGAAACTGAGCGATTATTAGAAGTCCTAAGGAGATACCCAACTGTGTTAGGCTATAATATAAGTGATCTAAAAGGCATAAGTCCCTCCATCTGTATGCACCGTATCATGCTGGAGGAAGACTGCAAAACTTCGAGAGAACATCAGAGAAGGATAAACCCGATCCTAAGCATTGTAGTCAAAGACGAGGTGAAAAAGCTACTAGACGCAGGGATCATATACCCAATCTCCGACAGCCAATGGGTCAGCCCAGTACATGTAGTACCCAAGAAAGGAGGCGTTACTGTAGTGAAGAATTCAAAAGGCGAATCGATAACCCAAAGAGTAGTGACCGGAAATAGGATGTGTATCGATTACAGAAAACTAAACAAGGCAACTCGGAAAGATCACTTCCCTTTACCATTCATAAACCAAATGTTGGAGAGACTGGCGAAACATTCATACTTCTGCTATCTAGATGGTTATTCGGGATTCTTTCAAATCCCTATTCACCCCGATGACCAGGAAAAGACAACATTCACCTGTCCCTATGGTACTTTTTCCTACCGCCGAATGCCGTTCGGACTATGCAATGCTCCAGCAACGTTTCAAAGATGCATGATGGCAATCTTCGCAGATTTCATAGATGACATCATGGAAGTGTTCATGGATGACTTCTCTGTATGCGGACAAAGCTTCGAAAGCTGCCTGTCGAATTTAGAAATGGTACTCAAAAGATGCGCCAAAGTGAACCTTGTCCTTAATTGGGAAAAATGTCATTTCATGGTCCGACAAGGCATTGTTTTAGGACACGTCATCTCTGAAAAAGGGATTGAAGTTGACAAAGCCAAAATAGAGATCATAAAGGATCTCCAACCTCCGAAAACCATATGAGAAATACGAAGCTTCTTAGGACATGCTAGATTCTACCGAAGATTCATAAAGGATTTCTCGAAAATCACAAAACCTCTTACAGGTTTGTTAATGAAAGATGCTGAGTTCATCTTCGACAAAGAATGCTTAGAGGCATTCGAAACTCTAAAATCTGCACTTATCACCGCACCAATCATGCAACCCCCAGATTGGCGACTACCATTCGAAATCATGTGCGATGCGAGTGATTATGCCGTAGGCGCAGTTCTAGGACAAAGGAAGGATAAGAAGCTTCACGCTATCTACTACGCTAGTAGAACATTAGACCCTGCCCAAATGAACTACGCCACAATAGAAAAGGAACTCTTAGCAGTCGTGTTCGCTCTTGACAAATTCCGTTCCTACTTGGTAGGAGCCAAAATAATCATATACACAGACCACACTGCCATTAGGTACCTAATAAACAAAAAGGACGCTAAACCCAGATTATTGAGATGGATCCTATTATTACAAGAGTTCTATTTAGAAATTAAAGATAAGAAGGGGACCGAGAACGTAGTTGCGGACCACTTATCCCGTATAGAGGGCATAAAACAAGAACCAGTGCCTATCAATGACGACTTTCCTTACGAACGTCTGATAGCCAAATTGGAAAGCGATATGTCTAACTCTACTTTGGAAGAACCAGAACTGGAAAAAGCCGTGGAAGCTGTCTATGCCTAAGCCACTTTGCCGTGGTTTGCCGACATCGTTAATTACCTGGCCGCAGGCGTGCTTCCACCGGACCTGACTTATCAACAAAAGAAGAAATTCTTCCATGACTTAAAGCACTACTACTGGGACGAACCTCTACTCTTCAGACGAGGCGCCAAAAACTTATACCGTCGTTGTGTCCCAGAGGAGGAAATAGAAGACATCATCACCCAATGCCATTCAGCACCATATGGTGGTCATGCCAGCACCTCAAAGACGTGCGCTAAAATCCTACAGTCTGGCCTATTCTGGCCCAGTCTCTGGAAGGACGTCCATACCGCGATACTAAAATGCGACCGATGCCAACGCACCGGCAACATCTCACGACGCGATGAAATGCCTCAGAGAGGAATCTTGGAAGTAGAAATCTTTGACGTCTGGGGAATCGACTTCATGGGACCTTTCCCATCTTCTTTTGGAAATAAATATATACTCGTCGTTGTCGACTATGTATCGAAATGGATAGAGGTCGTTGCCGCTCCAACAAATGACACGCGAGTAGTCGTTAAACTCTTTAAAAACGTAATCTTTCCAAGATTCAGTGTGCCTAGGCTCGTCATTAGTGACGGTGGCTCGCATTTCATATCGCGAATCTTCGATAAACTCCTTTCTAAATACGGAGTCAAACACCATGTAGCCACACCGTATCATCCACAAACTAGTGGACAAGTGGAGGTTTCGAACAGGGAAATAAAACAAATTTTAGAAAAGACTGTCGCAACCTCCAGGAAAGATTGGTCCTCAAAGCTGAATGAAGCTTTATGGGCCTATAGAACCGCCTTTAAGACACCGATAGGCACCACACCATTCAAACTAGTCTACGGAAAATCATGCCACCTGCCGGTAGAATTAGAGCATAAAGCCTTCTGGGCTATTAAGACACTAAACTTCAACTACACTGCGGCAGGCAAAAAGCGAATCTTGAACCTTCATGAATTGGAAGAGCTACGATTAGACGCGTATGAGAATGCACGCATCTACAAAGAAAGGACCAAGAAATGGCATGACAAACGTTCAATCCGGAAGCAGTTCAGAGTGGGAGACATCGTGCTCCTATTCAACTCCAGATTGAAACTATTCCCTGGAAAACTAAAATCTAGGTGGTCTGGACCTTTTGAGGTCACCAAAGTCCTCAAGAGTGGAGCTATTGAAGTCACGAACCAAATCAACGCACCGTTTATAGTAAACGGACAACGTTTGAAACATTATAACCAAAGTGAACACAGCGACCACGTGAGTAATATGAAATTGCTCGAGATCCCCGAATAGCTTATATCCAAGCTATCGTTAGGCTTCTGACGTTAAAGACAGCGCTGATTGGGAGGCAACCCAAAGTTTTCCTGATTTTCCTTCTAAATCTACTAAAACTATTCTTTTTATTAACTTATAATTTCTATAAATTTCTATTATCTTATTTTCCATTATCTATATTTATTTTATATTTTTCTCTTTTATCACTTTTTATTTTTCTTAAAATTATGATCTGAGTGAATGTGACTTTTTCCAGGATTTTAAAAGTCATTCTACTTTTCTTCCATTTTATCCGACTAACGAGTATGGCCGACATCGATGTTACGACTGTTGTGTTTAGAGGACGAGCTCAGCAGGCCAGATTCGAGGCACTGACTCAAAGAAACTTTGCTTTGACTCTGTACTACGATACACCAACCATGGACAAGCTAGGAATCAAAGATAGCATTCAGTACCTATTTTACCAATTAGGCTGGGAGCAAACCGCTCTCAAGACCCGATTTGCTACCTTCCACGAACTGACATTCGAATTCCTTAGCTCCCTAAGTTACTTACCTGAATATGGCTTTGGATCCACTAAAGAATTAATAACCTTTAGAATGTTTGGAATAGACCAAACACACAACCGTACCACGTTAGCTAACATCCTAGGCTTCCCTAACAATCCATTCGTGTTTACTGCCATTGAAGAGGATTTTGATCTCGAATTAGACCAATTCTAGGGATCCATCACCGGAAACTATCACCCAGAACCGAACGACATGCATAACAACGAGATACACAATCCAACCTTCCGCTATTTCCATAGGATATTAGCCCATACCCTCTTTGGTAAGGAAGAAAACATCACAACAGTCTCAAAGGATGAGTTGTTCATCCTTTTCTGTGCTTCACAAGGCCGCCCTGTAAATGCTGTCCCTTTTATGATGAGGGCATTTACACGCATCAATTAGGACCCGCACTCACCCATTTTAATAGGAGGCCTAGTCACCATGATCGCCCATGAAATTGGTCTAAGGTATTACCTGAACAAAGTCGTCCGTTTCGGCAACCTCAGAGCAATGGACATCCAGTTCTGCTTCAACAGACGCATTCTAGGTACCTTAGGACCAGGAGCCTACGAATACCTCATAGCTGATCAACCTGTCCACCTTTTCACATTGCCCAACCATGAGCTAACCAGTATCCATAACAAAGACAATTGGCTTTATGAATTGGACGAGCCTATGGGACCTCCATCACCTCACTCCACACCCCAGGCTTATATGTATGACAGTGATCAAGTCTCATAAGCACATGACTATTTGTACTACCAAGACTATGAGTCCGAAGTAGAGATCGATCCTGAGACCCCTCCTAACTACCATAATTTTCCTGACCCCACGCCTGAACAAAACACAGATAAGCTAGACACTGTTCTGAAAACTGTAGATGACCTCAAGTTGGAAGTAACCACTGTCAAAGATGAATTAACGCAGCTTCATATGGATTTCGTTACCTTCATGGACTTGGTTAGCGACCAATTTAATGCCGTTGTTCAGCAGGTCAACAATTTGAAGAAACCAACGGAGTGATCTTCTAGTTTTTGCTTTAATTTACGTTTACTGCATTTTACATTGTTCGACATTAGTTCATTTTGCAATTGCTTACTCTTTTTGGATATTGTACTACCTTACACTCATTTTTCGATTTAATGTTATTTTCATTTCAGTACTTCCCTTAATTATGTTTCCTGTTCATTTTTAGTTTGTCATTATTCCATTATAAGTCATATTACCATAGTTTCCACTGTTAAAACGCCCCACAAGCAAAATTCTGCAATTCTGCAGACTTTGCTGATGTGACGGTCGTCACACTCCCACCACGGTCGTCACGCGTGTTACGACCGTCACAGATCCCTGACGGTCGTCATGCAGGAAAAACCCCCAATTCTGTTTTAAACAGAGTTGCGCCCCTCCCCTTTCCCTCTCCCCTAATTCCCCACTCTCCCATTATCAAAACCCTGTCAAAACCCTCCGAATCCCCCATAAAACATCCACCATTTTCAACCTCCCATTCACCATTATACAGTACCCACTGCACTCCTTCGCCTCACCATTCTCTGAAACCCCATATTCTCAAACCTCTGCACTTCTCTCACAACAATGGCCAGTGCAAACCCCGATTTCAGCAACATCACCTTCCGCGAAGGAGAGGCCGGTGAACGACAGTAGACAAACTTTCTCAAATTCCATCAACGGTCGCTTCAACCGACCCGGTATGCTCATCTGAATTCTCTGACGGAACTCGGAATTCTCGACGGCATCACTTGGATGTTGCAGAGAGCCGGCATCTGGCATCTCTGCACCAACCCCCAACCCACCTACGAGCAACTCACTCTGGAGTTTCTCAGCTCCTTCGCCTACACAACATCATCCGGCGATGCCAACCAACTCCACGGCACCGCCTGCTTTCGGATGTTCGGCACTGAATATCAGGTCCCCCAGGACCGCATCATCGTCATCCTGCAGTTCACTCACAGCGACGATGCTCACTGCCGCATCTCCGATCAGTTCTACCAAGAGGCCTTCCCTCTCTGGAACAGCCTGACCGGAACCACTCCAGACAACTGGGACACGCTGAACGCCACTCCTATCCATAACCCAGTTATCCGCTACTTCCACCGCGTGTTGAGCAACACCATATTCGCTCGTGACAGTAACCATAAGGTCAACTCGAAGGAGCTATTTTTCCTCTGCTGTGTGTTCGCTTCAGAGCCGGTTAACGCTGCCCCGTTTCTCTTGGCTCACATTCAGGCCAACTGCAACCACGGCTCCAAACCTTTCTACTTCGGTGGCATCATCACATCCATCGCCATAGGCCTCGGTCTTGGCGACCGCCTCCAGACACTCCGCCAGATGCCTCCCGTATTCCTGGACACCGACCACTGCCGCGCCTCCCACCTCATCAAGGCCTACCGTGATGGTCGATATCATCCTGTAGTGCGAGTTCACACTATCCAGAGCATCATCATGCCTTCACGCACCCAGATGCATCCAGAGGACAGAGCCAACTGGCTCTTCGACACCGCTGCCCCTGCTGCCCCAACACAAGATAACATCCCAGAGCCCAGGGATGAAGTTCAGGAGGAGCTAGACAGAGCCGACCAGCCTGAGCCATCACACGCAGCTGCTGTCGCTGGCCCTTCCACGCGCCGCCGCCCTCGTCCGGCCACTGATGACACATCGTGGCCCTCCTTCGCTGCATCGAGCAACAGAACCAGATGATGCTTATGATGGAGCAGTAGAACCGCAGGGCTGAGGAATTTGAAGCTTGGCAGAGAGAGCAAACCGGCCAAATCCAGCAGTCTCTGCAGATGATGCACGATATCCATTCCGGCATGGCTGACGACATGGCGCACCTCATTGTGCGAGTCGACGGCCTCCGGGATTACCTATTCCACACCGGGGCCTGAACCTCGCCGCCCGTGACCCCCCAGCCAGAGGTCGAGGCAGAGATCGAGGACGAGGACGGGATTAGTAGTATTTTTCATTTTTGCCATTTTTGTTGTTTTTTCTATATTTCCTTTGTATCCCCCTTCCGCATTCCTTCAAATCAGTGGGGACACTGATTGAGATAGTGTGGGAGCGGAACGTTATTTCCCTTTTCATTTCCCTTTCTCACGTTATTTCCCATTGTACTTTTTCTTTCGAATTTAAAGAAGTTTTAATTTTCGGTTTCGGCAAATAAGCTCTTATATATATATATATATATATATATTTATCTCCGTTACGTGAACTCCCCGCGTTTCATATGACTATATAAAGAAATCTTTAAGCATCACGAGGACACGCCAAAGTTCAATCAAGTATGGAAATCCCGAGAAGAAAATTTTAACAACTCCATTACCGTCCTGACACCTTAGACCTCCAGTTTATGCGAGTCCGTTTCACTACCTACACGTACCGAAGTTTCAAGCTCCTACTCAAACGTAACCCCCAGTAGTTTATACAAGCATTCAGCACCATCCTAAATGCTTCTAAGCGATGAAACCGATGCAAATAAGTGTGTGTGATCTCTAACTCAAAATGAAAAATCATGAAGAAGAAAAGCCATATAGCCTGAGTATAGAGACATGTTCCTTCTAAGTTAGGTGCTCCTCACCCGAGCATTTAGCCCAACGGTACAGAAAGTCTTTGGAAATCAATAGCATAAGCTTATGTGCAAAGAAGAATCGAAATAGAAAAGAGATCATAGCCACTAACAGGTTGACTTGCCATGAAAGTATACGGATAACGGGCTTAATGTGACTGCGCTAGAACAAACTGGATAAAACTTGTTGCAAGGAACTTGGCGCCAAGCTGCAGTAGCATGATTGGAACTGGCTTGCATAAAAAGGAGGCCTTCGAAGACTTACAACTCAGTGTCACCACCGTATGTGTTTTGTTTCAATTTTTGTCTTGGCCTTCCTAACTTGTAATTTGAGAAAAACCTTTCGGAAGGGAGGAGCGTGTCGCGTGTTTGCCACATTTTTCTAACTTTTACTTGAGGACAAGTAAAGATTCAAGTTTAGGGGAGTTTGGTAACGCAAAAATATATCTATAAAATGACATGTGTTTTAACTAATGTTTGACCGGTTTCACCCCGAATTCGGGGCATTCCATGCTATTTGTCTAAGTATTATGCAGGTATTCAAAGAACATGTCCAAGCAAAGCAATATGAAGAAAAGGAGAAAAAACAAGTGAAAAATGGATGAAAAACCAAGTGAAAACCAACAGAAACGAGCTTGACTTATGTGACGACCGTCACACAGCTGTTACGACCGTCATGCGTGTGACGACCGTCACACCTCCATGACGACCGTCATGCAGCCAGAACGTGCAGAATGAAGTCACGTGCAAAATTCCCCCCTCAAAGACCAAAAGTGTGGCCACTAACTCCTACTTTTCTGCCTCAAACCCACTTCCTGAAGGAATAACCGTTAGATACTCTCCCTCTATAAAAGGAAGAGGTTGGGACCTGAAAAAGGGAGCCGCATTCAAGACAACGAAGTGCTGCCAATTCATCTTCAGAGCAACCTTTCCGTTATTATATTCTTATTTGTTTCTCTTTTCCTTCTCTGTATTCTTTGATATTTTGTAATTCCCATTTCCCTTGTACGATCAATTGGCACCAAGACCAGAATCCTGCCAACATTGTGGAGGATCTGCCCAAAGGCCAATTGGAATATTTACAGGTTTTCAATTTTAATCGTAATTGCAATTTTCGTTATGATGCATGTTATTAATTACTGTTCTTATTTATGTATTACCATTTCTATTTCCATGTCTAGCTAAATTACTGTAATCGATATGTAATAATAATTCAAACGGAATTTGATAATAATTGGAGTAGTTTTTCTCTTTTCAAAAACTCAGTTATGGTTCTAGTTTTTAATCAAAATTCTAAATAAACCTTTGTCACGACAGTGAGAAGCTATTTACGGTGGTTTTACCACGACAGTGGGAAACCATATTAAGGTACGAACCAACAAGCGACAGCTGAGGCTAAGACCAGATAGTAAAAACTAGGCATTCGATTTAAAAATAGCGAAAGCACTTTAAAAAGGATTAGAACTTAGAGATTTTCAAAAGGTAACTCTAACCCCGAACGGGATAGCGACAACATACGTTCCGCCTTAGAGTTGTGACTAGCGTCAATAACCATTGTGAGACAAAAGTGTTTAGATCACTATTTTCTTCTTAAACTAAGTTTGAAAACACTTAATACGCCAATAAGTTGTCAAATCCCCGAAGAACAAAATTATTGCATATCGATTTATAAATTCATATCTTAAGTAAAAACCTTAGTTCCCTTTAGTTTACGCATCTACTCTATTATTATTCAACTTGAAACCAAACCGACCTAGCTAAACACCGTAATACCCGATAATACTAGATTGATTACGAGTCCCTGTGGGATCGATATCTATTATTACTACGCGATAGACTGTGCACTTGCAGTTAGATTTGTTAGACATAGAAAGTCGCGATCAAACCCTCACCGGTGCGCCTCCTCCGAGTTACAATGCAAACGCTAGGTGTGAGTTCCACTCAGAAGCTCCCAGCTATCATATTGACAACTGCAAAGCATTCAAGCACAAATTCTAGGATTTGCTTAATTCGAAGGCGATCAACTTCACTAATGAAGGCCCAAATGTAAATCAAAATCTAATGCCGAATTATGGTGTTTCCAGGACTAATTCTGTGATAGAATGGGAGAGGTTAAATTTTATCATAGATGTTGAAGAACATAAGACCCCTTTAAGCTTTGTGAAGGATAAGTTGCTAACGGGAGGTGTGTTTCCAAGGTGTTCCATAGAATGTTCAGAGTGTGCTTTGCAGCCTAAAAGTTATATTTTCTTGAAGAATGGTATTCAAAAGTTGATTAATGAAGGTTGTCTGGAGTTTGATATAGTTATGGATGATAGAGCCAGTAATGTTGGAAATAAAGTTTCTACGATTTTAATTCCCTACCGGACAATTAATATTTCAGCGCCTGCAAGGCCAGCGCTGGTTATCATTACAACATCTAGACCTATACCATACGAGAGCACTAAGGATGTCCCATGGAATAATGGGGCAGAAGTGTTTTGTAATGGATAAAAATAGGAATTGATAGGGTCATCGTATGGTGGGTCTTCAGTTGAAAATATAGTGGAAGCGAGAGGAATTACTAGAAACGGGAGGGTATTTTCTCCACCTGAATATAGTACTGATAAAAATGATAAGGGGAAGAGAAAGGCTGTGGTTGAGGAAATTATTCAACATTAGGTCGATAAGGATGCTTTTTTAAAAGATTCCGAGGAATTTATGAGACTCATTCGTAAAAGTGGCTACAAAATTGTAGATCACTTGCATCAGACTCCGTCGAAGATTTCTATCTTGTCACTGTTGTTGTGCTCCGAGGCACACCAAAATGCACTGTTAAGGATTTTGAATTTGGTATTTGTATCGCAAGAGATTTCAGTGAACCAGTTGGAGGGGGTGGTAGCTCATGCCAACACTAGTAATGGTTTAGGTTTTACAAACTTAGATTTAACTCCCGCTCGGAGGAATCATAACCATGCCTTACATATATCAATGGAGTGCAGAGGGTCCTTACTGTCATATGATCTGGTTGATACATGATCATCCCTTAATGTACTACCCAAGAAGGCATTGATGAAGCTAGACACCCAAGGGTTGGTGCGCACACCCAGTGATTTGATGGTAAGAGCGTTTGATGGCTCGAAGAGGTTGGTGTTCAGAGAAATCATAATGCCTATACAGGTTGGCCCTGAGGTTTTTGACGCAACATTCTATATTATGAATATCCAGCCGGTATACAGTTGTTTGCTTGGTCGGCTATTGATACATGCTGCGGGAGCAGTCACATTGACGTTGCATCAAAAATTGAGGTATATGATAGAGGGTAAAGTTGTTACCATGTAGGTGAGGAGGATATTATGGTGAGCTAGTTGTCATCTTTTAAATATAAGGAAGTGGATGGAGAGATCCACGAGACACTCTGCTAGGCTTTTGAAGCAGTGCAAATTTAGGAGAAGCCTCCTGTTGAAGTTAAAAGCCCAGAGGTCTCGATGTCATCATTTAAAGAAGCCCATGCTATATTTGAATCTGGGTCTTCCCAAAAGTGGGGCCAGGTGCTTAATGTTCCTCTTAAACAAGACAAGTTCGGTATGGGGTATAAGCCCTATGTTCCTTCTCAAGACCCTCCGAGGTATAAAGGACCTGTTCGACTCACCAGCGGTGGAGTTATATTCAACATGATACATGCTATTGAGGATGACGAAGGTGATAACGACTGTGATATGGATGCCTGGATTCGTCCTTATGTCCCCGGACAGAAGCTATGCAACTGGACTAAGGAGGAAATCATCCAAGTCACTTTAGAAAAGTAATTTCCACCTTGTTTTTGATTATGTCTAGTCCTACGTTCTGCCCAAGGCGTAGTGGCTCTTTTTGATATTTTCAAATTTTATCATGAATAAAAGGACATCCTTTTGCATTCAAACATTTTGATCCTTGTTTTCCCTTCTTTGTTTTTGCATTTTGATTAAACAAAAAATGGAAATATGTTTGTTTGTTTGAATATCATAATAAACATAAACATCAATCAGACAGGTTGTACATCTTAGATAACATCGATCCTGATTCGGCTATGGCTCAGTATGATTTCGATAATCCTGTTTATCAAGCTGAAGAAAAGACAAATGAAGACTGTGACCTTCCTGAGGAACTAGCCAGACTATTGAAGCAAGAGGAAAGGGTCATTGTGCCTCATCAGGAAGATATTGAAGTCATCAATATGGGTACTGAAAACGACAAGAAGGAAATCAGAACTGAGGCTGCATTAGAAGACGGGGTCAAGGGAAGATTGGTTGAGATGCTCTGTGAGTATAAAGATATCTTCGCAATGCTGGGGCAACCAAATCAAAATGGCCCCAGAGGACATGGATAAAACTACCTCTATTACATTGTGGGGGATTTTTTGCTACAAAGTTATGCCTTTTGGATTCAAAAATGTTGGGGAAACTTATCAGCGGGAAATAGTGACACTCTTTCATGATATGATTCATCGTGAGATCGAAGTATATGTTGATGACATGATTTCAAAGTCACAAACGGAGGAAGGACATTTGGTCAATCTTCTAAAGTTGTTTGAAAGACAAAGGAAATTCAAGATGAGGCTAAATCCTAACATGTGTACCTTTGGGGTGAGATCGGGAAAGCTACTGGGGTTTATTGTTAGCGAAAGGGGTATTAAGGTAGATCCTGCCAAAATAAAAGCTACTCAAGAAATGCCTGAGCTGAGAATAGAAAAAAAGGTTTGTGGTTTCCTGGGGAGGTTGAACTACATTGTAGGGTTCATATCTCACCTTACATCCACTTGCGAGCCAATATTCAAATTGGTAAGAAAAGATCAAGCGGCCAGGTAGAATGAAAATTGTTAAAAGGAATTTGAGAAAATAAAAGAATATTTGCAGGAGCCTCCAATATTAATGCCCCCAGCTGCAGGAAGACCTCCGATTAAGTATTTAACGATTCTTGAGAATTCGATGGGTTGTATGCTCGGTCAACACAACGAGACATGTAGGAAAGAGCATGCTACCTGAGTAAGAAATTCACCGATTGCGAGTCAAGGTACTCAATGCTAGAGAAAATATGTTGCACACTTGCTTGGGAAGCTAAATGCTTAAGGAAGTACATGTTAAATCATACAATCATGTTGATTTCGAAGATGGATCTGATCAAATATATATTTGAGAAGCAAGAAATTTCCAGAAGGATCGCTAGATGGCAGATGGGTCTGACAGAGTATGATATTCAATATGTTTCCCAAAAAGACATTAAAGGGAGTGTCTTGTTAAAATATCTTACTGAATAGCTAATTGAGAATTATCAGCCAATGAGGTTTGAATTTTCTAATGAAGATATTATATTTTTGAAGATGAAGGACTCCGATGAGCCTTTACTTGATGAGGGTCCTAAAATTGGATCTTAGTGGAAGTTGGTTTTCGACGGTGCAATTAACTAATACGACAACGGAATCGGGGCAATCATAACAACTCCTCACGGTTCAAATATACCGTTCACCTTCCAATTGACGTTTGCTTGCACAAATGATGAAGATGAATATGAAGCATGCATTATGGGTTTAGAAGAGGCCATTAATTTGAGAATAAAACATCTTAACGTGTACGGCGATTCAGCATTGGTCGTTAACCAAATTAAAGGAGAGTGGAAAGTCGTCAGGCCAACCTGGTTCCTTACAAGAACTATTCAAGAATACTTCTTCCTTTCTTCGATAGATTTGAGTTTCAACATGTACTAATGACTGAGAATACGATGGCAGACGCCTTGGCAACGTTATCGTCGATGTATAAAGTGAATTTCTGGAATGAAGCTTCATCAATCACTATCATGCATCTGGATAAGCTAGCCTTTGTATTTGCAGTTGAAAAAGCATCAGACGGGAAGGCATGGTATTTTGACATCAGACGTTCTCTCAAGACTCAAGAGTATCCACCTGGGGCATCAAGCAAAGATAAGAAGTCTTTGAGGAGGCTTTCGGGAAATTTTTATCTGAACAAGGATGATGTGTTGTATAAAAGAAACTTCGACATGGTCTTGTTGCATTGTATTGATGAGCATGGAGCAAACTTATTGTTAGAAAGTATTTTGCGGTAGTGTTTTATCGTATCCACAAGGGTTGATGAGAATATGAGATGCTTGCCGTTCAACGATTTAATGATTTAAGAAAGGGGGTTTTTAAAATGGTTTCTATTTTCGTAACAAGAGTTTGCAAGAAATAAAACGGAATAAAATTCAATCTAAGTTTGATAAAAAGCATGCCAAGATTAGGGTTCTCTAATCTGTCCTAAACGTATCCAACCGATCAAATATATGAACGTAGTTTTAACCAACATAACCGCGTATCCTCGTAAAAACGTTCATTTCTAAAGCGATTTCGTGAATGTTATTTTTTCGACCGTTAAATGATATCTCTATATAAAACTCAAAACAACAATCATTAAGATCAACACAAAGCGGATATCAACTTTCAAACCTATGTCTAGAATTTGTATAGTTGATAGATGAAGAAATTAGTTCAAGACTTGGAAAGTTCATGTCTAAAGCAATCCAAACCATAAATGTACAAAGGATAGCAAATAACTTCATCTATATTGATCACAACATTGTTCACATACAAAGGATCAAGAAGAATACATAAAATCTGAACTAACTACCTCTATCCTTGACAAGAGAGGGATTTAGCCACCCATTTCCATGATTGCTTGAGCAACAAGTTTCGGAAGAAGGTTGATCAACATCTGAGTCGAATAATCAAGATTGGATGGGAATCCACCTTCTTTTTGTGAAATATTGCTAAGAGATGATGAGAAATGGAGAGACAAGCTTTTTAGGTCTGAGAAATCCTCTCAAAAGAAAGTACAAAGTAAAAAGATATTTTCTCAAAAAGTAGCCCAAACTACTTATAGAAGGGATGCTGAGCTTTCATGTTCGCAGTGTGAACAAAGTGTTCGCCAAACGAACAGTCAAATTGGACACTGAATTGCCTATGTACTGTGAAAACTCCCCAGACAGATTTCCACATGTTCTCTATACGAAGAATTCTTCGCAGTGTGAAGGCTTCGCTGCAAACTCCGCACAACGAATTCTTGTCCAAATACCTACTACCTCAAGTCTGGGAGTGTTCACTAGACCTTCACTACCTCTTCGCTCCAGCGACTCTCCCCAACTAGATCTTTGCTTGCCGTCAAGAAAAGTATGCCTCTTGATGAAACAAGAGGATTTGCTCAAGAATAAACTTTCTCCAAGAGTGGATTTAATGGCTCAAACACAAGAAATTTCGCCAGACACAAGTTACACAAGATGAGAATCAAATAATGCACAAGAAATAAAGTCTTTAAATAAATTCAGAACATGCATCAATAGAAAACTATGTCTTCTTGAATGAATCACCCTATCTCTCCTCTTCAAATAAGGATTGAAGAAATTATGCGTTTGCTACCGCGGGGACAATTGCACTCACCCAACAAACAAAGCCAACATCAATCTAATTCATACAATATCTAACAATCATAAATGAAAATATGGAACCAAGAAGATCACTAAGGTCTTTTACGGTTGTAGCTTGGTCGGGTTTACAAACAAGGGACATTTCTAAGGCCATTGAAATGAAATTGTCGATGCAAAAGAGACATTCACTGTACAAGTTATTTACACATCTTAACTTCATTACACTTGTTTCTCAATTGAAAACCTTCCCAACTTTTATTTCACAACTTATTCTTTCACTATTTTTCTTTTCCAAGCAAGCATTCTTTTTCTCTTTTTTTTTTAAACATTTTTTTACATTCATATTCACATAACAATTTTTTCAATGCTTGCCTGAATTTTTCAAAAGTTATAACAACCTACCATACTTCTTTTTCATTCTCCCCAACTTAACTTTTACTCAACCCTCAAGTGAATGCTCTTGACTTTTCATGGCAAAGAGGACAATTAACACAAAATTCAAGGGTTTAAGAATTTTATTTGGAATCTCACACAAATTCAGACTGAGATTCACACTGTTTAGGCTCAAGAGGATTAACGAATACTCTATGCTCACGGGTAAGTTGCATTTGGAACTGGTTGTGCTCAATAAAAACAAGTGCCTTGATCATTTCTAATTATTTCCATAAATTCACAATAATACAAAACAAAGCATGAATCAAACGAATTAACAAAGTCTATTAGAAATCCAACATTTAGTACACAATGGAGGTTTCCTCACAATTTTGTGGTTTTTTTAGACCTAAGTGAAACATTCATTTAATAAGTTGCTAAATGAACAATATTCATTTACAACAAGATTTAAGTTCTTAAGCATTCTAAAATTCTAATTAAAGGTAACCATGTACCTTGACATTATTCCCTTACTTAATATTATCATTGCCATCCAAACTCGGATGCATCTTCACTGAATACTTATTTTCAGAGAGCAACCAATCTAGAAGTTTAGCAAAACTCAACAACAAGAAGATATTAATTACCACTAGAAAAGAAAAAAAAATTTAAACATAAAACTTGAAATTAATTAAACTTAATAAAATGTGCATAGGTGTAAAAACACCTCAAAATAGTATAATATCCAAACTAAAACAAAGTATGATAAAACTAACAAATAACACAAAATCAGTCCTCATCGGACTCAATATCCTCCACACTCTCCGAACCGGAACCAGACTCTCCATCAGCATCCTCATCATCATCCTCATCATCATCCTCCACTACCTAAGCGCTGCCACCATCAGGACCAAAGGCACCCGCTCCCTCTCCAAAAGTAGGTTTGACCTCAGGCCAGCTCGCATGCTTCAAGAACTGCTCCCGAGTCATCATGCTACGCTCCACGGAGGGATCACGACACTGCAACTGAAGTACCTGTATAGAGTCATGTATATATATCATGGCACGCTGAGTAGCCACCATTCAATCCCAGTTATAATTGCAGACAGCCTGCTGAAATGGATCAAAACTCTGTGAGAAAGCAACACCAGAGCCATCAGTAGCCCCGATATCCACAGCAGCTGAACTCCCTTTGAAACCTTTGGGCCAACAGTATTTGTCCATATATCTGTCATCAATAGCAGCCGAAATTGTCACCTGTCGATGCAAAGGTAGTTTCACCCTCGCCTGAACATACAACGCCATGATGCGACAAGGAAAAGCGAGGGGACAATTAAATCTCTCCCCCGCTTTCAATCCACTCTCCACCATGGATTGCATCTCATCGGCAATGATCTGAGCCATATCAATCTGGAAATTTGTAAGAATAAAGTGGACCAAATGTGTCAGTGGGATTGGCACAATCGATGTATGTGATTTTGGCTTAATGTTCGTCAAAAACAACAACAACACTAATTGAGGCAAAAGCTTCATGTCTTCTCTATGGTACCACCTTGGAACCCCAGATGAGTTCAACTCTACAGATTTACCCTCCAATAATAGCGCATCGGAATCAGATTTGTATCTCTGTGAAGTCTCAGATATCAATGGTACTCATCAATTTCATCTTCACCCAAGCTAAGCGGTCTTCCGAGTACCCTATTGATGGTATCTCTGTCAAAGCTCACCAGTCTTCTTAATACCCTTGTGGTCCAGGTGAATGGTTCATCGTCTTTTGGAAGTGCATTGGCATAGAACTCTCGCACTACCTCTGTGTTATAGCTGTCTATTGGTGTCACCAACACGTCCC
This sequence comes from Lathyrus sativus, assembly GCA_963859935.3. Lineage (NCBI taxonomy): Eukaryota > Viridiplantae > Streptophyta > Magnoliopsida > Fabales > Fabaceae > Lathyrus > Lathyrus sativus. The sequence continues at coordinate 86,777,654 of OZ012738.1, forward strand.
ATTTCTTGCTATTTATGAGTCCTGCGGAAGTCCTGTATGATCCTTCTAGATGAATTAGGAACCTTTTCTATGGAAGAATCTTTTGCTTTTCCAAATCCACGTATCGAGCGGCTTACTTTGGAACCACAAATCTCTCACTATCATACAGGATTGGTTGGGGCCGTGAGGTGCTACCGACCTTTCGCTTCTTGGATGCTATCGACTTGGATGCCATCTACAACAAAAACACATGAGAAGAAAAACAACAACCACATAATAGATCAGTCCAGCAATCAGAACAGAAAAACAAAATGCTCTCATGTTCGCTGCAAACTTCGTCATGCGAAGAGCTGGCGAATACTCGCCCCAAGTTCGCATTACGAAGGTGCCAGCGAAAGCTGCGGGTTTTTGAATTTCACCACTGTTTTAAACCCTTAAGCAAGACAACCCGATTTTAATGCATATAAATTAGAGGTATCAGTCTTGGTCATGCTAGGGACAACTTCAAACATACATGCAATCAAAATTTTAACAATTCTGCTTCTAACCCTATACAACCCAAATGGTAAATCTATTCCAAACTATCACAACCTAATCAACAAATAGATGAAAGAGAAGACATACCTGGTTGAGGAAGGTTGATTGAAGTTGTTAGGAAGTATTACAATTTGCAAGAGAATGGCTCAATGTGATGTGAGAGTGAAGAGTGAAAATGTGAAGGTGAAGTGCAAAGTGACACCAAAAATCCATAGAACCAACAAAACAGTTTAGGCCTAATTGGGTGGTCCACTGAAATTTAAAAATAACACTGATGTGGCAAACCTGATTCGCTTTGTTCGCACTGTGAACTTCCTAGCGAGCATGTTCGCTAAGCTCTTCGCACGACGAAGATGCTAGCGAACATGACAGGTTTTGGTTTTTCACTTTCCAATTCAGCTCATTTTTTTAGTACAAGTTCACCACATCATGCACAACAATTACGCAACAAAAAGCAGTAAATACTTACAATGTTGGGATGCCTTCCAACAAGCGCTTTATTTAACGTCGTTGGAGCTCGACGGTCCGATGCGATCACGGATCGCAGAAAGGCACAGAGGTGGTGTCTCGCTCGAAATCACCACCTAGGTAAATCTTCAACCTTTGGTCGTTGACAATCCAGTTATCTTTGGTCTTTATGTCTTCAATAGTAAGTGCCCCGTAACTCAAAATGTTGCGAATCCGAAACGGACCCGACCACTTGGACTTTAACTTCCCGGGAAACAATCTCAACCTAGAATTGAATAGTAACACCATTTGTCCTACCTCAAACTTTTTGGTCACAATCTTCTGGTCATGATACCCCTTCACTCGGTCTTTGTAGTTTTTGTTTGATTCATAAGCTTGGAGGCGTATTTCCTCCAAGTTATGAAATTGGCTTTTTCTTTTGTCGCCACTCAAGTTTTGATAAAAAAATCAGTAACTTCAATGCCCAAAAGGCTTTGCGCTCCAATTCAACAGGGAGGTGACAGTTTTTACCGTAGACCATCTTGAAAGGTGTGATGTAACACCCTTTTCTACCCCAAAATTATCATGGAAAAATAACACAGATTTCAGAGTAAAATATTTAATTCAATAAAATTCACCTCAAGGGCGTACATCTCTCAATGTCTCAAAATAACTGAATACTCCGTAAACAACGGGTTTTCCCAAAATACATCAAACTACACAAAACAGCGAAACTCAAAGGCATCAATCAAGGTTTTCCTCATACGGGAAGTAAGCAAAATAACTCAACAATATATAGTTTAACTCAAAGACCCCAACCCGATGTTACATATCAGAGCAAGAACCTCTAAGTTAACCAAAAGGCAAACATCTCAAAGACTTCAAAAATAATCCTCGACGGCGTCCACGGCTAAACCTGGTCATCTGCACGTTACCCACGTAGAGATAACATTCAAATAGGTTGGGTGAGTAACACAATTCATAATAATCAATGTGTAATAATCAACACATAAATAGCTTCATAATCATATTCAACACATTCATATCCTTCGATATGCCTCAAAGGTCACAACGTCATAATTCATACAAAAGAGTCATAAATGCAATGCGGCAAGACTCAATGCATGTGGTACCAATCATCACAACTCGATGGACAATGGGTCATCAACCTTCCATAGATCCCCATCAATAGGATTGATTCTACTAGAGAATCGGAGCACATCAAAACACTTCACATCCACACAATGGGATTGAAGCCAAAATAATCGAGGTCCTGAACCGAAGTCCGGATGCACATGAATGCATGATGCACACGTCAATAATAATCCTTATAATAACAGCATATGGTGCATCATCATTCATCATATTCATCAAACGTCATAGCTCATCATCATAATCATCATCATACGTCATATCATCACAACTCATACGCCATGTCATCAAAATTCATCATAATAATCATCATACATCATGTCATCATGTTTCATCATAATAATCATCACACATCATGTCATCATATTTCATCATAATAATCATCTACATACCTCATAGAAATCATCATATAATCAAGTACAAATCACATAGCGCTCACAGTCATACTCACATTAATTCATCATATTATCACATATTAATTCATAATTATACTCGCGGTAATCCTCATACTATCGCCTATTAATCACATAAACTTCACAGTCCCACTCATACTAATCCGTCCCAGAAATCACAGAATCAAACCTCAAAGCATCGCTGCACACAATCAACATTCGCAAAACTCTGCTATGTTCGTTGTCATTTTCGCTAGGCGGGTCTGGGGCGAGTTTCTTCGCTAGGCGAAGCATTCTTCACTAGGTGAGTCTGGGAACAACATGGTTCGCTAGGAGAACTGTGCGATGACAGCAAAATCTGCTATGCACCAGAACTAATTTCCACCCAATTACTCATATGATTCACCTACCCAATGCCCCCAAAACATCCCTAAATCATCCCTAAGGTCCTACGGCGATAAAGGCACAAAACCTACGGGTTATTAGGCCAATCCCGTAACATATTCATGTCTTAAATCATAATTTTTCCTTCAATTACACCCTAAGGCATTAGATTTACTCACTATTCAATATTCAATTCCTTCAGAGTCAGACATATAACAATCCAAGGTTTTTGGCCACGAAGGCCTAAGGTTTCCTTATTCTCATGTCTACGATCAAACAGTCAGGAATACTAACCACTAACCACAACCTCAGGGTCTCACTATTAATTTCCCTATTTTCCCACAATTAACCCCAAATCCCTTAAATCTTAAATCAACCATAAACACATCGAAAGACATACATGGAAAATCATGAAAAACTATACTCCCCATACCTTAGTCGACGATTCAAAGCCTTCACGATTATCTCCGGGAATCTTCTGCCTCCAATCCCCTCCTCAGAGCTCTGGCCACATTACTTTTCACGGTTAACAAATGAATTCTAATTCCCTTAAGAATTCTATTTTGTCAAACCTAGTCTTGGGCCTCAAAATTGGGCTTTTCCCATAATATTCTTACTAACTCCTCTTAATGCCCAATTTACCCTTATTTCACTTATATTCATTTATATTAATAATAATAGTAATATTTCCATATTGCATACTTTTAATTAAACAAATAATCCAAAATGCACGATTCCCAATAATTCACAAAAACACCGAAAACACCCGAAAAATGAATATTCTCAATTAAATAATTAATTAAAATATTCCAATTAAATTTGCGGTGTTACATGTGAGACCAATCGGAGCCTTGAAAGCTGTTCGATAGGCTCATAAGGCATCGTCAAGCTTGCTTGACCAATCCTTTCTCGAGGTAGACACAGCTTTTTCCAAAATGTTTTTAATTTCTCGGTTCGATACCTCTGATTGGCCGTTAGCTTGCGGATGGTACGGTGTTGCAACTTTGTGCGGCACACCATACTGTTCCAAAGCTTTTGCTAACTGAGTGTTACAAAAGTGTGATCCTCCGTCACTTATTAACACTCTCGGAGTACCAAAGCGAGAAAATATGTTTTTCTTAAAAAAAAAATTATTACGGTTTTCCCGTCTGCCTTAGCGCTAGCTATGGCTTCAACCCATTTTGAGACGTAGTTAACCGCAACAAGAATGTACTCATTTCCAAACGATGGTGGGAATGGACCAACCAAATCAATGCCCCAACAATCAAAAACCTCGACTTCTATGATGCTTTGTAGTGTCATTTCATTTTGTTATGATATTCCACTAATCCTCTGACATTTGTCACAACTTTTTGTGTGCGCATGAGCATCTTTGAACAAAGACGACCAATAAAATCCCGATTGGAGGACTTTAGAAGTTGTTCTTGTATCGTTAAAATGACCTCATACGGAGAGTTGTTACAATGCCAAAGGATGTATTTGGCTTCCTCCTCAGATACACACCTCCTTAAAATGTTGCTGACACCAAGTTTGAATAGATGAGGCTCATCCCACACAAAGTACTTGGCGTCAGACAATTTTTTTTTCTCTGGTGACTAGTTAGACCTTCCGGCATCAATCCGTGGGCTTTGTGGTTACCCATGTCAGTGAACAAAGGTCTAACCTTCACCATATACAACTTTCATCAGGGAACTCTTCCCTCACCTTCTGCTCATGTTTTGTGACTTCATCATTCACAAGTCAGGACAAGTGATCCGCTACCAAATTCTTGGATCCTTTTTTATCACGATATTCAAGATCAAATTCTTGTAATAATAGGATCCAACGAATTAACCGTTGCTTGGAATCCGATTTGGTTAGCAGATACTTGATCGCCGCATGATTGGTCTACACCACAACTTTGGATCCGATCAAATAAGACCTACATTTTTCTAATGCATACACTATTGCAAGCAATTCATTTTCAGTTATTGCATAATTAATTTAAGCATCGTTAAGAACCTTGCTCGTATAGTGTATCGCATGGAAAATTTTGGTTTTTCTTTGGCCTAACACTGCGGCAAGCGCATAATCGCTCGCATCGCACATGAGTTCAAAATCATTTTTCCATTTTGGTGCGACGATTATGGGTGCAATTCTTAGGCTTTATTTCAAAGAATCAAAAGTTGTCATACAAGAATGATCAAAAGGAAAAGACTTATCTTTATTGAGCAGGTTGCTCAATGGTTTCGCTATCTTTGCAAAGTCATGATGAATCTTCGGTAGAATCCTGCATGACCCAGAAAACTTCGAATTCCCTTCACATTCAGAGGTGGTGGCAACTTTTTAATAACTTTCCCTTTAGCCCTATCAACTTCAAGTCCATTTGAAGAAACCTTGTGCCCAAGCACAATGCCTTCCGTAACCATTAAGTTGCATTTCTCCCAATTAAGCACCAAATTAGTATCCACACACCTCTCCAAGACAACATCAAGATTTTTCAGACAAAGATCAAATGACGGTCCAAAAACTGAGAAATCATCCATAAACACCTCGATCATCTTCTCGATCAAGTCCGAGAATATAACTTGCATACACCTTTGAAAAGTCGTTGGTACATTACACAAACCAAACAACATCCCCCTATAGCAAAGATTTCGAAAGGACAAGTGAAAGCTGCTTTTTCATGATCCTCTGGGTTGACAATGATTTGATTGTACCCTGAGTATCCATCCAAAAAGCAATAATATTCTTGACCGAAACGTCTCTCGAGCATTTGATCCATGAAAGGAAGAGGGAAGTGATCTTTTCTTGTAGCTTGATTGAGCCTACGGTAGTCGATATGTAACAACCCAATTTTTAATAATTAACTATTTGTATTAATTAATTGATTTGGGTGATTATTATTTTAATTGTGAAATTTATGAGTTAATATGTTATGTTTGCATATTATGTTATTTTACCGATTTTGAGAGTTTTCGGGAAAAATAGAGTGGAGGGTATTTTAGATATTTAGTATTTAATGATAAGTTGAGATATTTTATGAGAAATAGATTAGTAGATGTTTGGAGAGAAATAGAATAGAAAGAGATATAAGTGGAAGAGAGAAAAGAAAATGATAGAAATAGAGAGAAAGGAAAAAAAGAAGAGAAAGAAAGAAGGAAGAAGAGAGAAGAGGAGAAAATAGAGGAAAAGCTTGGATAGCTCAAAACCATCAAGAACAATCTCTAGAGTTTGATTAATTGGGTAAGGGGTGTGGAATGTTACTATCTTACCAATGTATATGATTATGTATGCGTGTGTTTGGATTGTTTGGATGTTTTCCATCTTTTTCCATTTTAGGGCAAGAATGGGTTTAATCGATAGAATCGATGTTTGAACGGTTAGAAATTGGATTAAATGGTGTAGTTTAGTCGAAGATTATTAGACTAAGACTATGGAAACTTGTTGGAATTGAATCGAGAGATTTTATGGAGTTTTGGACATTTTGGACAGTTGAGGGTTTTGAGCATCGCAGACGCTCGCTCGCACCTTCGCTAAGTGAGCAGGTGCCGCTACCGCGAAAATAAGGTGCCGGCAAAAAAAAAGAGTCGACACCTTTCGTTATTTATCCCTCGGAGCGGGAAAGGAAACGATCGGAAAAACCTGACGAAAAGGTATAAGACAAGGTCATCGCAACCTTTGTCTGGGTTCGGGAGTCGGTTACGCAAGGGGAAGGTATTAGCACCCCTCACGTCCATCGTACTCGATGGGATCCACGCTTGTTGTGTTTACTGGACGGGTTGGCTTTATTTATCTACCTATCAAGGCTGGCTTAAAAAGAAAATAAAATGACTCGGCAAAGCGTCGCACTTTATGCCTACGTATTCTCATCAGAGAATGAGAAATCAGAGTCCACGTAGTTCGACTAACTACGGGTAACGGGGAAGGTGGCTCGCCAATACATCAGTATTGTGCCTACATAATCTCAACAGGTATGAGAGATCAGAGCTCACGTAGTTTGGGATAATACGGATTACGAGAATTCAGATTCATCTGTTTTATCGAGTAGGGTTAACAAACAGTTCCAGCCGTTGGATGTACGCAGCTCGACCCTTGGAGACTTAGGCGTTACCGTTTGCGGTAGAATTAGAAGTTAACGACACTCTTTTCTTCAGAAAAGCTTTCCTTTGAATTAAGTGCCCACGGGGCAAAAAGGTTTGAAGTTTGTTTTTTGTCTTTTACGGTGTTGCACCCCAAAATTTGACTAACATTTCTTTACCTAGCTTATGTTTCATTTCATTCACATTAGCATTATCATTGGCATTTCATTGACATGTGTGCAGGAGATCAATAGGTATGATCACCAATCAAGGGCTACACAAGACTATGAAGCTAGCTAAGAAGGTTATTCAAGTTTTCAAGGGTTGATATCCTTGTCAGAGAAGTCAAAAGATTCTCAGAGTGAGTGGTTGAAACCAAGGTTGTGTGCCTCCTAACTTGAGAGTTGTGGGAGCTCCTCAGATGATTCTGAAGCCATGAATGTGGACTTGAAGCCTTGAGAGAGCTTATGAGAAGTATTGAAATCCATCATGAGGCCTAGATAGGTCATGGTGCAAGATTAAGAAGCCTCAGCCATGATTGGTGTAATTAGGGTTTGACTGGGTCAACCCTAGGTCAACTGATGATTTGAGGAAGGTTGAGACCTAATCCAAGAGCCATGTGATCATGGATTGATGCATTGAGATGTTATGAGGATGATTCCAAGGTCAACTCATCATGATTGAAGAGTTTGATAAGTTTCAAGCTAGGGTTTCTAAGGCTTGACAGTGTAAAATCCCCTAGTTTGACCCCTATCTTCAAGGCAGTTTAGCTCAAGATATGATTGTCATCTCATCTTGCCCCCAACATGAATGTTGTAAAGCTTGCTCTTAGATTTAATTTGAGTACTAGAAGTCCTTGATAGGATTTGTAGAACTCAAGTTATGACTTTGACAAGTTACAGGTCATCTGAGGTATGTGAATTTGAGGGCTTGACAGTTACCCAAATTGCATCAAACGTTTGCCCAAGAAGGATGATTCCTATGAACTTTTGGTCAACATGAATGTTGTTCCTTATCCTCTTATCTTTCTAAAGAGTACTAGAAGTCCTTGATAGGATTTGTAGAACTCAAGTCATGGCTTTGACAAGTCAAGGGCATTTTGGTCATTTGGAGATTATAGGTCATTTCAAGCATAAGGCCATAACTCCTATTTCCAAGCTTCAAATGGAAAAATGTTCAACATCAAACTTGTTCAAAATGATGTTTTAAGGCTAGTGAAGAGGTCATGAGATGTTAGAAATGCTTGTAGCTCAAAGTTGCAAAAATGACCTAAAATAAGGGTATAAGTTAAATGAATCAAAGTTGGAAATTGATGTTTTTGACCTACACATCCAAACCATGGCATCTGATATATCATTTTGACTCTAGAAAACATTTTAAGAACATTGGTTTAGCCATATTTTTGATTTGAGGTCTAATTTGTGGACTTGCTTTGAAAATTAGTTACTTACATCATAAGTAACATTTGCAAAACCTAGAATCAAGGCATAACCAAGGCCCCTTGCAAGCTAAACACTTTCAAAATGTCACTAGGGGAGAAATTGGAAGAGAATGAGATTGGTTTCAAGCTGAAAACAGAATTATGCATATCATGGCATATGGTTGAAATTCTCATGTCATGAGAGATTGAAACTCTCATTAGAAGGATCTAGAGGGTTCTAGATCACCCACACATGTTCTATATGTTGATTAGAAGGGGTTCAAGTGCAGGGTTGGTGAGAATTGAGGGAGAGAAGAGAGTTTGCAACTTCACATTGTTCATTGCAAATTGAAATCAGTTTCTGCATTCTACACCATTTTTTATCTTTCTTTTGATCTCAACAACTTCTATTGAGGATACTGAATGATTCCAGATCAATTCCATAGCAAATCCATGGCTGAATCGTGTATGACCAATTGAATTTCAGCACCTACAAGTCACTATCGGGTTTGGAGTTCCAGGCGTTTTCCATCAATTCTCTTGCATACAGAAGCAAGAACTTGGTACATTGAATGATTTTGGAGCTGTAGAAGGGTTGAAGTGAAGAATTGCTACATCTGTTACTCAAGAATTCACAGGTTGGTAACTTTCATCCCTCACCTTAATTTAAGAAGAATTACCTCAATTTGTTAGGTTAGATTAGTAGTATGTGGTTAGGAGATCGTTTCTGGAAACTTAGAGAGGATTTCGTGATGATCAATGAGGGGACACAATCTCTGTTTGGATCAAGAACATGCTGGATATTGAGAGATAATATGAGTATTATATCAAGAACTAATCAGGGTAATGTGGTGAACATTTTAGACCAAACAATTTGAAGAATGGTGATGATTGAGGTCTGAGCATAATTTTGATTCTTGATCGTGTTTTAGGATAGAGGTTGATTCAATGAATTCTGAGGCTAGGGTTAGATTCAGTGTTCAATTTAGAGTGATTTGGTGCTTTAGGTCTTGAAATTTGATGGAGATTTCGTGAGGTGCGAATGTGATGAAGAAGAGCATGAGAGCTCTGTTTCAATGGCATTTCTCCCTCCATTTTTGGTTCAAACGAAGAAGATGATGTTAACACCATTGGATCAACATGAAGACTTTGACTCAACCATGTATCCCATGGCCAGGATTGATTTGAATTCGTGAGAGAGTCTGAGTAAGTGAAACGATGCGTTTCACTTACTAGGTCGTTTTGGGCTTTAGTAAGAAACAACTATCCACACCCCCCAGCGAGCCCAATCCAGAATTTGAACTGATTTTCATTGCTAGTTGCACCGCGTGTTGGTTATTTTATTTTCATTTTCCTTTATTTTTTTCATTTTATTCATGGTTATTGATTAAATAATATAAAATTGAAAAATGATCCAATTAACCCCATTCTTTTTGCATTAGATTCATGATTGAGTCTAGTATTTTTTAGAAAAAAAATATTTTTAGTTCATGCATTTTCTGATTTTATGGGAATTTTCATATTTTTATTGATATTAAAATAGTTATGTTTGATACTTAATTTTGTGGAATTTTGTGTGATCATGTGATGATGATTTTGATCCTGATTTTTTTGTGTGTGATTAGTGTAGACATGTATGCTCCCATAGTATTTTTCTCACATTTTTGTGATGAACATAGGTGGTAGTTCAGGTTGAAAACTTTAGGTGCTTCCTTTTAGGGTTTAGGTTTAGTACCTTATAGTGTAGAATTTATTTCTAGGTCTTATTTGATGATTTGATCTCTGGAATTAATATGGTAGAGTCATGATTGACCTAGGTTCCCATAGTTATTTTTGTAGGATTTTACAATTGGTTTTAGTATTTTAGTTAGGATTAACTTTAGTACTAGGTTTTAGGTGACCCTAATTTACTAACTCAACTAGATTAACTTCTTTAGTCCCCTTAGATTAGGGTTTTGCTTTGTTTGACTTTGGTTGAGATTGAAGACAAGTTGAAGACAAGGTGAGGATGCTTGAAGTTGCTTGAAGTTGCTTAGAGCTTGGAGTTGCTTGTGCCTGAAGGTGTCTGATGAAGATTTAGGAGGTAGGAGACATAGGGAGAGCCTTGTAAGTAGAATGACTTCTTTCACAAATATGGAAAGCATCTTGTGCTTCCATTCCTCCCAATGACTAAAAGTCCTTCTAAGATATTCACATCCCTCCTTTGGAGGGATGAGTGGCTTTATCTGGGAAGTAGAACTTTGAGGGAACCAGTCTCTCATAATGATGAACCCTTACAGGCTTCCTTTGGTTGTCAATAAGCTGTTTATCATTTGCACTCATTCTGTTAAATCAATTGTCTTCTGGTTTGAGTATCTTGAAAGATGTTGGACTTGAGCTTGAAGATGAGGACTTCATTGAAGAGTGTGGAAGAGGATGATTCCTTGAGCATTGCCATTGCAGCTGGAGCTTGAAGAGCAAGAAGCACAAGTTGATACTTGAAGATCCAATGGAGATTGAGTGAAGAGCTGAGGCTTAAAGAATTGAAGGATGAAGTTGACACTTCCAGGTGATTGAAGACTACTCTGAGAAGCTGAAGCTTGTAGATGAAGAAGACCAAGTTGATACTGGTAAAGCAAAGAGAGCTGAAGCTTGAAGAGCAAGAAGAACAAGTTGATACTTGAGGATTCAATTGAGATTGAGTGTAGAGCTGAGGCTTGAGGAATAAAGGATGAGTTGATACTTACATTGATGCTTGGAGAGCCTGAAGGAATCAAGTGGATACTTGTAGTTAAGAGTGAAGCCTGAAGGTGGAATTGACTGAGGAGCTGAAGCTTGGAGAAGAGAGAATAAGGTGATACTTATGTTTGATGGGTTGAAACCTTGGAGGAGCAAGTTGATACTTGTTATTGAAGATGATAGCCTTGAAGGGTGATGGAAGTCTGATGACTGGACTGCTGTCTGAGGAGAGCATTATTGTGGAAGCTGTTGATCTGTTTTCTTCTCTGCATTGATGTGCCTTGTTTGATTTGCTTGATGCATTAGAATAAGTTCATGTTTAGATTAGCCTGGACTAGGAGCATGATTGCACTAGAGGTTGAGTTGTTCCCTCTGCTTGTATTGTTACTGTATGGCTTTGCTTGCGGGTATTTGGTAGAGCCCAGCTCCCTTGCCCATGTGGTTTGTGTTTGCCTGATGGCATTTTATTGCATTTCTTCTGTATGATTGCAGTTTATTCTATCTTGCTTGATAGCATGTTATTCCTTCTGTATGATTGCAGTTATTCATATCTGGCTTGAGGTCGAGATGAGCTTGTGGAGGCTGATGCCCCACACACATTTCCTCCCTCACTTGCATTGCATGCATTTTACAGTCGTTTACTATTTATCTGTTTACTGTTTAAGCTGATGCTTTATCTGTTTCTGTTTATCATTGACATGATCCCTTAGGAATCTCACTTCCTTTGATAAGGAGGTGATGATTAGAACTTTAGGTTGAAACCTATGCATGATAACTTCTAGGAGTTCCCTGTTTCAAACTTCAACCATATGATGAATCTTTGGCATGACAACAGTAGGACTTGATAGTCTCCCTTTAGTTGAGCCTGTTCTCTTCTCATCTCAAAAAAGCTTAAAATACAGTAATCATGAATGATTTCTTTCGTACGTAACGAGCCTTAAGCTATCTGAGAAAGGATTGTTGGAGAGCTTCTTTTCAACAGTCTGGATGTTTAGTATGGCACCCTTTGGGTGACATGCGACACATTCACTCTCAGGTCATAGTCTTTAGTGCGATTGAAATTGCAAACACAATAAAAAACAGTTCTTTCGTAAAAGACAGAAAACAAACTTCAAACCTTTTGCCCCGTGGGCCCATAATTCAAAGGAAGCTTTTCTGAAGAAAAGAGTGTCGTTAAACTTCAGCGCCACCGCAAACAGGCTTTGCCCCTAACTGCTGGAACTGCTGTTTAACCCTACTCGATAAAACAGATGAATCTGAATCCCCGTAATCCGTATTATCCAGAACTACGTAAGCTCTGATCTCTCATACCTGTTGAGAGTACGTAGGCACATACTGATGTATTGGCGAGCCACCTTCCCCGTAACCAGTAGTTAGGCGAACTACCTTGACTCTGATTTCTCATTCTCTGATGAGAATACGTAGGCATAAAGTGTGACGCTTTGCCGAGTCATTTTTCTTTTCTGTTTAAGCCAACCTTGATAGGTAGATAGATAAACCAACTCGTCCAGTAAACACAACAAGCGTGGATCCCATCGAGTACGATGGACGTGAGGGGTGCTAACACCTTCCCCTTGCGTAACCGACTCCCGAACCCAGACATTGGTTGCGATGACCTTGTCTTATAACTTTTCGTCAGGTTTTTCCGATCGTTTCCTTTCCCGTTCCGAGGGATAAATAACGAAAGGTGGCGACTCTTCTGTTTTGCCGGCACCTTATTTTCGCGGAAGAGACAGCTGGCGACTCTGCTGGGGACTTGATAGTTTCCTGGGATCCAACGTCCCGAATGCGAGTCAGTTTGGGGATCCAGCGTCCCCTGCGAGAGTCAGTCCTAGCGCTTGTATGATTACTTGTTGGGTTGTGTTTATTTATCGCATTTTTATTTCCCGCATTTTATTTTCAGTATGATATGATTATCTGTGCTGTTGTGGGAGGGGCATTCTGATGAGTGAGAAGCCAAACCCAGGCTTGAGTGAACATAGCATTAGTTGTGGAAATTAGTGGGCGCGTGCTTGCTTGGCAGGCACTAGTGTCTCATGAAATCCACACTCAGACGAGGTTCTCCCGGTTGACTTCTTTTTCAACCCTTTGGGTTGAGGGGGTTGTTGGTTTGGAGGATTGTCGACTCTGGGGACCGATCATTTGGGATTCAGCCGAGTGAGGCCGCTTCATGAGCTGCTGATGCCACACCTTTTGGGTATCGTATCACCCCTCTTGAATGTCTGTGACGCTGATGACCGCATAGGATGCCGAACTTGTGTCAGTTTAGGTCCATACCTGTGAGCAGGGTTGGGTTTGTTGCAGGAAACTTTGACCTTCAAACTACCTGGTTTTATTGATAGTGGATCAGTTTTGTTGGTACCGGAGGTTCTCATCATCAGATATATGATTGTTCTTGACAGAGCAGAGTTATGGTCCTGTGTTAGAGGACCTTATATTCAGAGATATATGTTTGTTCTTGACAGAGCAGGTTTTGGGTTGGGATCAGAAGATCTCATCAGCAGATGTATGTTTGTTCTTGACAGAGCAGAGTTTTGGTCCTGTATCAGAGGTCCTTATTATCAGATGCTTGTTCTTGACAGAGCAGAGTTTTTGGTCCTGTATCAGAGGTCCTTATTATCGGATGTGTGTTCTTGACAGAGCATATTTGTGGTCCGTCACCACGGTTTTCTTATTATCAGAGATAGTGGTTGTTCTTGACAAAGCAACATCATGGTTTTGTTGATACAGAATCTCCACAGCACAGTTGCCTTGATCTCCTGCTGCATGATTGCATTTTACATTGCTTTGCATACCCATTTGCATTTCATTAACATGTGTCTGTGTTGCAGGTACCGTTTCCCCCGATCCAGGTTTTCTTGCCTCCTATTGTATTGTTATGGGTTCTCTGAGGAAGACCGTGGCTTACAAGCTCCTTGCCCCTGACGTGGTTCAGCTGACTGGTTTGATTGCTTTAGCAGATGATTCTGTGAGAGATGAGTTCAGAAAGTTTTACGTAAAATTGCTCAGTTTGGTTCATAAACCTTCTGCATTTGAGTTGAATGGGATGCACGCCTTGCTGGAGTTCTACGATCCTCCGTTGAGATGCTTTACTTTCCAGGACTTCGTTCTCGCACCCACACTAGAGGAATATGCTGATTTGTTAGGTGTGCCTATCAAGAGTCAGATGCCCTTTGTTCATATGGATGCTGAGCCTAATCTGGCTAGTCTAGCTCCTTCACTTCATCTGGATGCCTCCGAGTTGGTATTGTCTAGTTGGAACAAGGTTCCCGAATTCTCCTTGCAGTTCTTGGTGGGAAAAGCTCAGCAGTGCGCCAAAGACGGATGTTGGGTCGTGTTCAATGCCATCCTTGCTCTGTGCATATATGGCATCATTCTATTCCCCAATATGCCCGATTTAGTAGACTTCGACACCTTCCGCATCTTTGCTTTAGGGAATTCAGTCCCTACCTTGATAGGAGATGTCTACCATTCCATCCACTACAAAAACGAGAACAGAAGGGGTAAGAATGTCTCGTGCTGTGTACCCCTACTCTATAAATGGCTTGATAGTCATCTACCCAAGAGGGGTCCCTTTGCTTCGTCTGCAGCCACAGCTAAGTGGTCTGAGCGTCTGATGAGTTTGTCAGCGGAGGATATTGACTGGTTTGACAGAGATAGGTTGGGTACCGAGATTATCTTCAGCTGCAGCGGGTTTCCGAACATGCCTTTGATAGGAAGGAAGGGCTGTATAAACTATAATCTATCTCTGCTGGTCCGACAGTTTGCTTACGCTTTGAGAATTCCGCCGAAGGATGAAGAGGTGCAGGAATCTCTGTACCTCACTGGTCTTTTAGAGGGGGATATGTTATCCAAGCTTCAGCGCGCTTGGAATGGTATCAGTAAGGGGGGAAAACCATTGATGGGGAAAAGCAATAGTCAAGCCTACGCTCCGTACGTGACATGGATCAGAGCCAGAGCAGATGCTATAGGGATGTCGTTTCTTCCTGCCAAGCCAGAAAGCCCTCCAGTGATTGAAGAGCCTACCACCGTGCCCATTCAGCAGCACAATCAGGTGTTAGCTGGGAGAGATGAATTGAAGAGGGAAAATGAAGAACTGGAGAAAGAATTGGCTCAACTCAGAAGCGAGAGAAACGAAGCCGTTCATTCCTTCAAGAGGCAGACAGAGCTGGTGAACCAGCTAGGTACAGATTTGACTAAGCAGATAGCTGAGTGTGAGCGCATGGGTCGAGACTTCAAAGCTGTCAATGATGTACTGGCCACGAAGAAGCAGCACTTGGACGAAGCGTATCGGAGGATATCCAAGTTTAACCAGCACTGGAGGGCCTCCCTAGCCAACAGGAAAGAGCGGGAGGATAAGCTGATGCAACAGATCTCCAAGCTGAAAGCCCAGGTGAAGGCTAGTGAGAAGAGGTTTGATGAAGAAACCGCTCGCAGATATGCCGCTGAAGGCCAGCTTAACAGGGCTCTTGCTAACCTGAAGGAGCACAAACTGACGTTTGAGTCCAAGAAGTGGAAGCTAGAAGATTGTTTCGGCGAAGGAGCATGGGAAGATTCGGTCGAAGGTCTTCAATACACCATTATGCAGAGGGAGTTACTCGTCGAAGGGTTACTCACTCGGCCTGATCATCCAGAAACGAAGGGGCTATTAGCAAAGTTTCGCGCCCGTGGCCGTGCTTGACTATTTGTATTCCTTTTGTTGATCATTGTTGGACGCTGACCATCACCAGGCTTGTTGGCTGAGGTCATGCTATTGATGCATCTTGTATTCAGTGATGTTGTGTACTGCCTTGATGGGCTTTCTTCATATATGAGATGTTATTTCCATGATTGGGCTCGGACTTCTTATTATCAGCACTGGAACTCAGGCACTAGGATCGGGGGAAATCTCCCTAACGCACAGACACACGTTTGCATTTGCATGAAGCATTTGCATAACAAGTACTTTTTCGTTTTTTCCTAACCCCTTTGTGTTTTCAGGTTGTTTCAGGTTGTTCCAGGATTGATCAGAGACCTATCCACCGCTATCCGACCAGAGCAAATCAAACCAGAATCATGGAGCAAGTGAAAACTGATGTTCAGGAACTCCGCGAAAGAATGGATCGCTTCATGGAGCTCATGCAAGCGGTCGCCAATGGCCAGGATCAGCTCAGAACCTTGGTTCAGCCTCTGATCTCAAGGGTCGATAGCAATGGCGTACTCCATGGTGGGACCGTGCCTACCCCTCCACCAATTGAAACTCCTCAGAATGGCGTCCCCGTGACCGGGGGGAATGGCAGTGCCAACGACAATGTGATAGCTAACATGGGACTCAATGGCAATACGACGGGCGTCGGTAATGGGAATTTTGAAGCTAACGTCAATGTTGGGCTGGGCAACGGCAACGCAGGTGTTGGGAATCTGTTCGGGCCTCAGCCGTGGTTAGAAGACCGTCAGGACGATGTGTTCTCTCAGAGGGGTGCTGAAGGGGAGCTGACTGCTGAAGCACGACTTAGATTCAAGGCACTCGAGGATAAGATGAGGAGTATCGAGAACCATTATGCAGTTGGGACTGATTGCTGATTTCAAGGTGCCTCCCAAGTTCAAGGTACCTGACTTTGAAAAGTACAAGGGCACCACTTGCCCTCGCGTCCACCTGAGATCATATTACTGGAAAATGTTCGCTCATTCTGAGGACGAGAAGTTGCTGATGCACTTCTTTCAGGACAGTCTATCCGGGCCATCCCTCGAATGGTACATGAGTCTGGAGCCTACCAGTGTGCGCACGTGGAAGGACCTTGCTGAAGCATTCGTGCACCACTACCAATATAACAGTGACTTGGCCCCGAACCGAGTCCAACTGCAGAATCTGTCGCAAAGGAACAACGAAGGGTTCAAGGAATACACCCAGCGATGGCGTGAGTTGGCAGCTAGGGTTCAGCCGCCGATGGTTGAATGTGAGCTTGTGCAGATGTTCGTAGCCACCCTCACAGGGATTTATTATGAGAAATTGGTCAGCGGTATGTCTGGAACCTTCTCAGATCTCATTATCACGGGTGAGCACATTGAAAATGGGATCAAATTGGGGAAAATTCAGGGTGATTCATCCTCGGCTGGAGGAGGAAAGAAACCTTATGGTGGCAAAAGACGGGAAGGAGAAACGAGCGCCGTGACCAACGCTCGAAGGAAGGGTAAAGGCCCTCACCAACAGGTGGCCAGCATAACTATCCCGGCAGTTCAACAGCCACAGCAGCAGCAGCCGCAGCAGCACCAGCAACCGAATCAACAAGGGCACAGAAAGTATCAGAATAGGGCACCTCTGTCGAGCCGTCACCTCGAGACACCGCTCATGTCGTATGCGCAACTGTTACAGACTTTGCTTCAGCTACAGTTGATCCAGAAGAGAACCTTGGCTCCCTTGATAGGGGCACCTCCGCCAGGTTATGACGCGAATGCGACTTATGAGTTTCACTCAGGGGCACCAGGCCACACAATAGAAAATTGCAAAGCCTTCAAGCACAAGGTGCAGGACATGGTGGACGCTAAGATCATCAACTTCTCGGATAATGTGCCAAACGTCATGAAGAACCCTATGCCGAATCATAGGGGAGGTGGAGTAAACGCCATTATTGAAGACGAGAGTTTGGATTTGTTGACTGACGTCAGAGATCTGAAGACACCGCTTAGCTTCGTTAAAGCTAAGCAGATGAAAAAAGGTTTCTTCCCAGGTTGCGGAGAGCTGTGTATGGGCTGTGCGACAAGTCCTGATGGATGTGAACAGCTGCGAGAGGGGATTCAAAGTATGATGATTGAGGGAATCCTGCAGTTTAGCCGGAGGGCCGAATGTGGATCGGGAGAGGTAATGCTGAAGCAAGATGATGAGGTTGCCACCATCACCATCCCTCGCCAGACGATAACTATTTCTACACCCAGACCGCCCACGATTACCATCACCAAAGCTGGGCCAATACCGTTAGAAAGCACTAATGTGTCCCATGGCATTACGGGGCAGAAGTCTACTGTAATGGACAGAAGTTGGAACTAGAACCGTTTGGGTCGTCTATGGAGAACCTAGCGGGCGTCAGTGGTATCACTCGCAGCGAAAGAGTGTTTGCACCACCTGAGGTCGTGACGGACAAAGCGGACAAAGCTGATGCAACTGATAAAGGGAAAAGTAAAGTCGTTGAAGAGATCCCTCGTGGGGTAGAAAAAGACTTACTTGTCAAAGACGCCGAAGAGTTTATGCGGTTGATTAAAAAGAGTGACTACAAGATCGTGGATCATCTCCATCAGACACCCTCGAAGATTTCCATCCTGAATCTGTTGCTGTGTTCGGAGGCACACCGCAACGCGCTGCTGAAGGTGTTGAACGCCGCATATGTACCGCAGGAAATATCAGTAAACCAGTTAGAGGAGGTCGTAGCCCACGTAAATGCTGGAAATGGGCTAGGGTTCACTGACCTGGAGCTGACGCCGAAGGGGAGGAACCACAATAGCGCCCTGCACATCTCGATAGAGTGTAAGGGAACGATTATGTCTCACGTGTTGGTGGACACGGGGTCGTCGCTCAATGTTCTTCCGAAGAAAGCATTGATGAAGTTGGATACTCGTGGAGTGATTTGCACACCCAGTGATCTGGTGGTGAAAGCGTTCGATGGAACCAAATGTCATGTTTTCGGGGAGGTGACCCTACCAATCCAAGTCGGGCCGGAAACATTCGATGCGGTTTTTTACATTATGGACATCATGCCTGCCTACAGTTATCTCTTAGGCCGGCCATGGATCCATTCCGCAGGTGCCGTGACCTCCACGTTGCACCAGAAACTCAAGTATGCTGTCGGAGGTAGCATCGTGACTGTATGTGGCGAGGAAGACATAATGGTGAGCCATTTGTCGTCCTTCAAGTATGTTGAGATGGATGGGGAAATCCACGAAACCCTATGCCAAGCATTAGAAGCTGTTAAAGTCAAGGACGTAGCTCCTGTAGTCACTGAGAAGCCAGAGATGACTCTCTCTTCCTTCAAGGAAGCCTGGGCTGTTGTCCAAGCCGGATCTACCCCAGGCTGGGGGCGAATTTTGGAGATACCTAACAAGCAAGACAAGTTTGGGTTGGGATATTCTCCTGGAGCTGAAGCCTCCTCTTCTAGCATTGTGTCGCGAGGTAAAGGGCCGATCCAGTTTACCAGCGGCGGGATGATATTTGAAAGCGTCAACGCGGTGTCTGAAGACAGCGGAGATAGCGACTATGACCTAGACTCTTTGATCCAGCCAAGCAAGCCAGGCGAGAGCCTCAACAACTGGTCCGTCAAGGATATCATCCAGATAACAAGCGAAGAGTAATGATTTACTTTTTCCAATCATTGTACAACCCTATGTCCTACCCGAGGCATAGTGGTTTTATTGTCAGGGCCTTGTTTGATTATGTACATGCATTTTATCAATAAATCAAAAGGCGTTTTTCTTCGTATTCAAATGTTGCGATCCCTGTTATTCCTGTTTTATATTTGTTTTGAAAAACAATAAAATGGCAATGAGGTTTGTGCTAACCTGCATATCCTTGTTTTAAGCTTAACCCTTGTTATTGCAGGATCCACATAACAGATGACATCGACTCTGGACCTTCTACGACTCACTTCAACTTCGATTGCCCGATCTATCAAGCCGAAGAAGAGATTGATGAAGACGAAGACCTTCCCGAAGAGTTGGCCCGCTTGTTCAAACAAGAAGAGAAAGTTATTCTGCCTCACGAAGAAGAGATCGATATTGTGAATCTGGGTTCTGAAGAACTTGTCAGGAACGTCAGGATAGGGGCTGCATTGCAGAGTGATGTCAAGCAGAGATTAGTCGAGATGCTGAGAGAGTATAGTGACATCTTTGCTTGGTCATACGAAGATATGCCCGGACTTGATACTGACATCGTGGTCCACCACTTGCCGCTGCGAGAAGATTGTCCTCCCGTTAAGCAGAAGCTTAGGAGGACACGACCAGATATGGCCGTTAAGATCAAAGAAGAAGTGCATAAACAGCTTGATGTTGGCTTCTTAGCGGTCACTACTTACCCTCCGTGGGTCGCCAACATAGTGCCTGTACCGAAGAAGGACGGTAAGGTACGAATGTGCGTCGATTATCGGGATTTGAATAGGGCGAGCCCTAAAGATGATTTCCCGCTGCCTCATATTGATGTGTTGGTCGACAATACAGCTCAGTTCTCCGTGTTTTCGTTCATGGATGGCTTCTCCGGTTACAATCAGATCAAGATGGCGCCGGAGGACATGGAGAAAACTACGTTTATCACTCCTTGGGGAACATTTTGCTATAAGGTAATGCCTTTCGGTCTGAAGAACGCAGGGGCCACTTACCAACGAGCAATGGTTACTTTGTTTCATGACATGATTCATCATGAGATTGAAGTCTATGTTGATGACATGATTGCGAAGTCCCAAACGGAGGAGGGACATCTGGTCAATTTGCTGAAGCTTTTTGAGAGGCTTAGGAAGTTCAGGTTGAGGCTGAATCCTAACAAGTGTACTTTCGGGGTACAGTCCGGAAAGTTACTGGGGTTTATCGTGAGTGAAAGAGGCATCGAGGTTGATCCTGCGAAGATAAAAGCAATACAAGAAATGCCATTGCCAAAAACAGAAAAAGAAGTTCGTGGTTTCCTGGGCAGAATAAACTACATCGCAAGGTTTATCTCTCAGCTCACGGCCACGTGTGAACCGATGTTCAGACTGCTAAAGAAAGATCAGGCGATTATCTGGAACGAGGATTGCCAGAAGGCATTTGATAAGATAAAACAGTATCTACAGGAACCTCCGATCTTGATACCCTCAGTGGTAGGACGACCTTTAATCATGTACTTGACAGTTCTTGAGAATAGTATGGGGTGTGTTGTCGGTCAACACGACGAGACGGGCAGAAAGGAGCATGCCATTTACTACTTGAGTAAAAATTTCACAGATTATGAATCTCACTACTCGATGCTGGAGAAGACGTGTTGTGCACTAGCCTGGGCTGCCAAACGTTTACGACAGTACATGCTCAATCACACCACTATGCTAATTTCGAAGATGGATCCGATCAAGTACGTCTTCGAGAAGCAAGCGCTTTCGGGCAGGATTGCCAGATGGCAAATGGTGTTGACGGAATATGACATTCAGTATGTTACCCAGAAGGCCATCAAGGGTAGCGTATTATCCGAATACCTTGCCGAACAGCCGATCAAGGATTATCAGCCGATGAAATTTGAATTCCCTGATGAGGATATCATGTTTCTCAAAGCGAAAGATTGCGACAAACCGTTGCCTGACGAGGGTCCAGATAGGAAATCCCAGTGGAAATTGATATTTGACGGGGCGGTTAATTCTTACGGAAGTGGCATTGGGGCGATCATCACAACTCCCCATGGATCCCACATCCCGTTTACGGCGAGACTGACGTTTCCAGTCACCAATAATAAAGCGGAGTACGAATCATGCATCATGGGTCTACAAGAAGCAATTGATTTGAGAATCAAGAACCTAGACGTATATGGTGACTCGACGCTTGTGATTAACCAGATTAAAGGGGAGTGGGAGACTCGTCAATCGAATTTGGTGCCGTACATGAACTATGCCAGAAGGCTGCTTCCGTTCTTTGATCGAGTGGAACTCCATCATGTGCCCAGGGTCGAGAACCAGATGGCTGATGCCTTAGCCACGTTGGCTTCGATGTATAAAGTCAATTTTTGGAATGAAGCTCCAAGAATTGTCCTTTCTCGTCTTGATAGACCTGCATTCGTCTTTGCGATCGAGGAAGCCTCCGACGGCAAGCCATGGTTCCATGATATCCAGACCTTCCTTATGACTAAGGAGTATCCCGCGGGAGCGTCAACCCAGGATAAGAAGACTCTGAGGAGGCTGTCTGGAAACTTTTATCTCAATCCTGATGGAGTTTTGTATAAAAGAAACCACGATCTCGTGCTACTCAGATGTGTAGATGAGAAAGAAGCGAGTATGCTCAT
Source organism: Lathyrus sativus (assembly GCA_963859935.3). Lineage (NCBI taxonomy): Eukaryota > Viridiplantae > Streptophyta > Magnoliopsida > Fabales > Fabaceae > Lathyrus > Lathyrus sativus. The sequence continues at coordinate 86,799,722 of OZ012738.1, forward strand.
GGAAGAAGTCCATGAAGGCACATTTGGTACGCACGCCGACGGGCATGCTATGACGAGAAAGATCCTGAGAGCAGGATATTACTGGCTGACGATGGAAACAGATTGCTTTAAATTCGCAAAGAGATGTCATAAATGCCAGATTTATGCTGATAAGATTCATGTGCCGCCGTGCCCGTTGAATGTCATGTCCTCCCCGTGGTCGTTCTCCATGTGGGTCATCGACATGATCGGTAAGATCGAGCCCACTGCTTCTAACGGTCATCGCTTCGTTTTAGTAGCCATCGACTACTTCACCAAGTGGGTGGAGGCAGCCTCATATGCTAATGTGACCAAGCAGGTGGTGGCTAAATTCATAAAGAGGGACATCATCTGTCGTTACGGAATTCCCGAGCGGATCATTACTGATAATGGTTCGAATTTGAATAACAAGATGATGAAGGAGCTGTGCTAGAGTTTCAAGATTGAACGCCATAACTCATCTCCTTACCGGCCGAAGATGAATGGCGCCGTTGAAGCGGATAATAAAAACATTAAGAAGATTGTACAGAAGATGGTTGTGACCTACAAAGATTGGCACGAGATGTTGCCATTTGCACTGCACGGTTATCGTACCACGGTACATACGTCAACCGGGGCAACTCCTTTCTCCTTAGTGTACGGTATGGAAGTTGTCCTGCCGTTAGAAGTGGAGATCCCTTCTTTAAGAGTTTTGGTTGACGTAAAACTCGACGAGGCAGAATGGATTAAGAACCGACTAAACCAACTCAGCCTGATGGACGAGAAGAGGTTAGCATCGATTGCGTATGGTCGTTTATACCAAAGCCGAATGAAGAAAGCTTACGATAAGAAGGTGCATCCTAGAAGCTTTCAGACGGGTGATCTCGTCCTGAAGAAGATTCTTCCTCCACACTCCGATCATCGGGGCAAGTGGACTCCTAATTACGAAGGTACGTACGTCGTCAGCAAGGTCTTCTCGGGAGAAGCCTTGCTGTTATCCACGATGGATGGCGAAGATTTTGCTTCCCCGGTGAACGCGGACGCAGTTAAAAAATACTTTGCTTAAAAGAGACCCGCTGGAAAGAAAAAGAGCATCCAGGCAAAAAAGGGGCATCCCGGCGAACCATAAAAAAGGAAAAGGTTCGGGCAAAAATTAGGGATATAAAGAAAAGAATGTACACCCGCAAAGTCGAAAACCCGGATGGGCGACTTTGGCAAAAAAGGGTATCCCGGTGAATCGAAAACCCGGAAGGGCGATTCAGGCAAAAGTTAGGGATTTGAGAAAGCAAATGACTGCGTTCCGCGTGTGGACTTTCATTGTTTAGTGGTTTGGAAGACCTGAGGGCCGTTTATCTGAATCAATCTCTTCTGAAGCTGAAGCGTCGGAGAAGTATCGAAGTCGAGTGGGTCATAGAGGGATCAACTCATGGTGTTCGTCTACGCTTCGTTGGCGACATTTGTGTATATACTGATGTATATTTATGCTTTTACTTTTTTGCGCGGCTTCCTCATTCCAGGAAATTGCCTCTGTTGTAAAATTTTTTTACCTATTCAGGGGTTCGTTATCAATAAAATGTATACTATTCAACAATTCTGTTTGTTTGTTTAGCATTTACCTGTTTGGTTTGCGAAAAAGAACGTCGATGTTTTTGACAAAATGCGCATACATAAACTTACTGGCCTAAGCCACTGATTGTTGAAACAATGAATTACTTGAAAATTGTCACAAGATGATAACCTTGATAGGTCCCTTTGAGAAGGGTGTCTTGTCTGTTTGTTTGTGTTGATACAGGTATAGCATATTCCAGATAATACGCCGCATGCGTCCCCAGGCAGGATGATTCCTTCTTCTCCAGCAAAGTTCAACAGCTTCTCCCCGCAGAGTCTGAACATGAGATCGTCAAGCATTGATATGTCTCCCCAGGAAGAGAAGATTCTCTCCCCAATCGGATGTATCCTGAAGGAACGTGATATCCCCAGCTGAGTCTGAAGTGTGCAGCAATTGGTAGTTCCAGACTGAAGTCTCCAGGAGAATTGAAATTCCCCACAGAGTCGTACTCTCCCCCAAGCAGGATGGTTCCTTCTCCCCCAGCCGAGTTTGTAGTTCCCCAAGAGAGCCGAGTCCTTGGAAAGGCGTTCGGGCCATAATTGGTTGTCCCCAGTAGAGTGTTGAGTAGCCGATGCTGTATTTCCCCACCGGAGTCGTTACCTCAGGAAAGGTTGGCTATGAATGCCGTGCAGTTTGTTTCTGCGATTGACATCGCTTTCCTCAGCAGGCCTGGGTTCTCATAGAGCTCCGTTCCCCTGCAGCAGTCGACTGAAGTTCGTTTCTCCAGGCGGAGTCCAATTGAGATTGGTGTAACTTCTTCTCCTTGGCAGGATGAGTCCTCCCTCCACCAGAGTGGTTCTTTCTCCTTGACAGGAGGATTCTCCCTTCAGCATTTATTTTGCTGACGGGATCGCAGCATTTTGCATGATTGCATAGCATTTATCATAAACGTGTAGCATTCTCACCGTGTGGAGCATGGCGCCGTTGTCAAAGCATATGCATATGAAACATGAGCTAGGTCGTTACCGTTCTTGTTTTGCAGGTGTTCCTCCGCAGAGTCGCTTGCTCAAGATGATTCTTGAATCCCCCAGCAAAGTCGTTTGCCCAAGATGATTCTTGAATCCTCCAGCAAAGGTGTTTGTTTAAGATGACTCTTAAAACCCCAGTGAGGTCGCCAGAGTTGGTTGCTCAAGTTGATGCTTAGAGTCCCCGGCAGAGTGTTTGCTCAGGATGATTCCTGAAATCTCCAGCAGAGTTATTAGTTCAGGATGATTCTTGAAGTCCCCACGGAGTTATTTGTCCAAGATGATTCTTGAAGTCCTCAGCAGAGTTGACTCACCCAGAATGATTCCTGGACCCCGAAGCAGAGTAACTTGATAGTTCTCCAAAATCCCCAGCGGAGATGCGTCATCCCCAGCAGGTTTCTGAATAGCGAAGTTGAAACTTCCCTTGAAGACTTGATGATTGAAGTCCAACCGTATTAATGAAGCAGTTCTCTCAGCTGATGCGGAGTGCCTGATGGCAGAAGTTCGGATATCCCCAATTGGTTCATGATTGACTGAGAATTCCATTCCCGACTTAATGACGAAGTTCGGCTAACGCCCAAGGATTTCTTTGAATGCCCGATGGCATGATTAACTTGATTGTTGACCTGATGGGTCCCGAGAATCTTGATGTTTGACGGCATGATCGACCATGTATCATCGGTTACCGTGTGACCAATCCCCCAGCTAGTTGTCGTGCAGCTAATATTTCAGTTTCCGAAGATTTGTCCCCATCAGAGTACCGTGTACTTGGGCAGTTGGCAAATTTCCGGGTTCGTTGGTATTCAACCATCTCGTACCTTGATTGGTTGAGAGCCGTTCGCTTCTCACCCAGTCAGGTTCAAGCCGTTTGAATAGGGGCAGCTGTTGCACCCCAAAATTTGACCAACATTTCTTTACCTAGCTTATGTTTCATTTCATTCACATTAGCATTATCATTGGCATTTCATTGACATGTGCGCAGGAGATCAAGAGGTATGATCACCAATCAAGGGCTACACAAGACTATGAAGCTAGCTAAGAAGGTTATTCAAGTGTTCAAGGGTTGATATCCTTGTCAGAGAAGTCAAAAGATTCTCAGAGTGAGTGGTTGAAACCAAGGTTGTGTGCCTCCTAACTTGAGAGTTGTGGGAGCTCCTCAGATGATTCTGAAGCCATGAATGTGGACTTGAAGCCTTGAGAGAGCTTATGAGAAGTATTGAAAGCCATCATGAGGCCTAGATAGGTCATGGTGCAAGATTAAGAAGCCTCAGCCATGATTGGTGTAATTAGGGTTTGACTGGGTCAACCCTAGGTCAACTGATGATTTGAGGAAGGTTGAGACCTAATCCAAGAGCCATGTGATCATGGATTGATGCATTGAGATGTTATGAGGATGATTCCAAGGTCAACTCATCATGATTGAAGAGTTTGAGAAGTTTCAAGCTAGGGTTTCTAAGGCTTGACAGTGTAAAATCCCCTAGTTTGACCCCTATCTTCAAGGCAGTTTAGCTCAAGATATGATTGTCATCTCATCTTGCCCCCAACATGAATGTTGTAAAACTTGCTCTTAGATTTAATTTGAGTAGTAGAAGTCCTTGATAGGATTTGTAGGACTCAAGTTATGACTTTGACAAGTTATAGGTCATATGAGGTATGTGAATTTGAGGGCTTGACAGTTACCCAACTTGCATCAAACTTTTGCCCAAGAAGGATGATTCCTATGAACTTTTGGTCAACATGAATGTTGTTCCTTATCCTCTTAGATTTCTAGAGAGTACTATAAGTCCTTGATAGGATTTGTAGAACTCAAGTCATGGCTTTGACAAGTCAAGGGCATTTTGGTCATTTGGAGATTATAGGTCATTTCAAGCATAAGGCCATAACTCCTATTTCCAAGCTTCAAATGGAAAAATGTTCAACATCAAACTTGTTCAAAATGATGTTTTAAGGTTAGTAAAGAGGTCATGAGATGTTGGAAATGCTTGTAGCTCAAAGTTGCAAAAATGACCTAAAATAAGGGTATAAGTTAAATGAATCAAAGTTGGAAATTGATATTTTTGACCTACACATCCAAACCATGGCATGTGATATATCATTTTGACTCTAGAAAACATTTTAAGAACATTGGTTTAGCCACATTTTTGATTTGAGGTCTAATTTGTGGACTTGCTTTGAAAAGTAATTACTTACATCATAAGTAACATTTGCAAAACCTAGAATCAAGGCATAACCAAGGCCCCTTGCAAGCTAAACACTTTCAAAATGTCACTAGGGGAGAAATTGTAAGAGAATGAGATTGGTTTCAAGCTGAAAACAGAATTATGCATATCATGGCATATGGTTGAAATTCTCATGTCATGAGAGATTGAAACTCTCATTAGAAGGATCTAGAGGGTTCTAGATCACCCACACATGTTCTATATATTGATTAGAAGGGGTTCAAGTGCAGGGTTGGTGAGAATTGAGGGAGAGAAGAGAGTTTGCAACTTCACATTGTTCATTGCAAATTGAAATCAGTTTCTGCATTCTACACCATTTTTTATCTTTCTTTTGATCTCAACAACTTCTATTGAGGATACTGAATGATTCCAGATCAATTCCATAGCAAATCGATGGCTGAATCGTGTATGAGCAATTGAATTTCAGCACCTGCAAGTCACTATCGGGTTTGGAGTTCCAGGCGTTTTCCATCAATTCTCTTGCATACAGAAGCAAGAACTTGGTACATTGAATGATTTTGGAGCTGTAGAAGGGTTGAAGTGAAGAATTGCTTCATCTGTTACTCAAGAATTCACAGGTTGGTAACTTTCATCCCTCACCTTAATTTAAGAAGAATTACCTCAATTTGTTAGGTTAGATTAGTAGTATGTGGTTAGGAGATCGTTTCTGGAAACTTAGAGAGGATTTCGTGATGATCAATGAGGGGACACAATTTCTGTTTGGATCAAGAACATGCTGGATATTGAGAGATAATATGAGTATTATAGCAAGAACTAATCAGGGTAATGTGGTGAACATTTTAGACCAAACAATTTGAAGAATGGTGATGATTGAGGTCTGAGCATAATTTTGATTCTTGATCGTGTTTTAGGATAGAGGTTGATTCAATGAATTCTGAGGCTATGGTTAGATTCAGTGTTCAATTTAGACTGATTTAGTGCTTTAGGTCTTGAAATTTGATGGAGATTTCGTGAGGTGCGAATGTGATGAAGAAGAGCATGAGAGCTCTGTTTCAATGGCATTTCTCCCTCCATTTTTGGTTCAAACGAAGAAGATGATGTTAACACCATTGGATCAACATGAAGACTTTGACTCAACCATGTATCCCATGGCCAGGATTGATTTGAATTCGTGAGAGAGTCTGAGTAAGTGAAACGATGCATTTCACTTACTAGGTCGTTTTGGGCTTTAGTAAGAAACAACTATCCACACCCCCAGCGAGCCCAATCCAGAATTTGAACTGATTTTCATTGCTAGTTGCACCGCGTGTTGGTTATTTTATTTTCATTTTCCTTTATTTTTTTCATTTTATTCATGGTTATTGATTAAATCATATAAAATTGAAAAATGATCCAATTAACCCCATTCTTTTTGCATTAGATTAATGATTGAGTCTAGTATTTTTTAGAAAAAAAATATTTTTAGTTCATGCATTTTCTTATTTTATGGGAATTTTCATATTTTTATTGATATTAAAATAGTTATGTTTGATACTTAATTTTGTGGAATTTTGTGTGATCATGTGATGATGATTTTGATCCTGATTTTTTTGTGTGTGATTAGTGTAGACATGTATGCTCCCATAGTATTTTTCTCACATTTTTGTGATGAACATAGGTGGTAGTTCAGGTTGAAAACTTTAGGTGCTTCCTTTTAGGGTTTAGGTTTAGTACCTTATAGTGTAGAATTTATTTCTAGGTTTTATTTGATGATTTGATCTCTGGAATTAATATGGTAGAGTCATGATTGACCTAGGTTACCATAGTTATTTTTGTAGGATTTTACAATTGGTTTTAGTATTTTAGTTAGGATTAACTTTAGTACTAGGTTTTAGGTGACCCTAATTTACTAACTCAACTAGATTAACTTCTTTAGTCCCCTTAGATTAGGGTTTTGCTTTGTTTGACTTTGGTTGAGATTGAAGACAAGTTGAAGACAAGGTAAGGATGCTTGAAGTTGCTTGAAGTTGCTTAGAGCTTGGAGTTGCTTGTGCCTGAAGGTGTCTGATGAAGATTTAGGAGGTAGGAGACATAGGGAGAGCCTTGTAAGTAGAATGACTTCTTTCACAAATATGGAAAGCATCTTGTGCTTCCATTCCTCCCAATGACTAAAAGTCCTTCTAAGATATTCACATCCCTCCTTTGGAGGGATGAGTGGCTTTATCTGGGAAGTAGAACTTTGAGGGAACCAGTCTCTCATAATGATGAACCCTTACAGGCTTCCTTTGGTTGTCAATAAGCTGTTTATCATTTCCACTCATTCTGTTATATCAATTGTCTTCTGGTTTGAGTATCTTGAAAGATGTTGGACTTGAGCTTGAAGATGAGGACTTCATTGAAGAGTGTGGAAGAGGATGATTCCTTGAGCATTGCCATTGCAGCTGGAGCTTGAAGAGCAAGAAGCACAAGTTGATACTTGAAGATCCAATGGAGATTGAGTGAAGAGCTGAGGCTTAAAGAATTGAAGGATGAAGTTGACACTTCCAGGTGATTGAAGACTACTCTGAGAAGCTGAAGCTTGTAGATGAAGAACACCAAGTTGATACTGGTAAAGCAAAGAGAGCTGAAGCTTGAAGAGTAAGAAGAACAAGTTGATACTTGAGGATTCAATTGAGATTGAGTGTAGAGCTGAGGCTTGAGGAATAAAGGATGAGTTGATTTACATTGATGCTTGGAGAGCCTGAAGGAATCAAGTGGATACTTGTAGTTAAGAGTGAAGCCTGAAGGTGGAATTGACTGAGGAGCTGAAGCTTGGAGAAGAGAGAATAAGTTGATACTTATGTTTGATGGGTTGAAACCTTGGAGGAGCAAGTTGATACTTGTTATTGAAGATGATAGCCTTGAAGGGTGATGGAAGTCTGATGATTGAACTGCTGTCTGAAGAGAGCATTATTGTGGAAGCTGTTGATCTGTTTTCTTCTCTGCATTGATGTGCCTTGTTTGATTTGCTTGATGCATTAGAATAAGTTCATGTTTAGATTAACATGGACTAGGAGCATGATTGCACTAGAGGTTGAGTTGTTCCCTCTGCTTGTATTGTTACTGTATGGCTTTGCTTGCGGGTATTCGGTAGAGCCCAGCTCCCTTGCCCATGTGGTTTGTGTTTGCCTGATGGCATTTTATTGCATTTCTTCTATATGATTGCAGTTTATTCTATCTTGCTTGATAGCATGTTATTCCTTCTGTATGATTGCAGTTATTCATATCTGGCTTGAGGTCGAGATGAGCTTGTGGAGGCTGATGCCCCACACACATTTCCTCCCTCACTTGCATTGCATGCATTTTACAGTCGTTTAGTGTTTATCTGTTTACTGTTTAAGCTGATGCTTTATCTGTTTATGTTTATCATTGACATGATCCCTTAGGAATCTCACTTCCTTTGATAAGGAGGTGATGATTAGAACTTTAGGTTGAAACCTATGCATGATAACTTCTAGGAGTTCCCTGTTTCAAACTTCAACCATAGGATGAATCTTTGGCATGACAACAGTAGGACTTGATAGTCTCCCTTTAGTTGAGTCTGTTCTCTTCTCATCTCAAAACAGCTTAAAATACAGTAATCATGAATGATTTCTTTCGTACGTAACGAGCCTTAAGCTATCTGAGAAAGGATTGTTGGAGAGCTTCTTTTCAATAGTCTGGATGTTTAGTATGGCACCCTTTGGGTGACATGCGACGCATTCACTCTCAGGTCATAGTCTTTAGTGCGATTGAAATTGCAAACACAATAAAAAACAGTTCTTTCGTAAAAGACAGAAAACAAACTTCAAACCTTTTGCCCCGTGGGCCCATAATTCAAAGGAAGCTTTTCTGAAGAAAAGAGTGTCGTTAAACTTCAGCGCCACCGCAAACAGGCTTTGTCCCTAACTGCTGGAACTGCTGTTTAACCCTACTCGATAAAACAGATGAATCTGAATCCCCGTAATCCGTATTATCCCGAACTACGTAAGCTCTGATCTCTCATACCTGTTGAGAGTACGTAGGCACAATACTGATGTATTGGCGAGCCACCTTCCCCGTAACCAGTAGTTAGGCGAACTACCTTGACTCTGATTTCTCATTCTCTGATGAGAATACGTAGGCATAAAGTGCGACGCTTTGCCGAGTCATTTTTATTTTCTGTTTAAGCCAACCTTGATAGGTAGATAGATAAACCAACTCGTCCAGTAAACACAACAAGCGTGGATCCCATCGAGTACGATGGACGTGAGGGGTGCTAACACCTTCCCCTTGCGTAACCGACTCCCGAACCCAGACATTGGTTACGATGACCTTGTCTTATACCTTTTCGTCAGGTTTTTCCGATCGTTTCCTTTCCCGTTCCGAGGGATAAATAACGAAAGGTGGCGACTCTTCTGTTTTGCCGGCACCTTATTTTCGCGGAAGCGACATACGGAAGAACTGTTTTTTATGGATGTTTGCAACTAATATCGCACTAGAGACTATGACCTGTTTGCAATCCCCAGCAGTTCATTTCTTGGGTTAGGCCAGAAAGGGGGTGTGGATATCACTCTGAGTCCTAAGCCTAAAACAAATCAATTAATGAAACGGTGCGTTTCATTCTAATGTCTCTCTTCAGCGCTGAGATCAAATAGTGGCCCTCCAATGCACGTCTGAGTCCAAGGTCAAACCCTAATCTGAGGGCTCTTGTTCATCGTCCCCAAGTTTGAACTGAAATGGAGGGAGTTCTTAGACGGTGGCCTGAACAGTGGCGCCACCGTCTTCTCCGGTGAGACAACCTCTACAGTTCACCAAAACTCACAAAACAAATCATCATTCCACTCCAAATTTGATGTTGATCAAGAATCCAACCTTAGAATTATCTAATTCCATCTCTAACTCAAAACACGATCACATTTTCAAAGTTCATCCAAATCTTGATTTTCACCATTCTTGAAATTAAAGGTCTCAATTCAGTCCTCACTCTTCACTGATCAATTTCCACTATCCCATTGTGATTAATCCTTCAAGAATCTTGAGATATCAACCTCAACAGAAAATGATCACACACCTATCTTGTCTCTAATTCACCAATTTCTGATCCTAAATCCAACTACATGTTGCAATGATCCTAACCATATATGAATTTCTAAGTATCTCCTCCTAAATCATGCATAAGGGTGAAATGTACAAACCTGGTTTCAGAGAGGTAACAGAGATGGTTTTTGCTCACTTCAACTGCCAAGATGATGCAGACACACTCCAAATCCACTCCCAAAGCCTTTGCACACCCTGATTTGGCTTGATTCTCCCTTGAATTGAAAACCCGATTTCAACTTGCACCTTCAAAATTTCAATGGCTCTTTCTGCAACCAACTCCAATTCCTTCCAAAAAAATGGCTGAGTTCACTCAATGACTTATATAGAAGTGATTGGGATTGTCTAGAAACTTCTGGATTCATCCAAATGAGATTTTGGATTTTCAAAATCTCTTCAAAATCTCATCCATGGAAATCACCATTCTGACTCCCTCTTGGCATGGCTATGTGTGTAATCAAGTTCTCATGAGATTTTGAATGAGTTTGATAAGTTATCTTCCTTGTTTGCAAGCCAAAGGTATGGATTTGATTATGTTGCTTCATCATGAAGAAATGAAATGGAATGTTATGCAAATGACCTCAAATCAAAATTCTAACATTGCCATTGTTTCTAAAATCATTTTTCCAATCAATTTGACCTATAATTTTGTTTCATTTGGCCACAAAATGAATTATTTGAATTTTTGGCCATTAAATCCTTTTAATTCTTTCTTTTTTCAAAATTTCTTGAACCAAGTCTCTCCTTGAGCCATTTCAATGCCTCCTTGATGCATGGTCAAGGTTAAAACACCATTTTGAGCAACTTTCTAGTTGAACAAAATTTCATTTGAGACCTCTAAGTTGGTGAAAATTCACATTCCTCAGATGACTTGTAACTTGTCAAAGCCATAACTTGAGATCTACAAATCCTATCAAGGACTTCTAGTACTCAAATTAAAGCTAAGATCACGCTCTAAAACAATCATGTTGGGGGCAAGATGATATGACAATCACATCTTGAGCTAAATTGCCTTGAGGATAGGGGTCAAACTAGGGGATTTTACAATGTCAAGTCTTAGAAACCCTAGCCTGAAACTTCTCAAACTCTTCAATCATGATGAGTTAACCTTGGAATCATCATTATAGCATCTCAATGTATCAATACATGATCACATGGCTCTTGAATTAGGTCTCAACCTCCTTCAAATCGTCAGTTAACTTAGGGTTGACCCAGTCAAACCCTAGCTGCACCAATCATGGCTGAGGCTTCTTAATCTTGCACAATGACCTGTCTAGGCCTCAAAGTGATCTTCAACACTTCTCATGAGCTCTCTCAAGACCTCAAGTCCAACTTCATGGCTTCAGAATCATCTGATGGCTTTCCACAACTTTCAAGTTAGGAGACACACATACTTGGTTTCAATCACTCTCTCTGAGGATCTTTTAACTTCTCTGACAAGGCTATCAACCCTTGAGCACTTGAATAACCTTCTTAGCTAGCCTTGTAGTCTTGTATAGCTCTTAATTGGTAATCATACCTCTTGATCTCCTGCATACATGTCAATGAAATGCAAATGATAATGCTAATGGTCATGAAATGAAACATAAGCTAGGTAAAGAAATGTTGGGCAAATTTTGGGGTGCAACAGCAGGGTAGCGAGTTATTCGTTAAGCGAGCCAGCATCGAGCTGGTAGCAAACGGTCCCAGACTTGGACACAACCAAAATGATCCAATCTCGCTGGTAGTGAGTGAGGTAGCAAAGGGTTCGCTAAGACCTCGCTAAGCGAGCAGGTAGCGAGCACTTCCAGTGGCTCCCAGACTTCCTTCGCGAGCTTGTTCGCTAGGCGAACCAGTAGCGAGTGTTCGCCAAGGACTCGCTAGGCGAGTGGTGTAGTGAACATGATAGCATTCTTAATTTTTGTTGTGTTTCCATCCAATGTTGATTGTTTGGCTCGATTGTGATTGATCTTTCTTAATGCATAGTTGTATGCTGTGGTATGATATGTTGTGGGTAGCCGTATGGCGTGAATCCTAGATTGTGGGATTGATTGTGAAATGTGGCTTTTTGGCAAATATACATTGTTTAAATTGATTAAAAGTGTATGATTATTGTGAATGGATATTAATTGTATGCGAGTGTATGTGGGGAATGCATGAATATGTATTTGTGATTGAATCTAATTGATTCTTGTATACTACTTGATGAATGTAGTGATGATGTTGAAAGTATGAATACTTTGATGCAATGTGTTGTGTGTGCAATCATGATATAACTCTTGTGTGATAAATTATTTGTGTATGCATGAGATTAAGATGCGAGAACGGTCTTAAGTGCATATGATTGTTAATTGCATACGCATCATTTGTGGTCAAGAGGCAATGCTTCCTAGTTTCGTGGAGACTAGTGACTTGTCCCAAACCTAGAAGAGTGGGTTTGAAAGCTTAGAGGACGGGCTTTTATTGTTATCGGTCTAGAGGACGGACCCGGTTTAAATGTAAAAACCGAAAACTGATAACAAGTGTTGGTACCACATGGCATGAGTTGCATTGAGTCACATGGCATAGAGATAAATATTGTGTGAATGTATGCATATGTGTATGTTATGTGGATTGATGAGAATTATGGATGTGTGCATGATAAATATGCTTGGTTATTATTCCATATTTGTGATATATATGATGGGTTATGATGAATTGTGGTGAAAATGCGGAATATGTATATTCTATGCTTGCTCTATGAGGCATTGCAGAGTAGGTTGTTGGAGGTCTTTTGTGAAGCGAGTCTTCATTCTTTTGTCGGTCAGCTCTGATATGTAGTACCGGGTAGCTATGATATATTATTCTTTTGTGACACCTTGTATATGTATCTTGTTATGAAATGTTTATGAAAACAGAAATTATATTGTGAATCAAACTGAATGAAATATATATATATATATATATATATATATATATATATATATATATATATATATATATATATATATATATATATATATATATATATATGTGTGTGTGTGTGTGTGTGTGTGTGTGTGTGTGTGTGTGTGTGTGTGTGTGTGTGTGTGTTTATATGTTTGAGGATTATCAATGTTTAGATGTTTCCGCTGTTATTGTAAATATTGAGATGTGGGTGTAAGGACTAAGTTCCTCTGTTGAAGTTACCTCACTGTTGCATATCCCTATTGAGCAGGTGTTGTATGTTTTATTTCACGTATTGTGTGACATGCTCCTTTTATACCTTGTTTTCAATTATACTCTGATGAAAATTTGAATTTGTGTCTAAATGATTTATATGTTATTTGGGGGTATAGAAAGGGGGTGTTACATTAGTGGTATCAGAGCAGGTCGGTCAGTTGACCAAGTTGTTAATGTGTTCATTACCTTATGCATTTGGTATGTGTGTGTAGCACTATCAATATGGTTGTTCTAACGAGGAATTGTTGTGGGAATCTAGAACAATGGTTGCAGGCAGGAATGATGAAGCGATTGCCGAAGCTTTGGCGATGTTGGATGGAGCGATTGGACATAATCCACAAGCCAACGTCAATGCTGGAAACAACGCCGATGACGAGTTTCGTGCTTTGGGAAGGTTCCAAAGGAACAATCCACCGATTTTCAAGGGAACCCATGAACCTGACAAAGCACAGGTATGGCTGAAAGCAATCGAGAAGATCTTTCAAGTCATGAACTGTTCAGATGGGAAGAGGGTGCAGTTTGGCACTCATATGCTTGAAGAGGAATGGTGGAGTAACAATCGTCAGAGGTTTGAAGAAGAAGAGATTGTGGTTACTTGGGATGTTTTTAGAGATACATTTCTGGAGAAGTATTTTCCAGAAGATGTGCGTGGTAAGAAGGAAATTGAATTCCTTGAGCTGAAGCAGGGTAACTCAACTGTGGCCGAGGAATCCGCAAGATTTGAGGAATTGATTAAGTTTTGTCCTCATTACAACACTACTAATGCTGAGAGATCCAAGTGTCTCAAGTTTGTGAATAGTTTGAGGCCTGAAATCAAGCAAGCTGTTGGTTATCAGGAAATTAGGCAATTTTCTGAGTTGGTGAACAAAAGTAGAATTTATGATGAAGACAGTAAAGCTCGGTCTAGTCACTATAATAGTTTGAATGACAAGAAGGGAAAAGGCCAATTCAAAGGGAAGCCGTATGTGACTCCTACTGATAAGGGGAAACAGAAAGTTGGTTACGACAAGAAGCCGAGTGGGTGAGGAGTTTCCACCCTGGTAAGATGTTATAATTGCGGTGAAGCAGGACATCATGCTCCTGAGTGCAAGAGTGTTGGGCTGAAGTGTTTCAAGTGTGGAAAGCCAGGCCACAAAGCTATTGAGTGCAGAAGTGGTGCGAATGTGACTTGCTACAAATGTGGTGAGCAAGGGCACATTAGTACCAAGTGTGACAAGCCAAAGAAGACTCAAGGGAACGGGAAAGTGTTTGCTCTATTAGGATCGGAGACTGCTAGCGAAGATCGGTTGATCTGAGATACGTGCTTCATTAATGATATACCTTCGGTCGCTATAATTGATACTGGAGCTATATATTCCTTTATTTCTTTTGATTGTGTTAAGAGATTGAATCTTAAGTTGTCAATTATGAGTGGTAGTATGGTTATTGATACTCCTGCTATGGGTTCTGTAACTACCCCTTTTGTGTGTTTGAATTGTCCGTTGAGTATTTTTAGTAAAGACTTTGGAGTTGATTTGGTGTGTCTTCACGTAGATCAACTTGATGTTATTCTTGGGATGAATTGGTTAGAATTCAATCGTGTCTATATTAACTATTTTGACAAAACGGTTATTTTTCCTGAACCTGATCATGAAGAAGACTTGTTTATGACTGCTAAGCAAGTGAAGGAATCAGTGCAAGATGGTGCAAAGGTATTTATGTTGATGGAAACTTTGAACATTGCTGAAAATAGAGCAATTAATGCTTTACCAATTGTCCGTGATTTTTCGGAAGTTTTTCCTGAGGAGATAATAGATTTACCGCCGGAACGAGAAATGGAGTTTATGATCGATTTAATTCCTGGAACTAGTCCGATATCGATGGCTCCATATCTTATGTCTGCATCGAAATTGAAATAGTTGAAGAGTCAACTTGAAGATCTACTTAAGAAAAGGTTTATTCGTTTGAGTGTGTCACCGTGGGGTGCACCAGTTTTGTTGGTTAAGAAGAAAGAAGGTTCTATGAGACTTTGTGTGGACTACAGACAATTGAACAAGATGACCATCAAGAATAAGTATCCACTTCCGAGGATTAACGATTTGATGGATTAGTTGGTTGGTGCGAGTGTCTTTAGTAAGATAGATCTAAGATCTGGGTATCATCAGATTCGTGTGAAGGTCGAAGATATTCAGAAGACTGCCTTTAGAACGAGGTATCAACATTATGAGTATTCTGTGATGCCATTTGGTGTGACTAATGTACCAGGTGTATTTATGGAGTACATGAATAGGATTTTCCATCCTTATTTGGACAAGTTTGTGGTTGTGTTCATTGATGATATTTTGATTTATTCTAAGAGTGAAGATGAACATGTCGAGCAATTGAGAATTGTGTTATCGGTGTTGAAAGAAAAGCAATTATACGTTAAACTTTCTAAGTTCGAATTTTTGTTGAAGGAAGTGAGTTTCCTTGGTCATGTGATTTCGAGTAAAGGTATTGCAGTTGATCCGTCGAAGGTTGAAGCGGTATCACATTGGGAGGCTCCAAAATTAGTTTTTGAGATTAGAAGTTTTCTTGGATTAGCAGGTTATTATCGGAAATTCATTGAAGGATTTGCCAAGTTATCATTGTCGTTGACGCAGTTGACTAGGAAAGGTCAAGCTTTTGTTTGGGATGCAAAGTGTGAAGAAAGTTTTCAAGAGCTTAAGAGAAGATTAACGACAACTCCAGTTTTGATTTTTCCGAATCCGACAGAAACGTTTGTTGTATATTGTGATGCTTATTTGATGGGTTTGGGAGGTGTGTTGATGCAAAATAAATAAGTGGTAGCTTATGCTTCAAGGCAACTCAAAGTGCATGAGAAGAATTATCCGACGCATGACTTAGAGTTGGTCGCTGTTGTATTTGTGTTGAAACTTTGGAGGCATTATTTGTTTGGTTCGAGATTTGAGGTATTTAGTGATCATAAGTGTTTGAAGTATCTCTTCGATCAGAAAGAATTAAATGCAAGGCAGAGGAGATGGTTGGAACTTCTGAAGGATTATGATTTTGGTTTGAATTACCATCCGGGTAAAGCAAATGTGGTAGCTTATGCATTGAGTAGAAAATCGTTGCATATGTCGATGATGATGGTGAAAGAGTTGGAATTGATTGAGCAATTTCTCAATTTGAGCTTGGTACGTGAGAAGACCTCTTACGGAGTTAAGCTTGGTATGTTAAAGCTTAGTAGTGGTATTCTTGACGAGATTCGAGAAGGACAGAAATTTGATTTGAGTTTAGTTGATCGGTTGACTTTGATCAATCAAGGTCAAGGTGGTGAATTTCAGATTGATGAAAATGGTATTATGAGATGTCGTGATAGGGTTTGTATTCCTGAAATTGTTGAGCTGAAAAAGAGTATTCTTGAAGAAGGACATCATAGTGGATTGAGTATTCATCCGGGTGCTACTAAGATGTATCAAGATTTGAGGAAAGTATTTTGGTGGCCTCGTATGAAGAAGAACATTGCCGAGTAACTTTGAAGCTATTTGAGTTATTGTGGATAGATTGACCAAATATGCTCACTTTATTCCTATGCGAATGGATTACCCATTGGAGATATTGGCAAAGCTGTACATTGATAGAATTGTCAGCTTGCATGGTATTCCGTCTAGCATTGTGTCATATAGAGATCCGAGGTTTACTTCGAGATTTTGGGAGAGTTTGCAAAGTGCTTTGGGTACGAAGTTACGTTTGAGTTCTTCTTATCATCCGCAGACCGATGGTCAGACTGAGAGGACGATTCAATCACTTGAGGATCTCTTGAGAGCTTGTGTATTAGAAAAGGGAGGAGCTTATGATAGCTACTTACCTTTGATTGAATTTACTTACAACAACAGTTTTCATTCGAGTATTGGTATGACACCGTTTGAGGCATTGTATGGTAGACGGTGTAGGACGCCATTGTGTTGGTATGAGTCCGGAGAGAGTTTTGTGGTTGGACCCGAGATAGTCCAGCAGACTACCGATAAGATTAAGATGATTCAAGAGAAGATGAAGATTTCTCAGAGTCGTCAAAAGAGTTATCATGATAAGAGGAGGAAAGCACTTGAATTTCAAGAGGGAGATCACATGTTTCTTCGAGTTACTTCAATGAATGGTGTTGGTAGAGCGTTGAAGTCGCGTAAGTTGACGCTGCGTTTTATTGGTCCTTATCATATTTTGCATAGGATAGGAGAGGTAGCCTATCGGGTTGCTTTACCGCCGTCACTTGCTAATCTCCATGATGTGTTCCATGTTTCGCAACTTCGGAAGTATGTTTCGGATCCGTCACATGTTATTCCTATGGACGAGGTTGAGGTGAGAGATAACCTTACGGTTGAAGCTGTACCGATTAGAATTCTAGACCGTGAAGTTAAGAAGCTAAGAATCAAGGATATTGCGCTTGTGAAAATAGCGTGGGGAGGCGCTACGGAAGGCAATATGACTTGGGAATTAGAGAGTGGGATACGGGAGTCGCATCCAGAGTTATTTGAGTCAGGTAATATTTTCGAGGACGAAAATTTCTAAGTGGGGGAGGGTTGTAACAACCCAATTTTTAATAATTAACTATTTGTATTAATTAATTGATTTGGGTGATTATTATTTTAATTGTGAAATTTATGAGTTAATATGTTATGTTTGCATATTATGTTATTTTTCCGATTTTGAGAGTTTTTGGGGAAAATAGATTGGAGGGTATTTTAGACATTTAGTATTTAATGATAAGTTGAGATATTTTGTGAGAAATGGATTAGTAGATGTTTGGAGAGAAATAGAATAGAAAGAGATATAAGTGGAAGAGAGAAAATAAAAGGATAGAAATAGAGAGAAAGGAAAAAAAGAAGAGAAAGAAAGAAGGAAGAAGAGAGAAGAGGAGAAAATAGAGGAAAAGCTTGGATAGCTCAAAATCATCAAGAACAATCTCTAGAGTTTGATTAATCGGGTAAGGGGTGTGAAATGTTATTATCTTACCAATGTATATGATTATGTATATGTGTGTTTGGATTGTTTGGATGTTTTCCATCTTTTTCCATTTTAGGGCAAGAATGGGTTTAATCGATAGAATCGATGTTTGAACGGTTAGAAATTGGATTAAATAGTGTAGTTTAGTCGAAGATTGTTAGGCTAAGACTATGGAGACTTGTTGGAATTGAATCGGGAAATTTTATGGAGTTTTGGACATTTTGGACAGTTGAGGGTTTTGAACATCGCAGACGCTCGCTTGCACCTTCGCTAAGCGAGCAGGGTAGTGAGTTATTCGTTAAGCGAGCTAGCAACGAGCTGGTAGCGAACGGCGTAACACCCATTTTAATTATTTAGTCATTTTATTACTATTTTAATTATTATATGTTGGTGTGTCCTTTGGTGGGGGTGTGTTTGATGATGATTGGTGGGTGTCCCTGATATGGGAGGATTATTGGTGGTGAATTGGTGTGAATATAATAATAAAATAAATAGTAGTAATATAGTGGTATTATTATTATTATTATTATTATTATTATTATTATTATTATTATTATTATTATTATTATTATTATTATTATTAATTGTAGTAATATTATTAATATTGGAGAATATTATTATTATTAATATTATTACTATTATTATAACTATTAGTGGGAGAATATTATTATGATTATTATTATTATTATTATTAATATTATTGGTGGAGTATTATTACTATTATTATTAATATTATTATTATGGGTGAAATAATATTATTAATATTTCTATGTTTATTATTATTATAATTATTATTATTAGTAATATTATTTTTATTATTATTATTGGGATTAGAATTAAAAGAAAATAGAAGTGGAAGGGGTTATTAGGGATAGGAAGGAAGTAAGTTGAGAAGTCACGATAGATAGAATGTGAGAAGAGGAAATTGAGAGAAGAGCGAAGAAAGGAGCGAAGAACGGAGAAGAAGAGGAAAGGTCAGAATTGGCCAATCTTGGAGGAATTTGTCACCGATCAGAACAATTATCCAGGTAAGGGGGAGAAACTGATTGGGATTGGTATAATGCATGAAATTGGGTAGAGGGGATTCCTTAACCCCGTAGGAATTTGATGATTATGATTGATATATGATATTATGTCTGTGTTTATGAATGTTGTTGTGATTGAAGAGTTTTGTGCATACATTTTATGATGATTATGGGATTCTGTGTAATTCCTGTAATATTAGTGATGAACACAAATTTATGACATTATGCCTGTTGCTGTTGTTGTTGATGGTGATGAAATTCGTACATTGTTACGATGTTGGTGAGTTCCTGTATAACCTATGTGGTTTGGATAATGACCATAAGTATTGGTGAGATTTTGTGTAACCTCTGTGGCTTGGGTAATGACCATGATATAGGTTCTGAGATATAGTTTAAGGAACAATTGATTAGAGTAGAGTGTGATGATTGTTGCTGATACTGATAGAGTGGTGTATTTGCTGTTATGAGATTGGTGAAATTCGGTATAATTTCCGTAGTAATAGCGATGAGTATGAAATAGGTTCCGAGAGGACAAGAGATAGAAGTGGAGAAATAGGCTTGAATTTGAGCAAGATAATAGTTTCGGGCAGTAAGGGTGGTTTTTCGTATGATCATGGGGATTGTGTGATAGTGTATGATGGGTAGGATCACATTTAGGATAGAAACCCCTAAATTCCATGATGTTGAAAAGTATGGTTATATGATATATGATGATATGATCTTTAAAAATATGTTGTTGGCTATTATAATTGTCATATTATGGTAGGATTTCAAATTCTGAAACCGGGGCTTTTTACGGAATTGAAATCGGAGGTCCGGAAGGCCTCCAACGGTGGAAAACACAGAATTTTCTGCATTCTGCGCTGTTTGCGTCGACTCAAAGCTGTATATTGGTGAATTTTCTGTTTTGACGATTTTGGCCATAACTTTTGATCCGTAAGTCGGATGTAGTCCCCGTTCGAAGCGTTGGAAAGCTTTTGAATAGATCTATAACATGGTATAAATAATATAGTTATTTGCCAAATATTTTTATATCCAATATTTTTGGGGAGTCATTCACTACAAGAAAAAAGGAGATTTACGACACTTGAGTTGCGACAGTTATCACAAAACCGTCCTTATTCCTGGATTGCGACGGTTATCACGACAGTTAGGGTCAACTGTCATAGATTTTTTGTGACAGTTATCAAAAAACCGTCCTTATTCCTGGACTACGACAGTTCTGACGAAGGTTTGAGCCAACTGTCGCAAATTTTTTAGGCATGTTGTATAAAATAATACGACAGTTGTCAAAGAACCGCCCTCTTTCCATACTCGCGACATTTAAGGCGAACTGTCACAATTACTTTAGTCACTCATAATCACTTTTTTTTTATTCCTTTAATTTTCCACTTTTTTCTTTCATTTTTATTTTCTAACCTTTTCAATTTTATTAATTAATTTAATAAATAATTATTATAATTTTCATGACAATATAGCTTAATTTTGTCTAAAATAATAGTAAAATATTTCTGTTTTATTATATAAATACTTAATTTTTATTAAAATTAATTTTGGTGTTAATATATATATATATATATATATATATATATATATATATATATATATATATATATATATATATATATATATATATATATATATATATATATATATATATATATATATATATATATATATATATATATATATATATATATATATATATATATATATATATATATATATATATATATATATATATATATATATATATATATATATATATATATATATATATATATAAAAGATTAAAATTCACATCATTTCAAGAATTCATTTGCATAAATTTTAAAAATAATTTAATTTGGGTGTAAACATTAAAACATTAATTTCTTTTATTTAAACAATAAAATTAGAAAACATATTTAAAAGGAAACACAAATTGTATTTTCTTTTGTTTTGGGTCTAATATAATTTTAGTTCTGATCAGTTTGACGAGAAAGACGAGAAGGAGAAATCACAAATGACTTGTTTCTTTAATAAGTTTTTCTTCTTCATCAATTTGGGAACTCTTGCAGCCGTGACAGTGCTTGTTTACATACAAGACAAAGTTAGTCGAAGTTGGGCGTATGGAATATGTTCAGTTTCTATGATCATAGCCATTTTGGTATTCTTATCAGGAACTAAATGATACCGATACAAGAAGAGTTTGGGAAGCCCTATTGTTCATATTTTTCAAGTTATTATTGCAGTTGTGAAGAAAAGAAAGATGGACCTTCCATACAATGTTGGATCTTTGTATGAGGACACTCTTGAGTATTCTAGAATTGAACACACCGATTAGTTCCGGTGAGATTAAGCTCTTCTTCGTCTAACCTTCTAAATGGTTTCTGTCAAGTTAGTGAAGACTAGTTGTGATTACTATTCTTTTCTGTTTTTAATATTTTTCAATTTTGTAGGGTTTTGGAGAAAGCAGCAATTTTGGCAGGGGATACTACTAACATCATTGAGAATCATTTGGAGTTTTGGGGTTTTAGGTTTGTGGTTTTGAATGATGGGGTGTTTGATTTTGTTGTTTTTGTTTTAATTTAGAGTCATTTGGAATTCTGGGGGTGCAATTTGGAATTTGGAATGATGGGATGTTTGATTTTGTGTATTATGATTATTAGGGATTGTGGGGGTGTTTTGGGGTTATAATTTGAAATGTTGGGTGTTTGGTTGTTGTTTTCTTGTGATTTAGAATCATTTTGGAATCGTTGATTTTTGAATAGGTTTTGAGTGATCCACAAACGAGAGCTTTGTATGGCCAGTATGGAAGGGGCAGATGCCTCCTCCTGGTGCAGGTGGATTTTCAGAAGCCAACGATGGTGGATCGACGACGTTCCGGTTCAATCCGAGAAGTCCTGATGACATATTTTCAGAGTTCTTCGGGTTTGCAAAACCGTTTGGTGGAATGGGCGATATGGGTGGTATGGGTGGTCATCCTAGTACGTCCGATTTTCCGAGGGGAATGTTTAGGGATGACATTTTCTAAATTTAATTGTAGTAACGTTTGGTCTAAATTAATATAGGTTTTGTTTTGACTGTGATTTTTGACATATACATACTTCTTTTCTGGATGTTTCTTTTTTTTTTTTAATTAAATTATATATTTACAACACATGTTTGGGCCTGATTCCCCCAAAATTGATGAGCAGATGAGAAAATATGAATGCTTATGAAAGCTGAAGAAGCAGAAAAAGAGCTCAACCGAAGCAGCATCCATGAGATGAAGCTCAAGTAAGTATATTGTTCTAGCCAACCTTAAATTATTTAGTATAATTTCTTAAATGTTACAAAATCCTAAATATTTAATGCTTGTGCAACTTTCCATTGTGAATTTATTTTGATTAAAAAAATCTAGAATATATTACATAAAGCACTGCATTTTCCATATTATTAAATTCAAACATACATAATATATTGGCATAGGATGATATCAACTACCACAAGGCATACCATATTGTAGTAGCAGGGGCGTGTGTCTTGTCTTTGCAACCTCACAGTATACTGATATGCACTGTAGAAGGTTATGTTAATCGTTGTTATCTTTATACTCACAATTCAGAGAGGCATGGATTGTTTCATTTCTTTTCTATCACACTCTCCCAACTTCATTCTTTAATTTAAAATTAATTTTTTTCTCAAGATAGAATCTCTGTCAAACAACTTTTTGATCAAAATCAAACAATTGCAAATCTATGTTATTTTTTTAGACTATATATTATCATGTAAATAAGTATATTATATGGGAAGTTTTATTATGCTCAGTAATCACCCTAGGCATCTGATCAAGTTGGTTATTGGAGCTTCTAATGTCAGTAAGAGAGACGGCAATAACTGGAGTGTCTTCAAAGGTCTCAGGACAACCAGGGAATACCATGCCAAAATATCCATTACCTGTAATTGGTGTAATTGGTATAGTAAAAGACTAATTAGTGTCACTAATATGTATGTAATGTAAATAAAAAAGTTGGAATAGATCAAAATAAGTAACCTTGTTGGATGAAAATTTCTTGGGGAGCATTGGAGTAGTAAGGTATGCGAAGGGCGTTGCGTTGAAGGGTAGCACGGGACAGGGTGACACCTGCACATCGGAACTGACAAGAAGGTTTAATGACTATAATGGTTGAGGCTTATTTGATAAGTTGATATATTTGGATCAACTTTTCATATTTTGTGTTTGTTTTGCTTTACATGGCATCCCATTTTGTGTATTAATCTGGATTTCTTGTGATATATTTGGTGCAGAATTTCATGGTTGAGGCTACAAATGCTGTTGAGGTGGTGACACGTGATCATATGATACGACCCATTAACTAAGGTTATAATTCTTACCCACTAATTCTCTTGTTTATAAATATCATCCATCAAGATGGTCCTGAACAGAAAATGGCTATGCCATCTAAAGCATGGGTAATTCAATATATGAATCCAAACCGACTATGAAAATGAAGGGAAATGAGTTGGGTATAGGAAAGATCACTGCAAGATAGGATAATCAGAAAATGTTAGTGTTAGTTTTCAATAGAAAATGATAATTGAATTACATACCCGCAATACTTTTGAGATTGCCATTAAACCATACAAACTTTCATCATATTAGATAATTAATATCTAATTATATTTAAAATCATTCTATGCCCACACTGTGACTCATTTTCATTATGTATAACTATGATGAAAACATGAGCAAATACCAGAAGCACAATAATTTATGTAACATAGTTAAAGTTGCAAACAGTATCGAGAGAAAAAGCCACAGATTTAGGCAAAGTTTCATATCTGAATACAGTTAAGTTATCTCCATTAGAAATAACAAGAACAAAACTTAAAAGAGTAAAAAGTAAAAACTAGTCGTAGGTTTTATTGGAAGCAATAGAGATACAAATTTACCTAGTCATAAATATCAGCAACATACAAAGGATGGAAACTTGGATGTGACAAAGCAGGACCTGTGATGACAAGAAACAGAGAAGAAACTCTTGTACTGTTGGAAAATAATTATGAGCAAAAAACTCCACCAAAAAGGCCACAAATTTAGAGACTACTATGATAGCATGGCTAGTTTGGCATCAAATATGCTGGTGTGGTTTTTTTAGTTAACTCTTAAAGTATTTATAATTTTGTGTATGAAGTTGTTGTTCGTGAATCTGTGAAAATGATATAGGGATCAGAGTCAAAGCCAGAGAGCAACATTTTTTTGGAACCTGTTTTCACTTCAGATCTTGCCATTTATCATGTGCAAAAAGTGCGCTTAGGATAACATTCTATTCCCACTTATTTACCAAGTAGGAGGCACTGATGTGCAGCAGCTTATGGAAACATTTCCATACACGATAGCAGGTTTTCATGTGGATAAAGGTATGGGATTACCTTTTAATGGTAATGTATGATAACATGATCGGAAGGGGTTGCCGTGATTTCATACAACTGTGTCATTTTTTATGTTTCCATGAGCTGTGTAGTGTCGACTAAGGTTATCCTGTATGTGTTTATATGGAAATGTGTCCTTATGGAAGTGCAATGTTTTGTGTGGTTAATGGTTGAATTTATTTCCCCTTCATGTAGAAATTGGATGTGTTGACGGTATAAATTTTTGGTGTAATACTTCTTCTGAAATCAACAATGAGTTATATGAAGGTCATGAAAGAAGTTTCCCACAACAAATCAATACAATATTTTCAGGTGCTTTTATCATTTATGTTTCAACCTACATAATATATGGAAGATTATACTTATGTTTATTATTTTTACATGTAACAACTTTTGATTTTGTAAATTCGAACCAGAATGGATTCAATGCTACTGTATGGTACAAGTCAACCTACAAGGATGTCACTAATTTTGGCCCTACTGCATTGTTGTGAATTCCTAGATTGGTAAATTTGGTATATATCTAAAACTTTTTTTATTAGTTACGTCTTCCTTGCCACGTCTATCCTAAATCTCTTTTGTATAGATAACAAAAATAACAACCGACATCACTATGCATGCAGATATTAAATGCATACCTGCAATTTCTGTGTGGGCATGGTACCAAAATGATATTTGAGTTTTTAAAGGAGATGCCAAAATCTGAGACACCAATTAGGATTGAGATAGCTTCTCTCTTGGGAAGACTGTTCTTTACATGGGTCCTCCTGCAACTTTTTCCGGTAAGTGCAGAATATCTGAACAAATTTATCAGCAAGAAATAAGTTGTGCAATAGGAAAGTTTCATAGAACAGAGAGGAAAATACTGACTTTGTATTGCAGAATAGATAGCTATTGGCCAATTTTGGACCCACCCTTTCATGGTTCACTTCCAACACAATGAAAGTGTTGTAGGTTGCAATGTAGGTAGTCCAAATGTTGCAATTATGCGATTAGAGTCGAACCACATTGATGGCAGAATTTCCATTATATATTAAAAGTAGATTAGATTTAGATCAGAATGGAACTTAAAAAGCATACGAGAGAGCATCTAGTTCATTATCTGTATGTCGAATGCTATTTAAGTAAGAATGTCATAAGCTGGCATTAGTTCCCTTTCGAAAATATTTGATGCTTTTCATTGTTTTTGACGGGTGACACAATCAAGTCAAGGTTAGATAGACAAATACAATATAATTAGCTAAGTAGAAGTAATTTCTAACACAAAGTAATATTGAGTTATGGTGTTAGATGCAGACGAGAAATCACTCATGTTACAAAGAAAATGTCATTATTTTTTACAAATTGCCTATTTGGATTTAAACTAACAAAATTGTATTCAATTTAGGTTTCATGAATCATTGCTATTATCTTTTATGCTTTTGATGATTGTGTTAATCAATTCCTTGCTTCTTTCCTAGGATTGCTACCTGGTGTATATTCTCACTGAAATGGCCGGAAGTACATCAATGGTGTTCACTCAGACATGTGACGCAACTTGACTTCTTACTTTCATTCTTAGAAATCTTGGTTTGAAAGCCATCCCAATTAATGGTCATATGAGTTCAGGTAATTGCACCTGATATCCAACATTATAATTTTAATTTGTTCTAAACTTACCTTATAATTTGTACCTAATATCTTTTGACAGCTCAAGAGACTTGGAGCCTTGAATAGGTTCAAGTTTGGGGATTTCAATATTCTTCTTTGTACTGACACAGCTAGCAGGGGACTCAATATTCCAGCAGAGGATATGGTGATTAACTATGATATTCCATCAAACTCCAAAGTAATATGCGCCTTGTAGACTGTAGTACTTTTTTTGACATGTTTAACACAATAATAATTAATCTAAAGTTCACAGTAATTTTTTAGTAATAGTAGGAATTTATAGTAATTTCACGGCTATTTTAGGATGACGTATCTAAATTAACTGAGAACAAGGAAATGTAATTTCATTGTTTTCACTGCATAATTGATGTTGGTGTTGGTCTGTTATATAGGTTGGTTTGGGCATGGACTTTGAATTGAGTATAGCACTTTTATATGTTTGAATTGACTATATTTACATGTCTTTGAATTGTGACGGAGCTTGTTTGCTTTTCAGATCACCGCTGCTTTTGACGAAACAACCACGTTAGAGGATGTTGATAAGCTTTTCAAAAATTAGAGAACGCAAGGTATATCTCTTTCTTTCTAGACATACAATTTTTATGCATCAAGGTTCTCTCATATAACTTATTCATTTGCGTTGTTTTTGCAGGATCCTAAAGGTCTTTTCCCATGTATACGTGGTCAAAAGGCTACTGGGTCGGTATAATACTACCGACACTTCTGGTTATTCTGACATTGTCTGTGATAATGAGGAAAGTGATGAACAGGAGAGCAATTCTGTGGTTTCGAGCGATGAGTTCCAGTTGGAAAATATAATGTGAAAGAAAGCTTTGCTTCTATCCTCCTATCCATCATTAAAAAGTACGATTATATCGACGAAAGCTGCCATTTGGAATTCGTCGTGATGCGGTCCTATTACATCGAGTGCATGTGCTTTATGGTCCAAGAGCTGCAATCATCCTCAATAATGCACTTAACATCATCCAAAGTCAAGGAACTGTTGGCCGTTCTTAAAGACGTAGAGTCTGCCCAACTTCACATGGAGTGGTTGCGCATGATTGTCAACGATATTGCTGAAAACATCAAGCTCATCAACGAGCACCAGACCGTGGAAATGGAGAACGCCAAGTCTGATAAAGAAATTAAATCATTAAAGAAAGAGCTTGAATCAAAAACCGAAATTCTTGTTCAGAAAGAACAAGAGGTGACGGATATTAAAACGAAGATCAACCGAATAATCAGAGAACGGTTCGACGAGCTCGAGGTGAAGTCATCTGATTTGGAGAAGAACATGTTAAGTATCAAATCAAAGGTTGATAATTTGGATAGCATATCATTGCTAGATGAACTACTTTGATTTTAATAATGTAAACTTTATAGGTTTGTAAGGTTGATAATTTGGAGAGCAGATCCTTAATGGGCTGTGACATATGAGGTAAACAGAATCTGCTGCAATGTTTTTTCATCATATTTCACTTAATACTGGTGGTAATTTGTAGGTTGGAAATATTGGTGGTCGAGAATTTGTAGATTTTATTTTAAAAAATATTTGCAACTTGCAGCTGTTCAAACCGCCACAATATACCATAGTTTTTTTAAAAAAAAATATTTGCAATTTGCGGCGGTTCAAACCGCCACAATATAACATAGTTTTTTTAAAAAATATTTGCAAATTGCGCCGGTTCAAACCGCCACAATATACTTTCGCAATAAAACAAAAATCATTAAGCAAGTTAAGACGGTTGAAAACCGTCACAATATGGAGATTACGACAGTTAGCTACCCGTCGTGAAAATAACGACGGTTTGTACGACAGTTATCACAACCGTCGCAATACGGCCTCACGACACACGTTTCCGCGACGGGATTGAAATTGTCGTAACTTATAAATTGCGATGGTTAAAACCGTCGTAATATATCAAAATGAACCGTTGCATTTTGCCAATTTTCTTGTAGTGATTGTTTAATTAAATAGTAACTAAACCATGGATCGATTGAAATGATTTATTGATTATTTACTTGAGTTTAATTGTTGTGCACTTAGTGTGCTTGTGTTTATTGGTGGTGTAATATATATAATGTGTGGTGATGTGATCAGGAGGATCGTGTGCACTTAGTGTGCTTGAGGTTGTTTGTCGTGCATTGTTGTCGTGCATTGGTGTCGTACATATCATGGTGTTTGGTGGGATGAATCATTGCTCAGGAGGAGTGTATGTGATTCATCCGTACTCCTTTGTGGAGAATGGTGGGGATAGATCATATCTCAGTAGGAGCGTAAGTGATCTGTCGGGGATAGATCATATCTCAGTAGGAGCGTAAGTGATCTGTCGGGGATATATCATATCTCAGTAGGAGCGTAAGTGATCTGTCCAGGGTTCGATTGAATGAACCAATGAGTCGGTATCGCATGCATGGTGTTGTGTGGCATAGTGCATTATTATATGTTATATGGATGTTTGAACAGTAGGTTCGCGATTGGTGTTGATGGGGTGAATATTGGTGTGTTTTACTACCTTTATTGCATGTATTAAATTACTGATATATTTTGATCATGTTTTCTCACCCCTTTGTTGTTGTTGTGGTCTGTGCTTCCTCAGAAGTACAGATAATCCAGGTACATAGATAGCTTGGATAGTGGTGTGCAAGTCGAGTCTTAGGATGCTCTGATACGTAACACGGGATATGGGTGTTTTATTTGTTTATGTTAAACTTGTTGAAAATCCTGTGACGTATCACATTTTGGTGAATTATAATAATAAAGATTTTATGTAAATCTGGCGGATGGCCGAGAATGTTGGAATAATAATTTCCGCTGTATTATTTTGAAAATAATGAATAAAGTATTTTTGATAACTATTGGTGATGTGATATCCCACTGTTTTTGTGAAAACTCTGATGTTTATTTATAATGTTTATATTTTTAATTTGGGAAGTGGGGTGTTACAATTGGTATCAGAGCCTGGTTGGTCCGTCCGACCAACGTTGTCTAGTGTTCTTGTTCCCTGGTATGCGACATGTGTGTAAAAACACTGTCGGTACATGTTGTTGTTTAACTTTGTTGGTAGAAATGGAATGATTCCAGTGGGGGAGAAGTTGGTATTTCTCCGGAATGCTGCAGTGTTGTGGCTTAGTGTGTTACGCTCTTATAGTTTAGTAAAGATGGTTTATACCCCATCATGATTTCCGGCTGTCTATTGAAAAATTAAGGAACTGATCACCCTCAATCTCTTGTTAATAGTAGACGGGATTGTGTTGGATGGGATAGACGTGTCTTGCAAGCTTAGGTGCTGTGAGCAATAAATTGTCTTGAGTTAAGCTAAGTGCTTAAGGGATTATTTTGAGGAGTTGGCGTAAGACGGTGTTGAGGTGTGTATTTTGACGGAAACTTTGAATGTTAAGGAAAGTGAGAAATTGGGGTTTATCACTTAATTGTGATTGTCCGGAAGTTTTTCTGAGGAGGTAAATGGTTTACTATCGGAATGTGAAGTAAAGCTTACACATTGACTTCGTTCTTGGAACTAGTCCGATATGGGTGACTCCATATTGTGTGTTTGCATTGGGATTGAGAAAGTTGAAGAGTCAACTTGAAGACCTGCTAGAAGAAAGGTTCTTTTGTTTGAGTGTGTTACCTTAAGATGCACCAATTTTGTTGGTTAGACAGATGGGAGGTTTTGTGAAGCTTTGGGTGAACTATGGATAAGTGAACAAGGTGACTATCAAGGATAAGCGTTCGCTTCCAAGAGTTGATGAGTTGATGGATCAACAGGCTGAAGGATGTGAGTTTCCCTTGGTCGTGTGAGCTCGGGTAGAGCTATTGAAATTCTCTATGAGATGGTGAAGTATTGACATGGAATTAAGCTATTTATTGATGAAGTGTGTTTGAATGTTGTGGTAAGGACGGGCGGTACAGTCTGTGTTTCCGCCAGAACTCACAACTTGTTTGTCCGTTTGGCATGGGATCTTCTTTAATTATTTGAGCAAGGCAATGGTTATGTTAATCAGTGATATTTTAAGACATTCGAAGAGTATAGAGGATTATGTTGAGCATAAGGAACTTGAGTTATCAGTGTTGGAAAAAGAGTAGCGATATACTTCTGGGAGGAAAGTTTTGCCGAATCTGACATAACTATTTGTTGCGTTTATGATGCTTGTTGATATAATTGGGGATTTGCTAAAGGCAACTTCAGCAAGTTTTAATTATGCTTTAAGGCAACTTGAAGTACGTAAGAAGAATTATCTGACCAGTGTTCTAGAGTTGGTTGCTGTTGTAGTTGTGCCGGAGTTGGTGGATGAAATTGTTTAATCTGAGACTTTGTGAGAAATCGATGCTTTACGGAAGAAAGTCGGCTTAGATTGCATAGTGGCGTCGGGTGATGTTAAGTCGTGATTGAGTATGCTTGTTTTATCAAATTTGGTTGGTTTTGTAAGTTTTGGTATTTTTGGAGATTTGAAGGTTTAAAAATTGGATTGAAATCGGACATCGTAGAAATCATGTTTAATGGTTTCTAATTCGAGGCTATATGTTAGGTGAGTATGAGTATGTGTTTGTTTCGAAGAAAAGAATTGAATCGGTCGAATTTTCGGACAAGAATGCAAAATCCCGTAGCAGTTTTTCGGCAAAATTCTGGTTTTTTGGAAAATTTCGAAAATTCATAACTCTTGAACCGTATGTCTGTTTTGACCCCCGTTTGAAGCGTTAGAGAGCTAACGAGATGCTATTTCCGGGAAAAATGGGGTTTTTATGTCAATGGATGATCCAATTATAGCAGAATATTTGAAACGTGTAATTTGGTCAACTTTTACCGTCGTGATCGGGTGCGTTTGATGTGTTATCTTACTGTATGTTTTCGGTATATACCGTGGTTGCTGATGCTTCAATTTGGAAACCTTGTACCGAGGAAAATGGCGAAAATAGTTAGAACCGGTTGGGAAATTTTGTGATGCGAGTCTGGTCTGTGAAGAGACTTCTTATGGAGTTAAGCCTTGTATGTTAGACCTTACTAGTAGTATTCTTGAGGAGATTCGAGGAGGTCAGAAATCTGGGTTGAGTTGGTGAATTAGTTGAAATTGATAAATCAGAGTCGAAGAGTGGATTGTCGGGTTTGTGGAAATAGTACCATGATATGTTGTGATGGGGTATGTGGACCAGATGTTGTTGAGGGGAGTAGGAGTACTCGTGAAGAAATACATTGAGGTAGATGGAGTGTCTATCCCGGTGCTATGAAGAAGTAACCGAATTTGAGTAGATTGTTTTGGTGACCATAGATGAGGAGAGGAGTGGTTGAGGTTGAATATACTGGTTAGAATTGTTGGAATTCGAAGAGTGAACATCAGAGACTGTTGAGTCTGATGCAGCCGTTGAATATTCCAGAGTGGAAATCAGGTAGTATTTTCACGGATTTGGTGTTGAGATTTCCAAAGAATTGGAAAGACATAATTTTAATTTGGGTTGTTGTGAGTGGATGAACTATTCCGTGTTAAGGATATATGAGATACATATTGAGGAAGTAGTGAAGTTGGATGAGATACTGTCGAATGTTGTGTTGGATTGAAATTTGAGGTTTATATTGAGATGTTGGAGGGGCTTACAGGAAGCTTCAGGTACTAAGTTGAAGTTGAGTTCGGCTTACCATCCGCAAACGGATGGTCAGTCAGAGAGGACTATTGAGTCTGTAGAGAATTGGTGAGAGCTTGGGTGTTGGATCAAGGTGGATCGTGGGATGAGTAATTACCGTTGATTGAGTTACCTATAATAACGATTACCATCCTAGTGTCGGAATGACACTATATATGGCTTGGTGAGATAGGGAGTGTAGGAATCTTCTGTGTTGGAATAAGTCGAGTGGGAGTGTTGTGCTCAGACCGAGAATTATGCTTGAGATGGCTGAGAAGATCAAAAGGATATAAGGAAATATGTGTTTTGAGAGTCACGTCGGTGACTGGTTCTGGTCGGGCTTCAAAATCTCGGAAGTTCGCACCGGGTTCTGTGGTTGTATCAGAGTAGCGCAGCGGAGGCATGGGAGGAGTAACATGTTAGATCGTTTTGCCGCTGTCGCTGTGAATTGGCATGACGTGTTTCATGTGTCTTCGTTGAGGAATTACATTGAATCAGGTGAATGATGTACCAGTGAAAAATAATTTGATTGTGGAGGCATTGCTAGTTCGTTTGACGAACGAGAAACAACTTTGAGGGGAGGAGATAGCTTTGGTGAAAGTGGCTTGAGGGGGGTGCTGCAGAAGGCAGTGTGACCTGAGAATTAGAATGAATGATGCGGGAAGCGTATCCGGAACTATTTCCATCAGGTAATGTTCGAGGACGAAAATAATTAAAGTGGGGGAGAGTTGTAACACCCATTTTAATTATTTAGTCATTTTATTACTATTTTAATTATTATATGTTGGTGTGCCCTTTGGTGGGGGTGTGTTTGATGATGATTGGTGGGTGTCCCTGATATGGGAGGATTATTGGTGGTGAATTGGTGTGAATATAATAATAAAATAAATAGTAGTAATATAGTGGTATTATTATTATTATTATTATTATTATTATTATTATTAATTGTAGTAATATTATTAATATTGGAGAATATTATTATTATTATTATTATTATTATTATTATTATTATTATTACTATTATTATAACTATTAATGGGAGAATATTATTATGATTATTATTATTATTATTATTATTATTATTATTATTGGTGGAGTATTATTACTATTATTATTAATATTATTATTATGGGTGAAATAATATTATTAATATTGCTATGTGTATTATTATTATTATAATGATTATTATAATTATTATTATTAGTAATATTATTTTTATTATTATTATTGGGATTAGAATTAAAAGAAAATAGAAGTGGAAGGGGTTATTAGGGATAGGAAGGAAGTAAGTTGAGAAGTCACGATAGATAGAACGTGAGAAGAGGAAATTAAGAGAAGAGCGAAGAAAGGAGCGAAGAACGGAGAAGAAGAGGAAAGGTCAGAATTGGCCAATCTTGGAGGAATTTGTCACCGATGAGAACAATTATCCAGGTAAGGGGGGAGAAACTGATTGGGATTGGTATAATGCATGAAATTGGGCAGAGGGGATTCCTTAACCCCGTAGGAATTTGATGATTATGATTGATATATGATATTATGTCTGTGTTTATGAATGTTGCTGTGATTGAAGAGTTTTGTGCATACATTTTATGATGATTGTGGGATTCTGTGTAATTCCTGTAATATTAGTGATGAACACGAATTTATGACATTATGCCTGTTGCTGTTGTTGTTGATGGTGATGAAATTCGTACATTGTTACGATGTTGGTGAGTTCCTGTATAACCTCTGTGGTTTGGATAATGACCATGAGTATTGGTGAGATTTTGTGTAACCTCTGTGGCTTGGGTAATGACCATGATATAGGTTCTGAGATATAGTTTAAGGAACAATTGATTAGAGTAGAGTGTGATGATTGTTGTTGATACTGATAGAGTGGTGTATTTGTTGTTATGAAATTGGTGAAATCCGGTATAATTTCCGTAGTAATAGCGATGAGTATGAAATAGGTTCCGAGAGGACAAGAGATAGAAGTGGAGAAATAGGCTTGAATTTGAGCAAGATAATAGTTCCGGGCAGTAAGGGTGGGTTTTCGTATGATCATGGGGAATGTGTGATAGTTTATGATGGGTAGGATTACATTTAGGATAGAAACCCCTAAATTCCATGGTGTTGAAAAGTATGGTTATATGATATATGATGATATGATCTTTAAAAATATGTTGTTGGCAGTTATAATTGTCATATTATGGTAGGATTTCGAATTCTGAAACTGGGGCTTTTTACGGAATTGAAATCGGAGGTCCAGAAGGCCTCCAACGGTGGAAAACACAGAATATTTTGCATTCTGCGCTGTTTGCGTCGACTCAAAGCTGTATATTGGTGAATTTTCTGTTTTGACGATTTTGGCCATAACTTTTGATCCGTAAGTCGGATTTAGTCCCCGTTCGAAGCGTTGGAAAGCTCTTGAATAGATCTATAACATGGTATAAATAAAATAGTTATTTGCCAAATATTTTTATATCCAATATTTTTGGGGAGTCATTGTTTAATTAAATAGTAACTAAACCATGGATCGATTGAAATGATTTATTGATTATTTACTTGAGTTTAATTGTTGTGCACTTAGTGTGCTTGTATTTATTGGTGGTGTAATATATAATGTGTGGTGATGTGATCAGGAGGATCGTGTGCACTTAGTGTGTTTGAGGTTGTTTGTCGTGCATTGGTGTCGTACATATCATGGTGTTTGGTGGGATGAATCATTGCTCAGGAGGAGTGTATGTGATTCATCCGTACTCCTTTGTGGAGAATGGTGGGGATAGATCATATCTCAGTAGGAGCGTAAGTGATCTCTCGGGGATAGGTCATATCTCAGTAGGAGCGTAAGTGATTTGTCGGGGATAGATCATATCTCAGTAGGAGCGTAAGTGATCTGTCCAGGGTTCGATTGAATGAACCAATGAGTCGGTACCGTATACATGGTGTTGTGTGGCATATTGCATTATTATATGTTATATGGATGTTTGAACAGTAGGTTCACGATTGGTGTTGATGGGGTGAATATTGGTGTGTTTTACTACCTTTATTGCATGTATTAAATTACCGATATATTTTGATCATGTTTTCTCACCCCTTTGTTGTTGTTGTGGTCTGTGCTTCCTCAGAATTACAGATAATCCAGGTACATAGATAGCTTGGATAGCGGTGTGCAAGTCGAGTCTTAGGATGCTCTGATACGTAACACGGGATATGGGTGTTTTATTTGTTTATGTTAAACTTGTTGAATATCCTGTGACATATCACATTTTGGTGAATTATAATAATAAAGATTTTATGTAAATCTGGCGGACGGCCGAGAATGTTGGAATAATAATTTCCACTGTATTATTTTGAAAATAATGAATAAAGTATTTTTGATAACTATTGGTGATGTGATATCCCACTGTTTTTGTGAAAACTCTGATGTTTATTTATAATGTTTATATTTTATTTAATTTGGGAAGTGGGGTGTTACAAACGGTCCCAGACTTGGACAGAACCAAAATGATCCAATCTCGTTGGTAGCGAGTGAGGTAGTGAAGGGTTCGCTAAGACCTCACTAAGCGAGCACTTCCAGTGGCTCCCAGACTTCCTTCGCGAGCTTGTTCGCTAGGCGAACCAGTAGCAAGTGTTCGC
Organism: Lathyrus sativus; assembly: GCA_963859935.3. NCBI lineage: Eukaryota > Viridiplantae > Streptophyta > Magnoliopsida > Fabales > Fabaceae > Lathyrus > Lathyrus sativus. The sequence goes on from OZ012738.1 coordinate 86,834,998, forward strand.
CAAGGACTCGCTAGGCGAGTGGTGTAGCGAACGTGACAACATTCTTAATATTTGTTGTGTTTCCATCCAATGTTGGTTGTTTGGCTCAATTGTGATTGATCTTTCTGAATGCATAGTTGTATGCTGTGGTATGATATGTTTTGGGTAGCCGTATATCGTGAATCCTAGATTGTGGGAATGATTGTGAAATGTGGCTTTTTGGCAAATATACATTGTTTAAATTGATTAAAAGTGTATGATTATTGTGAATGCATATTAATTGTATGCGAGTGTATGTGGAGAATGCATGAATATGTACTTGTGATTGAATCTAATTGATTCTTGTATACTACTTGATGAATGTAGTGATGATGTTGAAAGTATGAATACTTTGATGCAATGTGTTATGTGTGCAATCATGATATAATTCTTGTGTGATAAATTATTTGTGTATGCATGAGATTAAGATGCGAGAACGGTCTTAAGTGCATATGATTATTGATTGCATACGCATCATTTGTTGTCAAGAGGCAATGCTTGCTAGTTTCGTGGAGACTAGTGACTTGTCCCAAACCTAGAAGAGTGGGTTTGAAAGTTTAGAGGACGGGCTTTTGTTGTTATCGGTCTAGAGGACGGACCCGGTTTAAATGTAAAAACCGAAAAATGATAACAAGTGTTGGTACCACATGGCATGAGTTGCATTGAGTTGCATTGAGTCACATGGCATAGAGATAAATGTTGTGTGAATGTATGCATATGTGTATGTTATATGGATTGATGAGAATTATGGATGTGTGCATGATAAATATGCTTGGTGATTATTCCATATTTGTTTATATATATATATTGTGATATATATGATGGGTTATGATGAATTGTGGTGAAAATGCGGAATATGTGTATTCTATGCTTGCGTGTGTGTGTGTGTGTGTGTATATATATATATATATATATATATATATATATATATATATATATATATATATATATATATATATATATATATATATATATATATATATATATATATATATATATATATATATATATATATATATATATATATATATATATATATATATATATATATATATATATATATATATATATATATATATATATATATATATATATATATATATATATATATATATATATATATATATATATATATATATATATATATATATATATATATATATATATATATATATATATATGCATTGATTATTTTTATAATATTTCTCACCCTTCTGCTGTTTATGATGTTCTATGAGGCATTGCAGAGTAGGTTGCTGGAGGTCTTTTGTGAAGCGAGTCTTCATTCTTTTGTCGGTCAGCTCTGATATGTAGCACCAGGTAGCTAAGTTATATTATTCTTTTGTGACACCTTGTATATGTATCTTGTTATGGAATGTTTTATGAAAACATGAATTATATTGTGGATCAAACTGAATGGTATATATATATATGTGTGTGTGTGTGTGTGTGTGTGTGTGTGTGTGTGTGTGTGTGTGTGTGTGTGTGTGTGTGTGTGTGTGTGTGTGTGTGTGTGTTTATATGTTTGAGGATTATCAATGTTTAGATGTTTCCGCTGTTATTGTAAATATTGAGATGTGGGTGTAAGGACTAAATTCCTCTGTTGAAGTTACCCCACTGTTGCATATCCCTATTGAGCAGTTGTTGTATGTTTTATTTCATGTATTGTGTGACATGCTCCTTTTATACCATGTTTTCAATTATACTCTGATGAAAATTTGAATTTGTGTCTAAATGATTTATATGTTATTTGGGGGTATAGAAAAGGGGTGTTACACGATACACATCCTCCATCCTGTTATATTTTTTGTTGGAATCAACTCATTCTTCTCATTGCGGACAACCGTCATTCCACCTTTCTTCGGTACCACTTGAACTGGACTAACCCACGGACTATCGGAAATAGGATAAATCATGCCGGCATCCAACATTTTGACAACTTCTTTCCTCACCACTTCTTTCATAGTAGGATTCAATTTTTGTGTGGTTGAGCTACCGGTTTGAAGTCTTCCTCCATGAATATTCGATGCATACAATAGGAAGAACTTATACCTATCTAGTCGGAAAGAGTTCAACCCATTGCCTCTTGATTTTTCTTCAAAACAACAATTAACTTCCTTTCTTCCTCCATGGTTAGATCTGAACTTATGATCACCGACTTTTTTTTCTCTTCATCAAAGAAAACATACTTAATATGAGATGGTAACAACTTCAACTCAAGTTTGACTTCCTCATTGTTTTCTTTTTTCAAAATTTCCACCCTTTCTTTCAAAGGTGGAATTTCCTCTAATTCTTCAAGCTTCCGCAAACACTTCTCAGTCTCTTTTTCTTCTTCGTCATTGAATTTTGAAAGAGCATTGGTAAGAACATGTTGTAATGGTGTCGAAACTTGCAACGACTCATTTACTTCTTCAATCGCCACTTTCGTTGCATTGATTTTGAAACAATCGGTCTTGTCCTTTGAAAGCTTCATGGCTTAAAAAATATTGAAACAAATATCCTCATCTAGAACTCTAACCTTCATTAGACCATCACCCATATCAATCACCATGCGCGCGTTCTTCATAAAAGGTCGACCACGAATCAAGGGAGAGTCTTCATCTTCCATATCAATTACCACAAAGTCAATTGGGAACAAAAATTTGTCAACCTTTACCAACACATCTTCGGCTACACCATGAGGGCAAGTGGTAGATTTGTCGGCAAGTTGCAATGTCATTTGAGTAGACTTCAACTTCATGTATCCCAACCTCTTCACAATAGATAAGGGTATCAAATTGATACAAGAGCCCAAATCGATCAACCACTTGCCAATATAAGTATTTCCAATTGTGATGGGCAAAGTGACTCGTCCCAGATCATTTTCTTTTCTCGGGAGAGTATGTTGAATGATTACGCTACAACTAGTATCCACCATGATAGTTTCTTGATCTGTATACCTCTTCTTCTTCGTAAGGATATCCTTCATGAATTTCACATACTTGGGCATTTGTTGAAATGCTTCGGAAAATGGAATATTGATTTGCAATTTCTTGAATATGTCCATGAACCGAGCACAGTGTCTCGCATTATCTTTCCGTGTCGGAGCATGTGGATAAGGAAAATTTTGAATCGAGATAGTGCTCACTTGCTCTTTTCCTTTCCTATACTTTTTCACTCTTTCTTCTCTTTTATTTTTCTCTTCTTCCTTACTCTTTTTTACTCTCTCATTTTCAACTAAGTCTCCCTCGACATTTTTTTCTACTTCTTTCTCAACATTTTCATTTTCTTTTTCAACTACAACCTCTTCCGCCACTATCTCCTCACCTACTCCCATGTCAATTTCTCTACCACTTCTTGTGAGAATCGCATTGCAATGCTCCTTAGGATTTGGAAGAGCGGTAGCCGTGAAAGGCCCTTTTTGTTGATCGACCAATTGCTTTGATAATTGGCCCACTTGCGTCTCCAAATTCGTTATAGATGCATCGGTGTTCTTTTGATTTGACATTGACATTTCCATAAATTGAGTAAGAGTTTCCTCCATCTTTGATGGTGCACTTTGAGTTTGTGGAGGTTGAGTGTAATTTTAATATTGTTGACGATTTGAAGTTTCGACTTCTTGTAGCCTCCAAGGTTGTTGGTACCTTTGATTTGGTCTTTTATAACCTTGATTTACTTGTTAATAAGGTGGTCTTTGTTGGTATCCCTAATTTTGATTTCCGGCATAGTTGAGTTCTTCCAATACCGGAGGACAATACCCGGTATGATGGTCACCTTTACACAATTCACAACTTACCACTTGAGCTTTGGTAGGAACTTCTTGCACCTCTTTGATTTATTGTGGAAGCTTTAACATTTGTTGAGTTAAAAGTTCCACTTGTTGTGAAAGAAGTTTGTTTTGAGCAAGAATAACATCATTAGTACCTAACTCTAGCACTCAGGGTTTTCGTTGAGCTATTCCACGGTTATGATTTCCTTGGTGATCATTAAGTGCCATCTTGTCAATAATTTCTATTGCATCTTCGGTGCTTTTAGACATCAAAGAACCCCCCGCCGTAGCATCCGACAAGGTCTTGTGAACCGAGAGGAGACCATTGTGGAAAATGTGAACTTACGTAAGTTCATCAAAACCGCGTCCTTTGCATTTCCTCAACATTGACTTGAATCTCTCCCAAGCCTCATTGAGGGATTCATTTCCTCCTTGTAAAAACACAACTATCACAGTTTTTGCTTCCATGAAACGATTATGTGGAGAGAACCGTTCAAGAAATTTCTCTTCCAATAAATTCCAATTTGTCATAACTGTCGTAGACTGATCAAGATACAATTCCTTTACTTTCACAATAAAAGAATGAGGAAATAGCCTTCTGAACAATGACTCTTCATCAGCTTCTGTTGCTCCCGTTGCACCCGCAATCTCATAGAATTTGGTAAAATGTGTAAACGGATCCTCATGATCTAACCCCGTGAAAGGATTTTGATAAATGAGTGCAAGGATTCCTGTTTTTATCTCGGATTGTCTTCCATTTTAGAGATTACGTGCAAATTGAGCAGTGTGTCTTAGACTGTTTGTACATGGAACTGAAACTAGAGGTGGAGGTAGTGGTGGTGCTACCGTAATTGGTGAATTAGGTGGAGTGGATGAAGAAGATTCTCCGTGCTCTTGTCTTTCAATAGCTTGTTTCCGTCTTCGCCTTGTGCGACTATTGGTATGGCGAGCAGTTCTCTCAATCTCAGGATCGAAAAAAAGGTTTTCATGCCGAACCTGTCCTCGCATAAACGAATTTTGAACACAAACTAAACAGACTAAAAAGCACAAAGAAATACAAAGATAAGAGATTCACAATACACAAATCTTAAAATCACTAAACTATTACAATGCTTGCAATATTCTACTAACAATCCCCAGCAACGACGCCAATTTGTTAGAAAGTATTTTGCGGTAGTGTTTTATCGTATCCACAGGGATTGATGAGAATATGACATGCTTTCCGTTCAACGGTTTAATGATTTAAGAAAGGGGGGTTTTTAAAATGGTTTCTGTTTTCGTAACAAGAGTTTGCAAGAAATAAAACGGAATAAAATTTGATCTAAGTTTGATAAAAATCATGCCAAGATTAGCGTTTGCTAATCCGTCCTAAACGTATCCAACCGATCAAATATGTGAACGCAGTTTTAACCAACATAACCGCGTATCCTCTTAAAAACGTTCATTTCTAAAGCAATTTCGTAAATGTTATTGTTTCGAATGTTAAATGATCTCTCTAAATAACACTCGAAACAATAATCATTAAGATCAATACAAAGCAGATATCAACTTTCAAACCTATGTCTAGAATTTGTATAGTTGATAGATGACGAAATTAGGTCAAGACTTGGAAAGTTCATGTCTAAAGCAATCCAAACCATATATGTACAAAGGATAGCAAATAACTTCATCTATATTGATCACAACATTGTTCACATACAAAAGATCAAGAATAATACATAAAATCTGAACTAACTACCTCTAACCTTGACAAGAGAGAGATTTAGCCACCCATTTCCATGATTGCTTGAGCAACAAGTTTCGGAAGAAGGTTGATCAACATCCGAGTTGAATAATTGAGATTGGATGGGAATCCACCTTCTTTTTGTGAAATATTGCTAAGAGATGATGAGAAATGGAGAGACAAGCTTTTTAGGTCTGAAAAATCCTCTCAAAAGAAAGTACAAAGTAAAAATATATTTTCTCAAAAAGTAGCCCAAACTACTTATAGAAGGGCTGCTGAGCTGTCATGTTAGTAGTGCGAACAATGTGTTCGCCTAGCGAACAATCAAATTGGCACCTGAATTGTCTATGTCCTGTGAAAACTCCCCAGACAGATTTCTACATGTTTGCTGTGTGAAGAATTCTTCGTAGTGCGAAGGCTTCGCTGCAAACTTCGCATAGAGAGTTCTTGTCCAAATACCTATTGCCTCAAGTCTGGGAGTGTTCGCTAGACCTTCACTGCCTCTTCGCTCCAGCGAGTTGTTCGCTGCCTCCTTCGCACAACGAACTTAGGGCCCTTTTCTTTCTGGATGAACCGTACATTGGGATTCCTGACCTTCGCTGGAAAGTTTGCTGTGCGAACATTGTGAAGTTTTCTGGCAAGCTTCGCTAGCAAGTTTGCTGTGCGAACTTGCTGTTGTTTTCATGTTGACTTGGCTTCTTTGTCTATCTTCTTGTGTCTTACTAATTAATTTTTCATGCCTAATTCCTTCACAATAACACACAAATCAAAGGAACCAATATATTTTCACATAATGGTGCAAATCAACAAAATCAAGAGTGATTCAAACACTTTCTCTATAAAAAGGAGTGAAAGATGCTTACATTTGATAGTTCAAATAAGCAAAGTTGGGCATCTAACACTTGTTGATGAAAGAGGTCCACTAGGGTTCCTTTGGTACTCATGTCGGTGGACATGCAATAGCCAGAAAACTATTGAGAGCAGGGTATTACTAGATGACCATGGAGTCTGACTGTTTCAAATATTCCAGAAAGTGTCATAAATGCTAGATTTATGCTGATAAGGTGCATGTGCCACCAAGTCTTATAAATGTATTGACATCTCCTTAGCGTTTTGCAATGTGGGGCATTGATATGATTGGGACAATTGAGCCAAATTATTCCAATGGGCATCACTTTATCCTGGTTGCAATTTATTATTTCATGAAGTGTGTAGAAGCAACTTCCTTTGCTAATGTCACGATAGGTGGTAGTCCGGTTCATAAAGAAGGGCATCATCTACCGCTATGGAATACCAGAATAAATCATTACTGATAATGGTTCAAATTTGAATAAAAAGATAATGAAGGAACTGTGCTAGAATTTCAAGATTGAGCATCATAATTCTCTTCATACCATCTGAAGATGAATGACGCTGTTGAGGCAGCAAACAAGAACATCAAAATGATCGTACAAAAGATGGTGGTGACTTATAAGGACTGGCATGAGATTTTTCCCTTTTCTTTTCATGGTTACCGTACTTCGGTGCGTACATCAATTAGGGCAACTCCTTTCTCACTAGTATATGGTACGAAAGCAGACCTACCATTAGAAGTTGAGATTCCTTCTTTAAGAGTATTATCTGATGTGAAGCTTGATGAATCTGAGCGGTTGTAGGCTAGGTTGAATAAACTAAGTCTTATTGATGAGAAGAGATTAGCAGTCATTGCCCATGGTCGGTTATACTAGAGCAGAATGAAGAAGGCTTTTGACAGAAGGTGTGCCCTTGATGCTTCCAAATAGGTGACTTGGTTTTGAAAAGGATCCTTCCTCCTCAAACAGATCACAGGGGAAAATTGGCTCCAAAATATGAAGGTTGATATGTGGTAAGAAAGGTCTTCTCTAGTGGAGCCTTATTACTGTCAACCATGGATGATGAAGATTTTACGTCCCCTGTGAATGCAGACGTAGTTAAAAAATACTTTGCTTGAAATAGACCCGCTGGACAGAAAAAGAAAGTCCAAGCAAAAATGGCGCATCCCGGCGAACCGTAAAAGGAAAAGGTTCGGGGAAAAATTAGGGATAAAAGAAAAAGAATAAACCCGCAAAGTTGAAAACCTGAAGAGGCGACTTTGGCAAAAATGGGTATTCTAGTGTATTGAAAACCGAAAAGGGTGATCTAGGAAAAAATTAGGGGTTTAAAAGAAAATGACTACGGTTCGTGTTCGGTTTGTGAATTCATCTTGACACATGGAGGTCACGAAGGGAAAAAATCAGTCCAATCAGTATCCTCAGAAGGAGGAGCATTGGTAAAAAGTTGAAGACATACAGATCATATCCGAATCAACACATGGTGGTTGTCTGCTTCCATATTGTCGACATTTGTATATTTCTTGTTGTACCTTTTTGCGCAATTACCTCTTTTCAGGAACTGCATCAAATTGTAATTTTCCTATTCACAGACCATTTAAATCAATAAATTATTATTCACTCAAAGAGCTTTCCATTTCCTGTTTTTACTTTTACTATTTTGTTTGCAAAAAAAGGGGCGTCTGATATTTTTGATAAACTTTACATGTGAAAACATTGGGGCTTTATAAAGCATATGGAAAACGTTGAATTTACTTGAATGATGTCATGTATGGTAACTGAAACAACCATCTTACATATATGACAGCCTATTTGTTTATTGTCTGTTTACAAAATGACGCGATCCTTTCCTCAGTAGAGCATATCTCCCTGATGGTGAAGTTCTAGCAGTAGCTGCAGCACACGGTGAATTTTCCTCCATAAGCATAAATTTAGGGTTTACATTCCCCAGCCAGGTTGATTGGTGCTCCCCAACGAGTATTCAAAGGTTGACTACATCAATTAGGGTATCATTATGCAATCATGCATCCGTTTAGTAGAAGATTTTGTGTCTTCCCACATCATAGATTTTTGTTTCCCTTACATAATATTATTGCCAGATCAGGAGTATTCCTGTTAGCAATGGTGTGCACTTATCCCCATCAGGATAAAATTGAAAGTCATTCCCCAAGTAGAGACTGGTATTGATCTCCTCGACAAGTAAGTTTGTGGTGGTTGATATCCCAATCAAAGTTCAATGATCATTGGCATTCTCCGAAGTCAGATTTTTGGGACAATCTCCCAGCAAATGTTATTCTCAATTCCCAGCAGAGTGGATTTCTCCCCAGAAGCGTTCTATTCAGAAAATCCATCCAGGGCATTTTCCTCAGCAGAGTTATTTGTTGATTTTTCTCAGCTCTTCCCTTGGCGGTGTTCTTTGCATATAATTTTCATTGCATCTCCCTAAACACATAGCATTTCTATTTCATATGGAGCATTACTCCATTTTCAAACATATTCATCTGAAGTATCAACTAGTTTGATATCTTTGTGGCTAGACATATTTCTAGGAGATAATGGCTTGACTTATGATTTCATCATCTTTATTCCCCAACAAGAGTCATTGATAGATGTGTTCATCTTACTCCCCGACAGAGTTTGTTTGTTTACACTTCTCTTCACCCCCAGCTGAGTTTTCTTTTCAGATCGTAAGTCATTTGATTCTACTTCCTATATATCGAGTTTATCCCAACTTTTGGTTGGTAGTCCGTTGTTTGTTGGGTGTTATCCCAACTTTTGGTTGGTAGTCTTCGTGGTAGTAAGTTCATCTTCGTTCGGTGTTTCAATGATTCCAACTTTTAGTTGGTAGCCTTGGCTTGATTCTAAATTTTGGTTGATAAAGCTTTGTGGATGATTCTAACTTTTGATTGGTAGCTTGTGTTCCATTTGTTTGGTGTCCAAGTGATTCCAACTTTTGGTTGGTAGCTTGTGTTCGGTTTTGTTTGGCCGTCAAGTGATTCCAACTTTTGGTTGGTAGCTTGTGTTCAACTTTGTTTCAGGTTCAAGTGATTCTAACTTTTGGTTAGTAGCTTATGTTTATACTTTTGCTGTATTCCAAATTTTGGTTGGTATGCTCCTCAGAGAAGTCACCATTTTCTTGGAACTTTCCAACTTTTGGTTGGTATTCTTCCCCATCAGTTCACCTTCGGTCGGTGTTTCGATGATTCCAACTTTTGGTTGGTAGCCTTAGTTGATATCCCAACTTTTGGTTGGTATGATTGGTTATTATCCTCGGGGAGTAACCTTTATCCCAACTTTTCATTGGTATCCTTTGGTTATTATCTTCTGGTGGATATCTTTTCCCGCAGAGTTGTCTGGTTAGACTTCTCTTCTTACCCAGCGGAATATTTTCCCCCCAGGTCATAAGTTCGTTGACTGTACTTCCTAAAGGTTCTTACTTTGATTTTTATCCCAAGAGGGTTGCCTTTGGTCGGTGTTCCCGTAATTCCCACTTTTGGTTGGTATCCGGTGGTTTCATTCCAACTTTCATATTGTTATCCTCAGCGTGTCGCATCCCAACTTTTGGTTGGTATTTGTTGTTTTGCATCCCCACAGGTTTCAAATTTCTGAGTTCTTTTGGTATTTAATCACCTTTTACCTTGAATGTTTGGAAGCATTCGATTTTCATCCCTTCAAGTCCAAGTTGTTTGAATAAGGGCAGTTGTAGCACCCCAAAATTTGCCCATCTCTTCTCTTGTATCCTAGCTTGTGTTTCTTTGCATTTTACATTTCTGCATATCATGACATTGGTTCTCGAGACATGGGGTCAAGGTGTTTCTATGGCCCAGGGTTCTCTTTTATTGCAAGAGTGTAAACAACAAGCATCAGAGACGTCGACATTTATTTTGCCCAGCGATCAAGTGGTCGATTTTATTTCATTTAGCAGGTTATTTTTAGCACAAGAGATAGGCCACAGGTTATCTCAGGCATTTTCATAGTCGTAATATCAAAGGACAAGTTTCATAGGCTTAATGGGGATCAGAACAGATGGCAACAGGTGATTACGCAGGTTTCCGTCCACATGGAGCCAAAATTGGAAATTTTTGAATGTGGTAATCGGTTATCACATATGGGTAATCGATTACCTCAGGCGCTGTTTGCAAAAATATTAAAATTTTCAGCACTACAGAATTTTCAATCATTTTCAACCTTTGATTTCACGTGTGCAACATTGGAAGGATCTATAATTGATTCATTTTCACCATTTCCCTCCAAATTTCAAACACTTCATTCCTAATTCCACTCCTAATTTCAATTCCAAACACTAACCCACACTCCAAATGACATTTTGATTCCTAACCTAAGGTTTATTTAATCAAATCTACTTCGAACCTCACATGAACTCTCATTGATTCATTCTCATTTTTCAGAATTTGCCCTCAATTCTCTCTCACTTTTTTCATTCTCAACCTTCAACCTTCATTGCATCTTCATCCTTGGTTCAATTCTTGTTCTATAGTTCATTTGGATCTTGAATTAAGTTGTTGAAATCACTTTTTGAAGAGTTTTTGCTTATTTGTGGATTCTTGCTTGGATCTTCAAGTTTTCTTGCTCAAGCTTCATAGATCCTTGGATTTCTTGCTTGGATCTGTTAATTGCAGCTTAAAAAACTTACCAAAGAAATTCTCAACTTTGTTGGTTAGTAATTTCTAGATCTAGCTTTGATATTGCTTAATCTTGTTTGTTACAATGTAGATCCAGGGCTTTAGTTGCATTTTGATCCATTTGTTTTAATTTGATCTTTGATCTTGTTGTTTGTTTGATGTAATTGGTGTTTAATTGTTGTGATATGACCTAATTTTCGTGCATAATTGTTTACTTGTTCATTTGGATGATCGAATAAGTCATTTGCTGCTGAAAAGTGCTTTTGGAAGTTGATTATTTGCCTTTGTCTCAGTGGTAATAGATTACCACAATCGGGTAATCGATTACCCTGTCTATTTTTCACGTTTTTGCTTATTTTTCAAAGGGGTAATCGATTACTTGATCATGGTAATTGATTACCACTAGGACAAATTGCCTTTTTCTTGCATTTTATTGCTTGTTTGTGTTTCTTTTCATCCTTAGACTTCATGGATTAATATGATGCATTTGTGTGGACTATTTTTGACCTATTTTATCAGGCTTGAGTGTTTGAATTGAATTGTTCGATGCATGACTTTCGGTTTATGTTTGAATGTTTAACATGTTCATGTTGGTTGATTGATGTGATGATCATATGCTTTTCTTGCTTGTATCATGTTAAAGATTAATTGTTGATAATTATTTGGTTGGACTTGTGATACATGTTTGTATTTGCTTCCGATTCCAGTTGTCACATGAACGATTGAATGGTGTAATTGATGTGAAAAGCATGTTTGATCTCCTTGATTCTTGATGAGGCAATATTGTTGAACATTTATGTTTAATTATTGATGCATGTCCATCCTTGCATTATGCTTATTCATGATTGGTATTTTGTCATGTTAATTACATTGAAACATGCTTGCTGCTCTGCTTTCACAACCGTATTATTCTGAACTTTGTATGTTGTCTTTGCTTGCTTGCTTGGTGCCTGCCTTTTACACCTAGTTTTGTGCTGAATTAGCAGTTGTTATATGTTGTTATGCCACCGTGCTGAATTTTATTGTTGTTTTGTGCAGGAAGCATTGTTGTAGCTGCTGTTTTGGCTTTGTTTTCTTACTTTTTGCCTTGCCTTTGCATGCTCCTTTAGGATTCCTAGTCCAACTTAATTTCCGATTAAGCTTGGAGTAGGATAGACACTAGGGTTGCAATCCATGCATGATAACACGTAGGCTAGTCCCTCTTAACCTCAACCTTAGGTCCATCTTTTGCATGCAAACATTAGGATAAAATCTCCTTTCACATCCCAACCTTAGGACTACTTTGCATGACAACGTTAGGATTATGTTTCCCTTAGACCTTCTATACGTCTCTCTTCTCATCTCAAAACAATTCAAAATAATTGATAAAGACAATGAACGTTGTGCGCCACGAACCTTAAACATATGGGAAATGATGAGTGAGGGGTTTCTCCTCATTTGTCTAGAGTGTTTAGTGTATGCTCCTTGGGCGATATGCGACACATTCGCTCCTATATCATAGTCTTTAGTGCAACGTGAATCTCAAAAAAATTCTATTCACTTGACTAAAACTCTCAAATCAAATTCAAGCCTTATTTTCCTTCAGGATTTGTATTCCAAACTAATTTTCGTAAAAAATGCGTTACTTTTCTGTTCTATCACAAACAAGCATCGTCCCTAACTGCTGGAATAGGAATTTAATGTCACTCATAAAAACCACTTAACCAACCTATGGTTTCGTCATTACCCGAACTACGTTTGCTCTGATTTCTCTTACTAGATGAGGATACGTAGGCACAAGACGACGATGTCTTGGCGAGCAACCTTCCCCCATCATTCGTATTTTTCTGAACTATGTTGACTATGACTTTCCCATTGTACAAGGGAATACATAGGAATAGGGCGTCAATGTCCTATCTAGTCTCTTTCTTTTTCTTTTGTTTTTGTTTCCATTTGGTAATAGCTTTTAGACAACACACTCTTTGATTAGACAACAAGCGTGGATCCCGTTGAGTACAACAGACGGGAAGGGTGCTCATACTTTTCCTTTGTGTAACCGACTCCCGAATCCAAGATTTGGTTGCGATGACCTTGTCTTCTCTTTTCTTTTAGATTTTCTTCGATCATTTCCTTTCCCTCTCTTTGGGATAGATAACGTTTGGTGGTGACTCTTCTGCTTGTTTTCGCCAACCCTTTTCGTAGTTGAGACACTTGTTTGACATTCCTGATATTAGCCCATCCATGTGTATGCATATGATCTTACTTGAATATTGAGAAAAAGCAGAGAAGCGTCCCCTTAACCCTTTGATCATTGGTGTTGTGAAAAATGAGATTACTTTCATGTGCACATTTAATACTTTTACTCATAAAAGGTCGTTCTTTCATCCTGGAATAAAAAGCAAAGACACAAAAAAATTTCAAAGTCAATGGGTACCACCTTAAGCTACTCTTCCATGAGAGCCCCATATTAGAAGAAGAAATTATAGAAGAGCTCTCATTGGAAAAGTCTACTTATGCAATCATTTATCCTCCTTACTCCTCGAAGGTGTTCTTTCCTCTCTCTATTATTTTGTTCTTGTCTCCTTCATTGAGGATAATGTGTGTCTTAAGTGTGGGGGAGGGATTCGTTTACTTGTGTGTTTTCTTATTTGTCATTTACTTATTTTATTAATAAATAAATAAATAAAAATTATATTTAAAAATTCATGCTTTTTCTCTATTTTTAGGGTTGCATGTGTGAGTAATTTATTTGTTCTCTTTACTAAAGACTCGTGGTATGACGTGAGTATCTTTTTTGCATTCTTAGTATGATAAGTAGGACTATATTTTGAATTGTGCATCATTTGTGATTGACCAATGTCCTTTGTGATATTTTGAGCCTTATAATAAATAAGATACAAAAATCCATTCATTTCTTTCTTGTGTGATTTCACTCATGTCAGTTAGTTACTCTAGAACTTTGGTTGACTCTTGTTAAAACTTTTGGTTTACTTGTACACACTAATATGGCAAAGACACTTTTTTGTTTACTTTTAGCCACTTAGCTAAAAAAAACCTACCCTGAAGTTATCACCCCTTGTTTGAAGCCACTTTGAGCCAATTCCCATTTTATATTTATAACTCGTTAAGCCTAACATCAAAAAAACAATGATATCACCCTATTTAAGGGAATGAAGGAGTCTTGTTTAGAATTGTGTGGGGTTGAATTAACATAACTGTGATACTTTAAAAGTTAGTAGAAAAGAAAAAAAATAGAATAAAAAATGAAAAGAAAAAAGAAAGAAAATTCATGTTCTTATCTTATCTCTTTTGAAGAAAAAAAAGAAAAAAAAAGGAAATGAGAAAAAAAAAAAGAAGAGAAAATGGCTGCAAAGAAGTTGATGGAAGGTAAATAAAATATTTTTTAGTTAAACTCTCGCAATCCCTTTCCATTCTCTTTAATCCCTTTAAATTTTTGCTTAGTATCTCTTAAGATTTATCTCACCCTTTCCTTGCCCACGATACAACTCGAATAAAGTTCTTTTGATCTTTGTGTGCATGTATTTCAAGTGGACATGTTAGAGTCATTTCAAGCTTATGGTAGTGCTAAATTTTATGATGTGCTTTGAGTATAAACAAATAACCTATACACTTCAGATTTGAAAGAATTTTATCCTGTGAAGATCTTGCCACTAATGATGTATTATTTGGTAAACTATTCTCTAATTTGATTTGATTGTCACAAGACATTACTCACTAACACCATATTCCTTGAAGTATAGAATGAGAATTTTATACTCTGTTTTAAATTTTGATTTAGAGTTTTGCTCGGAGTGCAAAATTTTAACTATGGAGGAGTTTGATCAGTGAATTTTGATGCACATTCTTTTACTATTGTACTACGACAATTGTTTACTTTCTTTTGTTATTTCTACTGTTTTTAATATGTTTATCAATTTTAATTCAGTTCTGCTCTTATTTTATTTTTTGTCATTTATTATCTGAATAAGCAGTAATTTGATATTTTCTTACTATACATATCATAACTTGAGCTACAAGATATCATTTGACGCGTTCTACTATGTGTTGGAGATATGAGAAGATAAGCTACAAGCTATGTATTAAAGGAAAAAGCCAATTAGTAGCGAAAAAAGAGTCAGATATCGTATTTTTATGCCATAATTAATAAATAATTAGTTTTGGGCCGACTTTAATGTTTTTCAGGTCGGTTTCTATTAGGGCTCAGTTTCTCTTATATTATTTAAACAAATTCACAAGAGTAGGTTAAGTATCTAGTTTTACACAAAATAACAAATTAAACGGTTGTTAAGAATTCCACGGAGAGAAAAATTGCATACAATTGATCTATTAAATCGTTTTTCCGTTAAGATATTGAGGTTTTTACCTTTATCAATTCAATTTATTTTTCTTTTCAATCTGATTTTGTGAATTTTGTTTTCTTAATTCAATATGTCATAGAGTAGTTTTGATTAAATTCAATTTATTCGCGTTCCTTAACCATAGTCGCATTTAAACATAGATTTTCATCTTAATTCGTGCAATCTTTACTCGTTTGCTTAATTCAGAAAATAGGAGTGTAAACCATGTTGAGTTGTAATTCCTTGTGCCGAAGCAATGTAGTTCGACAGAAATAAGGAGTAGTCGAATTACTATAATGTGCGTATGTGTCTTAGGCCTATTATAGTAATGTTAGCTATTTGGGGCTTTTATAGTTTTGGACTTTGTCTTAGGGTGCAAGCTAAACTAAATCTATAAATAGGGAATAACCCTTATTTTTGTAAATAACTTAGAATTCAGAGCTTGTAATCACTTGCAGTTGCAATATTGACAAGGTTTCCACAGTTTGTGGGCAGAGAGAAACTCTGCAGAACATATTCATCTTCTTCTCCAAAGTTATTTTTCTTTCTTTCTCAACCTTTTCTTTTTATTGTCATTGCGTGAGTGAAACAATCTTGAGATCAAAATTGAGTGAAATTCTCCATAAGTTGCGGTTGAATTTCAACAAACCATACAATATCAATTACACTTGTAAAATCTATATTGTATCGAATAAGAATCAAAGCCACTTAAGGAATTAGTAAGGTAGTAACTAGTGATAAGTTGGGAATTAAAACAATATATTAACTTGTTAATATTATTCGTAACGAAATTCTCTTAATAATAATCATAATCGAAAACCTAAATCCCCTTTGTTTATCGGTTGGTTAAAATGATTCAAGAGTCCTTACGATACGACTCGAGTGTCACTTCTTTATACTACCCTTTAGTAACTTATTTTTGACATGTGTGTGACCACGAATCATGCCTCAACCATAGAGTATCGTACGATCTATTATATTGAGAAGCTCAAACAATACCACCAACAATCAGGATCTCTCCCCGTATTGTTCTAGATATTCAAGTATCTTAATTAAGATAGAAGATACATTACTACTTATTAGTGTAGGAACACAAGTCAGAAGCTCCCTACAAAATGCTACCCATTAAGAGAAAGAAATTTAATGTGCATGTTTCCAACAAAAATGACATCCCATCAAGACTCTTCACTTGTTCCTTCCAACAATCGGCCTAGGGGCATATGCAACAAAAACTCGTCCTACAAAGCAGAGACATGAGATCGGAGGAAAACAATTTTTGGTCATTCGCAAGGCACGTAGAGGAAGGCCCAATAGAGACATCAAGCAAATGACCTCATGGAGTAGGTGGTCCCTCGTTCCACCAAGAGAAGATGATTTCACCCTCCAGACGTGTCAATCACCGTCTGATTAGATCCAATAGTCACTCGGCGTCATTTCAAATATTCATATTCATTCTACTCTCACATTACTTCTTATTGTCTCACTGATTTGGGAGTTGGAGTTTTAGTTTTATAAGTCATACTTTTCTTTGTGGCACCGACTCCACAAATTTAACATCTTATCTCATTATCTCACCAATGGTTTTCAAATAATTTTTACAAATTAATTTTGTAGGAATGAGTTATGTCAAACTCAAATTTTACTATAGTAGATATATATTATATGGTATTTAGATATGGTAGTGACTTTAGTTTTGTAGACATAATTACCACTACTATTAAAACAAACATTGTAATTATCATTAAAAAAGTAACATGATCATAATGGAAATCATATTTCATGCCGAACCCTAATTCTATTACTTACTTAGATATATACACTTGAAATTATTTTATTATTTTTATTATATTATTATGAAAACTTCAAGAATATCCAAGATGCTAAAAGTACAAAATTAAACACATCTATACAAAAGGATATTCTAAGAAACTTATTATTTAAATAAACACAACATTGTTCTATCAATTCATATAATATAGTGTATGCATATACTATAGAGCACCATTCTGCATATTTAGAACTCAAAGATGATCTTCCCAGTTGCATGACCATCAATACACCTAGCCCAAGCATCTTTAGCTTTTGTTAGAGGATATTTTGAGTCAATAACTGTTCTAAGTTTTCCTTGCTTAACCAAATCAACAAGATATTGAAGATCCTCGCCCTTTGGAAGTAAACACAATGGTACAAGCTCTTTTTTAGGGAAGGTAAGTTTCTTAAGAGCAAAATTCATCACTGAACCAAGGGTAGGACTTAAGTCTACAACTTTACCATTCTTGCTTAAATTAGGCTCAAAAATTGACCATGGAACTTCCACTGCACAATGAATCACTGCATCATATTTCTTACCAGATGGACTCTTTAATGCAGCACCTTCAGGTGTCTTATAATCAATTACCTCATCAGCTCCTAAGCTTTTGACGAATTCGATGTTTCGAGCGCCGCAGGTGGCCGTCACATGAGTGTTACCCAATTTTGCTAATTGAACTGCATAGTGGCCTACACCACCGGATGCAGCAGTGACCAAAATGTTTTTCCGTTCACCGCTTTTGTCAAGTTTGATTCCTATTGTTTGGGAAAGTGCTTGAAGAGCTGTTATACCGGAAATAGGTAAGCCAGCGCATTCAGATGCCGAGATTTCTGGTGGTCTTGAGACAGTGACACTCTCCTTAATAACAGCAAACTCAGCTAGTCCTCCACCACTCTACAATAATATAATTTAATGTCTCGAAAAATAAATATTATATATGATGTGAGACATCTTAAATTTATATTGAAATTTCTCAATAATTGGTGGTGGCTAACTTTTGTATCAGTGAAAACAAAAACTAAAAACAGAAAAATTTCTCAAATCAAACAGAAAATTTAGGAAGATCTTTTTCTAAGTGAAATCATATGAAAAAGACTGAATAGTAGGAAAATAACTTACAAAGGGACTCATTAAGCTTACAACTTTGTCTCCAGCTTTGAACTTTGTAACACCTTTACCAACCTCCATGACCTCCCCTGCTACATCCATACCTATTGAAAGAGGAATATGTTTGAGTTTAAAACATCTCAAATCTCGTTGATAAAATGAATAGGTAGAGAATTACATGGTATATATGGAAATTTGGTAGGCAAAATTGGCCACAAAATGCGTTTCTGTATTTTCCAATCAAGTGGATTTATACTGGCTGCTTCCAATTTTATCAAAATCTCATTTTTACTAGGACTCGGTATGGGAACTTCAGCTTGCTGCAATAACTCAAAATTATAAACAAAACAGAAATGAATATTACATGTGAAAGAATAGAATAATAAAATGAAGTTGAAGAACCTTTAAGGCATCGGGTCCTCCGCCATAGGCATTATACTGAACAGCACGCATGAGTCTCTCCATCTCCACAACTAGAGAGATTGTGGGTGAGAGTAGTGATTGAACCACTAAAGAGGCTATGAATTAGAAGACACAGATTGAAGGAAATGGAAACGTAGCTAATATTTATAGTGCTGACAGAAAAATATAAAAAGCCAAAAATTATCTCGTGCTAGAAGCTTGAAGTAAGATATTTCATATATCAATTGACTATTCTAATAGTAAAAACTAATTTTAAAATTGTTTGGGACCGGACAAAGGGACGTAAAATCAATCAAAATAATTCTACTTATTAAATTAATAAAATTTGTTTTTATGCACACCTAAAGTAAATGACTTATTGATTGAAACCGAAGAATAGTCAAATTTTGGTTTATTCTAATTGTTTGGGACCGCACAAAGGGTAGTAAGATCAATCAAAATAATTCTACTTATTAAATGAACAAACATGAGATTCAAAGAATATCTCCACTTTTCATTATATTAATTTTGGACTCATTAGTGACTTAGGTTTTAGAATGCTAATTATGTAGATCCACTTTGTATCACTACATCGGACATCAACACCATCGATTTAGGATTTTCAATCACGATCGACAACAATTTTGAATCTATAAAAGAACAGTGGCACCGACCGTGAGAATTAACTCTTAATTTCTGCGAAATTCCACAAATACATTATTCTCAATCAAAATTTAGATCTTTATCAGAACCACCGAGAAAAGGAAACACTACTATAAAATATGCATTCGGTAACACTAATTCTACTACTGTTATGCATTTCACCGTTGTAATATGGAAAATTGGATGTGTCTGATATATATATATTTTTTTGAAAGTTATTTAATCACGGTTGATATAAACAACCATGGTGATAAATTAATTTCATAAATAAATAAAAAAATTGAAAATTATTTAATCACAGTTTTAATATTCAACCGTTGTAATATAATCTGTACAACATTTACTCTTCCCAAAAGAGAGAAATGTTCTTCCCAAAATAGAAAAACGACTATAATGATGATTGAAATTTTTCTTCATTTCTCAAGACGATCACAAGTCATTCAAGAATATCAACCATTATAAGTAATCATTGTAAGGATTAAATCATCAGATGTTATCATCAAAATTTCATTAATGTTATCATCAAAAAATTGATATATATTAAGAACCAATCTGTGTTCTAACAATCTCCCCCTTTTTGATGATGACAAAAACTATTCGAAATTTTGTTCAAAACAAGAATATATATATATATATATATATATATATATATATATATATATATATATATATATATATATATATATATATATATATATATATATATATATATATATATATATATATATATATATATATATATATATATATATATATATATATATATATATATATATCCCCCTGAGATTATGAATCTCCCCCTAAAATGAATACTGCTAGAAAAAATAAATACTTCCCTTTCAGCACTAGTATTCTTTCCAGAGTTGGAGTTAGCTCTGTAGACTTTCTCAGACCTTGTTCTGAAACACTTAATTCAACATTAGTTATATTTTATCATGTATGAGTTACCATTTTGTATCTGTTTATATGAATAATCAAAATTTTCATTTTCTCCCCCTTTTTGTCATTTCAAAAAGTGATTTCAAAAAAAAAAATCATTTAAGACAAAAATTATCAGAGCAAGAAAACAATTATAATAGATAAGCAGAAGAAAAACAATCAGATGTATTGATTAAAAAACTCAGAAGATAATAAAGACAAGCAAAAACATAGATGTGCACAGACAAAAAACAACTAAGTAGAATGAGAGGCTATAATCTTCAAAAGCTCAGTTATCTCAGAAGTAGATTCATCTTGCTTAGCCATTCAGTCCTTGATTTCTTCTGTTGTCTTCTCTTCCTTAACTTTAAGTACACTTTGCATGACAACTTTTAGGATTGTTTAGTCTCCCATTAGTGTCCTTTCTTCTCTTCTCGTCTTCAAACACTCATAAAACACCTAATAAAGAATGACAAGTGTGGCACGCTACGAGCCTTAAGCTACTTGAGAAATGGTGATTGAGGGGCCTCCTCTCAATGACCTAGAGTGTTTAGTGTACACCCTTTGGGTGATATACGACACATTTGCTCTTAGGTCATAGTCTCTAGTGCGACATGAGTTACAAATCAAGTTCAAAACACTTCTTCTCTAAAAAACACAAAAATACTTCAAACCTTTTTCATCCTTCGGGATTCTAATTAGGAAAATCTTTTCAGATAAAAGAGTGTCGTTAACTTTTAGTTCTACCGCAAACGGTAACGCCTAAGTCTCCAATGGTCGAGCTGCATACACCAACTGCTAGAACTACTTGTTAACCCTACTCGGGCCTAAAAAACTTTTGAACAACCTGTGTTCTCTTAATCCCGAACTACGTTTGCTCTGTTCTTTCATACCAGATGAAAGTACGTAGGTATAAGAGACGATGTCTTAGCGAGCAACCTTCCCCTTTCACCCGTAGTTAGTCGAACTACGTTGACTTTGACTTTCCCATTGCACGAGGGAGTACATAGGCACAGAGCGACGATGCTTTGCCGAGTCACTTCTCGTTTCCTTTTCTTTTGTCCCTGAGCCTTTAGCTAGATAGTTTCAACACACCCTTTTAGATAGACAACAATGCGTGGATCCCGTCGAGTACGACAAACGTGTGGGGTGCTAATACCTTCCCCTTGCATAACCGACTCCTGAATCCATACATGGTTACGATGACCTTGTCTTTCCCTTTTCCGTCAGGTTTTTCTGATAGTTTCCTTTCCCTCTCTGTGGGATAAATAACGAAAGTGGCGACTCTTCTATTTTTCCGTCGGTTGTTTTTCGCAGTTGCGACAACTGGCGACTCTGCTGGGGACTCTGGTTCCCTATGCGAGTCAATCCTAGCGCTTGTCTGTTTATCTTTGGGTGTTGTACATATGTGTTTTATTTACTTTCGCATTTTACTTTCCCGCATTTATTTTCCGCCTCATGTCATTTTTGCTGTGTTGTGGGGAGGGAAGTTCCATTGAGTGAAAATCCAGACTCAGGCTTGAGTATACACCTAGCTTTAGTAGTGGTGGATGTGATTGCTTTGCTCGTACTAGTTCACCATGAAATTTGCGCTCAGACGAGATTCTCTTTGACAATTTTCTTTCTGGCCCTTTGGGCTCAAAGGAATTTCGGATCTGAGGGTTGTCGACTCTGGGGACCGATCATTTGTGAGTCAGTTAAGTGAGGCCTCTTCAAGAGATTATGATGCTAAACTAGAAATGGTGAACGTATCATCATTTCTTGAAAGTCTGTGACACTGACAAATGCATAGGATGTCGAACCTTATCAGGGGATAGGTCCATACCTGTGAGAGGGATTGGGTCATGCAGGAAACTTTGGCTTTCAAAATACCCGGTTCTTTTACAGTGTGAATATGTTTATCACTGGGTCCTACTGTCGGTACTTTGTTCTTGCTAAGGCGAAGCGCTGTTTCTTCTCGACCAACAACACAACAGTCTTGATCCCTTGTTTGCATTTGCATTTGCATTTTCATCTGCATTTCATTAACATGTATTTGTGTTGCAGGTGCACATTTCTCCTTTGATTCTAGTGATATTTTTCCCTCATTGCTGATATGGAGCCCTTGAAGATAATAGTGGCTTACAAGCTTCCAACTCCAGATGTTAGATCTTTGCTGAGTATGATTTCCATGGCTTGTGGGAAGGTGATGGAGGATTTCAGGAAATCTTATGGGCGATTATTGAGATGGGTTTGCAAGCCTTCAGCACACGAGGTGGATGGCCTTTATGCCTTTTTGCAGTTCTACAATCCACAATTGAGGTGTTTTGTCTTTCCTGACTACATTCTGGCGCCTACCTTGGAGGAGTACTCTGTATTGTTGGATGTACCCGTTCTTAGTCAGATTACATTTGTTCACATTAACGCTAAGCCTGATCTGGTTAAGCTAGCTGCCATAGTACACGTGGATGCTTCAGAGTTAAGGGGGGGTCTGACAGAGTGGAATGGAGTGCATGGTTTTCCTCTGGCTTTCCTAGTTGATAAGGCTCGGCAGTTTGCTAAGGATGGTTGCTGGATTGTATTTAATGTTTTTCTTGCTCTTTCTATATATGGCATTGTATTGTTTCCTAATCTCCCTGACTTTGTGTATTTGGATGCATTTCATATACTGGCCTCAAGAAACCCAGTGCCTACTCTGCTTGGAGATGTTTATCATTCTGTGCATTACAAGAATGAGAAACGAAGGGAAAAGAATGTGACTTGTTGTGTTCCTCTATTGTACGCTTGGTTTGCTAGTCATATGCCCAAGACGAATCCATTTGTGGCTACTGCTAGTACTTCAAAGTGGTCGGAAAGGTTGATGGGATTATCTGCAGAGAATATTGTTTGGTTTGACCGAGACATGCTTGGTACGGACATTGTTTATAGTTGTGGTGGTTTTCCTAACGTCCCTTTAGTCGGAAGGGAAGGTTGCATCAACTATAACCTTTCTCTATTGGTCAGACAATTTGGGTACGCATTGAGGGAGCCTTCTAAAGAAGAGGAGATATAGGAATCTCTGTATCTCACTGGTTTATTGGAGGGTGAGACTTTGGGCAGACTCGAGCATGCATGGAATAACATTCATCGGAAAGGGAAATTAGCTTTGGGGAAGAGTAAGAGCCGAGCGTATGACCCTTACCTGACTTGGATTCATGATAGAGCTGCGAAGTTCTTGATGCCATTCCCTGTAGTTGCACCTTTGTATCCTCTCATGATAGAGGAACCCACTACCGTAGATATCCAGAAATACAATTAGGTATTGTTGGAGAAGGAAGAGCTGAAGAAAGCAAATGAAGAATTGGAAAAAGAGATCATCCAGCTCCAAAGCGAGAAGATTGATGCTGTCAATTCTTTCAAGAAACAAACCGAGCTTGTGAACAAACTGGGTACGGATCTGACTAAGGAGACTAGTAACAGAGAGCACACAGGCCGAGATTTGAACGTTGTCCACAGTGTTCTTGCCACTAAGAAGGAAGAGTTGGATAGGGCTTACTTGAGGATCTCCAAGTTTGAATCAGTATGGAATGCCATACTCACTAACAACAAGGAGCACGAAGACAGATTAAAACTTCAGATCAACAAGTTGAAGGCGCAGCTTAATGCCAAAGATGGGAAGATTGTAGCAGAAGCATCATTTAGACGAGACAGTGAGTACAAGTTGAATAAAGCGATCGCGAACTTGAAGGATCTCAGGTTGAGAGCTGACTCTAAGAGACGCAGGCTTGAGGCATGTTTTGGGGAAGAAGCTTTGGAAGATCATGTTGATAGCTTACAACATATTGTTAGCCAACAGGATTTGCTTATTCAGGGGCTACTTGCTAGGCCGAATCATCCTGAGACGCTGAAGTTGTTAGAGGATTTCTGATCACGTCATCCTACTTGACCGTCTTGTTTATTTCTATTGTAGTTTTTGTTGCTTATTTGTTGTTTTGACCATCACCAGGCTTGTTGGTTGAGGTCTTTTCCTTATTTGTACTCAGTTGTAGCTTGTACATTGCCTGTTGGCCTTTGAGATATATACGAGGGGTTGGTGTTCTATGCTTGTCCGTAGAGTTCTCCATTGTTATGTTTTGCTGGAAACTAGAATCGAGGGGGAAATTTCCCTGTTACATAAATACATGTCTGCATTTTAGCATGTTTTTCGCATTTGCAGGTGCATCGGAAATGTTAACCTTATCTTGTTTCTTGTGCTCCACTAGTGTGTTTTAGGATTGCAGATCAGAGAACTCACCGGTATGGTACCAGAAGAAACCAGAAAAGACTGATGGATCAGATGCAGGCAGAAATGCAAGAGATGAGAGATCAGATGGCACAGCTGATGGAGGTCATGCAAGGGGTTGCTAGTGGCCAGGCGCAACTTCAGACTTTAGTGCAACCTTTGATTGCACGAGTTGATAGTGATGGTGTGTTACACGGTGGGACTGCTGCTAACCCTCCCCACATTGAGACTCCCCGAGTTAACACCTCTGTACCTATCCCTAATGCTGGAGGGAATGGTAATGCTGGGAATGTCGGAGGAAATGGTAATGATGGTAACATTGGAGGGATCAGAAACGTCTTCGGAAACATGGGAAATATTGGTATTGATGCTGGAGAAGGCGAGTATGCTGGTAACAATGATGGTTTTTATGAACATGGAGCTGATTGTGCTATTCATGGAAATCTGTGTAATCCTCAAATTAAGGATCAACAAGGGGATGTTTTCTCAATGAGATACTTTAGGCCTGAAATGTCAGCTGAAGCGAGCAGAAGATTTAAGCTTTTAGAAGACAAGATGAAAAGCTATGAAAACCAGAATTCCATGGGTTTAGATATGGCCAATTTGGGCTTGATTCCTAATTTAAGGGTTCCTCACAAATTCAAAGTACCTGACTTTGATAAGTACAAAGGCACCACTTGCCCGAGGGTTTATCTGCGCTCGTACTATAGAAAGATGTCCGCGTACTCGGACGATGAAAAACTCTTGATGCACTTCTTCCAGGACAGCTTGTCTAGTCCTTCTTTGGAGTGGTACATAGGGCTGGAGCCCACTAACGTCCGCAGCTGGAGAGACCAAGCCGATGCTTTTGTAAGGCACTATCAGTACAACAGTGACCTTGCACCAAATAGAGTCCAGCTGCAGAATCTTTCCCAAAAGAATAATGAATGGTTTAAAGAATACGCCCAGAGGTGGCGAGAGCTTGCTGCTAGAGTGCAGCCTCTCATGGTACAGCGTAAGCGCATTGACATGTTTGTTGCTACTTTACCGGGAGTGTACTATGAAAATATGATTAGCATTATGTCAGGAAGTTTTTCAGACTTGATAATCACAGATGAAAGGGTGGAAAACGACATCAAGCTCGGAAAGATTCAGGAGGGCGAAGTACCCTCAGTTGGAGGAGGAGGGAAGAAGGTATTTAGGAACAAGAAGCGTGAAGGTGACGCTAACTCAGTAACAAGTTCTAGAGGAAGGGGTAGGGGTCAGCCACAGAACCAATATCACCAACAACAAGTTGCCACTATTACTATTCCTGTACCACAACAACAACAACAACAAAGGCAGTATTAGCCACATCAGCAAAATCAACAAGGTTATAGGAGGTTTCCTGATAGGGCCAGGCCGAATAGAGTATTTGACACACCACTGATACCATACTCTCAAGTGCTGCAAACTTTATTACAGCTGCAATTGATTCAGAAAAGGACTCTAGCTCCTTTGACAGGTCCTCCCCCACCCGGCTATGACGTAAATGCTCGTTGCGAGTTTCACTCTGGGATGCCTGGTCACTCTATTAATCATTGCAAGGCTTTTAAACACAAGCTGCAAGAACTCATTGACAACAAAGCAATAAATTTTTCTCATGATACAAGGCTTTTAAACACAAGATGCACCTAACGTTGTGCAAAACCCTATGTCAAACCATGGGCAGGCTAGGGTTGGTGCAATTTTGGTGGAGGAGAATTTAGACTTGATAAATGATATGAATGAGCTGAAAACACCATTGAAGTTTGTGAAGGACAAATTGCTGGAAGGGGGTGTATTCCCAGGCTGCAATGAGGACTGTGTTGATTGTTTAAGTCATCCTGAGGGATGCGTTGATTTGAGAAGGTGCATCCAAGGGATGATAGATGAAGGGGGCATTGCAGTTTGAACGGACCGCAGAAAAGAAACCTGTTGAGGTAGAAGATGAAGAGAGGGATGAGGTCTCTACGATCTCGATCCCATCTAAGACTATAACTATCTCAGCACCTCCTAGGCCACCAACAATCACTATCACTAAAGCGGGACCTGTGCCATATGAAAGCACCAAAGCCATTCCGTGGAACTACGGAGCTGAGGTGTATTGTAATGGCCAGAAGATAGACTTGAAGAGTTTTCCTGTGGAGTCAGCAGACAATGTTGTGGGAGCAGAAGCGATCACCCGAAGCGGCAGGGTCTTTTCGTCGCCCGAAGTGGTGGCTGAAAAAGCAGATAGAGGGAAAGGTAAGATGGTAATAGAAGAAACCTCCCAGGCCGGCGAGAGGGAATCTTTGGAGGATGATGTGGAGGAAGTCATGAGGCTGATACGCAAAAGCGACTACAAGATAGTCGATCACTTACAGCAGACACCTTCCAAAATTTCAATATTGTCACTGTTGTTGAGTTCCGAAGCGTACAACATTGATGAAAGTGTTGAGTACCGCTTTCGTGCCCCAAGAAATATCAGTGAATCAACTTGAAGGGGTTGTTGGGCATGTAAACGCGGGAAATGGTCTTGGATTTACAGATCTAGACTTAACGCCAAGGGGCAGAAACTACAATTGTGCGCTGCACATTTCTGTTGAATGTAGAAGAGTGGTTATGTCCCATGTCCTTGTTGACGCAGGGTCATCTTTGAATGTGCTGCCAAAGAAGGAACTTATGAAGCTAGATACTCGGGGCATTACCTGTACACCAAGTGACTTGGTTGTACGTGCTTTTGACGGTACCCGAAGGTCTGTCTTTGGTGAGCTGACTTTGCCTATCCCGGTGGGCCTAAAAGTTTTTGACGCAGTATTTTATATCATGGACATTCAACCTGCTTATAGTTGTTTGTTGGGCAGACCATGCATCCAATCGACTGGGGATGTTACATCAAATCTACATAAGAAGCTGAAATATATGGTTGGTGGCAGTGTTGTGACATTGTGTGGAGAAGAGGACATAATGGTCAGTCACCTGTCTTCTTTCAAGTATCTCGAGGTAGACGGGGAAATTCATGAGACCCTGTGTCAAGCTTTTGAAACTGTTCAATTGAAGGAGAAGTCTCCAGTAGTGAGAAAGGAGCCTGAGGTGGCTATGTCTTCTTTCAAAGAAGCGCAACCCGTGGTGCAAGCTAGTTCAGCCCAAGGCTGGCGACAAGTGATAGATATACCTCAGAAGCAAGACAAGTTCGGTCTAGGGTACCACCCATCGTCTTCACAAAGCACGCCAAAGTTCAAGGGGCCGATCAGGTTTACTAGCGGGGGTGTCTTCTTTGAGCAGATTAATGCCATTTCTGATGATGAAGCTGGAGACAGTGACTGTGATATGGATGCTTGGATCAAGCCATGCATTCCAGGACAACGTCTATGCAACTGGTCCATTGAGGAATTTGTCCAAGTGACCAATGAACAGTAATGCTTTGTTTTTTTCAATTATTGTACAACCCTATGTTCTACCCGGAGCATAGCGGTTTGTTATTTCAGGGCTTATTTGTTTATGTTTGAATATTGTTTCATCTATTAATCAAAGGGCGTTTTTCCATTCAAATTTTGTGATCTTTGTTTTTCTTGTTTTTATTTTTAACAATAAAATGGCAATGTGTTTGTTTACATATCATTTGAAGCACTTAACCATTTTCATTGCAGGACTCACATCATTGCAGATGACACCGATCAAGAATCTTCTATGACTCGCTTCGACTTTGATAACCCGATATTTCAAGATGAAGAAGAGATTGATGAGGATGAAGACTTGCCCGAAGAGCTAGCTAGACTCTTGAGACAAGAAGAGAAGATCATTCTGCCTCATGAAGAAGAGATTGAGGTCGTCAACTTGGGTTCTGAAGAGGTTTTCAGAAATGTCAGAATAAGGGCTCCATTGCAAGATGACATCAAGCAAAGGCTGATCGAGATGCTTCGAGAGTATAGTGACATCTTTGCTTGGTCTTACGAGGATATGCCCGGGCTTGACAGCAACATTGTGGTTCATCGCTTACCACTTTGGGAAGAATTTCCGCCAGTCAAGCAGAAGCTTAGAAGGACGAGACCAGACATGGCTGTAAAAATCAAAGAAGAAGTCCAAAAGCAGTTGGATGCAGGATTTTTAGCCGTGATAACTTACCCTCCGCGGGTCGCCAACATCGTGCCGGTACCAAAGAAGGACGGTAAGGTACGGATGTGTGTAGATTATAGAGATTTGAACAAGGCGAGCCCAAAGGATGATTTCTCGCTCCCTCACATTGACGTATTGGTCGACAATACGACTCAATTCTCGGTGTTTTCCTTTATGGATGGTTTCTCCGATTATAATCAGATAAAAATGGTACCGGAAGACATGGAGAAAACAACATTCATTATGCCGTGGGGAACGTTTTGCTATAAGGTGATGTCGTTTGGGTTGAAAAATGCAGGGGCAACTTATCAGCGGGCAATGGTGACTTTGTTTCATGATATGATTCATTATGAGATCGAGGTTTATGTTGATGACATGATTGCGAAGTACCAAACGGAGGAAGAGCATCTGGTCAACTTATTGAAGCTGTTTGAAAGGTTGAGGAAGTTCAAACTGAGGTTGAATCCAAATAAGTGCACTTTCAGAGTTTGATCCGGAAAGTTATTGGGGTTTATCGTCAGTAGAAAAGGAATCGAGGTAGATCCTGCAAAAATAAGAGCTATTCAAGAAATGCCAGCGCCGAAGACTGAAAAAGAGGTTCATGGTTTCTTGGGGAGGTTGAACTACATCGCTCGTTTCATATCTCATCTAACAACCACGTGTGAACCGATGTTCAAATTGCTAAAGAAAGATCAGGCGGTTGTCTGGAATGAAAATTGTCAAAAAGCATTTAATAAAATAAAAGAGTATTTGCAGGAGCCTCCGATACTGACACCCCCAGTTGCTAGAAGACCATTAATCATGTATTTAACGGTTCTTGAGAATAGTATGGGTTGTATTCTCGGTCAACACGACGAGACAGGAAGAAAAGAGCACGCGATTTATTATCTGAGTAAAAAGCTCATAGATTGTGAGTCTCGTTACTCAATGCTTGAAAAAACGTGTTGCGCACTCGCTTGGGCGGCCAAATGTTTAAGACAGTACATGCTCAATCATACAACCATGTTAATTTCGAAGATGGATCCGATTAAATATGTCTTTGAAAAGCAGGCGCTTTCAGGAAGGATTGCCATATGGCAAATGGTACTGACAGAGTATGACATCCAATATGTTTCCCAGAAAGCTATTAAAGGGAGTATTCTGTCAGAATACCTTGCTGAACAACCGATTGATGATTACCAACCAATGAGATTTGAATTTCCTGACGAGGACATTATGTACTTGAAAGCGAAGGATTGTGAAGAGCCACTACACGACGAAGGTCCAGAGAAAGGTTCTCAATGGAAAATGATATTCGATGGCGCAGTTAATTCATATGGTAGTGGAATTGGGGAAATTATCACGACTCCTCATAGAACTCATATCCCCTTCACAGCCAGATTAACTTTTCTTGGCACCAACAATGAAGCCGAGTACGAAGCATGCATCATGGGTCTGAAAGAAGCTATTGATCTGAGGATCAAGAATCTCGATGTATATGGCGATTCAGCGCTAGTTGTTAACCAGATCGAAGGAGAATGGGAAACTCGTCAACCCAATCTGATTCCTTACAAGGATTATGCAAGAAGGCTGTTGCCATTTTTCGATCGTATAAACTTCCACCATGTGCCAAGAGCGGAGAATCAAATGGCAGACACTCTGGCTACGATGTCTTCAATGTACAAGGTCAATTTTTGGAATGAAGCTCCAAGGATTGTTATCTCACGCCTCGACAGGCCCGCTTTCATATTTGCCATTGAGGGAGCTTCCGATGGTAAGCCGTGGTTCCATGACATTCAGAATTTCCTTAAGAACCAAGAGTATCCACCAGGGGCATCAACCCAGGATAAGAAGACTCTTAGGAGATTGTTTGGCAACTTTTACCTCAACTCAGATGGTGTGCTTTATAGAAGGAATCATGATCTCGTGCTACTCAGGTGTGTGGACGAAAAAGAAGCAAGCTTGCTTATGGAAGAGGTCCACGAGGGTACTTTTGGCACGCATGTCGGCGGACATGCCATGACTCGGAAGATACTACGAGCTGGGTATTTTTGGCTAACAATGGAGTCGGATTGTTTCAAATTCGCAAAGAGATGCCATAAATGCCAGATTTATGCTGATAAGATTCATGTGTCGCCGTGCCCTTTGAATGTTATGTCATCCCCTTGGTCGTTCTCCATGTGGGGCATCAATATGATTGGAAAGATCGAGCCCACTGCTTCTAATGGACATCGTTTTATTTTGGTAGCTATTGATTACTTCACTAAGTGGGTAGAGGCAGCCTCGTACGCTAATGTGACCAAACAAGTGGTAGCAAGATTCATAAAGAAGGACATCATCTGCAGATATAGAATTCCCGAGCGAATAATTACCGAAAATGGTTCGAATTTGAACAATAAGATGATGAAGGAGTTATGCTAGAACTTCAAGATTGAACATCACAACTCATCTTCCTATCGGCCGAAGATGAATGGCGATGTCGAA
Source organism: Lathyrus sativus (assembly GCA_963859935.3). NCBI lineage: Eukaryota > Viridiplantae > Streptophyta > Magnoliopsida > Fabales > Fabaceae > Lathyrus > Lathyrus sativus. The sequence continues at coordinate 86,866,013 of OZ012738.1, forward strand.
GCGGCCAACAGGAATATCAAAAAGATAGTGTAAAAGATGGTTGTTACTTACAAAGACTGACATGAGGTGTTGCCATTTGCTCTGCATGGTTATCGTACAATGGTACACACATCAACCGGGGCAACTCCTTTCTCGCTAGTGTACGGTATAGAAGCTGTCCTATCGCTAGAAGTCGAGATTCCTTCTTTAAGTGTTTTGGTTGACGTAAAGCTCGATGAGGCAGAATGGATAAAGAATAGAATGAATCGACATAGCCTGATGGATGAGAAAAGGCTAGCATCTATCGCATATGGTCGGTTGCATCAGAGCCGGATGAAGAAAGCTTACGATAAAAAGGTGCACCCTCGAAGCTTTCAGATGGGCGATCTTGTGCTGAAAAAGATTCTCCCACCATACTCAGATCACAGGGGCAAGTGGACTCCCAACTATGAAGGTCCATTTGTTGTACGAAAGGTTTTCTCTGGAGGAGCCTTAGTGCTATCCACCATGGACGGTAGGATTTTGCATCCCCTGTGAACGTAGACGCAATTAAAAAATACTTTGCTTTAAATGACTCACTGGACACAAAAAGAAAAGTCCAGGCAAATAGGGCATCCCGGCGAACCATAAAAAAGGAAAATAGGTTCGAGCAAAAATTAGGGATAAAAATGAAAAGATTTTAAACCCTCAAAGTTGAAAACCTGAAAAGGAAACTTTGGCAAAAATGGGTATCCCGGTGAATCGAAAACCCGAAAGGGCGGTTCAGGAAAAAGTTAGGGATTGAAAAGCAAATGATTGCGGCCTGCGTATGATTTCATTGCTTAGTGGATTGGGAGAACCTGAGGGGTGTTTTATCCGAATCAATCTCTTCTGAAGACGAAGCGTCGGGAAAGCTTCAGGGTCAGGCGAGTCATAAAGGAATCATCTCATGGTGTTTGTCTGCGCCACATTGCCGACATTATTTTGCATTTTGTTTAATATGTACACTTTTGTATTTGCTTTTATGCATACTTGTAGTTTTGCACAACTTCTTCTTTTCAGGAGTTGCATCTGTTGTAAAAATTTGCCTATTTACAGGCCGTTTATCAATAAACGTATACTATTCAGTACTTCTCTGTGTGCTTTTGTTTTAGCCTTTACTGTTTTGTTTGTGAAAAACGCCCGATGTTTTTGATGAACTTGCATATATAAACTTGTAGGCCTTGGCTAATAATTGTTAAAACTTTGATATTAATTGAACGATGTCAAAGATGATGAACAAGATACTCAGCCTTCAGCAGCACGGACCGAGGCCTCCGGCAGAGTTGATTTCCCCGCAGTGTCATTTATCCTCTAGCAGGAAAGGTGTAATCTCAGTGTTGGTCATCTTTTCTCAGTTAGATCTTTGTTCCCCAAGAGAGTTGCGTCTTAGAAGGCCGTTCAGAGCATTGTTGTTCTCTATCAGGTAAGTTGGGCTGTTTAGCCTGGATGTTAAGTACTCGGTGAGTTGTCTGTTCCCCAGAAAGTTTGTATCCCGGAGAGTTAGCCCAGGTATTTTCCTTAGCAAGTGGTGATCTGAATCCTAAGTTGAGTTTGGATTTCCTGTTCTTGTATAAACTTTATTCTTGGTAGATGAGCCCTTCAAGGCATTTTCACTTCAGCGTAAGTCCAATCGTTATTGGCATGGGTAAGCCTTTCCCTGCAGGGTTGTTTGTTGTTCCTGACAGGATGGTTTCTGTTTCTCTAGCATTTCTTTTGTTGTTCCAGTTCCGTTGCATCTGCATGCGTGCATAACATCTACCCAAATGCATAGCATTTCCATCTTGTATGGGGCATTACGCCATTTTCAAACATTTTCATGTGAAACATAGACCAGGTTGTTACCTCTTTGTTTGCAGGATGTATCCGACAGATGATTGATTAATATTTGTGCCCGTATGGTGTCCAGACCATGGCAAGTTGAAGGGTATCTTCGCCCGAATGGTATCCAGACCATAATATTTTCCGTTAGCCCGCGTGGTATCCAAACCCCGGCTTGTGTTTCTCCCTAGTAGTGTCATCGAACTTCGGTTGGCAGTGTTGTCTTTAGCCCTATATGGTATCCAGACCATGGAGAGTTAAATATTTTTGTGTATATGGTATCCAGACCATAGCAAGTTGTTAAGTTCCTGTTAGCCCGCATGGTATCCAGACCCCGTCTTTTGTATTTCCCGACGGTTGGTTACCTTCGCCTACATGGTATCCAGACCATGGTAGTTACCGATTTGTTTTGTCCGTTGAGTATCCAGACTACGGTCGAATTCCCTTGTGATATCCAGATCGCAGCAGGTGTATTTGTGTTCTTTTTCCTTATGGTATCCAGACCATGGCTTATTGATGCGCGTTTTTCGCAAGTGTACGAATCACGTCAAAGTAATATAAAAGATTATCGAATCCACAGAGACCAAGTGTCAATCTATCGTACCTGTTGTTATGGTGTTTATCTAAGGCAACTATTTTTAAGGGTTTTAGTAAGGGTGCAATGGTAAATAAAATTATAATTTTAAATAATAAATAAAAGACAGGCTCGAATGTAATTCACGTAATCAATGATAATCCAGTACTTGTTAATGGAACTACTTATGGGCAATGTTTTCTCCTTTGAAAAGAACTAATTTAACAGGAACTGTCGCTTTCGCGTATTCAGAACCGAGTTGTACTCTCTAATCAACCCCTCCTATTGTCACGGATAAAAAGGTGCGTACTGCGTTAGAGTAGTAAACCTATTTTTAAGAAATATAGTTTCTTAACAAAGTTGAAAAGTATTTTAACCTGGACTTCTTAGCAAAAAGAGGTTCTTATGAACCAGACTCTAAATCTCATAACGCGTCCGAAAATCGTTTTAAAATCTCTTTTCTTTTTAATCTAAAAACTCCTAATGAACTATACAAAGCGCTTTTGGCTGTTTTTGAAATAGTTAAAAACAATTACTTGAATTGAAAGATAAAATAGCCCTTAGGTGTTTCCACGAACAATTATACTGATTACTGGTTTAATTACGATCCTTACATTCTAACCTTTATGGGATTAGTTAGACATGATAAAGTAAATATTCTTTTTATAGTTTTTCATATGAGTAATTTAAAGCGAGTGCGGGAAGTAAACAAAGTAAATGTGCGAGTGCGGGAAGTAAACAAAGTAAATGTGCGAGTGCGGGAAATAAACAACGTAAATGTGCGAGTGCGGGAAATAAACAACGTAAATGTGCGAGTGCGGGAAATAAACAAAGTAAAGTGCGAGAAAATAAATAAAAGTAAAGCAATGCGGAAAAATAAAATACTAACTGGAATTAAAATGGCGGCAGGATTAACTTCCTCCAGAGTGCTCCAAAACTCGAACCACAGACAGATTACAGACTCGATCACTCGATTGCAGAGGCACCCCGATGTGGAATGGCAACTGCTTTATAACTGATATATTCCTAGAGAATTCTAATTCTGGATGAAGAAAAACGAAAATCTAAGGTCCTATTTATAGGAGAAACTGAAAGCGCGAAATGACCGGGACGCCCCTCCACTAAAAAGTGGAGGTTGTGGATTTTTGCCTTGTGGCGCCCGCCACAGGCCTATGGCGCCCGCCACGGTCCCTACAGGGGATGATGGAGTGGGGATCGTGGGTCTTGGAGGTTGAGGAGTGGTCTTGAGACGTGGCCACGTCATGGCTAACCCCATGGCGCCCGCCACAGTGGGTGCCGTAAGTGCAAAATGCTGAATTTCTAGGTTTTCGTCCGTTTTCACTCCTTTTTCGCTCCTTTTCCCGATTCAAGCTCCGATTATTATAAAAACCTGAAAACATAAGAAAACAAAGCAATAACAAAGCAAAACAACAATAAAAGCTAAGAATGCATGCGAAATCGGAGTCAGAAATACGGTGAATTTTAGTGTGATCAAATTCTCCCACACTTAAACCTTTGCTTGTCCTCAAGCAAACATTAAAGCTTAAGAAAATATGGTGTCAACACTTGTCTTTGGGCTAAAGGGATTCTAAGTTCAAGTCAGGATGCAGTGACAGATACTAACTAAGTGAACCAAGGGTACCATAGTAACACAAACACAAACTTCAATCCTATATTAACCACTCCATGTCGTCCCACGATACCTAGGCCTATCTTCTCATCTTTTTGTGTCCTTTTCATTCAGGCGCAATCACATTAAGCCCGTTATCCGTACATGCTTCATAGTAGAGTGACCGGTTAGTGATTCTGATCCATAACATAAGGTTTCTGGCACATAAGCATGTGTAAACCTGTTTTTATTTCGCCTAATTGTAGCTGCGGGGGATCGGATCGTAATCCGCCCTACCAAGTTCAGTGCCAGATACCTCTGAACCAACTAACAATAGGTGACTTGCAATTTTTTTTTCTTTTTGTGGCAAAAATTTTTTTTTCTCTTTTTTCGGTTTAAATGACTTTGTGAGGGTCACCTATACCAGAGTTTGCCTTTTTTTTCTTTTTTTATTAGCACTGGATCATTCACTTATATTCATCGGCCCCCTACGTAGAGTATGCTTAGGCCGGAGCTGACTGCTAAAATAAACTACTTAGGACAATTTTTTGAATGATAGTAAAGGCCATGGTGGTGGGGTTTAGGAGTGATTCCTATATTCAAGAGGTCTATGGTGCTAAAATGGTTCTGATGTTTCAAAAAGTTGACCTAAGTCACCACATCCTAATCTAAACCTGTCTCAAAGCCCAAAAAACATGTGAAACAACACTGTTTTCTTTTTAAAAATTTTCTGGTAAGGCTAAGGAAATGGGAAAAAATGAAGATGAACTAAAAAAAACACTATACTGGTGACTCGTCAGACTCATGCATTATCTAAGAAAAATAAATTACTGAAAAGGGAAATAACTGAAAGGAAACTAACTAAAAAGGGAAATAACAGAAAGCAATAAAATCCCCTCCCACACTTAAATCGAACATTGTCCCCAATGTTTCGAAATAAGATAAGGGGGGTAACCTGGAAAAAGACTACTGAGGAGGGGCACTGGTGCCTTCGCCGTCCTGATGTGATGGTCTGGAACGACGGGATCTACTACGATGCTGGTCCCTCCGGTCGAGTCGTGCTGATAAAGCAGCCTGAGCACTCCGGACCTCTCGAAGGTTACCCAAGATGGAACCCTGAGTAGCCTCTACAAGCTGGTAGTGTCGGCTGTTGAACTCTCTCTGACGGTTCTGCTCTAATGAAATATCGTTCAAGGTACGGCAAACGTTGCTATAAGCACGATCCGAAACCAATCGCGATTGTTGCATGAAGCTCATATTGTTCGTCAGCTGCTGTGAAATAGTAGAGAGAAGGCCATCACGCCTTTCTTCTCTAGCTGTCATATCACGCCACATCTCCTCGGTGACAAAGAATCCAGGAGCAGTACCTGCAACAGGGTTAGAGGAAGATGGTGCAGTGTGTGACTGTGAAGGACGATGGGGGGACATGTGAGGGATGGGAGACTGCTCTCTCCGATCATACTCATCATCAGTGTCATGTGCCTCCCCATCGGGAATATTAGGAGGAAGTGGACCCAAAACACGTGGAGCATTAAGATCATAGGTCCAGTTCCTTTCATCACGTACATCAGTACGTCTACTGCATGGTAAAGCAACAGATGGGATAGATACCCCATGAACCATCAACTCATAACCACCTTCTCTCCTTGTTCGGCACAATTTCATGTCTTTCAGAAATTTTAAATTAATTGTGCGAGGAGGTAGTGGTTCAAGTGTAGCTATCTCATCATTCAGGCCAAGAGCCCGAGCAATAGACGTAACAAGCCCTCCAAAAACAATCGGTCCTGTTTTATTAGTAAATAAAGTCATGTGGGCAAGCATAAACGGGACCGGATTGATGTGGGTTCTAGTGAGGCATCCTTGCAAAAATAGGAGTTCACGAGCATTAACCTTGTTTGGACTTTCCCGGCCAAAAATAGTACATGCCAAAAGAAGTCTAAAAACTCTTATGGCCGGGTTGTGAATGGTCGACGCAAGTATCCCTTCAAAAGAATTAATTGAAGTACTTGAAAGCCTTAGCCAGAAGGTAAATACCTCGGCCGACCATTCAGCATCCAAAGGTGCCTCACAAATCGAACCTTCCCTATGAGGGATTCCTAACAAATCTGCTAGCTCATTGGTACTGAATTCATATTCAATTCCAAACAGTCTAAAAATAACAGTACCGACAGTGCTAGCAGTGTTAGGACTGACAGTGTATATCAAAGAACTCAAAAACTCAGTTGTCATCCTCTCATAGGTAGGTTCCTGATTAATGAAAATATTATGCAAGCCTAGAAATTCTAATAAATTAAAAACACTATGATAAATACCCAAAGCATACAGACAGTTATCGTCGACGTACCTAGTCGAGAGGATTTCTCGACTTTGAAGCCTCTGAATAATTTTCCGTTGCCTTTCGCCCGGTCTTCCATCACGAAGAATAAATCCGTTGAACTCCATTGTTGAAAAGCTCCTTAGGTAGAGAAAATAGTAGAAAAGTGGTTTATGAGGGGAATGATAAAGTTTTGATTTTTTTGGTTTTTGATAGATGAAAATGGAAATGGATGTTGGATATGTTTTATGGATGGAGGGTATTTTGGAAATGGGGGAGCTTTAATGGGGTTCAAGGAGGATTTGGAAGGTTGGAAAAATGGGTTTTTGGTGAAGAAAGGGATGAAAATGGTGGAAATGGGGATTGAATCCCGTATTTGTTTGTTGATACGGTGTGGCGCCCGCCACAGGGCCTATGGCGCCCGCCACAAGGCCAATTCCTGGGCCTTGTGGTTTTGGATCCTCCTTTGGGCCTTCCTTGCACCTTGGTCTTCCGAGGGGTCTGAATAGCATTTTCTTCTTCTTTTCAAGGCATTGGCTTGCATATTTTTGTCTTATATATTTTTTTCTTTGCACGACAAAAATAAAATGATTAAAAATCAAAAAAGAAAAAGAAAAATAAAAATTAGTGCATAATATGTATATATATAAGGAATTCAAAGTGCATGAAAATATAAAAGCTGCAATAAAGTAAAATATGTCTGGAAATGCGATAAATAAAACGAAGTTAAATACTAGGGTAGTGCTGTCAGGGTGGAATGGGTCATGTGGTAGGTTTCTTATCCTGGCTTGATCCACGAATCTCAGCTATCTCCCTCCGAAGCTCGTCGATCGCCTGATGTAGAGCATCGGTCTCTGAGGCATGAGTGAGATCAGAAACCTGCATCTGTAACTCTAAGTCTGCCACTTCCTGCTTGAGCAGGGCAGTCTCCTTGCGGAGCTCATAAATCTGTGTTTGTAGGTCAGGTGGCTGCAGAGACATATTGTTAGACATAACAGTGATTCGGGGAGTAAGAGGTGTAGGAGTGTACTCAGCGGCGGGAGGCGATTTCGGCTCTTCGACAGTATCTCCATAACCCTCTAGAGCATAACTCCAATTGGCAGGATCATGGACACTGGTCATCAGCGGATCTGGTAATGTAAAGTAGTGTATCGCTTCACCGTCGATCAGCAATCTAAACATGTTGGGCTCAAAAGAAGCCCTCCTCATCAGTCCTCTATCAAGACAAAAATCAATATCCAGGGTGGTGTAGCAGCAGAAGGTCCTGAGGTGCAATAGCTTGCGAGACAAACCCAATGCAGTAGCAATCTGTGTAACAATCCCACCGACATGGATGATTCCTACTGATGATCTGGCAACACTAGCAAGGCCCTTCAGTAGAAAGTTGCCACAAGCAACAGGGCGAGACTGAGTCGCACAAAACAGTAGGAAAATCTCCTCTTCACTTAGCAGTGTCTCTGTATCTGGAAAACCTAGGAAAGAATGTGCTAGAATCATCTGGAAGTACCTCAATGCAGGGTTGTGGATTACCTGAGAAAACTGGGTAGAAGGATCTTGGCTCCCTCCGCCTGATATTTTAGTCCAAAACTTTTCCACTTCTCTGCTCATAAAATACCCCATCGGAGTCTCTGGAATAGCATCAGGAGTAGTCTGGAAACCTAGTAAATCACCAAACTCTTTGTGAGAGAATGAGTAGTCAATCCCAAACAACCTGAAAACAGCGAGTCCATCGGGTCCAGCCCAAGGGTCATGATGAAACGAGCTGAGGAACTCAAGAGTCAAGTTCCTATAAGTGTTGTTCCTGTCGTCAAACTGGTCCCACTGGAGTTGATGGCATAAAAATCTGACGCTTGGCTCTATCCCCAAGGCATCCATGCAGTCATGGTCAGGGTACCTGGTAGGAGCCATAGGGCGTCTCATGTGAACATAGTAACGCTCTCTCTGTGCATCATCTCTAAAGGCCACGTGCATGTCATCAGGGTTCTGCATTCTGTACAAGGTTAGCAAACAAGTCCTGAAAGCACATAAAACATTCAATCGTGAGTCCTGACATAATAAAATAAACAAATTAAAATAAAGTAAAAATAAAAAGTACAAAAATAAGAAAAACCATGGGTTGCCTCCCATGCAGCGCTTGTTTAACGTCATTAGCTCGACGACCGATATTTAAACATCATTGGAAGGATATGGTGGATCACTCAGAGTATGACAGGTGTATGTTGTTGGAATGTCACCTCCTTCGTAGGGCTTCAACCTCTGTCCATTGACTATGAACGGTTTACATGTTTGGTTCTTGATTTCAATAGCACCGGATCTCAGGATCTTAGATACTTCGAAAGGGCCAGTCCATCTCGAACGGAGTTTACCTGGAAATAGTCGTAGCCTAGAATCGAACAGGAGAACAGGATCGCCTATTTTGAAGTCTCTTCTTATGATTCTTTTGGCATGCCAAGCTTTTGTTCTTTCTTTGTATATGATGGCATTTTCGTAGGCAGATTGTCTGAGCTCTTCTAATTTGTGGATATCAAGGATACGTTTCTCACCAGCTGTCAAGTAATCCAAATTCAAAGTTTTGATGGCCCAATAGGCCTTATGCTCCAACTCAAATGGTAAGTGACATGATTTTCCATAGACCAGTTGATAAGGGGTTGTTCCTATAGGAGTTTTGAAAGCGGTTCTATAGGCCCATAATGCTTCTTGAAGTTTCTGCGACCAATCTTTTCTAGATATAGAGACAGTCTTCTCGAGGATTTGTTTTATCTCCCTATTAGATACTTCCACTTGTCCATTGGTCTGTGGGTGGTATGGTGTTGCTACTCTATGCTTAACTCCATACTTGCTTAAAAGTTTATCAAATATTCTCGATATGAAGTGTGATCCTCCATCACTTATGACTAAACGGGGTGTTCCAAACCTGGGAAATATATAATTCTTGAATAATTTGATGACTACTCTGGTGTCGTTTGTGGGTGCGGCGATAGCTTCAATCCATTTAGACACGTAGTCAACAGCTACTAATATGTACTGATTTCCAAAAGATGGTGGGAACGGTCCCATAAAGTCTATACCCCATACGTCGAAGAGTTCTACTTCTTGGATATTTCTTAACGGCATTTCATTACGTCTTGAAATATTTCCTGTGCGTTGGCATCTGTCACACTTGACAATGAAAGCATGGACATCACGCCACATAGTAGGCCAGAATAGGCCAGCTTGAAGAATCTTGGCGTAGGTCTTAGATGTGCTTGCATGTCCACCATAGGGTGCAGAGTGACAATGCTCAATTATATTACTTACCTCTTCTTCTGGAACACAACGGCGGAAAATGCCATCTTTACCTCTCTTGAAAAGAAATGGATCGTCCCAGTAGAAGTTTCTCACATCACTATAGAACTTCTTCTTCTGGTGGTAGTTTAGATCAGGGGGTATGATGTCAGCGGCTAGGTAATTAACAAAATCTGCATACCAAGGTACATTGCTTATAGCTAAGGATTTATGAAATTGCTCATGAGGGTCTGGGTTATCATCTTCAATGGTTTCTAGTTGGGCTATCAGTCTATCATAGGCAAAATCGTCATTTATGGGTACTGGATCAGGTTTCAGGTATTCTAGCCTAGATAGGTGATCAGCTACCACATTATCAGTGCCTTTCTTGTCACGGATATCCAAATCAAACTCTTGTAATAATAGAATCCATCGAAGTAACCTAGGCTTGGCATCCTTTTTGCTTAGTAAGTAACGAATGGCAGCATGGTCGGTGTAAACTATAATCTTGGCTCCTACTAGATAAGATCTAAATTTGTCTATTGCAAAAACTACAGCTAGGAGCTCTTTTTCGGTTGTTGCGTAGTTGAGCTGTGCAGCGTCTAGGGTTCTACTGGCATAATAAATCACATGTAACTTCTTATCTTTTCTCTGACCTAGAACGGCTCCAACAGCATAATCACTGGCGTCACACATTATCTCAAACGGTTCCGACCAATCAGGGGGTTTCATTATAGGTGCTGAAATCAGAGCTTGCTTCAGAAGATTAAATGCCTCAGTACATTTTTCATCGAAGATGAACTCAGCATCCTTCATTAAAAGACCAGTTAAGGGCTTTGTTATTTTGGAGAAATCCTTGATAAAACGTCGGTAAAATCCGACATGTCCAAGAAAACTTCTTATCTCCCTGATAGTCTTCGGCGGTTTTAGATTCTCTATGACTTCTATTTTTGCTTTATCTACCTCTATACCTTTTTCAGAAACTATATGTCCTAAAACAATCCCTTCGGTGACCATGAAATGACATTTTTCCCAATTTAGCACAAGGTTTACCTCCACACATCTCTCCAGGATTTTCTCAAGGTTGACAAGACAATTTTTGAAATCTAACCCACAAACTGAGAAATCGTCCATAAATACTTCCATGATTCCATCCAAATAATCAGCAAAGATAGACATCATGCAGCGTTGGAAAGTTGCAGGAGCATTACAAAGTCCAAAAGGCATTCTTCTATAGGCAAAGGTTCCAACTGGGCATGTAAAGGTAGTTTTTTCTTGATCTTCGGGGTGAATAGGTATTTGGAAGAATCCTGAATATCCATCTAAATAACAAAAGTAAGAGTGTCTGGCTAGGCGCTCCAACATTTGGTCTATGAATGGTAATGGGAAATGGTCCTTCCTAGTTGCTTTATTTAATTTTCTATAATCTATGCACATACGCCAACCTCCATCAGTTCTTTTTGCTACAGGTTCGCCCTTCTCGTTTTGCACGACTGTGATGCCTCCCTTTTTAGGTACTACATGCACAGGACTCACCCATTTACTGTCCGAGATCTGATATATTATACCTGCCTCTAGTAACTTAAGAACTTCAGTCTTAACTACAGTACTCATTATAGGATTTATTCTACGTTGGTGTTCTCTAGAAGGTTTTGAATCTTCTTCAAGCAAAATCCGATGCATGCATACGGATGGACTTATTCCTTTTAGATCAGAGATCTTATATCCTAAGGCTGAGGGGTACCTACGTAAAACTTCTAATAATTGATCGGTTTCTTCTTGGTTTAAGGTAGCACTGACTATAACTGGACGGTTCATATCTTCATCAAGAAATTCATATCTCAGGTTTTTAGGCAGTTCCTTAAGTTTTACGGTCGGTTTTATAGGGCAAGGCATAGGATCTGGGGTAAGAGATAAACATTCGTGAAGGTTATCATCAATGTAGGGTGTTTTATAATTGTCATCTTCCAAAATAAGGGTTGATGGCAATTTTATAGATTCAGTTTCTTCTTCTTGTTCTAATTCCCTAATACATTCTTCGATGATATCTAAGGCATAACAAGAATCTCCTATCACAGGTGCCATAAGAAATTTTGAGAATATAAATTCTATCTTCTGGCCACCTACCTCAAAAGTTAGTTTTCCCTTTTTAACATCTATTACGGCTCCAGCAGTCGATAAGAACGGTCTACCTAGGAGGATTGGTATGTCGTCATCTTCTTTAATGTCCATGACAACAAAATCAGTAGGTATAAACAGCTGACCTATCCTAACAGGGACGTCTTCAAGTATGCCTATAGGGTATTTAACGGATCTATCGGCTAATTGAAGTGACATCTTAGTAGGTTGTAATTCTCCTAAGTTTAATCTCTCACAAACTGCTAAAGGCATTAAGCTCACACTAGCTCCTAAGTCTAGAAAAGCTTTTTCGATGACATGATTCCCCAAAACACAAGGAATGGAAAAATTTCCGGGATCTTTATCTTTCTTTGCTAACCTATTTTCGGAAATAGAATTACATTCCACGGGTTTCGGATCTTCGAGTCTACGTTTATTTGTAAGTATGTCTTTGAGAAACTTAGCATAAGAAGGTATTTGGATGATGGCTTCTGTAAAGGGGATTTCTACGTGAAGTTTTTCTATAACCTTAACGAATTTTTGATATTGATTATCGATTTGGGTTTTCTTTAATCTTTGAGGGTAAGGTATTGGTGGTTTGTATGGCGGTGGCGGTACATAGGTTTTATTTATAGGTTCTTCTCCTTTTTCTTGACTTTCCGGGGTTTCAGGCTTCTCTGGTTCCTTTTCCTCATTCCTCTCAGAAGTTTCGGGCTCACTTAATCTAGGGTTTAAAGGTTCCTTATAAGCGGTTCCACTTCGTAGAGTAATGGCATTAGCTTGCCCTTTCGGGTTTTGTTGAGGTTGTCCAGGGAACTGTCCTCCAGGTGTAGTCTGTGGGGCTTGGTTTAACGCTACCTGAGAGATCTGGGTTTCAAGCATCTTGTTATGGGTAATAATTTGATCAACCTTGGTTCCTAACTTGGTAATTAGTTCGTTAACATGGACGTTATGGTTCATGAACTCTTTGTTTTGTTGTTTTTGAGCAACGATAAAATCTTTTACAACTTCCTCAAAGCTCGGGCTAGGTGGTACAGGTTGCATAGGTTGATTTGTTCTAGGGGCTTGGTAACCTTGTTGTCTCGGAGGTGCGGTATTTTGGATAGGGTTATTATTTTTGTAGGAGAAGTTTGGGTGATTCCTCCATCCAGGGTTATATGTGTTTGAAAATGGGTTCCCTTGGGTATAGTTCACTTGCTCAGTGTTGGTTTCATTCAACAGATTGCATTCGGCGGATTGGTGTCCTTGCGTTCCACATATCTCACAATTCGGCGAAACTGCGGCAACAGTATTCGGAGTTGTACACATATGTTCGACTCTAAGGGCCAACGCGTCCATTTTAGCCTGCATCATGTCTATAGAGCTTAGCTCATGTATTCCTCCTTGGGCTTCCTTCTTTTCCACTGTCGCTCGTTCTACTCCCCATGATTGATGGTTTTGGGCCATATCCTCGATAAGGGCACTAGCTTCAGGGTAAGGTTTGTTCATCAGTGCGCCACCAGCGGCAGCGTCGATGGTCATTTTAGTGTTATAAAGAAGTCCATTATAGAAGGTTTGGATGATTAGCCAATTCTGTAGGCCATGGTGTGGGCATGCTCTTAATAGTTCTTTATATCTCTCCCAGGCTTCGAACAACGACTCTCCTTGGTGTTGGGTAAATCTAGTTATTAGGTTTCGAAGAAGAGCGGTCTTACTTGGGGGAAAATATCTAGCAAGGAAAACTTTTCTAAGGTCATCCCAAGTTGTTATTGAATTGGGTGGAAGGGAATCTAACCATGATAGAGCTTTATCTCTGAGGGAAAAGGGAAATAATCTTAAGCGTATTGCCTCAGGAGAAGCTCCATTGGTTTTAAAGGTGTCTGCTAATTGAAGAAAGTTTTTTAAATGTTGGTTCGGGTTATCAGTAGCGAGACCTGCGAATTCTCTCTGTTGCACTAATTGCAGCAGGGATGGCTTAAGTTCAAAATTATTGGCTGGGATAGCGGGGTTTACTATACTGGAACTAGGTTCCTCGTTTGATGGTTGGGCGAAGTCCTTAAGAGGTCTTCGATTTTGATCTTCGGCCATAGCTCTCCTATTCCTATGGAAAAATAAACGTGCGCGAGCGTAACGTTCAGGTTCAGCTAGAGGGTCTACTAAACTTCCGGCACTGCGAGTCTTTCGCATTGACCGGTGGGTAACAACCTTAGTCTAAACGGTATAACTACAGGGTAATGAAATTTGACGATATTGGTCCCCGGCAACGGCGCCAAAAACTTGATGCGCGTTTTTCGCAAGTGTACGAATCACGTCAAAGTAATATAAAAGATTATCGAATCCACAGAGACCAAGTGTCAATCTATCGTACCTGTTGTTATGGTGTTTATCTAAGGCAACTATTTTTAAGGGTTTTAGTAAGGGTGCAATGGTAAATAAAATTATAATTTTAAATAATAAATAAAAGACAGGCTCGAATGTAATTCACGTAATCAATGATAATCCAGTACTTGTTAATGGAACTACTTATGGGCAATGTTTTCTCCTTTGAAAAGAACTAATTTAACAGGAACTGTCGCTTTCGCGTATTCAGAACCGAGTTGTACTCTCTAATCAACCCCTCCTATTGTCACGGATAAAAAGGTGCGTACTGCGTTAGAGTAGTAAACCTATTTTTAAGAAATATAGTTTCTTAACAAAGTTGAAAAGTATTTTAACCTGGACTTCTTAGCAAAAAGAGGTTCTTATGAACCAGACTCTAAATCTCATAACGCGTCCGAAAATCGTTTTAAAATCTCTTTTCTTTTTAATCTAAAAACTCCTAATGAACTATACAAAGCGCTTTTGGCTGTTTTTGAAATAGTTAAAAACAATTACTTGAATTGAAAGATAAAATAGCCCTTAGGTGTTTCCACGAACAATTATACTGATTACTGGTTTAATTACGATCCTTACATTCTAACCTTTATGGGATTAGTTAGACATGATAAAGTAAATATTCTTTTTATAGTTTTTCATATGAGTAATTTAAAGCGAGTGCGGGAAGTAAACAAAGTAAATGTGCGAGTGCGGGAAGTAAACAAAGTAAATGTGCGAGTGCGGGAAATAAACAACGTAAATGTGCGAGTGCGGGAAATAAACAACGTAAATGTGCGAGTGCGGGAAATAAACAAAGTAAAGTGCGAGAAAATAAATAAAAGTAAAGCAATGCGGAAAAATAAAATACTAACTGGAATTAAAATGGCGGCAGGATTAACTTCCTCCAGAGTGCTCCAAAACTCGAACCACAGACAGATTACAGACTCGATCACTCGATTGCAGAGGCACCCCGATGTGGAATGGCAACTGCTTTATAACTGATATATGCCTAGAGAATTCTAATTCTGGATGAAGAAAAACGAAAATCTAAGGTCCTATTTATAGGAGAAACTGAAAGCGCGAAATGACCGGGACGCCCCTCCACTAAAAAGTGGAGGTTGTGGATTTTTGCCTTGTGGCGCCCGCCACAGGCCTATGGCGCCCGCCACGGTCCCTACAGGGGATGATGGAGTGGGGATCGTGGGTCTTGGAGGTTGAGGAGTGGTCTTGAGACGTGGCCACGTCATGGCTAACCCCATGGCGCCCGCCACAGTGGGTGCCGTAAGTGCAAAATGCTGAATTTCTAGGTTTTCGTCCGTTTTCACTCCTTTTTCGCTCCTTTTCCCGATTCAAGCTCCGATTATTATAAAAACCTGAAAACATAAGAAAACAAAGCAATAACAAAGCAAAACAACAATAAAAGCTAAGAATGCATGCGAAATCGGAGTCAGAAATACGGTGAATTTTAGTGTGATCACTTATGCTCGTGTTATTATGCTTTCTCCGTTGAGTATCCAGACTCCGGTAGTCAGTAGGGTATTCAGACCCTGACGAATCCTGTTTGTACTTTCTTTGTCGAGTATCCAAATTCCAGTAAAGGCGGTTATGGTATCCATACCATGGTAGTTTATCTAGTGCCCCATGATATCCAGGTCACAGTAATTGTTGTTATCTCCTATCGCCGTGTGGTATCCAGATCTTGGCACTTAATGTTTTTCTCAGCCCATGTGGTATCCAGACCACAACTCACATTGTTTCCCAGCAACGTCATTTGACTTGAACTCGTAGGATATCCAGATCCTGATGAATATATTTCTTTTGCATCGAGCATTCAGGCTCCAGTTATTTGAGTATACAGACTCAGATTTATTAACCGAGTATCCAGAGTCAGGTTTATTGCATAGAGCATCCAGGCTCCGAATTGCATTGAGCATCCAGGCTCCAGTTATTGAGTATCCAGACTCAGATTTATTAACCGAGTGTCCAGACTCAGGTTATTTGCATAGAGCATTCAGGCTCAGAATTGCAGCGAGCATCCAGGCTCCGATTGTTGAGTATCCAGACTCAGACCTATTAACCGAGTATCTAGACTCAGGTTTCTTGCATAGAGAATTCAGGCTTAGGTTTGCATAGAGTATCCAGGCTCAGAATTGCAGCGAGCATCCAGGCTCCGATTGTTGAGTATCCAGACTCAGATTTATTACCGAGCATCCAGGCTCCGATCACTTTGAACATCCAGGATCCGATCATTTTGAGGATCCAGGCTCCGATCACTTCGAGCATTCAGGCTCCGATTTCTATGGAGTACCCAAACTCCGGTAATTTGGATTGTTACCTTTTGCCAATATGGTATCCAGACCATGGCGTCACTTTTGACATTTGTATTCGTTTTCCCCAACGGAGTGTTTTTGAGATCAGTACAGTTATATTTAGATTTTATGCGGTTGGAGAATTTCTAGGTTCTTTGGTATTCAACCGTCTTTTACCTTGATTGTTTGAAAGCCGTTCGCTTTTCATCCAGTCAGGTCCAAGCCGTTTGAATAGGGGCAGCTGTTGTACCCCTAAATTTGCCCGACCTTTTCTTAACTTGGTTTATGTTTCATTTCTTTTTGTTCTTGCATTTGCATTTCATAGCATGTTCCATTTAGCAGGGGATCAAGAGGTTGTGCATAGAAAGAGAAGTCTTCTCAGAGTGTTGAGCCTGAGCAAGGGGTGTTACTCAAGTTTGAATGGTCATCAGGTCATCTAGAGGTGGTCAATAGTCTTGTGAAAGGATGGATGGATGTATGTGGGTCAGCTCCTAACTTGGAGGCCAGCTAAAGAGCATCAGAGGCTTGTGAATTCATAATTATGGATATAAGATGTTGAGAGAGCTCATTGAGTGCTTTGAGAGCCATTTGGAGCTTATTCAAGTTGTTGTGTGAGGTGGAAGAAGCCACAGTCAAGAATGTTGCATCTAGGGGTTTCATCTGGTAAATCCTCAACTAACTGTGAAATTGAAGGAGGTTACAACTTAATTCCAAGTCTCTATGGTCATGGGATATTGTGTTGAGATGTCTAATATATCATTTCAAGATCAATTCATCAATGATCAAGAGTGTGAGAAGTTACTAAATTAGGGTTCTTAGTGTAAAATCCCCTATTTAGTGCCTAACTTCAAGACCACCTATCTCAAGATAAAAGTCTCATCTGAACTTTTGACCAACATGAAACTTGTATAGCATGTTCTTAGATTTCTTTTGAGTACTAGAAGTCCTTGATTGGATTTATAGAACTCAAGTTATGATGCAGACAAGTTACAAGTCATCAAATGAATGTGATTTTGGTCAACAGAAGTCAACCAACTTCCAAGCCATTTTTGACCTAGAAGGATGTTTCTCCTTAACTTTTGGCCAACATGAAAGTTGTATAGCATCGTATTAGCTTTCCAAAGAGTACTAGAAGTCTTCCATCTAATTTGTAGAACTCAATTTATGAGGCTTGCAAGTCAGGGGTATTTTAGGAAAGTAAGATTATAGGCCATAAAATTATAGGTCCATTTCACCAACTTGCACACTTCAAATGAAAATCTTGCCAACATGAAATTTTCTCCAAATAGGGCCGTTGGCATTACCAAATCATCTCTTGTCATGGTTGGAGCTTGGAGTGAAGAATTTGTGTTTGAATTTTTCATGAAAGAAGCTTAAAATGAGAAAATTGGAATTAATTCATTTGGAACTATTTCAAGGCAAATTTATGCATATTTTGAGTGCAAAATGATGTTCTAAATACAATGCCAAGTTTAATTTTGCATTTTGAGGTCATTTGGTTGGTTATTTCCATGGTTTCTTCATCATGAAGTAACAAATGGGAAATCCACCATAGAATCAAAACAAGGACCAATTGCTGGCCCTTTGACCAACTCAGGCCATGTGCAAATGATTTGGAACAAACTTGAGGCTGGTGCAATGGATAAAACACGAGTATGGCAAGCAAAAAAGTGAAGAAAAATTGAATTGGCAACTGGGCTTTAGGGAATGAAATAAGGCTCCATTTTCATCTGAATCCAATACATAAAAGGTCAGCAAAGTTCCCAAACCCTCAGAGCACGATTTGGTGGTGGAATTGCAGAAATAGCAACTTGAAAAAGTGAGAGCAAAGTGAAATTCGGTTTTGGAGATTTAGCCATTCTCAAGTGAAATTGAGCATACCAAGAGCTTCATTCGAGTGTTTAGAACGATTATGGGTGGTTTGCTTGAAGGTTCAGCCAAAGACAAGACTCAGTGGAGGTTCCCCACTAGGTAATCTTGAAATCACCATATCTCTCTATTTATGCCACGATTCTGTGCCATTTTTGCATATTTGAGACATAGGAATCATGTAGACCATTAACAAGTAAAATGAACTGGCATTTGAGTTGATTTCTGTTTGGAGCACAAAACTTGTTGTTTGCATTTTGGCCTGTTCTTGAGGTTTTAGAGTAAATGGACTGTGGATTTGGACTCTACATGAGGTGTAGATGAATTCTGAGCACTTTCGGTGTTTGATTTTGAGATTTGCAGTTTGTGTGCATTTTCTATTTGTCTTCGATTTGCTCTGTGTGTTGCTCAAAAATGAAAACCAAGGTTGGATTTGGGTTCCTCGTGAGGGGAGGATGATTTTTGACTATTAGTTTGTCATTTTTGGTGAAGTATGATGCCTGTGTTTTTGGTGTTACTATTCATGGTGGTTCTGTGGCCGGAGAAGATGACCGGAGGGATCTCCGGCCACCGTCTGTTTTCCATGGACTTGGTTGACTTCTCATTGGAGAAGATGATCTCCACACCATTGGATTAGCTTAGTTTTGGTTTGAACGTGCCTGATTAAGACACACGCTACACCCGTTTGACCATGCAACACTTGATCAAGTTTAAATTCTCATTAATGCACTAGCACTTTGTGATCCACATGATTTGCATACCAATTGATCAGACAGCCCTTGTTGCTTTCCACGCTGGTCATCTTGTTGACCAGCCTCATTGGATCCTTGTTTGATTCTCAGATTTTTGGACGCCTTAGGCCTCTAGATGATGTTCGCCCCCCCCCCCCCCCCCCCTTTTGGCCCAACCTAGTTTTCAACTGTTTTTTATTGCTTTTTACACCGTCTGTTTTATTATTTTATTTTTATTTTCATTTTATTTTTGTTTATTATCTGTTTACATTTAAATCATTTTTAAATACTTCCAATTATCCAAAAAAATCACAAAAATACTTTTTAGACACTTTGAGGTGTCTTCTTATTTTAGAAAATTTTTATTTTATTTTTTGATTTATTTTTCAATTAAATTTGGATTTAAATATTGGAAGTGCATTAATTGATTTAAATTGTGACATTGTTTGATCTTTTATTTGTTTCTCTCATTTCCTTTGGGTCCAATGACTAAAATTAAATCCTCATATCCATGATGAGTTGATTAAATTTTTTGAGGACCATTTTTCCCCTGGTTGGTTGACTTTAGGGTTGACTTTGGTGGCTTTTCTTTTGACCCTCGATTCTCCCATTTCAAAGTGGTACATCTTGAATATAATTTTCTTTTGATGGTACTTTGAGGGGATATTGGCTTTGTGCTTTTGGCTTCTGTTTGCCAATTCGTTTAGCTTCTTTGTGCATTTTATTTGGTTTTTTTAGTCATTTTCCTAATTTTGAGATGACTTGCAAGTTAGGTCATTTCATATGGTGGCTCATACAAATGCTTGACTTAGTTTGAATTGGAAATAACCTTTGTGGATCCATTCAACTCTCAACTCTTCTTGTTTCACAACGTAGACATGTTGAGCTTATTGTAGTTCAGTTTTAGGTCAAAATTATGTTCATTGCTTGTTGATTGATGCATTTCATTGTAGGCTTTCCACTTGTGCTTTAAGTGTTGAATGTGTGTAAGACTTTGGTCTTTCTCCTTGCCTCTTCTTGCATCTCTTTGGTGTGTTTGTGATGTTTATCTTGAGTATTCTCTTCTCTCATCTTCTCTTCTATCCTATGACTTTGGAATGTTATTTAAGGTAGCTTGGTCCCTCCTTAGGAGGAACTTGAAGCTTACCTAAAGTGATGAATCCATGAGGACTTTTCTTAGTGACTTTGTCACATTTGTGTGTTTGTTTTTGATGAATCTCTTTCTTTTTTATCTTTGCATCCTCATGTGCATGCTTGGTTGAGATGAGCTTGTGGAGGCTGCTGCCCCACACTATTTTACTCCCACTTTCATTCTACTTGTGCATTCAATGTGTGCATTCTTTCATTTGCATGTTTCTTTTGTTGTTTCTTCTTCTTCTTTTGTCTTTCTTCCCTTAGGGTTTCTAATCTCTCTTGTTCAAGAGAGGTTATGATAGACATTAGGGTTCTAAACATGCATGATAATATTAGGTAGTTCCCTTTAAACTCAACTTTAAGTCCACTTTGCATGACAACTTTTAGGATTGTTTAGTCTCCCATTAGTGTCCTTTCTTCTCTTCTCATCTTCAAACACTCATAAAACATCTAATAAAGAATGACAAGTGTGGTACTCTACGAGCCTTAAGCTACTTGAGAAATGGTGATTGAGGGGCCTCCTCTCAATGACCTAGAGTGTTTAGTGTACACCCTTTGGGTGATATACGACGCATTCGCTCTTAGGTGATAGTCTCTAGTGCGACATGAGTTACAAATCAACTTCAAAACACTTCTTCTCTAAAAAACACAAAAATACTTCAAACCTTTTTCATCCTTCGGGATTCTAATCAGGAAAATCTTTTCAGATAAAAGAGTGTCGTTAACTTTTAGTTCTACCGCAAACGGTAACGCCTAAGTCTCCAATGGTCGAGCTGCATACACCAACTGCTAGAACTACTTGTTAACCCTACTCGGGCCTAAAAAACTTTTGAATAACCTGTGTTCTCTTAAGCCTGAACTACGTTTGCTCTGATCTTTCATACCAGATGAAAGTATGTAGGCATAAGACGCGATGTATCAGTGAGCAACCTTCCCCTTTCACCTGTAGTTAGTCGAACTACGTTGACTCTGACTTTCCCATTGCACGAGGGAGTACGTAGGCACAGAGCGGCGATGCTCTGCCGAGTCACTTCTCTTTTCCTTTTCTTTTGTCCCTGAGCCTTTAGCTAGATAGTTTCAACACACCCTTTTAGATAGACAACAATGCATGGATCCCGTCGAGTACGGCGGTCGTGAGGGGTGTTAATACCTTCCCCTTGCGTAACCGACTCCCGAATCCAGACATGGTTACAATGACCTTGTCTTTCCCTTTTCCGTCAGGTTTTTTCGATCGTTTCCTTTCCCTCTATGTGGGATAAATAACGAAAGTGGCGACTCTGCTATTTTTTCGCCGGTTGTTTTTCGCAGTTGCGACAATAACATTAGGTAGCATTCCCTTTCATCTCAATCATAGGTGCACTTTGTATGAGAACATTAGGTTGAGTCTTAGTCTCCCTATAGAGTGTGTCTCTCTTCTCATCTTTAAACATCTTCAAAACACTTAATAAAGGTTAAGGATTGTTGTGCATTACGAGCCTTAAGTACTTGGGAAATGGTGATTGGGGGGCTTCCTCTCAATTATTTAGAGTGTTTAGTGTATGTCCTTTGGACGATATGCGACGCATTCACTCCTAAGTCATAGTCTTTAGTACAACATAAATTACAAACAATAATCAATGCACTTCTTCTCTAAAAAACACAAAAACAAACTTCAAATCATTTTATCCTTCGGGATCTTAATTTGGAAAACCTTTTTCATAAGGAGAGTTTTGTTAAGTCTTGGTTCTACTGCAAACAGGTAACGCCTAAGTCTCCAATAGTCGAGCTGTATATATCTAACTGCTAGAACTAAGTTTTAACCCTACTCGAGCCTAAAACATTTCGAACCAACCGGTGTTCTTATTAGCCCGAACTACGTTTAATCTGATTTCTCATACCAGATGAGGATACGTAGGCACAAGACGGCGATGTCTTGGCGAGCAACCTTCCCCCACTTTCACCCGTAGTTAGCCAAACTACGTTGACTCTGACTCTCCCATTGCACGAGGGAATACGTAGGCATGGAGTGGAGATGCTCTATCGAGTCTCTTTTCTTTTCTTTTGTCCCTGAGTCGTAGCTTAGATAGTAAACACCCTTTTAGATAGACAACAAAGCATGGATCCCGTCGAGTACGACGGACGTGAGGGGTGCTAATACCTTCCCCTTGCATAACCGACTCCCGAACCCGAGACATGGTTGCAATGACCTATCTTTTCACGTTTTCGTTAGGTTTTCTCTTATCATTTTCTTTCCCTCTTTTGGGATAAATAACGAATGGTGGCGACTCTTCTGTCCTTGTCGGCCCCTCTTCACAGCGATGCGACATACGCTACACAATGTCATACCCAAAATTTGTTCTACTTGTATATGGCCTTCATCAGGCATACACCCACTAATCATTATTCAGAAAATTCGAAAAAAACATGCTCCTTCTGGTTCCTAAGTCCAGTTTATTGCAAGGATGAGTTCAGGCGTGGGTGTAAAGATAAGAGTGTGGATTGAAGTTCATCTGGGAAAGAATTCGTTTCAAGATCAATCAAGGCTAAGGTATGTAATTCAAGTGGTGTGTTTGAAGTTGTGATTAGGGTTTGTGCTTTAAAATGGAGTTTCATGGCATTATCAAGACAAGTTCAAGTCATTTGGTTGAAGTTAATTTACAGAGTTTTCAGTTTAGTGCATTTGATTTATATTTCAAGTCCCGATGATGTGATCTCATTATTGGCTCAAGAGAATTCAGGCATGCCATTTATTCATGGTTAAAATTCAATATTTATTCAATTCAAGTGGGGGATTTAAAATGATGAAGTTGGGTTGATGATATTTTGGACGAAGCATTGGAAATTCAATTTTTAGTGGTCGTGATTTAATCAAAAATTGAAATTACAAAGGAATTCTCATGGATTAATTTGTTCAAGCATGGTTCAAGAGTTCAAATAAAAATGGGAGGTGCAAAGTTAATTTCAAGTTTATATCTAAGAGGTCATCTTTATTACAAAAGTCTCTACAAGATGGGGTTCATGAAATTGCAAGCAAATAGGCCCATCACCATTTTCAGTACAACCATTTGCTAAAAAAATTTGAGAAACTCATTCAAATAAGATTTTATTACAAGAATTGCAAAAACAATAAAGTCTAATGAAAAGGCCACAATATCCAAACCCAGGTTTTCAAATGCTACAAAGTGCTATCATGTACAAAACTCCACAAGCCCATTTTACAATAAGGAATGTCCATTGTCCTCACAAAAAATGTTACAAAAAAAACATTCAAAACTCATCATAAAAATTTGATACAACAACCAAGACTTTGCCCACAAAGGGCAGCGGGCCATGATGCTGAAGTTGGCCAATCAAAGAAACAAATACAAGCGTCAAAATAATCCTCACCCCAACAAAGCCAAACCATGTCAAGCCACTGCTACGAAAATCCGCTGGGATTGGTACAACAACCGACTTCACACACATACACTCCCTTCCGATTCAAAAATGCAACCAAAAACTTGTTCACATAAGACAAAACCTGCAGACACAAAACCATTAGAATTTAGGTCACATGTACAATGCAATAAACCCGACCCCACACCCTTTTTTACAGAATGAAAACTGCAAAACTCAGCCTTCACAGGAATTCTTTCAGCAACAAAAACTATTACGTATCACATACGACAAGAAACCCACAACATTACGAACCCCTCGCAATACACTGCACAATGGCCATGAAAACCTGCTACCCAAAACTATCATCACAAAACTATAAATGATACCCCACCAAAATGCAAAGCGGATGGGAGAAACATTTTTTTAGAATTCAAACTCACCACAAAATGTTGTAAACAGAGCCCTCCTCACTCTTGTTTTGGGGAAATTGATTTTGAGCCAAAATCACAAAATCCATTCCAAATCTTCTCCTTCAAACTTCACACATCATTCTTTAACAACCTTCAAATCTTCTTCAAATCTCACCTTCCTTCTAACCCTCTCCTTCAACTGTCAAACCCAACACAAACACAACCCCAAATGACCCCAAATCCAAATCCCAACCCAAAATCAGAAGAGATAGGAGTAGAGTGATTTGAAACACATAAATCAAACCAGAATTGAAATCAGAGAGAGACCGGAATCAAAACTGAGAAAGATCTAAACCAAACCTGCAATCACGAAACAACGTTGATTCAAACGAACCTGAACCAGAGGTCAACCGATATCGAGAACAGGAAGAGAAACTAAAGTGATAAGGAGGTTGGATTCATTTTTTTTTTCTTTTTTTGTTGCTCCCCATGGATTTTTGTACGCAATGATGGAGAGAGTTTTGTTCTCTTCTTCTGAGCGTGATTTGATCACTTCAGAACTAGTATTCTCGCTAGCCAGCTTCAACCTCAACAATCACTTTCTATTCTCGCCATGGCTCCCCATGGCTCCTTCAACCTCAACAATCACTTTCTATTCTCGCTAGCCAGCTTGTGGCTCAACAACAAGTTCGACAACAACAACCATACCAATCACTTCAGAACCAGTATCAAGGCCAACAAAGACAAAGAAAGCCAGAGAGAAGATTTGATCCGATTCCATCGATGTATGCCAAATTACTTTCGTACCTATTAAAAAGGAGGGTTAGTGCAATTAAGGGAAATGAGGGATCCTCCAGCTGTCCTTCCCCCAAGTTATGATGCTAATGCATGCTGTGAATTTCATTCTGGCGCCCCAGGCCACAACATCGAAAACTATAAAACCCTGAAGTATGTTATCAAAGACCTTATCGACTCAAAAGCAATTAACTTTACAAGAAACACCCCAAATATAAAAACAAATCTGATGTCGTTTGATCATCACTCCACAAATATGATTGAGGGCTCTAGAGGGATTCAATTAATTTCAAACATTGATAAATTGAAGGCACCTCTTTCTACTGTTAAAGAGCATCTCTTGTTGAAAAATATTTTTCCTGGTTGTCCAGCTGATTGTCACATTTGTGCGAGTAATTCTCAAGAATGTACTGAGCTAAAGAAAGGTATCCAATGTTTGATCGATCAAGGCATACTGGTGGTAGAATAAATCTCGAAGACTGAAGAAGTTGCCACTCTTGATATTCCTTTTGAGGCGTTGGAAATATTGTATGATGATGAAGGTGAATCATGGAACCCTCCCAATAATATGGCTTGTATTTCGTTAAGAATTCCTTGTGATGAGGAAGATTAGGATAATATGTATGGACAAATTCATATCCCTTTATAGATCCCTTACGATGAATCATATGTGCTCGCTTGTGGTCAAGATGGAAAACCTCTAAGTATACCATATGATCCAATTGAAATACCTATGTCTCCACCCTCGATGAACCAGCTCTTCATCTCAACTCCAGGTTGTTTTTCTTAATAGACAGAAGGTTAGAGAGGGAGGATATTCTAGAAGAAAAGAAGACTATGGAAAACATTGTGGGAACTAGTGGTGTCACCAGAAGCGGTAGAATTTTTGCACTAACAACATTACCCGTCAATAAAAATGGTAATGCTAACAAAGACACTAGGAAACTAGGCACCATTGAATAGGGGCAGTCCTCCAAACAGAAGGTTGTCTCTAATGATGAAGCAGAAGAGTTTTAGAGGATCATACAAAAAAATGATTACAAAGTGATTGACCAGCTCAATCAAACTCCTTCAAAAATCTCCATGCTATCATTATTGATGTGTTCAAAAACCCATCAGGAGGCATTATTGAAATTCTTGAAAGCCGCTCATGTGCCTCAAGAAATATCGGTGGTACAGTTTAAAGAAGTGGTAGGGAACATAACTTCAGGCCATATTTTGAGCTTCAATGATGGTGAATTACCCCCCGAGGGTAAGAATCATAACAAGGCCTTGTACATCTCTGTGGAATGTGTAGATGTTGTCTTCTCTCAAGTTCTAGTTGATACTAGGTCGTCACTGAATGTGTTACCTAAAAGTTCGTTGTGTAAATTGTCAATTGAAGGGCTTGTGATGAAGTCAAGTTAGACTATTGTGAAGGCTTTTGACGGAGCCAGGCGAACTGTAATTAGCGAGGTTTATCTCCCAATTATGATTGGGCCACATACTTTTATTATTAAATTTAAGTAATGGACATATATCCCGCCTATAGTTTCCTTCTCGGCCACCCGTGGATCCATTCAGCTGGTGCTATAACATCAACCATTCATCAAAGACTCAAGTTCATGATTAACAACCAGATGGTTGTCATTGAAGGCGAAGAAGATGTTCTCGTGATCCATCTTGCTTCTTTTCGGTATGTTCAGGTAGGAGATGAAGTGCATGAGACTCCGTTCCAAGCCTTTGAAGTGATTAACATTGAGATGATTCATGAGAAGCTTGTGTCTTCAATTGTAACCTGGAAAGACGCGAAGACAGTTATAGAAGAAGGACACCCTCGAGGATGGGGCAGAGTGTTGGAGCTGCCTGTCAATAAAAGTGAAGCCGGTATGGGTTATAAGCAGAAAACACAAGAGAAGAACACCTCTGATAGAGGTAAAGGACTTGCAACTCCATTAGTTTTTACTAGTGGAGGCCATCTCGATGATGGTCAAGTCTCATTTCTAGAAACTGAGGATGGCAGGCATGAAGAGCTATGTATGATGTACCCTAGAGCACCCAATCAAACACTGAACAACTGGAGTATTGTTGAAATTCCTGAAGTT
This sequence comes from Lathyrus sativus, assembly GCA_963859935.3. NCBI lineage: Eukaryota > Viridiplantae > Streptophyta > Magnoliopsida > Fabales > Fabaceae > Lathyrus > Lathyrus sativus. Next base: position 86,892,733 of record OZ012738.1, read on the forward strand.
ATTCTAGTAGACGAGTAATTACCTGTTTTTCTTTTTTTCCCCTAATATCCTATGCTCTGCGCAAGGCATATGGATCATGTTGTGGGGCCCTTTTTCTTTTAACAAGCATAGACTTATCATCAATAAATGACTTTTGCATCCAATTGCGCTCCCTTTCTTTCATTTTTTACTGTTTGCACATAAAAATATTTTTAAAAAAAGAATAAAGGTAATGTTTTTGTTTTCTTCTTCTTCATTTTTCTTAAAATAAAAGCATGAAATCATTCATCATGCAGATCTTCCCCTGTTCCTGTTAATAACGATTCTGCTATGGTTTGATATGACTTTGATAACCCAATCTACCACGTTGACGAAGACTGCGAGGAAGATTGTGATCTCCCAGAAGAGTTGGCTAGACTGTTAAAGCAAGAGTTAAAGGTCATTTAACCGTATCAAGAAGAGATTGAAGTCGTCAACAAGGGAACTGAAGAGGATGCCAAAGAGATCAACATAGGTGCCACCTTGGAAGCAGAGGTGAAGGCAAAGTTGGTCATGTTGCTGCGAGAGTACATTGACGTGTTTGCTTGGTCCTATAAAGACATGCCCGGTATGGATGAAGACATTTTAGTGCACAAACTACCCCTCAAAGAAGGTTGCTCACGGGTAAAGCAAAAATTGAGGAGAACGAAACCAAAGATGTCCTTCAAGATCAAAGAGGAAGTCCAGAAGCAGCTAGACGCTGGTTTCCTGGCAGTATCCAGCTATCCGCAATGGGTAGAGAATATTGTTCCAGTATCGAAGAAGGACGGGAAGGTACGAATGTGCGTTGATTACAGAGATCTCATCAAAGCAAGTCCAAAAGACGATTTTCCTCTACCGCATATTGACGTACTAGTGGATAATACAACCTAGTTCTCTGTCTTTTCATTCATGGATGGGTTTTCTGGATATAATTAGATCAAAATGGCACCAAAAGATATGGAAAAGATGAATTTCATCACCCCATAGGGAACTCTCTTCTACAAGGTCATGCCGTTCAGACTTAAGAATGCAGGTGCGACATATTAGAGAGCTATGATCACTCTCTTTCATGACATGATACATAAAGAGATTGAATGCTATGTAGATGATATGATTGCAAAATCCCAGACTAAGGATGAACACCTCATTCATTTGGAAAAGCTTTTCACAAGATTCATAAAATTCAAACTGAGATAAAATCCAAACTGAGATAAAATCCAAACTGTTGCACCCCAAAATTTGACCAACCATTTCTTGCAATTTGGCTTATGTTTTGACTCATTTTGCATTTTTGCATCTGCATACCGCTTACGTTGCATTTTTTCAATCAGATTGACTTTATCGGGATTACAGCCTTTTCCTGGCGTTTCAGGCAGTGCAAACCAGTTCGAATAAGCAGGTTTTGTGGTGGAATTTGTGCTCGTCCCGATGATTCGGTCCACGCTGTTATTTTTTAGGATATTTCGGTGTCCGGTTTTTACCGTTTATTTCTCTATATTCTCGCATCTATTTTTTAATTGATTTAATTGATCTTCATTGCATTTTCTATATGTTTTCCTTAATTTTTGACTTTAGAAAATATATTTTAAATAGGTTAATTGTTTTTCAAGAATAATTTTTAGATATTATTAGGTATTAATTTTTTTCTTTCTATTTTTGATAGGTTTTATTTCTAGATATTAATTTGTTTAGAAATTAATAGATTTTAATTGTTTCTAGATTTAATTTTCTTTTTTTTGATAATAATTTTTCTTAGAATATTAGAATAGTTAATTGGGTTAAAATTTAATTCTTTTATTAGAGTTTATTAGATTTTACTAATCTAGGTTTAATTGATTAAAATATTCATTAGTTTTAGTTTAATTGATAACCATTTTTTAATTAGGATTTTAAGTGGTCTTAAGTCTTTAATTCAGTTTTAATTAACAGTTTTTAATTAACTTGTATTAATTTTCGTTTAGGTATTAAGTGAGTCTTTAATCATCATTAATTGGAGTCAATTAAGTCTGATTGGGTGGGCCAGGTGTCGTTTTTGGAGGCCCACGGATCCATTTCACTGCCACTTGGCGCTATAAGAACGGTCCCACATTTCTCTTTCTCTCTCTTCCACCTGTCCTCCATTCACTCTCCCCATCATGCATGCTGACACCTCATCCCCACCACAGCCTGCATGGCCGCCCCGTAACGCTACTGACACCTCACCCTCTCTCTCCCACGCGTGCCATCCAGGTGTCCTCCCATCATCCCTCCGGCCATGCAAACACGACAGAACTTTCACCGGCCAAATCATACAGTGGTCCACACGACCAAAGTCTCACCGGAATTCATAACCGTTGCCGGAATCTACATCTACCTCATCGTGTTCATCACGATGTTCATCCACACCTTCGTCCAGATTTCTCAGATCCATCAAGATGTTCATCATCTTCATACGTTTTCCAGAAACCGATCAAGAACATTCATCAATCTCCAACAGATTCTCCAGATTTCTTCATCTTTGTATCAATCTTTATTAGTTGCTCATCAAACCTTCAACAATTTTCAGATCTCCACCGGAAAACACCCAACCTTCAAAAAGCTTCCAGAAATTCATATGAACTTCATCAATCCTCATACCTTCAGGATCCTTCAAGATCTCATCACAAGTTCCTCAATCTTCAACAGATCCTTCAAACCTCTTCATCCGTTCATGAGATTCATCAATCATTCTCCAGAAATCAAAAAAACCTTCACCTGTTCATGTGTTTTCCAGGTCTCTTCCCCAAATATTTGAAGATCTTCATCTGGTGTTCATGGTGTTCATCATCATCTTCTTAAGTTTGTTTTCAGAAACATCTAAAACTCCGCAAGATCTTTACCAACGCCATAACTCCGTTTCCAGATCTTTGATCCGACTTCATCAATCGTTCAAGAACTGCGTCAATCTTCATCACGTTTCTCAGGATTTCTTTCAAACCTCCACGACCTTCAACGTGCAGCGACGGAGCTCCCTTTTTCCTCCATAGATTTCTCCCATGGTTCAATGACGGCGACGGAAGAGAGGTAGAGCGTAGAGGTAGTGAAGGAGGTGAGCGTTTGGCTTTATTTAATCGAAGCAAGACGAGACGGTGAGGGTGAGTAAGGAGTTCAACTGCGGTGGAGAGGAGATAGGGAGTTAGGGTTTCTGATTGGAGTTTGGGAGAAGGAAGGGGAAAGGTCCTTGCGAACCGGTTTGGTTGTTGGGCCTTGGGCCCAACTTACATTTTTCTAGACCGTGCACCCCTCATTTCCTTTCGCACCCATTTCTTTTGTTTTATTTTTACTGGTTTTTTATTATTGGGCCCAGCCCAGTCAATTGCCTGGTTGCTGGACTCACGCACCTCCGTTTTCCTCGTGCACCACCGTCCCCCTTGTTTTATGTTTTTCTAGCTATTGTATTGTGGGCTGGGCCCAATTGTCTTTTTTCAGGTTGTACCCCCCTGTTTAGCTGTTGTACCCCCTTCCCTTTATTTTTGTTTTTGTATTGGATATTGCCTTGTAATAGATTTTAGTTTTATTTTCTATTTTTCTTTTAGGAATTATAGTTTTATTTTTCCTTTAGAATATTATTACATATTTTTTAGCATAGAATTTATATTCTATTTTTTAAGTTCTATTTTTCTTTTAGGATATATAGAGTTTTAGATAGAATTTATGTTCTATTTTTTGTATGCAATTTCCTTAAATTTCTTTAGAGTTTTCTAGTAGGATTTATTTTCAAATTTAGGAGTAGAACAGTATTTCCAAGTGTTGTTGGATTTCTATCCTCATTTCTCTTCTGCTATCTAATTTTACTTTGATTTTATTCTGTGCTTGCCGTGTGACATGATTCAATTGAAGAAATATTTTTGATATCATTTCTCTATCTTGTCTTTGACACGGATATCAATACGCTACCTCTTAGAGTTTGATTTATCGTATAATTCAAATCATGACGGTTTAGCGTTACATTGGTTCTGATTCGAAACGTCATCATCAAGGATCCAGAGAGGAGAAGATTGGAATGGAGCTTGCGCATAATGTCGAGGGCCAACGGAGCCGCTTCGTTCGATTACATATTTCTTATTCAAGTCTTCGTGCAACCGTCGAGTGTTGTGAGCTGTAGCGTTAGATACGTAGGAAATGGTGATTGAGGGGTTTCCTCTCAATCGTCTAGAGTGTTTAGTGTAGCACCCTTTGGGTGATATATGACGCATTCACTCATACGCCTTAGGTTCTTGCGTGTGTGTCCTGAGTTCCTTCCCGTTTAGGCGCGTTAAGCCTGCTTCCTCTTTGTTCTCGCCCCCGCGCGATCGAAACCCTTTTCTCTCGCATTCAGGCGATTGAGACCCCTTCTCTTGCCCCTGTGCAATCGAGACTTGTTTTCTGTAATGCGCTGAACTACGTTTGCTCTGATCTCTTGTTCCAGACGAGAGTACATAGGCATAGGATTGCGATGATCCTAGCGAGCTCCCTTTTTCCCCTTTCATGTAGTTGGCCGAACTACAGCTGCTCTGATTTCTCGTTCCAGACGAGAATATGTAGGCATAGGATGCGATATCTTAGCGAGCATACTAACAACTAACTTATCTGTTCTCTCGCTGTCGTGCGATCGAGACTTTCCCGCTAACAACTAATTTCCCTTTCTCTTGCCCTAGCGCAATTGAGACAAGACCGTAGTCCTAGAACCCGTAGGTTCCCATACCTTTAGAACCCCGACATACTACGTCCGTTCTACCGCAAACAGGTAACGCCTAAGTCTCCAAAGGTCGAGCAGCATACACCTAACTGCTAGAATGCGTATGCTAGTATCGTCAATCCTTTCTCTCACCCCTGTGTGATCGAGAGCACCCTGTTTACCCGTAGTATCCCGAACTACGTTTTCTCTGATCTTTCACGCTGTATGAAATTACGTAGGCACGAGATGCGATATCTCGGCAAGCAACCATCCCCTCTTTTCACCCGTAGTTAGGCGAACTACGTTGACTCTGATTTCTCGTTCCAGACGGGAATACGTAGGCATAGAACTGCTGTGTTCTGCCGAGTCATTTTCTTTTCTTTTTAGACCAAACTTTTAGCGTAGATAGATAAACCAACCCGTCAGATAAACACAACAAGCATGGATCCTATCGAGTACGATGGACGTGAGGGGTGCTAATACCTTCCCCTTGCGTAACCGACTCCCGAACCCAGACATAGTTGCGATGACCTTGTCTTATACCTTTTCGTCAGGTTTTTCCGATCGTTTCCTTTCCTTTTCTGTGGGATAAATAACGAAAGGTGGTGACTCTTCTGTTTTGCCGACACCTTATTTTTGCGGTAGCGACGGCTGGCGACTCTGCTGGGGAACCAACGTCCCCTATGCGAGACAATCTGGGGATCAAATGTCCCCTACGAGAGTCAATCCTAGCGCTTGTTTGTTTACTTGTTGGGCTGTGTTTATTTATCGCATTTTACTTTCCGCACTTTATTTTCAGTATGATTATCTGTGCTGTTGTGGGAGGGGCATTTTGATGAGTGAGAAGCAAGACCCAGGCTTGAGAGCATATACATAGTATTAGAGTGGATTAGTGGTGGACGTGCTTGCTTTGCTTGCATCAGTTCCCATGTAATCCACACTTAGACGAGGTTCTCTTTGATGACTTCCTATCGGTCCTTTGGACTCGAGGGGATTTTAGATCTGAGGATTGTCGACTCTGGGGACCGATCATTTGGGATTCAGCTAAGTGAGGCCGCTTCAAGAGATGATGATGCCATACCTTCCTGGGTATCGTATCGTCGTTTCTTGAAAGTTTGTGACGTTGATGAACGCATAGGATGCCATACCTTGTCCATGATTAGGTCCATACCCGTGAGTGGGAGGGTTTTTGCAGGAAACTTGACTTCCAGCAACCTGGTATTTTGGTTTCTCTCTTCAGAGCGAACTTATCCCATCAGCAGTGCAACAGTATTCAGAGCTTTGTGGGGGTTGTGATCCCGTGTTTGCTGCATCAACATTTTGCATTGCATTTCATGTGCATCTCATGCTTGCATGTCCATCCTCGGCTGGAACAGACAGCTTACCCGTATTTTTTCCAACTTGCAGTTGATTTCCTGGCATTCGCTTTGGACTTGAGTTAGTTCCTGGACGGATCATGAACTCAGCAGGGCAGAATCAGGTTGTTACCAGGGCAGAGTTTGATCTGTTGAAGGACCAATTGAGTCAATTCAGGGAAGCTGTGGCAGCTATAACTAGAGATGAGGCCAATGATCAGAGGATCCTGGTGAACAATGTTGCTTAAGCCCAGGATGTGCAGATCCCTGTCAGAGATAAAGATGTATCTTCTCTCCATGACACAGACTATCAACATTTCACTTTCCCTGTGCCAGATCCTCAGAGGGTTGTTCCGAAGGTTAATGCTGAGGACCCACAGACTGTTGAGTTTATGAGAAGATATCAGTTGTAGGAGGAAAAGATTGACGCCCTGATGAGTCAGAATACTCTTAACCTGAATGCTTCGAGCATGTGTTTGATGCCAGGTCTTGTGATGCCTCCAAAGTTCAAGATGCCCAATTTTGAGAAATACAAAGGGGATAGTTGTCCAAAGCTACATTTGGTTATGTTCTACAGAAGAATGACTTCACATGTTACCAATGACAAGCTTATGATTCATTGTTTCCAAGATAGTTTGATCGGAGCATCTTTGGATTGGTACATGCAGTTGGAGAGTGATAGCATCAAATCATGGTCGGATTTAGCCAATGCCTTCGTGAAGCAGTACAACTACAACCTGGATATGGCTCCTAGTCGCGTGCATTGGCAAGAGTTATCTCATGCGGAGAGTGAATCCTTTAGGGGGAATGTGCAGAGATGGAGAGAATTGGCTACTTGTGTTCAACCGCCGCTTCTGGAGAGAGAAATGGTTGATCTCTTCTTGCGTACTCTGAAGGGCCGTTATTATGACATACTGTTCATTTATGGAATGGAAAGCTTTGCAGACTTGATGAGAATAAGAGAGCTTATTGAGAGAGGGCTCAAGAATGGAAAGACGCGAGATACTCCTTATATCCCAGTTGATAAGAATTAATCAGTTGTCAGTTCCCAGGAGGAATGGGGAGGAGGAAGTGATGTTGTCTCAGAATCTCTAGCATCTCAGGCTCAGTTTTCAGACGCTTCAAGTGTCCAAAGTCAACAGTCATATCGTCGTCAATCATGTCAGCACGCCCAATGAAGACCAAGGAAACCTAAAAGGCAGTTTACTCAGCTACAGGTGTCGTACAGTCATTTGTTGCCATATTTGGTCAAAGGTGGGCTGATAGTGCCGAAAGAGACTAATCCAATGATCCCGCCTTACCCTCTAGGTTTTGATGCCAACGCCCGCTGTGAGTACCATGTTGGGGCACAGGGGCATTCAACAAATGACTGTAAGGTGCTTAGAAGCCAAATTCAAACTTTGCTAGACTATAACAGGATATCTATCACGCCTCAGGGTGTTCAGATTAACGACCTTCCTTCATCCAGCCAAGTGGGTGTATCAGTTCATGTTATGGGAGAGTTCATTGAGAGCAGATATTTAGAGGAGTATCAGGATGAATTCGACGAGCAATTCTGAAGATGGCTGGCTCAGCAGCAAATCAAGTTCGAAAATCCCGGTTCCCATAAGCTGGAAATCTTTGTTTTATCATGTCATTTCTTTGCATTTGTAGTTTCTTTTCTGTTAAAGCGCAAATTGCATTTGTAAAACTTATATTGTTTTCAATTGATATTGATATTGAAATGAATATGCATGTTTTGATTTAATCCATTCGTGTTCACTCAATGTTTTAACTGATATCCAACGCTTGGTTAAGCGGAATCCGGGGAGGATGACGAAGTTTAAAAGACGCGCAAGCTTCCGATTGTATGCTTTTGAAAATAAAACCTATTGATGATGCACATGCATTGTTTCAAATCCCTAAACACCGAAGTTATAAAGAAGATAGTCCCTTGTCAACCCCTTTGAGCCTAGTAGTAGGAGTTTCTTTCGGAAAACGAAAAAACCCTCAATCTTAACCCGGGGCAGGGTAGGTGTTAGCTAATTTGATCGAGCGTCCAAATTGCAGAAAGGAGTGTCAGTTCGAGGATCAATCACACCTCTAGAGGTCGTGCCTAATAAAACCACAGTGGTTAAGCGTCAGGAGTGAAACAGTCACGTTATTCCCCAAAGAGTCAGACAACCAGTGTCATACGACTTGTTCAAAAAAGCAAAAAGAATCAAAAGTCCGCTAAGTCAAAACTTGAAAACAAATGACTTAGGCAAAAATAAGGGCATCCCGCTGAACTTAATAATAAAAAAAAGCTCAGTCCAGGCAAAAATTAGGGAAAGCGACAAACTGAAAAAAATGAAAAGGATTACAAAAGAAAAATCCTCAAACGAAATACAAGTCGTGTGACCCCATGTGGCAAAGACAAAAAGTGAGTGGCTGTCACTCCAAAAATTCATGGTTTCTCGAACTATCACTCCTATCTTTCAACCTCTGAGAAGTGAGTGCTAAGGTTGAATTAGCTAAACGTAGGATTGGAGAACATCAAGGTGAACGGGTGGGTTAAAATAAATTTTGAGCCTTTATCCTTTCCTTCAAAACCGTGAACCTGACCACGTTACAACCGGAAAAAGTCCTAATTGAAGCAGGTTTGTTTTGAAGGCATACTTCGGTAAAGATCGCGTCGAAACTGACTCCTAAAAGGGTTCTTCTTACCATGTTGGTACTGATGTTGATATTCTGATAAATGATTTGTTCATTATATGCCATAAACTGTTTTTTCCTTTTCCAGTGAACAAATTGGATGTCAAAACTGTCATATGCGTTGCATTAATATATCTTTTATGCAGAACAACTTGTTTTACTTCCAAGTAAGCGCTTGACAGCAGGAAAGTTTCCTACAGTGGAAAGTCTGTTCAGGATAGAATGTAGAATGCCCGAATACTCCGTGAACCGGGGCAAGCTATATCAAGTAATCCCTAGTGATGTCAGCCATCCAAAGCCAGTTATTCCGGGGCAATCAGATCGAGATTCGGTAAATCTCTCGAAGCCAAAAATTTTACTCCAAATCAGCCAATCAGGGGCAAAGTCGTTGCAGACAGGGGCAGGCCACTCTAAGAAAAATGCAGAAGTTGTTTCTTGCACAAGGGGCATTTAATCCGAAGCATCTCTCTGAGGTTCAGAGTGCTGGGGCAGTTCATGTCAGGCCATCAGGGTACAAATTTTCAGATTTCCATTCGAGGAATATCCCCACAGAGATCCCACAGACGGGGGCATATCAGAAGCAAAGGAATTGTTCCTCTCTGTGTCAACAGAGCTACTCAGAGCTACTCAAGCAGGTTCAGCCAATCTTCAAGTGTGAGACGAATGTCAGGAAGTCGTGCTACTATCCTTTGACCCTTCAACCAAAAACCGTGAATTCAGACAGGATGTTTTCTAGAGTCAGTCGTACTTGACCCATCACGGATAGCCTAAAAGCCCAATTCCTATTGGCAATCGTCAAGAAGCCCAATCCTTATTGGCGCGCCATTCCTAAAGTCAATCCATATTGGAAATCACCGTGAGGCCCAATCCGTGTTGGCGCATCAGTCTCAAAATCCAATCTTCATTAATACGCAGGAAGACTCCATCTGTTTTCCCCAGCGGAAGTCCAATTGTCATTGGCACGTGTAAGTTATCCCCAGGGAAGTCCAATCATACTTAGCACATTTGGTTATCCCCAACGGAGTTGGCTTTGTCTTCAACATTTATTTTGCTGAAGCGGTTCCGTATCCAGTTTCTCCAGTAACCCGAGCCTGCATTTGCATCTTGCATATATCCTCATATTTGCATCATATTTTCATTTCATCGTCAAATGCCTAGCATTCCATATTATATGGAGCATTACGCCATAGAAAAATTCAAACATATGCATCTGCATGCGAAGCATAAGCCAGCTTTTCTATCAACCTTCCATGGTAACGTGAATCACTCTACAATCAGTTCAGGGGCATTTATCCAGCAACTTTGTTCAGACGACTCTTTGGTTTATTTGATTTTCAGATCATACGGCGGTTATGCTTTCTCCATCAATCATCTGATGACGACAAACTTTGCTTTCCGTCAATTCCTATTGACGACGTGTACCTCCGAGCAGGTTTTCTTCCCGTCAGTTCCTATTGACGATGTATTTCCCCAGCAGGTGTTCTCTCTGTCTATCTTTAGACGTTGTGAGTTTGGGTATGATGTTTTCTCTCTGTCTATCATTAGACAAGGCAAGTTTGGGTATGGTGTTTCTCTCCGTCTACCTTTAGACGATGTGAGGTTTCAAGGTGATCTTTCAGATATTGTTTTCTTTCTGTTTATTGGATGAGATGACATTTCAAGAGGGGTTTTTCCTGACTGTTGATTCTTATTGACATCGAAGCTCTTTGAAGAATGTTCGGTTTTCCTGGTTGTTAATTCTTATTGACGATATGGAATTTTGAAGGTGGTTTTCTTCCTGTCAATTCTTATTGATAATGTGGCCCCTTTGAGGATATTGTTCTTTCCATCAGCTCCTATAAACGAAAGGATTCTGAAATTTGATGGGTGGTTTTGAAGTTCATATACGGTTTTCTTTCCGCTAGTTCTCACTGACGATGTAGTTCTTCGGATAATTTTTTCTTTCTGTCTATCATTAGACGATGTGAGCCTTCGGGTATGTTTCTCTTTTTGTCTATCATTAGACGATGTGAACCTTCAGGATTGTTTTTCTTCCTGTCTATCTTTAGACAATGTGAACCTTCGGGATGGTGTCTTTCCGTTTGTCTTTAGATGAGGCGAGCCTTCGGGTATGTTTCTCTTCCTGTCTATCATTAGACAATGTGAACCTTCGGGATGGTGTCTTTCCATCTATCTCTAGACGATGTTGTTGCGGTGAGAATCGTAATATCAAGCTATTGAATTAACTTGAATCTTTAATTCTTAAATTCACAACGGACTTTAACTTATCCAAAGGAAAGGTCTAAAGAAAGAAAGAACCTTTTGCGCGATGTAACAACAATGCTAAGAGATTCGAGGATCGGGGGTTGGTTATGCCTAGGGTAGGTATTTCACATCCTAAACATCTGTTGTACTCTACAGGAACCTTTTGTTTGTTTGCATGCTAAGTTTGGTAAATATTTCCTAAGATTGGAATTGGGTAAAAAAGTGAAGGTTATAACATAAAGATAATTTCTAAGTTTGCTCGCAAAGACGTCGCATCCTCTACCTACATATCCTAACTAGGATAGAATTAGAGCAATCGTAGTTCACCTCACTTTATTATGATCAAGGTTCAAAGGGGAACAAACATAACAATGTTTGTATAGAGTTTCACAAAACTCTCTAGATCTATGTTGAACACTCAAGAAAGGGGTGTAAGTAATCATTTCCATGATTCTTACATAGAGTTAACCAAACTCTATCCTAAAGTTCTATGTTTTAAGACCAATTGGTTCTATCTAGACCAAAAGGTGGGAGAAGGGGGAGGGTTGCTCGTCAAGATATCACATCTTGTGCCTACGTATTCTAATTGTCCAATGAGAAATCAGAGCGGTCGTAGTTCGGGCACGGACTACAGAATAAGGATCAATTGGTTCTTTCCCGACCAAAAGAGGGAGAAGGTTCTATCCAGACCTATGAGTTTAAGTCATATTGGTTCTATTCAGACCAACAGGGGAGGAAGGTTCTATCCAGACCTATGATTTAAATCCTATTGGTTCTATCCAGACCTATGAGTGTGTTGAGCTATCTATAACCCAAGGGTCAATAAAGAGACTTTCCTTTGGAAGGGAATATATGAGGCAACTTGGATGAGAACTAAAGAGTTCCATCACTTGGGGAAGAAATACTTAACAAAGCAAAAACATTCACATATGATGAATATAAGGGATATGGTTACAACCAAGAACAAGCAAGCATATTACAATATCAATGCAATGATTTCAATCAAGATAAATGAGTACAACCAAAGCAAACCTCAAGATATTACAATATCATGAAGGGTAAGTTCTTAAAAGACTTAAGCATAAGGAGGTGAAAACCACAGACATATCTTGACAAAGAACGAGGTATATCTTAATAAAGATGGAAGGGGATCTTAACAAAGATGCCTCTTAACAAATACTAGGCTTCAATAGGGCATACAAGATGACGTGTATACTTACAGGCATCATGCCTAATCAAATAATGTCACAACAAATGTAAGTGAGAAGTTCAAAACTTAATGGGAGAAAACTTTCAAGTTTTAATGATGATTAAACACAAATGCTTATAAGCAAAAGTTTTAGTCAAACTCAAGTACCCAAGGATGCTAACAAGCCAAAATCATAACTTTAAAATAAAACTCATAAGAGAATAAAATTAAAGTTTTGAAATGAATAAATGAGAGATAGGAAGGTGAAAAGCCTAAAAACATTCATGGTAGCATGTGAAATGCAAGTAGAAAGTTCACATTTATGAGTTTTAAGTTTACCTCTTGAAGCAAGCTTAAGCAATAATAAAACCAGAGACATTGAGAGCTCTTACAAGGTCTTAAAATGTTCCTAGGTTGATGAATAGATGCTCAAAGAACCTCCAAGCAAGCTAGTGGATGAAATGCCTTGTAAATGAAGGAAAAACTCTAAAATCCAAAGATTTCAAAGACCAACTCACTCAAACCTTGTTACATAAGTGTGGAAGTGATTTGGATAGCTTCAATACATCATATTTGATGTGTTTGAAGTGTTTATTGAGTTGGAAAAAGTTTGGAAATGGTTTTGGAAGGTGTTTTGCAAAAATAGATTTTGAGGGATTTTGGAGACTTAGTGAGATTTTGCAAGAATTTGGTGATTGTGTAAGGGAGAGAGTTATAGATGGTTTCTAGAATGTATCTGGTGTGTTTGTGATGTAAGAAGTGAGTTCTATTTATAGCCAAAGGCCTTGGATCAAGGTATGGGCAAAAGTGAAGCAAATTGCCAATTTTAACCTTCCATCATGAAAATCTTTGAGTTTTCCAATGCAATCTTCATACTTGTCTTTAAGCCACTCTACTAAGATATTATCCATTCCCAATATATTTTTTACATCATTCTTGATAGGTTAGGAGGTGACTTGTTGAAGTAAAGTTGATGATTTGACAAGGGTAGCCACCTTTTTTCTCTTTCTTCACTATTCACTTTTGCAACTTGCATTAAATAATGATTTCCTTTAATCTTTGTGCCATTTTCGTGGGAATTGATATTAAAAATGTTCATTATCAATGCAAACATCATAAATGAGGTTTAGTCTTTGATTAGCATCAATTTGGAGAGGTTTTGGAATAAAAAAACTCATGCTGACCTAGTTTTGCGAATGTGAGTTTTTGCCAACTTGTGGATCTTGGTTCTCTCTAACCAGGAAGAGTTATGGAACCCACTTGTACTTTTTAAAAATCCTCAACTAGGTACTACAATATTTATGCTTGTGTTAGGAACTCATTCCCTTTGAAACTAGGTCAAAAACCCTTTTGTGGTTAAGGAGTTATGACTTTGCCCTTTTGAAAACCTTAATTTCCCAACTTTTCGATTACTTATAAATTCTTGATCCAATGGTCACAAAAATTCATGGGTAGGTGTAATATGTCACCAGGACCATTTTTGATTCCCATCTTGAGGTCAAATTCCTCATGAGTGAAGAGTTGACTTTTCGGTCAACTAAACGATCGATTGGTGGCTACCGAGCCGACTGTTGATGTTTCGGGTATTTTGAGGCCTTGAAAATTCTTGAGTAGACTTTAATAAGCCATAGGAAGTTCATGGACCATGATCCCACCATTGGAACACCTTTTAAATCAAAATTCAAACTACAGTTGACTTTTCCTGATCGAAAACCCTAATCGGGTATACTGAACTGCATTGTTCTCAATTCCTGGGTGACAACCCCAAATTGGATTCACACTTGACCCAATGTAGTATCCTTGATCTTGTTTATAGTTAAATCAATCCAAAACATTGATTGATCAAACTATCGAAGTCTCAATTTTTTACGGTACGGAACCCTGATTCATCTGCATCTTGACAAAGATATACTTGAAATGGGTTAAGGTTAGTTAATCAAATGAATATGATCGTAAAATGATGATGAGGATCTAAGGGGTCAAAATTTGGGGTGCAACAGTTTCCCCTATTTAAATATCTTCACTAGATGGCAATGAGAAATGACAATCCTCATTGAATCGTAGTGAAAGGTATTTAAATATAGCAAACCAGAAATTTTGTCTCTTAGATCCGATGGTATGCAAAAGGACCAATACCGAAATGCAATGAGTTCTAAATGGTGTTTTATGATGCTTGAATACAAGACAGATGCTGACACACGAGCAAATATAAAAGAACGGCAATACGACGAGTAACCACTCACGGGGACCCAAACACACTGGGGAAAGATTCAAGAGCAAGATAGTTAAGACATGACTAAAGATGCTTATTCAAGGAAATCTTTCACGCAGGGGACACAAATTCCACTAGGGAAGACACATCTTCATTGGGTAAGAGAGATACGAATCTCACTAGGAATAGCCAGATGAGGAAGTCCACCGGGGAAGATGACAATTCTTCACTAGGGAAACGAAAGAAAGGAAAAGCAAACCACCATGGGGAAGAAACCCAATGGGGAAAACTTTGTTGGGGAATAAATCCACTGGGGAAGCAGAGCTTCAATAGGGAAAAGACGGAATGGAGACACGAATCTCACTGGGGATAACCAGATGAGAAAATTTCCTGTAACGAAGAGTTCAAACGGGATCTTCAGGAAAAGGTTAGAAACAAGACCGGACACGCCGGAGAAACTAGTATCCACTAGTTCTCCGAGACTCAACTGGGAAAGAAAAAACTTCAACTGGGAAGACTGGTGATGACCAGAACAACAAATAGCTTCAAACAGTGCTAGTTTCCACTAGACTTACTGGGGATGATGGTGACGACCAATCCAAGGTTCGGTTTCCAAGAAGTACTAAATATCATTAGACTTCCTGGGGATATGGTGACAACCAAATCGAAGTTCCAATTTTAATTTGGAATTCCAAACAATATCGATAAAACAAACAGGACTTCGGCTGGTGGAATTGGTAACAACCGACTAATAACGATTAATTTTCAAGCAATGCCAGTAACCACTGGATTTAGAAAGAAACTGGATTTTCAAAGAGTTTGGTGACGACCAGGAAGCACAAATATATTCCTCAATACCTTAGGAACAAAAGCTAAACATCCTCAATACATTAGGATATAGAAGAGACACAACCCTCAACACATTAGGATTGGACGAAGACCCTTAAAACCTTAGGATCAAAAACTAATACCCTCAAAACCTTAGGATATAGAACACTTCATGAAAATGCAACCACTTTAGTCTCTGGAAATTTCTGAACTCGGGAATCAAAGTATACATCTTCAAAGGTACACAACATGTGCTCGGGATGGCAACAAACATCTTCCAAAGGTACAAAACCTGTGCTTGGAATTAAACAATACATCTCCAAAGGTACGAAACCTGAGCTTGGGATC
This sequence comes from Lathyrus sativus, assembly GCA_963859935.3. Lineage (NCBI taxonomy): Eukaryota > Viridiplantae > Streptophyta > Magnoliopsida > Fabales > Fabaceae > Lathyrus > Lathyrus sativus. The sequence continues at coordinate 86,908,257 of OZ012738.1, forward strand.
TAACAATACATCTTCCAAAGGTACAAAACCTGTGCTTGGAATCAAACAATACATCTCCAAAGGTACAAAACCTGAGCTTAGGATGGCAACAAACATCTACCTCCAAAGGTACACAACCTGTGCTCGGGATAGAAACAAACATCTTCTAAAGTACAAAACCTGTGCTTGGAATCACACAATACATCTCTAAAGGTACGAAACCTGAGCTTGGGATGAAAACCGTCGTGACTTAGTTTGAACTGATACACAACCAAATTGTCAGTATTTGTTGTCCATGGATTTTCATAATGTCAATTACCAACGGGCCTTACTTGAAATATGATTGGTCACCACCAAATTACTTATATTAGTATCCACTGGATTTTTAAACAATGTTGGTTACAACCGTGCATCAACGTCTTTAAGATAAACTTCTCAAATGGGAATGCCACTTATTGCTGATGAAGGATAAGCTTCTCTGAAGAGATTGCCACTTATCGCTGAAGACGATTAAACTTCTCCAAAGAGACTGCCATTTATCATTGAGATGATAAGCTTCTCGCCAAATATTGCCACTTATTTGTTAAGGACGAATAAGCTTCTCTACAGAGACTGCCACTTATTTGTTGAAGACGAATAAGCTTCTCTACAGAGACTGCCACTTATTTGTTGATGACGATTAAGCTTCTCTGAAGAGACTGCCACTTATCGTTGAAGACGATTAAACTTCTCCGAAGAGACTGCCATTTATCACTGATGAAGGTTAAGCTTCTCCAAAGAGATTGCCACTCACCGCTGAAGACGATTAAAATTCTCCGAAGAGACTGCCATTTATCGCTGAAGACAAATAAGCTTCTCTACAGAGACTGCCACTTATCTGTATTGCTCTGTAAGATGTTCTTCTTGATAGATAGTGCAAAATAAATGCACTTCCAGGTAGGTTCGGCGACCGACAGGGACCAAAGTTCAATCTAGAACCGAGCTAGAAAGAAACTGTCAAACAAGACTCCAACCATTGAGAAATGAGCTCGAATGGTGATTTACCTTATCCAATCATGGAAAAAGATAACTGAAGCAACCATCATCCATGAGGATTAAAATCTGTGGGGAATTGATAAAGGATGGACGTTTTATGCTTAAGGGCTGACAACTCTATTGGAGGGAGACAACACACCCAATCACTGAGGAGGGAACCAAAGTGAAACAGGAACAAGTAACAACCAGAGATAGCAAAAATGCACTGATGATATGCATATGCTTATGCCATGCTTATGTTTATGCTGACAAAACAGACAAAACAAAGCTGGATATGTAATAAACATCTCGACACGGAGACCCAACCAACTTCACCAAGATTGGACATCAAAGGGATGATCATGAAGAACAACCATTCCACTTCAAGGTTACCACCTTCTCTGGGAGAGAGTAATCTTCTTAGGCCAAAATGTCATGACTTTACTGGGATTACCATCATGAGCTTGAATTCTCTGCCGAAGGAAAATCACATTGAGAGATTCCCAGATCAACTGAAGTAACAACTTAACTGGAGAGTCTGGAAAAAGGTACCATGAGAACAAAATATTTATGCCCCATTATGATAATAATCCTCCTCAAGTGAGCAACTGCTCTTGCGACGAACAATCTTCAAACCTTTTCTGCCCCAGATTACATGGTCTGTGAGAAGAAGTCATAAGGATGCTTCTACAAAAGAGTTGGCCCAAAGATTCTTAAATGTCTTTAACCCTTTAGAGAGATTTACAAATCTCGACATGATTTCCCCAGCTTAACGGTATTTGTACAACAATGTCTTCAGACTGTGGAAGTAACGAATGGGGAACAAACTTTCCCCTGCTGACTGGTAACTGCAAAAGATCTGCCCCAGACTAAACTGTTCATCGAGAGCTTCATCTGATCTTGACCTGGTTGGCTCTGATTAGCTGACGTTATGACAAATGATTAACGAATCCTTCAAATTGGTTTCCCTAGCCTGAGCTTCCTTTATCGAGTCAAATTCCCAAGCTGACAGGGTTTGTTGGGGTTCCTTTGAAATTGGATCATCTTGCACGCAATATTGTTCATTAAAAATTGACAATTTTCAATGTAAAATTCATGCAATCTGTTGAAAACATTTTTTGATGAAACACACACAGCGGAGTGATCAAGTGATCAAAGTGAAAGTGATCCAATCATCTTACAAGTGATGGATAAAGTGATGAACACACACAAACAAAGATCATTAGGAGTCAGGTTATCTAACCATGATGTAATATGCTTTTAAAACAACCTTACCTCAATTAGGTCTTTTGTGGGTTGTAACGTGGCTTGGTTCATGGTTCACGAAACAAAGGATAAAGGCTCAAAGTTATTTGTCCCACCCAATCTCCATGATGAACTCCACTCCTACGCTCAGTTAACTTAAACTAATACATTCAGGTTCTTAAAAAATTAAACTGATGATAGTTGGCGATGGTTCACAAACCTAGGGTAGTCACAACTCCCTTACAGTATTAGATAGCTTTTGCTATTTGAGGATTTTTAAGAGTGATAACTCTTACAACATTCCTCTCTTTTGTTATCCCTGACTTTTGTATGAACTGTTTTGTTCGAATATACAGTCAACGAGATGCCCCATTTTTGCCTAAGTTTCCTTCATAGGTTTTGACTTAGCGGGCTTTTTCTTTTTTCACTTTTCCTCTTTTTTTTTATTTCAAGAAAGGAGGTGACTACCTAGCTTAATGGCTACGGCGAACCATCATTGTCTTTTAGGCTGAAAAGCATTTTCGACACTTTCTTGTTGTGTACGAATGAAAACCTGAATGCACCACTTTTAAAGTGTCTTGTATGCATATATCTCTGAGTTAACTGAGAACTACCCGCCCCAGGTTTGAGATTTAAGGTTTTGTTTTGTTTTTGTAAAGGAAGAAAACTCCTACTCCTAGGCTCGAAGGGGTTAACGAGGGATTATCTTCCTTATTTCTCCAGTGTTTAGGGATTGAAACAATGCCTTACATCATCGACAAAGTTAAATTGAAAGCATATCAACAGCAGTTATGGATATAATTTTCATCATCCTCCCCAATCTTTGTTTTAAACAAAAGTTTAGTAAACAAAAGAAATTTTCTTGCATTTTTGGTATTTCATAACAATGAAAGAAAGAGTGAAACGAATGGAATTACTTAAAAGATGCACAAACATTTCATTAATATTGCCAAATTCAAATAAACAACAGCTTACAAGCAAATTCAATGCAAAGGAAACATAACAAAATGCTGAAACAGTCTACAGCTGCCAGCCTTAGGGAATTGAAAAAATGTTTAACAAAACAAGGAAAGGGCAATCATCAAGGGCCTTCTTCCTTAGTCCACCCTATGCAGGGATGGGGTTGCTTCTTCGTCAAGTAGAAGGTTGACTTGTACTCGAGGTTCGCATATCTTGAAAGATATGACGCCGTCTTCAATCATTTCTTTCACCTTATTCTTGAGGATGTAGCATTCCTCAATATCATGGCCTGGCGCTCCATGATGGAAGGCGCAGAAAGCGTCTGCAGTGAAATAACTTTGGTGGCCCAGAGGAAGAACGGGTGGAAACTCCTTTTGTACTAAACTATTCTGCAAAAGTAGGGGGAGCAACCTTGCATAAGATATAGGAATACTCAGAGACCCCCCATATGGATGATTGGTGGATGAAGCCGATCCTTCCTATCGTTGGGACAAGATCAAATCTTTGATAAAATTTGTTAGACTCCTCTTGGAACGTTTTACCCTCTCTAGCTCGTCACTGAGCTTCTGGTTTTCCTGCTCTTGAGTATCCATTATATCCCTGATGGTAGTAGCGAAAGCTTCGATGTTACTCTTCAAGCGAGCAACTTTTTCCTGGAGGGCTTGGTTTTCCTGCTCAAGGTGATCCATCCCTTTGAATGCTAGCTTTTATGATATACTCTCTCCCTTTTCTCTAATATCAACAGAACACAGAATGAACCAAAGGACCGACGCGAGCGAAGAATGATATGCAAGATGATGATGCAAGTGCAAAAATGCAACTGGTTTTACAAAACTCAGAAGTTTGATTGGGTCAAAACCCTCATATCATCAATTGTTGGAAAAGTTACAACTTTTTTTTTTTTAAAATACCAGAAAACGACTGAGCTTTACAAAACCAGTTGCGGCATGATATGCTTATGGTGATATGATGGGATGATGCACACATAATATAAAGGCAAAAGGGCCTACACTGAGCGGTGGTTTCTCAAGTTAGCTTGGTCGGGAATCAACTCCCTATAAGCCTTCTTGAATATACCACCATCCTATCATAATTTCACTCAAGTCCGGGTATAGGACCGTCTCACCACTCAAAGCACCCAATACCCAACACACAAACAAATATATTGACAAATATACATGTTAAGAAAATATTCACAAATATAGCATGCAATTAAACAAAATAGGCTAAACCCTTAAGTTAAGTAGGTATCCCCAGTGAAGTCTCCATTTCTGTTGCGGTGAGAATCGTGATATTTAGCTATTGAATTAGCTTGAATCTTTAATTCTTAAATTCACAACCGGATTTTAATTTAACCAAAGGAAAGGTCTAAAGAAAGAAAGAACCTTTTGCGCGATGTAACAACAACGCTAAGAGATTCGGGGATCGGGGGTTAGTTATGCCTATGGTAGGTATTTCACATCCTAAACATCTGTAGTACTCTACAGGAACCTTTTGTTTGTTTGCATGCTAAGTTTGGTAAATATTTGCTAAGATTGGAATTGGGTAAAAAAGTGAAGGTTATAACCTAAAGATAGTTTCTAAGTTTGCTCGCAAAGACGTTGCGTCCTCTGCCTATGTATCCTAACTAGGATAGAATTAGAGCAATCGTAGTTCACCTCACTAGGGTTAAAGAACGCTTGATTATGATCAAGGTTCAAAGGGGAACAAACATAACAATGTTTGTATAGAGTTTCACAAAACTCTCTAGATCTATGTTGAACACTCAAGAAAGAGGAGTAAGTAATCATTTCCATGATTCTTACACAGAGTTAACCAAACTCTATCCTAAAGTTCTACGTTGTAAGACCAATTGGTTCTATCCAGACCAAAAGGTGGGAGAAGGGGGAAGGTTTCTCGTCAAGATATCGCATCTTGTGCCTACGTATCCTCATTGTCCAATGAGAAATCAGAGCGGTCGTAGTTCGGGCACGGACTACAGAATAAGGATCAATTGGTTCTTTCCAGACCAAAAGAGGGATAAGGTTCTATCCAGACCTATGAGTTTAAGTCCTATTGGTTCTATCCAGACCTATGATTTAAATCCTATTGGTTCTATCCAGACCAAAAGGGGGGAAGGTTCTATCCAGACCTATGAGTGTGTTGAGCTATCTATGACCCAAGGGTCAATAGAGAGACTTTCCTTTGGAAGGGAATATATGAGGCAACTTGGATGAGAACTAAAGAGTTCCATCACTTGGGGAAGAAATACTTAACAAAGCAAAAACATTCACACATGATGAATATAAGGGATATGGTTACAACCAAGAACAAGCAAGCATATTACAATATCAATGCAATGATTTCAATCAAGATAAATGGTTACAACCAAAGCAAACCTCAAGATATAAAAATATCACGAAGGGTAAGTTCATAAAAGACTTAAGCATAAGGAGGTGAAAACCACAGACATATCTTGACAAAGAACGAGGTATATCTTAATAAAGATGGAAGGGGATCTTAACAAAGATGAGGCTTCAATTGGGCTTACAAGATGATGTGTATACTCACAGGCATCATGTCTAATCAAATAATGTCACAACAAATGTAAGTGAGAAGTTCAAAACTTCATGGGAGAAAACTTGCAAGTTTTAATGATGATTAAACACAAATGCTTACAAGCAAAAGTTTTAGTCAAACTCAAGTACCCAAGGATGCTAACAAGCCAAAATCATAACTTTAAAATAAAACTCATAAGAGAATGAAATTAAAGTTTTGAAATGAATAAATGAGATATAGGAAGGTGAAAACCCTAAAAACATTCATGGTAGCATGTGAAATGCAAGTAGAAAGTTCACATTTATGAGTTTTAGGTTTACCTCTTGAAGCAAGCTTAAGCAATAATAAAACCAGAGACATTGAGAGCTCTTACAAGGTCTTCAAATGTTCCTAGGTTGATGAATAGATGCACCAAAGAACCTCCAAGCAAACTAGTGGACGAAATGCCTTGTAAATGAAAGAAAAACTCTAAAATCCAAAGATTTCAAAGACCAACTCACTCAAACCTTGTTACATAAGTGTGGAAGTGATTTGGATAGCTTCAATACATCATATTTGATGTGTTTGAAGTGTTTATTGAGTTGGAAAAAGTTTGGAAATGGTTTTGGAAGGTGTTTTGCAAAAATAGATTTTGAGGGATTTTGGAGACTTAGTGAGATTTTGCAAGAATTTGATGATTGTGTAAGGGATAGAGTTATAGATGGTTTCTAGAATGGAGCTGGTGTTTTTGTGATGTAAGGAGTGAGTTCTATTTATAGCCAAAGGCCTTGGATCAAGGTATGGGCAAAAGTGAAGCAAATTGCCAATTTTAACCTTCCATCATGAAAATCTTTGAGTTTTCCAATGCAATCTTCATACTTGTCTTTAAGCCACTATAATAAGATATTCTCCATGCCCTATATATTTTTTTCATCATGCTTAATAGGTTAGGAGGTGACTTGTTGAAGTAAAGTTGATGATTTGACAAGGGTAGCCACCTTTTTTCTCTTTCTTCACTATTCACTTTTGCAACTTGCATTAAATAATGATTTCCTTTGATCTTTGTGCCATTTTCATGGGAATTGATATTAAAAATGTTCATTATCAATGCAAACATCATAAATGAGGTTTAGTCTTTGATTATCATCAATTTGGAGAGGTTTTGGAATAAAAAAACTCATGCTGACCTAGTTTTGCGAATGTGAGTTTTTGCCAACTTGTGGATCTTGGTTCTCTCTAACCAGGAAGAGTTATGGAACCCACTTGTACTTTTTAAAAATCCTCAATTAGGTACTACAATATTTATGCTTGTGTTAGGAACTCATTCCCTTTGAAACTAGGTCAAAAACCCTTTTGTGGTTAAGGAGTTATGACTTTGCCCTTTTGAAAACCTTAATTTCCCAACTTTTCGATTACTTATAAATTCTTGATCCAATGGTCACGAAAATTCATGGGTAGGTGTAATATGTCAGCAGGACCATTTTTGATTCCCATCTTGAGGTCAAATTCCTCATGAGTGAAGAGTTGACTTTTCGGTCAACCGAACTATGGATCGGTGGCTACCGAGCCGACTGTTGATGTTCCGGGTATTTTGAGGCCTTGAAACTTCTTGAGTAGAGTTTAATAAGCCATAGGAAGTTCATGGACCATGATCCCACCATTGGAACACCTTTTAAATCAAAAGTCAAACTACAGTTGACTTTTCCTAATCGAAAACCCTAATCGGGTATACTGAACTGCATTGTTCTCAATTCCTGGGTGACAACCCCAAATTGGATTCATACTTAACCCAATGTAGTATCCTTGATCTTGTTTATAGTTGATTCAATCCAAAATATTGATTGATCAAACTATCGAAGCCTCGATTTTTGACGGTACGGAACCCTGATTCATCTGCATCATGACAAAGATATACTTGAAATGGGTTAAGGTTAGTTAATCAAATGAATATGATCCTAAAATGATGATGAGGATCTAAGGGGTCAAAATTTGGGATGCAACAAATGTAAGTATGGATATTGTTCTCCTTCGGGATGGTGTCTTTCCGTCTATCTTTGGACGATGTGAGTATGGATATTGTTCTCCTTCGGGATGATGTCTTTCTGTCTATCTCTAGACGATGTGAGTATATTTTTTCTTCGTGTCTATCATTAGACAATGTGAGCCTTCGGGATGGTGTTTTTCCTTCTATCTCTAGACGATGTGAGTATGGATATTATTCTCCTTCGGGATGGTGTCTTTTCGTCTATCTTTAGACGATGTGAGTATATTTCTCTTCTTGTCTATCATTAGACAATGTGAGAGGATCAAGTGCATGTTGATCCAACCTTTGGAGTTATTACCCGTGGTGACAGAGTTATTACCCATGTTGACGGAGTTGGTCCCCGTGTTGGCGGAGTTGTTACCCGTGTTGATGGTATTTTGATGTGGTCCTATGGCTCGATGCCCGCTTATTATGGAGTATCTTTGAAGTTTGATTGTTGTTGATCTAGTGTGTTGATTCAATGCCTGTGGCGTCACACAGGTGGTTGATGGGAAAGTCAGGTTCTTTGTTAGATGATTGATAAGTTGTTGTCGTGACAACCGGATTCAATTTTCTGGATATTTTTCCCTAAGCGGGGTTTGTAGTTTATTTCTGCAGGTTGGCAAATTTCTGGGTTCTTTGATATTCAACTGTCTTCTACCTTTGAATGTTTGAAAGTCATTCGCTTCTTAACCCTTTAGGTCCAAGCCGTTTAAATAGGGGCAGCTGTTGCACCCCAAAATTTGACCACCCATTTCTCGCAATTTGGCTTATGTTTCGACTCATTTTGCATTTTTGCATCTGCATACCGCGTATGTTGCATTTTTTCAGTCAGATTGACTTTATCGGGATTACATCCTTTTCCTGGCGTTTCAGGCAGTGCAAACCAGTTCGAATAAGCAGGTTTTATGGTGGAATTTGTGCTCGTCCCGATGATTCGGTCCACGCTGTTATTGTTGAGGATATTTCGGTATTCCGTTTTTACCGTTTATTTCACTATATTCTCGCATCTATTTTTTAATTGATTTAATTGATCTTCATTGCATTTTCTAGATGTTTTCCTTAATTTTTGACTTTAGAAAATAGATTTTAAATATGTTAATTGTTTTTCTAGAATAATTTTTAGATATTATTAGGTATTAATTTTTTTTCTATTTTTCATAGGTTTTATTTCTAGATATTAATTTGTTTCGAAATTAATAGATTTTAATTGTTTTTAGATTTAATTTTCTTTTTTTTTATAATAATTCTTCTTAGAATATTAGAATGGTTAATTTGGTTAAGATTTAATTCTTTTATTAGAGTTTATTAGATTTTACTAATCTAGGATTAATTGATTAGAATATTCATTAGTTTTAGTTTAATTGATAACCATTTTTTAATTAGGATTTTAAGTGGTCTTAAGTCTTTAATTCAGCTTTAATTAGCAGTTTTTAATTAACTAGTATTAATTTTTGTTTAGGTATTAAGTGAGTCTTTAATCATCATTAATCATCATTAATTGGAGTCAATTAAGTCTGATTTGGTGGGCCAGGTGTCGTTTTTGGAGGCCCACGGATCCATTTCACTGCCACTTGGCGCTATAAGAACGGTCCCACATTTCTCATTCTCTCTCTTCTACCTGTCCTCCATTCACTCTCCCCATCATGCATGCTGACACCTCATCCCCACCACACCCTGCATGGCCACCACATAATGCTACTGACACCTCACCCTCTCTCTCCCACGCGTGCCACCCAGGTGTCCTCCCATCATCCCTCCGGCCATGCAAACACGACGAAACTTTCACCGGCAAAATCATACGGTGGTCCACACGGCCAAAGTCTCACAGGAATTCGTAACCGTCGCCGGAATCTGCATCTACCTCATCGTGTTCATCACGATGTTCATCCACACCTTCGTCCAGATTTCTCAGATCCATCAAGATGTTCATCATCTTGTTACGTTTTCCAGAAACCGATCAAGAACATTCATCAATCTCCAACAGATTCTCCAGATTTCTTCATCTTCGTATCAATCTTTATTAGTTGCTCATCAAACCTTCAACAATTTTCAGATCTCCACCGGAAAACACCCAACCTTCATCGTCCATCCTTCAAAAAGCTTCCAGAAATTCATACGAACTTCATCAACCCTCAAACCTTCAGGATCCTTCACGATCTCATCGCAAGTTCCTCAATCTTCAACAGATCCTTCAAACCTCTTCATCCGTTCATGAGATTCATCAATCATTCTCCAGAAATCAAAAAAACCTTCACCTGTTCATATGTTTTCCAGGTCTCTTCCCCAAATCTTTGAAGATCTTCATCTGGTGTTCATGGTGTTCATCATCATCTTCTTAAGTTTGTTTCCAGAAACATCTCAAACTCCGCAAGATCATCACCAACGCCATAACTCCGTTTCCAGATCTTTGATCCGAGTTCATCAACCGTTCAAGAACTGCGTCAATCTTCATCACGTTTCTTAGGATTTCTTTCAAACCTCCACGGCCTTCAACGTGAAGCGACGGAGCTCCCTTTATCCTCCATAGATTTCTCCTGTGGTTCAATGATGATGACGGAAGAGAGGTAGAGCGTAGAGGTAGTGAAGGAGGTGAGTGTTTGGCTTTGTTTGTTCGAAGCAAGACGAGACGATGAGGGTGAGTAAGGAGTTCAGCGGCGGTGGAGAGGAGATAGGGAGTTAGGGTTTCTGATTGGAGTTTGGGAGAAGGAAGGGGAAAGGTCCTTGCGGACCGGTTTGGTTGTTGGGCCTTGGGCCCAACTTACATTTTTATGGACCGTGCACCCCTCATTTCCTTTCGCCCCCGTTTCTTTGTTTTATTTTTACTGGTTTTTTATTATTGGGCCCAGCCCAATCAATTGCCTGGTTGCTGGACTCACACACCTCCGTTTTCCTCGTGCACCCCCGTCCCCCTTGTTTTTTGTTTTTCTGCCTATTGTATTGTGGACTGGGCCCAATTGTCTTTTTTCAGGCTGTACCCCCCTGTTTAGCTGCTGTACCCCCTTCCCTTTATTTTTATTTTTGTATTAGATATTGCCTTGTAATAGATTTTAGTTTTATTTTCTATTTTTCTTTTAGGAATTATAGTTTTATTTTTCCTTTAGAATATTATTACATATTTTTTAGCATAGAATTTATATTCTATTTTTTAAGTTCTATTTTTCTTTTAGGATATATAGAGTTTTAGATAGAATTTATGTTCTATTTTTTGTATGCAATTTCCTTATATTTCTTTAGAGTTTTCTAGTAGGATTTATTTTCAAATTTAGGAGTAGAACAGTATTTCCAAGTGTTGTTGGATTTCTATCCTCATTTCTCTTCTGCTATCTGATTTTACTTTGATTTTATTCCGTGTTGGCCGTGTGACATGATTCAATTGGAGAATGATTTTCGATATCATTTTTCTATCTTGTCTTTGACACGGATATCAATACGCTACCTCTTAGAGTTTGATTTATCGTATAAGTCAAATCATGACGGTTTAGCGTTACATTGGTTCTGATTTGAAACGTCATCATCAAGGATCCAGAGAGGAGAAGATTGGAATGGAGCTTGCGCACAATGTCGAGGGCCAACAGAGCCGATTCATTTGATTACATCTTTCTTATTCAAGTCTTCGTGCAACCGTCGAGTGTTGTGAGCTGTAGCGTTAGATACGTATGAAATGGTGATTGAGGGGTTTCCTCTCAATCGTTTAGAGTGTTTAGTGTAGCACCCTTTGGGTGTTATACGACGTATTCACTCCTACGCCTTAGGTTCTTGCGTGTGTGTCCCGAGTTCCTTCCCGTTTAGGCGCGTTAAGCCTGCTTCCTCTTTGTTCTCGCCCCCGCGCGATCGAAACCCTTTTCTCTCGCATTCAGGCGATTGAGACCCCTTCTCTTGCCCCTGTGCAATCGAGACTTGTTTTCTATAATACGCCGAACTACGTTTGCTCTAATCTCTCGTACCAGACGAGAGTACGTAGGCATATGATTGCGATGATCCTTGCGAGCTCCCTTTTTCCCCTTTCCTGTAGTTGGCCGAACTACAACTGCTCTGATTTCTCGCTCCAGACGAGAATATGTAGGCATAGGATGCGATATCCTAGTGAGTACACTAACAACTAACTTCTCTATTCTCTCACTGCCGTGCGATCGAGACTTTCCCGCTAACGACTAATTTCCCTTTCTCTTGCCCTAGAGCAATTGAGACAAGACCGTAGTCCTAGAACCCGTAGGTTCCCATACCTTTAGAACCCCGACATACTACGTTTGTTCTACCGCAAACAGGTAATGTCCAAGTCTCCAATGGTCGAGCAGCATACACCTAACTGCTAGAATGCGTATGCTAGTATCGTCAATCCTTTCTCTCACCCCTGTGTGATCGAGAACACCCTGTTTACCCGTAGTATCCCGAACTACGTTTGCTCTGATCTTTCACGCCGTGTGAAAGTACGTAGGCACGAGATACGATATCTCGGCGAGCAACCATCCCCCCTTTTCACCCGTAGTTAGGCGAACTACGTTGACTCTGATTTCTCGTTCCAGACGGGAATACGTAGGCATAGAACTGTTGTGTTCTGCCGAGTCATTTTCTTTTCTTTTCAGACCATACTTTTAGCATAGATAGATAAACCAACCCGTCAGATAAACACAACAAGCTTGAATCTCATAGAGTACGATGGACGTGAGGGGTGCTAATACTTTCCCCTTGCGTAACGGACTCCCGAACCCAGATATGGTTGCGATGACCTTGTCTTATACCTTTTCGTCAGGTTTTTCCGATCGTTTCCTTTCGCTTTCTGTGGGATAAATAACGAAAGGTGGCGACTCTTCTGTTTTGCCGGCAACTTATTTTCGCGGTAGCAAAACTAAAAAATGCACATTTGGTGTAAGATCTGGTAAGCTGCTAGGTTTTATTGTAAGCCAAAAGGGGATTAAAGTCGACCCAGATAAAGTCAAAGCTATCCAAAACATGCCGGTGCCTAAAACCTAAAAAGAATTCTGAGGTTTCCTTGGGAGATTGAATTACATTTCCAGATTCATATCTCATCTAATGACCACTTGTGAACCCATTTTCAAACTATTCAGAAAAGGTCAAGTTGTTGTGTGGAACGATAACTGTCAAAAAGCCTTTGAGAAAATAAAAGAATACCTGAAAGAACCACCGAGCTTGATGCCTCCAGTACCCAGAAGACCTCTGATCATGTACTTTACTGTGTTAGAAGGATCCATGGGATGTGTGTTGGGTCAGCATGATGAAACTGGTAGGAAAGAACATGCAATCTACTACCTCAGCAAGAAATTCAACGACTGTGAAACGAGATATTCAATGCTCGAAAAGACGTGTTGTGCATTAGCTTGGGAAGCGAAGCTCCTAAGGAAATATATGCTCACCCATACAACCCTGCTAATTTCCAAGATGTATCCTGTCAAATACATACTTTAGAAGCCTGCTCTCATCGGACGAGTAGCTCGTTGATAAATGGTACTGATAGAGTACGACATCCAGTATGTCACTCAGAAGGCCATCAAAGGAAGTGTGTTGTCTGACTATCTTTGCCCACTAACATGTGGACGACTACCAATCAATGCGCTTCGATTTTCCTGACAAAGACGTCATGTTTTCCCAATACTATAAAACACTAGGCCCAAACGATGGACCTGAACCAGGATCGCGATGGACGCTCGTGTTCGATGGTGCCGCAGATGCTAAAGGTTATGGAATTGGGACAATCATTACCTCCCTGTCGCATCACTGCGAAGAGGGGCCGACAAAGAAAGAAGAGTTGTCACTATTCTTTATTTATCCCAAAGAGGGAAAGGAAATGATCATAGAAAACCTACGAAAAGGGAAAAGACAGGTAATTGCAACCAAATCTTGGGTTCAGGAGTCGGTTACGCAAGGGGAAGGTATAAGCACCCCTCACGTCCGTTGTACTCAAAGGGATCCACGCTTGTTGGATAGAGCATCGCCTCTCTATGCCTATGTACTCCCTCGTGCAATGGGAAAGTCAGAGTCAACGTAGTTCAGAAAACTACGGGTGAAAGTGGGGAAGGTTGCTCGCCATGACATCGCCTTCTTGTGCCTATGTATCCTCGTATGGTACGAGAAATTAGAGCAAACATAGTTCGGGCTAACACGACCACAGGTTGGTTCAAGTGTTTTAACTGAGTAGGGTTAAACCTTCGTTCTAGCAGTTAGGTGTATTGCTGCTCGACCATTGGAGACTTAGGCGTTACCTGTTTGCGGTAGAACCAAGAGTTAACAACACTCTTTTTGAAAATGATTTTCAATTAATCCTGAAGGATAAAAAGGTTTGATGTTTTGTTTGTGTTTTTTAAGAGAAGAAGTGAATTAAGTTAAGTTTGTAACTCGTGTTGCACTAAAGACTATGACTTGAGAGCGAATGCATCGCATATCGCCCAAAGGGCATACGCTAAACACTCTAGACAGTTAATAGGAAGCCCCCCAACCATCATTCCCTAAGTTCTTAAGGCTCGTAGCGTACAACACTTATTATCCGTTATTATATGTCTTGAAGAAGTTTTGAGATGAGAAGAGAAGACAAAAACTCTAAAGGGAAACTAATCAACCCTAATGTTATCATGCAAGGTGCTCCTATGATTGAGATTAAGAGGGGAAAAGACTATCCTAATGTTATCATGCTTGGGTTGAACACTAAATGTCTCTCCTACTCCCACCTTAAACTAATGGGACTAGGAATCCTAAGGGATCATGGCAAAGAAACCAAGTAAACACAAGATAAATCAATCACAAGTGAGATGAAAGAAAGAGATGAAGTAGACTTAAACAATTCAAGAAGAAATGCAAATATGATATGCAAGATGCAAAAGATGCAAAGCAAACAAAATATGAGAACCAAGTGACTTAAACAAGTCAAGGAGGAAGTGAGATGAAATGGGAGAAGTTACAACTCCTACAACCATTCATGCATCAATCACTAATCTCAAAAAGGTAAACACCAAAGCTTAAAGAAGAAGCCATGATCCAGATGAAGATGGGAGAATAGGCTTGGGCAGAAAGCAACATGAGAAATATCTCAACCAAATACATCAAATTGATCATGCAAAAGAAAGCACAAACATGTTCTCAAAGTGGTTTCTCATTCAAAGCAAACTCAAAGTGTGATCAATTAAACCAAATCACTTTGAATGAGTACCACAACCCAAGGGACAGAAGTGAGAACATGAGAAGAGAGCTCACAAACAAAGAAGGAAACGAACCTCAAACAAGTTACAAGTTAAGGTAAGAGAAAAAATCAAAGTTCAAACTACTTTCAACACTTAAACATAAGTGGAAACCCTAACTTCAAGGTAACTTGCCACACAAACCACACAAGTGTATGACCTATAAAATTAAAAACAACATCCTAAACATGTCAAGAAAATGAATCAAGAAGCATAGGTTGCATATGGGATCCATAGGAGTCATTTCCCAAAGGAACTAGATCAACTAGTTTATATGAACTTCAACTAGGGTGACTTGACTTGCAAGGTTCACCAAAAATAGAAGAACTGTTCAATAAATCTCAAATAAAATGAACCAAGCACCTAGAACTGTTGGAAACCAGAGGCCAAAACATCCAAACCAAATTCCAACCAAAGCATCACCAAATGATTTGATCAACTAGGGTGCTCCACCTCATGGAATTAATATCGAGGGTCAAACAAAAGCAACACAAAGTCAAACAAAAATTGATCAAACCTTGACCAAAATCAGCCTCAAAGGTACCTCAATCCATCCTCACTATGGAGAAGAAACCTTATTCATTGGTGATTACAAATGGTCCATCAAACAAGAATGATCAAGTGAAAACAATTTCAAAAATAACTCAAATTGCAAAATTCAAAAATAATTGCAAAATAAAAGAAAATTGGAATTAAAAATTATAAAAAATTAATTAAAGTTTTGAAATGTTGGAAAATAATTTTTATGCAATTTTTAGCAATTTGGAGTTATTTTTAAAATTGCAAAATCAAAACAGAAAAGAAAATAAAAGAAATTAAAAAGGAAATAGAAAGGGGGGTGAAGTAGCAAAAATAGAAACAACTGAAAACACGCTCAAATGAAAACTGGGCTGAAATGAGCAGGGCGTGCATAACACTCTGGGTCCAGTCCACTAGCCAAACTCAGATTTATGAAACACATCATTTCATTAATCCTACAAGGATTCAACGCGCCCAGTCACAAGGTCAAACGAATCACCCTCACACACGCGCGCAGTCAAAGAGTCCAACCAAGGCCAAGTCAGATCTAAAAATCAACTGACCAGACGCAGGAGCCCTAGCTCCGGTCGTCTTCTCCGGCGAGATGGCCGGTGCTCAGGTGATCAAAACACCACCAAACACTACAAAATTGGTATCAAATGAAAGTTGAATTTACATAGGTTCCAAATCCACACACCAATCATTGAAAGCACTCATGAATTGAGAGAATCAAACGATTGAAGTTTGAGATTCACAACTGAAAACTCAAAAAAACACGAACAACAAGCAATCAAACATGGCCTACTCAACGTAGGGCTTCAAATGCAACCAGTATGAACCTAATTCATGGCCTAGAATGAGAGAATTGTGAAGAAGAAACTTACTAAACGGAGAGACTCTGTTGGTGCTTCAAACATGTGTAAGCTTGCTTCCTATGCTCCATATCCACTCCAAATTCTTCAAGGAAGATGAATTGAGCTTCAATTGGACTTGATTTGTGCAGAAAGGTGAAATACGATTTTCAAAATTGCTTGAGAATTTCAAATCTGAAAATGCTCTCTCCAACTCCAAATGCAACTTCTGAGCCCTTAGGGCGAGCTTTTTACTTATATATGATGGATCTCAGATGGTTTGGAAGGCCCATGAAGCCTTAATTTGATTAATTTGAAAAATGCCCAAAAATGGCAAGCATCTCATGCACACGTGAAATACTCTCATACACACCTGAAAATCACTCCAACCTGCAGCTTGTAAGTTCAATTTGACATGGGAATTAGTTTGGGCCTTTGGTTTGATCCAATTTGCAAGTTTGAACTTGAAACTTATTTGTGAAGAATTTTGAAATTGCACGTGTTTTTGCCTTCTTGTACCAAAACCAAATTGTGCAAACTTCTTATGAGTGTATCTTGGAAAGAATTGAATCAAAATGAGATTAAAACATGACTTATAATGAATTGAATTAAAGTCATACTTCAAAGTTCATTTTTCACTTGAAACTTCTCCCATATGTCCATAACCATCCATAATTCACATGATCCTTGAGTTTTACGATGTAAATGAGGTCTATAGGATCAACGTTCATGTTGATTGGAAGTTCATTTGAGGTACACAAGTGCATGAAAATGGCCTATGTAACAAAGGACCTATAATCAAATCTTCCCAAAATACCATTGCCTTGCCAAAGCCATAACTTGAGTTCTACAAAAGATATCAAGGACTTCTAGGAAGTTTTGGAAATCTAAGATCCTGAGGAACAACTTTCATGTTCACCTAAAGTTGAGGGGAAACTTGCTTCTAGGTCAAAAGTGCCTTGGAAGTGAGTTGACTTTTAGTTGACCAAAAATAAGTTCATCTGAGACCTCTAACTTGTTGGAATCATAACTTGAGTTCCAAAAACCCAATGGATGAGTTCTAGTACTCAAAAGAAAACATGGAACATGCCCTACAAGTTTCATGTTTGCAATAAAATAAGATTGAACTTGTATCATGAGGTAACTTGTCCTTGAAGTTAGGCACTAAGGAAGGGGATTTTACACTGAGATCCTCTGAAACCCTAATTTAGTAACTCCTTGAACCCTTAATTCTTCTTAATTTGATCTTGACATGACATCCTAGATGTCTCAAGGTAACTTCTCATGGCATCAATGACTTAAAACCAAGTCTCTAACTCCTTCAAGTCTTCAGTTGACCTTGAGTTGACCAGATGAAACCTAGATTCACCTCCTTTGACTGTGACCACTTGCAGATGAAATGTGTGCCTAGATAAGCTCCACAATGACTTCCAAAGCACTAAATGAGCTTCTCAAACACATTTTATCCACAACAATGAACTTATAAACCCCTGAAAATCTCCTTTTGACCTCCAAGATAGGAGATAAGCAACACACCTCAATCTTCTCTCTCAAAGAGCTCTGACCACTTCCTGATGATTGTAAGCACTTGATGACTTGAATAAGTACTCTTGATTGAGTTTGAAAATCTGTGAGAATCTTCACTTGAATAGCAGACCTCTCTTGATCCCCTGCAAAGAACAATGTTATGCAAATGCAAAATGCTAAAATGAAATGAAACATAAGCCAAGAAAAGGTTAGTCAAATTTTGGGGTACAACATTCCCCAACTGGATTTCATCTACCATTCACTGCCAGATTGTGCTTCAAGTGTACCAATAATATGGCCGAGTATGAAGCCTGTATTTTCATGATTGAAGCTACCATTAATAATAGGATCAAGATTCTAGAAGTCTATGGAGATTCTGCGCTTGTCATATGCCAAATTAAAGGGGAATACGAAACATTTAATGTCAAGTTGATTCCTTACAGAGATCATGTTTTGAAGCTAATCCCATACTTTAATGAGATCACTTTTCATCACATTCCCAGAGCAGAAAACGAATTGGCAGATGCTCTAGCAACATTAGCATCCATGTTCCAAGTCAAGTGGAAGAATGAGGCACCAGCCATTCGTTTGGAATACCTTGACGAACATGCTTATTGCCGGGAAACCGATTCTGCAGAGCTTAAAGTTGATGATCATCCTTGGTTCTATGATATCAGCGGTATCTAGAAACACAGGAATATCCAGAGGGCCTTACTATCACCGGCAAGAAATATCTTAGGAAGCTCTCGTCAATGTTTTTCCTTAGCAGTGATGTGTTATACAAAAGGAACTACGATTTGGTTCTGCTCAAATGGATGGATAGACACGAAGCAGAGTGTATCATAAATGAAGTACATGAAGGGTCTTTTGTGACGCATGCCAGTGGCCACACAATGGTTAAGAAGATCTTGAGGGCAGGATGCTACTTGATGACAATGGAAACTGACTGTTATTGTCATGTCCAGACATGTCACAAGTGTCAGATTTACGCAAAAAAAATTCATGCTTCACCACTTCCTTTGAATGTATTGACTTCGCCTTGTCTTTTTGCCATGTGGGGCATAGATGTAATCGGGCGCATCGAGCCAACCGCATCCAACAGACACGTTTGATCTTAGTGGACATTGATTACTTCACCAAATGGGTGGAAGTCGTATCTTATGCCAACGTCACTAAGCAAGTGGTGACTCGCTTCATTAAGAAAGAAATCATCTGCCGATATGGAGTTCCGAAGAAAATCATTACTGATAATGGTTTAAACCTCAACAATAAAATGATGAAGGAGTTGTGTGAAAGCTTCAATATTGAGCAGCACAACTAGAACCCATATCGCCCAAAAATGAATGGAGTTGTGGAGGCGGCGAATAAAAACATGAAGAAGATCATACAGAAGATGGTGAAAACTTATAAAGACTGGCACAATATCTTCCCGTTTGCACTGCATGACTACCGCGCTTCAGTGCGCACTTCTACTAGGGCAACCCCGTTTTCTCTCGTGTATGGCATGGAAGCAGTGCTGCCTATTGAAGTAGAGATTCTTTCCTTGATGATTCTAGAAGACGTTAAGCTAGACAAAGCTGAGTGGGTACAAGCAAGACTCGACCAGCTTAATCTCATCGACGAGAAACTCATGACGATCATCTTTCATGGTCAATTATACCAAAAGCGGTTGAAGAGAGCCTTTGACAAGAAAGTTCTCCCACGATCGAAGCAGGAGATTTGGTCTTGAGGAAAAGTTAGCCAACTCACATTGACCCAAGGGGAAAATGGACACCAAACTATGAGGGTATGTATGTAGTGAAAAAGGTTTTCTTCGGCGGAGCCTTGATTCTCTCGATGATGGATAATGATGATCTTCCATCCCTTGTTAATTCAGATGTAGTTAAAAAGTATTATGCCAAAAAATAGACCCAATGGACCAAAAAGAAAATCACGTAAAAATGGGCGTCCTGGTGGACCATGTAAAAAGAAAAGGTCCAGATAAAAATTAGGGACTAAAATAAAAGAAATATTCCAGTAGGCTGAAAACCCGAAAAGGGCGGCCTCGGAAAAAGTTAGGGATTCAAAAGGCAAAACTGCATCTTTAAAAGACGTGTGAACTTTCCTCCATGATCACTGAGCTCTGACTAAGAGAGATCAATTCAATCGTTGCGCTCAAAAGCAAGGAGTAAAGGGTCTTTAGAGATATATGGGTCATAGCAGAATTGAAACTTGACAGAAACCGATTTCAACATTGTCGTTGTTATTTTTATTTCTCTTTCAAAGCAATTACCTCTTTTAGGAATTGCCTCCTTTTGTAATTTTCCCGATTATGGGTCTTCATCAATAAAGATTACATTCATTAAAGTATCTCTTCTATTTTCTTACCATATGTTTGCAAGATTTGTTTTATTGGTGTTAAGTATTGCACATGACAGTATTGTGGTGGAAATAAATTAAGGGATTACTTCTTCTCTTAGGATAATTATAGGGCGACCACGACTCCAAGAAACATGCAGGAACACCGTTTGAAACCACGAAGTGACATGGCAGAGACAAGAATCATCTAGCCCAGAAGAAACTGGCACCAAATTAGGAGTCCTAGCATCTCCAAAACTTGATTGCAACATGAAGAAATGGTGTCGGGAAGTTAAGCTCATTCCCCATCCAATCCAAAGCCCAATCGTATTTGCCCTCTTTGTGTTTTAAAGCTGCTTTCGGCTGGTACTTCTTTGTAAAACCATCTCTGACTGGTATCTTTCACCTTACATATCCTTTTTCCCAGCAAGCCTAGCCATGCTTGGCACAACTATTACCCACTCCAGACTCTCATATCCCCGGTATTTTTCATACATTCTGCATACATTTTACATCATTTACGCACTTGTTTTGCCAGTTCCTGTAGAGGGAGGAGAACTTCTGAAGATATTGTTTCTTTCGACAATCACCTTTTTAACTACTTATGTACCTTTGTGCGTAAGAGTTACATCACCTTTTAAATTAGTTCATCACCTTTTGCGTGAAATCTTATCTCTTCACTTTCCTTTTGTAAGTGTTTTTGCTGTCTTTTACACGCGACAATACTTTGTAGTAGGTATTGTCGATCATTTTGATGTTTGATACCTATGCGACCAAGAACTGAATGGTCACTACACAAAGAATGCCATCCCCGCCGTTGTGCCTGTGAGGTTAATGATATTCTGATACCTTATACAAGTGTAGTTATTTCCTTCAACTTACCTTTTGTGAGTCTTATTCACGCCGCCATCGTAAGACTTTTGGCTGGCGCATTTTGCACCTTTTCATCCCCGGTTGTGCCTTTTTCACATCACCCTCAGCGGTCCGCCTTTGCGTATTTCATTTTTCTCCCTACAGAATACTCTACCTTTTGTAGACCTTTGCCCTTGAACATTTTGTTCTGGTATCTTTCTCTACCTTTTGTAGACCTTTGCCCTTGAACATTTTGTTCCAGTGTTTTTCTCTACCTTTTGTAGAAGAAATTCGTGTACCTGAACCTTTTGTTCTGAAGTCTTTGCTACCTTTTGTAGGAGGAGCTTTCTCCTAGCCTTTGTCAGGAGTCTTTTCTACTCATTGCAGAAATTGCCACGATCGTTTCTTCCCCGATGGAATATCCTTTACTTGCTATAGTAGGACCGTTTT
Source organism: Lathyrus sativus (assembly GCA_963859935.3). Classification (NCBI taxonomy): domain Eukaryota; kingdom Viridiplantae; phylum Streptophyta; class Magnoliopsida; order Fabales; family Fabaceae; genus Lathyrus; species Lathyrus sativus. The sequence goes on from OZ012738.1 coordinate 86,929,721, forward strand.
CTCCAAACCTTTTGTTGTGGGGTTCTTTTTACCTTTGTAGAAGGAAGTTGTCTCCAAGCCTTTTGTTCTGGAGCCCTCACTACCTCTCGTAGGAGGAATTATCTCCTAACTTTTTGTTCAGGAATCTTTTTCTGCTTTTGCATAAATTTATTTGATCGCGTTATACAAATTGTACGAGTGTTCCCTACATCCATTTGGTG